>OZ014488.1:33066172-34433562 GCA_963965965.1 Trididemnum nubilum | reverse complement strand
AATTGAACTATAATTTTTGATATTTTTTGTTTGGAATTTGGGGCTGCATTTGCAAAGATATTCAACAAATACAAAAAGATGTCCCCCGAAAAAAGTTTTTGGAAACACTGAGTTTTGATCTTCCCGCCAAAACCACAGTTCTCTAAACTATTAGGCCTACTGTAATCTTATTAAATTATTAGGCCTAAACTATTTTGAAATAAACTATTTAGAAATAAACTATCTTTAAACTATTAGGCCTACCACAGTTCTCTAAACCATTAGGCCTACTATGGTTTTGGCGGGAAGAACAACACTCAGAGTTTCCAAAAACTTTTTTTGGGGAGACATCTTTTTGTATTTGTTGAATATCTTTGCAACCGCAGACCCAAAATTTAAACTAAAAATATCAAAAATTATAGTTCAATTTTAGCTATTGTAAACCCCTGAAATTGGCTGGATGACTCACCACCTTTAATTCCGGTATCAGATTTTGCGTACAAGTAAGTTCGCTAAATCTTAATGCTTGAAATAGTTTATAAGGATGTTGCAGGAGACATTTGGTATGATAATAATTAACTGCTGTATATGAACAAAAATGGTTTCTAATATTCTCAATTTTCATTCAGTTTTCTGAAAAACCACAGCTGAGGTTTTAATAACTTTTTTTTTAATCCCTTTTTTATAAGAAACGTTTTTTTTCACAATACCCACAAAACGCGGGACCTCCCATTACCTCAATCAGGTAAATGTTATTTCCAAAGCTGAAAAACTTGGGGTACCAAGTGATAAAAGGTTGGTCGTAATACATAATACAACCATAATACAACCGTAATACATAATTATCGTATTTTTCAGACAATAAGGCGCACACCCAAAAAATTTTTTTAATTTGACTTTTTTCATACAGAGGACGCACCAGAGTATAAAACGCATATATTCTAATTAAGGTTAAATTGCTGTAAAACAGGTAAAAAAAAGAGAGAACACTAATTAATTTATATCGCTTTATTGTTTTTTTCATGCATATGGCGCACCTGAGTATTAGCCGCACTAATCAAATTTTACAATAAAAAAAGTTTCTTGGGTGCACCTTATAGAGAAAAAATACACAGTATGTATTTCTATGTCGCAACATCATTCAAATAATAAAAAATAAACTGAATTTCAACGTTGTGAGTAGTTTCTGGTGAGGAATATATTTGACTTACTTGCATGCACAAAAATATGCGCTGATTAATTTTTAAGCATTCTTGGCGCTGTGCTCTGTTTTAAGCCAAATTTTGAAAGTGACAGGGGGCCAGAAACAATGATCGTTACCCACCATCTTCTCTTTATGAACGAAATTTGTTGATTCATTTTTCAATCCAATCCCTACAAAATCTTTCATTTTTAATTACAATAATCTCAGGTCTGAAACATAAAAGTAGCTTTCAATTGTTTCTTTTTTTTTACGCTTTGTAGCCTATCGGTATTCCTATTGGATACGGATATGCCAGATACCTTAGAATACGAAAACTTTTGTACTGTTGGAGTTTTTAGAGTGATAGAGTCATTACTGGTAGTAAAACTGCTGTTCAATACTTGTAGTGAAAGCTGATTGCTACTGGTAATTCACTTCTGAACTTCGCAATGTAACTACTTTGAGCTAATTACGCCTTTTTGTGCAACACTTTTTGACCAGTAAGCTGCGATCACATGCCTTTGCAAATTCGCCTATTCTCTGCAATGATAAACAAGTCAAAGGCACCAAACTCCTGGGTCTGATGACGTCATGTCATTTTTTGAAAACGCGAAAGGTAATAATGGCTACTCATTTTCTTGAAACTGAGAACATGTATCTAAACCGGGTTTACAGCATTCGATTAGTTATAATTTTCTATTTCATTTTAAGGGCATTGCTTTGCAGACATTAGGTGGCCTTTAACGGAAGTTAACAGAAATTAACGGAAGTTACTTTAGTCCGTTAACAGAACTTAACGGAAGGTAATTTAGTCCGTTAACATGAAAAAACTTTTTAACGGATTAACGAGTTAATGAAAAAGTTAGCTTCGTTATTAACGGATTAACGATTAACGGACTTGTGCCCACCTATGGTTTTAACATAATTCACAAACTAAGACCCATTAACTTAATATCTAAACACAGAAAACCGTATAAAATCCATCTAAAATATTGGCAAATCAGCCAAATTTTTTCACTGGCTGTTTTCAGTGGCTGCTGTTCATTAAAAGGACGTTAGTAAAGTAACTAACATAAAAATTTAATGCAGCATATAAGTATCATTCCAAAATATTGATCTTTTGTGGTTTTTGGCAAAAACTCTTTAAGTTGCAATGACATTGTTTGAGCTGTTTGTAATGCTTGGCTAGTTCGAATATAGAATTGACACAAGAAATCAAAACTATTAATTTGATTGATGCAATTAAATAAATATCAAATTATTTGCCCGGTGACCCACCAGAAAGCTAAAAATCGGTCACCAATTACACTGGCCTACACAATTTTTGGTGCCAAGAAGTTAAGAACGGTTTTAGGCTAATTATGGGGTGCTGATTCCAAAAATGATCTTGTTTTTGCTCAATCAGGTCAATTTTTTGAGATATCCAACATTTTTGGTTTCTATGCGATAGGCTGTTTAGCAGTGTCTTCAGTAGGATGCTGTTTCATGTCTTTGTCTTGCAATTTACTTGATTAGTGTTTCAGAAGTGTTTTTATTGCCGCTTTAGCAGGCAGGAAATATAAACACCTATTGTTTACACACTCCGTTTTACTCTTTTGTGTCTCTCACCACTAGTCTTAAAGCTGCCGTTCTGTCTCACTAGACTAATGCAGCTGAAGAGCTTAGCACTGATAAACAGTCACGTTTACTGCTTAGTGCATAGGTTGGAAAATAAGCATAACTAAATAAGCAATATCCGCTTGCAGTAACTATCAGTTGTGATGATATGGAAGTGCATGTCAGTTTATAAGAGAAGATATAGATAGTCAAGTTAGATATACAGATATAGTTAGATATTGTACCCAGTAGTGGCCTTAGGAATGTGCAAAATGTGCAAATGCACAGGGGCCCCCCAGGCGCGTAGCCAGGATTTGGAAAAGGGGGGGCTATTTTGAAAGAGTGAGAAGTGTGCAAACGACCTTAACTCGAATTTTCATTGACCTTGAATCAGTTTCAGACGATTTGTCCGAAATTTGAGATGAAATGTCTCGGAAAGATCGGAAATTCAAAGTTTTTTCCGCTCAAAATTAGGTGATCTCCAAAAAAAAAAAAAAAAAAAGGTCTTCGCCAAAATTCAGAGTGATTTTTCGGCCGAAATCCAAAATTCAAACGGTTTTTCCGCCCAAAATTACCAAAATTAGGTGATCTCCAAAAAAAAAACAGGTCTTCGCCAAAATTCAGGGCGATTTTTCTTCCAATTTCGCAAGTTCAAACGTATGAGGGGGGCTCTTTTCGTATGGGGGGCTATTTTCCATTTTTCACAGAAAATCGGCCTCAAAAGCACAAAAAACATGCGATTTTGCATACTTCACAAGCCAATGGGGGGGCTCGAGCCCCCCCCGCCCCCCCCTGGCTACGCTACTGGGGCCCCCCCATTTGACCTATCGCACGCAGAAAAATTTGATCATGAAAAACTACAGCAAATTATGATAAAAAGTTTATGTATTTGTTTTAAGTGTCATTACATATGTACCCCCTCCCTCAAGATGCACTTGTTCCAAGTGTTATTACACATATCCCCCTTTCCAAGACAATATTACTTTCAACTTTTAAGTCAGATTTAGTAAACAGATAATAAAATTTACTGGTAAAGTCAACTTACCACTCTTTTTTTTTGCTTGCTACTGTTAGGCTACTCAGGTCATATGCGTAACCAGGGAGGGCCCAGGGGCCCCCCCAATTGAAATGCTACCCATGATAAAAATGTCACAAAAAAGACTGTTGTTTCTTCAGCTTCAGTTTCTTTTAGCATCCTTGCATACAACAGTACACCCGTACAGCAGTAATTAACAATTGTATTGAGCCAGGGGGCCCTGGCCCTCTCAATTTAATTTTTACCAACCAATTTAAATGGGCCCCCTACAATAATAATTAAATGGGCCCCCAACAACAATATTGATCCAGGGGGCCAGGGCCCCTTAATTTAATTTTTGCCAACCATTTTAAATGGGCCTCCTACAAGAATATTTATATGGCCCTCTAATTTATATGGGCCCCCAACAATATTACTATTTCAGGGGGCCATGGCTCCTTAAATTTAATGTTGCCAACCAATTCAAACGTATAACCCGAGTGAAATTAAGCGTTCCTATCCTAAAAGTTGCTAACTGTGGTTCTCATCTAACCTTTTTATGAATGTAATGCAATAACCAGGGACGGATTTAACACATAGCACAGTGCCAGGGGCCCCGCACTCAGATAAGCCTTTTTTGGTCTTCACCTGTATTTGGCGCGAAAGTATTGCAAAAATCTCAAAGTGCCAGGGGCCCAACTCAATGTAAATCCGACTCGGGCAATAACATGGTTTGTAGGCATAACTATCTATTGTACATTTTTCAATTACAATTCACCTCCACCTCGCCAGTTTTTATGCAACAAAATGCTTTTGAAAAAAATTGGCTTCAGTAAGGGGAATGCTCATTGAACAAATTTTTGAATTGAGAGAGCCTGGGCCCCTGGCCGTATATGTACTCCTATAACTGGTTGTTTTCAAGACAAAACAATAATCTATGAAGAAAATAATCGACTGAATTGTTATTTACTGCTCAAATATTGCAGGAGGGAATGTACTTTACTTCCCCCTACCTGGGCGAAATCACTAATAAAATTTAACCACAAAATGCAAGATTTTAAACGTGTTTTGGACTTAAATTGCAAGCAAAAGGAGGACTGAACAACTTAATTTTTTCAATTGGCTTTCAAATTTTAAAAATCTAGTACTTTCAAACATAGGCGTAGCCAGGGGGGGGGGCCAGGGGGCCCGGGCCTCCCCCAATCAAAATACCACTAACGACAAAAACTTATGACAACATAGCCTGGCAATGTTTAGTTGCAGTTTTTTTTCAGTAATTACGCACATAACAGTAATTAACAATAATATTGATGACAACAAGTGAGTCCCAGGGCCTCCAACTAACAACCAGGGGACCCTTACTAACAACTAGGGGGCCCTGGAATCCTTAACCGACAACCAGGGGGTCCGGGACCCCTAACTGAAAACCAGGGGGCCCATAACTTACGACCAGGGGCCCCAGGGCCCCTAACTAACAACCAAGGGACCCTAACCAACAACCAGGGGGCCCCTTAACTGACAATCAGGGGGCCCAGGCCCCTAACCGACAATCAGGGGGCCCCAGGGCTCCTAACCAACAACCAAGGGGCCCCCGAGTGCCTAACTGACGACCAGGGGGCCCCAGGGCCCCTAACTCACAACCAGGGAGCCCCAGCGCCCTAACTAACAACCAGGGGGCCCCTAACCAACAACCAGGGGGCAATAACCAACAACCAGGGGGCCAGGAGCCCCCTAACCGACAACGAGGGGCCCCGGGGCCCTCCTAATTGACGACCAGGGGGCCCCAGGGCCCCTGACCAACAACCAAGGGGTCCTGGAGTCCCTAACTGACGACCAGGGGGCCCCGGGGCCCCTAACTCACGACCAGGGAGCCCCAGGGCCCCTAATTAACAACCAGGGGGCCTGGGCTCCTAACCGACAAGCAAGGGGCAACGGGGCCTCTAACTGGCAACCAGGGAGCCCAAGGGCCCCTGACTGACGACCAAGGTTCCCGGGCCAGGGGCCCCTTAATGCAAATTTTTAACAATTTATATGCAAAACCTGTGAGAAATCTAAGAGTTTTGACCTAAAAGTTGCCACCCCAGGCCCTCGTTTAACGTTATTATAAACTTGATTATTTACTGCTAAAGTATTGCAGGAGGCAATGCTCGTTACTTCCCCCTATAGACCAAATCATTTACAATTAAAATTTTACACCATAATGCAAGATTCTAAGCGTGTTTTGGGATTTAATTGCAAAAAGAGGATTGAACAACTAAATTTTTTCGATTGGCTTTGAAATGTTAAAAATCTAGTTGTTTGAAATGGCTCTGAACTCGTGCGAAATGTGATCCAATGGGATTTAAATAGTTTTTTTTTCCAAAAACTTACAAAAATCGCCCAGCGGCTGGGGGCTTTGCCCCCAGACCCCCATAGCCATCGGAGGCTGGGGGCTCTGCCCCCAGACCCCCGTCTCTGATACGTTTGAGTACACTACCTTACTCAACACGTCTTTGAAAATGACTTTCAATAAAGTCGATTTCATTTTGCTTTCGCAATAAGCTTTTCGGACAGAACTCTTCAGTTGCGATCTCTGTCTGGTTTGGTATGTGGTGAGCAGGATCTTTTAAAGACCGAATGCAGTAAGGAGAAATGCACTCTGCAGTAAGGAGAAATGCATTCTGCAGTAAGGAGAAATGCACTCTGCAGTAAGGAGAAATGCGTTTCAAGGGGATTGCAAGATAGTAAGGAGAAACGCAATTTATCCAATGCCAGCAGGCTTTGATCTTACCGAAACAGTTGTAGAGTGAATACGAACTGCTTTTGCCTGCACAAATCTGGTTTTATCCGTGAGATATAAACCGCTTCCAATAGACTCAAGTGAAACTGAGAACGAGCTGTGGTTAGGATTTTAAACTGCGAATCAGAATAGTTGCGTGCGCACTGATTGGATTCCAACAAATGTTGGCCAATGGCTGAATCGCTTTCTGGTTCGAATTGAGTCTTACTTTTTGCTTTGCATTTTCTATTTGGCTGGGTTCTAGTTGGTTGAGATGTTTTTTGCCTTATTGCTTTTGGAACATGTTGCTTGATGCGTTCCTGAAGCCTTTGAGTAGTGCGACCTACGTACCGACTATCACAGTGGCACACATATTCATAAATAACCATACTTCTTTGATTGGCAGGTAGCACATCCTTTTTGGCAGCAGGTAGCATGCATTGGCTTGAGAAAATCAAGCGTGGTGACACTGCTCCGTAGCAATTTTGTACAGCACTTTTGACTTGATGTTCTAATTGCTGAGAAGCTGAGCCTATCCACGGGGCTCTAAGGTACACTGGGCACTTTTCTGGTCCAAAGGGTTTGGCTGCAGAAAATTGTGCAATTTTCTTGGATATGTGCTTGAGTACTATATCTTCAGGGTACCCGTTGTCAAGCAAGATCTTTTTGATAAAATCAATCTCTTGCTTAAGCTTGTTTTTTGTACATATCATAAGTGCTCTGTGTACCAGCGTGGCGATTAGGTTCGTTTTCCGTTTGCGTGGGCTGAAGGATTCCCAGCGGATGTATTGACCAGAAAAAGTGGGTTTTCGATATACACTGGTCTCGAAACCAAGTTCAGTTCTTTCCACTAGAATGTCTAGGAATGGAAGTTTGCCATCTTGTTCTTTTTCAAAAGTGAACTTGAGAGCAGGATGTAGACAATTAAGCGTGACCAGGAAATCGTCAACGTCACCTTCTTGTTTGAAGATGGCAAAGGTGTCGTCAACATATCGAAAATAAATTGTCGGTTTTTGAACACAGGAGAATAGTTTGGACTCGTGGTATCCGACAAAGATATTCGCTAATGCTGGGCCCAATGGTGAGCCCATTGCTACTCCGTCCGTTTGCTTGTACATTGTGTCATTGAGGCTGAACTCTACGGATGACGTAGCACTTTCCATAAGTTCAATAAATACCGCTTGGGGGATGGGAGGTGTGGAAGAAGGGTCTTTGTACAGGGCTTCGCACATATGCCGATCGTTTCCTTGAGAGGGTACATTGGTAAATAGGCTTGAGATGTCAAATGAGCACAAATAGACATCTTTTCCTTCTAACCTGAGGTCTTGCATGGTTTGTGCGAATGTAGACCTCAGGTTAGAAGGAAAAGATGTCTATTTGTGCTCATTTGACATCTCAAGCCTATTTACCAATGTACCTCTCAAGGAAACGATCGGCATATGTGCGGAAGCCCTGTACAAAGACCCTTCTTCCACACCTCCCATCCCCCAAGCGGTATTTATTGAACTTATGGAAAGTGCTACGTCATCCGTAGAGTTCAGCCTCAATGACACAATGTACAAGCAAACGGACGGAGTAGAATGGGCTCACCATTGGGCCCAGCATTAGCGAATATCTTTGTCGGATACCACGAGTCCAAACTATTCTCCTGTGTTCAAAAACCGACAATTTATTTTCGATATGTTGACGACACCTTTGCCATCTTCAAACAAGAAGGTGACGTTGACGATTTCCTGGTCACGCTTAATTGTCTACATCCTGCTCTCAAGTTCACTTTTGAAAAAGAACAAGATGGCAAACTTCCATTCCTAGACATTCTAGTGGAAAGAACTGAACTTGGTTTCGAGACCAGTGTATATCGAAAACCCACTTTTTCTGGTCAATACATCCGCTGGGAATCCTTCAGCCCACGCAAACGGAAAACGAACCTAATCGCCACGCTGGTACACAGAGCACTTATGATATGTACAAAAAACAAGCTTAAGCAAGAGATTGATTTTATCAAAAAGATCTTGCTTGACAACGGGTACCCTGAAGATATAGTACTCAAGCACATATCCAAGAAAATTGCACAATTTTCTGCAGCCAAACCCTTTGGACCAGAAAAGTGCCCAGTGTACCTTAGAGCCCCGTGGATAGGCTCAGCTTCTCAGCAATTAGAACATCAAGTCAAAAGTGCTGTACAAAATTGCTACGGAGCAGTGTCACCACGCTTGATTTTCTCGAGCCAATGCATGCTACCTGCTGCCAAAAAGGATGTGCTACCTGCCAATCAAAGAAGTATGGTTATTTATGAATATGTGTGCCACTGTGATAGTCGGTACGTAGGTCGCACTACTCAAAGGCTTCAGGAACGCATCAAGCAACATGTTCCAAAAGCAATAAGGCAAAAAACATCTCAACCAACTAGAACCCAGCCAAATAGAAAATGCAAAGCAAAAAGTAAGACTCAATTCGAACCAGAAAGCGATTCAGCCATTGGCCAACATTTGTTGGAATCCAATCAGTGCGCACGCAACTATTCTGATTCGCAGTTTAAAATCCTAACCACAGCTCGTTCTCAGTTTCACTTGAGTCTATTGGAAGCGGTTTATATCTCACGGATAAAACCAGATTTGTGCAGGCAAAAGCAGTTCGTATTCACTCTACAACTGTTTCGGTAAGATCAAAGCCTGCTGGCATTGGATAAATTGCGTTTCTCCTTACTATCTTGCAATCCCCTTGAAACGCATTTCTCCTTACTGCAGAGTGCATTTCTCCTTACTGCAGAATGCATTTCTCCTTACTGCAGAGTGCATTTCTCCTTACTGCATTCGGTCTTTAAAAGATCCTGCTCACCACATACCAAACCAGACAGAGATCGCAACTGAAGAGTTCTGTCCGAAAAGCTTATTGTGAAAGCAAAATGAAATCGACTTTATTGAAAGTCATTTTCAAATTCTGCACCACCTCAAAATTGTTCAACACGTCTTCCAAGTTAGACTTTTACTTTTCAACAATTAGTTTTCGCCCTCTCCCTTTACCAAAATCCTGGCAAAGTGCCATCAGGTTACGGCTTCAGATCTTCCATTCTACGATATCTTTGCCCCACAAAAAATTACTTTTTCGAAAATTCCTGATGACGTCATTGCGTGTGATTTGTGGTTTGGGCCCCCCTCCCAATCAAAAATCCTGGCTACGCCTATGCTTTCAAATGGCTCTGAAAATGTGCAAAATGTGATCCAATGGTATTAAAACTACTTTTTTTCCAAAAAATTACGAAAAATCGTCCAGCGGCTGGGGTCTTCGCCCCCAGACCCCCATAGCCTCGGGCGGCTGGAGGCTCCGCCCCCAGATCCCCGTCTGTGATAAATTTGAATTACAGTACACTTCTTTACTTAAGCACGTCTCCCAATTTACACATTTTCGCAGTTTAACTAGGCTATTGGTTTAAGCTCTCTCCTTGAACGAGTTCCTAGTTATATGCCTTCACAAGGCCACGACTTCTGATCTTCCATTCTGCGATATCTTTGCCCCACCAAAAAATTCCTCTTTCGAAGTTTCTGATGACGTTATTGCATGTGATTTGTGGTTTTGGCCCCCCCCCCAATCAAAAATCCTGGCTACGCCTATGACTCAGGTAGTCGTTTTTCCACTTGTTTTTTTTTCAACTGCTTTCAGCAACTGGCAGTAATAGGTTTTTGAGTAACGTATACAGTATATCATATGCTAAGCAGTATAAAGCATTCAAACATTATTGCTAAGTACTCAAACATATTCTGTAATAACATAAGCATACTGAAAGCAATTGCTGAAAGTTTACGTTAATGTACTGCAATTAATTGAGTTGATGATCTAGATTAGAGGAACTTATGAACAAACATTGGATTTAATTAGGGCTGCAATAGCATTGGTCTTCTGGTCTTGTTATTTATGAAATGCGTTGTTGCGCTTAATTGCAAGTGCAGATAAAACATGGTAAAGTAGTGTGTAAAGAAAAGGGCCCCCCCATTTAATTTGCACAGGGGCCCCCCCTTTCCTAAGGCCACCACTGATTGTACCACTGTATATTCATTAGTTGGATACACTATACTAGGCTGTAGTATACTGCTATATCATAGCGTTACCGGTACATGAAGCTAATATTAGTTTACATTGTTATGCAGATATATTACATCTAAAGCAGTAAGTTATGGCTACTTCATCTAGAAGAAGTTGTGTAAATGACCCTAATGTTTTTTGTTATATATGTGGCGAATACACATTGGAGCACAACCGAAAGCTAATCACCGATTTTGTGAAACAAGCTTATTTAGCTTATTTCAAAGTGAAACTTGGTGATCAAGACAAATCGTGGGCTCCCCATATTGTTTGCAAAACCTGCATCGAGCATTTACGGCAATGGACAAAGAAACAAAGGAAAGGTTTGAGGTTTGCAATTCCGATGGTGTGGCGAGAGCCAAAAGATCATTACAGTGACTGCTACTTTTGTGGAATAAAGACCAAAGGCATCAATAGGAAGAATAGAACCTCATTAACATATTTAAGTTTGGATTCGGCAATCAGGCCTGTTCCACACAGTGAAGAACTTCCTATTCCTGTTTTTGAAGGTTTGCCCCAACTTGAATCTGCTTTATCCACTGAAGATGATCTTTCCTCTACTGACAGTGAAACTACTATTGCAGACAATGACTTTCCACCTTCTCTGTTACCTCCACAACTATTTTCAAAAAATGAAATAAATGATTTGGCAAGAGACCTGAACTTGTCTAAAGAGTCTTCTGAACTGTTGGCATTAAGACTAAAAAAAAAAGAATCTTTTACAACCAGGAACATTTATAACTTACTACCGAAATCGTCACGCTGAATTTCTACCTTATTTTGCACAAGAAAAAGATATAGTATTTTGCATAATGTTGAGGGCGTTCTGAAGAAGCTTGGTGTCACCCAATATGATCCCAATGATTGGCGACTTTTTATTGATAGCTGCAAACGAAGTTTGAAATGTGTTCTCTTGCACAATGGAAATGATTTTGGATCTATTCCCCTTGGACATTCTGCAACACTCAAAGAAAAATACAGCGATATTAAATTTGCTTTAGAAAAAATTGGGTATTACAAGCACAACTGGATCGAATGTATGGATCTGAAAATGGATGGATTTTTATTGGGATTACAAGGAGGATATACCAAGTTTCCATGCTTTATTTGCTTGTGGAATAGCCGAGCTAGAGAACAGCATTGGAGACAAAAAGAATGGCCAGTGAGAGAGCAAATGGTACCTGGTGAGAACATACAAGCTCAACCGCTATTGGAAAGATCCTGAAGAAATACGACTTGTTTTCGATGTACAATTATATTACTCGAAAATGATCGAATCATTATCTGAAAGTAGTACAGACGATAAGTAAACTGAAACTCAAAGCTACACCAAACTGAATACAAGCTCAACACTAACTCAACGTATTACTCCGCTAGCCTAGAGACTGACACGGCAAAGAGTGAACTAAAACAACTGTTAGCAATAACAGTGACGTCATAAACGAAGCACAAACGAACGATAACAAGATAAACATGGCACAATCTTACATCCTCCCCAGTTCGTTTCCCGCTTCAGAGTTATGACGTGGACCCCTTCTTGACCCATAGCCCATTGGTCGGATCCAATTCCAGCGTGGGACGGCGAATGCGATTAGAGCGACGTACTGTAGGGCAAGCTGAGGGACCACCCATATCCGTCAAGGTAAGGGGCTCAGAGACGTCGGGAAGACTTTGATTTGGTCCTGAAGCAACTGAGGGTGTGGAGCATGACTCGTGGTTTTCATCGGTAATGGAAGGGTCCTGCTGGTCATGATGGTTCGGTGTGGTGATTGGGGGGGTCTGCGGGTCCTGACAGACTGCTGAACCACGTGATAGTGCATCTGGGGAGGAAGATGGAATAGGAATCGAGGAAGCCCCAGGGTCAAAAGGAGTGGTATCATGAGCTGTGGTTGGAATGGGTCGGAGGAAGCGTCGATTACGTTTGGTTATGCGTCCCGATCCACCCACCTTGATAGCATATTGATCAAAGCCCAGAGTCTCAACTACGGTGCCAACTTTATCCCATTTGTGGGGATGATTGCCCGTTTGATTCTGAAGGAACACACGGTCACCGCAATGCAAGGCGCCTAGGGGGCGACTGTTTCTACGCAGTGCAGCGTCGTTACGTCCGGCACGCAGACGAAGGGCGTCTTCTTTCGCTCTCCATGCTTCACGCCACGTGCGTCGTATCGAACGATTAGTAAATTTGGATAAGCGGTTAACAAAAGAAAAAGCGTCACGCAAGGGGCGACCAAATACTATTTCAGCAGGAGACATATCACAATCGGGGTCAGGAGTGTTACGCAATTGTAACAGCGCTCGTAAAAACGAATCGTTATCTAAATCACCATTGGGACTGACGTTGGCCATCAGCAGGCGCTTAGCGGCCTTTACAGCCACTTCGGCACGACCATTAGATTGAGGGAAATAAGCCGATGACACACGATGTTTGACACCCCAAGTTGTAAAAAATTGCTGCGTGGCAAAAGCTGTAAATTCAGGACCTCCATCAGTCGATACCTCATCAGGCACTCCGAACGTAGCAAAGTAAGTCCGTACAAGGCGAATCAAAGCAGCTGCGCCCGCGATGTTTGACCCTGGCGATGTGCCAAACACATCTGCCCAACCTGAGAATTTGTCCCCAATCACCAAAAAGTGGCGCCCACCGTAATCAAAAAAGTCGGCAAAAATGTGCTCGAAGGGCGTGGTAGGCGGGTTGATGGGCATCGGTGGGACAGCTGCTTGAGAGGGCGCATTACGGTTGCAGTGAACACAAGAATTACGAGTAGTGTTAATGTCCTGAGTCATGCCGGGCCAAAATACTGTCGCCCTTGCACGTCGTTCCATGGCCGACACGCCTTGATGAGCAGCATGTAAGGTTTTAAGGGCAATGCTTCTAAGCGATGCCGGTACAACAACACGGTCGCGATATAAAATAACACCATCTAAAGTATAATAGCCGTCACGAAAGGGGAGATACTGACGTATTAAAGGAGAATTAGAGACATCTGCAGTGAAATTGGACTCAATAGCAAGCAAAAGCTTGCTTAATGCGGGGTCACAACTCGTCTGGGCTCTTAGATCACGCCATTGCAAGCATGCAATATCAGAGGTTTCACGTTGAATAGCGGCAACGAGTGCCTGTTCGACAACGTCAGGTGAGCCTTGCTCATGAGACAACACAGTAGCTATGAAATTACACGACACCGGGTGACGCGATGCTGCGTCAGCGGCACAGTTAGACACCCCTGGCAAATGAAAAATCTCAAAACGCCACAATAAAGTACGCTGTTTCAATCGAAAAAGTCTAGTATTAGTAATTTCATCCAGAGTCCGGTCACCAAAAATTTTAACAAGCGGTTTGTGGTCTGTTACTACGACGAGGTTGTCGCAGCCTTGGGTAAAATATTTGGTTTGCTCTAAACCCCACGCGACCGCTAACGCTTCACCCTCAATCGCGGCATAACGTTGCTCAGCCGACGATAAAAACCTAGATCCAGCCAACGTCACTCGCCAACCTGAATCGCAGCAATTGGGAATACTAGAGTCGCACAAGCAATGCTTTTGGAGTAGAAAATAGCCGATGCCTCTATTTGACCAGTCCGGCCGCAAACATGTGCGTCGGTTGGGATCGAAAATCTCCACGCCATGCCGAATGGCGTCAGTAATAGCGGTTTTAGAATCGATAAATGCTCTGTCGAGCTCATCCGACCACTGAAATTTGCGTTTGGGACTCAGGAATGGTTTGAACGGTGCCAAGATGTCACGAAGTTGCGCATAGTTTGCAACTTGGTTTACCAAACCAAACCAACTCCGCACGTCTGTTATGTTCTTGGGGGTAGGAAAGTTCTGAATAGCGGTCAAGTATTTGGGCAGCGGCTCTACAGCCGATTCGGAGATACGAAAACCAGCAAAGTCAACCGAACGTTCAGCAAACTGGAACTTTTCAGGATTGAGGACGATACCTGCCCGTCCAACCAGGGTCAGGAATTCAATGGTACGCCACCAGTGCTGTTGAAGACTATCATCATAAAAAATTGTATCATCGACGCAGCGTTCTTTACGCACAAAATCGGCGATAATAGCACTAAATCGGCGGTTGTACCCGTCTCCGGACGAAAGGAAACCTTGCGGTGCTCTTGTATATCGCCATTTACCAAATGGTGTAATGAAGGTGGTGAGGTGTCGATCAGAATCTTGTAGGGGGACGCTGTGATACCCATTCCATGCATCTGTCACGGTTTTCCATGTGTTTCTCGGCACTCGACGAGCAAGATGGAATGGTGCTTCAAAAGCATGAGTTTCACGCTTGCAAAACTTGTTTAATGGTGACAAGTCCACAGTGCGACGGGGAGATCCATCATGTTTCCTGGTAATGACCATGCGATGGCACCACTGTGTAGGTTCGCCATGGGGCACTTTTTCCAATATTCCCATTGCCTCATCACGAAGTAGGTCGTCGTGGACCTTCTGTTGCCAGTGAAGGGGGATGGTGGCAGGGGTGTGACATGCCACGGGCTTAGCCAAGGGATCAACGTGGATTTCGATTGGGGGTCCAGCCATGCAATGCAGAGGGCGATGCGGGCAAGTGTTGAAGGTAGAGGCCGCATACCTGTCCAAAAGCCATGCTCGCATTTTGGCATTGTTCTCTGGTGTGCAAGGGAACGGTAGTGATGACGGGGGCGGCGGCACTGCGGTTCGTTGGGGGCAGGTGCAAGTGTCTGTAGGTTGACTGAGAGAAGAGCAGCCACCAAACATCGAGCGAAAAGGGGTGGTGGGGAGTTGGGTGACACAGTCCTGGTTGTGAGTCTCGAGAGGTGGGTGCTCACCTATCAGAGGAAATTGAGGAGACAGCACACCTAGGTCCGCTAATGTAGCCTGGGACAAGTACAGGTGACTGATATCAGCGCTGACATAGATCATGGCATGACACTGCACCTCGGTCTTGTTAGCGTCCAACCCCTTAATGACGGCAAAGAAAGCCCCAATGATGTTGATGCCTGAGTGGTTTGCAGCGACTAGGTCTGATGCAGGGATCAGGATGCTGCGGTCAAAATCGGCCGCTAGGAAGTGGCGCAGTGACCACACATTAGTTTGAGCGCCTGTGTCTGCAATGGCAGGCACATTCCTGGCAACTATGGGGCCATGCCTGGTGCGGCACCATGATTTATCCATAGAAACACACACGGTAATAACAGGGTGTGCACGCATGCCTGCTTTCGTCCAGTGGCCATCCTGGTAGACGTAGTGAGCATAGTCTGATCTTCTGGATTCCTGGAGGGAGATCTCTGCTTGCTCTTCCAATGGCGATGGAGGAGTTGTCATGATTGCTCCTAAATGGCCTGTCTCATCAAGTGTTCTGCTACAGTCTGTGATAGCAGACGACGTAGGTGGCGGGGGTTTCCTCCGCTGATTGCGCCGACGTGTGCGGAAGCAGTCGATGCATAAAGTAAATGGTTTGGTGTTCCACCCACGAGGGCCTTCTCTATACACGGAAAATGGTTGCTTGCATATTGGGCAAGGGGATCGCTTCGATGGACTGGTCTTAACCAAGGAGGGATGACGTGAGGACGATGGGCGACAGTCTTCATTCGGAGGGGTCGCAAGTTGGCGCCGAAAAGCGGAGACAGCAGATACATCGGGGGTAGGCATAGCATTCCGTGCCATTTCCTTGCTCTCAACCAGAGCTATAACATCATTGATCGCCATGGTAAGAATATCTGCCGTTCCGAGTACCTCCCTACGAATGTCAGAGTCGGAGATTCCATTCAGTAATGTATCACGTATCATGTGGTCCGTGTAGTTGACTCGTAGACCGCACGAGCACTCGGCGGAGAAGGCGCAGGTGTCCGCTTTTCCGCGTACGCGTGCCGAGAACGACCAAAACGATTCGTCTCGCATCTGGCGCATCTGCATCAATTCTGTTCTGAGGACGACGGTAGCTATGGGGACAACGGCTAAACGCCGGATTGATTCCGTAATTTCGTCCAAGGGCTTAGTGGTGATATCGGCATCGAACTTAAGCAAGTTGTCACCTAATGCTTTGCTGGTGCATTGAAAGAGTTGCGGCGGGGCTGCTGTGTCGCTAATGCCTGAGCCCTCCTTAAAGACGCGCCATCTCCGCAAAAATACGTTCCAATCTTCCATGGAGACACCGATATCAATGCAGGGTCTTTCCAGTTTAGGCCCGGGACACTCGCGAGCTTGTGTGGGCTCGTCGCGTTGGTGGACAGCGGAAGCACCACTATGAATGAATGCGTGGCTCTGCAAGAGAGCGCATGCGATGGCCTCTGTAACATCTTCCGACTTGAAATCGCACCCTGGAAAGGCGCAGGATATTACCACCATCTTCGCTACTGCAGAAATAGGCCTATCCTAACTACGGTACCGGTAAGTGATGATTCGATCATGAAGAAATACGACTTGTTTTCGATGTACAATTATATTACTCGAAAATGATCGAATCATTATCTGAAAGTAGTACAGACGATAAGTAAACTGAAACTCAAAGCTACACCAAACTGAATACAAGCTCAACACTAACTCAACGTATTACTCCGCTAGCCTAGAGACTGACACGGCAAAGAGTGAACTAAAACAACTGTTAGCAATAACAGTGACGTCATAAACGAAGCACAAACGAACGATAACAAGATAAACATGGCACAATCTTACAGATCCAAAATAGTTTTTCCTCCATTACATATCGAGCTGGGAGTCATGAAACAATTCGTCAAAGCACTGAACAAGGAAGGTGCATGTTTCAAATATATCTGCGGCAAATTTCCAGGTCTAACAATAGAAAAATTAAAAGCTGGTATTTTTAGCGGACCCCAAATAAGAAAATTAATGAATGATCATGAGTTTCCATCATCCATGAGCAAAGAAGAATTTTATGCCTGGGATGCATTTGTGAAAGTAGTTAAAAACTTTTTTGGAAACAAAAAAGCATCTTACTACAAAGAGCTTGTAGCTAACTTACTGAGCTCTTTTGAAGATATCAGCGCTAAAATGAGCATCAAGATTCATTTTTTGCACAGTCATCTTGACCGCTTTCCTGAAAATTTGGGTGCACTTAGTGACGAACAAGGAGAAAGATTCCATCAAGACGTTAAGGAAATGGAAGAGAGGTATCAAGGGAGATGAGATGCCGTCATGCTAGCCGATTACTGCTGGTCTATCAAACGTGATTCTGTTGCCACTCATAGCCGCAAATTATTAAAACGCAAATTTATGGTTGGCACTTCATAAATATGGCCAACTATTTTTCATCATTCTGTTGTTTTCGTGTTTTTGCAGCTATTAAAGAAATTGGTATGTGCAACATATTTTTGATGTTACACTATCTTATGCTTTGTAAAAAAAACTTTGACAGATATTCAAATGATCATCTTTTAGTACAGAAATGCTCTTTAATTGGCTTACCATAGCGAAAAAACTAGACCTGATGGAGAAAAAATAACTGCATTTTTGAAATCAGCGACCCCAAATTAGCCAAGATCAGTCAAAAAATCATTGGCACCATTCAAAATAATTTTTTTTGTTGGCCAGTGATATTAGTCTTCGATGGTGAAAAACTTTGGAGTTTTAACTCCGCCAAAACTTGTCATTTTCGTAAGTCGCAACCTTTTTCTTTTGTTCTTGCATGGTAGTACTAAAGGTGACCGGCCTAAGGTTTGAATCTTAGACTGCTTCAGAAACGAATGTGTTACCATTCGACCAATTGGCCGGTCATGATATCTATATCTTTGTGGTATCGCCGTAGTTTGTTTGCCTGGTTTGCAATTATTGCTGGACATAGCAAGAGTACAAGCTCTGTTTTCAAAAGCGCGTGCTGGTTGAATCAGCAAAAAATGGTTGTTTAAACAATAACATTTAAAGTTTGAGTTTAATATGTGTTTACTTCTGGATTGGATGTTGAATTTAACTTTCACCTTCTATCTTGATTGCCCCTTTAATTTTGGAATAAAATTCTAAAAATCCATGCATTTTTCACATAATTATGACAGTAGCACCTATGAAATAAGTCGCCAGGAAGCCTTTCTCCGTGATGATGTTGTCCGAAGTGAAATTAAGTTTAATTGGTGAAGGAAATTCATAACGAAGCTGATCGGCAGCGAAACTTCCAGTAAAATTGGCCAGCACAATCTCCTCCCTGCCATTGGTAATAACCTGCATAACAAACTGTGAAACAGAAATCAAAGTAGAAGACTTAATTGGCTGGGATTGCAACACATCAAATACAGGTGGGTTACTTCTCTAGCAATTAGCGTTGTACACTGTAATTTACAGTGTAACCATGGTAACACGACCACCATTGGGGCTATGAAAAACTGGTCGTCTAACCGGGGTTATCGCGTTTAAGTAATCAAACTTTTTGCGCCAAATTTGGCCCGCCCCGGGTAGCACCATTTTGGGGTGACACCAGATGTGAGACCATAACTCCACGGATTTGAGGTGAAGACTATGTTTTTTTATTTTGTTTGGTCCCCAACCTCATTTTCACCGAAAACCCAGTAATTATGCGTCGAAGACCTTTTTTTTTTGGTCCTCCCTGTTTTTGGACCAAAAATCCACTACTTTTACGGCGAAGACCTTTTCTATTTATTTATTTTATTTTTTTGTTCTTCATCTATTTTTGGATCAAAGAAGGGTGACACCACGAAATCCTGCCCCGGGTGCCACCATCCTTAGCAACGCCACTGATAAGAAAACAGTAAAAATACGCGGTGCATCAATGTAGAAAGCAACTCAAAGAGAGAAATCAAAATCGGACAGATTTTGGGTGGAACAATTTCTGATTCAGATCTTTGTTCTTCTCAAATTTCCTGGCCTCCCCCCTTTTCAAAATCCTGCTTACGCTACTGCAAACACCCTTATTAAAATACACACCAACTGAACTTTCAAGAATGACATTTTAAAAGAAACTCTTCTTTGAATCTAGCAGTGTTTATTTTGAAGTGGCTGCTCGTTAGATGACGGAGAGGACGGTCTTTTTGCAGCATCCTCTTGCAATTCATGTGACTATTTTATTATTTTTATCGGCAATTTATGATCACCGTGCTCGTCTGTCATTGAAGCGTCTTCCACGCTTCGCATCGAATTTCCTTTCTTTGTTGTTATTTATTTTATTTTTTTTTTGGAGCTTTTTCAGAGAGAGATGAGACGACACTAAATCTTTTAACTATTCGCAATCTTATTGAATTAATTCAATTCTGTTTGTCAGATCTTATTATTTCAACATTTCAATTAATTCAATTCTATCATTCAGATCTTATTTCAACATTGCTGCTCACCAAGAAATCCCAGTTCGTTTCTAAATGTGATGACGGATCGAACTCTATTACAATCGGACTCCCATCATCTGTTGTGATCCACCACAAGCACTCCTGCGAAGTGTTGTAATTTCCAGGCCAGTTCGGAGACGTCAGAGTGTTCGGCTCCAACGTGGCAGTATCATTGAATCCACAATCTGATGCTAAGGATCGTTAGTATTGGAAGAAAAAATTTTGTGCGCAATCATTCTTAGTGACGAAGCGGTTTTGCGACGTTTGTGTACTTGAACGGCATGAGCAAGGTCGTTCTTATAGTAGACTTACCGTAAAACTTAAAAGTATAATAATTAGGGATCGAATTAGATGCGCGTTAAAGATTATACGACCTGACGTGTAGTTTGTCGTGGTTGACAACGTGCGTAAAATGTGAGCGTACGGTTTATTTTAATCAACTATTTTAATCATAGTTTATTTTAGTCAACTGACAGCTCGTGCGTTGGTTGGGCGTGATCGGGCATGAAGGATTTCTGTTCAAAATAAACTAAAATTACGCTCATACGCTCACGATTTTGCGCACACAGTGTACAATTTATAAACCGGTCCTTAGTCGCATTTTTAAATGGTTATTCTTAGCTTGCCGATACAGTATATTTTTAGTCAAGATTAAACCATTATCGGCTGGAAAGCATTAAGATTTGCGTATAATAATGAAAAATGTTCATTAAAATATCGAAATTTTTTTAAATTATTATAGTAGCCACTTCTGACTAATCTGAATAATTATTTCACGATGATATCATCATACGTATTAATGGAGGACATACCTGGTGGAGGAGCAGTCGATGGCACACTGAATGAAGATGGTGGTGGAGAAGAAGTAGATGTAGAAACTGTTTGGATATTAATAAAAGTTAGTCGTTAAATAAGCGTGAGTCATTAAAATTATTTCGGATTTAGTACGCAAAATTTTAAACACTATACCTAAACACAGAAAAGTCTTTAAAATCCATTCATAACACTGGTAAATCAGCCAAATAATTTCACGGGCGGTTTTCAGTGGCTGCTGTTCATCAAAGGGATGCATGTAGAGTAAGTAAAATAAAAACTTAATCGAGCATATATGTATCATTCCAAAGTTTTGACGTTACGTATCAGTTGCACTGGCATTGTTTGAGCTGCTTGTAATGCTTGGCTAGTTCGAACATTGAATTGACACAAGAAATCAAAATTATTAATTTTATTGATGCAACTAAATAAACTACAAATTCTTTGCCCCGGTGACCTACCGGAAAGCAAAAATCCATCACCAATTGATTAGTCTTCGATGGTGACCTACTTTGGAATTTTTACTCCGCCAAAACTTGTCATTTTCGTAAGTCGCAACCTTTTTCTTTATTATATGTTTACTTCTGGATTGGATGTTGAATTTAACTTTCACCTTCTATCTTGATTGCCCCTTTAATTTTGGATTAAAATTCTAAAAATCCATGCATTTTTCACATAATTATGACAGTAGCACCTATGAAATAAGTCGCCAGGAAGCCTTTCTCCGTGATGATGTTGTCCGAAGTGAAATTAAGTTTAATTGGTGAAGGAAATTCATAACGAAGCTGATCGGCAGCGAAACTTCCAGTAAAATTGGCCAGCACAATCTCCTCCCTGCCATCGGTAATAACCTGCATAACAAACTGTGAAACAGAAATCAAAGTAGAAGACTTAATTGGCTGGGATCGCAACATATCAAATACAGGCGGGTTACTTCTCTAGCAATTAGCGTAATACGCTGTATTTTACAGTGTAACCATGGTAACACGACCACCATTGGGGCTATAAAAAACTGGTTGTCTAACCAGGGTTTTCGCGTTAAAGTCATCAAACTTTTTGCGCCAAATTTGAGTTCGAAGTGCTGCTGTATATTATTAGGCATAAAGGTAGAGATTAGTTAAAGTTTGTTTCGTTTCTTTATTTTGCTCATTTATTTAGCTTTCTTATTCGGTTTCTCACGATTTTGCAATAATTTTCACACGTATTCACTACTTTTTGATTGAACCGCGGTGAAAATATTATTCAGAGATCTTTGCACAATAAAGAAAGAATAACGGGTCATTGCGTTACCGAAGTCAAAACAGCCGGTTGGGGGTGAAAACGGTGATTGCGGTCCGAAAGTCAGGCTGGTTGCGTCAGCGAGTTTCCAGTGCGTTTAAAATGATAGAAAATAATTCGGTATAGTAAAAAGCTGGTCGTGTAATCGGAGTGGTCGCGTTACCGGGACGGTCATCAACCGGCGTTTCACTGTATTTATCAGAGGTGGAGTCGAGGACACAAGGCTCAAAGCCAAGGACACAAAAAAAATCCTAAGCCAAGGACAGCCTTTCCGAGGACAGACACTCTCGAGGCCAAGGACAGGAATGCTCGAGGCCAAGGCCAAGAACCAAGGATGCAAGCTCAAGTGCTCTTCAAAGAAAAAAAAAAAAAAGGTCTTCACAAAAATTTTTCAGGCAATCTCCAAAAAAAAAAAGGTCTTCACAAAAATTTTTCAAGCGATCTCCACTAAAAAACGTTTTCCAAAAAATTTTTCAAGCTCTTCACAAAATTTTAACAATTCAAAAAATACTGCTGTTTTCGAGCCGAGGACAGGCCAATTTTCGAGGACTTGAGGCCTCGAGGCCAAGGACTTGACCTTCGAGGCCAAGGACTTCAAAATCTGTCCTTGAGGCCAAGGACGTCCTCGAGGACTCCACCTCTGGTATTTATCATTATGGTGGAGAAAAGGCTGAAATGAAAGCAAACCAAATATAGATGCCGCTAGAGGAAGAAGAAAACTTGCTTTCAAAAACGTCATTTTATACAGCATAAAAACAGTAAACTCGGGATAAAGATACATGCATTATAAGCATAATCGGTAAAGATTAATTCATTCATTGATAAATTGGTAGAGATGTATGTTTCAAACATTTTTGTCACTGGTGATATTTGTCATTTTGGCCTTGCTAGCCTTACTGAAGAGCCCTGAATTTAGGTGAAACAGCTGTCTAAGGCAGGCTATTGGAAACTATTTTGAATTGAAATATTTAATTGTCTCTTGTAACATCGTGATTGCTAAAAAATATTTTTGAAAAAAAAATTGTGAGGTAATCTGCTTAACTTGTCATCATGATTTGTGTAAGAATGTGCCATGTTTATCTTGTTATCGTTCGTTTGTGCTTCGTTTATTACGTCACTGTTATTGCTAACAACTGTTTTAGTTCACTCTTTGCCGTGTCAGTCTCTAGGCTAGCGGAGTAATACGTTACGTTAGTGTTGAGCTTGTATTCAGTTTGGTGTAGCTTTGAGTTTCAGTTTACTTATCGTCTGTACTATTTTCAGATAATGATTCGATCATTTTCGAGTAATATAATTGTACATCGAAAATAAGTCGTATTTCTTCAATTTGTTTTGCAGTTTAATCTAACTGCGGAGAGGTTTTATATCAGAGTTGTCTTTCTCCCTAGTTATAGGGCCTAAGCTTACCACAGCTGATGCGCATAATCAACCCAGGTTTAAAGTTTTTCAACTTGTTTAAATTAAACTATACTTTGTCTCGCTTCTACTGTCAGACCTATCTGGCATGGGTAACCCTATCAGGAGAACTGAATCTACAGCCAGTAAGTAAAGCTCTGCAGGTCATTGAGGCACATAGACTTTTCCATCTCGTTAAGATGATAGTTCAAGGAAAAGCTATGCCTACTGTGCCATATTAAGCCCACTACAGTATATGCCATACCATATACTCGTATTCTATTTGCACCGAAAACCTAGTAATTTTGTGGCGAAGACCTTTTGTTAGTCCTCATCTGTTTTTGGACCAAAAATCCACTACTTTTACGGCAAGAACCTTTTTTATTTATTTATTTTTATTTTTTGGTCTTCATCTATTTCTGGATTAAAAAAGGGTGACACCATGAAATCCTGCCCCGGGTGCCACCATCCTTAGCAACGTCACTGATAAGAAAACAGTAAAAATACGCGGTGCATCAATGCAGAAAGCAACTCAAAGAGAGAAATCAAAATCTACACTATAAAAACACAAAGACCCTTATTAAAATACACACTAACTGAACTTTCAAGGATAACATTTTAAAAGAAACTCTTCTTTGAATCTAGCAGTGTTTATTTTGAAGTGGCTGCTCGTTAGATGACGGAGAGGACGGTCTTTTTGCAGCATCCTCTTGCAATTCATGTGACTATTTTATTATTTTTGATGGCGATTTATGATCACCGTGCTCGTCTGTCATTGAAGCGTCTTCCACGCTTCGCATCGAATTTCCTTTCTTTGTTGTTATTTATTTTATTTTTTTTGGAGCTTTTTCAGAGAGAGATGAGACGACACTAAATCTTTTAACTATTCGCAATCTTATTGAATTAATTCAATTCTGTTTGTCAGATCTTATTATTTCAACATTTCGATTAATTCAATTCTATCATTCAGATCTTATTTCAACATTGCTGCTCACCAAGAAATCCCAGTTCGTTTCTAAATGTGATGACGGATCGAACTCTATTACAATCGGACTCCCATCATCTGTTGTGATCCACCACAAGCACTCCTGCGAAGTGTTGTAATTTCCAGGCCAGTTCGGAGACGTCAGAGTGTTCGGCTCCAACGTGGCAGTATCATTGAATCCACAATCTGATGCTAAGGATCGTTAGTATTTGAAGAAAAATTTTTGTACGCAATCATTCTTAGTGACGGAGCGGTTTTGCGACGTTTGTGCACTCATAGGCGTAGCCAGGGGGGGGCCCAGGGGGCCCGGGCCCCCCCCCCCCCAATCAAAACTCCACTAACGACAAAAAGTTATGACAACATAGCCTGATGATGTTTAGTTGCAGTTTTTTTTCAGTAATTGCGCACATAACAGTAATTAAACAGTAAAGTAACAGTAAAGCTAACGGTTTCGGCCGAAAAACCACTCTCAATTTCGGTGACGACCTTTTTTTTTTTTTTTTTTTTTTTTCGGAGATCACCTGATTTTCGGCTGAAAAACCACTGATAATTTCGGTGAAGACCTATTTTTTTTTTTGGAGATCACCTGATTTCCAGCTGAAAAATCGCTCTTAATTTCGGTGATGACCTTTTTTTTGGAGATCACCTGATTTCGGGCGGGAAAATCGTTCGAATTTCCGATTTCGGCCCAAAATTCACTCTCAATTTCGGTGAAGACAGCCGAATTTTTTAGGGTTTGGGCCCCCTCCAATCAAAAATCCTGGCTACGCCTATGTGTGCACTTGAACGGCATGAGCAAGGTCATTCTTATAGTAGACTTACTGTAAACCTTAAGAGTACAATAATTAGGGAAAGAATTAGACGTGCGTTAGAGATTATCGGATCAGACGTGTAGTTTGGCCTGGTTGACAATGTGCGTAAAATGTGAGCGAGCGAGCGCGTCCATAGTTTATTTTAATCAACTGGCAGCTAGTACTCTGGTTGGGCGTGGTTGGGCATAAACGATTCTTGTTCAAACTAAACTAAAATACGTTTGTACGCTCACGATTTTGCGCAAACAGTGTATAGTAGACCAGTCCTTAGTCGCGTAATTAAATAGTAATTCTTAGCTTTCCGATACGGTGTATTTTCGGTCAAGTTAACCATAATCGGCTGAAAAGCGTCAAGAATTGCGTGTTATATAAAAAATATCCGATAAGTATTGGCAATTTTCCAAATCATTGTAGTAGCTAATTGTGGATGATTATTCAAGATGATATCATGAAGCAGATTATTGAATGATTAATTGTGGATGATTATTCAAGATGATATCATGAAGCAGATTATTGAATGATGTACTTGGAGGAGGAGCAGTCGATGTAGCACTGAATGAAAATGATAAAGAAACAAAAGGTGATGATGATGGTGTTGGAGCATTAGTAGATGTAGAGTTTGTTTACACCTTCAAAATTAATCGTTAATTAAACGAGAGCCAATATGATTGTTTTGGGTTTAGTAATGCAAAAGCTAAATTTTGTGAAGCAAGATCTAAGCATACTGGTAAGTCTTGTACTGATCACAGGTAATTATCCTTTGTTCTTTACAGTCTGTTTTGCCATCTGCCGTATCAGGAAAGTGAATAATTAGTTAATTATATCCACTCATCAAGAGGATAATGTGTGACATTATTAAAATTATTAGAGCATATGAAAGTGATTTCCATGACGCCATGGCCACGTGTTTGGGAAAACTCCTTTACCAATCAAACTTTGTTTCCTTCAACAATTCGGATATCTGTTCGAAATAAACTAAAAATACGCTCTTACGCTCACGATTTAACGCACAGTTTAGGGCCGGTCTACACTGTGCGTAAAATCGTCAGCTTACGAGCGTAACCTTAGTTTATTTTAAAGGAAAATTCCGTAAGCCCAGGCGTACCACCTTACGGGCGTAGCACCTTACAAGAGTAAAATTGCCAGCGAAAAAAATTTGCTAAAAGAGCAAATTTTTTCGCCGGTACGCTTGTAAGCTCACAATTTGCGTGAAATTCTAAAAACTGGTTTGCCAGGTCTTGGGGTAGGCTAAAATTAGGTTCATAAGTTTTGTTGAAAAAAAGTTGATTTTCAAAAGTGAAAGTATGCATGTTGGTTTGAAATAGCCTAGTTCAACATGAAAATGGTCAATTTGCGGCTCTATGAGGAAAAACTTGCAAAAAAGAGGCCTAGGTTGACCGGCCCAAAATTGAAATATAAAATGTTTGTTGTTATGTAACGTTTGGTTAGCGTATTCCAAGTAAAGAAATTTGAAAATTAAAGCTGATGTGTGGTGTGGCGATGCAGATCACAGTCCTGATCAGGGGGACTAGCTTAGGCCAAAACCAGTACCAATAGGCCTACCAGTATGGTAGGTACGGTAGGTCTATATCTTGGTGGTACTCGTACTTAGGGTGTAATATACCACGTTGTTAAAGTAAACTAGTAATCTTAGCCTGATAGCTGCTGTAGGCTACTTTAGTTCAAAAGGTTTAACCTACTGGTGCACTTTGCAGGTGCAGAGATGCTGCATTACAGATTATACCGGTAGTATTAGAATTACACTATCAGTTAGCCTACAGCTGCAGAAATAAAAGCAGAATTAAAATGCTATAATCTAGGTGTACCCTGGTACTAGCCTACTGATATGATAAGCTGTGCAGTTACAGCTATATAGGCATGTAAAATTATTCTATTTCAAGATGTGCTCACTTATTCAGTAACAATCAGGTTTTAGACTTTTACAAATAGTTGAGTGGAATTGCAGACACTGCCAAGCCAATAGGTTTGGCTTACTGTCATGTCAATAAGATAGAGTAATCAAAAGTTTTTATATTCTGCAACTGCTTTTCATAATTGTAAATTAAGACTCTATTAGCAAGTATTTATTGTAATGAACAAAATATAGTAACTGTAAGTGTTTGGAATTTAACAAATTTATCAATGATAGGGTCCTTTGGTCCAGACTCAAAGAGACTTATTGATAAAGTTATGAAACAATGTTGATCTTTAATGCTCAAAGATTTCAAAAATGATACCGGTAACCAATCTAACAGTGGCATTGTCAGGTTTTCAAGGTTAGTTATGTGTATTTGTAGATTGACAATCTTTACCAGCTATTTGAGCTTTTATTAAAAAAAAAACTTCAAGCGTTTTCATAATGAAAATAAAAAAACAAACTTGAAAGTTTTTTCTATATCATTTCCTTTTAGTTAAAATAATCATTTAAAATTAGCAGTGGACCAAAGAAAATTTGTCACTTTTGAAGTTTTTTGTAATGTGATTGTGTGACTAGACAGTGTTCACATCACTGCAACTTAACTACACAATTTCAAGTTTCTTGTAACGTATGAGTAGCATTGCTTGTTTTTCTTAGGTGCAACTAAGATTTGAAAGTGTCATATTTTTCAAACCATAAGGTGCGCCAATGATACTTGGAGTTTTTAAGAAATCCAACTTGTGCCTTATACTCTGATGCATTTAATCTGTACGTCTGGTTATGCTCTCTTACGGCTAGTTGATCAAGTGGTAATGCATTCGTCTCTGGAGTAGAGGTCTGAGATTTAAATCAGCCTGGTCAAATCAAACACAGCATTGCCAGTGGCTTTGTATGGCTGGGCGACATTTCTTTCAAGGCAGCTATGTTGCTCGGGTGCGATGATGCTGTGGTTGGGCCCTCCCAACTTTATGCGCTTCGATGTATTACAGCATGTATAATGAAAGACTTGATTTGATTCCATAATTTCATTCATAGTTAAACCATTTAGATTTTTAAAAAGTTTTCTAGAGTTTAATAAATTTAATGTAATGTAGTGCATCTTATAGTTTGGCGCACATTGTGCCTAAAAACAAAAGCTATAGAAGCCATTTGGTGCGCTTTATGCTAAAAAATAATAATTATAGAAGCCATTTATCGATACTACGACAGCGCGCCAATTAACAGTGGTATGTTCCAGTTTGCTGCGCCTTATGGTTTAAAAAATGCTGTAGTGATATCTTCGCTAGAATTAATTTTGACAGAATAAAGTATTCTTTGTTTAGTTTTAAAAAAAAGTTGTTTTTTTTTGCTTTAATTTTGCTAACTTGATTTGATAGCTTTGTTCTGTAATGTAGTATTGGCACTTTTTTGAGATTTAATGTGATTGGTTTGATGCAAGAAAATTTGATATGGTTAGGGTTTTGCGTCAAACATCTTTCGGGTCTGGTTTGGACTAAGATTAAAGTTGGCCTAGTCAATCGTCTAGTGTCAACTGGTTGCCTCTAAAAATTTTGAATTCTTCTTTGACTGCAACTGTTCTATGCATAATTGGTTCGTTTTTTAGATATGTCTACTGCTCATGACGGTTTTGGACACTTTGCAGAATTTTGAACTTTTTTGGTAGGAGTAATTATTATTTGTTTTACTCTAGGTCCTCCAACGCGTAGAAGATAATTGGAAACTTGTTGGAACTACATGATTGAAAACCAAAAGCCATCAAGTTCCATTAATGTTTGTTGTGTATTTCTACAACATGCTTCATGGTCATCACACCCTACTGGAAATTGATCATGATTTGGGTTAAGCGCTGTTGACTAACAATATGACATTTTCTCCTTTAGTGATAAGAGTGAAAAGCAAAAGTAAAGTCATCAAATTTCATTAATGTTTGTTCTGTATTTCTTCAACATGCCTCATGGTCAACACACCGTAATGAAAATTGCTCATGGCTTGGGTTAAGTGCTGTTGGCTGAACTTGTGACATTTTCTTTTCCCACCATGAAATCAATCAAGACATTAGTGATTATTAATGCTTCATAGAGTTGGTGCTTGACTTTTCCAGGATCCAGGCATTACTCATATTCAAGTTTTATAATCAAAATATTGGTTATGTATAACAAAATATCTGCTTTCTGAGACTGATTGGACATTGGCATCCTTTTTAATCCTCTGGTTATTTTTTCCTACAAGTTTTGATTAAACCTATGAGACAGCTTTTGCTTTAAGCAAAAACTCTTGAGATGAACTTTCCTACAAGTTTTGATTAAATGTCTGAGGTAGCTTTTGCTTTACACTTGTTTATATATCAATACTATCAATAATAATATGTGCTTTTCTAATCTGCGCAGATATCTACGTGAAGCGACAACCAGATGGAGGGTTCCTCACTCCCTCCGAAACATTACAATCGTAAGAGATGCCCGATATGTTACTTTCTGAAATATTAACTGCTTTGCGCTTAAAATTTTGTGCTTTAGCTTGCAACAAATTTAGTTTATTGAGTTTTTGAAAATATTGAATACAGTTGTATTACAAAAGTTGCAATATCTGTCTTATTGAGAGAATTCAAAAGTTCCTCCTCGGAGTACAGTAAACTTATTGAATGCTCTAATCGCACAATCAATTTTCTGCAGTTTCAGTGGTAATAATATTACTGCAGTATAGGGTAATTGAAATTTTTTAGCTACCATAGTTCGCCCTATTTTCGTTTTATGCTTTATGAAAGTGAAAGTATGTGGACATCAGTGAGATTTCTCTCAATTTTTGGCTAATGCTAGGGTAAGCATTTCTCCGAATAAGTTTAGGTTTAGCGGGTGAGGGGTTGAATCCCATTCTTTTATTATCTTATTCTTGTGCGTTACTGTAATACAAAACTACCCGAGTGGTAGTAAAAAAAGCGTTCAGTAGAAGCGTTTGTGTGAAAAAAGAAAAGATGAATACTGCAATAATGTATGCTGATGATTTATGCTGCCAGTGCTGGAGGGCTACAAGATTTATTAGATGTGTGTAGTAATTATGCCAAATTACATGATATTGTTTTTAATTGTAAAAAAACTGTTGGTATGATTTTTTCTTAATGGATATGTACACGTTTATGCCTTGAAATATGAATATTGATGGTCAGAAAATTAAGTTTGTGAATAATGTGGTATCTTGGAGTTAGTATTAGCAGTGATTTATGTAATGATACTAATATTCCAAGACAAGCGAGATATTTATATTGTGCCGCCAATAAGCTCAAAACTCGTTTTTTTAAATGTTCAATTGAGATGAAAAACATTTTATTTCGTGCACACTGCATGTGTTTTTATGCTAGTCAACTATGGTGTAACTAGTCCACATCAGCTATAAATTGGTTAAAAGTTGCCAACAATGATGCGTATAGAATTCTGCATGGCATGACTCGCTATCACAGTGCCAGAGCAAGTCAAATATACTATAACATTGATTCGTTCTACGCTCTACAGCGTAAAATTACTTATAAATTTGTTGAACGCTGTCACTTATCTCAGAACCTTTGGCTTAAAATGTAAATGTCTTCTGATTGCTTCTATGATTCTATATACTTTGATCATTATTGTGGCATTTGGTTTGTGATTGAATAGAAGATGATGTATGTTGCACCATTCAGGACAAGAACAGCTCCTGCTGTACAGTGTTTCTTTTTTTGTGTGTGTGTGTGTGTATAGTGCTTGTATATGGACTTCACGAGTCTGAAATAAACACTGAATAATAATAAGCATGTCAACAAAAATTTTAGTTATGAAATCACGAGTTATAATGCAATAATGCAATTCAATCTGATTAATTTTAAGGAGTTAACTCAAACCGCTTGGGGGGAGGAGTCAATACAATAATGATAAAATGCGAGTTGTTTTTGCAGAAGGGATTAAATGCGGAAAAGATTGTAGTTTAATGTGTTCGCGCACTCAAACTGTTCGACAATTCGAGAGGATAACCTACACCTGCATGCTACGCATCACGCACCGTCTGTTGTGTTTCCAGGGGTGGACTGGATAAAGTTTTTATAAAAGCTGATATGGGAGAGAGGCGAAAGACGCTCAACATTTGGCTTAAACGGACACGGGACAGAGGTGCAGTTGAGGACACAAGGCTCGAGGCCAAGGACACAAAAAAATATCCGAGGCCAAAGACAGCCCTTTCGAGGACAGACCCTTTCTAGGGCATGGACACAGGCGCAAGTGTTCTCCAAAAAAAAAATAATGATTTCTTCAAAAAAAATTTTTTTCAGGTGTTCTCAAAAAAACAAAATCAAAAAATCTCCAAAAAAAACAAGTTTTTCTACAAAAAACAATCTACAAAATTTTAAGGATTCCAAAAATACTGCTGGTCTCGAGCCGAGGACAGGGCAATTTTAGAAAACTTGAAGCTTCGAGGCCAAGGACTTCAAAATGTGTCCTCGAGGAATGAACCTCTGTAAACGGAATGTATCAGTAGAACTGAAAAACAGTTGAAAGCTGAAAACAAAATGTACCCTGCAAAACATTGTGATCAGATCTTTCCACCGAGTCACTCTCCGCTATGAGGAATTCAAAAGAGGAAGAACCGGACCTTTGAAACCAGCCTCTAGTGCCCATCAGTGCAGGCCCGGCGCCACGAGGGGGCATTCCGGGGCTGTGCCCCCCCAAATGACTGCTTTTGTGCGCCAAGCGAGGACTGTGCTCCGAAGAAATTAACACGCTCGGGGCTACTGGAGTACAAATCGAGGCCTAAGACTCCCAAATTGGTGCTTATCGCCTTAGAATTTGTGAGCAAAAACTGTTTTTCGTAGTTTTTGTGGACTCACACCGGATTTCATGAAACTTTGGGGACGAAGACCTTTTTTTTTGGTCTTCGCTTTAGGATTCGTGGAAATTCGCAAAATTTTGAGATGGAAACCAGAGTTTGTGAAAATTTTTGAACTGAAGACCTTTTTTTTACGTCTTCACCTTTTTCGTTTGATCCACACTCTTAAATTCACGTAAATAAACTTCTCGTTCTCCCCCAAAATTTATTTCTGCCCCCCTAGTCACGCTATCCTGACGCCGGGCCGGCATCAGTGGCCTATAAGTTAATTTTTGTAATTTTGTTGTATTCACCAAGTTGCTTTGGCCAGGAGACAGCAAAGAAACCTTTTGGTCTTCGAGTTAAGCTGCCACGTTTTGCCTACCACACACTGTGGAGTCTTCACAGTGTCCCTGTTTATTGCTGAATGCTAAGCAAGGAATCGAACCCAGATGTAGCTATTTAGTAACAGACACTCGATCACTGATTGGCTGTACGTTATGTTTTTTTGTGAAGAAGGTACTGTAGAAAAAAAATTCACGTTCAAATTATCAAAAAGACAATACTACTTCTCGTGATGCATAATCTGACCCAAATTTAACCGAAACAACAAAGAATTGTAATAAATCTGTGATTTCCGTCATCCAATTCAGCATAATATTATGGCCACCCACAGAATACGCTGTTAAGTTGTTACGCTCGTAAGCGCCGTTTTGTATAGTGTAGACACCCTCGACGTACGAGCGTAAAAAATTTTGTACGCACAGTGTAGACCGGCCCTTAAACCGGGCCTAAATTACTTAACTTAAACTAAATTCTGCGGTGCGCCGGTGACACACAAAAAAGTCTAACGATAACCAGGTTTGAAAATAAAACTTATCTATTTAAAATAAAAGTCTAAATTAGAAATAGAAAAAAATCTATTTGAATAAGAACTAATGCTGCCCGTTGAGCATAGCTTGTTTTGAAATAGAAGTATTTTAACTGTCATATTCGACCAATTCTATGTTCTTAAAAGATCGATGAAGCTAAATGCTTGTTATAAAATAATATTGTCCTTTCAAAACATTGCGTTTCAGATATGTTTTGCAACCAATGTCTATAACACTTTTAGCGTTTCTGCCTTACGAGTAGCTATAGTTATTAGACACCAATAGCCAAGAAACTCGTACTTTCTTCTTGATTTTTTGTACTTACAGTTATTACAAGAAAGGGTGACTTTTAAAATAGCTTGTGCCAATCACAGTTGTTTTTATGCTTGTGTAATGTGTATGTTTTGCGCTGTTCAACACGTGTCTTTTTTAACAAAAATTAAACAAAAGTTATCCTAAAGGACTAAAATTGAGGTATTCTTGTTGAAAAAAAAAAATTTTTTTTGACTTCTATTTCCTTGGGTTCTTTCCCAGTCCCTGTGTTTGCGATAGAACTTTTGAAAAATTCCACCCCCTTTTTTTACTGACACTGCTTCAAGCAACAAAAATTACCTGTAGAGGATTTATTGCATGGTCATATGCTCATGAAAATGCGCTGACCACCTATCTGCTAGCTAAGTTGTTTTGCAAAATTAAAGGCCTGTTGGCAACACTGTGCCTAATTTGACTGGCTCAAAAATTAAAACCAACCCCAGAATCTTAGAGGCTGTCGCGTTGTCATTTCAGGTTTTAGCTCCTACATGCTTGGAAAATTTAATCAACTCGTATCTATTTCGCCAAGATAAAGCTTGCGTGTTTATGATGATATCTAGTTGCTTCAAACGGTAACTATAGCTTAAACTTTGCTATATTCCTATCTACATATGTTTTTGTATGCATCACCAAAGGTATGGAATTCGTAGCCACCATCTCTAAGTGAAATTGAAACTTTGTCCCTTTTCAAGAAACGTTTAAAAACATAATATTTTAATTTAGCCATTGAGGATATTATCACTGTTTGATGCCAGTATTTTGCTGCTTATTGCTGTAGAATCAGTACCTCTGTTGTGCACTAACTTTATTTCTGTATAGCTATTTTATTTGAATGTTACTACAGCCATAGGCGTAGCCAGGATTTTTGATTGGAGGGGGCCCAAACCCTAAAAAATTCGGCTGTCTTCACCAAAATTGAGAGTGAATTTTGGGCCGAAATCGGAAATTCGAACGATTTTCCCGCCCGAAATCAGGTGATCTCCAAAAAAAAAAAAAAAAGGTCATCACCGAAATTAAGAGTGATTTTTCAGCTGAAAATCAGGTGATCTCCGAAAAAAAAAAAAAAAAAAAAAAAGGTCATCACCGAAATTAAGAGTGATTTTTCAGCCGAATATCAGGTGATCTCCAAAAAAAAAAAAAAAAAAAGGTCTTCACCGAAATTGAGAGTGGTTTTTCGGCCGAAACCGTTAGCTTTACTGTTACTTTACTGTTTAATTACTGTTATGTGCGCAATTACTGAAAAAAAACTGCAACTAAACATCATCAGGCTATGTTGTCATAACTTTTTGTCGTTAGTGGAGTTTTGATTGGGGGGGGCCCGGGCCCCCTGGGCCCCCCCCTGGCTACGCCTATGACTACAGCCCTTAGTCAGATGCATCGACAGTTGCAAGTGTTATCTCAAGGGGGATATAAATTGCTATTATTATTATTGAGTGACTAATGTCATTTCGATAAAATCAACTTACCTTGCCCGTCCACACCCAAAAACCCTGATATTAAGACCAGAACCACAAGTTCTGCAAAGAAAAATAATGTCATGATTATTGATTATACGTTGTAGGATGAACTTTAAAACTTGAAAAATTTGTGCTCAGCTTCGTTAAAAGTAGGTCTATGATATTGGAGAGACCAATAAAATTACGCTTAACGTCAATGTCGTAGCCAAACAACAAGATGAGTAAGGAGAATAGTTGGAGAAAGAACTGCGAGTCGGAGTTAGTTCATTATTTTTTTTTTGCTTTAAAAAATTGGTGATGTGTCGTCGGAATATTTTTAAATTGAAACAAAACAAAAAATTGTGTTAAAAAAAAAACTTATAGCAGCAGCATCGGAGAGCTTTTACTTTAATTAATCCTTGCGTATTAAATAAAAGCAAATTTTACAACATTTTAGTTAAGAATTTAAAATTTTTCCTACCTTGCAAATAAATTTCCTTCTTCATACTTGCTTTCAAAGTAACAAATATGTTACTGCAAAAACTATCAGTTTTAAAGGCACGGTGTAAGGTTTGTTGAATTATGCCTAAACAAACTTACTTTGATTGCGAAGTTTACAAGTTAGCATGAGGGGTATACTTCTTAAAAATGATAAATAGGATTTTACAATAATTACAATTTGTAACTTCTCATCAAAAATAATTTTGCAGAAAATTTTGCATTTGAGGCGAAATAAATCAAACTAATGACGAGTAAATTTTCAAAAATTTAAAATTCAAACATTTCTGTAAAGCACTTGGTGGCTTAATATTAGTACTACGAAATTTTTTGTTAAATGATCGCAGTTTGCTTCATAGGATTTATTTCTGTTGGGCTACCTAAACGTTGTTCACTGCAACAAAACCGAACTTCGGTCTAGCCATTTTATGAATTAAAACTTGAAAAAATATTCCAAATCTACAGAAAAATAACGAGCTTTTAATTTTATTCTATTTTGAGGTAAAATGCGAAAAATATTTGCTCTATGACGCACTCTGAGGAACTTTCAAATGATTTTACATTGGTTTGCAATGGAATAGATATTTCAAATTGCAGAAAAAAAATTTAACTTTTTCAAGTTTGTTTATTGTGGCGTGGTACAGCACTGATATTTAGAGCAAAATTGTTTCTAAGTTTTTGAGCGAAAAGAAACAGTAAGAATAGTGTAAAAGTGCAATTAGCCGACAAAACCTGTATATTATCTTATCACGAATGGGCTAGGTAAGGACTAATCAGCTTATGAACTTTTTATTGTTTAGTAAGGGTGAAATCACAATCAGCAATAATTGCATAATTATAATAATACAAAAATAACCAATAACTTTCGATAATAATAAATGAACTGTCTGCATTATCTTGTCTTCCGCAGGCAGCTTGTAGCTTAAGGCAGATTTGGGCTGCAAATTGCACTTTGACGCTAATTCATGGTTTTTATTTTACTCAGAAGCATAAAAATGATTTTTGCTGCAAATATCAGGGCCACACCACGCCACAATAAACATTTAACAACCTTAAAAAGCTTTATTTTTTTCTTCGGAACGGTTTGAAATATCTACTTCATTAAAAACCAACGTAAAATCATTTGGAAATTCCAATGAGTACGTCATAGAGCAGAGAATTTTTGCGTTTTTCTAAAAAAGTGAATAAAATTGAAAGTTCGTTTGTTTTTTGTAGATCTTGATTTTTTTTTTTTTTTTTTCATTTCAAGTTTGGCCTGGTCGGAGTTCGGCGTCAAACGTGAGTTGTTAGCATACGTTGTTAATTTTGAAATGATTTGCGATTAAAATTTTAAAACTTTTCTAGTATAAAGCTGAATGCATTTATCTTTACCGATCAGATTTTTATAGCATTTATCTCTATCCCAGTAACAACACTACGGCTAGAACTAAAACTGACGCAAATAGTGTTGACGATTGCAAAACAATCCGATTTATAGATGTTTTCCAAACCCGAACGTTAATTTAACGTACTTCAGGAAACATTTTAGAGCCTTACGCCATAAACACATTATAACAATAGCATGCTGCAGTAGCATATTTCAGTTGCAGCGATTGTAGATTTCATCTTAACAAGCAGCAAACTATCGGTAAACAATTAGTGTTAAAAACATTTGGAGACTGAGTATTTTTTTGCTCTGGATATTTAACGCTTTGTATCGCTTTTCCTCAGATTCAGAGCAGTTCTTAGAGCCATTCCTCGTGCATAATGTCTTCATTATTTCATAAGTTCGAGGACTTTCGGACACACCTCGACCGAAAGCGATTACAAATCTTTTTGGAAAAGCACTGCTGCTTCAACAAAATAAGTATACTGAGAGACAAATACAAAAGTTGTGCTTATCTCCACTCAAAACAATTTTCGAAAACTGATCTAAATGGTTAGAGCAATCAAGCCGGTTCACACTATAAAAATTTTACAGTCAGTTTGACCAGACATCTTCGGAAAATTTTAAGAGAGGTCTTGAGTATTCGTGAATTAATGCGAAGATTCGGGCTAATTCACGAACATTTTGAGCCATTTTAAGTTGTTTTTTTCCGAAGAAAAAAGATGTTAGCACGAACGAAAAATGTTAGTACCAGACCAAAAAAATTTTCGGCCCACCAAAAAAATTTTCAGAAAAAAACTCAAAATCTTCGAAAAATTTTCAAATAAAAAAATCTTCGGCCAAACAAAAACATTTTCGGCCGAAGGTTTTTTTGTTCGTGAAATATTTACAAATTTTCGAAAAAAATGAAAATCTTTGAAACGAAGATTCGGTAATCTTATTCGTAACAAAGGCCATATAGTATGCCAATTTCACGAAGCACGCACATTTGTGTTTTTCCGAAGACCATAAAATGTGGCCCCAGGCCCAAAAAAGCTCGAAAATTTAGTTAGATCTAAAAATGTGTATGGTTATTGCTCGTCATAAAACTAAATTTTGTGAAAACTTGCCAAATTCTCAAAAGTTTAGGGGACCTGCACAAAGTGGTCGCTTACAGGGCGGTCAACGATAAATTATCGGAGGTTTGTCAAAAATCAGCTCCATTGTATCTATAATTTGAATATCTATTCTATAATCTATAACTTGAATAAACTTGTTTTTCGTGTTTGTGAAATTGCATTAAATATGGAGCTGATTTTTGACAAACCTCTGGTAATTGCAGCACAAGTACGTATACCGGCCGGTCGGGTTATCGGTTGGGTCGAGATTCTTCGACAGGCCGGTTGAAACACCGGTCAAATTCTCCTTTCTTGCAACTAAAAGACATCTAAGCACCAATCGAAATATACATATATATTTCATTATAAATAAAACATTTTATAATAAAACACTATTAACAAACCACACCTTTTGAAAACACTTGTTGAATGGTTTCAAGCTGTGACAAATGTGCTATAACCATTAAGACATGTACATCCACTTTGGGCCAAGGCACAAAGAAAAAAGTGCAAAATATACGTTAAAATCGCGTAATCAGATTTTAATAAAGCATGCATGTGGAAGAGGCTTACGCTACCTGGCATTTTAGCATCATTTTGATCAGCTTGAGAGTAGAAGTGGCGCAGATTTCAGATTTTTTAGTACATAGTGTGATCTTGCCGCTTTAAAAAGCTTTTTTCAACTTAAATTCACCACAATCTTCACTGGGCATGCAAGACTTAGCTCTTATTTTTTATATCTAACTAGCCATGGCATGTTTTAAAAGTAGCAACATTTCTACAAACTGCTGGGGCACATTACATTTCGAATATTTTCCAGCCAATGTCATAACAGTTTAGTGTTTACTGCTTGGCAAATAGCAAATAAGCTGTCACCAATAGCTGAAAAATTTTAGCTTCTTTTCTTGGCCTTACGCAAAGTATCATTAGAAAAAACGTCTAATGATTTAGCTTGTGCCCTCCATTTCTTTTTATGCTTATTGTGTGCGGGTTTTGCGCTGCTCAAAACAGGTCTTTCAAACCGAAATTTAACCGAAAAACGTCTTAAAATTGAGTTATTTCTGCCAAAACCGCAAAAACTTTTGCGTTTTTTTTTCTGAGACCCCCGTCCGGAGTCAGAAATTTTAGCTCCTCACCCATGGCCCCACTTTTTTTGAAAATTTTTCATTAGATGCATTGAGCAGCTAACAAAAACCTTCTGTAAAAAAAAAACGGTCAACCGGGCCGGTCAGAAACCGGTCGACCGCGTAGATTTTGAAATTTACCGGTCGGGTCGAGAAAATCCTGAGCGGTTCCATTTCTGCTCCTCCATCCCGCCTGAGATAGTTTTCTCTTTACGGTGAAGACGTATATAAATTGGCGTTATTGACCAACCAGATATACATGTTAAGTAAAAGGCAGAGAGAGAGAGAAATTGCTGGGCGACTAGTTTGGTCAAGTTGAGGAAAATATTGTTCATGACATTAGACATTAGTATAAAGTTTTGCTGTAATAGAGCTACCCTGACGCCATTTTGCTTTCTAAGTTTACTACTTTACATTGCTAATGATTTTGAATGAGCTTTCATAAACTTTGAAGACTAAGTTTTGGCCAGACAGAGATAGATTTAGCGTTGGGGAAGAGCTTGGGAATAGCAATGCCAGAACAAGAGAAACCAGCAGAATGATGGAGCGTGGAGAAAATTTGACGGAAAAAAGAAATTTGAGATTTCGATTGATGATTTCCGGTGGATTGTGAATTTGTAGTAATCGTAAAACAATTTGTGTAAATAACGATTGTTGTTCTTTGAACCTTTTCAAAATGTATGGCAGACTAGGCTTAATTGCAAACTAGATTTAATCTGCATTAATCCCTATCAAATGAGTTAAATTGCATTTACTTAACTGGTTTTTTAACAAACTCGCGAAACTTAAAAATCTTTGTTTCTTTTGTGCTTGGCTTGCGACGACAGGACTCTATCAAACATGGCCAACAGCTCTTATTAATCCCTCAAATTGTGAATGTACAAAGTATTTTTGTTGGTAAGCACCATAATTATTGTGCACGCTGGTAGCAGCAGAAAGATGCAAACTTTTGTAACGGTAAGTGAATTACACTTTTTTTTTATAAGAACCAGTAAGCTTTGGGTTGAGGCTGGCAGTTCATAGATTTCACAAAATTTTAGCTTGATTTGTTTTCAAATTTTAATAGAAATTAAAGTGACACAAATTCATTCTTGCTGAGTAAAAAGTTGCGCTGCTTAAAAGTTAGCTCGAATGCTTTAGCAAAACTGGGCCAGTTGTTTTTTCTCGCTTAAAGCAGCATAAACTATACTTCCTTTCTGGCGAAACAAAGTGCTGTATTTGTGGTTGTTAGTTTCTACTGCACCGTCCAGTTGGTTGATCGGTAACCCAGGAGATCTAAAGGTTCAAATCTCGGGTCGGTCGAACCGGACAGCCAATGTTGCGAACGGCTAGCTATCTCTGCAACATTTCTTCGAAAGAAGCTGTGTTGCTCCGGCGCAATGACTTGGAGATGGGCCCCGCAAACTCGTTACACGCTTCGCCGTAATGCAACAAATATAATGAAAGATTTTGTTTGGTTTAGTTTTTATTACATTATCAATTCATATGTTTTTGTTTTTTTTTGCTATGTTTCTGTTTTCTTTGGCCATTTGTAGCACTTTAGTGTTTTTGCTTTTAATTACTCTTGGTTAGCAGGTTGTTGGTAGGTAATAGAGGAAAAAGAGCGTGCTACACATTATCGCTTACTTCACATGGCTTTGTTGTCTGAATTTATGAATGAGAAGAGAAATTTTGGAATGGAGAAAACCTAATAGTTTATTAGAGGGCAAAACTAATCAAGAGTTTGCAGAAATTACCGCTTTGCATGGACCATCGCCCGCCTTTAATAGCTTTTTATTGAAAGAGTCACCGTTTTTTGTTGTTTTTTTTAATTAATGATTTTTCAAAATCGAACCAATGCACTTTAATTGTTTTTTTCCACTGAAAATAAATTGTCATCTGTACAATCGATGGAATCAGCAATCCACTTCCATTTTTTGTCCGTAATGTCTTTCGTCTTGCAGGGGTAAAGCGAAGATGGTAGATTGTCATAGTTTTGACTATGACTAAGTAAAGGTAACTTAATACAGTATCCGCTTTGTACGTTTTTTTCTTCTCCATGAAAAAGTACGTTTTTTTCCTCTGCGTTTCTTGAGTGTCCAGTGTCCACATCCGCATTAACCAAACAGTCACATGATGCTGGCCAAAAGTTTTCCAAAAACATTTGTTTGTAAAGGGGTACAGTTCTGTTTTGGAACATCGTTTTTTTTTAACAAAATTTTTATCAATACGTAACAGTCTACTTAGTGCGGAAATGGACTTATAAAAATTCGGAAGAAAGAGCGCATACGTTTTCAAGAAGAAGCAAAAATCTAAAAAAAACGGACCAAAATCGAATGTTGTGTAAATTTGCTTTAAGCTCAGATGATTCACTTCTTGAGTTAAATCTGCGACTCATTTTTGATTTAATTTGCATAAATAACGTGGCAAAGAATTTGAAACAGTCAAGTTTAACCATTTTAACCAAAATGTAACACATGCATAAAGCGGAAGAGGCGACAATTATTTGTTGTTTATTGCCAATAATAGTCAATTATTTAATGATTGTCACATATTTAATGACATTTTTTAATCGTGTTTGAATTTGAACGCAAAAGTTAAGCAAATTGTTTTTACGAACACGAAAACAGTGATTTTTTGTTCAGAATTCATTTTTGAAGCTTTCTGAATGATTTTTGAAGCTACAACTTGGTTTTGAAAACTAAATAATGAGTATCCGAACACAAAAATTTTTTAGCTGCTACATTTTTTTAACGAAATTTCGATCACGAAGAAAATAAACTAATAATTTTACGAAGAAAAAACATATTCAAACTTTCAAAAAATGTTTGTTAAAATTTATTGCCAATAAAATTTGAAACCCGAATTACTTCCGAAACATAAATGTTGGTGTTTTTCCGAAGACCATAGTATGTAGCCCTTGGTTTGGCTTAAACTCACTTTTCGGGTCAGGACTAATGTTTTGAGGTTCGGGCGTCTACTTGTCGCAGGGATGTGGAAGCAGTCAAATTTTTATTGCTTCCGCTTCCAGCTCCTCTTGAAGTTTTATGCTTCCGAGTTCGCTTCCGCTTCCTCACCTTTGGCATTTTTTGCTTCCGCTTCCAGCTCCGGATAGAATTAGTCGCTTCCGCTTCCAATCTCTTTCATCAAAGTGCTTCCGCTTCCACGAAAATTTAACCGCTTCCAGCTTTCAATTCCACATCCCTGCTCAGTATGACACAACTAATTGTATTTAATGTAAAAAAAACAGGAAAATTTTTGTTATTAAGTAGCCTAGCATGTCATAATAAAATAACCAAGATCTAGCAATCATGGCCAATGCACTGCAGCATTTTAATCATGATCGATGAAAGACAACTTTTAATCAAGCAAGAATTAATTTGTGTCCCTTGACTCTCCAACAAAATTTAGGAAAGCTTGTTTTAGTGGGAAGTTCTATGCCTACTTACCGGTAGTTTTTTGTTAATTCTAACTCAAATCTAACCTAAACTCAAATCCTTAACCTACTCTAAGCTAACCCAAACTTAAACCCTAACCTTGACACTTAAAAAAGTAAATAAAAAAAAACGAGATTGGAAAATCATGAAAATTTAACATCAGCCAGCCTTAGCTCTGGCCCTGAGCGGAATACAGCTAGGGCTCTAAGGCTTAAACATAGTGTAGTTTTTTTTGTTCCGGTAGCTGAACTGAAGTATACCCAGTACTTAAATTGCAAAATTTTGCATGGAGGACGCTTTTGCAGCGCTGACCAAACGTAATTTGGCCTCCTAAAGTGCCTTAGTGAAATTAAGATAAATCCGTCGCCCGAATTGAGTGAAGACAAAAAAAAAAAAGAAAAAAAAAAGGTCTTCGCCGGAAATTGAAGTGTTTTCCCTTGAAATTAGGTGAAGACCAAAAAATAAATAAATAAAAGGTCTTCGCCGCAATTTGGGACCATATTCGGCCGGAATTTGGGATTTATTGTGCTGGCTGCCTCTTTTTTGTCTGAACATCCAGCGCCCAATTCTCAATGGATAGACGCCTAAATCTCGATGGGGGGACGCTAACTCTCGTTGGGGGGACGCATTCCCCCTACAATTTAAGTACTGAGTATACCCTACTGTAAGCTATCATTCCTACTCCTACTAACCAGTAAGAGCAGGTTCTGAGTTACCGGTAAGTAAATTTCAATTTGCAACAGCTGCGACTGGCTAAGTACAAGATTTCATAAACTACATGCGACACCGCCAGAGGCTGGGGATTTGGAAGCAGCCGCATTAGGCACGGGGGTCTGGGGGCGGAACTCCCAGCGCTCTAAATTTTTGCATTTTTTTGCAAAAATAACTTCATTTTAGGGCTACTTTGATAACAAAATAATGCTTTTAAAACGTGGCATAGAAATTGGTAGTGCAAACATGAATAACCTCGTTGCATAAATGGGCTATTTGGGAGGTAGCTAATGGTAAAATTTTAGTTCACTTATATAGATACTGGTAAATCATAAAATTGTATAGTTCAATAAAACTCACATGGAGTAATCTACTTCGTCCAAAGTTTATACAGAAAAATAATTGGGGAAGGGGCTGATGAAAAGAGATTTGAGAGGAATGATTGGTAATATTACGAATACTGAATAGCCCCACCCCCCGTTTCTACGTTTATAGTGCATCTGTTGATGACACTTATGTTTAGCAGTTTTACACTGGCGATTAAATTTTATTGCTTATTTTCGGCCATTTTTCAAAGTTTTCATTTATTTGTGAGTTTCATTTTTGACAAACTAGCCCACCTCTGAATATATGTTTCAAAAGATTTTTTAAATCACTATTTAGTCCATTCCAGTGCATAAAACAGTCGCAAAACGTGCTAAAACGTGGTATTTTTCTCATTCTGCATTTTGGTCGACATGCCAATGGGGGAAAAATTGTAGCCCACCCCTTTCCTGGCTACGCTACTTATTGATGGTATATCACGTATATCACACCCATGATCTCTCGCAAAGGCAGTACACTCATGGCACTTTATTAATTACGATAATTTAAGGCAGCAAAAACGTTAAAAAGTATGGCAGTGACTAAAATGGAAATTTTGCACACATTGTTATCAGTCCCGCAACTAGAACGTTGTTCTTAGGAAGGCAAAGTTTGCTTCTGGGGGAACCAAAATTTTTGGGCTGGTCTACTTTTCTCCGACTTCTCTGTTAATCTCCAACAAAAAAAATGTCATCGTACCAATTTGGTCTACTTTGCTCCGAGTTCTATGTTGATCTCCAGATAAAAAAAAGGTCATCTCGCCAAATTGTTCTACTTATTTTCTAGTTTTCTGTTGGTTTCCAAAAAAAAGCCACCATCTTGAAACTGCCGCAAGGGAAAGGGGAGTTTGGGTGGGCATGCTGGGCATTTTAAGGGGGCGGAATTTTTGTTTAGGGGGGCACCGCCGCCTTTCCCCCCTAGTTGCGGCCCTGTTTGTTATGCACCTAGAAAAAATATTATTATTGTTGCATTTTACCCGAACGGTTGTAGCTAGTTTGAAAATCCGGAAGTGCCTGATTTTGAAAAAATTGCTTTCGCTTCCGGCTCCTTTTCAACACTTTCGCTTCCGAGTTTGCTTCAGTTTTCAACCTCTTTCATCAAAGTGTTTCCGCTTCCACAAAAAATTAACCTCTTCCGCTTCCACATCCCTGACTTGTCGTACTGTTTACAACTCTGTGGCTGTGTACACATGGCGTGCAACCGAACACGCAGGTACAATCATAAGCGTAAAAGCTTATACGCTGTTACGCGCTCGTTAGCCGCCACAAATGGCAAGCAACTTTCTAGTCAAAATAAACATATCGGATACGCTCAAAGTTTCACAATTAACGCCGAGAGTAATCCGGGTCATAAACTGTCTGATGCATTATTGTTGTTTTAGGTTCGGTATTTGTCTGCGATCTCTTACGATTCCGATCAAATCAGACCGATATATTTTTGTCAAGTGAGAAAATTTAAATTACAATACTTTGCATAACCCAAAGATTGTTTGTGGTAAGTATAGACTCTTACTTTTTGCTCTAGAATATTGCTTTAGGCTCTTTCTACACCAAATGTAAGAGTGGTTTTGATCCTTTACGTAAAAGAACAGTCAGTAGTCCAGGAAGAGCAACGGAATACTATTGAAATTTGCGTGAAATTGGAATTGTGAACATGTGTTGATCTGGGTTGTTAATCAAAAAATAAGTAAAGAAACTGCTTTTCATCAATACTGTGTTTTGCACCAGCAATTTTATTGCACAGAAAAATTCATATTTTAAACGCAATATTGAGAAAAATGATTTTAATAAGTTGCTTGGTTCTCTACTGTAATTAAGCTTAGTACAGAGCCAAGCAACTTATCGACTCGGGTTCGATTCCCGGTCGGGTCAAACCAAAGATTATAAAAATTGGTATTCACAGCTTTATTTTGCTTGACGTCCAGCAACTAAAGGGACAGTGTGAAGCTTCCATCGTGTGTGGTAGCCAGGTGGGCAGGGGTCAGCTTGACCCAAAGACCAAAAGGTCCTTTCGCTGCCTGCTGGCCAAGCCATCTTGGTGAATAAAATGCAATCTCAATTACCAGTACCATCAAGATAGTGCGTTACTGTAAATATTTACTAAATTGTGTTTTTAGGTTTTCAGTTTGACTGCAATCAAGTACACCGTCGATCAAATCAGACCGAAATATTTTAAGATTTTATTTTTAGTGCTAGGCGCTTAATGTGTATCTCATAAAATACATAACCAGACCATGTCTTCATCTTTAGAATCATTTCACTTTCCATTCACACTGCTAAATGCATTGAATTGAATATCTTGAAGTGAAAAGGATTGCTACTGAAGAATCGATCAAAATGGAAGTGTATTAATTTATTAAAATGTTGCATTTTTTGTCAATGTGCAAATTTTTATGTGGTCGCTGTTAATTTCGCTTCGACGAAATTAAACAAAATAATGCATATAAAAATTAATGCAGGTAAATTTGTACAAACTTTGAGGGGACGGTATAGGCTGAACTATAGGCATACAAAGGTAAAATTTTGAAAATTAAAAAATGGAAAAAATCATCGCGTATAATTCCGGACCACACAAACGCGTTCTGCATTAGATCTTTAATTGCGCCGTTTCGATTATTTCCTGTTGTTGACAAGCTTCAGCAGCGACGCGATGATTATGAATCACAAGTTTCGGAGCAGAACTCCTTTTTTTGTTCGCTTCTTTATGATGATGTGTTAATATGTGCGATTGCATGACCAAATCGTCGATGCGCAATTGGTTGATATCTGTTAACGTGGCAAATCATTCGTTTGTGAGTTGGTTACGTAGCAGTTTTGTAACTCAGGGCTTACAAACTGTAACCTTTATCGGTAGGCCCAATTTTCAAAAATTTATTTTTCACTTTCAGCATACAAAACCATGGTTGTTACGTGCAAGGAAGTCTTAGCTGCCGTAGTCTCTCTCTCTCTTCATTGTCCTCTTTTCCGTAAGGGTTGCGAGGTCAGCAGCTCGAGATTAAGCCACCGCAATTTACGGCTTCCATCATTTTTAGTCGGCAGCGTGAGCGAGAGGGTAAAGACGTGGTTTTTACAACGGCTCTGATCGCATTACCTGGGTTCAACCCCACCCTAGTCACGTTGTTGCGTCTTTGGATAAAACGCTTTACGATCATTATCTATGCTGCTGGCTTCGAACAAGCTACAAATTCTTGAACAAAAATGCAAAGAAATCCATAATAACATTGGATCACTGGAAACTCCTAAGCAGGTGCGGATTCCTCCATGTACGAAGTAGTCATTGCATTGAAAAGTGCGTGGATTGGCAATTCATTTAACAGTTTGCGTCTGACGCTGTCCGGTGACAGCAGGATAAATATGCGTTACAACAACAACAACAACTCCTCCATTATTTCTCTCGGGTTTAATCCCAAACAATTCCATGCAGGATCCTCAATCTAATTGGTCCTATTTAGTTCTGGGTTATTTAATCGTTTTTTTCCCATTTGCTTTGGCAAGTGAAACTTGGTTGGTAAGTCTTTCCTGAGGCATTCTGCTTACATGGCCAAACTATCTAAGCTGAAATCTTTTAATTCAGTGAAGAGGCGGCTCAATGTTTAGAGATTTTTCAACCCTCAGAGATACGCACCGTGTTAAATAGAGTAACTCCTTTGATTACTACCGAAGGCAAAATAGCAAATACCCTAGTAAAAGATCAAGAAAAGACGACAATCACAGTAGTTGTGGTAAACGATTCAAAGCCGTTGTACTCATTGATGGAAAGTTCCATTAACTTTAATGAAAGAATAGAGATTATTTCGGAAAAAATGTTAAAAAAAGGCCAGTCAAATTGCTTTACGAGGGAACTCGCAGTAAAATAAAGTAACGAAAAACTTTTACTTCAGTAAATTACTCAAGTAGTTTTTTCCGGTAATGAGTACTTTTCAAGTAGTTTTTTTTTTGGCTACTTTTACTTGCTTACTTTTGGAGTGAAGAAACGCTTAAAGTGAACTATTTTGATTCAGAAAAGTACAAAGTACTGTAATTTGAACCACAAATTTGTCAGAACGGTCGGCTTTTCAACCGGCAATTGTTCAATTTAGTTATGCTAGATGTATTTCCTCCTTTTTCAGCTGGCAACTCTTGCGTTGAGGTCAGATTATTACAATCACTGCAGCAATGCCATTTTTCTACGTGTGCGAGTACCTATCAGATCCAGTCTAGCGAAAGGCAGTTCAACATCGTTTTAGTTTCACGTTCGTTGTTTGGTGTCTGCCCTTCGCCGCATGCTGGCTTGGATGTTTTCTGTATTAAAGGTAAATTAAGAAAGAAGCAAACGGAGAGATAAATTTGTTAAAATTGCGTCTTACCATTACTAAACATTTCTATAGCTAAATTCTACTGAGTGAGCCAAAAATCACACACCATACATGCAATAAACATTATCGCACGGTACTGTAATTTATTGTGCAATGTAATTACTACATGTCTTTAACATGATGATCAATTTCGTCACAATAGAAGCCCAGGCTGTTTAAACAGGCTATCTGCAATAACTTTGTGTGATTTAGTTTAGCGACGTAATGTTTTTCAGGCTTCAACCTGCCTTCATTTGTCGTGAAATGAATTCAATTCAAAAAATTCACAATAATTTTGATTGATGAATCAAAAAAGGTTATCGCAGAATATACTGAAAAAGCTGTGGTGCATAAATATTGGCCACCCTGTAGATACAAAAGATTATATACTGTTAAGACACGTCCAGAGTGTTTTTAAATATTAGCGTATAGTTTAAAATAATGACATTGAATGAGTATTTGACTAAGTTGAGCAAAGATGTTATGAAATGATTCCATGTAATTCTGCTGAGCATGATTTTCAAACCTCGAAGTCTTGCTGTTGTTGTTCTTTTTAATTAATTGTCTTGAATATAATAGCAAAAAACTTGCAACAATTAATAATTCGTGACTTCTTGACTGAAAGAGGGGTTAGAAGACCAAGCGCTACGTGGCAATGATGGAAAGGTAGTCGACCAGTTGTCATATGTTGATTAAATAGCTTGTTTATCTTGCTTGAATACTTTCCGAAATACTTGTGCTTGAGTACTTTTAAGCGACTACTTTTTTACTTTTACTAAAGTACTTTTTTTGGTCGATACTTTGCACTTTACTTCAAGTAATTTTTTCGTCAGTAACGAAACTTTTACTTGATTACCGTTTTCGAGTACTTTTTACATCACTGGAACTCGACTCGAAGAATTTCTATTCTGAACTAACTGAGCAAACGCAAAATATTCAAAGATAGAGAAGACATTGTGAAACCGGTAATAATTTGCCGATTCTCATACTCGCCGTTGGTGCATTTTACCTTAAAAGTGCGCTTTTATTGAACGCTTAGATACAGACATAGCTCAACTGCTCAACTCAATGCTACTGACATGCAAATGGGGATATCTAAAGATAGGAAAATGGTATTATTGGCGTTGACTCCATCCTTCCCGATCCACCAGTTCCATAGATATACTACTTCAAATTTAACGTAGGGGCCTACCTAATTCTACTTTTTTTGGCAACCCTGACGTTTCAAAGCTGTAGCCTAGACCACAGAGACCTATACTAACTTAATGCAGTGATTATTTTATTATTATTAATCTATAAATTTTGCATGTCAAAATATATTAACCTATACATATCTAAAGGTCTTTGAGGCTTAGCCTAAAAGCGGCGTTGCCTTAGGATAGAATTAATTAAGAAGGCGTCGCCAATGTTAACAACATCAGGGTTGCGAATAAGAAATATGAATAGAGACCCTACGTTGTGTTTAAAGTAGAATTTCTCTGAAACGGCTGAGTCAAAAAGGATAAAGTCAACTCGAATCTTTATTGATGGACTCAAAAAACATCGGTTCAGCAGTACAAAGGCATAAACACAATTACATATAATTACATCCGAAAACATTTGAAAGAATTGCTCAGCCCTCTTACTTACAAGGCAATACCAAAGCATGTTTAAACGCTTGTATTTTGGGATTAATTTTTTAAGTGACTTGGTTAAATGACCGGTCAACGTCATTGAAATCTCCTACCAAATGCAACAGTAAAACTGTTTTAACCTAGTCAATATTTAATTGTGATATAAAAAATCCATTCCTTCCGCTAAAATCTGGAAACGTTTTATCTCTTTTTTCGAGCGCATGTGTAATGCAATTTGTCACTTGATAACAAGTGCCTAGAAAACTTCGCTTCCTGCGCTGTAGCGGATTTATCGAAACAAACAGCGAGCTTCGAACGTATTGTTGAGCGAATTAAATCACGTTGGAACAATTTTGAAACTAAAAATAGTGGAATTAATTTAAATTCTAAGCACTACTATTGATTTAATAATAATTAGTATTGTATTTGAATGAGATATATCCCTGATAACCTCATTGATGGGTGAAACAGGCTGTAGGGTACCCTTAGATTTTAGTTTTTAATGCAGTAGAACTGTGGTACAGAGTTGTAAACGGGCTGACTAGTTCAGGCCCGAATCCGAAAACATAATCCCAAACCCGAAAATTAATTTGAATCTCAAATCATGCCCGAAAAAAAACAAAAGTTAAGTGAGGTCTGAAAAATTTAGGAATGTTGCCCAGTTTTTTTTTATTATACTTTGAGCACCTAAGACTAAAAGTACGTCTCCGGCCCGAATTAAGCCCAAAATTTTTGTCAAGTTTAGGTCCGAACCCGACCCGAAAAGCCCGGCCCGACTTACAACCCTGCTGTGGTAATCCGTTGTGATTTTCGCTCCTGACTCTTTGTTATAGAGCGTTTTTTGAAATTTTGATACCAACCATAGATCAATTTCTAAAAATAAGTATTAGTGGTAAAGAAACCAAATTAAACTGACTGATGTCCAAAATCAAATCTACTGCATAAATAAAAATAAAAATCAAAATATGCTTGATAAAATGCACAGCTGCGAAAACAAAAAAGAAAAGCGTCCCAAAGCAAGTAAGTTGAGCTCTGCTAATTTGCAAAAGTAAAATACCGGGTTTGATTCCAACTGACCTTACCACAAGTTCAAAAAGCATAACGAAAAATAGAGTAGCGCCGCGAAATGAAATCCATTTTGACTCGAGTTCATAGCTTTTGCTTGAGTAAAGCGTAGCACTACTGAACTTTTTTGATTCGTTTGTTGTTGGATCTTTTCAAATATGCTAAGCTCATAGTCGCAGCTGAAGCGAAGTGAGCAGAGTTAAAGAAAAATTCAAAACATTGAACAAACTTAAGCAATACGCTACTCTTAACTTGTTCAAGAGCGTTAAACCTGTCTTTGAAAGCAAGAAGAAGAATTCAAAGCTCGGGAACCTAAACCAACTTGGCAGCTAATAAACAATTTAAATTTTTCAAAGCTCGCGGCATTTAAGGCCCAATCACCAATTGGCGGAAAGTTGAGGCTCTTCGGTTCGGGTTTGAGCTTAAGATTGACAAAATGTCGGGCTTAATTCGGGCTTGATTTGCCTTGTGTTTTCGCTTTTTACAGTAAATGCAACAAAAGCGTAATCAAAATTACTTTGCTACTGAATGACGGCTTCGTTTAAGCATCAATACGATTATTATTATTCAATCATTACTATTACGTCACAATTTATCGGGAATGAGGAAATTCATTTTAACCGTATTCTTGCAATAACTATAAGCATTTTTAGGTCCAACTATAAGCATTTTTTGACCTAATTTTGGGGCTTAGTTTTGGCTTTAAATCACTTTTTGGGTTCGAGCCGAATTCGGGCCTATGTTTTTGAGTTCGGGCCTGTATTTGTCCCCCGTTTGCAAGCGCATCATTTGTTTATTTTCAAGCAACCGGCAGCTTGTACGTTAGTAAGGCGGCTTTTGACGAACACGGTTATTTGCGCGTAGAAATACGCATATCATTTGACTGCATGCATTTTTTTTCCTTCTTATTTTGCATTTACATCAAAAAAGATATCACGCGTATTTTCGCTCGTAAATAAGCGTGATCGAAAAAAGCCGCTTAAGGCGGGACACTCGGCGTGAGGAATTTTGCTTAATACTAACTAAAGATATGCTCGTATGCTTACCATTTTACTCCTACAGTGTACACTGGGCTTAAAGATGGTATACTTTGGTGACTTAGACTGATGAAAAACTTGCAAGCAGAGCCTAAAAAGTCTTTCCTCGCTGGTGGTCTTAGACAACCGCTTAGTGGTTGGTTAATACGTATATGAATGGATGAAATCAAGTGCAAAGTTATTCTAGCACAGCACAACACCTTATTGTGAGCAGTCCGGCTTTGGAGCGCTATTTTTCTGCATCAAGCAGTCTTGCAAAAAAAGATCTAGTGTATCATCACAAATAATGTTTTAACTTTTTTCGATCTGCTCCCGGCGACATGGAGTAATTCATCATAGCGGCTCGGATAAGTTTCAAACCAATCGGATTTTTATTTGTTTGTTCAATTTCAATTGCTCTCCCTTCTCTTTGAAATTTTCTGCTGAATCTCTGCGCACAAAAAACTAAAGCAATAACTTCCTGTCTTGGCAAGTTTTTTTTGTTTTTTTTTTTGGTTTCCTAGTACACGTCATTTGATTTCAGCTGCACCTAAAAAAATAGTTAGCCTAAATTTAATTACGATTTCAGCTCCACCTTGTAATTATGATGGCTTAATAGTGATTCTTCGGTTTGCAATGAATTATAGCGGAGTTTATAGTGGAATATAGGCTATAATTTCTTGTTTCTTCGATTAATATTTGCGACTGAGCAGATTACAGCCTCCCAGGTCTTTTCGACGGAATTGATGTTTGTGATTCCCAATTTTGTGGCTGATTCCATCTATTCTCGTGGAATTTTCAGACCTATCCACTAAAAAATATAGTAGCATATAATTTACGACTGATTTCGTATGCGCCCGATAAGCTTGTGCTGGCCATATTACTTCACTGATTACTAAATGCGAAGTCATTGGAGTTTCAACTTTCCTCTCTTGATAGAGATTTCATATTTTCATCCAAAACATGGCCTCAAACAAACTTTTCCAAGTTACAGTACAAGGACCAAACTCCATTTCTCCCAATGATAAGTATTTCTAATTTCTGGCTCATATCAAACAAGTCGCTAAATTGAATGAGAAATTTTGTTAATCTAATGCTTTTTGACAAGTTTGGAAATTTTCAGATGCAACTTTTAAGCGAGTACGGATTCATCTAAATTTTATCTGTATAAGGTGATAATATTACAGCATTTGTAATCAAACAATATACCAAAATTCAATCGACAAGTGGCTTGGCCAGGAGACGGTTAAGGACCACACTTTTTTAAGTCAAGTTGCTACCTGCCTACTCACACACACGTCTAATTCTTTGTCTAACCCAATGCGGAAATGCTATGAATTCTAGAAATGAAGTTTTAGATTTGACCCGTTTTGGAATCAAACCGCATCTTCCAATAACGGACCTCTATCCAACAAGCCGCTGATTGAAAACGCTCTCGTTGATTTTCTATGGGCAGAAGCAAAAATTCAATCACTAGTTTTTCACTGACTACAGCTACTGCTTATTTAATCATATTATAAGGTGGTGGAGAAAGTTAAGGCGTATTTTTCTACGGCGACTCTGTTATCGTGATCACCTTCAACCCACACCCTGGTCACGTGGTTGCATCCTTTGATAAAACGCTTTACGATGATCATCTGGGCCGCTTAGTGGCTTCGATCAAGCAGCGAATTTACATTAAAAAAAATTCAAACGTGAAGCACTTGAAAACTGCTCGATTCCTTGACAGGTGCGGATTTGTCCGAAGGATAGCGCCACCTGTGTCCTCTTTATTAGGGATGGGTAAACTCTTTCTCTTAATTCATTAATTTATTTTTATTATTACTTTTTTTCTTCTCTTTATTATGCTTTCTTCTTTTTCGCTTTTTTTTGTATTTTTAGAAGTGCTAATGCATGACGGACGAAATTTATCAACCCTTTGTGAAGAGCTGTGGTGTCACTGCCGATTTCTCATGACAGTAAAATTAAATTAAGATGCATTAATCAATCGCTTAATCTGTTATTTTGATCAAGCATATTATCTTGGAATAAAAATGAATTTCTAACTAACAGGTAAATAAAAGCAAAAAGTAAATAACTGCCCACTTAAAATACAGTTCAAAGCAAACAATTTTATTAAAAGATTTTAACACAAAGTTGAGGGAATTACAAATCGTAACGTACAATTTTTTGGCACGATAAAACTTACAAAATAAACATATAAGAAGCACATTAAATTAATATTTTGTTCACTTGAACGCAACTGACGAAATGACAAGGACCGTGATGATAAATATTTTGAGTTAAATCTTTGATTTGAGTCGAAACATTTAAAAATCTATTATTAATGCACCACAACGCATTAAACAAAACTCTTTTTTTATTTAAAAAAACAATTAGTGCTTTTCGAGCTGTTTTGATTAAAATATGATATTTCGTTGTAAGACACCAAGTTGTACCGTCTGAAATCGATTGTAAATTCTGTATTTTTTACGGATAGATGTCTTGATCAATGGACAGCAGAGATGAAAGGGAACTTTAGAATCGAAACATAAGAACTATATGAGACAGTTGACTACGTGATATGTATCATCAGGTCGGTAATTATTATAATTGAAGAATGAAAATAAATGTGCAAAAACCTTTTTTCGGTACTGAGTAGAAGTTTCGGCTTCATTGAATTTTAAGATTTTGGACAGGAATCGTTTTTAAACCTATACGTATAAAAGTCACATTTGGATGGACAACAAAAACATAAATTACGTTCAATTTGAAAATTTAAGAATTATAGATTCTATTTCTTTGGAGTTATTAATTGGAGTAGCATCAATGAATTATGACGAAGTGCAGAATAATGGGAGCAGAACGGTGAATTAAGCCTAGTGTGCACTGTGTAGCAAGTTTATGTGTTGCGAGTTTACTTTTCTTCTTCGCTCTCATCAGAACTTGAGTCATTAGGTCCGCCCATCTTATTATCTGGTTGTTTGGGTTGCATCTCTGCCATGGTGGCTGGGTCAGGGTGATACTCGTTGATTTTTCCACTTTTAGGTTGTCCGTTTCCGCCGGCTCCGTTTAGACCGGCTTGCTTTCTCATCGCTGTTAATCTGGGGTAAAGGCGTCCTTGGGAAATGTACCCGGCCGGCTGAGAGGCCTCAATACCTCCAGAAAGGGGCATTTTTTGGGGGTTATTTGGATCAATTGGGACTACTGTATAATAATTTCTTGCGTCTGAATTTCTTACTGGAACAGCCCGGTAGGCGGCGCTAGATTTACCTCTGGGGCGGAAAACTTCGGAGTCTTCGGAGTCACTTTCATCTTCAAGCAGAGGTTGGGACTTTTGCTTCGCGCCTCCGCTCCCCCGACAACAACAATAAAACAGAAAAACAAGAAGGAAAAGGGCAAGGATTGGAATTAAGATATAAACCCAACCGTAATCATTGAGGTCAAGAAAGTTCTCTGGAGACCCAATCACAGGGGTGCACCCCTGGTGGTATTCCCCGGTCTGCATCCAGTATTTCCAGCAGTAGAAAATGGGGGGATTGTCATGCTGAATGTGAATATCCGGTGGTGCATCTGGTTCACCCATTTTGTTTTCTATGTACAATTACTATAAACCACCACTAGAATGCTTGCAAAATAAATAAATAAGCAAGTGAATTAAATAAACTAAATAATTACTGCACGTAAAAATTATTTAAGTTTTTGAATGTTCGCTATTTGTGAGATTTCAGTTTCTCGATGTGACCTAATAGAAAATCTAATTTTGCATGAAAAGGAGCACTGAAGCTTTAAGCTTGAACCAAATGCTTTTACAATTAAGCGACCTTATATCCCAGGGATATTTAGAGCTACTTGTTTTTGATATCTCTACTGTATGAGATTATGTCATTCGCCACACTGCGCATAGTGCAATTTAAAGACAACTAAAGTTTTAAAAGCTTTTTTTGGAAATTTTTGAGTTAGACCTTAAAATTTTCACATCGAATATAAGCCTAATAGCGTTTAATTTTAAAGGCCACCTAATGTCTGCAAACCAATGCACTTAAAATGCAATAAAAAAGTATTATTAATCGAATGCTGAAAACCTGGTTTAAATGCATGTTCTCAGTTTCAAGCTTTCGCGTTTTTAAAAAGTGACATGACGTCATTAGACCCAGGAGTTTGGTGCCTTTGACTTTACTTTAAGCTAATTACGCCTTTTTTTACACAACACTTTTTGACTAGCAAGCTGTTATTACATGCCTTTCCAAAATCGCCTATCCTCTGCAAAGATAAATTAGTCGAAGGCACCACACTCTTGGGTCTAATGACGTCATGTCACTTTTTAAAAACGCGAAAGCTTGAAACTGAGAACGTGCATCTAAACCAGGTTTTCAGCATTCGATTAGTAATACTTTTTTATTGCATTTTAAGTGCATTAGTTTGTAGACATTAGGTGGCCTTTAAACTTAAATTTATTTTTGCTTTCTTAAAAAGCAAGTGCTTTGATTGTAAAATCGCTCTACGTAAGTAATTGTCATTTCCTGAATTAAGTCCTGTTTTTGCGTTTAATTAAACCCTATATCTCACAATTATTACTGAAAACAAATCGGACTGGAAAGAAACTTTCACAAACAAGGTTGGATTTGTTTTTGTCATCCGTTTTTGCTTCAAAAGCTTTCAAAAAATTTGCTCCGCTCAAAATTTTCTCGTTTAGATTTGTTGCTACTTTCGTTATGTATTAATTATCTCAACTTAAATTTGATCTTGATCACAATTATGATGCTGAACACGAAGAATAATACGGTACTCGATTCCAAAACAATTTATTTATCTTTGGCTTGTTATTCAAACTTTATAGTTATGATTGCGCTTCATAGACACTGTGTATTGGTCTATTGGCTATGCTTTGTAAATAGTATATTCCTCAAATCATCTAATCATCTTCATTTTTGCAGTAATTCACGCTTTTCATAAATTTTTAAAACAGTTCTTTTACCTAATTTATTATTTTGTAATTGCTAAACTAGAAAGCTAGAAGAGAAATTAAAAACGACTGAAAAAAAATTGCTGATTCCATCCATTATTTGTCTAAACTGTTTTTTCTGTAGGGAGGCTAAGAAAAATGAATAAGACTAAGATATTTAGCGCTCCACCCAATTCTGCTAATATTTAACCTAGCCAGTAAAAAGACAACGTTCTTCTTCTAAAAACTCTTACATGGCTTTTCGTCGCTATGTTGTTAGCTCTTGGGTAATTATTAACCATGACAAATAACGTAAGCTATCAAGTTCTGCTAGAGTGTCATCATATAACGCTCCGCAAAACAAACAAAAGACTCATATATTTCAAGAACTTTATTTGGGCAATCATAATTCTACTGGTAGTTATTGGCATGTCTGTTTCGACCATAGGCAACATGTTGACGAAAATCAAACAAAATACTGTACACGAAAGGACGTATTTTTTCCTTGTTTCATCACCAAAGAAGAATGCTATTAGTGTTCACCAGGACGATTCGAAAAATTGGTAATTTTTTTACGCTTTTTTAACTTTATAATTTTACGCACCAGTTTTCTGTCATCGTCGTCCCGGCTCGTATTTTTATTGTTTTTTATTGTTGTTGTTTTTTTATGAAAAAATTGAAAAAAGTGGAAAGGAGTACCGGTCATAGAAAATTTGTGTTACAAAATAAATCTTCCTCATCAGTTTCTCAGAAAAAATTACTGCGGGCAGTGGTGGCTCGTGCCTATTTGAAATGGGAGGGTTGCAAATATTTTTGTTTCGTAATATTGTACTGAGTTTAAATTGCGTCTTTCGTACGAATCTACCAAATTAAGCTATTTTCGGTCGGCCTAGGCCTATACTTATACACTTTGCTTCATATTAACTTAGTTTTGCGTTTGCTGTGTTGCTTCGTTACGGTAACATGACTATAGCGCTTCTTTACAAATAAATTTGAAATTTGTTGATGGGGAAATCCAGAGACCAAACCCAGACCGAAGAAGTACAAAAGGAAGATTTAGTGGAGACAGTTCATTAATGATGAAACATGGAGTGCATTCCCAAAATCAGTCAATAATTCTTGAAAAGAACCAAAAATTATCCAAAATTCCACGAAATGACAAAACCGATCCCTGACGAAAGTTCTTTGAGGCCTAGATCGGTTTTGTCATTTTGAAAATCTTAAATAAATTTTGGTATTTTGTAGGAATTATTGACTGATTTGGGGGATTGATGCACACCTTGTTTCATCATAAGCCTGAAATTATCATTCTTTTTGGCCAAACTTGACAAATACGTGCAAAACAAGAAAAGCAATAATAGGCAGTGTAGTGAACATAGAAAATGAACACACATATAAAAAAAAAACGATGAGAAATGAAACCACTCTTGATAACTGCAATGAGGTTATTTTAATTAGAATGCAAATCACAGAAGTATCTTGTAAATGCTCGTAGTGCTGCTGAGTTGTGAGTTGTAAAGGGCCAGCTTGTACAGGCCCGACCCGAAAGCATAAGCCCAAACCTGGCCCAAACCCGAAAAGTGATTTGAAGCCAAAAATAGGCCCGAAAAAGCCCAAAAGTCAATTAAGGTTCGTCTAAAACAGAACTGCCCAAGCATATTGCTTCGCGGGCCGCAGGTTTGGATATGAACTAGCAGAGAAATTTGATAAAAACTAACTCAAATTTCCTTCGTTTCGATTGGTCACCACCTAAAATTCCGACAAAAATCACATCAAAATGTGATAAAGGCCTTTTTTTGTTTTTGATATTCATCTAAATTTTCTCCAGGTTTTACAACAAATCTCACCAAAAACATTCTAGGCCGTCACTGATTGTGCGGCCAGCTCAAAGTCATTGTGACCTAGTCCTCAAAAACTTTGGGCGTTTCTGATCTAAAATGTGAATACGTGATTGCCCCTATGCGAATAAAATAAAGTTACTTGTTGCTAATCAATCATGACGCTATAATAATTGTGTCGTAATAATCATATTGATGCTTAAACGAAGCCGTCATTCTGTGTTGCAAAGTTATTGCATTTTAATTGCGTTTCATAGCAACTAAAAGTCTGAAACACGAGCAAATACGAATATTAAGCTCGATATTTAGTCAATTTCAAGCCCGAACCCGACTCGAAATAGTCAAAATCTCGAAAAGCCCGGCCAGACTTACAACTCTGTTGTGGTGACGTAGTGTAGTTACACTTATTTTTGTATAAGATCAATTTTGTACAAACTCGAGGCTCATTTTTGTTTAAAATTTAAGAACAAATTAAGAACAACACCAGTCTCAGCAGTAAAAAAAATTAAGCATAAACGAAAAAAAAACAAATTTCAAACCTAAAACGAAGTTAAAATTCTGTACTGATTTAAAACGATGAAACTTTAGTGATTTTCCAGTTCGCAAACAAAACTGCAGTAATTCCGAGATTATAGAGTGCTGTGTTGCGCATTGCGCAGCATTTGAGAAAACTTTTGGCTGTCGTTCGAATCGAAAAAGACTCGCTTTTTCGATTTTGCAATTTTACGATGCTGCAAAAGCATGAAAAAAGCGTTTACTCTCGCTGACAGAGCATTTGAAATTAAATAGTTTTAGAAACATGGTTGCTGACAGGGATGTCGGAACGTCGGAAGGGCAAGAGGGGCCTGCTTTTTCAAAGGGCACTTTCAGTACTACACGTAACAGAGTTGTAAGTCGGGCCGGGCTTTTCGGGTCGGGTTCGGGTTCGGGCCGGGTTCGGGCCTAAAGTTGACAAAAATTTTGGGCTTAATTCGGGCCTGAGACGTGGATTTTGTTTCAGGAGCACAAAAATATAATCAAAATAACTTGGCAAAATTGCTAAATTTTTCAGACCTAACTTAACTTTCGAATTTTTTCGGGCATGATTTGGACTTCAAATTAATTTTCGGGTTCGGGCCGGGTTCGGGCTTATATTTTTGGGTTCGGGCTTGAACTACTCGGCTCGTTTACAACTCTAACACGTAAAGTCATTGCCTCCGGAATTGCTCTCTAATGCTGTCAAACAATTAAACACTTCAACAAGTCAGAGCACTGAGTACGTCGCATAAACACTAAAAAATAACAACAAACGAAATATCTGTTAAGTAAGGGTAGGTTCAGCGGCCGGAGGCCATTGGTGGTTTACGGGTAACGCCCCCAACCGCGGGAGGGAAGGAAGTCTGCGGGCTGAGCCCTCGATCAGCGCTCGGAGATTTTGCAATTTTTTTGCAAAAATAACTAGGCCTATTTTAGCAAAAATTAATTCTTTTAAAACCAGGCATAGGAATTAGTAGTACAAAAACATGATTAAACTGGCTGCGTGAATGGGCTATGAGGGCGGTGGTTAATGGTGAAATATCAGCCTTTTTATTGCAAGCTGGTAAATCGTAAAATAAAAAAGTTTTAACCTAATTCGTGCGCTTTTACAAAAAAGATAATCATGAAGATGTTCATCCCCACCCCCACCGAGTACTTTCCTGTTAAGTTGAACAAGAAATGGATCTTGCTCCAATTATTGCAATGAATCTTATGTGTTAGAAGTTTTTCCTATATTTCTTCGGTTTGAGCAGGAGGGGTCCAGACTCCTTAAATCTGTCACTGGTAATGCCAACGTCGATCGTTCCATCTTCCAACTAGGGCTACAAACAAAGTTAGAAACGTGAATAGGCTTACAGACACAGGATTCTTGAGTTTGACATTTGAAATTTTGTTGCACCCTATCTTCCTAGCGTCAGTTTAAACTGACGGAACTAAATCGCATGTCACAGGCTAACCAAATGCATTCAACAACATTGTTCATTTATTTTACGTTATTTAGAAATCAGTAAACAAACGCAATTTGTTACGTAGCGACAATTTCACCGAAAATTTTTAAGCTAAAGAGAATAAAACGAAAATGAGAAATATTCATCCGCGCTTTTTTTTCCTTTTTTAAGGGTTAAGATTAATGTTTGGGTTAAGTTTTGTGGGTTAGGTTTGGGGTTGGTTTTAAAAAAAATTTAATAAATTGAAAATTGTAATGTAGTTTTGGATAGACAAAAAATGTTTTTACGTTTCATTTCTAGAAAGCGCTCTTTTGGTTCACAAAACACTAAACTTTAATCACTAGAATGTTTCTTGTAGCTCCAGTACTCTTTCGCGTGTCATCAGTTTAGTCGGGCAGTACTGCTCCCCTCTCCGTTCCGGCACTACTGGTTACAGAAATTGGCATCGATGCTCCGAAAATTTAAAAACAAATGTGGCTGAAAATTGACAAAAAAATTAAAAACATCCAGCCTCAAATCAAAATTTACTGGTTCATATAAAAAAAAGTGTACTTGAAAATAAAAAAACTTATTCGACGCTTTTTTATTGTCGAATACTGGTCGATGACTTCTTCGTTGAAGCCAGCAATGCTTTTGATCATTTTTTAATGGAAAGCCTTTGCAGCTTTTAATTCAGCGCTATCATTTGAACTGTAGCAATAACCCTTGCTGCAAACAATCCTATGCTCGATCTTGCTCGTTGAAGAAAAAAAGATAAGTTTTTGGATTGCAGGTGTTGCATAGTCCGCTACAATCAATCCGTCAACTAATCACAAGTACTGTAATAAATATCTGGATTCGATGGCTGTATAACTCAACCAGTCATGCAGCTCATAGGCTGCGCAGTCGAGCCGATTAACCGTCCTTTTGACATCGGATGACGCTGCAAAATTGGAGACCCCGACGTGACGACGTTGCGCTCAATCTTCCTCTACAACCGTTGAAGATGGCTTGCCAGCCACAGCGAACCCCAGCTCAAACCAACGAATGAGGGAGGAAGCCTAGCTGTAGCATCGTTCGCTACAATCAATCAGTCAACTAACCACAAGTAATAAATATCTGAAATCGATAGCTGTACAAGTCAACCAGTCATACATCTCATAGGATGCGCTGTCGAGCCGGTTAACTGCAATCGAGACGCGTCCTTTTGACACCGGATGACACTACACACGGGCTGCAGCAGTCCAAGATAGAGTTGTAAGTCGGGCCTGGCTTTTCCGGTCGGGTTCGGGCCTGAAGTTGACAATCATTTCAGGCTTAAATCGGGCCTGAGACGTGCTTTTTGTTTTAGGTGAACAAAAATATAATCAAAATAACTTGGCAACATTGCGAAATTTTTCAGACCTAACATAATTTTCGAGTTTTTTCGGGCATGATTTGGGCTTCAAATTAGTTTTCGGGTTCGGGCCTGAACTAGTCGGCCCATTTACAACTCTGGTCCAGGTGGCTGAATAGCTCATGCTACAAAAAGAAAAATTGTCTCGCTTTAGTTGAAGTCGCGGAGATATGTCGAATTGAGCTAGCGAGCTGGGCTGCAACTTTTGCAGACTAGTGTCGGCACAAATTGCTGTTTTTAACATGTGATACAAAAATTGTGTCTTTGGCGTTGCGAAAGCTAAGCGTTTAATTGGCTCATCAAATGAGGCAATCGCATAAACTTTTCAATTAAATCTGAATGTAAAAGTAAATTTCTTTTTCAAATTTTTGTTGCATTGCCAATGAAAGAAAACAAAATTATTTGAGAGGCTGCAGTCTAGCAATCTCCATAAACGTGCTGGCCCTGACTGCGAGTAGAAATCGACCCATGCCGTCAACAAGCCAACTACGAAATGCTGTACCAACATGTCGTTGTAGCAACGGTCAAGGCTTGCTAGCTGGACTGGTTATAAAGAAAATCAAACTTTCTGGCTTGGCGAAATAATAAACTTCGGACTTAAAAAACAATTGTCATTTTCACAACCATTCAGACAGTAGCGAAATTGCCATTTTACAACGATTCAGACAGTAGCAAAATGCACCAACTATGCAACCTACGTTCGATTCCTACTCCAGTTGCATTGCATTTTATCTTTCTACATGTCCATTTTTCCGGTGTCATCATGCAGTTTTGGTTTTCATTTTCTTGTTTTTTTTCTGTACGTCCGGAAAAACACTTGAGAAATTGGACTTGGAAAAAAGAGGCTTGCGATTACTGGCACCAAAATATCTACTTGACCAAATCAAACTAAAAGCAAAGTTAACAAGATGACGCCATAAAAACAGTTGGAGCAGAAAACAATTGTAGGTTGAAAATGATTTTTGTGCATAGTGTTGGTAACAATTTGTATTGTTCTTTTCAGAGTGTAGCGATGGCATTTAAAACGAAAATCTATATGGTAAGAAAATTAATAGGGTTGGTTTAAGGCATTCAATAATTTTTGCAATCCCTTTAATAAAAATGCGGCCAATCAGGAGGTGGTTCAAAGCCACATTTGCATTTCGTAGTTATTTTTTTGATTAGAAAATAAAGTGTAGTTGAATCATTCTCCTGGTGGTTTACAAAAATACAACTTTTTGTACCGGCTAGAATAAATATTAATCTTGGTTTTGCGCAAAAATCACATACTACTTTTGTTTACAGGTACTTTTTAATAATATGTCATTACATTTACATGTTCAACACATTGAATCCAAACCAACAGCAAAGTTGTTTTTTTTAATGTTGTAGAGCATAGTTATCTTTTTGCAACCGGACAACGTCAGAGGCTAACTATGGGACGATTCGCACACTTTTCATTGCATTAACTACTTCGTGTTTGGAGGAACCTGCACCTTCTTAAGAGTTTCCAGTGATCTAATGCTCCTATGGATTTTTTGGAATTCTTTTTCATCGAATTTGCTGCTTGTTCGAAGCCACAAAGCAGAAATAATCATGGTAAAGCGTCTTATCCAAGGACGCAACGACATGAGTGGGGTGGGGGTTGAACCCAGATCATGCAATCAGGATCGTCAAAAAACGGTGCCTTTACCCTTTCGGCCACGATGCCGACAAATTAGTTTCTGAAACTCTTACACAGCCGCAGTTTTGTGATTTATTTATTTATTTTTTGCATGGTCCGAGTGGTCTAGAAGAGCTTCCATATAATGCATAATGATTTGCTATATTTGCTGCTAGCGGTTTTGTGACAAAGCTCAACGAACAAAGCTTGTGGCCCGTGCCGCAACTAGAACGCTGTTCTAAGGGGGGCAAAATTTCTTTTTCGGGGGCCAAAATTTTTGGATTAGTTCATCTCCTAAAAAAAAAAGTTCATCGCGCCAAATTGGTCTAATTTTCTCCTAGTTTTCTGTTGATCTCTAAAAAAAAAAGAAAAGAAGATCATAGCACCAACTCGGTCTAATTTTCTCCCAGTTCTCTGTAGATCTCTAATGAAAAAAGCCACCATCTTGAAAATGCCGCTAGGGTAAGGAGAGTTCGGGGGGCATGCTGAGCAGTTTGGGGGGAAGGCGAAATTTTTGTTTGGGGGGGCGCCGTCCCCCTGGCCCCTCCTTAGTCGAGGCCCCGCCTGTGACAACGATTGTTCAGTTGGTAAATCGCAGTTCGCCGTTGTGTCTGTAGGAAAGAAACTTTACGCTTATTTCCCATTTGGGCTTAGTAGTTTACCCGATGTGGTTGCACAGCCTGACGGAAGACTTGCAACCAAACCAAACAAACTATTCAGCGTTGATGTTGCCAGATAGACTCAAAATGCTTTGTGTATACGCATAAATGAACTAACATAGCAATTTCACTTTAAACTTAAATTCAAACTTATTTAAACTTAAATTTCAACCTTTGACCTCATTTTAAAATCTATTTTCAGCAATTTTTTTCGGATTTCGAAATTCAAATTTCCTTTGCTCTCTTTCTTCGAAAGAAGCTACTTTATCTGCAAGCGTAATAACGGCCCAGGTGTAATCTCCACCAATTCGTCCGCCGCACGCTTCGACGTAAGGACCGTTTTACCGAACATGAGTATCACGCACGCGGTCTACACTATGCGTAAAATCGTAAACGCACTTGCATATTTTTAGTTTATTTTAAACGAAAATTTGATAAGTCCGGGGTACGTATACCTTACCAGCGTACAAGATGCCAGTTGGTTAAAATAAGCTAAGAATACGCTCATACGTTCCCGATTTTACGCGCCGTGTCGATCGGGCTTTGACGCGCGGTATAGCGCGAGTTATTCAATTGCTTTTTTCTTTTTCGCCTTTACATAATAAAGGCATTTTTGAGCGTTATTACTCGTTAGGGTGGAGTGAAAAAATTTTTTTTGGAAATTCAAAAAAGTGTAGTTTGGAAATCCTGGCAAATGGTCTAAAAATGGAAAAAAAATCGACTTGAGCCAGTTGCCACCTACCATGGGCTGGCTACCCCCCCAAAAATTGGTCGCGGGGGTAAAATGGCCATAAAATCATGTTACTTGATAACCGCTAGTCGTAGAGACCTGATTTATAGCTCAAAAGTTGCAGAATCATCATGTTCCTATGAGTGCTAAGAGGACTTTTTTGTCTATTTCAATCATAAAAAAAGTTACAGTCAAGAAACCGGTTTTTCATGCTAAAATTGCATCATAGAGAATTGTGATTCACTACTAGTTAACATAAACTCTTGCAATTCGTAACTTGCTAAGAAATTTGATTTTAGGGGTATGTCGTACAACATATTACTGTAGTAATGCGAAGTGCTCAACAAAAGTGAGTGCGAGGCTGGCAAACATAGATGTGTTATCAACAGTCAACACAACATAAAAACATTTTACGAAAAATGCATTTTAGTGTCAAACTTTTTTAACAATTTGCGAGATCTAATTTTTTGGCGAATAAGTCCGTCTCTTCTTTCAAATCCAGTGACTTGTACTGATGCTTCCGTTACCAATTTGACATGTCTTTCGACAGTTTGATTGTGGCATGGATGGTGTAAAATTAAGGGTTTCATTCGACAGTCTTCAATTTCAGAATCGGACAAATGTCTAATAGCTGGAGGTTGTTGCTGACAAATTTCCAAATCAGCCAACTCATACTATGTGTCTGCTTCCAAGTTTAAAGTAGGAAGGTGAAATAAACGAACTGAGGTGTCGTTCTTGCGAAGTGAAAGAACGTGATTCACGCCCTTGTCTCAAACAGCTTGATCGTCATCTCCTAACATTGCGATCAAAATGCTTTCTGGATGGCCAAAATATCCATTTCTTTGAACAACATTTTGAGCTACTTGTCGCAGATCTTGATTTGTCAGACTGTTAATTCTTTTGATCAAGTTGAAAAAAACTTTAGAACCATGTGTTGGTTGGTTGTATAACTTAATTTCAAACCAAGTGGGAAAATAAACAGTTAAACAAAAGTTAACTAAAATTTCCAAGTTCTGAGGTGGTTCATCAAGTGACACGTAATACCGCAAAATTCTACAACCCAAAGTCAACCATCTTGAATGCACCACTGGGCCAACTTCCAAATATTGTAGATCATCATCACAATTACCAGTTATAATTGCCAAACAGATTTTGTAAGCGTAGTATTGATCTGTACTCAGGTCATCAATGACATGAGGTGGAAGTTTTGGAAAAGAAGAAATAGTGACGAACACTTGCTTAAACTGAGTAACTGGCCAACTTGATACAGGACCCTGTATTTTTTTACCTATTGGTCCGGCAAACGTATCTGGACCACTTGTTGTCCCATCCAAAGCAGCAAATACATGTCGCAAGGGAAGTTCATTTGTGTGTAGTAAACACACTACCCACTGAAGAGGTCTGTATAATAATTCTTCTAAACTTCGAATGCATCCATTGTGTTTGCCGGTCATAGAAGCAGTACCGTCAGTGCCAACTATTGCAAGCTTGCCCTCCAATTCCGTACCACTGAAAGAATCAAACAACTTTTGGGCAATTGTTCTACCTTTGCCATCTTCAGGAGAAAAGTGAGTAAGGTAATAACTTCCTGGCTCACCAACTACTGTATAATGTTCTTCCAGTTAAACAGACCGATAATGCTTCTCATTTGGACCTTGTGCAACAATTTGGGTTGCATCTTTGCGGCCATCCAAATACACTGCGTTCACCAATCCAAAGTTTTGTTGCTCTTCGCTCCGGATTTCGTTTCGGCATCTTTCACGCTCTCTTCGTAGTTTACTACGATCAATGATGCGTGTTTTATCATCTTCAGTAACTAAACCAACATCCACTAGGACACTGTTAGCAACTGCAGCAGCTGCTCTATCCAATAGCTGGTAGCGTTCACAAATTCTGGCAAGGTTTGGCCATTTTTTGCGATTTTGAATGGATGGATTTGGCATTTCCGCTAAGAACTGAGAAACTGCAGATGATTGTGATGTGTCTGCGCATGTTGATACCAAAGATTCGGACTCCGAGACATAATCAGTAGTGGACAGAGTAATAATTTCATTTTGGCATTGTGAACTTGGGGCATTGACATGTGATTCTGAACGTCGTATAAATTTTTGGTCAGATAAGGTCAAAGGCAAAGCTACATCTAAACATTTTCCATTACGCCGACTCTTTTGATCTTCATAAAATACAAAATCTTCATCAGTCATTCGCAACTTGTGGTCTTTTTCCAAACGTTTTCGTTGTTCATTGTCATTGCAAAACACGTCGAACAACTTATCTATATCTGACAAGAACTCCGCTTCTTTTTCCAAAAAAGATGCTCCACGTTTTTTCTTGGGATACCGATCAAGTTTGCTGGAAGCTACCACCAGTGCCTGTACTTTTTTAGATATAGTTAAGTGATGTAATGGATAAACATTACACCACACCCATCTGTCATGTATTCTTTAGCAACATCATTTGCAACGTCCACAGTTCTAAAATTTTCGAATTGGATGATCCTCTCTAACACTTGACATTTGGTGGGTAGTATACCGGATGGAAAGCTTTTACTTCCAGTGAAAGTGTATCCACTATGTAAAACTTTAACGTTGCTTGCACTTCGCCTGGTTGTCATAGCTATAAACTACGGTGGTTATCAAGTTATTTCATTAATAGTACTAAGCACCTAATTACTTATCTACAAAGAAAAAAATCTTTAAAAATTTATAAGGATTAAGTAGATGTAAGCCTACGTCTACCTAATCCTTAAAAAAAGCTATGTTACACCTGCCAAAACTAGTTTTTTGACTGTAACTTTTTTATGATTGAAATAGACAAAAAAGTCCTCTTAGCACTCATAGAAACATGATGATTCTGCAACTTTTGAGCTATAAATCAGGTCTCTACGACTAGCGGTTATCAAGTAACATGATTTTATGGCCATTTTACCCCCGCGACCAATTTTTGGGGGGGTAGCCATCCCATGGTAGGTGGCAACTGGCTCAAGTCGATTTTTTTTCTATTTTTAGACCATTTGCCAGGATTTCCAAACTACACTTTTTTGAATTTCCAAAAAAAATTTTTTTCACTCCACCCTATTACTCGTGATTGAAAAAACGGACCTCCTGCTTGTAGCAAATATGATAAAGATTTGATTTTTTTTTATTTGTTTATTCTCATTTCATCTCATATGTCTATTTTGCGTTGACGACATTGTATGTATGTTAGTACTTCAACGTTGTTAACTATGAATACGTTTGTTTATCTAATTCGCGACGTAATCTGCTCTAATTGCATTATCAAGATTTTGATTTCAAATTTTGAACTAAGTAACCTTAGTAAAGTTTTTGCATACAATAGCTGTATTAATAGAAACTTCAAATAGAATTTTACAAAGTTTAAGTTTGGGATTTTATTTGTACCGAAATATCGCTAGGTAACTTAAATTTAACTGAAGAAATTAGTTCCCGTAATGACCCTGGTCTATACCACCACAAAAATGGTAAAATATTTACCGCAAATTATTATCGTAAAGCCTACGCAAAATATTTTTTGAAAGTCATTTGTCTGCACGCAGAACATGAAAAATTAAAGTTGAATTGTCTTTTACAGTAATTACAATTACATTACTTTTCACCCGGTATTGCAAGAAGGCGTACAATTAAGTGGTGCGTGTTTAAAATTTAGGTCATTGATAAATGCATTAAAAGTTGATAGTAATGACCTTCAGCCAAAATGCAATAAGTTGTTTTAGTTGAGAAAACTAATAGTTCACGAAGACTATGTGATTTAAGCTGTAGAACTTAGGTGAAAGCTTTTGATTTCGACCATTTCAATGTTAATGGAAAAAATTACAAAAAAAATAAACAAACGAATTAGACCGCAGATAAGAAATAACATCAGTTGTTACATATGGCTGATTTCTCGGGAGTGAGGATTGCGGAGTGATTGAGGATTGCTGAGCGATTGGGAATTGCGACAAAAACCCTAACTTTAACCTTAACCCCAACCCTATCCCTAACTCTAACCCTAAGAATCGAACCGCCATAGGGCGGTTAGTTTAACTCTAAAGTTTAAACTTTGCAAAACTTGCTTAGGCATCGAACCACAAATGTAAAATTTGTAAGGCTTGTCTGAAAATCGAACCCGGTAGTCCCCTGACTTAAGCCTAAAATTCAAATTAAAAGTTAAGTATTTAAATTTTGAGTTGATTGAGAATCGAACTCCTGCAGCTGAAAACTTTTAAGTTTACTAGTGTTTAGAGATTTGGTTTGTCTTAGAGTCAAACTAATACTAGTGTTTGAAATCTTTCAAGGTTACTTTTGTCTTTCAAGATTTGGAATTGCTAAGCTTTATGCGGTTCGAGGCTCAGAGCTTGGTAGAGCTGTTTCGGGCTTTTAGATCTCATCAGCAGCCCCCAGCATATTCAAACTAAAGTTATTCCCCAACCATTACTTGGCGATACTAGCTATAGAGGGTAGAGAAGATTCTGAAAGAGGCTTTATAGGAAATAAACAATTTTTTACTTGTGGTACTTCACAAAAGACCAAGTGAAAAATCGCTGGACTCTTTTATTAAGAACAGCCATAAGCTATTTTCAATATAAGAGCTCCCCTCTGCGTGACAACGGAAATCAAAACTGAAAAAGCTTAAAATCCTTCGTGGCCTACTCCCGGGAAGTCAGAACGACTTCCACTGGCAGTTAGGAGGCAATATCAACATTTAGGTGGCAACATCAACATTCAGGTGGCAGTCAAGTTAGGTGGTAGTAAAGCCCCAGCCACTGTACAAGCCATTAAGATTTGTTCAGTTTGGCCGAGAGGTGGCTGGGGAATATTTTGGTTTAGATGTGCTGAGGGATGCTGATGAGATCTAAAAGCCCGAAACAGCGCTATCCAGCTCTGTGCAACAATGATTTTAGCTGCTTGCGGCTGCAGGGTTGGTGGTAGATATTGCCACCTAACTGCTGGTGAAAGTCGTTCTGACTTCCCGATAGTTGGCCACGAAGGACGTCAAGGTTTTTCAGTTTTTATACGGTTTTTTATAGCTGTAAAGGACTTTAAGCATATGCACGCTGGTATTATGAAACGCGCCATTTTCCTGTCGTGATGTTCGAGAAATGACGTAAAACACCGTGTTGCGTAACGGCTGATTTTTCGGATAGATGACGTAATTTTATGATGTCACTATTTCAAACGTACGTTTTTATAATAGCGCAACCATTGACGCCTCTGGACTTGTCTAAGGTTTGAAAACAGGTGTTCTTTTTGACTGTATCACAGTAAAAGTTGTACCCAGATTGTCTGTTTTGTTTAAAATTCGAACCCAGATGTTGATTTCCAAACCAATAGTAGGACTTACCTGAAAGCCTAAGACAGAGGTGGAGTCGAGAACATAACGTTTGAGGCCAAGGCCAAGGACTCAAAAAAATCAGAGGCCAAGGACCGACTTTTCGAGGTCAGACCCTCTCGAGGCCAAAAACGGTAATGGTTGAGACTTAGGATCAAGGACACAATTTTTCTGAACTATGGTCGGTAAATTTTTCATAATTTTTAACGCAAAAGTGTTTATGGCATTGCATTTCGTTAAGTTTCATTATAATTCGAAAATAATAGTTTTTAAAAATAATACTGAATGCCATTTTGAAGTTTTACACGTTAGTAGCTGGTGTTGGTTACGTACTGTAGCGGCACTAGTAGCGGTATCGTGGTACAAAGTTATAAACGGGCGAACTAGATCAGGCACAAACCCGGCCCGAACCCAAATACTAATTTGAAGCCCAAATCAAACCCAAAAAAAACGAAAGTTAAGTTAGGTCTGAAAAAATTAAGCGGTTGTTTTGATTATATTTTTGTGCACCTAAGACAAAAAGCACTTCTGAGGCCCGAATTAAGCCCAAAATTTTGTCAACTTTAGGCCCCAACCCGACCCAAATAGCCCGGCCCGACTTACAACGCTCTCGTGGTAATGAAACAAAGCCATCACTCTTGAATAGGTTTATAATAGCTAAATAATACATGCAGAAACGGTCAATTTTAATGCATTACTTTCATCAGTTAGATTCCCGGTGTAAACATTCCTGATTATCCTGGATCCCAACTTTCTTAGTAGTTTTTTAAACTCAAACCATATTTTTTGGTGAAACTATATCTTTTTACGGAAATTTTAAGTACTACTGTATTATCTGAAAGTATTGCAAAATACTGTAAATTAAGGTTTTAAAATGAACTGAGATACCTTTGTAAGATCAAGTTTTTGGCATTAAAAAAAATCGGAGTTTTGGGGCGATGGCAAAGTCCCCATGCCCCATGTTGAACAAGTTTAGTGATTTTTTTTTGTCGGAAAAAATAGCATTTTTGTGACTTGGAAAAAAAATTACACACACAGATTTTCAAAGCAAGTTGAATAGAAAATACTGTAACATTAAGTTAGAAAAACTTTAACTTTTCTCTCAATTTAATTTGCAACTCTATAATTCAAGCCAATCTTTTCTTGACATTTCAGTGTATGTGATGTTTTGGTGACATCCAACGCCTATCAATGAATAATCCCGAACGTTTCGGCCGCCAAAGGACACTTTGTTAAATTTAACATAAGGTGTTCAATTAACAAAAAATAACCCAAGGATCCCAGCAGGGTCGTATTCAGAAGGAAGGCATTGAAGACATTTGCCGCAGACCTCCCTTCAAAGGGTCCGTAATCGTAGAAACGGAAAAAGAATAAACCATTAATTTTTTCTAAAAATGCCCAAATTTTTTTGCGAAAGCTTCGCCTCTTCATCCTATAATGACGTGGTGTAAAAAATTTATTAAGTCCAGCGACCAGCGCGCATCTCTCCAGGCATTCGAACAATTATTATAGTCAGTACTTAAATTGTAGGGGGGATGGGGGGGGACACGCCAGAAAAAACCCTTAAGTTTCTGAACTCTGCCAGAAAAAGCCTTTGGACTTCGGCGAAGACCTTTATTTTTTTGGAGATCACCTGTTTTTGGCCAGAAAAAAAACTCAAGTTTCTGGTTTCGGTAAGAAAAAATCTTTGGTTTTTGGCGAAGCCCTTTTCTTTCTTTTTTTTTTTTTTTTTTTGAGATCACCAAATTTTAACTGAAAAATTGCGTCATTCGAATTCAAGACTAATGAAAATTTGGGTCAAGATTGTTTACGGTTGAATTAATCTTCCAAAAAAGCCCTCTCCTTTGCGAAATCCTGGCTACGCGCCTGTATTCACTAAGGTTCAGTCAACGCTGAAAAAGCGTCCCCCCATGCAAAATTTTACAATTTAAGAACTGATTATAGTTATATTTAACTTTACACTTAATCTCGTTCTATTTCTTTATGCAGCGTTTTTTGTGATCCGATAGTTTGTTATTAGGGATTCCTACAGGCGATTTCAACGCACAAATTGCTCAGTAGATGAGGTTTTGCCTCCCTCCTCCCCAGACCGCTTTTTAAGGAGTTAGAGTTGTTCTTTTTCATCTCAAAACAAATGCTTTTCGCTCGCGTGTTTTAAAAACAAGGTTGTCGTTCTCATAAGCAGGGCATGGTATGAAATGGAATGGAAGATGATTTTTCCATGTTCCGTACTGGCAATTTTTTTCCATTCCATACCAAAAATCTTCCATTCCATATTCCATTCCACAATAAAATTTTCTTCTATATTCCATTCTATACTTCCATACCAAAGAACTTTTAGACTGGAAGCAATCCAAGGTATATTTTGCACCTGAACAATTTTTGTAAGCAACAACTCCTGAAGGTACGCGTAACAATACAAAGATGCAACAACCGGCATCTGGTATGCACATTGCATATGGTTAAATGCATAAGCGTAACCAGGATTTTGATTTGGGGAGGGCCAAACCGCAAATCACATACACTGACTTCATCAGAAATTTTTGAAAAGAAAGAATTTTTATGGGACAAAGAATGAAAGATCAGAAGCTGGAGGCCTGGTTTAGCTCGTACCCAAGATTTTGCTAAAGGGGAAGGACTAAAACAGCAAGTTACAGTAAAAAGTTTCACAAATATATCAAAATCGGGAAACGTGAGCAAATTACTGCAACTCAAATGTATTATAGACTGGGGCTGAGGCTATCGGGACAATGGCAATGTTTGTAATTTTTTGGAAAAAATAGCTATTTTAATGCCATTTGGATGACATTTTGCATGTTTTCTGAGCTATTTGAACGAACAAAATTTTTTTGAATTGAAAGCCAATTGAAAAATCCCTACATTTACGTCAGGCCAAGTCCAAAGCACGTTTAAAATCTTGTATTTTGGGGTTAAATTTTTTGACTTCGCCCAGGTCAGGGAAACAAGGTATATATTGCCTTCTGCAACATTTTTAACATTAAAAAATTCACTCCAAGATTTTCCTTGGAGATTTATGTTTTGTCATGAAAATAACCAGTTTTAGAAATATATGTACGACCAGGCGCGGCCCAGACGCTTTCGATTCAAATGCAATAATTTGTTCAATAAGCATTTCCTTTAGCTAGTTTTTTTTTAAGTATTTTGTCGCAGAAAAATTGGCGGGGTGGAAGTGGATTGCTATCTAAAGTTGGTATAGGTAGGTGGTGGAGGTGGATTTTAAAGTCATTTAAAATTGGTACATTAGATGGATAGATGAAACAGATATAAAAGTTAGCTGGTAGCCAAAAACATAATTATTGCATAAAAAAGTTAGATAAGGGCCTGAGATTGCATTTTTTAGAACAAAAACACTGACTTTTTTACGGCTTGTACATTTAAATTGGTTGGCAAAAATTTTAATTGTGGTGGCCTTGGCCTTTTGCAAAAGCATCTGTATACCCACGAGAAAATTGTTAAAATTTTAAGAGATTAGGAAAGTGTTAAGTGAAACTTAAAAAAAACTAATGTAAATTTCATAAATCAAGACTTGGATGAGGTTCCATTTCAAAAGAAATTAGAATTTCAGGTAAGCTTTTTTGTTTCAGAAAAGAAAAAAGACTATTTTTTACTTACAATTTTAATTTAAAATCAAGAAACATGAGATTTTGAATACTTTTTACAAAATTAATGCTACAAAAAGAAAAAAGTTGAGATTTTTTGTTAAAAATAATAAACTATTTTTTTAGCTAAATGATTTCCTTTAAAACAAAAAAATTTTAAGGTTTAGAACATTTTTTACAAAACGTTAGTAAAATTTAGGGTCTGAGAAAATTGTTTGGTTAAAAATTGTTTAAAATTGACGTTTTCAGGAAATAATTTGTTTTTAAAAAAAAATGCAAAACAATCTGAGATATTTTTACAAAAGGTTTGTATTGAAACACGAAAATCAATAAAAAATAATCTTTTAAGTCAGTTTTTTGATATACTTTAAGCTAAAAATTTGTTCAACACAAAAAAATCATACGACTTTGAAATTTTTACCGAAGTGATTCTTATGAAAGCAAAAAAATGAGTCAGAAGTTGCAATTTTAGTAGCATTTTTTGGTTCAAAATATAAAAAAAATGCCGCTTTCTACATTACAGGTATTAATCAAATATTAAGAGGCTAAGATAAAGATCACAAATTAACAGATTCTAAAACTGAAATTGCTCAAACCACTAAATTGGTGAGCGTAAATCAAAAGGAGGTTCAGGACAAGAGCACTTAGAACATTGTTTCACAAAATAAATAATGATTTAACGACAATATGTCAATAAATAGATTTGAGTGTCTACAAGAGTAAGTGATTTTCACAGCACCTACAAAAAGTGCTTGATGCCAAAGCAGAGTTATTATCTAGGTCGGGGGTGCACAACCTTTTCACAACCGTCGGCCTCAAAACATTGTATAAATGCCCAACGGCCATCACTAGTTAAGGTCATTTTTGTACGAAGTTACTTTTCAAGCCTTACAATGTAACTGCACAGCAGTGCACATGCTAAGGATTAGCAAAAATCAATATTTCCAGTTTGGAGAATTAATTCAATCATAAATCACAGAAATGCTAGATCCGAAAAACAAAAAGATAAAAATATATAAGCTTACTAGAAAAAGCTACATCGCAATGAAATATGCCTAATTTTAATTTCAAAAAAATATGTCAAAAAAACTGATAAATATATTTTATTGCTGTTATTTTGATACCCAAAACCAGACAGCAAAAGGGTAAACTAAATATTGTACGTGTTGCTGACCAGCTAAAAGCAAGCGCGTAGCCAGAAATCTGCAATGTGGGGGGTTGCTATGGGGGTCTGGGGGCGGAAACCCCAGCGCTCAAAAATTTTGTATTTTTTTGGCAAAAATAACTTAATTTTAGGAGAATTTTGATAAAAATTAATGCTATTAAAACGTGGAATAGAAACTAGCGAAGCAAAAGCATGATTATACTAGTTGCATAAATGGGTTATGTAAAAGGTAGCAATTGCTAGAATTTCAGTTTTCTTATTTACAAGCTGGTAATTTATAAAATCCTAAATTGATAGTTCAACAAAAACTCCCAAAGAGTAATCTATTTTTGTCTATAGTTTATAGAAAAAAATATAATTAGAGGGGCTAATGGAAAGTGGTTTGAGAGAAGTGATTGGTAATTAACTAATAGTAAATAGCTCCCCCCTCTCCCTATTTCTAAGCTATATATTTTTTGATAAAACCTATGTTAAGCATTTTTCAATAAGCGATCAAATTTCGATTCCAATATTTGGCCATTTTTTAATTTGTTTTGGATTATAAGTTTAATTTTTGACAAATTAGTCCCCCCCCCCTTCCTAAATAAACGTTTCAAAATATGCTTTAAATTTTTTTTTTTTGTCTATTCCAATGCAAAAAACAGTCTCAGAAGTGCTAAAAACGTGGTATTTATCTTTGGTATTTATCTTATTCTGCATTTTGGTAAGCAGGTCAGTGCAGTGAAGGGGGATTTATCCCCCCTCCTGGCTCCGCTACTGGCTAAAGGGCATACATAGTAGAGTGGAGCTTGGAGCCGGAGCCGGAGCGGAGTCGGAGCCGGATTTTGCATTTTTCAGCCGGAGCCGGAGTGGAGCCGGAGTCTGACTTTAAACTAGTCTTTGAAGTCGTAATGATAGTTGGTGGTAGAATGAGCCACTATTTTTGCTCTCTGGAAATGGAATATCAGAATATGTGATTACGCTTGGCTTATCTCAGGCTATTGAGCAATATGACAACTGCTTCGAATTTTTCGTCGAAGCGTATTTTTGTTCGGAGTATTTCGGAGTGGAGTATTGTTGTAAAATTTCGGAGCCGGATTGGAGCCGGAGTCTGTCAAAAAAATTTTGGAGTGGAGCCGGAGCGTAAAAATTAGCCACTCCGCTATACTCTAATATATAGATCAAGACGCCTTAACCTCCAATACATTCCAGAATATTATAACAGAACTATTAATAACAAATTGGTGTTGCAGGCCTAACCAAAAGAGTGGTCAATATTCCTAAAAGGTATAGAGCAGTTCAATAATTTAATCAACAAAACCATTATATTAATAATAATTTAGCTGTGATGTTTTGACGTTCGCTGGCCAGAGCTTTGATATTTAATCGTTTGCGTGCTATCTGGCGTAATAGGCGAATATATATATTTTTATAGCATCCTAAGCGGCGTAATAGGTGAATACTTCTCATGCAATTTAACAAGCAGTTTTACGTCATCAAAATTTATTCTCACTTATATTTCCTAAGTCAAGAATACGAGACGAAAGGGAAATCCCGAAAAACGTAAGAAAAACTTACGCGCACGTAAAAATCATATCATCGTAACGTCACAGTCAGACATTTGTACACGGCATTAAACTAGCGTAATTGTTAAATACCAAAGATGAAGTTCGGGAACAAACTAGTTAAAATAATTGTGACGTTGAAAAGTTACGCAACTATCGATTTGGAACTTTATGGAAAGGACTCGGCTAGGCCAACTGTTCCTAATAGTTATTTCTCAACAGTTACGTTGCAAAGTATTTTAATCAATGCACATCCGCCACAACGTGCATTCTGAAGTACACTTTCACAGTGCAAAAAAATCCTTTTACGTCCGCAGTTGTGCACCCCTGATCAAGGTTAAACTATTCAACATGAGCTATTATGTTCTACCATTGGTTTCATGTTTATCACAATTATCAAGCACTTTAAATCTCTGTAAAAAAAGAAACGCATCATACATCAAATAATTAGGTGTCATAATTCCCTATTTAAACGAAATAACATTTACCAAAAGTGCCGTCGCTGCGGGGCGGGTCAGGGGGACCGTGCCACCCCTGTGGACTGCTTGTCCCCCCATTTTGGTTTACTCAGAATATTTTTTGAAACATCACGTAACGAAAAGACAACAGGCAAAATGGAAAAAGGAATAATATAATAAAAAGAATAATAACGATCAAATAAAAATATAATAAAAAATGGAATAATAAAAAATGGAAAAAAGAATAATAACGATCAAACATAATCTTCGTTTGAAGTTTTCTTGATTGTTTGCGAAATTGCTGGCCACCTACTGCTATGCATAAATATGACGCAATAATCCGTCCTATTATATCAAGTAATCGTTTCGAGTTATTTCTTTAGTGATTATGACCTGAGACATTACGTAAAAATATTTTTTTAAAGACCAACTGTTTTTGTTTTTTAGAGCACACTCAAGATTTTTTTAGGTAGCAGACTTGGCTAAAGGAGCTTAGAAATTTTAACTTTTCAATACAAGCGTTTAAACGTGTTTTGGACTTGACCTTAAGTATAAAGGGGCTGATTGGGCTAGGCAATTTAATTCTTTTAATGACTTCTGAATTTTAGCAAATTACTGCAGTTATTCATGTGGCTTCAAAAACGTGCAAAATGTGATTCAAAGGGCGTTATAATTGTTATTTCTTGCTGCAAAATCCCAAAAATTACACCAAGCCCCTCTGTGATGCGCTTGAGTTGCATCTGTTTGTTCTGCACGGGGCCTAAATTAAACAATTTGTTCACAAAAGAAAAGCTTTTGGTTCAAGCCCTCTCCCTCGTAGCAAAATCCTTGTTGCGCTTCTGGTCGTATTCACTGCCGCAGACAGGTTTTTCAAGCGATTTTATGAGCCGCAAACCAAACGAGCTAAGAATCGCTGCCGGCCTTTTACGTCTCTTTTTTCAGGCATGAATACAAAAGTTTTAAAATGACGCATAATTTGTAGACGTAAAATCTCAGTTTTTATGTGCAAAAGCTCAGTTTATTTTAGTCCCCCTCCCACTTTCGGCCACTGCCCCCTCACTCCGTTTGCTTTGTCGACGGCACTGATCACCACGTACCATCGAAAAGTCGAAGTCCATTATATATTAAATGATAAAGGCAGATTTCAATAAAGGATGGACTGCAACTTTTCGATGATAAGTGGTAACGCTACTTGTGTTAAGTAGGGAATTATGACACATATTCATTTGATGTATGATGCATTAATTTGCTTTTTTACAGTGATTTAATGTGCCTGATGATTGTAACAAACATAAAACCAATGGTCGTACATTGAAGCTTATGTTGAATAGCTTCACCGAGATTTGAGTGTCTAAATATTTATGTGTCTAAAGATCAAATTAGCACTACCTTAAAAATGTTTGGTTTTTAAAATTTTTTGAAGTTTGATTTTCTTTCAACACATTATCAAATAAAAATCAAATTTGAACTATACATCCTTGCAGTCAAAACTTATGATTTGCTTTGATATGGCCGTATATTCCAAGTTATAAAAAGCACCAAGCAAATCAAAAAAGAATTGCAAACTTGCCCTCATTTTTTTGCGCGTTTTTCAATCCAACGACTACAGTATTGCATAACAAATGCTATGCTTTTCAGCAACGGGCGCAAAAGTCGTGTTTCAAACGCTTCCTGACAACCCCATATATATAAGACTTTGCAAGAATGAACGTCAAGAAAACGGATGTCAGTGATCAAGTCAGTTCAGTCCTAATAGGACTGTAAATCTTAGCGATTATGTAAGTAAGAGCTCGTACACCAAATTGGATTAAGTTTAATCCGCGGATTATGGCCACAAGAGAGAGAATTTTTGGATAAATTACCAAATAAAACGTCATAAGAATGAAACAATTCTAAGGTGGTTTCTGTAAACTTACGAATTCCAATTAATGTTATGTGAGAATAAGCAAAATTTATTCTTTCCGAACATGGCCGTAGGAGCTCAAAATGATTTGGGGGGGCAGCAAACTTTTGCCCGAAAAATGACTTGATGCATTGCGTTTCTCTGTCAAAATTGAGACGGTTTTTTCTGCCCAAATTAAGGTGTTCTCCAAAAAAAAAAAAAAGGTCTTCACTGAAATTTGAACGTTTTTCCAGTCAAATGAAGGTGTTCTCCAAAAAAAAAAAAAAAAAAAAAAAAAAAAAGGTCTTCACCCAAACTAAGACGGTATTTTGGCACTAGTGTGCCCAAATATCCAGACTATTTGCCCAAATAAATTGACCATTTGCCCAAATTTTCGACGATTTTCGACGTTTTAAACCGAATGGGGGGGCGACCGCCCCCCCTGCCCCCCCGCCTCCTACGGCTATGTTTCCGAAGATAGCAAGATCGTTAATCCGCGGATCGCCTTAGTCCGCATTGGTGCGTACGACCCCCAAAAAATCATTTCACGAGCTTTAGCAACCGGCATCTTTTGATGCCAACAACCGTGTGTTAGTTAAATATTAAGTTGGTTTTGTTACCATGATAAAAATAAAAACGTTTTTTGTTGTTTTAAATCAATTTGATGCACAAATTGCCAGGTAAAAACCGAAATATAATTTTTTGGAAGTGGCTATTTTGCCTCTGTTGGGGTTAGGGAGGCCCAAGTCAACGACTAGGACAGTGTTTGAATGGCAAAATAGTATTTAGGGCTATTTTGCCTCTAAAGCCAAAATAGCAGGGACTGTTTTGCCTGTAGAGGCAAATCAGTCACTACCAAATTTTTTTAATCTTTTTTTGTATTTTGCTGTTTAATGAAAGCATTATTTCATCGTGTGTGTTGCAAACTTACAGCAGAGGGTATACACTGTAGTGCGTACATACAGTGTACAGTAGAGTGTGCCGCATGCAAACTTAGTAAAGCAAAAGCTATTTCCAAGATGAATTCTGTTTCTACTGTGTGTTTTATTAAAAGAACTGCCGCGGCTTTTTGTTATTGAAAAAACAGCAAAACCTTGATCAATTGATAAAACCTTTGTGATCAATTGATAAAATTTTAACGTTTTAGTGCAGTACTTCATTAACTTTGAAGTTATTGTTGATATTTTTTAGAAACGAAAATAAGTCTAAACCTTTTGATTAATAATAGTTTTTAATTTCTTCTTTTCTTGAGCCAAAAAGTAAGTTTGTTTTCAACATGAATCGATTTTACGAAACTTCAGAACTTGCAGAAAACAACGTCAAATACAGACCCATCTACACCAGCGAGATTGCCGAGTGCGTAGTCAAGTTTTACCGCCAATATAACCCCCGTTCCAAGCGGATTGAACTGATGTACGAAGCTGGTTGTGGAACTGGGCAGTCTGCCAACGTTTTTCAACCATTTTGTGACAAAATAATCGCTTGTGACATTAGCCAGGAACAACTAAAACAAGCCAGGCTTCAAAATAAATTCAAAAACGTTTACTACCAAATGGGAGGGGCAGAGAAAATCAAAATGGGGAACAAAAGCGTTGACTTGGTTGTATCAGGAATGTCAGCTCACTGGTTCGATTTTCCAAAATTTTTTGATGAATCGAAAAGGATTTTAAAGCCCTCAGGCTGTCTCTCCATTTTTGGGTACGACATCCCAGAAATTAGCCTTCTTGGTACCGATGGCAACAAGACTTGCAAATTGGGGACCAATCTTTTACGCTCTTTGCTCGTTCACGCAGCTAGTGAGTGCCCAGTTTCTCTCTCAGCGCTTATAAGTATACAAAGCCATTATGATGACATGTTTGAAGCTCTTCCATTTTCAAACAAAATGCGAATTGACGACATTCATGTCGTCACAAAAGCTTCTATTAATGATATATGTGGTTATATTCGCTCTATTCACCTTCGACAAAATCTCTTGAATAGAAGAATTGAAGAGATGGAGTTCTGCAACATTCCCATCACGCAAAAAATTGTTGATTTTTTTGACATTTCGATTCAATTCAAGAGCCTCATCAGGAAATTATGGAATTTGAATGACGTCAATGATGACGCAAAGATTTTCAAACTTGATTTTCCGTTCTTTGTCTTGCTGGCAAAATCATGAGTCAAAAAAGCTCCGAACACTGGTTAAATAAATCAACACCACTTACATGAGCCCAAATTTACTCTGAAAGTTGAGGTGTTTGTTCTGGAGCGATTGTGCCGGTTAGCGACTATGCAGTGGAACAAAAGAGATTCGGTCGTTGTTTGGTTACAATTAAATTCATTGATACTTTTTTGTGCTTAAATTGAAGGTTATATTGTGATTTGAATTTTTGCTATATGTTCATTCTTTTATAATTATTATAATTGATATTGTGCTCGTTTTTATTTGTTGTATGCTACCTCGTTTGACCTCTTGAAAGTGGAAAACTTTAATAAAAAATCAGCGAGTTTACGTTTTACGTTGCGTATTTTTTGATGCTTAAATAATGAGTCAAAGTAATAAATTAAATTCAAGTTTTCGCAATGCCATGCATGATAATGATAATAATTTCAAAAATTAATATTTTAGATCTAACAACGTTAATACTGTACTGTTTGCGGAAACATAAACCACTCAAACTTTTCATTGAAGGCTCCTTCGTGTTTCTATCAATACCTTGCATCATATGCTTGGCATTAGCGTTGCCTCTGCTCTTTTTACAATGAAAACTATAATTAAGTAAAATAATTCATCCACATTAGCAAATTATCTCAAACATAAAATTTTATTATGCAAATTACTAATTGTTCAAACGTAAAGAAATACCAGAAGTTTGCAGACTTCGTTCGCTTCGCTCTACATTAAATCACAAATATACAAAACAATAAAAAAACTAGAAAACAAAGTATGTTGATCGTGGATAGTGACGTCATAGCCGCGCTGGTGGTCATTTCTCCTGTAGTAGTTGTTGTGGCAGTTTCATTAACTAAAATAAAGGTAAAAAATGAACAGTAATAATTTTTTTGTGATTTCTTTGCGCGATCGGTCAAATAATATTTGAATTAAATTAAACCTATGACTACCGACTAGCAGTTTGTCGAGCGGCAACGTGTTCGTCTATGTAGCGAGAGGTCTGAGGTTCAAAACTCAGGCTGGTCAAATCGGACTCGTCACCGCTGCGACATTTCATCAAAAGAAGCTGCATCAAAAGAAACTGTGTTACCCGGGTGCAATGACGCAGAGATGGGTCCCACCAACTTATCACATGCTTGGCGTAATACAGCGAGTATAATGAAAGATTTGATTGGCTTGATTAAAAATAACTTTGTGCTTTATTTGACAGAGAAATCTGAATCAATTTTTTTAAATCAATGATTACCGGAATATTTTTTTGCAATCAGTCATTTGCGCCGTTTAGCTGAACATTTGAAACCTACGTTAAAATATTTTGGAGTTTTTATTCAACCAAGATTTTTTAAAGATCTTTGCCTCGATTCCCGTGTTTTCCTGAAACTAACGGTTTACCGGTTGTTTTATCAGCGTAGCGATCGAGAAACGTCATAATGACTCCATTTGTCCATCCGAATCCGACTTGTACATCATATTCGCCCCCAGATCCTGGCACTCCGTCCGTTGCTGTGACGTCATACTGAAATTTGATTACAAAGATTATCTTTTCAACAATAATCAATCAAAAGTAAACCGTATAACGCAAGAGAAAAAGAAAAAACACTCCACTATAAATTTTTCTGAAAAATTAGTTTTGAGACAACATTCAACGAGCACAAGCCATTTGGTTGAACGGTAACGCGTTCGTCTACGTAGCTGGAGGTCTGAGGTTGCCCACGGAGCTGAAGCTGGACACAGTGTTGCCAACGGCTCGCCACCGCTGCGACATTTCTTCCTATCAAGCCGTGTTGCCGAAAATTGAATTGACGCGGAGATGGGCCCCTCCAACTCGTTACACGCTTCGGCGTAATACAGCAAGTACAATGACAGATTTGATTTGACAAAACTCAGCTAAAATTGCGATACAAAACACAGCGGCAGTTTTGACTCCGTAATTTGATAAAGCCTACTATATTCATTTAACTGAAAAATACAAAAACCAAAAAACTGTAAAATCATTTAAATTGGCAAAAGAAGACAACAATATCGTACTGCAATCGTTAAGCGATGTAATAATCTGTTGGGGCAATGAGGGGATAATCTTTCTACGTGAATACAATTACTCAACTATATCATCGTCCGATGGCCACCACTTTTCAATAAACTTTGAGCCTTTTCATCCAGCAAAAGAGACTTATCGTAGTAAACTATGAAACGCGCTCAGGGTAAAATAGGAGAACCTTTTTGGAGGTTAATTTTCCGCAAAATTGGCTTCACGCCCTTAAAATCTAACTTTGATCCAGACAAGTTTAATTACAGTTGGGTAACATTTCAAGTCAAAACAAACGTGAATTGTAAATGAATCACCACCTTTTCGAACATGGCTTCTGTTTTCACGTAAGCCTTATAGTTTCCCCGAATCCATTTCTGCGCCTGGGTAAAAGCTTCGTCTTGCAACATTTCGGATACGCTTGTGTCTAGACCCTCGATGATCATGTGCTGAAAAATTAAAAATACAGTATTAAAAAAACTTTGGCAAAATTCACTTTTTATTACTCTATATAAATGCTCTTTGGAGTCTTTGGTATAAAAACGTTATGCCAGCCCCAATATTTCGTGCTTTAATCTTTTTTCCTTCAACAATAAAATAACACTCCTTCCAAATTTCTTGCTGCGATCATGTTTTTAGTCATATAGGCCTATGTTATGTCGATCAACATCTAAAGTACGGTTGTGTATACAATTCATACGCATATTTTTGCAGCGGCCTTTTGCATGAAAAAACTTACTACTAAAGGAGGCCAAGCGTTGGGGAAATCCCACTGTTCTCCTGTTTTTTCCAATGATGTAGGAATACCTCCAGGATAATTCAGAACGCCTTTGTTCTAGTACAAAACAAACTAGGATTCAGAGACCAGAAAATTGATCAACTAAAAGAGCATTTACAAATTTGACTCTTTTTGAAAAATAGCAATTGAAATTGGTTAATTTTGAGTTTTTCAACAACTTCAATCAAACTTCAAAATATTCACCATTAATTTGACCATAACATTAAATTTAAACGCTGCGGTAACGTTTTTAGATATCCCTGGTTTTTATGAACATAGCTTGCTTTGCGAAAAGCAATACAATAGTGGAACAACAACTTTTCAGCGACAAAATTAAATTTCTGATTTCTAAATTAGGAATAAATAAAGTCGTTGCGTTCTTGGGAGAGCCACTTTGCCCTTTTTTCCTATTGACATTGGCGCTTAGCAATCTACCCATTGTGGTGGCCCAGCCTGACCAGGCCCGGCGCCACGGGGGGCATTCTGGGACCGTACCCCCCCAATTGACTGCTTGTGCCCTCCCAAATAAAAATTGTGCCCCCCCCAAATGAAAATTGCGCCCCCCCAAGCGAGGACATTGCCCCGAAGAAATGAACAGGCTCGGGGCTACTGAAGTGCAAATCGAGGCCCAAATTAGTGTTTGCCAGCGGTATTTTTTTTTTGTGGACTGACACCGGATTTCATGGCATTTTTGGGAGAAAGACCTTTTTTTGGAGATCACCTGTTTTCGGCTGGAAAAACTGTTTGAATTTCAGGACTTCGGCCGAAAAATCTCTTTGAATTGCAGTGAAGACCTTTTTTTTTTTTAGGAGATAATCTGTTTTCGGCCGGAAAAACCGTTTGAATTTTTGATTTCGGCCGGAAAATCCCTCTGAATTTTTGGTCTTCACCTTGTTCATTTGATCCAGACTGCGATAAATTTCCCGTGCCCCCGTGCCCTTCTCGAATTCACATAAATAAACTTCTCGCGCCCCCCCAAAAATTTATTTCTGCCCCCCCAGTCACGCTATCCTGGAGCCGGACCTGAGCCTGAAGAATGGTTTACGAACAGAACTTCGAAAAACATTAAGCCTACTGTTTAATTTAAAAGTGTATTAAATAAAATTTCTAATTGAATAAGATTTAGCTTACTGTTTAATTTAACTGTGCTGTAATGTGTTGCCATGCTTGCAAAAAAGCGATTAATTTTATTTGTAAAAATTCTGGACTTAGTCATACAATCTGCAAATCAGTCTATCAATGTCAACCATGCTTAATTCATCCTTTATTAAAAAGGAAAGGCAATGGTTCTTCAAGGAAATACACTAAAACTCTTCACGAGGAAGGAAAGAGCTTTTTAGGAGGTCTACGCTCCGCCAAAAGGAGACGCCCATGCAGCCCTCAATTTTACTGCTACATTGGATTCTCCTTGTTTGTTTTTCTGTCGAAACAATGGCTATGCGATATCAACTCCCGTAACGGAGCAGTACAAAGCAGACGGTATCATAGGCGAGCTAGGATTTTTGATTGGGGGAACCCAAAGCACAAATCACATGCAATGGCGTCATCAGAAATATTCAAAAAATGAACTTTTTGTGGGACAAAGATATCGTAAAGTGGAAGATTAGAAGCCTAGGCCTGGTTTTGGCACTTAATCAGGATTTTGCTAAAGAACGAGGGTTTAAACTCTAAGTTATATAGCAAAAATGTTCAAAGCGAGAGACGCGTCAAACTAGCTTGTGTAACTCCAATGTATCTTAAACGGGATCACGTCTTTTAGGTGCGACCATTTCGGCGCGACCATTTCGGCGCGACCATTTCGGCGCCACCTATTTCGTTGCCGTACGTTTTCTGCACAGATCGTTTCGGCGCCAATTCGGTGCTCTTTAACAGTTCACTTATTTAGGGTTTGGGTTAGGATTAGGGCTTTGGGTTAGTGTTAGTAAAAAGCAGAGACTATTGGCGCCGAAAAGGGCTGCGCCGAAATGGTCGCGCAGAAAAGTCGTGGACCCACCCCAGACGGGGTCTGGGAGTGGAGCCCCCAGCCACCTGGGGGTCTGGGGGCGAAGCCCTCAACCCTTGGACGATTTTTTGTAATTTTTTGAAAAAAAAGCTTTTTTAATGTTATTGGATCACATTTTGCACGTGTTCGGAGCTGTTTGAAAGAACTAGATTTTTAACATATTACAGTCAATTATAAAATTAAATTGTTCAATCCTCCTTTTACTTACAATTTAAGTCCAAAACCCGTTTAAGATCTTACATTTTGATGCTAAATTTTGTAAGTGATTTGGCCCAAGTAGGGGGAAGTAAGGCACATTGCCTCCTGCAATATTTTAGCCGTAAATAATAATCCACTCGAAAAATTTCTTTAGAGGATTTTGTTTTGTCATGAAAATAAGTAGGTATAGGAGTACATGTACGGCCAGGGGGCCCAGGCCTCCTCCATTCAAACTCAATAATTTGTTCAATGTACATTTACCCTAGTAATTTTTTTGAAAGTATTTTTTCGCGTAAAATCTAGCGAGTTGGAAAAAATTGTTATTAAAAAATGGTATAGGAGATAGATAGACCGACTAACCAGCATGTTATTGCTCGGGCCGGAATTACATTGCGTGGGGCCCTTGGTATTTAAGGGATTTTTTGCAATATCTTCCTCCCAAATATAGGTGAAGACCTAATAAATGCCTTACTATCTAAGCGTAGGGCACTGGCACTGTGCCGTATGGCAAATAATGCCCTAGTTATTGCATTATGTTCATAAAAAAAAGTTAGAAGAGGGCCTGACGTTGCAACTTTTAGGACATAAACCCTTAATTTTACCCGGATTATATATGTAAATTGGTTTGTAAAAATTGAATTGAGGGGACTCGGGCCCCATGGTCATCAATTTATTGTTAAATACTGTTGTACACGAGTACTGTTGTACGCAAAGAGGCTAAAAGAAACTGAAAAATATAAACTTAATGTCACATTTTTATCACTGTTGTCACTTCAATTGGAGGTGGCGGGCCTCTGGGCCCTCCTTTTGCTACGCGTATGTCTGAGCGTTGAGCCGCTGGCACTGTGCCGTACGGTAAATCTGGCCCTGGTTATTGCATTATGTTCATGAAAACGTTAGATGAGGACCTGAGGTAGCAACTTTTAGGACAAAAACCCTTAATTTCACTCGGGTTATACATTTGAATAGGTTGAGGGGACGCGGGCCCCCTGGTCGTCAACATTGTTGTTAATAACTGTTGTACGCTTGTACTGTTGCACGCAAAGATGCTAAAAGAAACTGAAACTGAAGAAACAATAAACTTTTTGTCATTGGTAGCATTTCAATTGGAGGGGCCGGGCCCCCTGGGCCTCCCCCCTGGCTACGCCTATCGGCGGTATTGCATCACGAGGCCCGGGATACGGAATGTTGACCATTCGTGTTGATGTCAATATTACGCTGGCTGTTTGCAACGCCGCAATGAAAGTAAGAAAGACTGCAGTGGAAGAGATCAGGCCGATTATTGTTGAAGCAATGTCGTACAGAGTCGGTCATCACAGGACTAGCGATGACAGCTCTGCATATCGTTCTAAAGAAGAAATAGAACACTGGTCCCAAACAGACGGTCCTAACACTAGACTCCGTCTCTACATGACGAACAATAGAAATTGTAGGGCAGATGGCTTAGAAGCTAAACAACTCAAAGTAGCTCGATCTTCCGCCTTGAAGGTCTTTGCTGCGGCTGAGAAACGTCGCAAACCGTCACCGTCGCTACTGTTCACGGACGTTTATCAGGAAGTTCCCACGTACTAGCAAAAACAACTGCAGGAAATGAAAGAACTCGTGACCAAGTACGCCGAACATTACCCGCTAAGCAGGCACGAGTCGATGTGAACGTTATTGCACACGTTTATGCGTTATTTAACATTTTATATACGAGTATATCTTGCCAAGTAGTTATGCAGGATAGTCTTCCCAGTGGCCACTGATATCAGGGAAATTGTCTTTGAATTTATGACACCTCCACACAAGATTTTTCGGAGCGCATTACCGTGTGCTTATTAGGTGCTATCGTAACTTAAACGCATAAAATTAGTTCTTGCAGTCACATAATATCTTGATGAACTCACGTGTTTGTTGTTCCAAGTAGGCTAGACCGACAAAATATATTTTTTGGTGAACACAAAATATTTATTTAGTCGTCTAGGTCTAGAAGCTTCAAAAACAAACTGAGGTTTTATCAACGTGATGTACAGTATCTTTATAGTCACAAAAAGTGACTCTAAGGGCCAATTTCGCACGTTCAGACTAGTCTGTGCTCTTCGGTTTTAAATTGGTGACGTAGGATTGTTCAAATCTTACATTGCTTTGTTTTTATTTTTTCCGTTTGTGTAGAATACTTATTGCTTAGTTGCATCTCGATGTAGTTGTTAATTTCCAGGGTGATTTATTCATTTTTGGTGTTAACTTTCGTAATACCGGCCAGTTGGTCGAGCGGTATCGCGTTCATCTCTGGAGCGGGAGATCTGAGGTTCAAAACTCGGGTCGCTTAAATTGGACTCAGTGTAGCCAACGGCTCGCCACCGGTGCGACATTTCATCAAAAGAAGCTGTGTTGCCCGGGCGCAATGACGCGGAAATGGGCCCCGCAAAATCGTTACACGCTTTGGCGTAATACAGCGAGTATAATGAAAGATTTTGATTTGATTTAAACACTCAAAAAGAGTGACCTACTTGGGTGTAGTTAGGCCAGCGCAAAGAAGAGTTCTTTGTTCACACATTTTAATAAAAGAAATGAATAAAAAAATTTGAAAGCAATATTAAAAAGTATAATTTCATGATTTTTCCTCCTGTTTTGCCTAAGTGAGCCGAAGTAGATATGAGGATGAGAATACAATACACTAACCTGCAAATACTGATAGAGTCGATCTTCTCTTGCATTTCTATTAACCGAAGCAGGAAAGCATTTCGTCCACAATGGATTGAGATTTGATGCAAAGTATTTTCTTAAACAAACAGAGCTATAAGTTTTTATGCAGTTCAAAGACGTTTGTTTGATGTTACGAATTTCAAAAATCAACAACTTGGATTAAGGAGTACTTGTTTTGAAAATGCTCAAAACCAGGCAACATGGCTATTTATAGTGAGAAAAAATTTATTCGTGTAAGTATCGAACAATGCATATTGTTTTTGATTTAAAACTTTGAATTAAAAACATTGAATCTTATAAACATTGTCTTTCTGCCGAAGCATAAAACGCATTCACCGGAAAAAATTTACGGGACGTTGAAATCTAGTTCGAATTGATTATAGCCAATTGCACCAAAATAATGAAGGCCAGACCTCCCTTTAGAGTTGTGCCGTAATTCTTCAACCATGCACCTTTTAGTTAGGGTAACCTACTTATTTTGTGTTTTGGACGATATTTCGTAATCATAATACGCCCCGTCTTCTTCGTTCCATAACAATGTTTCCATCGCTTCCACTCTCACCGCGTTGGTTTCATCATAAGTTGCAGCCTCACTTTCGTTTCCTGAAAAAATAGAGATGTGCCTCATAATGAACTATACGTAATTGAGGAACCACATTCATGATTGCAATGAAAACTGTTCTTTCATGGTTTTATCAAGAAAAGCAGGGGGGCTTTTTGGCGCAAAAACCAGCTATTGAAAAGTTGAAAATAACTAAAATGGAAACGAAGAAGTGACATGTATGTCAAACACGATGTCTGAAACAAGAGCATTATTGTTGTTCTCTCGGCTACGCTGTCACGGAAAACAAACGCAAAAAATAACCACAATTTTTCCATTTAAGCAGGATCCGGAAGATTAGGCTTCTTCGAGTACGATTTGTAATTAGGCATAAGATTTCCTGCGCCTGAGTTTCGCAGAAGAACAATTTTAGAATCTTTTATTTTGTTTCGTGATGTTTGCTCTTGATTTCAGATCTTGACGAAAAACTGTCTGTTGGACTTTTGCAGAGTTTGTCTCGCATCTTCTATTATCTTCTGGAAGGTTTGGGTATAGCCAAATATAGTATTAAACCAACGAAAACCAATTAGCGCTTGGTAGTTTACCTAATCTGCGATGAAAGTCAGCCAATATTCTTTCATTCCAAGCAAGAATACTGTTCAAGTCGACTGGGATGATGTCGCGGGTCTTCAATTGCTTCGTCACTTTTACCGAAGAATTGAATTCGTTTCCTATTCATACAGTAGTAATAACGCGTTTGCATACGGGAACTGGAACATAAATTATAATGGCTTTGGACTCTGACTTAACGGTGCGATTCCATGTGTCTTCATGAATTTTGGAAGTTTGTGTTAACAAAATACTTAAAGTTACTAATAATCAGTGGCGCCATCGAAGGCTCTTCAAAAAAACATCAGATTTTTAGAGAAAAAACATTAGAATCACAAATCTGGACTTTTTCAGTAAGTTTCCAATAGAAACATCCACGATTAGAAATGAAATTAGGCTTAAGACCTTTTTTTTGGAGATCACGTTTTTCCAAACATTTTCCCACACGAATTGTGAAGACCTTTTTTGCTTTTTTGGAGATCACCTCATACCCAAATCCAAGGCTATCAATTTGTCAATATTTGCGCAATTCACATCAGATTTCAATCAAAAACATCAGATCTGGTGTAAAAACATCAAACCTAGCATCGCTGGTAATGATTTTCAGTTCCAAAAATGTTATTGTCTTGTGGCAAATCTAAAACTTATTTTCGTCTTGTTTTCTTTCTTAAATATACCTGTTTCGCACGATTATACTCTACAATGGATTTTATTATAACGTTATAATTACCAGCCCAGCGTGAAGAGAAATCCCATCCGGATTCGCAAGCGGATGTGAGATGCTGCATTAACTCCATTCCCTCTTCTAAATATAAGTCCAAACTTTTACTTTGGTTGAACCGCTTTTTTAATTAGGACTAAGTTAAATCAAACCGAATACAAGACAATTATTTAAACACGCACTTGCGGAATTCGCATGGACAAGGAATCGAACTTACTAGTTAGTAGTTAGTGTCCTATTCTCTTTTGTTGCGCTATCTATGAGAGCTGAATAAACCGCTAGCAAGATGATAACCCGCCATGACATTGTGTCAACTGCCTGACATGGTAATGAAGATTTTGTTGCGAGCTGAATAAACCGCTAGCAATATGATAACCCGTCATGACATTGTGTCAACTGCCTGACATGGTAATGAAGATTTTGTTGCATCGTTTTTATGCGAGGCTCCTCCCTCTACACTCATCAAAAAGGGTCTCAAAAAAATTGACGTTTTTAGGGTAGCAACAAGAAGTTAGACGTTACGGAAACGACGAGGTTTTTACTTCGCAACATTCGTTTTTCCAATTTAAACTTTAATGTAACTATATTCAAACTAAGTGCACTCAAGTGAATTGTCATTTGAGTACCACAACCTCTGCCCAAAGTACTCAAAGTTTATAATCGTTTCGTTTTACAGCGACACTCTCCTCAGAATCATTTTAACAAAACGACTACAAAAAGACAAGCAACATACCATACGGAGGCGGAAACGCCCGCATCACCAGCAAGTCTTTTTCAACGTGAAAATGGCCCATCCTTTGAGGGCTGGGCCCTGAATTTCAACTGCTCTGATGAGAAGTTGCATTTCAAAACTCGTATCTGCAAACGAATGCCATTTGGCGCTTGGTTATGGCTCTTTGTATGTTTTTTACCTTCAGTTAAGTCCGAAATGTCCTCCTTGTCCTCTCTGTAAGATTCAGGTCGTGGTTGATTGACTGTGGATGAATAAACGTTCAGTCTGTATTTATCCACCTTAACCGTTCTATTTCGCATCCAGAAGTTGTACTCCTTCTCAAGAGTTGGGAGGGAATTATGGAGAAATTCAGTATCATCTATTCACAAAGCAACAAACTTAGATGTACTCTTGACAGAAAAGTCGTATAAACTACAAAATGCTTTCTTAAACTACAAGATCAAAGGAGGTATAAAGTCATCAACATGTGATTTTATGTCCAACTCTACGACTGGCCAGTTGGTCGAGCGGTAATGCGTTGGTCTCTGTAGCGGGTCTGAGGTTCAAATCTCGGGCCGGTCAAATCGAACACAATGTTGCCAACGACTCTGCAGCGCTGCGACATTTCTCCGAAAAGAGCTGTATTGCCCAGGCGCAATGACGCGAGGATGTGCCCCCGACAACTCGCCACACGCTTCAGCGTAATCTATCGAGTATATCGACAGATTTGATTTCATTCGATAATTAAATTGCGTACTTGAATATTTGCTCAGTCGCTATATTATGGTAACCGGCCAGTTGGTCGAGCGGTAACGCGTTTGTCTCTGGAGCGGGAGGTCTGAGGTTCAAACCTCGGGCCGGTCAAATCGGACACAGTGTTGCTAACGGCTCGCCACTGCTGCGACATTTCTTGGAAAGGAGCTGTGTTGCCCGGGCGCAATGAGGTGGAGATGGACCCCGCCAACTCGTTACACGCTTCGGCGTATTACAACGAGTATAATGAAAGATTTGATTTGATTTGCTATATTATGGTTATCTTACCAGTTGCAGCGATGTAGGCATCCACCATTGGGATAAGAAATGGGGGCTGACTTCTGCGTTTATAATAAATTCTGCCTCCATTAGGGACAAGGCCGATCTTTTCCACCAAAGCAAGAAAGTTTTTCAACATCCCTTTAACCGTGTCATGCATTTCACTTAAAATGAGGCCTCGCATCACCCAGTAGGTGTCCCTAAGCAACAATATGCATAAAATCGTGACATATTATAATTTCATTGAACAAGTTGCCCAAAAGAAGATCGCTGAAGGCTTCAAAAATCTCTGGAGTGCTAGATGGCCTTTAACTAACTGTAAGTTAGTGTAACTGGAAAAAAGTGAAATAATCAAACAAAGCAACTGGATTGTCGTAACTGCTTTTTAGTGATAGGAAAACAATATAAAAGCGACCTACTGGTCAAACAATCAATGTTCTATTATCGTCTTACCAATAATAAAACTCTCTGAATCTTCCTCCCGGCACAACCACTGGGTTAGCAACTGGTATGAGGCTATAGAGGGACGAATTAATTCTCACATCATCAATAATCGCACGACCAAGCTCTTTCCAAAATCGATTCAAATCCGCGGCCCACGATCGGAGTTGAGGATCAACGATGCGCGAAAGAAAAGTAGGACTGAAATCACAACACAGTTGAGCTTAAACGTCAGCTTAATGGTTTCATTCATTCATACTTATGAACCAACCATTCTGCGCCTGTCTCACAACGCCAACATTAAGCAGCCTTTTTTGGGTTTTGTTTGCATTTCTTTCGTAAGGCTGGGCCATTAAAAACGGTAGGCTTCATGGCCCAAATGAAAAATCTGAATTGTCTTTTCCAAGTACACAACGACGCATTGCCAGTTCGGGAATCGAACCAGAAGTCAGCAACCTTTCGATCACTATCCCTTCGTTCTACCAACAGTTATCGCAAGAAAGGATTCAAAGTTTACACACTTTTTACCTCTCAAAACTGAACTTTATTTCTTTCTCTCTTCATTGCCTGTTTTTCCGTGAGAGTTTCCCTTTATTTCTAATGTACGAATATACTTAAAACAAAATGAAATGCGAAGGAGGACCTAGAGCACGGGTATAATAGCCATTACCCAATCGAATCTTTTTAAACTGCTCACAAAAGCAAGAAGTCAGTGATGGATGGAACATAAATTGTACAAGATAACTTATTCAAAACTTCATTACTTTAATAAGCTATATACAGTATACCGAGACTTATAGGCACAATCAAACCTTTCATTAACAGCTTAAGACATATTGTTTCGGAATCGACATTCGTCTTTTATTCCTCGTCAGTATAGCTAGGACTACAGATATGAACATAAGCGCAGAAAGGTAAGGAATCGCAAATTAACCAGATCAAAACACTTTTTTCCCAAAAATATTTAGTAATCAGATATCACAAGAGATTATAATAGTTCAATTCAAAAAAAAATTTCCAAAGCATGTCTTAGACAGCTGTTTCGCCCAATCTCAGGGCTCATCAGTAAGGCTAGCAAGGCCAAATATCACTAGTGATAAAAATATTCAAAACATACATCTTTACCAATTTATCAATCCATGAATAAATCTTTACTGGTTATGTTTGTAAAACAGAAATCTTTACCCATCAAGCAGTCGATTTTGGCTAAGATAAGTAAATCTTAACTGAAAAATTTTTACCCAATACTAAAACTAAAGCGATTAATTAAATTTTTACCGAATGAAACTATATGCTATAAATCAAATCTTTACCGACTTAAGTACAAAACTTACCATTTTAGCTATACTGATGAGGAATCTTTATAGCTGTACAATCTTAACTATACTGACGAGGAATAAAAGATGAATGTAGATTCCGAAACAGTATATCTTAGGCTGTTAATGAAAGGTTTGATTGTGCGTATAAGACTCTGTATACTGTCTATAGCTCATTATTAATTTTTTCAGTACATTGTTCTTAATAAATTGTCATTGTTGAGTCACTGCACAAACTACTGCGAGTCACTGGTTCTACTTAGAGCCGTCTCGGCCCTGCTGGAGACGTAGCCATTTTAGGCGAGCTACGAGCAGAGCGGAGGGTATTGATAGCTTTTCAATTGTAAAGATTGTTAGCCTAGCTAGCTCTAGTCTGAATTTTGGCTCTAGTTTTGAGCCTTTCAGCCTACTGGAGACGTAGCCATTTAAGGCGAGCTATGAGGAGAGTAGAGAGTTAGCAAGCCTATCGTTCTTCTGAGAGATGTAAGGTAAGATTTGTACTAGAGGTGGAGTCGAGGACACAAGGCTCGAGGCCAGAACACAAAAAAATCCGAGGCCAAGGACAGCCTTTCCGAGGACAGACACTCTCGAGGCAAAGGACAGGAATGCTCGAGGCCAAGGACCAAGGACACAAGCGCAAGTGCTCTCCAAAAAAAAAAAAGGTCTTCACAAAAATTTTTTAGGCGATCTCCAGAAAAAAAACGCCGCCTTCCAAAAAATTTTTCAGGCGATCCACAAAATTTTAACAATTCAAAAAATAGTGCTGTCCTCGAGCCGAGGACAGGCCAATTTTCGAGGACTTGAGGCTCGAGGCCAAGGACTTGACCTTCGAGGTCAAGGCCAAGAACTTCAAAATGTGTCCTCGAGGACGTCCTCGAGGCCAAGGACGTCCTCGAGGACTCCACCTCTGATTTGTGCTTCAGTCGGTAAAGATTTGATTTATAGCATATAGTTTCATTCGGTAGCGATTTAATCAATCGCTTTAGTTTTAGTGTTGGGTAAAAATTTTTCAGTTAAGATTTACTTATCTTAGCCAAAATCGACTGCTTAATGGGTAAAGATTTCTGTATTACAAACATAACCAGTAAAGATTTATTCATGGATTGATAAATTGGTAAAGATGTATGTTTTGAATATTTTTATCACTAGTGATATTTGGCCTTGCTAGCCTTACTGATGAGCCCTGAGATTGGGCGAAACAGCTGTCTAAGACATGCTTTGGAAATTTTTTTTTGAATTGAACTATTATAATCTCTTGTGATATCTGATTACTAAATATTTTTGGGAAAAAAGTGTTTTGATCTGGTTAATTTGCGATTCCTTACCTTTCTGCGCTAATGTTCATACCTGTGAGTCCTAGCTTATGTCCTAGAAATAAAAGACGAATGTCGATTCCGAAACAATATGTCTTAAGCTGTTAATGAAAGGTTTGATTGTGCCTATAAGTCTCAGTATACTGTATATAGCTTATTGTTAATTTTCTTAGTACATTGTTCTTAATAAATTGTCATTACTTTAAAGTGCACGCAGCGGCGTCGCTAAGAATGGTGACACCCGGGGCGGATTTTTGTGATGTCACCCTTCATAATTTATAGTAGGCTGCTAAAGCTTATATTTAAAAAATAGAGGTACTATTTTATTGCTGTAGATTGCGGCTGTTATTTGACTTGCTCAAAAACTTTTCATTGTAAGATTCTAGAACTTGGAAGTATGAGCAGCACACGTCTAGTATTAGGCGTGTAATCAGAAATCTGCAGTGGGGAGAAGGGCTGTGTTCGGGGGTCTGGGAGCTCCGCCAGAGGCCATTGGGGGTCTGGAGGCAGAGTCCCCAGCACTAGAAAAATTTTCTTTTTGCAAAACTGAGTTAATTTTAGGCTTATTTTGATAGAAAATACTGCTTTTCAAACAGAGCATCAGGGAGGATTTTGGTGGCATAGAAATTAGCAGTGCGAAAACATGATTAGACTCAGGCGCGTAGCCAGAAGTCTGCAGTGGGATCTGTTTCGGGGGTCTGGGGGAGGAGCCCCAAACGTTCGAAAATTTTGTGTGTGTTTTTTTTGCTAAAATAACTTAATTTTAGGCTTATTTTGATAAAAAATATTGGTTTTGAAATGTGGCAGAAATTAGCAGTGCAAAAACATTATTAAACTGATGGCATAAATGGGCAATGGCTATGTGGGGTAAAATTTCGCTTCTCTTATTTACAAGCTGGTACCGTAAATCATAAAATCTTATAGTTCAATGAAACTCACAAAGACTAACCATAATTCGTGTATATTTGTTAGAGAAACATAATTGGTTGCGGGGGAAGGTAAATAGAACGATATTTGAGTCGAAGCAATTAGTAATCAACTAATACTGAATTGCCAACCCCCTATTCCTGAGTTTATATTTTTTTATGAAACCTATATTTAGCATGTTTCAGATAGCGATCAAATTCCATTGCTTAGTGTTGACGATTTTTCAAAGTTTTTGCAGATTTGTGATCCATATTTTGACAAATTAGCGCCCCCCCCCCTCTAAATGAATGTTTCAAAACATACTTTAAATCATTTTTAAGTCCGTTCCAGTGTGCTAAACGTTTCCAATGATGTTAAACAAATTGTTTTTGTTTTTTTTGTTCGATTGGTATCATTAAATGGTGTCACCCCAAAATGGTGACACCCGGGGCGTGCCGCCCCCTCCGCTCCCTCTTAGCGATGCCACTGAGTGCAAGTTTGCTCTTGCAAAATGCACTAAGGCCAATAATAACAATAAATTGAGTCTTACTTTTCCTTCCAGTCATTAGGATTCCATTCCACAAATTCCGAACCAGGGGCGGAGAAATTTTCTTCCACAAATTGCTTGACCTGAGCATCAGACAAATTCCCTTGGGGGCTCAATTCCTTGAATTTTCTGATTACAATTTCTGCAAAAATATGCATTCTAAATTCTTTTACCGTCAGTTTTCAATTTTGTTTTGTCAAAAAAATTCAAAAACATGATGCAGTTCGTGAATTTTATTATTGCAACTGGCAATGAAATCAATCAATCAATCAATCAATCAACTGCCTTTAGATCAAAACATGTGTATTTGTTTATCGCGTTTGTGAAACGCATTGTTGAGTAATAATTAAACAATCCAAAAAATCGCTCTGTTTCGCTTCACTAAGCTTTAACGTACCATTGTTTGATTCGTATTTGATATTTTGCGCTTCTTTTATTGGTTCCTACTATACAATTAACCAATTGCTGTAATGAGCCTCGGTCCTCAAAGATGGGCTACAAATTACAACTGGCTACATACCGGGTTGCTCGTTGAGTTTCATGTCAACAAATGATTTCGAATCGTTGTGAATATGGGCACGCTGCGCCGCATCAAGCAGCTCCCCAAAGCAGAAAATCTCACTAAGAACAAAAATTGTTTATTTAGGGCATAGGATAGAAATAATATCATAAAAACACCCGTTAATTGATTTAACTAAAAACCCCTACATTGTTTAAAATTGTCGCACAATTCACAAACAAGTTAAAATAAATGATCTCATCAAATTTAAGAAAAACGCAAATGCACTGAGGCCAAAAATTCGCACAAAACTAAGAACAGCCAACCTCGAAACAAAATTAAAAATTTACTACGACCCAAAATATATAGCCTAAGAACCTGTAGTATATTCTCAAAAAACTTACAGTTTATTATAAAAAAATAAATACGCGAATTACCAGAGGTGGAGTCGAGAACACAAGGCACGAGGCCAAGGTTACAAAAAAATCCGAGGCCAAGAACCAACTTTTCGAGGACAGAAGTTCTCGAGACCAAAAACAGAAATGCTCGAGGCCAAGGACCAAGGACACAACGCGTAAGTGTTCTCCAAAAGAAAACAAGGGTCTTCCTAAATTATCCGAAAGGTCTCTGCTGGCGAGCTCCAAAACGAAGAAAAAAAATGGTCATGACTGTTACATCGCATTTTATTGTTTTAAGGTATTTTGTATTACTTTAGACATAGTGATAAACAACTGTGTTGAATTTTGGAAGCCTTTCGTTTTTCATTTTTATCAAGCTGGAGAATTTATTACTCCTTCTTTTGGCGAATTGTTGACAAGCTAACTTTCTCTATGACTCACTGATAAGAGTCCTGTGCTTTCAAAGTTGATATTTCTTTACGAGCCTCAGATAAGATTTCTCAGTAAGAGAAGCGGCCGATTTTTGCTTTGTGTCAATTTGTGAGCTAAGTTGCCGTAATGAGAAATAAGTTTGGCAGTTTACTGTACCTTTAGTAATTACTAATTAGTGTATTAATATTCCTTTTGTTTCTATTTGAATAAGATTCGTTAATTTGATTTTACTGTTTGTAAATTTTTAAGCTGCAATGTTGAAGACTCACGAATTATTTGTACTTTAATTCAAGAACTGGTGCTAAAATATTCGGTAAGATTTGTTAATATTTGATATTTGATTTTCGTGCTAATTGATGCGTATTTTGCTATAGTTAGCTTATGTAAGTTTTTTGTGAATGTTAATTGCGTAATGTGTTACGGCTTTCAGTAGTCTTGCATGCTTCGTTGTACGTTTTAGTTTGCCGAATGCTAGCTTTTGCTTTGTTTTTGGTTAACTGACGCTGTGTTTTTCTATTCCAGAAAACCACAGCCTGCGAGTTCTATACTCAACAAATAAAGGTGTGCGTTTCGAATTAAAATCCCTAGTGTTTGGTCTGGCGTTCACCAGTCGCGCTACATAAAAGACCTTACAATGACCTTGGCCCATTTTCAACAAATCAAAAAATAGTGCTGTCCTCAGCCGAGAACAGGCCGTTTTCTAGGACTTGTGGGCTTCGAGGCCATGGACTTGACCTTCGAGGCCAACGACATCAACATGTGTCCTCGCCGCCAAGGACGTCCTTCAGGACTCAACCTCTGCGAATTACAGCACTGTCGCAGTTCTTGCTTCAGCCATGGCGTTGTGGAAGCTAGCAACGAAGTAACCACAAATGAAAGATAATAGGAACCGATAGCTTTATAAATCAACAGATCGCTCCTCACTCTAGGTTGTACAACCTAGCCGGTTACCGCAATCGGAGCGCGCTCCCTTAGACCCGCCACAGCACGTCCCATACGATCTAGGGCATGATCAGGCTCAGTGGCGGATTTAGGGGGGGTGATGGGGGGATGCATCCCCCCCCCACCAGCCCAAACATAACGTGCATATGCATAATATTAAACATTTAAAAAAAGCAGTCGCAGTCAGTGAATACGTGATTTTACAGCGAACTTTTTACAAAGCAGAAATTAGTTTTTTACAGATTCGATTGATTTGAAAGCGCCAAACTAGCAAAATTCACAACTCGCACTTTTCAACGATAAAGGTATAACACAACAGGAGTTCAATTACGGCGCATTTTCGCTCAAACCTCACGCAATACCAGTAGCGTAGCCAGGGGCGGGAGGGGGGCTATAGCCCCCTATTGATATGTCGACCAAAATGCAGAATGGGAAAAACACTACGTTTTTAGCACTTTGGAGACTGTTTTATGCACTGGAGTGGACTAAACAGTGATTTAAAACATCTTTTGAAACATATGTTCAGGGGGAAGGGGGCTAATTTGTCAAAAATAAAACCAACAAATAAATGAAAACTTTGAAAAATGGTAAGAAATAAGCAATCAAATTTGATCGCAAGCGTAAAAATGCTGAACATAGGTGTCATCAACAAATATACTATAAACTAAGGAATGGGGGGGGGCTATTCAGTATTTGTTAATTACCAATCATCTCTCTCAAATCTCTTTTCATTAGCCCTCCCCAATCATTTTTCTCTATGAACTGTCTTTTGCACTGGATTAGACTAAAAAATGCTTCAAAGCATAGTTTGAAATTAGATTATTCCGTGTGAGTTTTATTGAACTATTCGATTTTATAATTTACCAGCATCTAAACAAGAGAACTAACATTTTACCATTAGCCACCTCCCAAAGAGCCCATTTATGCCACCAGTTTAATCTTGTTTGCACTGCCAATTTCTAAGCCACGTTTTAAAATCATTATTTTTTAATCAAAATAGTTCTAAAATGAAGTCATTTTTGCAAAAAAATGCAAACTTTTCGATCGCTTGAGGCTCCCCCCCCCCAGACTCCCGTGCTTCCGGCGGCTGGATGCTTTGCCCCCAAACCCCCATTGGCCTTGGGCGGCTGGATGCTCCACCACCCCCCAATTACGAATTTCTGGCCACGCGCCTGCGCACTACAGTAGTGCGATTTCGCACAAAAAGTGTGTCGATTTGATAGAACATCAAGTAAAATGTCTTCTGGAATGTAGTTTTATTGCATTGTTAATTACGGTATGCTGAATGAAAACTTGAACAAAATAGACTTTTGACAATAGAAATATCAAATTCCTACGCAGGCAGTTTTTACTCATTCTGTGTGAGTAGCGCAGCCAAGGAAGGGCGGGGGGGGAGGCTTTTGCCCCCCACCCATTGGCCTGTCAACCAAAATGCAGAACAAGAAAAATACCACGTTTTTAGCACTTCTGAAACTGGTTTTTGGACTAGAATGAACTAAAACGTGATTTAAAGCATCATTTGAACCATATATTCAGGGGGGCTAATTTGTCAAAAATAAAACTCACAAATCAATAAAAACTTTGAAAAATGGCCAAAAATAAGCAATCAAATTTAATATAGCTCATTGCAAATGCTTAACATAGTTTTTATCAACAAAAATTTAATATAAGGAGGGGAGATCTATTCAGTATTAGTTAATTACTAATCACCTCTCTCAAATATCTTTCCATGAGCCCCCCTTCAATTATTTTTCTCTATAAAATATAGTCGAAATAGATTACTACGTGCGAGTTTTATTAAACTATAGGATTTTATGATCTACCAGCATGTAAACAAGAAAAAATCTTACCACTAGCCACTTCTCACATAGCCCATTTTTGCAACCGATTTAATCATGTTTGCACTGCCAATTGCTATGCCACGTTTTAAAAGCATTATTTTTTTATCAAAATAGCCCTAAAATTTAGTTATTTTTGCAAAAAGATGCAAAATTTTCGATCGCTGGGGGCTCCGCCCCCAGACCCCCAAAACAGCTCCCTCATTGCGAATTTCTGGCAACGCGCCTGTTCTGTGTAGATGCAGACGGTTATGCTGGCGAAAGTTTAATAAATACGATTTTTGATGCAGGAAAGACAAAAAGAGCGTTTTATGTTATTAATTTGAATTGAATTGGTTAAATCAATGACATGAAACTAGTTTTATGTCATTGGTTAAATTTTAAAAAATATTTTATATACTGGTAACGTTTTTGAGATGGGACGGATGAAAAATGTCCCCAACAAGTTTGCGCGAGGTCAAAAACATTAATCATAAACATTCAAAATTTTGAGCTTATACACAATTTGTGCTCATAAATTTTATCATCCCCCCCACCAAAATTTTCTAGATCCGCCACTGATCAGGCCGTATTCCTTTTCATCGATACAAAGCGAGCTACATTCTGCGCTATCTAATGCTAGAAATATACTTCTTCTAAGATCATATACGTTGATTATTTCTGCTTACAGTACCAGGCAGTATGCTCTTGCTGTAAATTTGAAACAATTACCTGTCACATGCGGGCAACGGCTCCATGTACAAACTGTTTATGCTTGCTGTGTACAAGATATTGGAGATTAAAATAGCTACTAACAAGCGGACCGTTACAAACGTCATAATAAACCGCTTTCAACTTCCATTTGGATGACGTTCAAGAAAAATTCGGTTATACGACTTATGGAAGGCAGCAATGCATTAATTACCCAAGCTATCGAAAACTACTACGTCATAAAGCATATTTACACAATAATTTATCTTGGTGATTTATTTTGTTGCGCGTTGCATTATTCGAACCACCAAAGGCTATAAGTTTTAAAAGTCTTACTTGTCGTTCGGAACTCGATATGATTCGAGCTTGCAAAAGCCTAAAGGTGCACCCTAACCGCATTTTGCGTTAGTTGTTGAGTAAATATCTGCTAATTGCTCATTTGATTGAAAACATTGATTGAACTTGACTTGTGCATCCTTTTCTATTTCAATTGCGATTTAGTATCAGTTATTTAGCATGACACTCGGATTGTCGAGTGGATAAGCGTCAGCTACTGAAACTGTTAGACTTTGGTTCGATTCGTGGTTGAGTCAAAGCAAACACTATACGAAGTGGTATTCACAGCTTCCCTGCTTGGCGTTCAGCAATACAAGGGACAGTGTGAAGCTCCACGGTGTGTGGTAGACAGGTGGGCAGATGGCAGCTTGGTTCGAAAACCGAAAGGTACCTTCGTTGTTCGCTGGCCAAGGCAACTTACTGCCAACTTGGTGGATAAAATGTAATTACTGTGCATCTACAATATTTACAATTCAGGGCCTCAGAGAGAAATTTTGTCCGGGGGTACGCAGTGCCGTCGTCAGAGCAAAGGGAGTGAGAGGGCACTAGCTAAAAGTGGGGGGCAGTAAAATTTGCGTATAAAAACTGATCTTCATATCTTGTACGGCTACAATTATGCGCAATTTTACTTAACTTTTTCGTCTGCGGCCCCTAATCGGTTGATAAATTTGTCTACAGCTGTGAATGCTCCCAGACGTGCAACCAGGATTTTGCTAAGAGGGGTGAACCAAAAGTAAAATTTTTTTGCACAAGAACTGTCTGATTTCAACCCTCGTGCTGAACAAGTTGATGCAGCTTAAGCGTGTCACAAACGAGCATAGCCACGAAATATTCAGTGACTAGGGGCGGGGGCCTTGGGGCGGAGCCCCAAGCTGCTGGGCAATTTTTGCAATTTTGCAGCAAACAAAATAGCAATTTTAACGCCATTTTAATTACATTTCGTACTTTTTGAAGCCATATGAATTACTAAATTTCTAAAATTCAGATGTCATTTCAAAGAATTAAATTGCTTAGCACCTTCAGCCCCCCCTTTACTTTAGGTCAATTCTAAACTACGTTAAACCGCTGAGTTTTGAAGTTAAATTTTCAAAATGATTTGGCTAAGGGGGCTTAAGCCCTTTTACCCTGGTTTTATCACTGACTGTGAAATCAAAATCTTGAGTGTGCTCCAAAAATCAAAACAGCTGGTCTTTAAAAAAAAAATGTTTTCACCTATTGTTTGTGTCACAATCAATAACGAAGTACCAATAACGATTCTGCAGGCGTACATGTCTCTTCAGCGACACATCTGTACGTAAAGGCGTGTTAATACGACGGAATATTGCGTAAGATTTATGTACAGCAGTTGATTGCCAGCAATTTTGCAAAAAAAGCGAGAAAACGTAAAAAGGAGAACGTAATTATTCCTTTTTCCATCATTGTCCGTAGTCTTGTTGCTTGATGTTCCAAAAAAAAGTATTTTGAGTTAGCCAAAATGTGGGCACAAGCAGCCGTTAGGGGGGGGCACGGCTCCCTTGGCCCTTCCGTAGCGAGGCATTGTGGGTACAATTACTCATAATTATTGGAAATTAGGTGAAGACAAGAAAATAGATCTTGATCAGAATTTGGCCGAAACACCAAACTAGGTGAGGTTCTACCAAGCCCAGGTCTAGGAGAGTCTGAGATGTACCCCCTAAACCCACCTCTTGCAGGCCCTGATCACACTTTTGAAGCATAGATTATACTCAAAGACCCAAATTACAGGTAGGCTAACAATTTTTATCATACTTCTGTTTATCTTAACATGCAAACCTTGTTAAAACCTTTTAGGATCGTGCGCACCAAAGTGGATCAGTTTTAATCCGTAGATTGATCAAATTTTAGGTGAAAAAGTTTGGGCCAATGGCTTGTGAAATTGCATGGAACACTTGGTGGAGCGGTAACCCGTCGTCTCTGAAGCCGGAGGTCTGAGATTCAAATCTCGGGCAGGTTACATCGGACGTAGAGTTGCCAACAGCTTGCCACCGCTGCGACATTTCTTCGAAAGGAGATGAGTAGCTTGGGCGCAATGACGTGGAGATGGGCCCGCAAACTCATTACACGCTTTGGCGTAGTATATCGAGTATAATGAAAGCTTTGATTTCTCTGAATTTGTTAATTCAGTTTCTTTTGTTTGAAGAAGTTCAACGGTGCGAAGGATAGAAAACTGATGATCCGCGGACAGAATCCACGTTGCAATTGTAATTTCGTTTTATTCACCAAGTTGCTTTGGCCTGGTGATAGCGAAGGGACGTTTTGGTCTTCGAGTTAAGCTGCCACCTGCCCACCAGTCTACCACACACGGTGGAGGGTTCACACTCTCCCTTTAATTGTTGAACTTCAAGCAGGGAAGCTCTGAATACCAATTTTTATAGTTTTTGTTTTGACCAGACCGGGAATCGAACCCGAGTCTACCGTTTCAGTAGCAGATGCTCTATCCACTCGACCACTGATCGTTGATGCATTATTGCTTTTGAAAGAGTTTTTGAAAAGTGGCCAATTACATTTAGTTTGAGCTTCTTCACATGTTTAACATACCTTCACAGAAAAAACATTAAACTCCCACGGTCTGTTTTACATATATTCTTTGCGGGATAGGGTTCAGTTGTTTCATTCAAATAAGTTATTCTAAACAGACTGTATAGAGTTTCTAATGTTTTTTTTTTTTTTTTTTGTGGTATGGCAAATTTGTAGGAAGAGGCTTGGCGAATGTTCCATTTGCGCAGACATTTTGAAATAAAACCAAAAAGACTAACCCTAAGCCCTAATCCTAACCTTAACCCTAATCCTAGCCCTAACCCAAAGCCTAACCTAAACCCTAACCCAAACCTATAAGTGCAATAATCAAAATAAAAATTTCCGAAAGCGAGTGACGTCACTAGAATCTTTGTTTATTTAACCGCGCGTGTTCCATTCGCCAAATCACTTCGAAATTTATACGAACTTTGCTTCTAAATTGTTAACCGAATTGTTATTATTACGAAATCGCATATCACTTGAGCTGTTACTTATGCCCAATTTGCTGCCTTTTAAAATTGTTATCTATTGCAGTATCATGGAGTAAATAATTCGAAAAAGAATCACATAATAACAAACTCTGAGGTTTTCGTAAATTGAGTGATTGGGGCATCGACCTTTAATGTTTTTGAAAAACGTAGACGTTACTCTCATCGGCCAGTTGATCGAGCGGTAACGCGTTTGTCTCTGGAGCGGGAGGTCTGAGGTTCACATCTCGAGCCGGTCAAATAGGTATTGTCAACGACTCGCAACCGCTGCAACATTTCTTCGAAAGAAGCTTTGTTGCCCGGGCGCAATGACACGGAGATGGATCCCGCCAACTCGTTACACGCTTCAGCGTAATACAGCGATAATAATGATAGATTTGATTTGATTTTTGATTACTTTTACCACAAAACTACGATTTTTGTCGGTGCAAGACAATATTATAATTGGTGATTGACAGAGGAGGAGTCGAGGACACAAGGCTCGATGCCAAGGCCAGGCACACAAAAAAAATCCGAGACCAAGGCCAAGGACCGAAGGACCGACTTCTCGAGAACAGACCCTCTCGAGGCCAAGGGCAGGAATGCTCGAGGTCAAGACCAAGGACCAAGAACACAGGCGCAAGTGTTCTCAAAAAAAAGGTCTTGAAAAAAGTTTTTCAGGCGATCCCCCTCCCCCAAAAAAATAAATAGATAAAGGTTTTCCCAAATTTTCCGCGAGGTTTCTGCCAATTTCCAAGGTAACTTGAAAAGAAGGTCATAGCCATGGCCCATTTTTAATGAATCAAAAAAGTGCTGTCCTCGACCCGAGGATATGGCAATTTTCGAGGACTTGAGGCTTCGAGACCAAGGACTTCAAAATTTTGCCTTGAGGCCCAGGACGTCCTGAAGAACTCCACCTCTGGTGATTGCAGCTGTTTTTGAGAAAGCGACCAAATGCTCTTCTACTTTTTAGAAAACAAAAGCTGAGCCACAGCAAAACTGAATTATTTGAAAAATGAAAACCAATCATCACTCACTGTTTACAAAGAACAATGCTGTATTCTATGGAGAAATTAATGATGAGATCTGTGTAAAATTAAACAGTACCTACACAGAGCCATAGGTAGGCACAAGTCCGTTAATCGTTAATCCGTTAATAACGAAGCTAACTTTTTCATTAACTCGTTAATCTGTTAAAAAGTCTTTTCAAATGTTAACGGACTAAATTAACTTCCGTGAAGTCCTGTTAACTTTCGTTAAAGTTTTGATCGTTAATATCTTGGACCATTCATTCATCATGCTGGTACAAACCATCAGTTTGCACTGGCACTACTTTTTGCGTATTTGCGCGAGTTTTATACAAGAAAGCAAAGAAAGGAGCTCTTTTTTGTGGCAAATAATAACCTGCAGCCTCATACGTCTATTAATTATCGCCGTTCGCAATTTCCAAACATTTTCCAGTCGCTGCTTCGTTGGAGCATTTGAATTTATTTTTGTCTCGAAATTAAATTTGGCGGTAAAATGTAACTTCCAAATAACAAAAAGACCACCATAGCAATAAATATTTTCTTACAATCAGGTCAACGGCGTCAATACGTGTTCTAGAAGCGAGTGAATAAAAAGAAACGTAAATTACACGCAAAATATTAACGAATAATGGACTTTATTAACTTCCGTTAATTAAAGCAGAAAACAACGGATTAACGTTAACGGAGGTGTGCAGTTTGTTAACGGACTAGTGGTTAACGAAGCTAACGTTTTGCATTAACTTGCCCACCTATGCACAGAACCTATTGTCAAAACATAAGCTTCCGATTTTCCTAATCGACTTTCGTCTTATCATGGTCTTGATAGTCTTGGCCATGGTCTTGTTGTATCCCTGAAACATACCGGTAACGTCGTAACGCAGTAACGCAAGAGCAGAAAGGTAATCTAATTGTTTTTTCATTTGTATATACAGTAGGAATATTCATTTAGTTGTTTGTTTGCTGCAATTGCCTCTTTTAACATGAAGTAAATGGCAAAAAAATACAAATAGTTCAAGTATAGGAGCAGCAAAAAAGCGTCAATCAATGGCAGCCTCAACAGTAAAAACAAAAACTTAAGGACAAATAAAAAATTAATTTTCCTAACCAAAAAAAAACAACTAAATTCCGTTCTGATTCAAAACGATAAAATTTTAGTGATTTTCGATTATTTATAAGCAAAATAGCAACAATTCCGAGATTATAGAGCGGTGTTGCGCATTGCTAAGTCAACGAAGAAAATTTTTGGCTGTAGTTCAAATTGGAAAAGTTCGCTCTTTCGCTTTTGCAATTTTATGATGCTGCAAAAAAAGTGTTTTCCCAAGCTAAAAGAGCATTCGAAATTAAGGAGTTCTACAAAAATGGTCACTGTAGAATTGACGTCGATGATTTCAAAATTTAAAGATAAATTAAGAACAAATAAGACTGAAAACGGACAAAAAACTAAGAACAGCGAGCCACAATTTGAAATATTCTGGTTCTTATAAAAAAAAAGCGTACTCGCTGTATTACGCCGAATCGTGTAACGAGTTTGCGTGGCCCACCTCCGTGTCATTTTGCCTGCGGACAACGCAGCAATTTTCAAAAAAATGTTGCGGCGATGGCAACTGGCGAGCCGTTGACAACGCTGTGCACTATTTGACCAACCCGAGATTTAAATCTTAGACCTCCCGCTCCAGAGACGAACGCGTTATTACCGTTCGACAAACTCATAGGTACAAGTAGTAGCATAAAATCTTTTTACCTCAGTACGTGTGGCTACAAGTACAATCCAACATCTAAGGAACAGTCATTGCCATCGCTATGGGTGGGAGGGGGCTTGTCCCGACACCGGTTGCTTATGTGCCCCCCCCCCTTTCGCTTTACTCAAAATGCTTTTTTTGGAACATCACCTAATCACAAGACAACAGACAATGATACAAAAACTAATAATAATATTTAATCCTAACGTACAAACATAATTCTTGTTTGACGTTTTCTCGAACCGTTGCGAAATTACTGGAAACCAACTGTAGTAACATAATTCTGATGCAACAATCCGTCTTATTAACACGATGCATAAACTGCACATGTTTTCTTTTTTGCTTATTTCGATATTCTTTGAGTGTTTCTCAAACTATGGGTCGCGATGCACATTTGGGTCGCAAGCTTTTTACGGATGTGTCGCGGAATAGAAATGTAGGCCTACAGAAACGTTTCTTGGTTAATGATTAAGACATGAAATAATATGTGAACTGTGGCGCAATTAGGGGTGCTAAGGGGGCTCAGCCACCGTAACCAAATCTCTTGCAACTTTTAACCCCGTAATACTGGCGTTTAAACTTATTTGTACTTGACCTGTAAAGGACCAAGGACACAGGTACAAGTGTTCTCCAAAAAAAAAAAGGTTTTCAAAAAATTTTTCAGGCGATCTCCACTTGAGGAAAACAAAAAAAGGTCTTAACAAATTTTCCGTGAGATTTCTTGCGTTTTTCAACAAAATTTCAACGGTTCAAAAACTGGTGCTGTACTTGAACCGAGGACAGGGCAATTTTCGAGGACTTGAGGCTTCGAGGCCAATGCCAAAGACTTCAAAATGTGTCCTCGAGGACTCCACCTCTGATTCCTGTGTAAAAGACAGCATCAGAAGTGCTAAAAACGTGGTATTTACCTTATTCTGTATTTTGGTCGTCAGGCCAATGGGAGTGGGGTTGTAGCCCTCCCGCCTCTCCCCTGGCTACGCTACTGCCAACGAGAGGAGTGTTTAGGGGGTACTGGTAGTGATACTTCTAGTTACTTAAGTGATAGTGATACTCTTACAGTAGTTACCAGCCACTTGCCAAAACCTAGCCAAAATCAGCCGAAGACTTTTTTTTCTTCTTTGTTTGGTTTTCACCTAAGTAATTTAAGGCCAAAGCCCAAAAACTACACGAATATTCGACGAAAACCTATTTTTTGTTGGTTTTCTGCTAATTACCATCTAGCAATAATTTAAATATCAAACCTGATGAAAGTATGTCTCCTGGGTCAAAATTAGAGAGGAAATTGTGGCGTTGCCTTTACCGCCTTCGCTGTGGCTTAGCAAGAACAAAAACAGAACTGAAAAAATAAGGCTTCGCTGCTTCACTGACTTATCCACAAGTGTAATCTTCAAGTATGGAGTATAAGATGACACTATCCAGCATTGGTTAACACGCTCTCTACTTGACAAATTTTGCTCCATTGCTGATCCCTGCGAATTTAATGAGAGAGCCAGACGGTGCGTGGAGCTGTGGAAAACATCTTAACGCCCGAAGAATCAACTACATTCCGCACATACCTAATTACCTGCGGAAGTCAATCCCGTAACTATCAGTCTTTGTTACCTTGAAAAAATTTTTCTTTAAGGCCCAGTATATAAATGACATGAACGGAGGCCAGTCAGAAAAAATAAACTTTAATTTTCATTTCACACTTTATTCCTTTTATCTTTTAAAAATGTTTTCTTCATGCCTGAGCGAAGATTGTTGTTACCATGAATGTTGTTTCAACAAACGGATAAAAAAATTGAATAGCGGCTAATTTAAATGGATTTGGCGTAGAAGTGTGGCTTTGTTGCTGTTTAGTTAGTTGCTTTCAATGTTTTGTGTTCCGTTTTGTACGGTTATGGTAGTCAGACATAGTCAGCAGCAGAACTAGTCTCAATCCCAGTAACTGAATAAACTAGCGGTATTCATAAGTTGCAGTCACTGCTCTTTAGTCAGCGTGGCAGGTGGTGAGCAGTAAGTTTAGTTGCTCTAGGCCTTGCCTTCATCCCGTCATCATCATGAAAATTTAAATGTCTAAGCTACCTGTTCTGCAAATTGATTGTTTCAACTGTGCTGAGTGGGGATAAGAGATGAAGATTTTCTAGCTTGGTGAAACAGCGAATTGAAAAGATTCAAAGGTTCAGTGTTTACAGGTCAGAGCACTCTTAAGAGGTGTAGGCCTACAGAATTACCTACCATACTGAACAATATCTGAGGTACCGGTACTGTATACTAGCACAGAATGAGAGTTGCCTTTTCCTCAGCAGTGACAGGAGATACTCAATAACTCAGCACTGGGCACAAGATAATGGTACTGTCAACCGGGGTGACTTTGAACGGTTTTGAATCATTTTTGTCACTTCCGCCAGGTTTAAGCAAGAAAAGTACTTATAGGCTGAATGTAACACTTATGGCCACAGCAACTAGAACTGTCATAACTAAAAAATATTTCGCTTTCATAAGCTCTCATCTCAAAAAGCGTTCAAAGTCGCCCCGACATCTGGGGCGACTTTGAACACCTACCAACATGCACTTAAACCTTCACTTACAAGTGCAAAGTTGCCTTCGCCTGAAATGTCTTTGAATTAGAGCATTGCAGAGTGGCTAATTTTTCCACTCTGGATCCACTTTGAAATTGTTTAACTGACTCCGGCTCTAATCCGGCTCCGAAATTTTACAACAACACTCTGCTCTGAAATATTCAATACAAAAATACGCTTCGACAAAAAATTCTTTTAAATCAGTCGACAAATTTAAGCGATAATTTCGTTCTTTATCCATTGACACCAGTTTTAATTGAAATTTTGACCTTACCGGTACATCTCGATAAGCTACAGCTAACTAGATTCAAAAAAATATGAATGCGCACCCAGCTTGCATTGTGGACATGCGTTAATTTAAAAGTCTAAATTGCTTCTGTGATATGTAACAGGCGCGTGGCTGAGTGGTGGGGGCGGTTAGCTACCGACTACGTCGTCATGGGTTCGAGCCTGCAGTCGTCTATCGCTACTTGACCAGACTTGGGGATGTACATGTCAATAGCAATGGTGTAATAAATCGCCCTATTTTTGAGAATTATTTTGTTAAAATGATGACGTCATTGTCACGTGACCCTGTGCTAGTCGGGCAAAAAAGAAAAAAAATCTATCAAAGTTCAAACACTGACCTACTAAGAGACCGCTCTTGGTCTTGAAAAGTATTTAACTAAAAACAAAGATTGTTTTAGAGAAGTGTTCAAAATCGCCCCGGTTGATGGTAGTAAAACTGAAGAGAGAGTGTGATCATCGAGTCAAGCTCTCACTTTTTATCTAGGCTACTGGTTTAGTATGCTTCATTGCAGTTTTTTTAACACTCTGCACTAAACATTTTTGCTGGAAATCTGAAATAGCCTAATGATCTCGACCTTTCTTATAATTTTAATCTGCAGATATGCTGTCTGGTTTCATTATTTTCTTAAAAAACACCAGAAATTAAGTATGGTATTGAATTAGTTCATAATTTATTATTCAAGCAGTGCAATCTTGAATTGGGATATTCTGATACCATTAAATTAAGTTATCATTCATTTGAACTTAACCATTCTTTTTAAAATTAATATATACTATTTATTAAAGACTGAATACATATATATCAGTAATATTGGTATGTTCAAAATAAACTGTTTGTAGGCTATTTTTATTAACAATACTCTCATAACTAATCAAATTATTTTTACACAGAAAGTGGATTGTGATTAAAAATGTCTTCTCGGCGAATATTATATGATTCATCATCAAGTGAAGTTTCTTTTCAAAATCCTTCTGCACCCAGTCGAAGACGTCTTCCATCTCCACCCAGTGGCATTTTAAGAAACTCTTCCAACAAACATGTCACCATAATAGATCCGTCTACAATCACAAGAAGAGTGGATAGAATTGCTGATAACTTAGAAGACACCTCTAGAAACTTGAAAAATGTGGATAGTAAATTAACTGATTTCAAAGATCTACATGATGATTCTATGTCTGCTTTAACTAAGGTATTATCTCACTAACAATTTTGGAAATGACTATTTCACTGGAAATTTTTATCTACTTTTTTCATTAATTCTTATCCAAATATAACCGAACTCAAATCCTTATATACTCTAAAACTAACCTAAAACCTAACCCAAGCTCTTAATCTTAATACCTGAAAAAAGTATCGTAAATGAAAAATGTGTGGATGAATATTGCTCATTTTTGTTGTATTCATTTTAAAAATTTTCAGTAAAAGAGTCACTGCCATGATTTTTCTTTGTAATATTTTTGACTAATGGTTCTTGAAATAGTTAGCAAGTCAAGTATAAACATCTTTTTCTCATGCAAATTGTTGGCATTCACTGGAATTTTCTAACATAATTCAGTGATTTTTTGGAAATACAGTATACGATTCCATCTGTATATACAGGAAAATGAACAATGGCATTGTAAACTACAAAAAATATTGTGCAGTAAACATTGTATACTAAGAAAAAAATTATTTAAGGGCATTGGCTAATGCTACCCATTTGTAAGTAATCAGCAGAGATATTTAGGCTTTTTCTCTATTGCCATCAATTACCTAACAAGAATAAAATTGTGTACTTTAATTTCAATAAAGTTGAGAACAATACCTCGTAAAAGAGAACAAATGAGGTTTAAAAATCATCAAAATTTAAGAACAGCCAGCCTCAACCCCAAAGTTATTGTTTTTTATAAATTAAGTGCAATCATACGGTTGCTATTATTTTGAGTTAAGGTAGGAATCGATGTAATGCTTTTCTTGGGATAGATATTTGCTTTTCAGTTACAAGAAGATTTAGAAGGATCTCTACATCGCTTGCGTAACACAAGAGAGAGACGGTCACAGTATAGGGAACCACAAAGTCTACATCGAAGTGATCTTCATTCTCGCCGATCAGCCTCAACATCTAGAAGTGGTCGTCAATCACCTGCCCAGCAATATGAAAGCGATGTTACAGATAATAATGGCAGTAAGTTACTTACTGACCAGGAGAAAGTGTTTGTTTTTGTAATTTGCGGTTTTTAACTTATATTTTGTCACATTGCTTGATCTTTATGCATTTTATGCAAGTAATGATATATGTTGGTCAACATTTTTAACTGCAACTTTCAAATCAGTAGCTTTGGCATGAAGACAGTATTTGAAGACAATTTGCAATTTGGGTTTCAAGGTGACTCCTGTGTACTATGCTGTCTCAATTAAAAGCCAAACAATTTTCTAACTGCCAATTCGTCATTGTGTTCTTGGGAAAGACACTCGCTTATTTTCCATTGCCAACCAGTCTACCCATTCTCACAGTCCAACCTGAAGAAAGACTTGCCAACAGAACTCATAAAAAGGAGTTCTGCGTTGGTGTGGTCAACAGGTGCAGAGTGCTGGACTCACATGAACAAATGAACTGATTGAGAATTAAACTCTAGCCTGATATTTCGTTAGCAGACTCTCTGTCTACTCGTCCAATAATAATCAATGAATACCAGCAGGAAGTAGCAAGTGTGTGTTAATTTGTTGTTTACTTGGTACAATATTAAATCTAGACCAGAATAATACTGTACCAAGTAAACAAAAAAATTTTGTCTATTTTTTTGTCTTAGTTAACAATGAACAAATGTTTACTTGGTACTTGAACAATAGACAAAAATTTTTGATTTTTGAACAATAGAAGTAAATCAAGCTGCAGAAATGTGTATAGGAAATTACTGAAACAAAAATGTATAGTGTCAACTTACTTTACCCATTTACAAAATATTTACTAAAACTAGTATATACAAATTATTGTAGTGGTATTAACAAATGTAGAGTTGAGTGCATTAAATATGGATGTAGTCTCGTAGATCTCATGATTTATGATTGTGTAGTTTACTTTACATAAAGAGTTAAATTTCTCAAATCCAATAAAGTTGCATTATCTTTTCAGGGCGATCATATAGAAGACCTTCAAGTAGCTTGGGCTTTTCAAGGCAAACACAAGGCGATGGTTATTCAACATCAGTAGGTTTTGCTATTTTTATTGTGCATTTTTGTATTTGAAAGCAATTGTATGGTACTTACTTCCTACAAAAAGTTGAACTTGCATTAGCATCATGTTTCTGATAATCTTATACAATAATCTGAGTTACAGTTTAATTATTTCTTGGTTTCTTTGTTCAATTTGTTATGGTATTTGTAGAAATAAAGTCAGATTGAAAAGAATGTGTGCAGCTTTTTGTAATTGCTTGGTGATCTGCAGTATTTTATAGTTAAGCTACCTAGTAGGCCGTACCCAATTTTGTGTCTTTCTTCAATTTCTTAGGAACTTTCCCTAAAGTTGTGGTTTAATTACCAATTCAATTTACCTTGTTTTACTGCTCCTCAAAACGCGTTTTCATGGCAATGTGACAAAAATCAAAAAATAATGGCCATAACTTTGCAACTGCTTATGCTAGACGCAAAATTTTTTTCTACAGATGCAGAATACCTGCCCGAGTTCCTGTCTGCTTTCAATGCATTATATCAGTCTAACTGCTCAATTTTTCAAGTAAAATCAAAAAAACATGTTTTTCTACTAATTTTATTGAATTTTCTATGATATATCTCATTGCGTAGAGATGTTATGGAATTTTTCTGGTAATATATGCTGACTTTTTATTGGCTATATACTCTTATTAGAGTAATGATTGTATTAGAACAAATGTTGATTTTTTCTTAAAGTGTTCACTGATAGAATAGCTGATGCTGTAAGTGTTGAAAAGCAGTAAAATCATGACAGAAATGTAATGTTTAACTCATTATTAATTACTGCTGTATTCTGTTATTTTCACATCTTATTTCTGTGGGCTTTAAAAAATGTTGAAATGTCAAATAAATTTGGTTGCTTTCTGCCCGCAAAAAAAAAAGACTTTGACAGAACTGCATTTTGTAGTACAAATTTCTTTGCTGTTAAAGATGTGCTCAACTGCTCATGAATTTTAAAAGTTAGCATGCTAAACTTCAATAAGAAATAGAAGCACTAATCAAAAGCAAAAGGTACTGCTGAAAAGACTGCTTTTAAAGTAAAGAGATGGTGTTTAAACTATGATTTTGACTTATTCTGTATCAGGTTTATTCAAAAAATTTTACGATCACCTGGCGCATACCATGCACTGAATTGCTTTTCAGAAACGCATGTAAATCAGAACTCTAGATAACTGCAGACAAATAATACAGGGTACACCCTGAGCCCTGTACCAAAGCTTTTAAAGCAATTCTGATAAGTTAATTGAACTGATAAATGCAAACAATGTTTTATTACTCTAAAAGAATATGTATCCTATGCCCAAGAGAAGGAAAAGATATCTTACCCTGTTGATTTTACAGTGTTTCACATCATTCGCCACATATTTTTTTGTGCACACTGCACAACTTATAACCTACTCTTTGCATTGGGATATATCTGAAAATCTTTTAAATAAGCTTGATAAACAGCTTGCCATTAGTCTAAAATCATTAAGGGTTGTAGTGCTCGCTTTGTGATGAAAACGACGTCAGCTTATCGTGTATGTGATTGAAGCATTATTGGAATAAAAGGTAATTGACTCATGTTCAACACTCTTGATGATGTGTTGCATATCTTGAAGCATTTTACAATTCCAATGCAGCAAAACAAAAACAAAAAAAGTCTCAATGCTGTATCCAGACGCAAGTTTAACAGCAATTTATTTCGGACTCTTTAATTGTTAACACTTTTAGTAACCACTAATTCTGCTGAAACTCTATGTTCTGCTCTTGGATGCTGGCTGACTTGGTCATGTCAATTCAAACTTTTCTTCATTTTTTTAACGACTGATAACAATATTAGTTTTATTCCTAGTATTTATGCTTTTGGCTTTAGGTTTTTTTTGCTATTAAACATTTATTCTTTTTTTCTAGTCTTTACTCCTGAACTAATCTTTTCAAAAATTTTTCTAGTTTTCACATCCTGTTTCGTAGTGATATCTTTTTAGGCTTTTAATGTTGTAAGCATTAGATGCCTTCTACTAATGTCAAGTTACTTGATACACATTGCTTTTAGTTTAAACTTTGCAGATGCAGCACAATATGTTTGTTTACAGCTTTCTAGAAACAGTTGTTTTGACTCTCGAGTTAGCCTGGTTTTCCAAAGATCTTGGTAAAGCATGGTTTGTATCATGTGATGTTAAGTCAACTTCAACTTTTATCCGTCAATCCTTCACTTTGGAAATAGACTTCTCAGCAGCACATGCAGCTTTATTTTGTTTCTTGTGTGGGCAGAAAGCAGCCAAATCTTATTAAAATTTTGAACATTTTTCAAGCAAAGAGAATTAGGTTGTTTTTCTAAATAGTAGCATGATGCCTACCAATGGTATGTTGGCTGGGAAGCATACTATACTATACCTATTTAGTAATTGCTAAACCTAGGCGTAAAAAGCATGGTATTATCCAAAGCCAAAATACTATTTCTGTTTAGAACAATCGCAAAGAATTAAGATGTGAAAATAACAAGCATACAGTCGGTGATTATAAATAAGTTGATACATTAAATTCTGTCGTAACGATTTTTCACTTTTCAACACTTACACTAGCTATCCTGTCAGTGAACACTGCGAGAACCAATTAACAGGTTCTAATACAACAATTACTCTATAATGAAAGTATAGCTAATCGAAATTTACCATATATAACTACACGACTTCCATAACGACTCCATGCAATGAGATATATCATCGAAAATTAAATAAAATTATTAGAAAAATATGTTTTCTTGATTTTACTTGAAAAACTGAGCAGTTAGACTGATATAATGATTGAGAGCAGACAGAAACTTGGGTATTCTGCATCTTTAGAAAAAAAATTTTTGCATCTATAGCATGAGCAGTTGCGAAGTTGTGGCCTTTTTTTGATTTTTGTCGCATTGCCATGGAAACGCGTTTTGAGGAGCCGTAAAACAAAAATTCAATCAAAAAATTTTAGTGGTAAATTGAATTGGTAGTTGAACCACAATTTTAGGGAGAGTTCCTAAGAAATTGAGGAAAGTCACCAAAATTTGGTACGGCCTACTACCGAGCTTGTTGATTGCTCTCTGTAGCCTAGGTTTTTGGTTTCGTTTATTGATCAACATTGTTTTTTGTTTAAAAGGCCAAAAAATTGTCCGCTTCAATGAAAGTCTTTAAAAAATAGAAGATTTTACAGACTGAAATTTTGCTTGTCATTGCTAACATGACCAAAAAAATTTTGAGCTAATCCTAAAACTTTTCATATTTTGACATTTGAGTAAAACTTTTGAGCGAAAAATATTCTTAAATAGACTATACGCTGAAAAATTTAGGGTATTTTCGTAATTGGCTCCAGGTATTTTAACTTGTGACATTCAATTGTTTGTAGCTTTACGATAAGATCCATGATTTATCGTCAAACCAAGCTAAATTAGAAGATGATTTAAGCGACGAAATCACAAGAAGGCGAAGGTAAAGTTTATCTTGACTTGTTTAATTTTACATGAAAACGTTAATTATCAGGTTTACTGTAACGTTTGAATTGAAACACTACATAAATTTTTATTGATTTTGATATCAGTACTTGGTATTTGAAAATTTTCTCAACTAAGTTGAGTTATTTCAAATTAACCAGAAATTTCGAGTTGACAAATTCAACGGAAAGTAAAACTTTGTGATTCTCCCAAAACTCAAGTTACTCAATGGTATAAATTACTGGGTTGGTTTGCAATTACTGGTTATTAAATGCTTTTGGTTCATGATCTCATTTTCTCCATTTTGTTGCTTTGCTGAAATTGAAACTGGAAGTTCGTTTACCTCAGCAATGAAGGTTCGGGGGTCATTTTGCTACACATCGCGAGGCTTAGGGTGTATATGGTTCTTCAAAACAAAACTTATGGCTTTGTAACTCTTACACAGCAAACAAACTCTTACAAACAAAATATATGGCTTTGTAAACTCTTACAAAACTTATGGCTTTGTAATTCTTACAAAGCCATAAGTTTTTGTTTTACAGAACCATATACATCATAAGCCTCGCGATGTGTTGCAAAATGACCCCCAAACCTCCCGTTGCTGAAGCAAACGAACTTCCAGTTTCAATTTTACCGAAGCAACTCTTATAAAGCCATACATACAATTGCGTGGCTTCTGAGATTCAAATACCTGGCCATTTAAATCGGACACAGTGTTGCCAAATGCCAGTGGCTCTCCATCGCTGTGACCTTTTCGAAATTAGCAACGTGCTCGAGCGCAGTGACGCGAAGGTGGTTCCGGCAAAGTCGTTACATGCTTCGATGTAATTCAGCGAGTATAACGATTTAATGTAATCAATTTGTCTTTATACAAAGATCAGAGCGTTCGATGCGAGAATCGGAAGATATCGCAAAGAGCGCAAGTGCGGCTGACAGAGTGGAGCGTCGGCTGAAAGAAATTGAACGTGGAATGAATGCGGAACGTAATCATGCCACTCAATTAGCAAGCAACGTAGCCACTGATCTGTTACGGCGAAGTCAATCCAAGTGAGCTGCTTTTGAATTTAGCATTTTGTCTGCGACTCCATTGTAACGCAACACACTTGAGACAATCACTATTTAGATACGAACCGTTATGTACTTACAGCGATGACATTTTTTTCAAGTTTAAGTAAAACCGATAGTTACTTAGTGCTCACAACCACTGCAGCTTGCGTATCAACTGGGCATGAAACAACAGACCTCAAAGCACATACATGGCCAGTTGACCACTGCTCTATTTACACTCTACCCAGGGCAAATGGACCGATACACCGGATGAAACCAACATTACAAGGTCGCTTGAATGTTACCCAGATATGTATTTAGAAGCATGTTTGGCCTAAGAATAGGCAAAGACCATAAAAAGTCATCGTCATGATATCTGTGCTGATTCAGTTTGATATCTGTAGGGTAAGTTCTGTCAGCAAAGCTGTGCAAAGGCTGAGCTCTGACTGTATAAAGTTTGATCGCTTGCTGGTCTTTGCTACTCTGCGCTGATTGGTTTAATGACTCCGAATGCGGTAGTTAGTATTTTAAAGATAACCCGACGCTGCAGATTACAAGAAGACGACCTTATCAATCGAAACCGATTAATGCAAGTTGAAACCAGCAAACGTGCCGTGGAGGGTGAACTAGAGGCCACTAGGAGGCGTCTGGAGCAATCAGAAGGTGGCCGAGAGGCCCTGCTATCACAGATCGGTGAGATTAATATTTCACATCTTTTTGCTGTCGATCATGAACACGTATTATTGATGACGCAAAAGATTTGGAATTACATTTATTAAGATTCTAGCCTAGCGCAATTTGTTGCATGATGTTTCGCCGAAGATGGGTATAAGTAAATACCGAAACGTTCAAAAAATGTTTGGGAGTGCCCTGGCTAAAATGTTTTTACTGAAGTTGCATCAAAAAAATCTCTAATTTTGTTTAAATTCACTGAGGTGTTTCGAACAATATTTCCGCGTTGTCAACAAATGTTCAAACAGTACGCAAATTTGTATAGTTGTATGACATCTAGAAATTGTTGGTCGTACTTGCAATGGAGTTTTGCTTTGTTGTCGCAGTGCATATTTGTCCTTCTATCAGCGGACAGCGTTAGACACTAACTATTGACGATCCGCGCACTTGCCATTGCATTGACTACTTCGTACTTGAGAGAATCCACATCTGTTTAGTAGTTTCCAGTGATTTTATGTTTCCGTGGGTTTCTTCCAATTCTTGACCACTGAATTTGTTAGGTGTGCGAAGCCACCACACAAAGATAATCATTATCCAAGGACGCAACAACGTGACCTGGGTGCGGGTTGAACCCGAATCGTGCGATCAGGGCCGTCGTAAAAATGACGCCTTTACTCTCTCGACCACATTTTGCATGGTTTGCCAGCTCGACGTTAGTCGTGAACCATCAAAGAAATCCAGCTTATTACGCGATGTGAGCATGCTCGACATGTAGCTCTACTACTCTTGTATCGTTAACCCTAACGTTGTGAAATTCAATATGTAGGATGTGTTTTTGTGTTGTAGGAAGCCCGGTTTATTTTGAAATAGTTTTTCAACGTATTGTTGACTTGTTTAAACCTCAGGTTGACAGCTTTTGTTGTATTTAGTTTTTGAATAGCTACTTACTCTATGATTGATTACTTGGTAAACTGCTGTATAGCGCCAATCTTTTTTAGCATTGTAGGTAGTAAGTTTTTTTTGTTAAGTTTGTAAGATTCATTCCAACAGTGGCTTTTTCGTTTGCGCACATGCATGTAATATCAAACACAAGTCTGTCTACGTCACAGAACTGGGAACCCGTAGCTTATCCTCAATGTCCTGGGTTTGAAAGCATTAAATTGACCATAGCCGTTTACACCGCAGAAAAGTAGCCTGGTCGACCGATTTTGAGACGCTTAAATGAAGAATTCTCAGAATGTTTTTCTGCATTATAATGATCATATGTGTATATTTTTGGCTACTGAAAGCAAGTCACCTACATTTCTGTTATAATCACCGTAAAAAGTAACAAAGATTTTGAGTGTTTTTGTATGCACAATGCTAAACATTCATACAAAAAATTGTGAAATGACTGACAAAACATTTCCAAATGTAGACGTTAGAGGTTGGACTGGAACTTTTTTTGCAAATACTGCAGATTCACTACATCGGTTTTCTGTAAAAATGCAATACAATTTTTGTGATTTGTTGCTCATTTCAGGCGAACTCCGTAGCCTAATAAATCGATCCGACAAGGAACGGGCGGAGTTGCAGCGTCGAGTCGAGCAGCACGAAATACAGGAGAGATTGAAACAGGAGAAGGAGGCTGAAGACAGGAAAAGACTGGCTGGTAAATTTTTTTTTGCGTTTTTCTTCCGGCGTATTTTACTAATTTCTTCTTGTTCCGTTAATTCTAGATAGTTGATGTAAAAATAAGGGCTTTGGATTCCCGCAGAGAGTTTGATTTCGGTAATTCGTTTTCTTGAAAAGTTGGTCGAGCGGTAACGTGTTCGTCTATGGAGCGGGAGGTCTTAGGTTCAGATCTTGGGTCGGTTAAATCAGACACAGTGTTGCCAACGCAGCGACATTTCTTCAAAAGAAGCTGTGTTGCCCGGGCGCAATGACTTGGAGATGGGCCCCGCAAACTCGTTACACGCTTCGAGGTAATACAGCAAGGACTGATTAATTTTATGATGTATATTGGCTGATATTTGTGCATTACTTAATTTGTGGTTCATTATTGACTGTTGATTTAGATTTTAGTGTCTATTTTTTGTTACGGTGTATGAATTGTATATATTAAGGGATGTCTGCTAGGTTTATCCGAGCAAATAACCCATGTTCTTCATGCTACTGAACTGTCTTACGTTTTTATCACAGGAAACCAAGACAGGGTGAAATGTAGTCTCAATTTGTCACATTGAAACTGAAATAAGTATAATTTAGTGCTCAAAAACGTTAGACTGCGATTTGACATTTCGTGCTACTGCCTACTACCAACATCCAACCTGTGGTCGGAACTAGGGTTGGGTTGAATTTGAATTTTGAATTTGAATCCACTCACGAATTATTGATGAATTTGAATTTAAATATTAAAAAAAATGAATGGATCCAACCCTGGCCGGAACCAGCTGTGTAAGACCGTGGCTTGGTTGAGATCAACAAGTAAGGAGAAAGTGAATGCAAAATAGACAAATACTTTTTCAGCATCTGAACGTCAAGATCGTGAGCGACTTCGTCAAGAAAACGAAATCGAAGAGCTTCGTGTCGCTCTCAAGCGGTCGGCAGGCGTAGTGCAACTGGACGAGATACGCCGGGAGCTGGAGAAGAGCGAGAGACAACGGCAGCAGCTGTCCGATCACATTGAGGTGCATTGCCGTGTCAACTGAATTCGTACACTTGCTTGCTCTAATTCGCTTCCCGTAATTTTCCTACATAACGTTGCATTTGAGTTAAGGCATCTGCAGCATTGCCATCCTTAGAGATAGAAGACGAGGTGATGAAAGAAAGGATATGAAGCCTAAAATACTTGCCGTTATTCTATATTTCTGATATAGCTGGTACACTGTAACTTTCACGCATTGAGCCAATTGCGCCTCGCCATTTGGGTGGCGGCTTTACTATTTTGCCTGGTAAAGCACATATTGTATAGTGTAAACTTAAACTATGATAAATGTGTCTTAGCTTAAACTAATGATAATTAAGGTTTCAAAGTTTGAAATTTATATGATGTTAAGAAAGCATTTCGGCCAGATTTGTGTGCTTTTTGGAAAGGACTAATTCTAGGTTTGGTCCAGCTAATGCCTGGCAACTTTGGCGTTTTTTAAAGCAGGAGCATGTGGCGTCATCGTAATGATTTCTTTTGAGCGGTCGCTGAATGGCCGGTCGGTGCCAAGTTTGGACTTGCAGAGTTACATTGAATCGATAATTAAGTGCTATATAAACAATCGATTGCCGTGCCGTTGTCTGAACGATTCAAAAACGACTACGATTCTTTTGTCTTTGTAGAAATTGCTTAAAGTTGATACAAAATAAGCTATGGTTTATTTTGATCTGTCTGAACTTGGTCTAACTTTTAAAAAAGTTTAATTTAACAGTATCATCAATATCAGTTCAATTTTATTCTGTTTTTAATAGAGATAGAGATGATCTCTTTCGTATTTATATACTTTTTGTAATTCAAAAACTGGATGAGTGCTGCGCACAAAGAGGGTTTAGATGTTCTACCCATTCAGGTGCTCACAAAAGACTTGGAGAAGAAAGAGCAAGCCCACGCACGCGTTCTTAATCAGCATCACGATCTACAGCGCTCTTACGACCAGTCGGAACGTGAACGCGAAAGGTTGTGCGGCCAGTTGGAAGAATCTCTCAAAAAATTCAAGGATTTAGCGAGGTAAACGGAGGGTAGTGCATTTCTACAACGTAGGCTTTACCTCCACCACACATGTACATTGTGCTTTACATCTCTAAGAGAAACAGAAGTAATAATAAATGATAGTAATTTGGAAACTTTGACCGCTTTCTCATAACTATAATTTTCTGTAACGAAAAGGGGCATAACAAACTATGGTTTGAAATTTCTTGCATCAGAAAAGAGTATCTGTGAAATTTCTAATATTTTTCTGCAGGAACACAGATAAATACAGTGAAGATCTCCGTAAGACTGAGGAATTAAAACGAACAACCGAAAAAGACCTGGACGAAATGAGATCGGCAGCCCAGGATACAATCCGACAGTGAGCAAAATATTTATCTTCAATTATCGTGTTTTTGTAGGTTGAATCTCTAACCATGATACCAAAATTATTTAGTACCTAAAAATCAAATAAGAAGGTGTTGCAGAAAGTGTGGGTTAACATGCAGTTAGTGTTAGATTGCATTCGTTTGAGACTTCGAGATCCAGATTTCTGCCAACCCTTTCTTTTTCTGTGATTGATTATCATTGATGGTAGTTTACAGCTCTATACCTTAAAATGGATAGATCACCATAAGTTTGAGAGTTTAGTCCCCTTTACCAACGAATTTCCATTTTAAAATTGTGGACTTGATTTTGATGTATTTTTTGGCAGTATATAAGTGATTGAAATGCCACGGAAACAAGCGGTTTTAGATTTATTCAACAGTGCCTTGATCCAACTCTAAATTTTTTTGTGCTGCTGGCTGCTACGATGAAATGACATTGTTTGGAAACAATTTCTTTATTAGGTGGAAGTCGAAATGTCGGAAACAGGAGAAAGAAATTGAGCGCTTGAAGGAAAGCATGGAACAGATCAACATGAAAAACGAAGAAATTCTGAAAGAAAACATCGCCGGGAAAACTCAAACGAATAATGGTGGTTGTGATGTTATCGTTGAATTTGAGATAATGCAAATTCGTATTTAGTTATTCACCCGTATAATCCTTACATCGGTCACCAAACAAGCAATTTTTTTAAATGATTTCATTTTTGTTCCTGTTTTTTTTTTGGTTAATAGTTTTGTAGAAACTTAAAGTTTGTTAAGATACTGAGCTAATTGCAATGCTTAAGGAAAGTAACCAACCGTAAAACTTGCAGACGACCATGTTATTCGATGAGGGTCTATGTGCTCCATAAACGTTTTAATATACGATTTCACATTCTGTAGTTAGTATTTGGTGAAATGTTGAAGTAAAATCAAAATTCCAGTTTCTTTACCTTATTTAATGATTTTGCTTTCTTAGCACTGCGAATCTGCTCTTATTGTAAAAGCTAAGGGATTGATTTGAACTTTCACGTAACTGTGCGCTAATAATAGTATCGCTTCAGCTTATCAACAAATCGAAAATCTACGCAAGGAAATGGACGATTTGATTGTAAGTTGCATTTTATTAATTAATAGTCTGCTCTTTTTAAGCAGTGATCAAACAAACCTTTAAAGTTGTTCAGCAATTAAAGCTTTGCCTTAGTGCTGTCTGGCCCATTCCGTTAAACTGGATGAGTGGCGAAACTCAGCGGAAGTTCCGAAGTTGGGCCACCTTCAGGTCTAGTAGACAAAAAAGCCAAAACTGTAGGTTAAGACGTCTGTGCTGCAATTTTTTACCAAAACTGATGATCTTAGCAATTTTGACATGGGTCTTTTTATCAAAAATGCTACCTCTTTCCTATTAAGAAATCAAAGTTGAGCTTTTAGTTTGACTAAAGGATTTATAGTCAACAGTGGTTGAGATTATCCAAACATTGTATGGAGTTTCTCTAAATATGAATTCATAGTTCCATTTTATGAGTATAATATTACCATTTCGCTATACAATATTGTAATGTGGTAAATTCATTTTCTTAGTCCACGCGTGCCGATATGGATGAGCGATTACGGCGTCGCGAAGCGGAGCTTGAGCAGGTGAGTGAGGAGAAAAGGATGTTGGTGAAACAGGGAAAGGACGCGATGGAGAACTCCGAGAATCTGGAGAGAAAACTTCGGGATATCTTTGACAAGTGAGTTCATGCTTAATATCAGAAACCGGTCCTGATGAGGGTCTACGTCAGGGGCGTCCAACTTTTTTTAGTAACGGGCCATACGTACTTGTCAAAAATTCTCGCGGGCCAAAATTTTGCACCATGGCGAAATTAAGCAATTATAAAAACAATTTGAAAAATCATGATATATTTCCAATTCAAATATCAATGCGATACTTTGCATTTCTTGTTTAGCGATGCTTGTTGCGCTTACTACTGACTTGCTCAAAAAACTATTGCTTTGTCCATCTCTCTTGAAATTTTCAGCCACAATCGCTATTTTATTTTGTTTCTTGCTTGCCGTATTCACTGCTAAATTTAAAATAAAAGCAAAATATATAGCACGTGCAAAGCGCGCAGAAATACGAACACGTAGTCACTTACGAGTGATAGCATGTTTAATTATAACGTCATAATAAGTGCAAGTTTAATTACACGAAACAGTCGAAATAACACCGTTTGCGTGCTGCATGTGTCTAAATGTACGTGCTGTATTTTCTATATCATTGGTGGGACACCTTACCACCATGCTATTTAAGGACTCGTATCTGCAACTCACCATATCGTGTCAGCGCGTAAGGATGAATTAACTAACCTATCTAAATCTAGAAAGTTTAGCGTGCCATTTTAAAAGCTTTGTGGGCCACAAATGGCCCACGGGCCGCTGGTTCGATGCCTCTGGTCTACGTGAAAACCTCAATAGCACATTATATGCATTCTATATTGCAATTTCAGGATTGATCTCCCAACAAATTTTCTAGATCCACTTGTCGTATTGCTATCTTTGAGCTTCACGGGACAAATTATTTACGTGTTACACGTATTTTGGGGTGAAAAGTTTCTTTTTAAATGTTAAAAAAACCTGAAAACTAAATTAGACATTGAATTTGAACTTTGAACCAGAGGTCAGGGGCAGTTGTGTGGTAGCCGGACGCTACGAGTGCTCGAAGTGGCTGATTTTTTTGAATTGTTTCTAGTGATATCATAATCTCTTGTTTGTTACGTAGGTTATCGGTAACGAATCAGAAACTTTGCAAATCGGAGAAAGAGGTTGAAAGTATGACGTCACTATACAACACAGCGAAACAGCAGACATCTGATGTCCAAGTAAGTTAAACAATCCTTTCAGCTTATACCTTTTACTTTTTAATAACATGCAAACCAACAAAAACGTAGCTCATTTCGGCGTTTAGTTTACTTTTGGAGCAGTTGGACTGATCGACGCCGCAGGCACTTGGTAACTAAAACATCCACTAACGCTGACTTGGTGGTTATTTAATATCAACCTGTATAGCTTGGCGATCATGAACCAACAACCATCGAGATAGCCATTCTGTTTCAAGCCGTTAGCTCCCACTAACAATTCCCTGAACATCGAAAAAGACATTTCAGCCTATAAATTCTGAGTCTCGTAGCAATCATTAGGTTGCTAGTTAATTCTTGGCAACTGGATTTTACTCTTCCAGAGATGTGCTGAAGGCTGCCGATGAGCGCTAGCAGCTATATTACTCTACATCTACAACATATCTGTTCGTTCCATTCGTTTAAAGGAGCTAATTTTCAACTTCGTTTCAGCACGAAATGCGCGAGTTGAAGCTGCATTGCAATGAGCTTGATTCTGCTCTGGGCTCGTTGCGAAGGGAAAAGGCGACCTCGGAACAGTCCACCGATGAGGCAAACAAACAGCTGCAAGCCATGAAAGTTGAGCTGAGTGCCGTTCACAAACAATTGCAAATCGTAAGTCATTGTTCTGCAACTAAATAAGTAGTAGTTAATTTGATCTGGTGTTGGTGCCCAGTAATAGTTTGTGTCCGGCGGCGATAGCTCGGTGGTAGAACGTCGGGCCAGTGATCGAAAGGTTGCTGACCCCTGGTTCAATTCCCAAACCGGCGATGCGTTGTGTCCTTGGAAAGACACTTTACGCTTATTTCCCATTGGGGCCAAGACCGTTGTGGTGGCCCAGCCTGAGAAAAGACTTGCAAACAGAACCCAAAAAAGAGTGCTCTGCGTTGGTGTGGTTGTACAGACGCAGAGCGCCTGCTTTACATGAACGAATCGAAGAGGCTGTGTGGTTACTGCGTCCGTCGTTGGAACCGGAAAGCAAGGGTTCTATTTTTGACATGTTCAATTCAGACACTTAGTAAGTTTAACGCATTGCTAAAAATGGGTCATACCACCTCGTTCTGCTGTTACTTCGATTTAGTTTAGCCAGTCCAATAAGGATTTTGACATCTCAGTCATCTGCAGTATACCGGTGGAACAATGTGCATTTAAGGTTTTTCGTTTGCTATTGACGTTACATTTATCTCGGTTACATGGTAGTATGTTTATTATTTATGATAATGTTACATTATAATCATGCTTTTTTGATTTTGGTGTTATTTAGTTTTGGCAATATTGAAGAATGATAATGATTTCGAAAATAACTGTAAAACAAGGCACTTTTTACGAACGCAGTTGTTCCTACAGCGCCGGAATAATGAAAACTAAAAATTTTTTTTTGTATATAATGTAGCGGAAATGAAATAGGAACTATAATGTAGCGGAAATAAAAAGGCTGAAAAAATATCGCCTACAGGAACGTGAAACGCACAAGAAGGAATTAAAAGATCTCCACTGCGAAATCCACGCTGGGGAGGTACAGAGGATGGACGTTGTGCAGAAAGTGAGCAAGAAAGCAGATGAGGAGAGAGTGTTCTTGGAAGGAGAAATTCACAGGGTCAATGTAAGTTTGTTGTTGCGTTACTATAATCGCTGTGATGTCACGAAATCAGGCTAAAACAAATTCATCTCTTGGTAATGTGATGTACTGTAGTTGGACTTTAGTGTCGAATTGAAGGCATGCAGGTTATGCAATGGTTGGATTTAGTGCAGCGCAAATAAGTATTCAGGAAACACCTCTTATTCCTGATTATGCCATACAACCCTTTCGTATCATATATTTTATGCTTAGTAAAAACTTTCTGATGCTTTTGAAAGTTTTTCCATTTGGTTGATGCTGCTTGCGCTGTTCCTAAAGATGAGTGGGGGGGAGGGGGTCGAATACCCAGAGGTCGGGCCACGTTTTCAAGATTTTGACTAAAGATAAAGGTAGAGGAAAGAGTTTGAAAGGTTGCTGTCATGAAAGGTTCAGAAGCAGGGCATTGAAAAAGGAGGGATGATTTATGCAAGCTGTCCACAGGTCCTTCAGGTCGAATTCTCTTTTCGTTTGATGCTGCATCATAGTTAAGAGTTGTTAAAATGCCTTTCTATGGTGGGCTAAATTAATGGCTAAAATACACTACACGGGCAGGAATTTACTCTGGACAGGTATTTTAACCATTTTTATGCAGAAGTTGAGCAGGAAGCTTTGGCTGATCTCGTTAATGAGTCGATTTCCGTTTTTGATCCTATTTTACTCATAAATAAGAGAAAAGCAATAGGCTTACTTCGCATTCGTTACCTATTTTCATTTGGTACATAGCAGAATCCAATATGTAGTTGGATTTACTTCAGTCCGTATATTGTTCTAGAAATGCTAAAGATTGTAACTTAGTTTCTGTGGTTCTTTATATTAACTCACTTTAAATGTTTTTGTTTTTCAAAATAAAGGTTGAAGCGAATGAAGCGAAAGCGAGCGCGCGCGAGTCGCAACGATTACTCGCCAAAGTTAAAGAGGAGTTGAGTCTGGTGGAAAAGGATGGGAAGGAGATGGAGACCGAAATCAGCCACTGGAGGGCGAAATATCAGACCCTTAAGTCCACACTGCAAAGCAAGGTGAGTCATTGTTGTAAGACTTTGACTGTTTTTTACATCCATAAGTTGACCAAAGCCAAACTTATAGCTGAATTTTGTAGAGGGCCAAAAAGGCACTAATCTTCATGGTACGTATTTGCTCCCTCAACTGATTGTTTTTTTCGTTTGGAATTTGCGGAACGTTGGATCTTGTTGCTTAAACGAGGACTCAAGTCAAAATCAGTTGGAGTTTCTAAAGTTAGGCTAATCACATTAGACTTGATTAGCGTTGAGTCCGTCCTTCTTTACCCAGCTGTTCCTGAGATATTCTACTTTAAACACAACGTAGGGGCCTCTAATCTTATAATATTGATTGACAGCCCTGACGTTGCTAGCCTTTGCGTTGTTAGCGATACCATCCCAGTTCTAACCTAATGCAACGCCGCTATTAGGCTACTGCATTTAGTCGTTTCTCTGAGCTTGAATCAGTTTGATTTTGTCAGCAGAACAGATCTTAGCTGAAAAAAGAGTAGACTCTTTGGCAGCTTAGGTAACAAACGTCTAAGAATAAGCGAAAGTAAGGCTAGTAGAGTTATTAGAGTAGTAGGCCACTGTTCGCAACTTAGATGGAAAAGTTTATTCTAGGGTACTAAATACTATAAGCAAATACAATAGGCCTATTTAAGTACTGATAGTCTTATCATGTATGAGTTTGTACTTTGTGGCCTAGTAATAAAAGCTATTTTGCTAGCTAGGCTATGATTTAGACTGAAATGTGTCTGACAGATGGTTTTTACTGAGATTGCTAGGCTACCAAACAGTCTACTGTTTTCACCAGCTCACATCTGTTTTGCTGACAAGATCAAACTGATTAGTGCACAGCAAAACGACTCAATATAGCCTAATAGAGTATTGCCTAATAGCGGCGTTTCTTTAGGTTGAAACTGGGATGGCGTTGGTAACGACGCTAAGGCTATTAACGTCAGGGTTACCAATAAAAATTGTAATACTAGAGGCCCCTACGTCGTGTTTGAAGTAGAATATCTCTGAAACGGCTAGGTCAAAAAGAATAGAGTCAACGCCAATCTAGTCTTATACGATTGGCCTAACTTTAAATACCCCCATTGATTTTGCCTTTAGACCTCCTTTAAGTACCGAGTCTCAATTCGGCTTTGCAGGTTGAAAAATGCTAGCTGCGATTATGAGCGGACTTAACTAAATCTTCACAGCTTTGCGTTTTGTTTTTTTTTCTTTTTTAATTTTTTTAGATTTCAATTCTTTTTTTTTTGCCGTTTTTGCAGTTTTCTTGGTTTGAAAACGGCAAACTTGAAATATATGAGACTGTTTTTTTCATCAACTTTATTTCGTTATAGTGTTCCGACTTATCGCGAGAGGGCGGCAAAGTGCAGCGATTGGAGGATGACTTGCTGTGGTCACGTGACCATGTCAGGCGACTCGAACAGCTGATCGAATCAGCCAATGAGCTTCTCTCGCAAGATATTTGCGAGTTGGAAGCGATTTTTGAACTAAAGTCTCAAGATGGATCCTTGCGAAACTCCTTTTCAGAGTCCTTTGACCGAAAAAGCTCATTAAAATCTGATGCGTGGATTGCTTCTCTAAGAGTAAGCGCGTGTTTTTTGCATAAGATCAGAGTTTCTTACTCTTTTTCCGTCGCTTCCTCTATTGCGTCAGCTCATCTCACGCCCGGCTGAGCTTTAGAATGGAAACAAACGGTTCTCTACAAAGACGCAACCTGAGTCGTATTAGGTACGGAGATAAAAAAAATTAAAATGATAAAACGGTCTTCGGATTTTTCCGAGTCTTATTTTTAAACTTTGGTAGCCGGTGCAAGCCGTCTGAAGAGCACCATTGCTCAGTGCTCAGCCGCTCCCCTTTCCCCCCAGCGAACTTTTCACGCCCCCCACTTTAAGAACCTCGGTATAAGATGTTGCATCTTAGACGAGCCAAATTAAAGTAGGCTGTTTATTCCCAAACTTTTCACGTTTCTGCTTCTGCAGTCACGCCTTTTAGTCATACTGTCCCATGAGTCATTACACAAACCTAAGGTATTTTTTTGATAAAATCCAATGGGTAATTTTTTGGAAGCCCTCTGAGGTCATCAGTGTAAATATTTCAAGTTCAAATATGTTTTTGTTGTTATTTGTTTGTTTAATGCAGAAAAGGTTGGATTTGATCAAAAATGAAGCATGGAGCAAAAGAGATGAAAGAAAAGATCTGTTAGAAGAGTTGAAAGAACGTAAACAGAAAGTGCGTTGTCATTCGACTATTGTTTAGAGCAGTCATCGAAGTAAACTGTTGTTTTGTGTTAAGTACCAATGTCACTATTTGTCGAAACACACCAAAATTGTCTTCACAACATTGCATTCAGTTGTACTTACATTTTTATTTCATCTGTATCACTCATACGGTTGAGGCTTTACACACCAGAGGTGGCAACGGATCCGGATCGGACCCAGATCTTATTGTTTTTTCTCGGATCCGGATCCACTATCATTAGAAGATGCGGATCCGGATCTGATTTTTGCTGATTACTTTTAAACTTATTGTTGATGTTTGTCAAAATATTCGTTAAAATGTCCAAAGTATTGTTGCATACCGGCGGATCCGGATCGGATCTGAATCTCAAAATTTGAAAGGTTTAGGATCCGGATCTCTTGTTGGACCCGGATCGGCTCCGGATCTTTTAATATGTGGATCCGGCCACCTCTGTTACACACTTCCGTAAATACTCAAGATTAAGCAGGGTAGCTGCGAATACCAATTTTATAGCCTTTGGTTTGGATTCGATAATGTGCTTTTCCGATTTTGATTAGCTACTGTTGTCCAAATGTTCTCTTTTCTGTTGCCATTTTCTCAGCCGCCGCCGTTGTTTCGTTTTCAGATAAAAGAAATGTGTCGGTCGATGGATGAGGACAGGAGGCAGCTGATGAACGAGGTCACAGAACAGAACAAGGTGGTGGACTGCTTGACGAAGGAGAAGACCTGTGAGTGGCCAGATGCTTAGTCTTGAAAATTGCATTTTTAGGGTTTTTCTAAGTTATATAAATTTAATTAAATCTTTAATTGATACTCGCTGTACTACTCCGAAGTATGTAACGAGTTTGCGGGGCCCACCTTCGCGTCATTGCGCCCGGGTAACCCAGCTCTGAAGAAATGTCGCAGCAGTGGCAAGCTGTTGGCAAGTCTTTGTCCGATTTGACTAGCTCGAGGTTTGAACTTCAGAACTACCGGTCCAGATACGAACGAGTTAGTGCTCGGCCAACTGCTCGGTTTCTACGTTGTGCAATACATTGAACATTAAGCGTAAATAGTTGGTTACCGCAGCAGTTTACGTTACAATTTGTGTCCTATAATAGGTTAAATAAAACATGTCCGATTATTCAATGCTTATTACATCGAACTAGATGTACGGGAAAAAGTATGGAGCATTGCAAATGCTTTAGTGACTGCAATCTGCTGTCTAGTGCTTATAGCCCAGCTACCTTTACTTTTCCTAAATTTGAGAAAAATTTGTGTCGAAATAATTTGTTACTACTTGAACTAACATTTCATTTGTGTCCAGTGCTTTCTCATTAAATAGAAGTGCTCGGATTCATCTGATTTACTTTGGCGACAACCTGCTCGCCCTTTCTTCAGATTGCTCAGTCAAGTTCTTCGTCAGCTTCCACCACCAAACCAATCCTCTTCATCTTTTTCGAACTATCTTTTCCGCTTGCATTTAAATCCATGTTTTTGCAGTCAGAGTGATACCTGTACACTTACAGCTCAAAAAAACGTCGTTTCGGTCTTGGGATAGGCACTTAATGCTTGCTTCCCATTGAGGCAAAGCAGTCTACCCGTCGCAATGGCCCGCCCTAACGAAAGACTTTAACACAGATCCAAAAAATGTTTTATGAGTCGGTGTGGTGAGACTCAGAAGACTTGGTTAATTTGCATAAACTTCAAACTCTTGAGGTTAGGAGATGTTTTCTTCCTTGTCATTACATGTCATATTTTTACAGCATTGTTATTGGAGAACAAAGAAGCTCGAATGATCGTTCATGACTTGGAGGACCGAGTCACAAACCTGACAGCTGACTTGGAAAATGTGAGTCATCTGCGCTGATTAGCTATGTTTTGTTGATGTGTTGTGTGCATTCAGAGAGCTTTCTTTGTCTCTAACTAATTATGTGCGTCCGAACTCTGTGATTTGCCACTAGTAGTTTTAACTCTTAGTTCGTGGGGCAAGGGTATCCTTACAACTCCCATAAAATTTTGAAGTTTCGGCCAAGTATTTTTTGGGAAAGTGCAATATTCTGGAAGGTGTTTTTCGGGAAGTTGTATTAGTTCCGTGGGACGACATCATTTTTTGTTGCTTCTCGCAAATCCAAGGAACTGTAGATGCTGATGAGAAGAAAATTTTGCTGTAATGAGAGAAATGTTTTGAACACCATTGTTTCATTGAATGTTTGGTCTTCTAGTTAATCGATTGCATCGAGAATATTTTCGATCACACTTATAACTTTCGTTGGAGATAAACAATAGCAATAATACCTGCAGTCTTGCATACATGCCTTTGCAATCTTAGAAAAAAAAAAGTACTAGAGAATAATGGGATCGCCAACTGACCGCAATAGGTTGAGCATTTTAAAAAATGATTTGCTTATAGTAGTTGCTTGTTTACGTCTGGGGTGCGAACTTTAGCTCGAAAGAACTCGCTTGTTTCGCCGATTTCGCAAAAATATTTTTTTCGAACTTGAACTTGGACTGAAATAAAAGTGGTCAAGTTCGAGTTCATCATAAACAGAAATTTCAAGATTAAAAAATTGTCTGAAAAGAAATACTTTTGTTGATCATGCCGTGTAAATTGAGATTGTCTTTCATTTGTGTATACCTTGGCGACCTAGAAAAGCAACTTATTTTAATTTCTACAAACAAGAACGATTAAGTCGCAAAGTAGACGTAGTATTTTGTCAGCCTGAACTTGAACTCGAAAAAATTTAATTCGAGAACTCGGTCTTGCTAAAATAGGCTGAACTCGAATGAAAATCGACCGGGTTCGCATCCCTGGTTGACGTTTATTGATGTGTTTGTCTGCTTTTGAATTTAGAACCTTTTTGATTGTTCGTTTTAACATTATTGCTGTATTAGAAAGCAGTCCCAATGTTCTAGACATCCCTGAATTGTTAAAAACCTCTTTGAAAGTAACGAAAAATGTTAACTTCTGTAATACCCTGATCTAAAATTAGAAATCTATTGTCTCCATAGTCCAAAATAAATGGTTTCCCTATAGCCACTGCTCTATTGTGTGACTGGACGAAATTATTACGCCTTTTCGTGTTAGCACTCGACACACGCACATACTCGCAGTCTCACACGCACAAAAGCTGCAACACACTACACCTCGTTGCTGTGTCGTAGAAGCATGTTTGTGATTGCTATGAACTAACATTCACTTGTTGTTTGAAGAGCAAAGCGAAGTTGCATGGAAACCTACCGGACACCTCTACCAGACTAATTCCGTTTAAATTTCTTAAGGTTATTCTTTTTCTTGTTTGCCGTGTGGAATTTTAACACCTAGAATTCGTTATTTTGTACGTTTTTTGTATGGAAGAAACTATTTCGCCGGAAATTTTTATGAACTTTTTAATTAATTCTCACCCAAATGTAGCCCAAACTCAAATCTTTGCTCTAACTTCACACCCTAATTTTAACCCTTAAAAAAGTAATTGAAATATGCGCCCAGGAATATTTTACACTTTCGTTTTATTCTCTTTAACTTAAAAATTTTCGGTTAAGTAGCCCCTGTTTTCCAATTAGCATGAATGAAGTGCTTAAAGAGATACTGCTCGAAATCGGTATTATTGAAGAAATGGAAACTACTTTAGGTGATAAAGAGATGCCCCAAACCTTTTTCCACAATTTTCCTTATTCGCAAAAATACGATTTAATCTGTTTGACCTCGCACCATTGGCAACCCTGCATTTCACAATTTTGTGACATCTCACAAAGGGTACTATACATCAGTACTGGTAGCCTAGGTCGACAAGTACCAGTAGCAGTAGCCAAGTTTTCAGATTTGGTTAGGCTACTCACTGTTATACCAGTTGGTAAGTAATGGGTATTAGATTAGACCTACAGTACCGTACTATTGCGCTAGTTTCTAATTACAGATCTGAAATTAGCCTACAGTATAGTCTGTTATTTTATTGTATGTTGTACAATAACTTAGCGTTGTGGAAAGGAGTTGGACTAGTCTGCCAGGCTGATGTGTGAGGGCTGCTATAATAGGCAATAGCCTAAAGTATGTGAAACTTTGCAAAATCAGCCTTGTATGATGTCACAAAATTGCAAATGCTGGGTTGTCAATGGTACGAAGTCAAACGGATTAAATGGATTTAGTCAAATAAGGGAAATTGTAGAAAAAGGTTTGGGGCACCCCTTCATCAACTGAAGTATAGTTCTCATTTCTTCAACATAAACGATTTCAAGTAGTATACAAGATAAATTTTTACTCGTGTAGTTGATTTTTAAAATTGTAGCTAAATCACGAACTTGAAACAATAGCTTAGTAATTTTAAATTTCTTTAATTGAATACCTTTATGATGCCTGCATTAGTCTAAAGTTCTTGTTGCTTTTTTGCTAATTTAGAACTTTTGTGGTATTACTTTAATGTTTTATTGTTATGCTGCTCAATGCTCATCGGCGGTAGAAAAATAGAAATGGTCAAAGAGCCGTTGTATTTAAAAACCTGGGAAAGTATCACTATATGGCTGTTGTAAATAAACAGAGCTTATTCATTCCTGTCTTTTGCTTTTTCACAACAAATTATTTGACATTTATGAATTTCCTAACTGGGTCTTCGGTTGCAGGAATCAAAGAAAGAGAGAGAAAGAATTCAAGAACGTTATAATAAGTAAGTTACATAGCCTGACAACAAAGACCTAAATAATTATCAATTCATTTCTTCAAAGTTCATTGATTGCTGCATTTTCATTCACGATTTTTTACCGACGGTGCTGCTATCCTTCGAAAAATCCACACTCTCTTAAGCGTTAACCTATGAATATGTTGCTTTGCGGTTAAATTCGCTGCTTGATGGAAGCCAAAAAACAGATAAATGCGTTGAAAAGCAAGGAAAGCATAGTTGCACACTTATCTTGTAGGGTGACTAAAAGGTGCGTATAGGCCTGCACATTGCAGTTTAGCGTCCGGGTCTTACAAAGCGGGTCCACGACAACTGACTGCGAACCAAATGACGCCGATTGGCTGAGAAGGGCGTTCATAAAAATATTTTACTATCCCCAAAGCTATCTTGCCCAAATTCTCACTTTGTGGCGAAATCACTATGACGAACCCGTTGGCTCGCGGTCAGTTAACTTGACTCGTAGAAAGCCGGACTCGAGAAAATCCAATCCTGTTTCGAAAGTTTTAAGTTATATTAGTACTTTTTCTTTTCAACTCTTACAGCTAGGGTCCTCCCTAGCATAGCTATATACGAAAATTAAGCAAAAATAATTCTAAGACTTTTGCACTATTTGTCCACCCTCCAAACGTTTGAGTTTTGAAGAAAATCGAAAAAAATGACTCCTCGGTGATGTACCGCTGGGGATCACGTTGCTACTAATTTGGCGCGTAAATATCAGACCTGTAGCCGGCTACTAGTCAGCAGTTGAGGTCGTACTTCAGTTGAAAAGTGATGAAAGAAAAGGTTAAGTTTGCTCTAACCAGCTAGTTTAGATAACTTGTCCAAAAAAGCCCAACTCCAGTGTGCTAGTAGCGTAGAAAGTTGCTACTCCTGACTATGCAGTACTTTAAGTTATGACAATAGCGTCACAAACCTTTGCATGAAAACCGTGGAAAAATTAGGTCCGATAAAGGTATTCTGCTGCTGCAGTACATTACTGATACTAGTGGTTGTATACCGTAGCCTACGGTACCGGTTATTAGTGGGTACTACATTAGGCTAGTTTGACCCCATTTCCAACAACAAACAATGGATCTAGTACCCACTATCTACACTGTGTCTGTGTTTAATACATACTAGTAAGCCTACCGGAACCATACATACTGATAATGGTAAAAAGTCACTCCCACAACAAAGCATTCATAGGCTATTACCAGTACCAGATAACCCGCAGTAAATCTATAGTTTGTTGTTGGCAATGGCGTCAAGCTAGCCTACTGTAGTGCCGACCAATAACTGGTACCGGCGCAGGCTACGGTATACAACTACTCGTACCGATATCCTACTGCAACACCAGAATACTTAAGTCCTACTTAATTTTTCCGTGGTTTTCTTGCAAAGGTTTGTCATACTGTTTTTGTGCTCTGCAGAGTAGTAGTAGCGAGCTTGCTAAGCTACCAGCAGACTGGAATTAGGCCTTTTCGTACAAGTTAAAATCTGAACTAGCTGGTTACAGCTAATTTAACTTTTTCTTTTATCTCTTTTCAACTGAAGTGCGACCGTTTCGTTCATCGCTTTCCGACTGAAATGCGACCTACCAACGTCCTGCCACCTCAACGTGGTGGTGCAGTCCCCTCCCCAATGGGGATGGGTCGAAATGGCAGGACAGATCTCCCGAGGGGCTCGACCGAAAGGTCGCCCCCATTGTCTCGGACTGTTTTTTCGCTGGGCCGCCCGTTGACCGGTCACAACTGGGCGGCTCCTCTTCTTCTTATTGACCGGACCCCCTTTCGGCGTCTCCTTATCCTGGCATTGCTCCTTATTAGTGGCAATGTCCACCCTAACCCAGGCCCCATCAGCAACCATCCTCACCCCAGGTACCCCTGCTCCATCTGCCATCTAGATGTGGGCAGAGATTCTCTTCAATGCTCTGCTTGCCTTAAGTGGGTGCATTTTCTTTGCTCCTCCCTCACCCGTGCTGAATTTCGTACAATCTGTGCAACTGGCACTGCAGTGGGCTGGCGATGCCCAGCGTGCCATCCCCAAAAGACAACTGGCTCCCCCACTCAGACCAGTCTCCTTGTTACGCCGCCTGCGTCCCCCCACCCCCTCCCCCAGGGTTCCCCCCACTACCGCCTGGCTTTTATCAATCACGTCCACCTCGGGGCCCCCCACGTTACCCTTGCTCCATTTGCTCTCTCGAGGTAGGAAAGGATTCTTTAAAGTGCTCCACCTGCTCCAAATGGGTGCACTTCTCCTGCTCCTCTCTGACCCGGGCTGACTTTCGCAAAATCTGCGCGGCCGGCTCCCCCATGGGTTGGAATTGCCCTGCTTGTCTTAATGGGGACCTTGCCTCTCCCACCCACCGGCCAGAGTCCCCCCGCCCCTTCTCTCCAGCTCCGCCCCCACCCACACCCCCCTCCACTTCCTTGCTCAGATCTCATGGATTCATCTCTGCCTCTCCCCTCACATCCTCCCCTCCTTAACACCTACCCTCCTTCCGCCTTCACCCTTCCTGCCTCATCACCACCGCCCACAGGTTCACAGCCGGTCCATAACTTGCCACCCCATCCTCAAAGAAATCCACGCCTCTCACCCAATCTTAGAATTCTTCAATGGAATGCCGGCGGTCTTTCCTCCTCCCGCTGTGCCAAACTGATCGCCTTTCTTTCTGGCAACCACTATGACCTCATTTTCCTCCAGGAAACACATCTTTCGTCAACCAAAAAGTTCCAAATCCCTGGTTATTATACCCTCCGCACAGACCGGACATTCAGTAGACAAGGCCCTGTTTCCTCCGGTACTCATAACACTGGTGGTGGTGTCCTCACTCTCATCCACTCTGACCTGGCTTTCTCTCCTGTTTCTGTCTCCTCTCTGTCTTCCCAGGACCCCTACTCAGACTACACCTGTGTTAAAGTCCTTCTCTCCAACCACTCTCCTCTTCAATTTCTGAATCTCTACTCCCCTCCCATCAGAAACACTCCTTCTGACTCTCGCACCATGACCTTCTATCCTGACATCCTTCCTAAGTCCCCTGACACTTTTATCCTCGGAGACTTCAATGCTCACCACCCAACATGGGACAGACTCATTCCCCCTAACCCGCCCGGAAATGACCTGTTTTGCTGGATCACTTCCTCCGGTCTGGAAATTCTGAACGACCCTGCCTCTCCCACGCTCCTTCACCATTCCACTGAGAGCCGTTCTTCCCCTGATATCTCGTTAGCTCCTGCGTCTCTCGCTCCCCACTGTGAGTGGCGCACTCTCCCTGGCCTTGGCTCGGACCATCTCCCCATTGAAATTGTCCTCCCCCTCTCTCCAGTTCGTCACCCAAACACTCGTCCCCCCAAATTCAACTACAAAAAGGCCAGTTGGGATATTTACCAATCTTATATTGCTGAGCACCTTCCCTCTCTTGATTTTGATGCACTCAACATCCACCAGACTGCCCACTCCTTTTCCCTCTTCTTAGTCGAAGCTGCCAAGGCCTCTATCCCCTTTGGCCGCCTTGGTCGTTCCCCCAAAGCCTGGTGGTCCCAGGAAGCGGAATCTGCAGTGCGGGAACGACGGAGGGCCCGCTCCGAGGCACACCGGTCTGAGGCCCACCGCCTCAGATACATAGATGCTTCTCGTAGGGCGTCCTCAGTCATTTCTAGAGCCAAATCTGCAACCTGGCAAGCCACCTGTTCTAACCTGTCTCCCCGTTCTGATCCTCGTGCTGTCTTCAGGCTTCTCAATGCCATCTCGGGCAAAAAGAACACCTCCCAAGACCCTTCTTTTCCTGATTGCACTTCCCCTCTTGACACTGCCAACCACTATGCCTCGTATCTTTGCTCACATCTATCTCAAGCGACACCCCGTTCCTCTCGCAGAGCTGAACGACAGTTCATGAATGAACTCCGGAAAGCTAGCTGTGAGGATGCTTCTTCCCTCCACAATTCTTTCTGCTCCCCCTTCTCCTTGACTGAACTCTCCACTGCCATCAGCAATCTCTTCCTCTTCCACTGCGTCTGGCCCTGACCTGATTGCCTATCCTTTACTAAAGCACCTGCCTGAACCAGCACAACTCCTCCTTCTTTCTCTTTTCAACAGGTCCTGGCACTCACACCTTCCCCTCTTGTTGGAAACCTACCACTATCATTCCCATTCATAAACCTGGAAAACCCATTTCCTCTCCGTCCTCTTTCCGCCCCATTTCCCTCACTTCCTGCATCTCCAAGCTTTTTAAGCGCTTGATTCTTTCTCGCCTAACTTTTCACCTTGAATCTAATCATCTCCTCTCCACTTGCCAGGCCGGCTTTCGTCCTGGTAGGTCACCCTTTGACCAAATTCTAACTCTGTCTCAATCAATCTGGGACGGCTTCCAAAAGAAAAAACCTCCAGACCGAACCATTTTGGCATCTGTTGACTTCTCCAAGGCTTTCCACTCGGTCTGGCACTCTGCTCTTTTTCACAAACTCCTCTCGCTCAAACTCCCCCCTTGCTTCGTTCTTTGGGTGCGCTCCTTCCTTTCTGATCGTAGAGCTAAAGTCCAGGTTGGTGGTTCCCCGCAGCCGCTCCTTCCGCATCAGACGTGGGGTCCCACAGGGCTCGGTACTTGGTCCAGTCCTCTTCATCCTGTTTGTTGATGATATCACTAAGGATTTACCTCGGGACGCCCATGCCTCCCTGTATGCTGACGATCTGGCCATCTGGTCCTCTTCCCCAGACCCGCTCAAAGCCTCCTCTGTTGTCCAATCCTCCCTCGCTGTCCTAGAAACATGGTCCAACTTATGGAGACTTCCACTCAATTCAAGGAAGTGTGAGTCCTCCTTTTTCTCTACAGATCCCCATCAAGCCACTTTCCAACCCTGACTGAACCTCTTGGGCTTCCCTCTTTTGTTCAATCCCACCCCTAAATTCCTTGGTGTAACCTTTGATCGGACTCTATCCTTTGGGGCCCACATCCAATCCCTGTGTTCCAAATTCTATCCACGCCACAAAGCCCTTCGCTCCATTGCCACTGCCTCTTGGGGTCCCACAAAAGAATCTCTCTCCCTACTCTACAAAGCCTTTGTCCGTCCAGTGCTCACATATGCCTCTCCTGGATGGTTCCCATTCCTCTGCAACACTGCAACCAATCACCTGGAAGTCCTACACAGAGCTGCATGCAGGGTCATTACTGGTTGCCTCTCTTCCACCCCCTCCTCACTACTCCTTCTCGAGGCCCAACTCCCTCCTCTAAAGCTGACTCTAGAGCATCAGACCCTCTACTCCTTTGAACGTGCTCTGCGCCTTCCCCCCGACTTCTCCAGCCTTTATGCCCTGGCGATTAGAAACGTTCCCTGTGGACTAAAGAAGAAACCCTCCTGGAGATCATTCTGTTCTTCAGCCACACTACCACTCCCATCCCCACGCGAGTCTCTGATCACGTGCCCCCCTTTTCCACCATGGTCCACAACCCACTTCACTGTTTCCCCCTTCATTCCCGACTGCACAGGCAGCAGTACAGCCCGACTCCAAATTGCTTCAAGCAGACTATCCTCCCTCCCCCCGCCTGATATCCAAGTATGGACTGACGGATCTGTCCCCTCCCTTTTTGGTCCCGGTGGCGCTGGAGTGTATGCAACATGCTCCAAATGCAACACATCCCATTCCTTACCCTTTTCCTCCGGTCGAATTGCCTCCAGCTTCACAGCCGAAACCTTTGCCCTCAAGCAAGGTCTTGCTTGGTGTACTAGCCATTTGATGATCTGCAAATTCCAGTCAGTTCTTTTCCTAACCGACTCTCAATCAGCCCTCTCTATCCTTTCTTCAGCCCTCTCTTATCTCCTGCCTGAGTCCCTATGGAATGTTTGGTTCCTCGCCTCCTCCCTCTCCAACAATACCACTTTGAGCTTCCAATGGGTCCCCGGACACGCAGGTCTCCCCGGAAATGAAAAAGCGGATTCACTTGCCAAAACTGGTGCCTCTGCCCACTGATGCGATCCCAAACCCTCTCCCCCAGTTATTGCCAAAGTCCGTTATTCCCAATACCGCAATTGAAGACGTCACATCTCCCACTCCCATCTGAACTTCCAAGTCCCCGAAGTCTCTTCGGAGGAACTCCTTCTTTCTCGCTCCATACGCAGTGAGCTCTCTCGTCTTCGCTGCCATGGTCACAGTCTTCTTCTATCTTCATATCTTCACAGGATCAGTCGGAAGAAGAATTCTGATTGTTGTGCCTGTGGACACCCTCTACAGGACCTCAATCGTCTCCTCCTCGACTGTCCTGCTTCTGAACCCCTTCGCAAATCTGTCTTTGGCTCCTCTCTATTCTCGATCTATGGTCCAGACCTTGGGGTGTGGCCCGACTGTTGGGTCTCCGCGGAGTTCCTCCGCGCCCCCATCCCTCGGAAGGGGTCGGGTAGTACCGCCACCACTACCTCAAGTGCTCACTGGTAGCCTACTAACACGTCTGGGCCCACATGACAGAATGTGTTAGCGAGCTCGTAAAAGCAATTCTCGCTCGCTAAACGGCACTAGCGAACAAAAAAACTTTGTAGACACACTGCCATTTCCGAACAGTCTCGCCCAACATGCGTTGAAACTGCTCGCTCGAATTTCTTTGCGAGATGTTCGTAACCTGTATCAGTATGTAATAAATATCACATTGGGTCGTCAGATGCATTTCTACTTCAAAATAATGCGTTCAAGCGTACTGTATGTACTGCATTGCTATGGAAAAAGATTTTTAAATCACGTAAAGCGCCCTCGAGGCTGTTGGTAGGTAAACTTATGTCAACCGTAACTTTAAGTTTCAAGATTTTTCAAAAGTGAACAAGTTGAAGAACACTCTTCTAGAACCGGTAAATCTTGAGTTGAGGATAATTTTTGCTGATTTTCAGCCTCATTTGTTCTTGGTTTTTTAAAAATTTTGAGAGCATCTATGTCAGTTTTAGTGGCCATGTATGTAACACTGTTTAATTGCTATTGCTCTGTCTGCTTAAGTGAATTAAGGCTTAAGGCTCTTTTCCTGCTTTTGCAGCATCGTAAAATTGCAGAAGAGGTGAAGCAATCTTTTTTCAAGTTGAACGACGGCCAAAAAAAATTCTCAATTGCTTGCGCAGAGCAACAGCGCTCTACAGCATAACCTCGAAATAATTGCGATTTTGTTTGCAAACGCAAAACAATCACTAAAACTTTATCGTTTTGATTCAGCACAAAATTTAGTTTCTTTCATTGATTTGATTTTTTTTTCGTTTGTTTTAGGTTTATTTTGCTGCCGAGGCTGGCATTGTTTTTAATTTGTTCTTAAATTTTTCGCAAAAATGAGCCTCGTGCTTTTAGAAAATTGTTCTTATCAAAAAAGTGTGTTGCTATTTTTGTCAACTGGCTCTACTCTATATTTCTTTATCAGTCGAAACAGCAAATGGTTTTCAAATGCGATTCGCTTTCTCAGCAGTCTATTAGCGAACATGGCGACGATTTTAATTAATTTTCAGAAAAAATTCGCTTTATAGTTGGAAGTTTTCAACATTTTGCGATTAAATTTCGAACCCAAAAAAGATTTCTCGCACGCTTAAAGAGTGCTTCAAAATCTTCATTGGGTTAGCGAGGAAAATGTGACGTTTTTCTGCTCAAGTTATATCTCGCAATCGATCCTAGCAACTTAGCAAACGAAAATGACGGTACCAAGCTCTCAGAGCTTCAGATGCACTTGCAAAAATAACTTCTTGCCTTTAGCGAGTATTTCGTTCGGTAGCGCCTCTTATAAAAAATTCTCGTTATCACTCGCGCCAAAGTAGTAGCACAGCCACAGCGATCCCCAGCCGTACGTCACCACGACGTCATTTTTTTCAATTTTCTACAAAACTCAAATGTCTGGAGGGTAGATGAATGGTGCAAAAGTCTTAGAATTATTTTTGCTAAATTTTCGAATATACTGTAGCTTTGCTAGGGTGGACCCTAGCTTTGAGTTTAAATGCGATCAATGGGTTTGGCGTATTTTCCAACTCGCGTGATATTTCCAGGTACAAGGATACGATCGACTCCCTACAGGCGGAGTTGGAGGATTCAAGGAACCGCGTCAGAGCGATGTCTCCCTCCAAACGTGTTACAATGGCTAATACCACCCCCATTATTCATGGGTAAGCTGATATCGAGATTCTGTCAAGTTTTTTAGAATGTGGAACCTGTCTTGATAGGTTTCCTTGAATACTGGTATGCTTTTTTAGTCGTGATGTAATGTATTCTTCCCATAATTGCAATTACATTTTTATTTACCAAGTTACCTAGACCCAAAGAGACAGTGAAGGGATTTTTTTCGTCTTCAAGTCAAGCTGCCGCCTGTCTACCACACCCTGTGTCATTTAATTCTAATCGTAAAGCAAGAAAGCGGTAAATACCAATTTTTATAGCTTTTAGCTTGATCCAATCTGCAATCGAACCCGGGTTTACCGCTTTGGGAGCTGACGCCTTATTCACTCGACCACTAATCGGCATCTAACGTTTGTTCTTGCTTACTAATGTTAACTTCTTTTTGTGATTTTTGTAGCAAACAACTATCAATCAACCCGTTGCTTAAAATCATAGTCTCCATTGATGTTTTAAAAAAATACAACCGCCTCCTCTCCAAAAATTTGTGCAAGTGATAAGTTTTTTACCGAAACTTTCACTTTTGGATAGCGTTGCGAATAAGTATCACTTGCATCAGGTCGCTGTATATATTCTTGCTACGTTTCTTCAACCCCCTTATGTGCGTAACTATGTATTTACACTTTACAGGTATTCGCCAATCCGACCACATAGCTCCTCACCTCGATATCTTCCTGAAAAAGACAGATAAAAAATAAGACAGAAATTTCTCTAATCCGGGAGCTAATCCAGTTTGCGATTTTTCTATTAAATTTGGTGGGATAAAACATGTCTAGCTAATTACTAATTATGCTTAGCTTTAAGATCGACAAATTTATTGTTGACGAGAATCTTCCATTAAACAAAGCAAAGAACGAAACTTCAACGAATATTTCTTATTAAACGTTCCAAACAAAACACAATTCATCATCGAAAATTAAAAAACCGCAACGGTCTGCTCAGATTAGATCTAAAAATATATGCAAATATGTTTCGGTTAAGGCATTATCTATCCCAATATAGTTGTTTCGCTGATTCTCTAACTTGAAGATTTTGCTTCGTCATCAGCAGGTTTGTTTTCATTCGTCCAGTAAAAATATTCAATTTCGTAAGCGGTCTACGTTATTATGTTCCGAGAAATTTATGTTAGGACGGTACTAAAATAATTTTATAAAACTAACGATCTGAAACTCGAATTTAACATTTTCTCACCTTTGCGCTTCTGTATTTCGCAATGCAAATGCTACTCGAATAATATCGTAGCGCTGCTGCGTTTTAATTCTTTTTCATGCAAGCTGCTTCCAATTTCTTGTTAGCAATTTTTTAGTTAGCAATGTAATATTTTATATCTTGTGGACGGTTTTCAAGTCTAATGTTAAGATTTGAGTGTTAGTAATGACAAGTTCTTAAATTTTTTGCTACAGTTTTGATTCTTCCGTCTTATTGAGTCGATATGTGTTTAATGTTTTTACGTAAATTTTAGAATCAAATTTTCTCGCATTTTAAAAACTTATTTTTCACCTAAAGTAAGTGCAATTTTAAACAGATCAAAAAATGAATAAACCACCCTATGTGTTACACCATAGGTCAGTCATGGTAGCCTATTCACAACATATAGCAATTTTCGATTTTAAACCTTTCAACCTTTAATAGCAATTCGATTGTAAATTGCTTTAGTTTGGTTACTAGAAACTTTTACTTATAAAATTCTTTTTTAGTGCCTTATAGTTAGTGCTTTGAACTGTTTTTTGTGTGCATTGAGTGCTTTTTGAAGCTGATTTTTTTATAGTTTAATTTGTTACTTGTTGGTCAGAAACTTGATTTTAAGATTTTTGAATGTTTTCCTGTATATGTGTTGTGCTCAAAGGGCAGCAAAGGCCTTCTTTATTTTGGCCTCCCAGTTGCCCTTTTGCCTAATCTAGAGTATGTGACATGTATTGTATTGTGTGCACTGTACAGTTGTACACTCTGTTTCGGTTTTTCGGCAAAAAAAATAGTTTACGTTTTTTTATTCGAGTGTCTGACTCTGTATGACTGTGACCGTATATTGACTCGTTGATGTGCAGTTTCAAAATCGTGTTTTTTAAAGTCAAACAAAATTATAGTTTTTTGTGCAACGAAATTATTTATTCTAGCACGTTTTCAATTTTATACTCAGAAATAAACTATTTTCTACAAATTTTGCCTTTAACCATATTATTTACTGAAAGTCTAAAGACTGAACAGCAATTGGCAAGAATATTAAACATTATCAGATATTGGGTATCGGTAAGGGTATCTCCTCAATTGGAGAGATGGCATATGTGAAATTTTGCGCCAAGTTGAAGCCCTTAAATGTCATGGTTGAAAACACAAAATTTCGTAGAAGTGTGGTTGGTTGTAAGTTAGGGTTTGAGTCTAGGTTAAAATTAGAGTTAGGGTTAGGATTGGAATTGCGGTTAAGCTTAGAGTGAAATTTTTACAAAAAGTGAAATAACGCAAAAAAAACATTTTTAACACCCGAAATTACGGCATAGATAGACTGTTTATATCAACGTAAGAAATTGAAGCTCACAATATCAGCTGCAACATATCCGAGTTCTTTGCACACCGTGGGTGTAGCGAAAGAGCAAAGCTCACTTAATCAATTAGACCTACACCCACATAATCAAAAAACCATAGGTGGGCAAGTTAATGCAAAACGTTAGCTTCGTTAACCCTAGTCCGTTAACAAACTTCACACCTCCGTTCACGTTAATCCGTTATTTTCTGCTTTAATTAACGGAAGTTAATGAAGTCCGTTAATTTGTTAATATTTTGCGTGTAATTTGCATTTCTTTTCATTCACTCGCTTCTAGAACACGTGTTGACGATGTTGAGCTGATTGTAAGGAAATATCTATTGCTATGGTTGCGTTGTTGTATTTTGGAAGTTACATTTTACAGTCTAATCTAATTTTAAGATTAAAATAAGTTCAAATGCACTAACAAAGCTGCGATCGAAAAATCTTTGGAAATTACAAACAGCGATAAGTAATAGACCTTGGAGGCTGCAGCTTATTATTTGCCGCAAAAAAGAGCTCCTTTCTTCGCTTTCTTCTATAAAACTTGTGCTAATATGCAACAAGTGTTACCATGTAAACTGGTTTGTACCGGTACGATGAATAAATGTTGCAAGAAATTAACGATAAAAACCTTAACGGAAGTTAATTTAGTCCGTCAACGTGAAAAAAAACTTTACGGATTAACGATTTAATGAAAAAGTTAGCTTCGTTATTAACGATTAACGGACTTGAGCCCACCTATGCAAAAAACAATATGCAGGAGGCTATCCGTACGTAATTTAAAAAAGAAGGCACAAAGTTCACTAGTTGACGTAACCAGCGCTAGAAAAAACAAAGAACCACAGCGCATACCTGATGAACCCTGGCAATATACTTAAATTACACATTTTGAATGATAATCTAGTAATGTTTCGAAACGAAATATCTAGACCATTTATAGAAGCAGTGCCGCAACTAAAACATTGTACTAAAGGGGGCAAAATTTCTTTCTAGGGGGGCCAAAATTTTTGGGCTGGTCTACGTTTCGCCGAGTACTTTGCTGATCTCAAAAAAAAAAAGTCATCGCCCCAAATTGGTCTACTTCTTTCCGAGTTTTCTGTTGGTCTCCAAAAACAAAACAAAAAAAGGTCATCGCTCCAAATTGGTGTCTACTTTTCTCCGAGTTCTCTTTTGGATTCCTAAAAAGACACCACATTGAAACTGCTGCAAGGGAAAGGGAAGTTTGGGTAGGCATGTTGGGCAATTGGGGGGGACGGAATTTTTGTTTAAAGGGGCGCCGCCCTCTTGCCCCCCCCTAGTTGCGGCCCTGTATAGAAGGCTTGTAACGAAAATGCCATTTTTTACGACAGGTAAAAAATTAGCAAGTCGAAGAGATAATTTTGGCTTAGAACATCATAACCAGAGGTGGACGCCTCGAGGGCACATTTTGAAGTCCTTGGCCTTGGCCTCGAGGACAGCAGTATTTTTGGAATTATTAAAATTTTGTGGAGCGCCTAAAAAACTTTATGGAAGACTTGTTTTTTGTAGATTGCCTGAAAAAAATGTTTGAAGATCTTTTTTTTTTTCGGAGAGAATTTGCGCTTATGTCCTTGGTCCTTAGCCTTGACCTCGAGCATTACTGTCTTTGGCCTCGAGAGGGTCTGGCCTCGGATTTTTTTTATGTCCTTGGCCTTGGCCTCGAGCCTACAGTGTCCTCGACTCCACTTCTGATCACAACAAGGCTACTTTATTACAGTGGTGCTGCGTGACATTTCAGATAAGGCATGCAATTATGATGAGGTCATCAGCTTTGATGAACGAGGTCATCAGCTTTGATGAGGTCATCAGCTTTGATTGGTTATCACTCAGACCGTAAAATCATAGGTGGGCAAGTTAATGCAAAACGTTAGCTTCGTTAACCACTAGTCCGTTAACGAACTCCACACCTCCGTTAACGTAAATCCGTTATTTTCCGCTTTAATTAACGGAAGTTAATAAAGTCCGTTAATCCGTTAACGTTTTGCGTGTAATTTACGTTTCTTTTTATTCACTCGCTTCTAGAACACGTATTGACGCTGTTGAGCTGATTGTAAGCAAATATTTATTGCTATCGTGGTCTTTTTGTGTTTTTGAAGTTGCATTTTACAGTCTAATCTAATTTCAAGATAAAAACAAGTTCAAATGCACAACAAAGCTGCGATGGGAAAATCTTAGGAAATTGTGTACAGCAATAATTCACAGACCTATGATGCTGCAGCTTATTATTTGCCACAAAAAGGAGCTCTTTTTTCGCTTTCTTCTATAAAACTCGAGCGAATACGAACAGGTGTTACCAGTACAAACTGGTTTGTACCGGTACGATGAATGAATGGTGCAAGATATTAACGATAAAAACCTTAACGGAAGTTAACAGAACTTAACGGAAGTTAATTAAGTCCGTTAACAGAACTTAACGGAAGTTAATTTAGTCCGTTAACATGAAAAAACATAATTAATGAGCTAATGAAAAAGTTAGCTTCGTTATTAACGATTAACGGACTTGTGCCCACCTATGCGTAAAATAAATAGGCAACTTACACCTTTAAATGTCTAGCATTGCAACTAGGCCTCCTCTCCTCAATACACATTACTGTGTATATTTGCCGTCCAAGTACGAGTCTTTCTAGTGTTACTACAGACAGTGACAGCAGAAACTCTGATAACAGGTCTAGCAGTTTTACATGTGCCACTGCCAATACCAGAAGTGGAGTCGAGGACACAAGGCCAAGGACACAAAAAAAATCCGAGGCCAAGGACAGCCCTTCCGAGGACAGACCCTTTCAAGGCCAAGGACACATGCGGTAGTGTTCTCCAAAAAAAAAAGGTCCACAAAAAATTTTTTCAGACAATCTACAAAATTTCTACAATTCAAAATCAATACAATTCAAAAAAAATTTCAAAATCAGCCGGTATTCCAAATAAAGTTAAACAGTTTATGAACGCATCCACTCTACTTCAATTGTATTGCTCCATTTTCCATTCTTGTCTTCAATACGGCATCATTAGCCTATATGGGGCTCAACATTTAAATCTTATCTGAAAAAATTAAATACTTTGCAAAACAAAGCTGGCAAAATAATAGCAAGGGGATCATGCGTGAAAGGGCTACCCTGTTTTATGCTAAACTGAAAATTAAAAAAATTTAAGATATGAATTTATTCAGTGGCGTTGCTAGGGATGGTGGCACCCGGGGCGGAATTTCGTGGTGTCACCCCTTTTCGGTCCAAAAATAGGTGCAGACCAAAAAAAAAGGTCATTGCCGTCAAAGTGGTGGGTTTTCTGCCCAGAAATATGTGAATTCCACAACAAAAAGAAAGGTCTTCGCCGCTAAATTAATTGGGTTTTAGTTCAAATGAGAACAGAAAAAAGACCTTCACCACAAATCAGTGGAGATATGGTTTCATTTTATGATATGGTGTCATCCCAAAATAGTGACACCCGGGGCAGCCCCCCTAGCGACGCCACTGCATTTATTAGAGCTAGCTTTATTCATGCTTAAATTTCACGCAAAACAGCTGCCTTCCAGCTTCCTTGATTGTTTCAAACTTACAAATGCGATTCATGCAAAGCAAACAAGATCGTGTACTAATGACAATTATTTTCTTCCTCGTTACAAAACGATGAAACTTCAAAGATCTATAAAATAACAAGGAGCTAAACTATGAAATTGTATTAGTAATTAGATCAAAAAATCAACATCTGTTAAATTGTTTAAAATAAATTACAAAGCGTTCTTATTAAAAAATATAATATTTAATCAATCACAGATACATCGGTAATTTAACAAAAAAAGTTGTTCAGTATTTTTATATTTTACGTATGACTTTTTTTTTTGTTGGAAAACAGGAGAAAAAGATGCCTTAGTCAGCGTAATGACCTTTTTTTTGGATAAAGCCAAAAATCGAGCAAAAAATTTTTGCAGCAGAGATCGAGAACGCCTTAAGGCTTAAGGGCTGGGGCATTTTGACATTTGAGTTCAGAATGTTCGCACTATTTCCGGCATTTTCACTAGAGGTGAAAAGTTGGAGGGAACACTGGTGCTGTACATCACGTAACATTGTACGGTATGTACTACGGTAGGTGTTTGCATTGCATTTCTGATTTCTTTTAACTTTTTCTACGATATCTGTTTTTTGTAATGTTGGTATTATTTGTTTTATTTCTGTGGTGCGGTAACTAAAATAAATTCGTTTGTTCATTCTTAAATTTTAACAGATTTTCAGCCTAAGTTGTGCTTAGCTTCATTCAGCATTGGAGACTTACAGTATGATATGTTGGAAAAAGTTGTGTTTTGTTATCGATATACCGGTAGTAGGCCTACAGTGATTATGATTGAAGTTGAGATTCACTTCGATAGCCTCAAAAAATAGGTTCAGGATTCAGGGCCACAACCAGGAGGGGTAAAAGGGGGTGGCACCCCCCCCAAGCTAAAATTCTGCCCCCTGTCATTGCCTAGCATGCCTACCCAAACTCCCCTTTCCCTTACGGAAGTTTCATAATGGTGGTGTCTTTTTGGTAGGAAACCAACAGAGAACTCCTAGAAACGTATAGGCTACCAATTTGGCGCGAAGCTAGATGTCTATTTTTTCTGTGGAGATCAACAGAAAACTCGATAAAAAGTAGACCACTTTGGCACAATGACCTTTTTTTTTTGAGATCAACGGAGAACTTGGCTGAAAGTAGACTAGTCCAAAATTTTTGGCCCCCTAGAAAGAAATTTTGCCCCCTCTAGAACAACGTTCTAGTTGCGGCATTGTCAGGGTTAGAACCAGTTTCTTGGCTTGACTAAACTACAGTGAGTTAACTGATTGAAGTGACTTCATACTAGCGAGTAAGATTTTAGTAAAGGTCAAAAGTGGTTTTGATAAAGGATCAGCTTTTCAATGGTAAGTGGTTAAGTTATTTGCATTAGATTGATAATTTTGACATTTAATTCAGTTGAAGCATGATTCATCGATTGCTTGTTTTAACGTAGATGTTATGTGCTTGATGATTGTATTAACATGAAACCAGTGGTCGCATATTAATTTGGGTTGAATAGTTTCACGTGGATATTACGTTAGCTCTGCTTTGGCTTTGTTTGAGCTTTGTTTGAAGCCGAAGGTGCTGTGAAAACTGCTCTCTCTTGTACTTAAGTTTACTGCATAATTTTGAAATACTAATGCAGGATAATATAAATTCAAATTTTGTAAAATGAAGCATTATAGGGACGTTCAATATCAGTTGCAGTCAGTTTATCGAATGAGAAATTATAAGCAAAGTCAAGGCAAGTTTTTGTCAAAGCTTTTTCACTTTAGAATGAACGCTTGTGACCCAATTGAACAAATACTGGTCATAATGCAATTTGATTTTTTGATTGTTTTAGGCTACTACCATAATGTAATACTGGTAGGCCTACCAGTACATCGTTGAAATTATAATGTGCATGATCAAAAATGTATGGTATATAGTGACTACCGGTATTTTATTGAAAATTTTCAAGTTAAAGAGAATAAAATTAGAAATAAAAAAGAGAAATATTCATTGACACTTTTTTCATTTGCTTTCTTAAGAGTTAAGATTAGGGTTTAGGTTAAGATTTGGGTTAGGGTTTGATTTGGGAATAGTTTTAGAGTAAGCATTTGAGTTTGGGTTAGATTTGAGTCAGAATTAATAAAAAACTTGATAAACATTTCCAGTGAAATAAATCCTTCCAGAATGTATATACCATGAAAGGTATATTTATAAAGTCAAAAAATATGAAAAACATCATGTTCAAAATAAAATAAAAAGGTACCGTACCTTAAACTCCTGGTGCATGATTGTATTGGTGCATAATAGTCCTGATATGTAATCGTCCACTCTTAATAGGTAAGGCCACTTTTTGTGTTGTTTTCTATGCTGTGCTTGCTACTGCCTTGGAAATATATGCAACTGCTCATCTATAGTGTAAAAAAGTTAGCTGCTGTGAAGGTCCTGCTCCTCTATTTTTTTGTTCTGGATTATCCTATAAATTAAAGCATGGAGGGTAGCAGGGGCGCAACCAGAAATTTTTAAAGAGGGAGGTTTGAATTTTTCAAAAAGCAACCAGTACCCAATTGTAGTTAATTTAGTTATAGTCAAACTGGGTTTCGTGGTAATAGTAGCATCGATACAACATTTGTTTATTCGAAAACCTTGTAATAACGATTTTAAAAGTTGTTGGTTGTAAACATTGTCTGCAAGATAACAATTTACCCCTACGAGAGCCTGGAGGCAAAGCCCCAGCCGCTGGGCAATTCCTGCAAATTTTCAGAAAAAGTAGCCATTTTAACGCCATTTGGATGACGTTTTGCACGGTTTTAGAGCAATTAGAAAAAGCTAAATTAAGAAGATAGAGGCCTGGGGGCAAATCCCCTAGCCACTGGGCATTCTTGCAGTTTTTCAAAAAAACATAGCCATTTAAACGCCATTTAGATGGGATCACGTCTTTTCGGTGCGACCATTTCGGCGCCACCTGTTTCGTTGCCGTACGTTTTCTGCACAAATCGTTTCGGCACCAATTCGGTGCTCTTTGACTGTTCACTTATTTAGGGTTTGGGTTAGGGTTAGGGCTTTGGGTTAGTGTTAGTAAAAAGCACTAAATATTGGCGCTGAAAAGTCGTGGACCCATTTAGATGGTGTGTTGAACATTTTTAGAGCAATTAGAAAAAGCTAAATTACTAAGATGTGGAAGAGTTTAAAAGAATTTGTTTTGCTTAATCCAATCAGCCCTCGCACACTTACTGGTCAAGTCCAAAATATCTTTAAATGCTGAAAGATCGCAAATTTGGATTAAAATTTGTTAAATCAATTTGTTTTCAAATTCAAAAAGCTTGTTAGTGGCACAGAATTTCAAAATTGCTTTCATTAGTGTCTGAGCCTTAGTTTCCAGTCTTTGAGTAATGAGTAGTCTTAAAAAAGGCTGTTTTAGATTGAACGTTTTCATCTAGCTCTCTTCATGAATCCACACTGAAATGAAGAAAAACTAAAATGCAATGGCATATTCAGAGGTTGATTTCACTGAAATAGACAATGGATTGTTAAAAATTACCTAAAATACTGTTAGGTTAATGCAAAAATATGGAAAGAATCAATTGGAAATGATTGATCTGACGCTATTAAATTAAAATCTCCACGTTTGAATGTAATTTTGTTGTGGTTTTTGTCTTTAAACAGTGGATTTGTTTCTTTTGTTTGTTTTTTTTTTGCAAAATGCATTTGGCTTAGTAGGTTTTTTTACACAAGGATGACTTTTTTTCATTAAATGAAAAAAAGACAGCAACATTTGTCTTTTTTTCAGTGTCAAGCTCTGTTCTGCTCAGAAGTTTATGATTTGGTATAATCTTATCCATTATTCAATGGATATAACAAATACACATAGCTACACAATATATCCGTCTTGTAGTTGAAACACTGTAGAAGCAATATTGTAGTTGAAACAAATGCAAAAATCTCAATTGCTTGGTAAATATTTTTCAGGATCAAATTACAGCCCTAAAACAATACTTTAAGTGATTAGCAACAACTTATTTAGTCAAAAGTAGACATGGCAAAGTGTTACAAACTACGTTACATCAACAAAATTACGTTGTTTTTTGAGTTCCAAAAGGGGGAGGTTTGACTCCCAACCCCCCCCCCCCCCCCCTTGGTGTGCCACTGGAGTGTTGTATTCTACCTACCGGTGTAGTATTCTACCTACTTGCTGCCAGTACTGCTTTGCTGTGGTATGTGCAACTTTTGCTAAGAATCGCAATGTGTGTGCATAAAACAGAAAGATTCAAAAAACAAATTTAAGTTTAATTTTTGAAATAGCTTCTAACTATCAGTAAGCTTAACCTGCGATTAGAAGCTACAAATGTTTTGGTCTGCTGCTGTAGTTGCCCCTAGTCAGCTACACTAGTTGTTGTAATTATTTGATTTTATATGGGTCAGCTTTATCAGTTTCGGTTTTGTGCTGCTGTGTACTATAGTATTAGCTTATTTTGTTGTTGATTTTAGGTTTGTTTTGTTTCAAAAGCTAAGAAACCAGCCTCACCTTAATAAAAACCTACTTTTTTTCAGTGATCAAATTGATTTTAACCCAAGCGGGTCATCATCGGTTATCTTATTCAAATTTTATGTTTTTGGATGTTTTCAAATTTGACTATAACCAGTGTTAAAAAAAAGCGAGTAGTACCAGTTTTGCATGATAAGCAGATTAAATTTTCAGCTAAGTGTTTGTCGACTTAGTGCATGTTGTTTTGTTAGAGATTGATTTACTTCTGGAAATTAGTGGTGAAATGTTACTACAGTTACATTGTCATTTGCTTAGATTATATTCAATGGATCATATTGGTATCAATATTGGGAGGTTTCCTATATATTTTTTTTATTCAACTCCAACAGCAACAACTTAAGGTTTGCTTCCATTGGGCCCAAACAGTCTACCTGTCCCAATGGCCCAGCCTGACAAAAGACTTAAAACAGATCCAACATTTTTTTCTGAGTTAGTGTGGTTAGACAGACTTGAAGGGTGTGGTTTATGCACATAAACTTCAAACTCTTGATAGTTAGAAGTTGTTCCTTTGTTGCACACTACGTGTCATATTTTTATAGCATAGTGATGCAAATGTTAGAAATGTAATGCATGATTGACTGTCTCGATCGAAAGAGTTGCTGATAGGTATTGCAGAATAATCTTTCAATGCCCAAATAAAACCCCAAGGTTGAAGAAAATAATTTAAAGAGCATTCAAGGCAAATTTTTTGGCTCAAGTTTCTCTGAAAAAAATGTGGCTGATCTATAGATTAACTTCATCAAACTAGTGTTTTATGATTTTCGGTTTTTAGATTTAGCAGTTTAGATTTCTCCTCAGAAATTTTGCCAGGGTTGCCAATTCGAAACAAAATTTAAAAAAGTTACTACCAGTTCCAAATTTTCAATCAGTTTTTTTGTGGCAGAGTTTTTGTTAAGATAGCTTTTAATAGCATCAGAGCTATCATTCCCATTCTTTTGAGAAAAATGGATAGCCTTAAAAAAGGCAGTTTTAAATTAAACGTTTTCATCCAGCTCTCTTCACGAAACTACAGTGCTGGACTGAAGAAAAACTCAAATGTGGTGATATACAGGGTATCTCGGTGAAATGTATATATACACTGTTTAAATGACCACAACACCAACATTTCTTGTTTTCAAAAAAGTTTCATAATTCAAATCAGTGTCAACAAAATTTAACCCTATTTTATAAGTTTGTATTTCTTGTTTTTGTATTGGAGAGGTGTTAATTTTATTTTACTTAACTTGTTTAACCATTGTATTTTATACACCATTTTGGCAGTATTTTGCCAAAATGACGTCATTATAATGATGTCATCAACTTAAAATTAATTTTTCCTCAAAAAATTTGGTGAACAAGCAACATGCCAAAATCGATGTTTTTGTGACTTCTGGTGTATGAGTTAGGTAGGGGGGGGTAGATGTTTTTGTGACTTCTTGTTTGTACTTCTGGTTGTGACTTCTGGTTTGTACCCCCTGTTTTGTAAAATGCATTGGTTAAACAGGTTAAGTAAAATAAAATTAACTTCTCTCCAATACAAAAACAAGAAGTACAAATATATAAAATAGGGTTAAATTTTGTTGGCACTGATTTGAATTATGAAACTTTGCGTGGAAACAATGATTGTTGGTGTTGTGGTCATTTAAACAGTGTATACATTTGATGGGGACACCCTGTATAGAGGTTCATTGCATTGAAAAAGAGTAGAAATGATAGCTTCGACACTATTAAAAGCTGTTTTCGAATTCTGTACCACTGAAAAGTTTTTGTTAAGACAAAGTACAGATTAGAAATATAAATTAGGTGCCATCATGTGAATGTGTATAACAAGCCAGCTTTGCAAAAGTTAATCTTGTTACAATACTAATAAAATGGCAACACTGAAGTAAGAGAAAATTTGTTAATTTTGAACGCTAATATCTTGAAAGCAGGAAAATGTTGAAAGTTTAGTTTTGGTGAGAATGCATTTTAAGTTGATCATTACTATTTGTACTTCAGCAAACATAAAGCAATATATACCTGTAGTAGTCACAGAGTATATCATTTGTTTAGAATTATATTTTCCCATCCAGAGATGAAGCAGAACAAGTTTGATGTTGTTTTGTTATTTCATTTTGCATGTAGCAGTTGTTTTTGGAATTGCAAAGCAAAAAGCATATGTTAAGTTTCAACAAATTTCATCATGTGGTGGTAATGGTAGTTTTGGTTTCAAATTACAGATGACTAGGCCTTCGATTCTTTAAGTTGCGTAAAAAAATTGTTCTGAAAAAAAGCTGATAAAAATTTTTATTACGTGGGAACCGTGATGGCAGTAAATGTCATAATTTTATGTTCTTTCTAAAGGTTGTCAGATACTGTGAAGTGTAAAATGAATTTACTGTTTTTCTGTGAAATGATATATTATTTTGTTAAATATTGATTTGGCATGGACAAATTTATCGATTGTGATATGTTTGCGTTTATTGGATTCCATGAAGTGATTGTGTGTGTCTGCTTGTTTCAACTTGTAGCTGTGGCTGGTCAAAAGTATACATTACATCCTGTTGAACACACAAACGATTGCACCACTGCTTTGATTTCTGTTGAAGTTGAGACCATAGGTTCATTCAATTTTAGTTGGTTTGTAATCCATGAAAATGTGAGAACTGAAATTGCTGTAGTCTTATTGTCTCAAACAGGAAAAATACGATACGTTCAAGTTGACAACAAATTTTTTTCACCAGATGTTTATAGTCTCAGCCACTCTCCTGAGTCTTTACCTTTATCAGCACTTGGAAATAATCGTTTTACTTCCACTTTAGTTGTAACAAATTTGGATGTTAATAAAATTGTTGAATTTGGTGCTGGAGGGGGATATCCAAGAGCTAATGTAAATGTTTCTGCTCTGTTTTGTAATGTGGAGGATCAATATTGTCAAAATACGCCAGCTAAATCTAAAATTATTTGTGGCTCTATTTTTTTGAAACAACCTATCAGCATTGATCAATATCCAATCCATGTTAAGTGTCTTGTAAATGGAAGTCTAAACACCTCTGCAATGTGTTTACCAGCATTCCACAAGTCATCAGTAATAACAACTGCAATGAGTAATCCTATTAGTATTGATTTTTCAAGCATTTTTAATGCTGATAATGCCACAAACCAAAAGAAAATTACACTTGTGTGCTGGTATGTTGTTCTACTAGCATTTTTTGCAGCAGGTATATTTGGGTGTGCGGCGCTTGTTTTGAAAAGAAAGCAAAGAAGAGAATTTTCAGATACTGAACAAAACAATCAAAATAAACTGTCATATACTGATTCAAAGACAGCTTTTCTTCAACAAAGATATAGATCGTTCTATTTGCAAAAGAAATTGAATTTTTGTTAAACAAGAACTAAGGAAAAATCAATGGGGGTATTTTAAGTAAGGCAAATTGCGTTAGACTAGATTGACCTTGACTCCATCCTTTTTGACCCAGCCGTTCCGGAGATGTTTCACTTCAAACATTACATCGGAGCCTCTAACGTTATATATTTTTTAATGTTTATTGGCAAACTTTGACCTACTTTAAGTCTTAGGGTCTTTCCAGTTTTAGCCCATAGTAATGCTGCAATTAAGCTTCTGCATTGGATCGTTTTGCTGCGCGTTAGTCAGTTTTGTCTCATCAGCAGAATAGATCCGAGCTCGAAAAAAGAGTAGACCATATGGTAGCCCAGATAGCAATTAAGAAACGTGTAGGAACAAGTAAAAGTAAGGGTAGTTGAGTTAATTAGAGTAGTAGGCCATTGTTTGCAACTTAGATGGAAAAGTTTATTCTGGGGTCACAAAATACTAAAAAGCAAATACAATACACCTACTCCAGTACTGGTAGTCTTATTATCAGTTATGAGTTTGTAGCCTAGTAATAAAAACCTTATTGCTAGGCTAGGTTATGATTTAGACTAAAGTGTTTCTGACAGTTGCGCTTGATTTTTATTGAGAACCTAAGGCTACCAAACTGTCTACTCTTTTTACCAGCTCGGATATGTTCTGCAGACAAGATTAAACTGATTTGTGCACAGCAAAATGATAGCAAAGTAGCCTAATAGCAGTATAACTTTAGAAATGCTAGAAGTGTTGGGATTGCGACTAAAAATTATCAAAATTTATAACATTAGAGGCTTCGATGTTGTGTTTGATGTACCAGTAGATTATCTCTGGAATGGCTGGGTTAAAACGGATGGAGTCTACTCCAATCTAGTATAACACAATTAGCCTACCTTTAAAAATACCCACATTGATTTTGCCTTTTGTCCTCATTTAAGCAAATGAATATTTTTGAGTGCATGGTGTTTTAGAATAATCTACAATGCATATTGTTTTGTTGTTGTATCCTTTTTTGTTTACTGTTGCTTGTGATTGTTGCATTGCAAACCAGTAACATGAAACTACAATGTACTACTGAAAAAGACGAGGTAAGATAGGCTACCGTGTAAAAACTGACCATGGATCAAGATAAAAATTCAATATTTTTGCGTTAAAAGAAAATTCAAACCAAAGGGCCTAGTTTTACTTATAAAAACACATTTATTTTGCCAAAGCCACAGCAGAAACCTTGGCAAAAACAAATCCTAACCGTGGGACCTACCAGATGACTAAGTCGGTTTGAACGACATATGTAAGTTCGAGCCAGGACAACCGACCATGAACCAACGATTTTGTTACAGTGATTTCGTCGCGGTGGTTTCGTCACAAAGTGAGGGTTTGGGCAAGATGGTTCTGGGGATAGTAAAAATATATTTAGGATCACCCTTCTAGCCAATCAGCGTTGTTTGCGGTCAGTTTGTCATGGTCAGTTGTCGTGGACCCATGTAAGTTTCATGTTGCCATGTTCCTACAGCCAAATTTTTTCCTGTAAAGTCAAAATTTTTCATGTTAAAGTTATTTGATGTCGAATAATAAAAAATCAGACAAAAACATAGGTAGTCAATTATTTTCACTCGTTATCTTAAAAACTAAGACTAAAGTACAATGTACCTCTTAAGAGACATATTTTGTGTGAAGAAATGCCAAATTGTGTCCAAAGCTGTAAAAGTATGTGTGTTTAAGAGCCTAAAAATTTGTTCCAAGTTAACGATGTTAATAGGTCTATTTGAGTTTTTAAAAATGGCTTTTCTTTAGTTTTTTATAATTTCTTAGTTTCTTGGTTCTGTGAGCTGAGGTTTATGACAGTAAATGCCATGATTTTATTTTTGTTTCTAAAGGTTAATGGATACCGGTACTGTAAACTAAACTTACCGTTTCACTGTAAATTTTCAGTCTTAGTTGTCATTAAACTTTAAATAAGCTTGAATGTTTTTATCCAAGACTGTTCCATATTTGCTGCAAATGTTCAATGCAAAAATAGCCATCTGGTAGACATACGTCAATTGTAAAATATTTACATTTATTGGTTTCCACAAAGAGATTGTGGGTATCTACATTTTCCAATTTGTAGCTAGTCAAAATTATATGTTTCATTCAATTGAACGTAAAAATGATTGACAACTGCTTTGATTTAAGTTGAGCCTGTAGGATCATTCCTTTTTGGTTGGTTTGTCGTTCATGGAAAATGTTAGTACTCAAATTGCTACAGTCATATTGTTTCATGCTGAAAGAATAGCATTCAATGGAGTTCTCAATGAATTATTTTCACCTGATGTTTATAATCTTAGCCATTCTGCAGAGTCTTCATACCTCCATTGGCACTTAGATATAATTCATTTACTTCTAGTTTAGTTATCAGAAATTTGGATGTTAATGAAACTATTAAATTTGGTATTGGATTAAGGTCTTCACTAAATCCTGTAAATGTTTTTGCTCCATTTTGCAATGTGATGGATCAATATTGTCAAAATACTCCAGCTAGATCTGAAATTGTTTGGTGCTCTATTTTTGTGAAACAACCTATCAACCAACACTGATCAAGATCCAATCCATGTAAAGTGTCTTGTAAATCAAAGTCTTAAACACCCCTGCAATGTGTTTATCAGTATTCAAAATAAATTTTCATCTATTTATTGGAGCAGCTGTTGCAGCAATTAGATTAGGGCAGTGGTTCTCAACCTTTTTTCTCATGTGGCCCACTAGCTTTATCTCTCTTGCACAAAGTAAAAAAAATTGCAAAGCAGAATATTTATTCTTAGCAGAATATTTATTCAAAATGTGCATCAATGCAAAACTTGAGGCTGAAATTTGTCCACGGGTGCTTCAATTCTTGGAGATGTTGAACAGAGAGCACACTGCATATCATCTTCAGCATCGAAGCGGTTACAAGCTGTTGTCTTCATGTGCAGCGAAGTGGAAAATCCTGACTCGCATAAATAAGTACTACTAAACAATAGAAGTTCTTTCATGCATACCTTTGCCACACGTGGGTATGAAACACATTACCTTGCTCAAAACTCACAGATTAATAAATTGTCAAGCATATCTTTACAAGCAGAGTCATTTCTGAGATGAATGAGTTTATCTAGTAAATCATCCTGAACTTTTCTACTGGGATTGAAAACGGCTTTCTCACAAGCTCCAAATCAACATTAGATATTTCAGGAAAGTACCTCAAAAATCTTTTTTGAGATTGGCAAGATGGGCAAGGATTTCAGATGATAAATTTGGATCCTAATTACCATTAACGACGAATGAAAGTTTTTTGAACATTGCAAAATTTCCCTTCTCAACTTTTCGTTGCCAATTATCAAGTTTTTGGGTAAAGGCATTTAGTGCATTCTTGAAATCAAGTACAGTTTTTTTTTTTTTTTTTAGGTTTAAGCGATTTAGTTGACTAAAAATATCTACCAAATATGACAAATGAAATTTGAAAGTGTTATGCTTAAAAAATGATTCCAATTTGTACTTTCTTTGCCTAATGCCTATTCAAAAATTCTTTCAACTCTTATCACAATTCAAAAACTCTTGCTAAAACATTTCCCTTATACAACCAACAAACTTGAGTATACAAGTAATAAAATAAATAAATTCAAGTGTATAGCATTTATTTCAGAACATAACTTTTTGACAAGACGTGTGTCAAATGCAGCATTCTTTACAAAGTAAACCGTTTTGATAGCTATGTCAAGTACATCTTAAAAGATTTGGGAAGAGACTTTGATGCCAAAGCTGTCTGTATCATGCAATGCATTGAAACAGCACCGTCAGTGCAAACAGCATCTCAATTTTCTCACTTAAGTTCCTCTTGGTCAAAAATTATTGCCAAAGTTTGCTTCACATCTACAGCTTTTGTGGTGCTTTCCAACGCAGAACAAAATAACATATTATCCTTGATTTCACTTTGTGTGAAATGTCTGCAAAACACCAAGAGCTGGGAGCAAGAAGCAACATCTGTAGTTTCATCGAGTTGAATTAAAAAAGGCAAAATAGGAAATTTTTTATTTCTAAATTGACATGCTCTTTGATATTAACAGACAAATCAGCAATTCTTCACTTCACAGTAACGTTTGAAAGGAGTATTTCTTATAGTTTTCTTTATCACTTTCGAGACCTAGTATGATTCTAGCCATTTCTGTAGCACAAGGTTTAATGAGAGTTTGTCAATTGTATGAGGTTTACATTCCTTTGCAATCATAAAACTGACTACATATGATGCTTCAACTAGGCTTTTAGAATGTTGTTGAAAATAGCTTCGTGCATCCAAACGCTGACGTTTCAAGACTCTCTCCCTTCGTTCGAACTTTTTTGAGATGAAGTTTTAATTAGATGGCCTTAATGAATGCTGACTTAGAACTTTATTACATAAACCACACTGGCGTTTTTTCTTCTCTGCCACGAATAATGATAGATGTACAATGTACATATACGTTAAATGTAACTGCTATCTAACTTTCATTTTGACATTTTTACTAACTCAAGCAAGGTTATTTAAAGTCTAGTGAAATAGTAATACAGGTACAGCCATATAGCCTGTTTTATTTGTAAACTTATCAGGAAGAATCTGTATAACTGTCCAAGTAAGATTGGAATTGCAGCCAAAGCAAAGGCGCTACATACACACAAAACATGGAATGTCTTTGAATGAGAAATACTTAAAAGAAAACGACATTCCTCACACCTGGTTTTGATTTTTTTTTCTGACGTAGGGCATGATCATAGTGAGGTAGTTAAAGAGGATGGTTAAATGCTATACATTTACTTTGAATAGAGCGGTTAGCGACTGGCAATCAATGAGCAAACCAGGTACAGAGCAATGAAATGTGGAAGTAAATGTGCAAAAACAATACTTTTTGCTGGAGTGGATTGATTTTGTTGTTCGATAACCATGCTAAGCTACTAAGTTTGTGAAACGACACATTTCCACTAAACTTTTGATAAATGCTATTACAATTATATTCCTTAATCACCATGGCCCATTTAAAATCTCGCTATGGCCCAGTGGTTGAGAAACCCTGTACTAGGGGGTTTGGTGCTCATTTTCTCAATGAATTGAAAAAGAACACTTAGCAGACACACTTTTGGAAGCTGAACAAAAAAAATCAAAATAAACTGCAAATGTCAGATCAAAGAAAGCAGTTGTTCAATGTTCATGCAAAATCTAAATTAATGTTGTCGTAAAGCAAGTTATCAGTAGATAACTTTAATTGTCATTTTGTTTTGTGCAGTAAGCGACTTTTAGGGGAGGACAATTAGGCATGATTGATTATTATGCTTGCAAATGGGCTTTAATGTGCCAAATCAAATGTTTAATTTTTTCAACAGTTTTTTTGCTAATTTTTGCTTCTGATTTTTTTTAGAAGAACCAGTAAAAAAAATATGGGTCAATGTAGACTGCTTTAAAAATTTCGCAAATTTTTAGCTTCAATTTGCTTAGCTTTATTGGAAAATAAAGCAGTCTATGACTTTTAGTTAATCATGACTTTTAGGTGCGGATGTTTATGCATCAGGGTAAAAAAATATTTTTCCAAAATTTGTTTTCAAAAACAATTTTTTTCAAAAAAATTGGTTTGTTTCAAATAACAGTTTTTTTTTTCAAAAAAAAATTTTTTTTGATTTTTTTTTCAAAAACGTATTTTTCTTTCAAATAAAAGTTTTACTTCGATTAAAATGTAAATATTTTCTGCTACCCTCTGCTGACCGAAAGAATTCGTTCTCAACTTAAATGTTGTACACAAATGACGCTCTCTCATTCATCCTTTTTCAGCCAATCACTGCTTGGCTTCTTCCTATAGCTGCTTCTTTTCTTGTGCTCTCTATTTTTACGATTCCTCTTGACTAGTGTCAGATGAAAAGCTTTGAAAATAATAGCATTTGAATCAATCAAAGTAATATGTTTTTGAAAAAAAAATTTAAAAAAAATTTTTTTTTGGAAAAAATACTTTTTTAAAAATTTTTATGGAAAAAATCTTTTTCATCTCTGGCGCCTAAAAGTCTTGGCCCTTAAAGTCCAAGTGCATAAAAATCTCAGTGCTTAATCAGCGGCACCTAAACTTCCTGTGCCTAAATGTTTGCACCTAAAATTCGCAGACCAGACTTTAGGTGCAGGTGATTAGGCACAGAACAATAAGGCATTACCCATTATGCACCATTACTATTAGGCACCATATCCAAACTTTTAATTTTCGCAAAAAGTCTACAAACATAATTTGTGTAGGGTACACTCTGGGCTCCTGGTGAGCGTGTTACCTGTACACAGGAAAGAAATGTAACGCGCAGTTTTAATGGAGTTGTTGTTTACTGCAGTTTCTAAAAACAAACGAAAACGTTTCAAACGTAATATAGCAATTACTCCAAAACCTGTAAAATTATCGGAGGCAAGATCATGTGAAGCATTCACATGCCCTGACTAACCACACCCAACCCCCATAACCAAGTAAAAAAGTGTGTTTCTCGGCTCCCATATTACTACAGTAAAATTATAGAACGCAAGATATATGAAGACTAACGCAAGATAAATAGAAATCATAAACAAATACATATATACTGATTGATTTTGCGACATAGTCAGAGGGGTTCAAATTTACAATAGCTAACTAACTACGGAGGGAAAAAATTTGCAAGAAATCAGAAACATCCTACTAGTAGGGTTGCTAAAACTGAACTGACCAAATCTCCACCTGAGAAGATTTGGTCAGTGTGAAAATGACGCATTGCTTCCAGCGTCTTGGCAAATCATAAACCGAACTAGCGTTAGCCAAGCGATAAGAACACCGGCCACTAGTGGACAACAAAGAACAAAACTAGGAATACGACGTAACAAATCCCCGCTGCAAAAATGGAAACAAAGGTAGACATTTTTAGATGTACACAAGTCGTATTGCCGAACTCAAAGATAAATTTATTTAAATATTGATACTCAAGAGATGTCAAAGAAACACGAGGGGATAAATTTTCAGTAAATACACACAAATATTACTAGTTCTAATAGATTGAGATGTTAGTGTTGGACTTGAGTTGGATTAATTAGAGGTAGACTCGAGAACTTGGCACAGTTTTGTGATGGGGCGCTTCACAATTGAGTTGGCAGTTTTAGTAAGTGCAGAGCAAACAGCACTTTTCTTGGTGGGATAAGTCTCTTAAGATCCAGCCAACGCACCATTTTCCTCTTGGCTGCAAGTCATTGACAATCAAAACAATATCGTCCTTGGTTTCATTGCATTCACTTTGGAACCATTTCTGCCGCTCTTGCAAATTTGGCTAATACTCACGGATCCAATGGCGCCAGAACTGATCCAATAAAAATTGAATTTGTGCCCAACGGCGTTACTCATAACAGTCCCATCTGTCAAAAATACCAGGGGAAAGAGTAACAGTATCACGAAGTAGTAACAAGTGGTTCAGGGTAAAAGGTTCATTGTCCATAGAGTTGAATGTGACTGGCACTAAGGGTCGTGAATTGATAATGGATTCGATTTCAATCATTACAGTAAGCAATGTATCGTCGGTCAAAACTTGTTCTATGAAAGTGATTGAGAGTATGTGGCAAACCGATCGAATCATCCGCTCCCATGCACCACCTATGTGACTGGCGGTGGAAGTTTGAAATGCCAATTGATTCTCAGTTTTGTTAAATAGTCATTGATTTGGTGTTGATCAAGTGCTTGTAACGATTCCCGCAAAACTCGATCAGTGCCAGTAAAGTTCATAGCATTGTCACTTTAGATATGTTTTGGGTTTGATCTCTGAGTGATAAATCGGCACAAGGCATTTTAAAACAAATTAGTGTCCAAGCCATGGGTAATTTCGATATGTACAGCTTGCATCATTAACCACATGAACAAGCAGCTGTAACGCTTGACTTGACTGTGGCCTTGCTTTTAACCAATAGGGGACCAAAATAGTCTATTCCACCGTGGGTAAAGGGGGGCAAATCAGGTTGCACCCAACCATAAGGGAGATCAGCCATCAGTTGCTGGCAGGCGGAAGCATTTCGTTTCTTGCTTAAAATGCAGTTTGCCTAGGACGCGATGTACAGCATAGCTTCTCTTGACTATCCAATAGTGCTGAATTGCTGATGTAACGAAGTCTAAGTATTTTCCACGCTGAAATGTCCTACCTTGAGGTGATGCTTTTGAATAAACAAATCTGTTGGATGCAAATTATTGGGGAGTATAACAGGATGCTTATTACCATAGTCGACTGCAGCATGCTACAGCGTACCTCCAACACAAAGAACTCCGTCAACCAATATCTGATGAAGCTTCCTCAATGATCTTGCGAGCGAGTCTTTAGCCAACACATGATTCTTTCTGGAACACAACTTAACTATGACTGAAAAATGTTGAAGCTGAACATATTTAATTAATGCAAGTTCGGCATATTGGAGTTCGTCAGCTGATAAGTACGATGAGAAAAAAGTGCTTGATTTTCTTGCACCACAAAACTGTTATGTATGTGATTATCCAAGCAGTAGATTTCAGAAGTTTAGGAAAAGATGAATATCTTTTAATTAGTCGGTCAATAACAGGGCAAGGAATAGGCTTAGATGCGGCAGTAACATTTACAATTGGTTCTCGTTTTTTGAAAATAAAGTCAGTAGGTAATGACTCAAGGCTTGTTTGCTCATTGGTTTTAGGATCAGAAGGCCAGTGGGTATGAGAATGCCTCAAAAATTCAGGCCCAGAGAGCCATGGATTGTGAGAAACAATGCTATTAGCGTAGGCCCCACAGGAAGCTATGTCAGCTGGGTTGAGTTTAGTGGAAACATGGCGGCCCTGTGAAGCATTGCAATATTTTTCTATTTTTGCAAGTCTGTTAGCAACAAACACAGGAAACTTTTTTGTTGAATTTTTAATGCTAAAAAGCATGGCAGTGGAATCAGTCCAAAACGTAGAGGGGCAATTCATCACTTCAAGTTCCTTACGCACTAACTTATCTAACTTTACAGCTAGCACAGCAGCAGTGAGTTCAAGTCTGGGAATAGACACAATTTTTATTGGTGAAAGCCTAGATTTTCCTATCAGAAAAGAACAATGACTATTCCGTTTGTCATCAGTGAGTCAAATATAACAGCAAGAGCCATAAGCTACAGACAAAGCATCTGCAAAATGGTGAATTTTACATTCAACTACGTCACCAAATGCTTTGGGTTTGATACATCTACGAATGCGTAAGTTAGAAAGTCCAGATAGACTGTTACGCCAAAGTTCCCAATCTTGGATTTCTGCAGCAGGAATTTCAGAATCCCTATCTAAGCCTTGTTTGCATAGACTTTGCAACATTAATTTTGGTTCCGAAATGACTGGGGCAACAAATCCCAATAGGTCGTATAAAGAACTCGTGGCTGATAAGATCCCATGACGAGTAGACGGTCTTTTTGGTAGACTAATGTTGAATCGGAACTCGTCATTTTACATCTCCATCCAGTTCGTGTTGTTGCACTGATTAAGCACATTCTGTTGCTGGAATAGACTGCAAAACTTGATCATTCTTAGTTAACCATTTAGTTAGGCGAAATCCTCCATTACGAACTAGGGCAGGCAATTGTTTAGCAACTTTGATACCTTCGGTGATAGACGATACAGAGCAGAGACAATCGTCTACACAAAACTTCTGCAACACAATGTTGGCAATAGAAGAGTTGAATTTCTTGCCATAGTCGTAAACAGTTTGACGTAGAGAGAAGGCAGCACAACTAGGTGAAGAGGTAGCTCCAAACAAATACATAGTGGGTGGTTCAGTCAGATTCCCACTTGGCCACCAGAGAAATCTAAAAGCATCACAGTCAATCGAATCAACTTTAATCTGATGGAACATCTGTTCGATATCTGCAACTAGAGAAATAGGGTTTTCCTGAAAACGAATTAGAACTCCCACTAAAGAATTGGTTGGAACTGGGCCCTGATATAAAGCATCATTAGGAGAAATGCCCTTACGTTTTGCTGCACAATTGAAAACAACTCTAACCTCATTGGGCTTACGAGGATGCAAGACAGAATGTTGTGGCAAGTGCCATTTAGCATTACTAGTGACTAGAAGGTTATATGGAACTCGTCTAGCGTAACCTTCGCTAATTAAGTTTCCATTACGTCCACATACTTGTTGCACAGTACTGTGTTTGAAGTAAGTCTTCAAGCTTGAAAAATGTCGTTCCACCATCACATGGCTGTCAGTAGGTAGCTCCAAACCGGATTTCCATGGAAGCGGTAGTTTAAAGTGCCCTGCTACAATTTTGCTGAGTTATTCGTGATGTTATAGGCAGTGCGGCCCTCTTTCGAAGTTGGAATGTCGAAAATGGAAGTTCAATTGCCAAAATCAGCCTCACATAGCCGACTGATTTGCGATTGCAAAGAATGATCAGACGTCACAAAATTTGCAGAACAGTTGCTGAGAGCAGAGAGAAAAAGCGAGGAACCTAATAAAGACCATCCCAGAGGGGTTTGGACAGCTATGGGTTGCCGTCGAGTCCCCTTGCACACATTGTGCATGCGAAATAATTCAGGTACATTAGCATCAATAAGCAACGTTGTGATGGCTTCGTGAACTTGAGGAAAATTCAAATCTCGTAGGTAAGGAAAGGGGTTTAAATCTTTGCCAGCGGGAACAGCATTAGGTGTTACAGGAATGTCTTCAATAGACAAAACATTATGGAAATTAAAGGTCTCGTTTTCAGTTAACAATTAGACAGAAAGACTGAAAGCACAGCCTTGGTGGCTTTTTGAGCCAGTTAAAGTGTTCAGAGTAAGTTCATTAGAGACCTTAGAAATGCCAAGAGCTTTAACCAGTTTTTATTATAAAAGGAATGGGTGGACCCTTGGTTAAGGAATGCATACGTGACAACTTGTTTAGTGCCATAATTAACCTGTACAGGTTCCACACATAAGTATGCAGCATTAGCACGTTGAGGCGATTCATTAGAGTAAACAGAGCAGACAGCACTAGAGCAAGACACCACAGAGTTATTTGGACTTGTTGAGCTACTGGTCGCAAGATCAGGTGGGGGAGTGGAAGTATCAGTATCTTTAGATGTGTCGGGGAGATTACATTGTGATGAAGGATGGAGCAGGGTATGGTGAAAGGTCCCGGTGCAACCCTTAACCTTACAAGTATTTTGCTTCGAACAGCCTTGCGTTTGGTGTCTAGAATCAAGGCATTTGTAGCAAAACTTGTTTTCCTTGATAAACTTTGACCGTTCATGTAACGGTGCCCCTCAAAATTTAGCACATTCTAGTAATCCATGATTAATGTCCTTGCAATAAAGGCACTCAAATGAGATCGAAGTAGCAGGCTTACTCAAGTTAGATTTGATGGGCTTGGAAGCTACTTTATAAGAGCTGGCAGACTTTCTAGTATCAGGAGTAGTTTGAGCCTTAGACAGAGGTTTGGTGCTTCGGGCTCCAAGCACTCGGTGACCATACAAAGAATTGGCCTTATCAGATGAGCGGTTAACAAATTTAACAAAACGAGAAAAATCAGTAACCTGACATGTTTCTTGTTCTACTTTAACTGATTCTTTTACCCATACATGACGAGAATCAAAAGAAAGTTTCTGAATGAGTTGAGCCATAGTGTTCAACAAACTTAAACTTCCTAAATATTGGATGTCTTTCAGAGTAATCAGTGCCTGCCCTAAAAGTTTGCAAGAAAGTTTTTAGCCTGCAAGATCATTCAATTTTACAGCCTTGGCAGCTTTCCAGCGCTGTTCACAAGTGTCGGCAATAATATTAGGTCTGCCAAATGTTTGCTTGAGTCTTTCACACACTAATGCGTAGCCAGCATTTCCTTTATTAGTGAAGTGTTGTATCTTGTCTCTTACTTTAGTTTTACAATATTGCAGCAAATAACAAAGCAACACTTTGTGATCTGAACCCTTAGGCATGTACTTAAACAAATTCATTTTTGAAGGTTGTGAAGTTCAGCGGGTCTCCATTAAACTTAGAAAACTCAAGCCTTGGCAAAAAGATGTTTTTTTCCAGGATAGCACAAAACAAGGTACTAAGGAAATGGCAAAAACCTAGTGGTTGTACCATGTGGTAAATTGTACCTGGGTAGAAGAAGCAACCCCTCCCATCGGGAGCCCCATACCATACAGACTGCTGATGAAAACTGGGGTTGAGAGCACTGGAGAATAAGCCTCCGGGAAAAAAGCTGTTTGTGCCATAATCATATTGTGTTAAATTATGTATAGCATTTTGCATGGGCAGAGTAGAAAACGTAGTAACTACGGGTGGAGGTGCATAAAAATTTACTCCTAAGTCGGCATTGGGTGAAGCTGAAAAACTAGCGCCATTAGCAGATGAAAAACATGCCGGCGAAATAGGTTGTTCGCCTTTAAGCACGTGACTTGATGCTTTGCGTTTGGTTGCGGTTATGGAAGCCGTTGTCTGAACAGAAACTGTTGAAGCGATATTTGAAACAGTTTGCTCCTATAAAATTACAGGACGTTGAGAAACTGGAATCAATTCAACCCATGCGTCACTTATATTAGCTTTATCATGTTTAGTTATTCAAAATTCGTTATCGCAATGATCACTATCCCACAGTTTGAATTCGAGCCAAGTCAACTGACCGCAAAGCGACGATTTTGTTATGGTGGTTTCGTCACTGATTTCATTGCAGTGGTTTCGTCGCAGTGATTTCGTCACAAAGTGAGGGTTTGGGCAAGATGGCTCTGGGATAGTAAAAATATATTTAGGATCGCCCTTTTCAGCCAATTGGCGTTGTCCACGGTCAGTTTGCTCGCTGTCAGTTGTCGTGGACCCGTTTGAATTCGAGAGCAGCCAGATCAAGTTTATGCTTTGTCTTGCGCCGCTTGTGCTCGACATCCTCCTGGGCACGTTTAGCCTCTTCTGGGGCACGTTCTTCCTCATGTTCAGCTTCTAACTCTAGTAGTTTCATTTTCAGGTAGGCCTCTCTTCGCTTTACGGTTGATCGTGAACTAGATGTGGAACGGCTACTGCTTTGTTATAACACTGGAAGTTAATGATTTGGAAGGCACCACGCCAAGGTCCATAAAGGATAAGGTTTCTTCCATGATCTGCGTACTGCTAGTAGCATCTAAAGTCGACTTAGATTTAAGCCAATCCTCAAAGCGTGTGTAATATTTGTGGTTATTTTTAACAATAGTGTCAATTTCTTCGGTATCCAAAAATTCATCAGATTTTAGGATTTCCAAAAGTTTTTCGAACGTTGTTTGAATTAAACTTGCAACAGCTTCTACACTTTCAGTGGAACTTGATCTCATAGACATCAAGCGCTCCACTCTTAAATATGAATTTGAAAGATCGTTTCTGAGGTCTATGTCTTCTTTGAGGTCCAATATTGCACAGCAAGCATGACCACAATTCGAACGTAAAAATTAATGATAAGAATAATGTGAAGAATAAAAGCAATCGAAACTTTGTGTAGGCTACACTCTAGGCTCCTGGCACAGCTCGATACCTGTACACAGAAAAGAATCGCAACACGCAGTTTTAATGGAGTTGTTCACTGAGTACTGTAGTTTCTAAAAACAAACGAAGACGTTTCAAACATACTATAGCAATTACTCCAAAACCTGTGGATATATCAGAGCCAAGACCATGTAAAGCATTCACATGTTCAGACTAACCACACCTAACCCCCATAACCAAGTAAAAAGGTGTGTGCTTCTCGGCTCCCATATCACTACAGTAAAATGATAGAATGCAAGAATACGAAGACTAATCCTAAATAGAAATCATAAACAAATATATACTGATTGATTTTGCCAGGTAGTCAGAGGGGTTCAAATTCACAGTTACTAACTAATGACAGCGGGAAGATTTTGCAAGAAATCAATCCTACTAGTAGGATTGCTAAAACTGAACTGACCAAATCTCCACGTGAAAAGACTTGGTCAGTGTGAAAATGATGGCAAATCATAAACCGAACTAGCGTTAGCTAAATGATAAGAACACCAGCCACTAGTGGACAACAAAGAACAAAACTAGGAATACGACGTAACAATGTGCATGAGCAAAAATGCAATATGAGTGGCATGTGTGTATATGCTGTATATCCTCGATATTAAACCAAGTTTAAAACTGAAAAAAATAGTTGTCAAACTAAGAAGTCGACTTATCTGCACATAACTCGAATTGCACTCAAACGAAATGACACCATGTTAACTTAATTGGAACAACTACAGCTCAAACCTTGTTGAATGCAACAAAACAGCACATTTCGCTTTTTTCAGTTTTTTTTTTTTTTTCAGGATAAGAGCATCCACGCACGCAAAGCAGCATATGTTTGCATGGACTCTGTTGCGCAATTGGTTTTTTCCATCACATGATAATAACAGGCTGTGATTGGTTGGTCATACTTGTAAAAATAATGGTTATCATTTTCATTTATTATTTTGTGCAACTTTTTGCTGTAATTGGGTGCATTTGTCATATTACGATTTGTAGGGTCGGCTTATTTATGGGTTTTTATATAATCACTGTTTTAGGGGTGTTTATCTTGAGTTGGCTTATCTAGGCTTATGTGTGGGAATATACTGTAAATAGAAAAATTAGAAAAAAGTGTAGTATCATGGGTCAAAATTAACTTTTTTAACAACTTGCCCGGAAAAAAAAGATACTATAACTTTTCTGGTTGTTTAACTTCGAAAAAAGCACTGAATTTGTAAAATACGCATAGTTTCGAGAATCAAGCTTTATCTGCAATTGTTATGATAATGTGATGCAATAAGTAATTTTTTTCAATCATGCATGAGCAAAAATTGCTTTTTTGATTGTAAATATTTCATTTAATACATATCAATCATATTGATTGACTTTATGGCTTGTTACAAACGCATTTTTAATCGCAAATATTTTGGAAACTACAACACCTATAAAGCCAAAATTTTTTGTAAAAGTAATTAAAGCTAAAAGATCTTCAAAATAATCATAACAAAAAACTTGCAAAATTCTTGATGTTATTTTCATGCAGCACAGGGTAGTACTTGTGGTATCTAAAACAGCTGTTAACATGGCATGCGTGGAAAATTTTTTCTAGAAAAAAAAGTAACATTTTGTGCCAAAAAGTTGCGATAAAACATTGCAACACGAGAAACTCTTTTGAAGCAGGTGTAAATTCCTTCAAACGCAAAATAGTCAATTAGTCATTGCAATGAAAAGTATGTGGATCTTATAATAGTTAGCATCTGGTGCTGTGTGGTAACAGGAGATTTAATATGCACTTACAACAACAACAATCATAGACTGGGGTCTAGTGGCAAATTAATTAGGGTCTGTGAGCGAAGCCCTCTTTCTCTAAGTGATCTTAGCAATTTTTTATCAAAATAATGGCTGTTAATGAGCATGTTTGCACTATATTGTAATTTGTTACTGTTTTTTTTTTTTTTTTTAATCTGAAATTATGTGGAAAAACTAAAATGGAAAAACTAAAAACTTTTCAAAAATCTGCATTAACATAAAAAACTGAGCATGAAATAAAACTGAGCATAGCAAACTGAGCATGAAATAAAAAAATAGCCACAAAAATGCTTAGGGCACCTTGAAACATGTTACAAAATCTCTTTGCTATTTATTACTGCATATCCTGCAGGAGCATTTTTAGAAAGTAATTTAGTTCATTATTGAAAAGAAATTAATCAATTAAAAAGAAATGAATTTAATTGCCTCCTATGGCCTCGTGCAATTTGATGACTTTAAACGTTTATAATTGTTTGCAAGAAATACAGATCTAATAATTGTTGGTAAGAATTACATTGGTCAGAAATGTAATGCACTTCTCACTGTTTCAACAAAAAAACTTGCGGTTAGGTACAGCAGAAAAATCTCTGAAGCCTAAATGTAAGATTATATCCTCAGAAAGACTTGACAAAATAATTAAGTTAAATGTTACTATCATGTACTTCAGCAACCATAAGGCAATACCTGTAGTATTCCATTTATTGTATGTGATTTTTTCTTATCAGAAATGAAGCAAAAAAAGCATGATATTGTTACATTTTGCATGTAGCAGATTGTTTTGGATGTTGCAATGTTAGCAACTTGTGTTAAATTCAACAAATTTCATTATGTGATGGTAATAGTGGTTTTGGTTTACAATTTCAGATAACTAGGCCTATACATCTTCAAGGTGTGTAAAAGTTTGGTATGAAAAGAGTTGGAAAAAATTTTTAACGATGGGAACCCTGCTGAAGATAAATGCCTCACTTTTAAAGATACTGTGAAGTGTACTTACAAAGTTACAGTAAAATGAGCACATTTTGTTAAATTTAGATTTAGCATTGAAAGCGTAGATATATGTTACTCATATATCAATCCAAATATGTTCACATTTTTTGCATTCCATATAGTGACTGTATGTATCTGCTTCTTTCAAGTTGTAGCTGGTCAAAAATATTCGTTTCATTCAGTTGAACACAAAGATGATTGCACAACTGCTTTGATTTCTTTTGAAATTAAGACCCTAGGATCTTTCACTTTTAGTTGGTTTGTAATTCATGGAAATGTGAGAACAAAAATTGCTGCAGTTTCATTGTCTCAAACTGGAAAAATACAATACATTCGAGTTGACAATGAATTTTTTTCGCCAGACACTTACAACCTCAGCCACTCTCCTGAGTCTTTACCTTCATCAGCACTTAGAAATAATCGTTTTACTTCCACTTTAGTTGTCACAAGTTTGGATGTCAATGAAACTGTTGAATTTGGTGCTGGAGGGGAATATCAAAGAGCTAGTGTAAATGTTTCTGCTCCATTTTGCAATGTGGAGGATCAATATTGTCAAAATACGCCAGCTAAATCTAAAATTATTTGTGGCTCTATTTTTGTGAAACAACCTATCAACACTAATCAATATCCAATCCATGTTAAGTGTCTTGTAAATGGAAGTTTAAACACCTCTGCAATGTGTGTACCAGTATTCAACAAGTCATCAATAACAATAGCAAATAGCATTATAACAAAAACTAGCACAGAAACAACACCATCAACAATAGCAGCAGCAAGAGCAAATAGAACTACAGACAAAACTGCCTCGGCAATAATAACAGCATCAACATCAAGTGAGATTACAACAAAACCTACCACAGTAACAACACCAAAAACAATAACAGCAGCAACAGCAAATAGTATTACCACAAAAACTACTACAGCAACAAATCACATTACTACAACAATTATCACAGCAACAATACCAACAACAATAATTGCTACAGCGTCTGCAACAGCAAATATCATTACATCAAAAACTACCACACCAACCGCAGCAGCAAATAGCATTACAACAACAATTATTATAGCAACAACAATAACTACCACAGCAACAGCACCGACTGTAACTGGAAATAGCATTACAACAACAATTATCACAGCACCAATACCAACAGCAATAACTACCACACCAACCACGACAGCAAATAGCTTTACAACAACAATTATCACAGCAACTATACCAACAGGAATAATTACCACAGCAAATGGCATTACAACAACAACTACCACAGCAACAACAACAGCAACCACAGCAAATAGCATTGCAGCAAAAACTACCACAGCAACAACAACAAAAATTACCACGGCAACAACAATAACAACAGCAAATATTATTACAACAAACACTTCCACAGCAGCAACACCAGCAAACAGCATTACAACAAACACTACCACAGCACCTACACCAACAACAACAACTACCACAACAACAACAGCAACCAGCATTACAACAACAACTATCGCAGCAACAACATCATCAACAAACACTTCCCAAGCAACAACATCATCAATGACCACTTCTACAAGAACAACTGCAAATAGCATTGCAACTACAACTATCACAGTAACAACATCAGCAAATGACATTACAACAACTACAGCAGCAAGAACAAACAGCATCACAACAACACCAACCACAATAACAGCAACAACAGCAAATACTATTTCAACCAAAACTACTACAGCAGTAACAACAAATAGCATTGCAACCAAAATTACTACAGCAACTACAATAACAGCAGTAAACAGCATTACAACAAAAACTACCACAGCAATTAACTGTATTAGTTTTTCAAACGCTGTTAATGCTGATAATGCCAAAAACCTTAAGAAAATTCAACTTTTGTGTATATTTATTGGAGCAGTTATTGCGGGAGATATTTTGGGGGGTGTGGTGCTCCTTTGGAAAAGAAATCGAAGAAGAGCATTTTCAGAAGCTGAGCAAAGAAGTGTTGAATCAATGACCTCTTTTCTAGAAAAATATAGATCATTCTGGTTGTAAAAGAAACGTATGTCAAGTGAATAAATATTTTTAGGGTATAGTGCAATAATATTATGCAGATTGTTTTTGTTGCTGTGTCTTTTGTTACCTCTTTTACTGTTGGTTGTGATTGTTGTATTGCAAACCAGAAATAAAAAAAAACTATGTACTACTGAAAAAACAAAAGGTTAGATAAGCTACCTTTTAAATGCTGACCATGGATCAAGATTGAAGTTTAAAATCATTAGCCTAAGCCAGGGGTCGGCAACCTTTTTCATTTGCAGAGCCATATTGACTGATATTCGATAAAATAAAAATCCCTGGGAGCCGCAAAACTATTTTCACAATAAAAGAAAAACAACACTGCCATTTGTTTTTTGCATAGGTGGGCAAGTTAATGCAAAACATTAGCTTCATTAACCACTAGTCCGTTAACAAACTTCACACCTCCGTTAACGTTAATTTGTTATTTTCAGCTTTAATTAACAGAAGTTAATAAAGTCTGTTAATTCGATAATATTTTGCGTGTAATTTATATTTCTTTTTATTCACTCGCTTCTAGATCACTTATTGACGCTGTTGAGCTGATTGTAAGGAAATATCGTTTTGGAAGTTAGTTTACAGTCTGATCTAGTTTCAAGATAAAATTGAGTTCAAATGCACTAACGAAGCTGAGATCAGAAAATCTCTGAAAATTGCGAACAGCGATAATTAATAGACCGATGAGGCTGCAGCTTATTATTTGCCACAAAAAAGAGTTCCTTTCTTCACTTTCTTTTATTAAACTCGTGCTAATACGCAACAAGTGTTACCAGTGCAGACTGGTTTGTACCAGTATGATGAATAAATGGTGTGAGATATTAACAATGAAAACCTTAAGAGAAGTTAACAGAACTTAACGAAAGTTAATTTAGTCCATTAACATGAAAAAAACTTTTTACGGATTAACAAGTTAATGAAAAAGTTAGCTTCGTTATTAACAGATCAACGATTAACGGACTTATGCCCACCTATGGTTTTTTGTGTAAAAAGAAAAAAAACTGTCATGTGTTGCTTTAAAAAAGGAGTTAATGATTTTTGCTCTTGCATCTCAATTCGAAGCATCTGCACACACATAGGCTGTAGGCCAGTGGTTCCCAACGTTTTTCTTACCGTGGCCCATTTTGATTTTGAAAATTTTCCATGGCCCCACTCTCAAAGTATTGCCGTGGTATTGCTCCAGAACTTGACCCAAGTTTTCCGGCCAAATCAGTTTTGAAGTAGATTGAAACGGTTTTACCAGCCAAAAACAGGTGATCTCCAGCTAAAAAAAATTCAAACATGACTTTTTCGAAATACGACCTTTACCAGAATGCTCTGTGGCCCACAGGTTGAAAAGCACTGCTGTAGGCTGTCATTTTCACTCATTATTGTAACCTATCATTGTGAGACATGCGCGATATCTGTATGTAATGTAGTTCATGTTTGGGGAAAGTTCCCCACATATGTATGTGGATCAAAAGATTGACAGGTTTTCAAGTACATACTTTTTCATGTTATTGGATAAGTTGAGAGGAGAGTATTTAATGTTTCGAAAATCAGTGGGGTCAGTTTTGAGATGTTTTTAATTTTACTTTAATAGTGATCCTTAGAAAGATCGGCCTTCTGATGGGCTAGCTCTTGAGGGCAAAACATGAACTAAAACTGCAGAATAAGGCGCTTATTGAGAACTTTGCTAAGGAGGGGGGCTTGAACCAACAGTTAGAATATTTTTGTTCGAAAAATATCTCATTTGAATGGAGTGCTGAGTAAATCAGTGCGACTCAAGTGATTCATAAACAGCTGCGCAATTTTTGTGATTTTTCAGTCAAAAAAGACCCATTTTAGCGCTATTTGGATCACATTTTTTGCGCTTGATTGTAGAGCCATTTAAAACTGCTGAATTGCTAAACTTGAAAACCATATGAAAGAATAAATTGTCCAGCCCCTTTCCATCTCCACTTACTTACAGGTCAAGTCTGAAGCATCTTTAAGTGCTTGTATTTGTGGGTAAATGTTCTAAGTGACTTGGTTAAGGGAAAGGAGGGGGGGCTAAAGCTTCCTTACCCTTCTGGTTGCACCAGTGAGCAAAATAAATTAATCACAAACGTAATTAAGTGCTCCTTATTGCAGCAATAAAATTTCAATAGTTTTACACTCGCAAGTAAATTTTTCTTCATTTTCTAATAGTCGCAAACAGCCACACGTTGCCGACCCCTGGTCTAAGCCTACTGGGGCCTAAGTACTGCTGGGCTGGCTGCTGTTGTAAACTATGAAAGTGATGAATTGTTGTCAAGTTAGTAACTGGCCAACTGTTAAGTTGTAGTAGTGTTTCTTGTTTATACTTTTTGGTTAACCTGTTGATGCCCAAATTATTTTGTAACCAAAAACAGTTACATTCAAAGCTGCGTAAAAGTATGTCAAGGAGCCCTAAATTTTATTCCAAACTAGTAGTAAAGAATACTAAATGAATACTGGTATTAAAGTTGTATTTTGTGTCAAAGAATACAAAATTGCGTCCAAAGCTGTAAAAGTATCGTAAGTAGTCTTAAATTTTTTACCAAACCAGGATACAAGAGATTTGAGCTTTCAACAATTCTAAGTTTGTTGGTTCTGTGAGCTCAGGTCTACGACATTAAATGCCATAATTTTTTTTTGATATCTAAAGGTTAATAAATACTGTGAAATGAACTTACTGTTTACTGTGAATTTTCTGTTTTACTGCAAATTTTTTGCTATAAAATGAACATATTTTTTGAATTTTGATTTAGTTTTGATAGTTTAATCCAAGACTGTTTCAAATTTGTTGCAATTGTTGCATCCAATTGAATGCAACAAAGAGAGTGATCTGGTAAATATATCAATTGTAAAATGTTTATATTTATTGATTCTTTAAAGTGATTGTGAGTGTCTGCTTCTGATTTGTAGCTAGTCAAAATTATACGTTTCATTGAATTGAACACAGAGATGATTGTGTAACTGCTTTGATTTCTTTCAAAGTTGAGCCCATTGGGTCATTCTTTTTTAGTTGGTTTGAAGTTCATGGAAATATTAGTACTGGTCTTCAAATTGCTACACTCATGATACTGAAAGAATATCATTCAATCGACTTCCCGATTACCAGGTGGTTATAATTTCATATCCAGAGTGTTTACCTCTATCAGCAATTGAAAATTATCTATTTACTTCAACTTTTGCTATTAGAAATTTGCATGTTAATGATATTATAGAATTGGTATTGGCTTAGGTCTTCACTAACTCATCTAAATCTTTCTACTCCATTTTGCAATGGGGAAGATCAATATTGTCAATATACACCAGCTGAATCTGAAATTGTTTGTGGCTCTATTTTTGTGAAACAACCTATCAACATTGATCAAGATCTAATATTTATAAAGTGTCTCATAATGGAGGTCTAAGCTTTTCTGGAATGTATTTGCAGCCACTGTTTAAATTTGACTTATTGGAGCAATATCTATTTATTGGAAAAGAAAGCAAACAGAAGCACTTTCAGAAACTAAACAAAAAAAATTAAAATAAACTTCCAAATGCCAGATCAAAGACAGTAGTTATTCATGCAAAATGTTAATCAATGTTGCTGTGCAAAAAGTTAGATAACTTAAATTGTCATTTTGTTTTGTGCAGTTTGTGACTTGTAAATGAGAATGATTTGGCATATTGATTATGCATGCAAAGGGAGTTTAATGTGCCAGTACCAAATTTTTAATTTTAAAAGTTTTTCTCATTTTGTTTTGTGCAGTTTACGACTTTTAGATGAGAGTGATTAGGCATATTGATTATGCATGCAAAGGGAGTGTAATGTGCCAGAGCCAAATTTTTAATTTTGAAAGTTTTTGTGCAATTTTTAAATTTTTGTTAAAGGTTAGGAGTTATTTTTTGTGAAAAAAAAGTGATGTTTTTGTAAAAAGCATGAGTTATTATTTTGTAAAAACCAGTACAGTTTGAGTCGAGACAGGCTGCACTTAAACTTTCAGCTTCAATTCTGCTTAGCTTTATTGGAGGATAAAGCAGTCTGTGACTTTTAGGTGTGGATAATTTGGCACAGTACAATTTTGCATGGGACGATTCTGTGCCAGGACTACCCAAACCCTAATTTTTAATTTTTGCAAAAATTCTGGAGACATAATGTGCATGAGCAAAAATGCAATATGCATGATGTGTGCAACTGTGGACATAAATGAAAAAATTAGAAAAAATTTAGTACAAAATTTTTTGAAAAAATGAATAGTATGTTAAACTCCCGGCGCATAATTGTATCATTGCCAGTGCCTAATAGTCCTGTGCATTATGGTCCTAATACTATTATTCAAGGCCACTTTTTGTGTCACTTACTAATTACTATGCTGTGCTTGGTACTGCCTAGCAAATAAGTGCAACTGCTTGTCTCTTGTTTAACCTTATTTTACATAAAGGGGGGCATTTTTGCCTCCTTTGTCATTTTTTTGTGATGAATCCTTTCAAAAACAGGCTGTTTTTTTCAAACCAACTTGACTTTGTGTCAAAATGCATCACAAATCACTACTGAAAATTTGAAAGTTGCCAAGGTAACAGAAGTTTCTGATTTTTGAGTTTTTTTGAAGTCACTTTTCAAAATCTGAGCATATCTTTGCCAAAATTTAACGTACGTGACATTATGAGACGTTTTTGTGGTGTAACTACCCTGATTTTAAAAGCATTTTATGATTCAGTGGCAAAAAGCAAACCTATGAACAAAATTTGAACTGACTGTGTCATCATCACAAAAATGATGTCAGTTTTTGAAATTATGGCTGTGACCTCACATTCAGTGTTCCCTGTAAGCGCAAAAAGTGCTAATAGTGCGAAATTTTTTACGGCATTTTCTCACTACTTTTTGGCAACTGCAAACGACGTTTTTGATTTTCGAAATTACAGCATTTTTGTTTGGCTGTAGCGTCCGGCGCAACCCCATTTTTTCTTCATCCAGCGCTGTTTCTTCGAAACTTGATGCAGAAGTACCGAAAGTCACAGACAAAAATGCTCTACGTTACCTGAAGACCTTTTTCGTTTCATTTGTTTTAAAGTACGCCGATAAAGAAAAGAAAACTCTTGACAGTCTCCATGTGCGATGACTTTTTTTTTTTTGAGATCGCACAGAACTTTAAATAAACGGCATTGTTGTTTGTGATTTGTGACGGCACTTTTGCACCGACTTCGGGCATTTTCGCGTTTTTTTCGGCCCAAAATTAGAGGGAACACTGCTCACAATGATCTAGTCATCAATTCAAAACTAATTTGTCTAAAGAATTTTGGTAAGCACCAGCCGCACGTCAAATTTGGTGTTCTCGTGACTTTTATTTTAAGGGTTACGTAGGTAGGAAGCATTTTTGCCCCCCCCCCAGTGTAAAATAGAGCTGTCAAATAGCCCACTTCAAATAGGGTTAAAAGAGGTTGCTGCTTCAGTGGGCCCAGCTTCCTCACTGAATGTTGCTACTCTGTATTACAAATTAATAAATGGCGTGTAGTATTTCGCCTTCTACTTCACTGTTGTATGTGCAATCTTTTCTAGGAATTGTATTTTTATGCCTTGCATTAAACAGACAAATTTCAAAACAAATATATGTTAATTTTCAATAGCTTTTATCTATCAATGAGTTTAATCTGTGGTAAGATAATAATAAGTGGTTTTAGCCTGTTGATGTAATTGCCCCTAATCAGCTACACTATTGGCTGCAATTATTCGCTTTTATGTTGGCCAGCATTCAGTTTTTGTGTTTTGTACTACAGTATGTATACAAAAAATTATTTCATTGCTGATTTTCGGTTTTGAATTTTTTCATTGGCATCGATTTTCTATTGAAGAAAGATAATTGCAGGGGTTGGGGTGAGAATTTTTCATCGGAGATGTTTTTTTTAAAGCATTTTTGCGTGAGTGCAAATGCAGTTTTGTGTCCTTCAGCCAAGCCAGATTTCCTATGTTAAGTCGCAATTTTAGGTACCAGTACTGTTTTTTTTGTCTGTTTAAGCTTTGCAGTATTTTCTGGATGATGTTTAGCGTAATTGCATATTTATTCTGGCACTGCATTAATTTTATGCTAAATGCAGACGTCTCAAGTTTGTCCACTGTCCAGTGCTTATTCGTAATTACATTGATCTAGTAAATTATACAACGATATAACCAAGGTGCGATAATGTTAAATTTTTATTAGCTGGGTATTTGTAATTACTGCATTATTTAAGTGTAGTTGTAAACTCCAAACTGTGCATAATATAGTGAGCATACGATTACCGGTATATCCTTAGTTTATTATTTTACCCAACTCCAGCTTGTGTGGAAGTAAGGCAGTACATTGGGTATAACGGCTTATCATTTAAAATAAACAAAAAATGTACTTATCTGCTCGTGTTTTTACATCAGTGAAGATCAGGCCTAAGCGCAGCTATTATAGCTTTCTCTTAGGAAACCAATGTGATAACTGTAAATTGCAAAGCATGAAAATGCCCGACAAAATTGTCAATACTCTTGCTTAATTGTTTTGCACACAAAAGCACATTGTATTTCAAAATTCTTGACATTATAATTGAACTAAGTTTCTGAGATGTAAACTATGCAAAATCCACCGTAATTTGTAGAGCAGTTTGATTCATGGAAGGAAACCCAGATAAGCATGTTTGGTTTTATTTTTATCATGTAGTTGCTGCTACTGACCAGGTCTGCACGTGGTATACGAATTGTAAGCTATGAGCATATCCTTTGTTTCAGCCATCCAGCGCATTAACAAGTTATCACATTTAGTTTAAACATGGGTTAAATCACATGCTCCCAAATTATGAATTTACGTCACGCATAAACTTTGCTTTAACGACTTTTTTAGATTTTGTGGAAATTGAAGCCAGATAACACAAAAGGCTAATTCGTATCTAAATTCTCAGTTTTTGGCTTTGCATTTGAAAAAATGCGTCATTTTGATATCTATCTAGGCTTGGTCAACACGTATTATACTTGTGTAAAAAACTATTTTGTTTTGTGATGTAATAAATCAATTTAAGGTAGTGAGTACCGTATTTATTCGAGTATAAGTCGCATTTTTTTGGACCAAAATATTGCCCAAAAAGTCAGGTGCGACTCATACAGGAATATATGAAGCACATTAAACGCAATACAAAATTTTTCTGAGATATTTTCATGCTATTGCTTTCTATGCTATCGCCTTTTCATACGATCCCTTTACTTATCGCCTATCCACATGAGTCACATTCCATTGCATCACTTGTCACCCTCATGGGATGTTCCAGGGGTAAACTGGGACTATTTTAGGACAGTGACAGCAGTGATGACTTCAATGTTTTTTAATTTTTTGTAATGTAACTGCAATGAATGAACAATGTTAAAAAAAAATTTTGTCCTGTTTTTCATTCAAATATGAGGGTGCGACTTATACATGCATGCGACTTATACTCGAATAAATACGGTATGTATAGCAGAGTAATATTTGCTTCAAAAATGAAAAAGCGGCATGGAGCAACTTTATTGGATAAATTAACGTTTTGGGGCACTGCCTCTAGGAAATCAACGCCAGTGGCTATGTTCTCTATGGGTTATTCCATCATAATTCAAAAAAAATTGAGCATTTTTATTCCCAACCTCTGGAAAAAAGTCAGTTAACCATTTTATAGATAGAGCCTGGTGTACTGATCAACCTTCAAAAAAATTTTTCGAATCGGCCCAGTGGTTGCTGAGATATTGAGAGTCACCACAAGATGGCAGGCACAAGTATGAAAAATTATAAGTTTGTATTTTACGAGTTTTACTAGAGATATCAACTTGGTTTTTATGTCTAAATACATGTTTTTTGAGGCAAGGAATCAGAATTTTAGGTTATTTTTACGATAATTTCTCAGGAAAGTCTGTTATTTGATGTTTTTTAAATTTTAGGGGCTAAGTTGAGGCCTAAAAATAAGAATGAAGGATTGCACAAAATAATAAAAACAAATCTGCTTCCAAGTTTAGATATTAAAGATTTTTCTTTGCTTTTTTGTTTTTTCATGACAATTGTAGCCTTCATCACCTATGTTGTATTTTTTGAAACAAGCTTCCAATAATTCCTTTTTTGCTTTTTCAGATTATAAATTTATTGCTTGCTCCATATGAATACAAATATTGATTGTATCAAAACAATTACAGTTGTTTCATATTATTATACAGCAAAAATATGGCTATCAGAATCAAGAAATTTCCCTTATTGAGCAATGATTCAGAGATTATTCTCTCCAGTGCTTCATTATGAGTTTAGTTGCCGTGAATGCATTTTATCTTTTTATATTTTACCAAATGACATAATTAGTGATTGATGGTTTGTGCAAATTAGGTTATATAAAGTGCTAACTAAAATTAATCAAAGTTATTTGATCATTCTCACCAATTTTGCATGCGTTATTTTTAGGCTTGCATGCAAAATATTTAATTTTTTTGTCATTTTTAGAGCGAAATGTTCAATTTTTTGGCCGTTCACTAAAAATTTAGGCAATAATTATCAAATAACTGAAAAACATTAATAAACCTAAACAGTTAATTGTAATGATTTAATTAATACTGGTCAATTAGAGTTTGCATCTTAATGTTATTAAGATTAACTTTTTAAATTGTGCTCATTATGAAAAAGATGTAGGCTACAATGTAGAAGTTGTTGAAAAATACCATATATTATCAAACATTTGAATTGCTTACTCTTTAGATCAATGTATTAAGCAGAGGTGGGCACTAGTACTTTTAAAGTATCACTGATAATGGTACAAATACTTTTCAAAAAAAGTACTGATGGTATGATATTGGGTACTTTTTGAAAAAAGTACTGACGATAATGGTACTTGGTACTAATCTCTTAACATTTTAAAATTTGGTCCTCGAAATTGTAAACATAGGTTTTTCCTGTTTTTTTTTTGTTTAGAAAATATTTTGGTTGATGTTATTGCTGCATTTGCTGGTGAAACACAGAATGCGTTGATGCTATGGAATGTAAGTCGGCTGCGTGGTCAAACCAAAGGCAATGATAATAAATATTCACAGCTTACCTGCTTGATGTTCAGCATGAAAAGGGACAATATGAAGCTTTCACCGAGTGTGATAGACAGCGGAGGTGGAGTCTTTGAGGACGCATTTTGATGTCCTTGGTCTTTGCCTTGAAGGTCAAGTCCGTGGCCTGGAAGCCTACCAGTTCTCAAAAATACTCTGTCCTCAGTCGACAACAGCACTACTTTTTGAATTGTTCAAAACGAGCTTAGGTCAAGACCTTTTTTTTTCGCCTGAAATTTTGCAGATAATTTGCCAGAAACTCTTTTTTTTTTTTGAAAACACCTGAGTGTTGTGTCCTTGGTCCTTGGCTCTAGCCTTGTGTCCCTGACTGCACCTCTGACATGCATCCTCGGATAAGATGCTTTACGACAATTAAGGATCTCTGCTTTGTCGATCTTACAAGCAGCAATTTAACGAAGTAAGAATTCAACTGGAAACCTCAAGAAGCCGACAACTCCTAAGCAAGTCTGGATTCCTTTTCTGAAATACTATAAGTAGTATCACTGTTAGGTGCTTGCAAAGTTGGCTAAGTGGTCATGAGACTTGGACAGCAGTTTAGAAGTTGTGGATTTGATTTTTCATAGGGTCGTGTAGTATAGCTACTGATTCATATATCAGTGATGTTGTTGTTGAAAATGGGAAACAGACGAAGCAAACAAGAAGGTTGTGATTTACTTTGTTTGAGAAGTTCTGTCTTTTAGCTCTAGCCTAACCAAAAAGTTATGCAAAATAGTCACAGCCATGTCCTACCTCATCTTGTAACCAATTAACCAGGTCAACTTGGCATTGTGTAAAGCCCACACTGGCTTGCGATTACGATTGGGAATCTTTTGTGATGTCACAAACCATTTTTCTGTCGCATCACGTATAGTTGTACTTTTCGTCACACCGCAAAGTGCCATAGCTGCGTTCCACAGCCAGTGGAGTGGGTCGACGACTGTCCTCACTCCTTTTCTATTTGATTTGTATGGAGTTTGAATAAACTAAAGCTCCATTTCGGACAAATCACAAAAGAATTACCAAGTAGCAAGTACGATCAAAGAAGTCAGAAAGAAGTACCAACGGTACCAAAAATGATACATTTTTTAAAAAGTATCGACGGTACCGATAACGGTACTATAAAGTACTGCGGTATTGCCCACCTCTAGTATTAAGTAATGTTGATTTTGGCTTAGTTGTGTCGTTTTCTCCCAGGACCTTGATATTTTTTTGTGCAAGTGATTTCAATGGCCATTTAACTTTAACAAATAAAATCTTTCATTATACCCATTGTATCATGCGGAAGCGTGTAATGACTATGCGGGGCCCATCTTCGCGTCATCGTGCTTGAGCAACACAGCTCCTTTTGAAATGCCACAGCGATGGCAAGCCGTTGGTCTGTGTCTGATTTGACTGGCCCAAGATTTGAACCTAAAACCTTCCACTTTAGAGACAAATGCATTTCTGTTCGACCAACTGGCCAGTCATTTAAGTTCATACCAAGTAAGATTGCAATTGTACTCGTACTATAAGTTGGCAATTCTAAGTTTTTATTCTTTCAAATGACATACTATAGCTATGATTTGGAGATGAACCCATGTGTATAATATTTTATCATTTATCACAACATAGTTGCTCATATTTTTGAGCTAAATTAGTTCGTATATAAAAAGGTTTTGCAATATTAAAATTGTATCTTGTAGCAAAAATGCACTAAACACCATTGCAACAATGTCACCAATCTTGTGTTTTACTAGCATTTATTATATTAGTCAGCAAGAACAACATAATGCTATGTATAATTTGTGGCCAAAATATCCACTAATGTTCATTGCATACTACCTGCACCTGTATTGTTATTTGATCAGCTTTAATGTATGGTTAAACTAAAATACTCAAAATTTTTTTCTCTTTACAAATCCATACTTTGATTTCACCTAAATAAATAAATTTTCATGTGCTGTTTTTGTTGCATAATCTTGTTAGCTGAATAGTCAGTTGTGATATTATAGCAAAACATGTTGTTCTGTTTACACACATTGCTAATCAATTGTCATCGTAAATTCTTTATCAAAAAGAAAGAACACTTTTATACTACCCAAAAATATTTTTGTTTCAAAGTTTTATTCAATCCTTCACCCCCAATTTTTGACCCCTATTTACCCCCCCCCCCCCCAAAAAAAACCCAAAAAACTATTGAAACACAATTTTATAGAAAAATTAGCTGTGGTTTAACCCCAAGTTTAGATTTCCCAATCCCAAAAACATATATTTTGACCCAAACACCAACTTTCTGTGATAAGTATGGGCCTCAAAATTGATTTAATTGCATTTTTTCATACTCTCGAATGCCATTTAGTGGTAATTTTCAATATCTCATTAACACACAGTCCCATTTCAAAAAAAAAATTATATAGCTTGTGCCATCCTATACAAACTATCTATAAGCATTTTACAAATTTTCCAACCTAGGGTATTATGCATTTGTTGAATGAACTATAATGGAACAACCCCTACCTTAAGAATTAGATGTGAAATGATTACCACTGGAAGTTTAAAAGGCCACACTACTTAGCAGTGATTAATAATGTATTTTTAATTAGACGCGTTTAACATTGCGTGTTAAACAGATTTAATTTTCAGCTAAGTTTCAGACTACCTATCGTATCATTTGTTAAATACTGGGGTACGTCTGGGCATCTGATTAAATTATGAGAAAAGTGTTACTGCAGCAGCATTGTCATTTGTTTGGATTATGCTCAACAGATCATATTGGTTCCAAATTTGGAAGCTTTTAGATATATGCAGCAACTTATTGCTTGCATCCATTGGGCCCAAGCAGTCTACCTGTCCCAGTAGCCCTGACTGACAAAAAACTTCTGAGACAGGCTTAGAGGGTCTGGTTCATGTGCAGCAACTTTAAACTCTTAAAGGTGAGAAGATGTTACCTTTCTTGCCCAATGCATGTAGTATTTTCACTGCATTGTAATACAAATGTTAGAAATGTAATGCATTACTCGCTATCCTGATAAATATAGTTGCAAATAGATGTAGCAGAAATACCCTCGGAATGCCCAAGTGTAGATTATATCCTCAGAAAGCTTTAACAAAATAATTAAGTTCTTGTTGTTGCACATATTTATCCTCCTGTTACCGGACAGTGTCAGACTCTTAACTGTTGGACTATCTTCCCACTTTTTTTGCATTGACTACTTCATGATTTGAGGAATCCGCACCTGCTTAGGAGTTTCCATGATCCAATTTTCCTGTAGATTTCTTCGAATTCTTGCCCACTGAATTTGCTGCTTATTCGAAGCCACCAAGTAAAGATAATAATCGGAAAGAGTCTTAATGGTTGAGTTTATAGAGCGTCTGCTACTGAAGTGGTAGACTCAGGTTCGATTCCTGGTCAGTTCTAACCAAAGACTATAAAAATTGGTATTCACAGCTTCCTTGCTTGATGTTCAGCGATTAAAGGGACATTGTGAAGCCTCCATAGTGTGTGATAGACAGGTGGTCAGGTGGCAGCTTGACTCAAAGACTGAAAGGTTCCTTCGCTGTCTCCTGGCCAAAGCAACTTGGTGAATAAAATGTGATTACAAACTATCCAAGGACGCAACCATGTGAGGAGGGGGGAGTTGAACCCAGATCATGAGATCAGGATTGTCATTAAAACAACACCTTTACCTATTCAGCCAAGTTGATTGTTACTATCATGTACTTCAGCATCAGCAAACGTAAAACAATACCTGTGGTAGTCACAGAGCAGGCCATTTAACTACAGTATATATTAGTGATTTTTCCCATCTTGAGATGAGGCGGGATAAGTTGGAGATTGTTTCAGTTTTGCATGTAGCAGTTGTTTTTGAAGTCGCTATGCGAGAAACTTAAGTTGAGATTCAACAAATTTCATTGTGTAATGGTAATGCTGGTTTTGATTTCAAATTTCAGTCGGCCAATTGACTCTGGAATGCCTATAAATCTTTCAGCTGAGTAAAAGTTTCGAAAAGAAAAATTTGGAAAAATGTTGTTGAAACCCTGCTCACAATTTATGTTGCTTTTCAAAGGATGTTAAATACTGAGAAGTGTGAAATGAACATACAAAATTACTTCAGAGTGAGCACATTTTTTTAAATTTTGATTTAGCATCGATAAATATACTGTATCAATTGTGATACGTTCACATTTTTTGGATTCCACAAAGTGATTGTGTGTAATTTGTAGCTGATCAAAACTATAATATGTTTCATTCAGTTGAACATAGAGATGATTGTGCAACTGCTTCAATTTCTGTTGAAATTGAGACCATAATGGTTTGTAATTCATGGAAATGTTTTAGCTGAAATCGCTGAAGTCTCATTGTCTCCAACTGGAAAAATGCAATATGTTTGAGCTCCCAATGAATGTTTTCATCAGATGTATATAATCTCAATCACTCTTCAGAGTCTTTACCTCCATCAGCACTTAGAAATAATCGATTTATTTCCAGTTTAGTTGTCACAAATTTCGATGCTAATGAAACTTATTGAATTTGATGCTGGAGGAGTATCCAAAAGCCTGTGTTAATGTTTCTGCTCTAATATTGTAATGTGTAGGATCAATATTGTCAAAATACACCAGCTGAATCTGAAATTGTTTGTGGTTCTATTTTTGTAAAATAACCTGTCAACACAGATCAACGTGTGTACCAAAATTTAACCAGTCATCAATAACAACAGCAGCAGCAAATAGCCTTACAATAGAAATTACAACAGCAATAAACCTAACGAGTAAATCCTCTAGTTATGATTTTCCTAGTGCTGTTGATTCTGATGATGCCTAAAACCTTAAGATAATTGAAATTTTATGTCTGTTTATTGGAGCAGCTATCGCAGAAGTATAATAGCAAGTAGGGCATTCCTTTTCAGAATGAAGAAAAGAAAGTGACAAACAGCATTTTCAGAAGCTAAACAAAAAACTCTATATTAACTGCCATATCTTTGATCAAAGACAAAACTGCTTTAAGAAAAATATAAATTATACTGATTATAAAAGAATTTGTAACTTTGAATGTCATGTTATTTAGTGCAGTCAGTGACTGTTATGCTTTCATGCTTACAATTATGCACAGCTACTTAAGCATTGGGACTTTATTGTATCAGAGCCAACGTTTTAGTTTTTTCAAAACTTTTTGTATGAATTTTCTAATGTTTGCATTGCACTTTTTTTTATAATAACTGCTAAATTTTGGTCGAGACAGGCTGTTCATAATTTTTCATAAATTTCAGGGTCATAAACAATTATAAGCGATTTTGTGCCAAGTTTTGTCAAAGCTATTTTAAGCTGAAATAAATAGTGTTTTGATTTTGCTGATCAAATACTGGTATTGAAACAATTTGATTTTTCGATTCTGTTCTACCATATGTAACATACTATGGATATTGGATAAACTAGTGTGTATGAGTGACAATATAAAGAAAGAAAAAATATGTGGGTATATAATGCAAAAATTGGTGCAAATTTTTTTCAAAAAACTAATAAATTTGGCTCTGGCACCTTAAACTCCTGCTACCACGTAATAATTTTTGTGCATAATCGTGGTAATATCTAATTGTTCGAGTACACCACTTTTTGTGTCACTTACTCTGTTGTGCTTGATACTGACTCGCAAATAATTGCAACCGCTTTTTTTTTGTTAAAGGAGTTAGCTGCTTCAACTAGCCCTGCTTCTCGCTAACTTCTTTTCCTCTGCATTGTAAATTAAAGCATGGAATGTAGTTTTACCTACTGTTTAACTCTGGTATGTCCAACTTTTATTGCAAATTGCGTTACATGTGCTTAAAACAAATAAACAAATTTCAATAATCACATAGTCATTGAAATGCCTTTCAACTTTAGGTAAGTTGAATGTGGGTTAAAAAAACCACAAATAATTTGGCCTGTTACTGTAATTGTCCCTAGTCAGCTACACTAGTGGCTGCAATTCTTTGGTTTTATTTTAGTCAGCATTATCAGTTTTTGTGTGTCATACTACAGTGTGTTAATAACTTCTTTGTTATTGATTTTAGGTTTGTGGATATGTTCTATGACTTTGGAAATAGATTATTTTGAAGTAATTACCACTATGAGTTCAAAAGGCCACCTACTTCACATTGATTAATGTTACATGTTACACAGATCTAATTTTCAGCTAAGTTTGCATCTATCTACTGTATGTTGTTGGGTTAGAAATTGAGATACTTCTGGGCATCTGATTATTGGGAAAGGGTTACTATTACTGCAGTTGCGTTATCATTTTTTGGAATATGCCCAATGGATCATTTTTGCTGAACATAGTTTGGTACCAGTATTGGAAGCCTCTATCAACAAAACTTTGTGTTGTTTGATGATTATATTGCACATTTTTTAAGTTTCTATTAAGCAATTAACCAATTACTGAAATGAAAACCACAAATACAGCTAACTCTAGCAGCACTGACATAAGGCATATTTTGGATAGGATTTTACTTGGCAATAAATCTTCCCCATTTGTTGGAATTTTGCTAAGTGCCTTGGCTGACGCAGGCTGTCCATTAAAGCCAGAGCACCATATTGCAATTGAAGACTGCGATAAAAAACACAATATTGTTGGGGCATTCGATTCTTTCAACAATCAAATTGTTTTGTGCAAAAACCAACTGAATGGAATGCAAGCCAACAGCAAAGTTGCAAGTGTGCAAAAAACATTAAGTCATGAATTAGTCCATGCATATGATCATTGCCGTGCTGATGTTGATTTTTATCATAATCCTGCCCATATGATGTGTAGTGAAATAAGAGCTGCTGCCTTAAGTGGCGAGTGTATGTTCAGTGAAAATATTGTTGCATCTACATTATCTGGATTTCAAGCTTACCATCAAACTTGTGTAAAGAAAACGGCTCTTGCATCGTTTCGAGCTTTACATCCACAATGGGATCGAGATAGATCACAAGCTCTATTTGAAAAGTTGTTTCTGACTTGTTACAATGATACTTTACCATTTGATCGAATTCCTTTTTCAAAGCGCCAAGCAGAACTTGCTTATGATTTATATACAAGACAAAATAGCGGTAGCATTAATCAGATCAATTAATGTTCTGCTGTTATGTTTGTAAATTGAACTGTCTTGTTAAATTTTTGTGGTTAATATGTCCCATCTTACGAGTTTGTGGTGTATCAAATATTTAAAGGATGATTTCTTGTAAAATTAATGTTTTTTTAAACTTAGTGCAGTAATGTTAGATTATTATGTCACATTTTTATTTTAATTCTTCTTGACCCAATTGTTCACTAGAGGTATTCTATCATGTTCCACAACTAGGTATATACCAGTACCTGTCCTTCAGGGCTGCAAACTCAAACTCAAAAAAATTCTCTTTTTTTAAGCGCAAACATGAACTCGAAAGAATAGTTGTTCTGAACTCGAATAAAACTGTTTGTGTTCATAGAACTGAAGTTAAAAGATTAGAAAATTTCAAAAAGAAATATTTATTGTTGAGAGTTGTTTGTGATTCACTTGTTAATGCTGTGGCGACCTAGAAAAACAGCATGTAAATGAAAAGAGAGCAATTAAGTCAGAAAGTAGGCTTAGTATTTTTGTGTGCCTGAACTCTAACTCAAAAAACTTGATATTTTTGCCAAATTTGAACTTAAAAAGATTAAGTGGATTAACTTAAAAAGATTAATATGTCCCATCTTACGAGTTTGTGGTGTATCAAATATTTAAAGGATGATTTCTTGTAAAATTAATGTTTTTTTAAACTTAGTGCAGTAATGTTAGATTATTATGTCACATTTTTATTTTAATTCTTCTTGACCCAATTGTTCACTAGAGGTATTCTATCATGTTCCACAACTAGGTATATACCAGTACCTGTCCTTCAGGGCTGCAAACTCAAACTCAAATAAAATTCTCTTTTTTTGCCAAGCGCAAACATGAACTTGAAAAAATAGTTGTTCTGAACTCAAATAAAACTGTTTGTGTTTGTAAAACTGAAGTTAAAAGATTAGAAAATTTCAAAAAGAATAATTTATTGTTGAGAGTTGTTTGTGGTTCACTTGTTAATGCTGTGGAGACCTAGAAAAACAGCATGTAAATGAAAAGAGAGCAATTAAGTCAGAAAGTAGGCTTAGTATTTTTGTGTGCCTGAACTCTAACTCAAAAAACTTGATATTTTTGCCAAATTTGAACTTAAAAAGATTAAGTTAGAGAACTTGATCTTGGACATGTTAAAATAGGCTGAACTTGGAATAGAAATTGATCGAGTTCACAGCCCATTGTGCTATAGGTGTACCTCCTTACTGAGATCATTTCAGGCCATTGTTTCTCAGCCTTTTTTTACGATTTTGTACCAGTTGGACACTTTGTGTTACCAACACTTACCAGTTACCATCTCTTGTAGAACAACCAATTTGATGACTTGTGACATTTTTCAATTAATTTAAAGTAGTATGGCAAATCCAAGCTTTAAAGCTCTTGCTTCTGATTTCAATACTATCAACCTATTAGCAGGATTACCTCGATGCTGCTTTTCACAGTATCATGATACAACAAAACATTCTCTGATTTTGTCATCCCCTGCTCTTGCATTACCGGCCTGACCAAAATTTTTACCACTGGCATAAGAAGAAACCCTGCTGCAATAAAGCATAAACTTTCAAAAGCAACTGTGCTCTTGTTAAAATGACTTGTATTTTAAAGATAGTAATGCTATTAAACAGCTAAAGAAAATTGCTTTCTATAGAAGCAACACCGGATACGTAAACTAAAATCCCAATTTTTTTGCAAAAATAGAGAAAGTTAATCACGTACCACCTGAAAGACCTTTGCATATCGCCAGCAGTCCATGACAACTGACTGCAAACCCACTGACCTCCAACTAACCCTATCCATAATATTGGCAGTCAGTTGACGTTCGCTAAGTTATGAAACAAATTGAGCTCCACTGCTGTAGGTTGGATGTGAAAACTTGCTTCTGTTCTAGTTCGAACTAATTAGTATGCTGCTAAACAACTCCAGGCAGTAATCAGTAATTCGTTACAATAGCACAAAGAAAATAATTACCGTCTTATGTTGCGCTCCAAAATTTTCAATGGTGTGCTAAAGTCAAAACTTAATGATGTGTTTAAAAAAGTCTATTTCTGGAATAGCAGAGAGAAGAATTGAGTGAACATCAATGAAATACTTTGCACTAAGTTTAAAAACCCTATTGATTTTCATTAATATTTGTACCATTGTGTTCTATTTTTTAATGTTAATACCAGTACTGGCAAATAAAATATTGATCAAAAAACTTTATATTTAAAATTAAGCTCTGAAGGCTGTTCATCAAGTTTTTTAACAGACTGAAGGGTTTTAAACTTTTTTATTGTGAACTGTGTTATGATAACTTTATTTCGGTTTAAGTTTTCTCAGTCGGTACTGGCAGAAATATTAAACAAACTTCTAATCATAAAAACTGTCTTTTTTTTTGATGTATTTAAAAGTACTGGTAATTTAACATTTTGTGAAGAAATAATGTTAAATTGATATTGGATGTAATTGTTGTTTACTTTTTTTGTTTTCTTGAATTTGATGTTTAGTTTTCTATTTATATAAGTAAATTCATCTGTGTATAAAATCTGAAAATTTTTTTGTTATATCATGAGGTGTTTCATAAAAGGTTTATCCAAGTTAAATATAACTATAGATGTAAAAATAGTTTTTGCTTTGCCAGTTGTGGTAAACTCGTGTCTTTTGCTTTACTCTAACAAGAGGTGTTAACTACCATTTTCGTTTGTACGAGCTTAAGAATGATTTTTAAATTGTTCAGTTCTTCATCTTAAACAATATTGTTACTTACAGGGACAAATGAATGATTATTATTTCGCTATTACATCATTCTGTATCATGTTTATATCCATGGTCTTTAGTTTTGTCAGATGTTGCAGTCATTTTACAGCGGTAGATCTCAGGTTTCAGTGAAGGTTTGTTGTCCTTTTGACCACTTCAACAAAATTAGCAAAAATTGTTTACAAACTTCATTTAATCGCTAACTTGAAGCAAAAAATGAAGTCGACCACTGTGAGTTAAATTTGTTTGCAATGTTGCAGATTACTGTTTAACTTGATTTAATTTAAAATACGATACAGGTCTGTTTAATGTTGTGGACCAATGAAATATGTGTGCTGTCCAAGGACCTCAGAATAAACCTGATTTAGGTAGGTTTTTGAATGTACTTTTTTTCACCTGTAGTACTGTATATTGTTGTTGTAGTGCTCATTTTTCCTCTTGTCGCCAGACACAAACTATTAGTTGATCCACACACTTTGCATTGCGATAATCCCTTTGTGCTGGGAAGAATTCCCACTTGCTTACAAGCTTTCATTGATCCAACGCTACGTAGATTTAGTTGCATTGTTGTCCACTGAATTTGCTGCTTGTTTGAAGCCACCAAGCAGAGATAATCATTGGGAAGTGTCTTATGCAAGGATACAAAAACAAGATCAGGGTGCAGACTGCAGATTGAACCCAGATCATGTAATCAGATGTAAAACCTTATATAAATGACTGTATAGATTTTGTATTAATTTTGGTGACTAAAAATCTGAACTAGTGAATTGCTTTGTTGTAGCTTTTTCAACTTGGACGTGTGAAAGTAGCTCTATATCAGTGCTTCTCATCCGGGTATATTGTGTGGTCCATAGGCGTAGCGAGGGGGCCCAAGCCTCCCCAATTGAAATATTACCAATGGCAAAAATGTGACAAAAAGCCTAATGTTTCTTCAGTTTTTTTTAGCATTTTTGTGTACAACAGTACATGCGTCCAACAATAATTAACAATCATATTGTTGATCATGTGGCCCGGGCCCCCTCAATTCAATTTTTCTAGCCAGTTTGAATGTATAGTCTGAGTGAAATTAAGGGTTTTTGTTCTAAAAGTTGCTGCCTCAGGTCCTCATTTAGTTTTTCTATGAACGTAATGCAATAGTGTTAGAGGCCCCACGCTCAGATGGTAAGACTTTTGAATTGGTTTTCACCTATTTTTTGGCAGAAAGATGTTTCTAAAATCCCCAAAGTGCCAGGGGCCTCGCACTATGTAAATCCAGCCGGGGCAATAACATGTTTGGTTAGCATAACTATCTAGTGTACCATGTTTCAATGACAATCCACCTCCACTTACCAGTTTTTATCTGACAAAATACTTTTGAAAAAAAATTATTGAGGGGAAATGCCATTGATCAAATTATTGAATTTGAATTAGGGGGGGGGCTGGGGGCCAAACATGTTCGAGGGGCATTCAAAAAATACGCAGACTTTATGATTTTTTATAATTTATTGATTCAATCAATTTAATTTTCAACGTAGTCTCCATCAAGGTCGATGCGCTTCTCGAGGCGGTGCTTCCATCTTTTTATCCCATTTTCGAAGTAATCTGCTGACCATTTTGTAAGCCATGTTTTTGCTGCTTGCTTTGCCTCATTAGTGTAATTAAAACGAACGCCTTTCAAGTGTTCTTTGATTTTCGGAATAAAAAAAAAAGTTAGATGGGGCAAGGTCTGGGCTGTAAGGTGGATGTGGCAGCAATTCCCACCGAAATAAATGGTCTGCAAAGCGTGAATAATCCCTGTTCCTTTCCAACCAAGCTTGACCAAAAATTTGGTGTTGGTTCGTACCTTAAAATCCTTACGCTCCATGGGTTAAAAAAGTACCTTAAATAAACCAGCTCTTGACAACTTTGTTTAGGAGTGCAAAATGAGTGATAGTTATTATTCGATCACAAAGAACATGCTTTTTACGGCTAGCATTCTAAAATACTTTTTTTCTTGCTGGCACTCTTGTCGCGGAAAAATTCCGCGTATTTTTTGAATACCCCTCGTACTCCAATAACTCAATACTTTTATGGCAAAACAAAGGTCTTTAAAGAAAATCTTTGAATGGATTATTGTTAACTGCTAAAATATTGCAGGAAGCAGTGTACTTTATTTCCCCTACCTTGGCCAAACCACTCACCAAATTTAACCCCATAATGCAAGATTTTAATCTTGTCTTGGACTTGAATCACAAGTAAAGGGAGGATTGAACAATTTAGTTTTTCGATTGGATTTCAAATTAAATATCTGGTTCTTTCTAATGGCTCTGAACACATGCAAAATGTGATCCAATAGCATTAAAATAGCCTTTTTTAAATTTACAAAAAATTGCCCAGCAGCCCCCAGACTCTCATAGCCTTCGACGGTTGGGGGCTTCATCCCCCAGACCCATCTGTGATTCACTTGAGTCACACAAGTTTACTCTATGCGGCTCCCAATTTAAACATTTTCGCTTTTTAGCTATTAGTTGAAGCCCTCTTCGTATAGCAAAATCCTGGCTAAATGTCAAACCAGGCCAAGACTTTTGATCTTCCATTCTACAATATCTTTTCCCCGCAATAAGTTCCTTTCGAAAATTTCTGATGACGTCATTGCATGTGATTTGTCGTTGCCCCCCCACCTCCTAATCAAAAATCCTGGCTACGCCTATGGTATAGTCCGTACACCCAAGTGTATATCAAATCAAAATCAGGGTATACAACTGAGAAAGGGTATACTACTTCGAGTTGGGCTCCTTCAGTTCAATTAAATATGAATGCAAAAAAATTGATTCTACGTATTTTTATTATGTTTTTTATGGCAACTTAAATTGACAATATTGAGCAGTGCAAAATCAAGGGGCAAACTTCGAAATTGTACGTTTCTGCTAAGTTAACTACTTATACAAAATTACAAATGCTATAGTTGCATAATTGCTCATAAAAAGCGATTGTTCGTCATAGATTTATGACAAATTGGTGTTCGGTGAAAAACGTTGGTTTAGAACTCTTTAGAAGTAGAACTGCTTAGTGATGCTAGTGCAATGCGGTTGAACTAAGTGCAGTGCCAGTGTGATACTAGTCAAGAATCCTCTTTCTGATGACCTTGTTGTCAGATTTTGATCAGAGTAACCTGAGGAGAAGGTTTGAATGGCAAGCGCCGAAATTGCCCTCGTGTGTGGTTTGAAGGTTCAGGTGGACTGTCAGGATAGGCTATCTATGAATTCAGATGCTTATGAAACACTAGCCTTAGAACGGGAAAGCAGATAAGCTAGTGAAGTGCTACTTCACAGTTGTAGAGAATTTATGTTGATAGTCTGCTATGTAACTTCTTTTGAAGTAATATGCAAGCTTACATCTACACACTACATATCTACAGACAGCATAAACACATTGCTATTTAAAAGGTATACAAAATTTTTGCAAAATTAAGAAAGGTATTTCACATAAAAAAAGGTTGAAGAGCACTGCTCTACCTTGACAGTAAGTCAGTTGTCTCTGATAGTTTTCATAGGTGATAGATTGTATCAAAACTTTTAATTTGCAGTTTTACATTGCTTTGTGAGGATCAATATTTGCTGGATGTTATAGGAAAGCAAGATTCCGCGGCTTTAGTAGAAGAAGCAACCCTACCATGCAAATTGTTTCATTCAATCGATTGTGAGCAAGGAGCAATAAGAGCGGTCAGATTTAATAGTGAGTAAAGTAAATAAAATTTTGTTGTGGTGCTCTGCACAATATGAAGTTACCCACTTGAATCATAGTAGTATATTCGTTGTATTAAGGTAAGTTGATAACTATTGCTTGCTAGTTAACTCGAAATTTTGATTTCAGATTAGTTCACATGCGTATTGGCTGACTTTTAATTATCTAGTATTTGACTGTTTATTTGCATTTTGTATGTATGTTTTTAAGTCTGTTTATGAACCTATTCTCCTCTAAACTGCTTTACATCTATGATTGCAGTGACATGAAATTTAAGAAGCATGTTGCGCTGTTGGCACTTGCATAGTATGTATGTGTTACAACTCAACTACAGATGAGAAAATCAAGTGGAATAAGTACAGACTATACCTAATGACAAAATATATCTCATATTCTAGGAATTAGTAGTCCAGTCAAAATGCTGTAGATGTTTTGATGCTGATTTAAACAAAATTGTTAACCGGCATTTTGATGCTAAAAACTTACTCCAGCTTATCTGAATAATACTTGATTCATATATGCCATGTTTTTACATCAAATTTTGCTTTGCTGACATGGTGTTTATCTTTAGGTATTGTCGATTAATTATTATTGTTTGTGCTTCAGCTGACGGCAATTATTGCCTGTCGTGTGGGAGTGACAAATCCATCAAGCTGTGGAATCCTACTAAAAAAATGTTAATTAAAAAGTACACCGGCCATGGCTACGATGTGTTGGATGTGGATGGGTCAAGTGATAATTGCCAGCTTGCTTCTTGTGGATCAGATAAGACGGTGATTTATTGGGATGTTGGAACTGGACAGGTATGATATTAGTATAGGCACAAGACAACTTGGAATTATTTTTTGACTTTCGATCAAATGTTCAAATTTTGAAAAATTTGGTCATTGCCTTAAGTCCATGCACAATTTTAGAGTTTCAGGCTAAAATTGGTATTTCTTTTCATTTTTTCTGGTCATTTTGGTTGAAAGGGTAAACAGATTTTTGATCATTCAGTACATTATAAAAAGGAAGGCTTTATTTTACTGGAAATTTTTATCTAGTTTTTTATTAATTCTGACTTAAATCAAACCTAAACTCAAATGCTTACTCTAAAACTATTCCCAAATCGAACCCTAACCTAAACCCTAATCTTAACCCCTAAAAAAGCAAATGAAAAAAGCGCGGATGAATATTTCTCATTTTCGTTTTATTCTCTTTAACTTGAAACTTTTCGGTGAAATAGTCACTACCTTATAAAAATTAGGCATTGTCAAATTATCGAAAAACTAAACCGAGCAGACGTTTGGGATTTTTAATGGCTTATAAGTGTACTTGTCGTGTTTGCTTCAGGGGCAGGCAAATGGACTAGCTATTCTTGCCCAATGCCGATTATTAACAAGTATTTTGTACTTCTCTTAATAAAAAACATTCTGATATCGTTGCTAATTTCAGAGTGTTTGCATTATATTCAAAGCTTCTCAAATTTTTCCCTACCTGATTTCTGCAGCGCTGTGTATTCTTAAGAACTCTAAACCACATTTTACTATCGAGTATTGAATACAACTATTACTATACACATACATGTTACAGGTAAACCTTAATTCATGAGATTGTAGTTCTAAGCTTCATAGGTCTGACTTATGGGTGATGAATTGCTTCTTACTACGTGCATTACGGCAATCTCTGGAAGAATAAAGCATCATCCGTGGTTGAGTTCAGCTCCCATCATTAATATACCAGTATCTCATTAAACATTTGCATGTTGTGAAGCAGATAATTCGCCGTTATCGTGGTCATGCAGGTCGAGTAAATTGTGTCGAATTTAACGAGGAATCTACTGTTATATTGTCTGGATCAGTGGATTCTTCAGTGAGAGCTTGGGATTGTAGGTCGAGAAAAGGAACACCCATTCAGATTATGGATGAAGCCAAAGATAGCATCAGTTCATTACAGGTGAAGTATTGTGTGGTGGAATCCTTTTAATTTTCAAGTTCAGCTGCCACCTGAAATTTATTTCACTTTTCATAAATTCTTTTTTAGTGTTGAATGCTTAGCAAAAGTATTTATGAATAATAATATTAAGCATTTCAAACCCAAATTAGACTTAGGCTGAAACCCACAATTTTGATGGTGGATCAACTAGGCTTGTTTGATGTCAGTTGAGCATAAGAGCCCACATGAAACACCAATTGGACCACAACTTTAAACGTTAATCCAAACTTACCATGAACAATGAACACAAGCGCTCTAAGCGGTATTGTGCGGCTGTGGGCTCCTACATCATATTATTCGAACTGTATTTATCTACTGTTTAGGTGACAGACCACGAGATATTATCAAGCTCTATTGATGGTCGAATTCGCAGATACGATTTAAGAGTTGGTAGTTTGTTCACAGACTATATTGGCGCTGCAGTAACTTGCGCTAAGTTTACGAAGGATGGGCAGTGCATTCTCACATCGTCCCACGACAACACGTTAAGGTTAATGGACATTTCCACTGGGGAGATGTTAGGTAAGTATGTATAATGGATACTTTAGATTTGGCTGGGTGGTATGCAAATGAGGTTTCAGAAAATTAGTTCTAACTGTATTACTGTTACGTCAACGACCATGCCACAGGAATGCTGTTTATAAAAGTATCTAAGGGGTCGTATGCACTAACGTGGATTAACTTTGATCTGTGGATTACCAATTTCTATCTTCTACATCAGAGGTCGGCAACCTACAGCCCTCGAGCTGGATGCGACCCACCAAGGCATTTTACCTGGCCCATGACCTTTTTTCAATGACAGATATGCAGCAATAAATCTTTTTTTGTGGTCTTTGCCATTGATTCGTTCGAAAAAAAGCCTGAATTTCTAGCGAAGACCTTTCTCTTTTTGGTCTGCTGAAATGGTGGTGGCCCACTGGAACCTTGTTAGAACTGAATGTGGCACACTAGTTCAAAAGGTTGCCGACCCCTCTTCTACACTGATGAATTAATTAGATTGAAACAAACTGAATTTGCAAGTTCAGAGACGCTCTTCTTGAATTATATTATCATTATAGCAATTTGCCGGACAATTTGTTTAAACATTTCTTAAAAGTTTTGTTAATCCTCGTGCATTCTACCGTAAGTGTGAAACTAGCTGTTAGTCTTTTTTAACTGTTCTGGCAAGGTTCATTGCAAACCATTCATTTTTCAAACTTAGAATATTGTTTAATACTCGTTAATTTGCTAGCAGGATGATCCAGATCCCAAGGCACAAGCTTATCGAAAATTTCAAACGTTTTTATTTGCTGGGTATGGAAATTGAAAAGGTTTTTTCTTTTTTCAGCAGTTGCAAAAAATACACCAACTTTTAATTGTGGTGTTTATTTAAATAACTTTTCGTTCTGTGAAACTGGAGAGCATTTTCAGAAAGTGAAATTTTCTTGCCAACTCTATGACGTTTCAGTGCAGCACATGCAAATCTTTCAAAATCACTTTTCAATTTTATGTCGGCAACGTGAGCAAATGGCTAAGGGTGTTGTTTTGATCTGGGTTCAACCTCCACCCTGGTCACGCTGTTGCGTCCTTGATTAAGGCGCTTTACAATGATTATCTCTGCTTGTTGGCTTCGAACAAAAAGCAAATTCAGTGGACAAGAATTCAAAGAAACCCACAGGAACGTTGGATTACTGGCAGCTCCTAAGCAGTTGCGGATTCCACCAAGCACGAAGTAGTTAATGCAATGAAAAGTGCATGGATCATTCAATAGGTAGCATCTGACGCTGTCTGGTGACAGTTGGATAAATATGAAATACAACAATAATATAACAATTTTACGATTTCATTTCAGGTGAATACGTTGGTCATAAAAATAGCAAGTACATGGTTGAATGTGGATTGAGCAAGAAGGACGATCATGTAGTAAGTGGGTCAGAGGATGGAGCTATCTACATGTGGGACTTGATTGATGCGAAAGTAAAGGAAAAAGTTTTGGTCAAAGCTAACAGAACTATTCATTCTCTGTCTCTGCATCCAAAAGAAGATTTAATGCTCGCTGCCAGTGAAGATAAAATCTACATTTTCGCTAATGAAGATTATCAAGTTTCAGATACATGAATGCTTGCCTTATTGTTCTATGGAATATCATCTTTTGCTATCATTCTGTACAAGAGATCTAGTTGTGGTGGATGAAGTGGTTAGGAATACAAGCTGCTTGTTATGGATGCACCATTTTAGCTGGTTTTAGCTTGACCGAAGTGGCTTGGATCGTGAGATAATGTGACTTTATTGCAAAGCAACTTCCATGTTGTTTTACAAACACAATAGCATAACCTTTTTGCGATAACTGTTGGAGAGTTGGAATTTTAGCATGTGCAGTTTCTACTTTCATTTATTTTAGCTAGGATATGTAGCAGCAGAAGGGTAACGTCTATAGCCTTGAGACCGGATTTTCGTTTTTATAGCTGTTCTACCAATTGTCATTTTTCTATTTCAGTGAAATATTTTTGCATTCTAGTTGTCTGCTTAACGACATTTTCAGTTACACAAAAATCATAAAATTTGCAAATATGCAACATAAATCTTTAAAAAATGACTTTCACTGTTAGACTCCTTGAACTTAAAGATTTTTATGATCTTGAGTTGGTGATAGTGCTACCCAACTCTTTTTACTGGATGTGGATGGAACTATAATCTCAAGTTCATCTTATAAAGTCTAGTGTTTTGTTTAGGTATTGAGTTATGTACTTGATGGTAAATTTTAGTTCCTTGACGAGTTCAGTGTAGTAATTTGAGCTTGGAACTAAGCATAGTCGGAATATGTCTCGAAAAATTGTATTGGTAGATTATTAGATTTGATAATTTATTATCAATTGACAATTTGTTTTTAATCTATAGCGCAAAATAATCCTAATCCAAATTTCAAACTGCAAATTTGTGCTTACCAGTCAAAAATTTGCTTTTAATTGCTACACTTTTGTTGTACGTACAGTACACTGTGATTAGAATTGTGCATTTCTACGCTACGTTATTTGTACAGTTTAAAGTTCCCAATGATGCATGCCTTTATAAAACTGGAAAACGTATTCTGCAGGTTTTACTGGAATTAAAGAATTGTTTGTTGAGAAATTGATTTACTGCAGAAGTTAAGGAAAGTGATAAAAGTACCATTGAGTAGGACATGGCATGGCTATTAGTAACCGAGCAGATGCCCAGCTGCACCCCTGTTAACCAACTTTTTTTTTCTTTTCAGATGTTTGATGTAGGACCTAAAATGATTATGTTTTCTTGACTGTAGTGTAGCAATAATACAACTGTGTATAATCATGACTGTTAAATTATGACTTCCAAAAACCGAAGCTCTGATACCAAAAAGAGTTCGGGTAATGTAACGCAACCTCCACAATGGACGGAATTTCTGTGTTGTTCGGTTTGTGAAAAAGACTTTAATCGCACTGACCGATGCCCTATCAGCCTGGCATGTGGTCACACGTTTTGTAGGTCTTGCTTGGGGAAGCTTAAACAGCCCCAGTGCCATTTTGACCAAACTCCAATCACTTGTAACAAAAATGATCTCCCAACCAATTCAGCGCTGCTTCAGCTTTTACCTGGTGATTCTGAGAAACCAACTCCTTCACTGCATACCAGAGATGCTAGCAATATTAGTCAATACATCAAAAACTATGAAAACGCCAGGGCAAGCATTGAAGAACTGGCTTTATATCTGAAACCTGGTAAGAGTGGAGATCTAAGTCGTCCCATGCAAAGAAAGTTAGTTGCATTGATTAACTGCCAGTTATTTGAAGATGAAGGACGAAAGCGAGCGCTGCGTGCGAGCAGGGCTCTTGGAGAACGAACTGCAACTGAGTTGATATTGTTGCATCAAAACCCAACCACTCTATCTGCAAGTTTGTGGGCTGCAGTTAGAGCAAGAGGCTGCCAATTCCTTGGTCCTGCCATGCAGGAAGAAGCTTTAAAGCTCATTCATCTTGCTCTCGAAGATGGATCAGAATTGTCTCGCAAAGTTTTGGTTCAAATTGTGGTGAAAAATCTTCAAACTCAATTTTCACAAGCTTCAAAAACCAGTATTGGTCACGTTGTCCAACTGCTATACAGAGCTTCATGCTTTAAAGTGACAAAAAGAGATGGTGAGTCATCGCTTATGAGGCTGAAAGATGAGTTCCTTGTGTATGAAGAGCTCAGAAAGGAACACGACACACAGATAGTTCAAATTGCTAGAGAAGCCGGACTTAGAATAGCTCCAGACCAATGGAGTGCTCTGCTTTATGGTGACCAAGTTCATAAATCCCACATGCAGTCTATCATAGATCGCTTGCAAAGTGGTGTTTCTTTTTCCCAATGCATTGCTGATTTGAGCTTAGCACTGCAACGGTCGAGTGACCCTGGGAATATTCAAAGCTTGTTGCTTCATTTTAAGTATCTGTGTGACCTTGACCTTGAACAAGCTCAGTGGGACACTTTGGAAAAAAGCACTTATTCCGTGAAAGTTTGCGTGAAAGAGTTAATCGAATTCATGAAACACCATCACCACTGGATGTGGCAATGCCAAGATGCAACGCAACAAACAAGCAAGTACAAGACTTCAATGTGTAGAGACAGCAAAAACAAAGGAATTTGTCCTCGCGGCCAGTCATGTACATTTGCTCATTCTGAGGCTGAATTACAGCATTATCGCAACAGGAGAAAAAAGGGAGGACAAATTCCATTTACTCCAAATGAATTCCGTTGTGACCCCAATAACTCAGTTGACAGCTCGATGGTTAGTAACAAAGAAAACCAAGAGATTCTTCGAGTGCAATCTGGGGTTATTAATGCGGCAGTCCCACAAACTCATGTATGTCAATGTGGAAACACTGTCAATCAGCCGTACAATAAAGGCTCTGTGTATTACCAAGAGCATCTTCATGCTTCACCATCTCAAATTAACCAGCCCCTATCTCCAACTAATGTTGTACCGCCGTCAGCAGTTCCTCTAAGTCAGGAAAGGCCTTTTGCTATTCCTCAGCAAGTTAGCCCTGTGGTTGGAGCACCTAACATGCCCCACCAGCCTACACAAGTCCATTATGTAGCTGGAAGTCCTGTGATGTATGAAACCAAACCTCCTGGCTATGAACCTTTGCAGGTAGTAGCAAATGCACCGCCTACCACACAAACCCAGTATCCTCCTTGTCCTACTGGAATACCTGTCGCAGCTATTGAGATTCCAAGTCCATCCAAACCAATGCAAGGCAGAGTAGTGCAGCCAAATCAGTATATAGTTCATAGGCAGCCGAGTCCAACCTACTTGCAGCAGCCCAACCAAGTACATACAATGGTACAAGAACCAGTTTTAACTCCGCATCCCAGTTCATATCCGATGCCACCTTCCTACACTTGTTTAACGTTGCAAAATAGGCAGCAAATGGCTGTGCCTGCGCCTTCCATTCAGAATGGCCAACAAATAGCTGTCCCTGCTCCAGCTATTCAAAACGCACAACAGATAGCAGTTCCTGCACCGGCAATGCAGAATGGCCAACATATAGCTGTACCTACTCCTACAATGCAAAATGGCCAGCCAATTGCTGTCCCTGCTCCTTCAATGCAGAATGACCAACAAATGTCTGTCCCTACTCCTGCCCGACCTGAAATGATCAGACAACCTCCACTGATGATTCAACAACCCCCAATGCAAGTACAAAACTTACCCTCCAATCAACACATCAATTACCAATCTTCTGTTATGGTCCAAGCATCGCCTCAACCCAATATAATTTTACCTCCATCTGTGATACTACCTAAGCAGAATGAAAACATCATTGCCCCAGCGATGGTATCACCTGTTGTAATACCTCAAGAAGACATACCTGTGGTACCAAAAGCAAACTACGATCAGTACCATGTTGTCATACCAGCAGCAATCGACAGCTCTGCATCATTGGCTGAATTACGTCATCGTAAAGACGAGGTAATCAACAAACTGGTGAAAAAGCGGATCGTTGCTCCCAAAATTGAGAACAACTTTCTCCAACAGCAAGTCGGTTATATGTGTGAAGCCCAAACAGACGAAGCTTTCAACAACGGCTCAGGTGACAAACGAACTTTGCACAAGCCGGAGTATTTTGCGGTGACTGGCACCACGAATACAAACTTATACAGTAAAAATTCTTTTACCAATAACGTCGCACTTGCTCCCAATATGCCGTCATATAGCAATGACAAAAGCTCTGATGGACATTACAGTTTGTGGACGGGTACGACTGGCATCCCTTCTTTGTCAAATTTCTCAACTTGGGATGAGCATAGAGAGCAAAACCTGACTGGTATTGATGTTCTTTCAGGCTTAGATACGAACACTGCACAGGTATCAGCTCGCCACGAAGAGGAAAGCTATGTTGGAAAATATTCGCATGCACTGTACAACTCGAACATTAGTTCCAACGCCAGCAGTTACCGGAATTCTTATAGTATCAGTCCTGAAGATGAAATCGTGTCAATCCAGGACCAGCGCATTGTAAGTAAATATGGTCCAATTGCTCGAACAGTTCGATCGAAAACCACTTCAGCTATTCCAGAGCAAGTTACAGCAAATGCAAACGGAATGACTCACCCGTTCTTATCGGACAAAAACAGAAACAAATCTAGTTTTGTTGCGATTGAACAGAATGCCACAACGCAAAACCTTATGTTTATTCGCTCTGAAGTGGAACCAACCGCTGTTAGTGTAGGGTCCAGCAAGTTGCCTAGTTTAGTGCCGAACAGTTACACGCATAACTCGATGCCAAGTGGCTACCCCCCACACGAATCTTCTCAAAGTGCAGGTGCCGAAGAAAATGAAGACCTGATGCTCGCTATAGAACTACAACAAATCGAAATGGGAATTCAGCGAATACAAAGAGATTCCAAGTCCAAATAAGTAAATGACTATGATGCATTTAATTAGTCGCAGCAATGCAATAGTACCAATATTAATTACTGCATTGCGCTACTGCAATTAGGCCATATTGTGAAAATTTTGTTTTTAAAATTGATTTGTTTGTATCGTACATTTCAAGTTGTTACGTTACTATCTATACCTTTTGATAATATACTTCGTCCGTTTGAACTTGTGTAAGTTTAATGTGCTGCGTAGGAAATTATGATGCGAGCATGACAGCATTCTTAGGCATGTGAATATCAGCATAATCCTCGGTTTGAGTGAAAAATTCATTAAGCAATTAACAAAATAATGTTGTTGAGATTGATTATTATTTAGATGTATCATAACACAGTACACGTTAAGAATTTAAAATCCTGCTGTCTCTTTCTCCCGTTATCGGGATCATCAGGGTGTCTTATTTTTGAACTTTTTAACTATGACACCCTTGATAATCCCGATTAAGGGTGAAACAAGACTGTAGGGTTTTAAATTTATAGTTTTTGCTCTGGCCTATGCTGTCGAGCACTTTTTTGAATCGGTGGAATTCAAACTCCACTATTCAAACTCTATCAGTGTTTAAATGTTTGGATAATACTGTACGAATCTTGTATGTTGCTTGTGAAGTTCACCGAATTTTAGTCACTTGATTGCGAATTCAATTTTGTGTAAGACATTAGCAATTTGATTGAGGAATCTCGATAATATGGCTTGTCTTTCGAAGCAATCGTTTAAAGTTAGTTCTGCAGCTACCGTTAATTAAATTAACAGGCACCTTGATTTAAGTTTGGGTTATTTTAGCTTCGTATCTGTGATCATTATTATACGTTAGTCGACACTAGCACAAACCGGAAGTGGCCACGAACTTTCCATGATAATGTTTTTGTATCACATGAAAACATTAATAATTCGCTAGTTCCGAGCGAAATTGGTTTGAAACACTAGCACAAACCGGAAGTGGCCACGAACTGTCCATGATAATGTTTTTTATCACATGAAAAAATTAATTATTCGCTAGTTCCGAGCGAAATTGGTTTGAAGCTTTTTGAATTAGGAGGCAGAACAACCCTGTTGTTTGCTCAAAATACTTTTGAGCGTGAAACAATACTTATGTGAAATATCCAGTATAGCTTTTTCTACGCAAATAAGCAGGACTTGGTCTTGTTGCCTTGAATTACGAGGTATTTTTGAAATTTTTTATTATCTTGGCTTACGAGATAGTTTGCGAAATTATTTGAAACACAGTTTCTGTTCAATTATGAATTTAAGCATTAATTGATATACGTATTTTTACCCATTGTTATTCTTCTTAGTAGTTGATTTGGGTCGTAGTGTAACGTTTTTGTGGTTTATTAAGCATTCACTTATGTGCGAGTGTTTTGCTTTAATTAGTTAGAAGTGGTTTTAAATGTTAAATGCAACATTTGCATAGTTCCAGTTTTTTGCTTTTTAACGAATGCTGCGTTATTCCAGCGTAGCAGAAATGTTAGTCATAGCATACAATTATTTGCTAGTTTTCGGTGTATAGTACTAAACCAATTATTGGGACTTCCGTGACGCTTTGCGTCGGAAGTTCTTATTTTTTTCCCCGCATATTTACGAATTCGTAAACAAAAATAAAAAACGCTCTAACTTTGAAACGGCTGAAGGTAGAAACTAAATTTACATCTTAGCTGGGGCACATACGAATCATTCTTAGTGCAAATTTTGGGGGCAATCGGTCTTGCCATATGGGTTTCCAAGCCAAAAAATGAAATGCCAATTTTAGGTTTAAACAGCTCTAGCTCGAAAACTAATGGCACTAGGGGAATAAAACTTTCGAATTTAGAAGCGTCTTGGCATGCCCTTTCAGCTCTCAAAAATAAACCATGACGATTTTGACACTTTTTTTTATTTATTTATTTAAGCAAATCACCTGGTGGTGACAACTACTCCAAAACCACCAAAGCGAGAAACTTGAAATTTGGACAGATTATAAGTCTATACATGAACTTGTGTACCTGCAATTTTGGAGGCGTTACGTCACGTGGTTTGGGGCATATGCACCCCAAACTTGTGACAGCGAAGTTACAAATACTCAAAAACCATCGAAGCTAGAAACTTGAAATTTGGACAGATGATTAGTCTATACATGAACTTGTGTCCGTGCAATTTTGGAGCCGATACGTCATGTGGTTTGGGGCATATGCACCCCAAACTTGTTACACAAAAGTTATTAAGTGATTTTAGTCATGTACTTGCGCGTTCTGCCTTGGCCGAATGGTTAAAGGCGCCAGTGCTTGAAACATAAGACCTGGGTTCAATTCTCTAGTTGGCCATCGCTTTTATCAAACCAAGATTATATCAAATCTAGCATATTCATTTTTTTGCGATTACGACAAATTAGTTTATAATATTTTTTGTTTGACACTAGGTTAGATCAGAGAATATTAGGTTTCATTCTCTGTGAAGACGTCCCAGAAATCAGCTTTTTACGACCTCAAGCTATCGAGCTAGTTTTTTTTTGCTACGACTAGAAATTTTAAAGACAAGAATATTTGGACGTACTTAGGAGGTAGTCGCCTATGCGCGCATGCTGCCATGGCCAAATGGTTAAAGGCGCCAGTGCTTGAAACATAAGACCTGGGTTCAATTCTCTAGTTGGCCATCGCTTTTATCATACTAATATCTTATTGAATCTAGCATAGTAATTTTTTTTTCATTTCGACAAAATCGCTTTGAATATTTTTTGTTTGACACTACATATGATCAGAGGGTATCAGGTTTCATTCTCTGTGAAGACGTCCCAAAAATCACCTTCTTAAGATCTCAAGTTAGCGCGCTGGTTTTGTTTTGCTACCACAAAAAATTTTCTAGACAAGTATATTTTAGCTTACTTAGGAGGTAGTCACCTACGCGTGCGTGCTGCCATGCCCGAATGGTTTAAGGCGCCAGTGCTTGAAACATAAGACCTGGGTTCAATTATCTACTTGGCCATCGCTTTTATCAAACCAATATTATATCGAATCTAGCATATATTAATTTTTTTTGGATACGACCAAATCGCTTTCAATGTTTTCTGTTTGGAACTACGTATGATCAGAGGGTATTAGGTTTCATTCTCTGTGAAGACGCCCCAAAAAATACTTTCTAAACACCATAAGCAAGCGCGCTAGATTTTTTGGGTGTCAGAAGAACTTTTTTAGGACAAAACTATTTTGACATAATTTGGGGGGACCAACCCCCCAAATAGACCCAAACAAATATCAGTTTTTTTTACGACTTAAGCTAGGGTGCTACATCTTTGATATCAAGACACAACAAACAGATAAATATCTTGACATAGTTTCGTGGTACCACTCTCTTGGGGACCCCCCAAGTGGCCACCCCAAACATCAATTTTATGAACTGTTTAACATAGGGTGCCAGTGTTTTTTGATATCAGTCGGTATTTAAGAGGAAAATATTTTGACGGGGTTTTGGGGGTACCACCCCCCTTTGGGGAACCAAAATGGACCCCCAAAAATCCATTTTTTGAACGACTTAATTTAAGGTGCCAATGTATTTTGATATCAGTAGGTATTTAGGAGGAAAATATTTTAACGTGGTTTGGGGGTACCACCCCACTCGAGGACCAAAATGTGCCCCCAAAAATCAATTTTTTTAATGACTTAATTTAAGGTGTCGGTGTTTTTTGATATCAGTAAATATTTAAGAGACAAATACTTTGACGTGGTTTGGGGGTACCACCCCCCTTGGGGACTCCCAAAAATCAATTTTTAATTGACTCGGGCTGGGGCACTAGTTTTTTTTTTGATATCAGCACATTTCTAAGACACGAATATTTTGACATCGTTTGGGTTATCACCCCCGCGGACCCCCCAAAAACTAATTTTTTGATTGGCTCAAACTAACGTGCCGTTTTTTTTGATATCAACACATAATTAACAGACAAACATTTCGACATCGTTTGGGGGTGCCAACTACCCCCTTGGGGACCCCCCCAAAAGACCCCCTAAGAACCAATTTCTTGAACAACCTAATTTACGGTGCCAGTGTACTTTCATATCAGTGCATATTTAGAGGCAAATATTTTGACAGAGTTTGGGGGTACCACCTCGCTGAGGCCCTCTTCCAAATGGACCCCCAAAAAACAATTTTTTGAATGGTTCAAGCTAGGGTGGCAGTGTTTTTTGCTGTCAGTAGGTATTTAAGATACAAATATTTTGGCGTGGTTTGGGGGTGTGGCCCCATTTGGGGATCCTCCCCAACACCAATTCTTTGAACGACTTAATTTACGGTGCCAGTGTTTTTTGATATCAGCAGTAGATATTTTGGAGACAAATACTTTGACATAGTTTAGGGGTGCCGCCCTCCGAGAACCCCCCAAAAACAGACCCCCGAAAATCAATTTTTTGATTGGCTCAAGCTAGGGAACTAGTTTTTTCAAAATATCGCCACATATCTGAGAGACAAATGTTTTGACATCATTTGGGAATACCCCCCTGGTTCCCCCCAAAATGGACCCTCCAAATATTAATTTTTTGTTTGGCTCAAACTAGGGCGCCAGTTTTATTTTTCGATATCAACAGATACAACAGACAAATATTTCGACATAGTTTGAGGGTGCCACCCCCCAAAATGGACCCCCAAAAATCAAGTTTTTGCACGACCAAGTTTACGATGCTTGTGTTTTTGATATCAGTAGATATGTCAGAGGCAAATATTTAGAGTTTGGGGGTACCAGCCACCCCCAAACGGATCCATTGAACATCAACTTTTTCGATGGCTTCAGTTAAAGCTCTAGTTTTAATTTGATATTATGAAATACTGAAAAGACAAACACTTCAACATACTTTGAAAGTGCCACCCCCCGAAAATCCCCAAATGAACCTCACAAAAATCAATTTTAGGACCATTTAATCTAAGGCTTTATTGTTTTTGATATTAGTAGGTATTTAAGCGACAAATAATTTACATAGTTTGGGGGCACCCTCCCCCCAAACTCTCCCAAACGTCATTGCGTTGAACAGCTTAAGCTGAAACTCCAGTTTTCTTGGATATAATGTGGGGGTACCAGACCCCCAGAAATCCCCACATAAACCCCACAAAAATCAATTTTTGAACTTAAGCTTAGGCTCCAGTTTTTTTTACATCAAAAGATATTTAAGAGACAAAATGTGTGACATAGTTTTGAGTACTTCCCTCCGGAACCTTCCCAAATGGACCACACAAAATCATCTATTTTGAACGGCTTGAGCTAGGTCGCTAGTTTTTTGGATATCAGTAGATATTTGGAAGACATTTTTTTACATGGTTTGGGGTTATCAACCCCCAAATAAACCTTCCCAAAAATCTCTTTTTGAAAGCTAAATTTACCAATTGATTTCAGTCAGTTGGGTTCATATGCTGAGCTGGCGTAATGATTCAAGGCGCCAGGGTTTGAAATTGTCGAGAATGAACTGAGCTATGTTGTGTTCAAATACTTAGTCAGACTTCGGTTTTACCCAAACCACAAACGATTTAAATTCCACATTTATTTTTTTCATGAAACAAAATTAGTTTGTTTGCATTGCATACGATTGAGTTTTACAGAAATATCGGTAACCTTCAAAGTATGAAGGGGAGAATGATGGTGAAATGGAACTGGCGGAAGTCCCGTATTATTTTCCCGCAGGAAAATGAACATCTAGTTATATTTGATTTAATTCAACTAGTGCTTGTTCAAACTTGTAATGTAATGTATGCTACTGACATTAGATCTTTCGTAATATTAATAGAGGTTTGACGGGTCTTAGCTGCAAGTTGTAATTTAAAGAAGTTCTGCATTGGATAGGCAACGTTAATTTACTTCGTATAGGAGTTATGAATTTTGTGTGATTTGTATCACTATTAGATGCCCAAATAGTTAAAAAAGAATTTTTTTAAAATTACTGTAGTAAGAAAAAAAGAGCCAGAACGTGAGATACATTATATAGTTTATTGGAGATGTTTTATCGCATCACTTAAATTATTGCAATCTTATCAGGATAGCGTCCAACTGTCTTTCCGCTTGAATAAGATTGATTATGATTCGTGTAGTAATCGAAGCGCCTTTGGTTGAGTGTGTATTGTGTACTGCCGTTCTGAGTGTATTTTTTTTTGTAAAAGTTGATTTTCAAGTCCAATTTTTGCGCTTCAAAATTTATGGTTGCGCACGGTTTGTTCGAATTGTTCTAGTTGCTTTTATAATTCTTAGGTCTTTCAACCCTACGAATTCATGGGCTCTCATACAAACTGTACAGTGGTATCATGTCATTTTCAATTATAATAACTCATCTTTTAGTTTTAACTGACCACACATAGTTTGTGTTTTTCTTTGATCTGTTCAACTTGTTTCGGAGTAAAATACACCTACAACGATTCCGCTAATACGTGGATTACAAATTTTTGCTAATCTTCAAGCTGTAAAGTTGAATGTTTTAGCAGTACTGAGAGAAATTAGTCTTTTAAGTTTTGTGAAATAGTTTCAGAGAGTTTCGACATTTCTATGGAAATGTAGCCTGCACATTTATAGGTTTGAGGTTAATCTATGTTGGTGCATTCGTCCCTAAATGAAATAAAATGCTTTTGACGCGATTTAAGTTGTAAATCTGTAAAAAGTATGTTATTGTACTTAACTAACTATATCTATAATATTGATCGCTTTATTTTATGAAAAGCTAAGAAAATGTACATATCAGTTGTATGGTATTGCGAAATGTAAACTGTATCGGTGCTGTCGTTTATGATTGTCAGTACAGTATGAACTGTATGATACCATGGCATTAGCCAGATTATACTTAGTGTCAGGCTACTTTTTTAGCTGTGATAATTATAATTGAGTTTTTATTTTCGTCGCCACTAGGTGTCGGTCATTTCATTCTGATTTACTGTTTTTCTTGTGAAATGAAATCAAAGAATATTTCTTGTTTTGTTCAAACCTAAGACAAAAATTAGTATTGACAGCTTCCCTTCGTTACGTTCAGCATTAAAAAGAGACAGTGTAAAGCCTCCACCGTGTGTGGTAGACATGTGGGAAGTTGACAGCTTGACCTGAAGACCGAACGATCCCTTCGCTGTCTCCTGGCCAAGTTACTTGGTGGATAAAGCTGTGCCTATAATAACAGCTTTTTTCAGAAAAAAAGAGCTAGAAATCAAAGGCGAAAATTTTGACATTTTATTTTTTTTACAAAAACTGTTATTTTACGTTTCAATTTCATCAGAAAACCAGTAAAGCAGAATCAGTTTAAATAATGTTGATAATACAGTAATATGTGTTTCTATGAACAATTTTCAGCTTTCATTTTATTTGGAAGGACGTATTAGATGCTTCTTTCAACTAAGGTTCATGGTATTGAATCACATTGTGGCTCTTGGAAGTTACGGCTAGATCAGAATGTGCCACCGCAAGCGGTACTTGGGTACTTTAGTTGGGGCATATATGGTGGGAACTCTTTCCGTGACGACTCAAAGTTGAGTCAGAATTCATTTCTCTTATAATAGATTGATTGGTTTTAGTTATTTCAATTTTAGAATTTCTAACTCGCCTTGTTCAAAAATCGTTTTTTGTGGCATTTGTGTCTCCATTGTTTTGGATTCCTTACCTCCTAACATATTTCGGCTATTTGTTTATCAGGCTGCCCTGAAATTTTTTGCTCTTTTTAACTTCGTTAAAACCCTCCAACTTAGAGTGCTTTTTTAAGGGAAAACTTAGTCAGGTTTTATTTTGATTTGACGCTGATCGTTTTCGCTTTAGCTTTATGCATTCAAAAGACGATTTTTGATGTGCCACGAACGCCAATGCCATGCATTTTTTTGCGTTTTTACATGTCCACTTTTAGGCCTGGTTCTTGTTTCCTTTGCCTGTTATTTGCTGAGTCACGCCATGTTAGTACCAACTTAACGAAAGAACGAACCAAAGGGTTGATACGTCACCAGAACTACATTACTAACATATAAACTCTCTGATTCGCTGTTTTTTTGAAATTTGGCACTTTTTTACATGACTCTGCATTAAGCAGGCACCAGAATCACGAACCGGACCTTACAAGAGCTCGTGTGAAAACGCGATAAATTTTTGTTGAGTTCAGCAAACTAACATGAGTTTATCATGCTATAACACGTTCATTTGATTATGCTATCTGTACAGTGCCAGCCGTTTTTATTGCATTGTTTGTATTTTTTTACTGGCAATTTAAACTGCAACCTTATAGGCTGCCAAGATGCGCTATTGCCAAAACTGGTTGCTGCTCTGAGAAAAAAATTTCCAATTTTTTTCAGTTTTTCTCTAAACTAAATTCCGTTTTTGTGGTCATGGCACGTAAGCACCTAGTGTAGTAGTCAGAGCAAAGTTTTTGTTATCCGCTACACAGCACGAATCAAGTAAAAGAGGTCGAATGACAACGTGTAAATTGTATTTACATCTAATGTTACTGTAGCAAGATCCATGATACAAACGTTTTAAACGTGCTTTGGACTTTATCTGTACGTAAGGATAGGCTTGGCTGTTTTGGGTCTGGGCAATTCCAGCAACTAATTCTCGATTTTTTTGCAATTTAGTTTTTTCCAATAGGTTTGGAAACGAGCAAATGGCGTTAAAATTGTTTGTTTGTTTTTTTTTAAATCATGAAAATCGTCCTGACCCTCATAGCCTCTGGCTGTTTGTGATACACGTAGTTGCGTATGCTTCTAATTGTCTTTTTTATTGCAGAACTAGTAGGAAAGCTGTAGAGACCAATTTTAAGAGTTTTTGGTTTGATCAAACCGGGAATCGAACCCGTGTTTGTCGTTTCAGTAGCAGTTAAGTAACAAGAGAGGTTTTTTTCTTCTAATCAGGCAACGACCCAGTAGGGCCTTCTATTGCTTGTAACTTATCCGTAGTTAGTTAGTAATAACAGTAGTCAGTCATTCGCAGTTTGTTTTGTCCGTAAAATTTCTGGTTTCATTTTGTTTATTTTTGTCATTGCTTCCTTTAACGGTTTCGAAAACTTAAAACCGTTTATGTCACCACAATTTAACAAACGAAACGCAACGTTTGTTTTATTTGTAACTGGTTTTCCAACTTCATGTGTTTATTGTCACTTTGTTTTCGCCTAGTTTTTTTACAAGATCGTTCCAAATTCATGCAGATGGTCTTGTTGTAAAAGCTTTTTTCCACGATCAATAGCACTTTGGGAATTTTAGAGCCTTCTATGAAAAACAACGCTTAGACTTAGTTTTATAGCTTTCATTTTAATTGGAAGTGGCTATTTCACCGAAAATTTTTATAGAGAATAAAACAATAATGAGAAATATTCGTCCTCGCATTTTGTTTACTTTTTTAAGGGTTATCATTAGTGTTTGAGTTAAGGTTTGGGTTAGGGTTTAGAGTAAGGATTTAAATTTGGGTTCGATTTGAATCAGAATTAATAAAAGGTAGATCGTAATTTTCGGTGAAATCGTCTTTTCCATTTGGATTTTGGAGAGAGCATTGTGAGATGTTATCCGCTGTACATTGTTCGTGCATAGAAACGAGGTCAATAGGCAGTAACAATGTAGGTGATTGTGTACTATGTATCCTACCAATACACCGGACACGACCGGTTCATCGACCCCAAGCCCAAACAGACGGGCCCGGTCTGGACTTGGGTGGACCGACGACCTCCCAGAATGCCAACTTTCAGACGTTGGGTTCGCCCCAAACGTCGTGTATCTTGCTGATGGTCGGACCACTGAAGCGTATCCGTACGAAGACAGAGCCTTCAATTTCGCGTTAGTATTTGTGTTTCATAATATGAATTGAATTCGGCAGCAGCTTGATCTAATGGCGAAAGGCATCGTTTTTGACGGCGATCTAGATTACATGATCCGAGTTCTACCCGCACGCTGGTCACGTTGTTGCATTGTAGGATAAGACGCTTTACTATGATTTCTCTGTTTGGTGGCTTTGTACAAACTGCAAATTCAGTCGATTAAAATTTTTAAAAATCCAAAGGAACATTTATCCTATGCAAGTGTGGATATGCTCAAAATACCAAGTACTTATCGCAATAAAAATGTGTGCGTATCATCCAATAGTTAGCGTCTGACGCTGTCCGCTGACAAAAGGATAAATATGCAGTAACAACAATTGTTAATCGAGTTTAATTGTTAATCTGATGAATGAACGTAGCCGGGCGAGATGAAAAAGACTTAACGATCTTCAAGTCAAACTGCCACCTGTCTACCGCTAATCACCCTACTCTTATATGTTCAATTCCTCCAAACATTTGTTGGATGTTTTTGTTGTGTGAGTTGTTGCGCGGTTTAATTTCCCCCGCTGTTTCTTATAAATAAAAGCATGGTGCGGCGGAATGCCACACCTTACAACTCCAGCACAATTGACTGGAGACATCAAAAGAGAATGGTGGCTGTTCGATGCATGACTTGAATTTTGAAATTAAATTTCTTCGAAAAAAAAATAAGCATCAAACGGAATTCTTGCATATGAATTAAATCAACTCCCTATTGTTTTAGCACAGATTACGATTGTTACTTGTACGGAATATTTGACGGTTACGATGGATACAAGGCAGCTCATTTCGCATCGGAACGATTGGCCGCGGAGTTGCTCCTCGGTCAACTCACTCCGCATGTTAGTGAAAGTTCCGCCAAGATGATTCTCCATCAAGCGTTTGGAGTAGTTGAGCGTGGTTTTTTCGAATCCATTGATAATATTTTGGCAAAGAAAACGCACCTCCAAGCTCAGGTACAGTTCTTTTTTCTTGTATAGCGTGTTCAGTTGGTGTTTGAAAGGTGCTGGCTTTTACCGCGATTACTGAACTAATCAAGAGTTCTGGAGAAGGGAGTATTGCAAGATAAGTTTAGTGGTTTGAGGTTCCAGATCACAGTCGCAAATATGCAACAAACCTACCCCTTTTGCGTTGCAGTCGGTAACTTATGATAGCAGGCTATTCGACGTTTTTTGCTCTGACCAAGATGCGTCTCTTCCATTTGGCAGTGATTTTGATGGTAGTATTCGCATATTTACGTGGGTTGCATGTGTCTTTCTCAAGGTCCAAATCAAAGGAGTTGAACTTGATTAAGAAAAGATTTTCTTGACTTGCTAAATGCTGATAATTTGGATCCATGATCTGTTTTCTTTTTTTCTTGTTATTTTTTTTTTCTTACGTCATGTGATACGATTCCATCATGAAGGTATAGATTGCTTTTATTGGTAGGCTTCAGACGTCCTGTAGTATTGGGACAGGCGCTGTTAAGGGCAGCGTCAAGATTTATATAATGAGTTGGTTTTGCTTAGAAAAGGGAGGGGTAAGAACATTCAGCAGTTGGGTACGACAGTTTTAAATCTAGTAACCCCCACTTAAAGTTCACATGTTTTTTCATGATGTTATTTTTTGAAGCTATCAAAACTGATAGTTCTCAGATTATTTTAATCTTTGTTGATGCATAATACGTGGGTCTACGACTTTTAGGCGCGGGACGTTTAGGCGCCGCCGATTAGGTGCCAGGACTTTTAGGCGCCGAGACTTTTAGGCGCCAGAGGTAAAAAAATTTTTTGTCAAAAAAAAATTTTTTTTTAAAAATTTTTTTTTGCAAAAAGCTTTTTTTTCAAGAAAAAAAGTTATTTTTTCCGAAAAAAAGTTTTTTTTTCTAAAAAACCTTTTTTTTCTATAAAAAAAGTTTTTCTTCCCAAAAAAATTTTTGTTTCTTCCAAATGACAATCTTTTTTCAAATAAAAGCTTTTTTGAAAAAAAAACTTTTTCCAACAAAAAAGTTTTACTTTGATTAAAATGTTAATATTTTCGAAGCTTTTTATCTGATGTTTGTCAAGAAGAATCGTCAGAATCGAGAGCGCAGGAAAAGGAGTGGCTGTAGGAAAAAGCCGAGCAGTGGTTGGCTGGAAAAGGATTGCTGAGAGAGCGTGATTTGTGTACAACCTTTAAGCTGTATAAGAATTTTTTTGTCTGCAGAGGGCGGGGTTAGAACTTTTAATAAAAGTGTCTTCAGAAGCAGATAGATGGAAGCAAAGCGGAAAAGGTTTTACAAAAAATTGATTTCTTATTGCATTTTTTTCAATAACAAAAAATGTTTTCCACTATTTACCTGCAAAGTTTTTTTTTACCTAATCAAGACGCATGCGATCTCCAGCCAGCGGTCTCAAATTTTGCGGCATACGGACACGAGTTGCTTGTGTAATATTGGCACATGCAGCAAGCCGTGTGACGTTTCATGGTTATTTTGAGTCTACCTCTACCAAACAATACAGTAAAACTTTTTCAGGAGTTAAGGATTCATCTCTTGGCAGATTCCTATTTATGGTCTGTACATCTTGTTGTAAATATAGTAAAAGCAATGTTTAAATCGATATTTTTCCGCTTAATCTTTACACCTTGTTGTAAATACACTTATAATAAAAACAATGTTAAATTCTCGAAGCTAACTTCTTCAGAATTGCGTCAAGAACTTTTGAAGTTAAACAGCTTAAAGGTTGTACACAAATGATGCTCTCTTAGCAATCCTTTTCCAGCCAATCACTACTCAGCTTTTTCCTATAGCCACTCCTTTTCCTGCGCTCTCTATTCTGACAATTCTTCTTGACAAACATCAGATAAAAAGCCTCGAAAAAATTAACATTTTAATCAAAGTAAAACTTTTTTGTTGGAAAAAGTTTTTTTTTCAAAAAAGCTTTTATTTGAAAAAAGACTGTCATTTGGAAGAAAAAAAATTTTTTGGGAAGAAAATGTTTTTTTTATAGAAAAAAAAAAGGTTTTTTAGAAAAAAAACTTTTTTTCGGAAAAAATAACTTTTTTTGGAAAAAAACTTGTTTTTTGAAAACATTTTTTTCTTGAAAAAAAACTTTTTGACAAAAAAATTTTTTTTGAAAAAAATTTTTATTTACCTCTGGCGCATAATCGGCGGCGCCTAAACGTCCCGCGCCTAAACGTCCGGGCCTAATAGTCACGGTCCGATAATACCTTCGGACCTTCACAAAAATTTAGAAACTATTGAATATTTTAATCTTTACCATTTTTATTTTAAAGCTTCCGGAATCCTTCTCGTTTGACCTGGTCGCCAAAAATTACCCGCAAGTTGCCCAGCAGCTGCGGACGTTGAATGATGCCATCAAGGGGGGGACCACTGCAGTGGTGGCTTTGGTGGTGAACAACAATCTGTACGTAGCTAATGTGGGAGACAGTCGCGCGCTTCTGTGTCAGATGGATCATCAAGGAAAGTTGGATGTAAGTTTTTTGACTGCAGATTAGTGACTGGTTTTGCTTCATAATTTTCTGTCTTATAAAATGTAAGTTGGGATTTTTTTTGTATCAAAAACTTTGTGATTAGTTTCACTGCTACAAGCATCGTTTTTAACCGTAGATGCAAAAACAGCCCCCGATTAATTTGTTTTTTCCGGAGCCCTAAATTGTTGTTGCCATTTGGCTGCATTTTTTTCGCTGTAGAAGATCCTTACAAAGTTAACCTTGTTGCGATTTAGGTACAACAGATCACGGTGAACCACGATATTAACAACCCGAAAGAACTTGAGCGTCTTTCACAACTTGGCCTTAACATTGACAGAATCATGGAGAGAGGGAAGCTTGGTGAGTTGAAACAAAACGACAGGTTGATTAATGATTATATGCAACGTACAAGGCGTTGATTAAAGCCAGCAGCATGGCCGAGCGGAACTGAGCGCTGATTATTGCGTGAGCAATACTGCGACCCGAGTTCGATTACGGCTGCAGGCCACCTGCTTTGACATATACGCGGGTGGCTGGAGACTCGAAGAGCGCGAGCTCACTTCCCAGTCATCCTCACCTCTCCGTTCTTATTGAGTTCGTTGAGTTGTAAATCCTCAGTTGATTTATTTATTATCTATTTTACGAGTTTATCTATTATCTATTTTTACGAGTTATCTATTTATGATTTATTTATTATCTATTTTACGAGTCCATTATCTATTTTACGAGTGGCACAGCTCCGACTTATTAGGTGAAAATCAACATCTTACATTATTATAAATGGCAATTCCAACACAAGTTGAAACTCTTCCAACTGGACTTGGAGAAATTGCCACATTTATAGTACGAGCTGGTACCTGCCTGGAGACAGTGAAAAGACATATGGGGTCTTTGAATCAGTTTATCTCTTACCACCTGTCTTATGCATGCAGTGGAGATTTCGCTTTATCTTTGACTGCTGTAATTTCAGCTGTACTTAATAGTTTTTTGGGTTTGATGCGACTTGGAATCGAACCCGTGTCTACCGTTTCATCGGCAGACGTCGCAGACCACGAATCGGCTGGATAATTGTTTTTGAACTGTTCGTTACAGGCATCAACGAGTGTACCCGATGCATCGGCGATTATGCGGTAAAAGGGGGTTACAAAGAGAACGAGATACTACGCGACGCCGTTAGCGAACCGGTGATCTCTACTCCAGATGTGTTTGGACCAATCCCACTCTCCGAAATACGCAGTGCGTAACGTTTCCGACTGATTTTGACCATGTTTTTTCTAAACCATATGCAATAACATAATTGCTAGAGTTGGGCTGTGTTGCTCGGGAATATTCCTCAATCCTCAAATCAAAAAACTAGCGAATGTACAGTATTTTGATTAGGTTTTAGAATATGTTAATGAAAAGATTTTATGTTACATTCATTTTCCCTTTAATCTCGTTTTAACTTCGCCTTTTGCGGTTGATTTCCAAACAGATAAATTGGATGTTGCTAGCAACTCGGAACATCTAACCACTTTACCGCTTATGTTGTTTTTACCAAGTATCGAACTCGGCCCCGTCGTCTCTAAGTTTTAAAATTAGTTCATTGGTTTTCATAGCTGAGTGGAACGAAATTGGCTAAGAGCACATAAGAAGTTTCTGCGGCATACTTTCATTTTGGCCGACCTGCCCGAGATCACCACAGTGGAAACAAATTTTGCATAACCATACCACTGTCACAAGTAAACCTCTAAATTGCGTATTTTTAGGTGGCTTTTTGGTGCTAATGTCTGACGATGTGTACAAGTCGTACGAGCAGGCGACAGGAACGAGCAACGCTAACGCTGATATCGCTTCCATGCTGTCTCATCAACTAAGGTGCCGAAATTCCATGGAAGGTAAAAACTGACTTTGACTTTTGACTATTGCGATTCTTAAACAATTTGTGGTTAAGTCGTCTGCTATTGAATCGGTAGACTGTTTGTTCGATTCCCAGTCCAGTCAAGCCAAAGCATATCGGTTGCAGCAGCTTCCTTTCTCCACATTCACCCTAAAACACGGCGATGTGGAAAACCTCCGCAGTGGTGCTGGACAAGTGACAGTTTGGTTTAGATGTTTTGACAGTTTGGTTTAGATGTTCTATTTGTTGCTCTGCTAAGTAACTGAGAAAGAAGTCTCAAAAGTATTACAGTGTGGATATGACGGTGTTGATTTTGCAGGTGTCGCGCAGAGCGTGATTGACAAGATCGCCTTCCTCCATCAACGTGGGTTTGGGAAGTCTCACACGTTCTCCCGGGGCGACATCACCCTGGTGGTGCGAAATATTAGCCATGTGCTGGGTGCTGAAGCTCTGCCTGACATTCAAGACAATCTACCAGGTATTGAGGCTCATAGTAACTTGACAGCACACGAGAATCTCCCACCAATGCCAGGTGCTAGTTGGCTATGGTAAATGAACCCAAATTTTGTCGGCAGCGTCAAACCTGATCGCATGATTGGGGTTCAACCCACAGTCCCACACTCTTGCCACTTTGTCGCTTCCTTAGGTTAGACGCTTTAGGATGATTGTCTCTGGTTGCTGGCTTCAAACAAGCCGCAATTTTACGTGGGAAGAAGTTAAAACTTAATCGAAAAACCTGTAGTACGGTCAACTCCTAAGCGGGCGAGGACGATTCGTCATAAAAGCACGACCGTAGCTTCCTCGTGGGTGGAGGATGAATATGTATCAATCCAATCCACCCTTTGGCAGTCCTATGAAAATCTCTTGGTGGGTCTGGTAACAGATTTGCCTGCTGGAATTAGGGCCGTATACAAACATAAGACGTCGCGACTGATTTGATACAAAAACGATGATATAACTGTGATTAGAGAACTGTTCACTGGTTGAGTGTAGTCCCCGTGCATTCACTCGCTTCAGTCTGCCACTGGCATATATTGATCAGAATCCTTATGTTTAAGGAAGATTTCATACCATGTTCACAATGTACAACCCAAGGTCATTGCAGCACCGAAAACCATTGAAAATAATTTCCGAAAAATTTTAAGTCAACAGTGAAAAACTTGACTTGAAAGTCTCTGTAATACACGCAAAAAAATTGAATAATGCATCCATACGTCAGCAGTCAAAGCGGAGAGATCTTCCGGTTTTTACAAACATTCGATCATTGTCATTGCTTTCGCCACTTGGTATAAAACTGATTTCTGGTCTTGCCCATATGCTGCTGACAAATGAATTATGCTGTTCACTAATGAGTATGCTGGTTGGTTTAATCAGTTCTTTTCAATATTTGTTCAGATATGTGCGGGAAGCACCCCGTTTCTGTCCCTTACAAGCGAAGTTCCGTTGAAGTCAGCAGTGGATTTCGTGGGGATTTGGGGAAGTCCCCTGTATCCCTATCTCTCAAAATGCCTGGTAGCAACCCAGATTCTAGCGAGTATACCGATTCGAACGAGCTAAAAGAGGAAAGTGGGTCACCTGACGCGACCCCAACTAACCCATCTGAAGAGCTCTCCACTTACAACTCATCGGAAAAGGCGTCGACTTTGAACGATCACTTTTATCGCCCTGATCCACACGAACAGATTCAATTAGATTCTGACAATCGCGTAACGGCGTACGTGAACTTTGCTAACTTTGATGAAGAGACCTGGCTCGCATTGAGAACTGAAAAGAAACTTACTATACAATAACCTACTAACAGTAACACCTCCACCATTAAAAACATCCATTAGCCGAGAATATTAGAATTATCGGGAAAGTGTTGCAATGTGCCAAAACAAGCCCAGTGTCGTTGTGCGGTCTGATGGTTCGACGTACCGTGCTGCTTCCAACATCCTATCTGGGTTCGAAACTCAGCGATCGGAAACTATGTTTGGGTTGAGATCAACGTGGATGAAAAGTGGGAAAGTGAATGGGTGTGACTGCAATTATTTTTATTCACCAAGTTGCCTAGGCGACAAAACGCGAAGGGACGTTTCAGTCTTTGAGTCAAACTGCCCACCTCTCTACCACCCACGGTGGAGGCTTCACACTGTCTCTTTAATTGCTGAACGTCGAGCATGGAATCTGTGAGTATCAATTTATCTAATTTTTGGTGCGACCCAACCGGGAATCGAACCCGTGTTTACCATTTCAGCAGCAGACGCTCTATCCACTTGGCTCTTTATCGGTTGACTTAAAACTACTGTAATATTGACTAGAATAGTCTACTCAAAGTTTATTGAATTTTGACAAGCACTTTTCTCTAGCGTAACAGTAATAGTTTCAAAGAAAACTGTTCCCGGAAAGATCTCCAAATTGTGGGTGGTTATTATTAGCAGGACTCTTCATCTTTTTTGTTAATCCGGTGTTATGATGCATTTCCATTACCGTGATATTGCACAGTTTATTGGTCGTTATCGTCCACAGCTAATCAAAACTTTTGTTTTAGCGTAATTTGAATTTATTTTTAACGCAGCTGGGTTACAGTTTCGAACTTCCCATGAACATTTGATACTGTACAAACGTAGATTACTCATAGCAGTGTGTCTCAAAACGTACAGTCGTACAAGAATTACATTGAATTTCGCCAATCATATACTCAGCAGCATGAGATTTCTTTTCTGATTGAGTGATTACTGATTAGTAGGGCCATTTTTATTGTGATCTAAACCGTTTTGGCCTTGTTGAGCTCCAAATTTTGATTAAAAAAAAGTTTTGTTATTCGCAATTCACGTAGGTTTGAAGCAGGTAGCCTTCTTCACTTTTCAGTAACAGCATTTTGAAAGAAATACCAATCAGTCATGTAATTAAAGTAACTAGTCGCTGCAGGACAAAAACCTAGCAATATGCACACATCTTCATGTCAATTACACTTTTAATAACCAATAAATTTTGGATTAAAATTTGCTGTTCTTAAATTTTTATTGGAGAATACATTGACACAATTTCGATTTTGCTTGGTAAAAAGTTGCGTTTTGTAAAAGTTTTTTCGATTGCTAAAGCTGTGAAAGCAAAACAGTACCGACCTAAGATTTCAAAAATCTGGTTTATTCGTTGTGATATACAGTACTGTATAATAAAAATTGTCTTTGATTTTTTAATTTGAACATATAATGTTCAATGTTCATAGTTATTTTATTCATGCCTAGGCTGGCATTCTTAATTTGTTTTTAATTTTAAAAATGAATTTCGCGTTATTATTATAAAATTATTTTTATAAAGAAGCTAACCCAAGCAATTAATTGTATTGCGGCGTATTGCAACTATTTCCTGAAGTTTGAGTAGCAAAACTTCATTCAAACATGTATAAAATTGCTCATAACGTTTCAGTGGTCCTCAAAGATGAAGAAAACATTTTGTTTGGTACGGGAAAAGAATTTTTGATCACATACAATTTTGACAAACTTTGACCTAACCCAAAATTTTGACTTTATTTTGACCTATAAAATCTAACTAAACTGGTTCCAGAGCACCCGAAACCAATGTTGGTATACGTTGGATGATATAATAAAGCCCTGAAAAATTTTTGACTTTATTGACTTTTGCGCGCCCTACTGATTAGTCAATCATGACACTGCTGTGATTAACAAACCCAATCAGTTTTAATCTTTGTCGGGCTAGCCAGTAACCGTTTGTATTACACTGGTACAGATTAATGAGCTGTATGTTTTTGGTAGTATTCATTGGAAAAAAAACGGGACTAAACTTCACCATCTTTTATGAAAAGCTATTTGAGGGAATGTTTCGACTTAGGTTTTTCTGCAATGACGCAATTATTGAAACTGTTTGTAAAGTTTTTTGCCGTCATTGATCCCGGCTTCCCGAAAAACGTCTTATTGCTTACAAAACTAAAAACAGATGTTCTGCATTGATTGGTTAGTCAGACGCATAGAGTCCCTAGTTTATAGCACCAAGGATGAAAAATCTTCCATGATAGGATTTCAGGCACTTTTTCTATCGCAAGTCTAATGTTAGATTGTTTCTTTTTTCTTGCGTGTTTGTGGCTCATTAACTTCGTGCGCTTTTAGAAAATTAAATTTTGTTGCTAATTAAATGAGTGTAATGATAAGCGTCTATCTTCTAAGTTGGTATGTATTACGTTTTGCAGCGAGCGATAAGCAAATAATTAACGTGAATTTACACAGTATCCGTTTTTTTACGTTTTTGCTTCTTGAAAAAATATGCGCTTTTTCATACGCATTTTTATTATTCCATATTTCGCACTAAGTAGACTGTTATACATTAGGGTGTGCACTTTTTCACTTTTTTTGAAAACACATGTGCCTATATGATTTACAGGGGACAAATTTGCACGGAAACCCAATTCAAAAAATTTTTTTTTGAAATATTGCTGTTTCGATACCTTGGGGGGAGTTGAAGATTTTGGGGGTTGTGCATACCCTCATTTTTTATTACTCGAGAACCACAGCACATAAAAAGAATATATTGGTGTCAAACGAAGCGGAAGACCCGGTTTTCTATCTGTCTTTAATACCTTTGTAAGCTCCAACTCCAACAGAAAACGAGTTAATTCAAAAAATCAAAATAATCATTTATTTTCACTATTACTCTGCTTTCGAGCACGACAATGATGAGCTAAAGTTGAACTTTTATTTGTAACGTATCTCAGCAGTCAACGCAATAACAACAATACGTGATTTTTCAATTAGACTAAACGGCGATCAACCGAATTTCCGCTGTTGCAAACGTAACCGCGGATCCTCTCATGTACGTTGCTACTTTTGCTATCTCGAATTCTGCCCTGGAGAAGACATTGTGACATCTTGCCAATGAATCGCTCTAAAGTGCGGTTGTGGTTGTCCACACTATTCCAAAATGATTTGTTGCCTGCTTTGATGCAAGGTGCTTGTTTGCTCTTCATGATGAAAAGCTTTTTAATTCAAGCTCTTTGCCAAGCCAGTGATTCGGTGTTGACGTTTTCGGGGAGAGATTGTTGAGGATCTTTAAGATTGAAAGCGGGATCTTTCGAGTGTGTATTAAGAGCGATATTTGTTGGGTTTATCCAAGCAACAAAGTGCTTGGTGAACGTTTTCTTCAACATATCTGCCAAATCAAGATCTTTGCTCCTGAAATCGAGTAGCAAATTTCTTACGAAAATCATGTTTCCTGAACCATTTGGAACACGAGAATTTAAATGAATCCAAAAACATATTGGGGAATAAACAGATATAATGAAGGAAACGATTTTCAACAAGTTTGCCTGTTGCTCCGAAGGCAGATCTTCTCCAAAAAGTAGCAAACGAAGATATCCATTGGCAGTTGTTGGCCGTATAAAAAAATGTTTGTAAGAGAAAATAATGCTGGTTAAGCAAGCATCGAAAACACTAACATATTCGTCGCAAGATACGGTAACAGTGCTTAGAGTTGGTTATAGCAGAAACGAGTAAATGCATTAAAAACAAACTCGATACAACTACTTAGCTACCATGCAAACGAGATGGTTTTGTAACGCAAATACTTTGACAACTGTTGTGGGACTATACCCACGACTCCACAGTCAAGCTTGGTCGTCACGAATGCCTTCGGTTTCTTGAAACTTAAATATCTAAATGAAACTTTCGTTATACCCAGCAGGTTGCAATTGAGTGACGACCAAGCTTGTCTGTGGACGTTAGTTTGTGGAGTCGTGGGTATAGTCCCACAACAGTTGTCAAAGTATTTGCGTTACAAAACCATCTCGTTTGCATGGTAGCTAAGTAGTTGTATCGAGTTTGTTTTTAATGCATTTACTCGTTTCTGCTATAACCAACTCTAAGCACTGTTACCGTATCTTGCGACGAATATGTTAGTGTTTTCGATGCTTGCTTAACCAGCATTATTTTCTCTTACAAACATTTTTTTATACGGCCAACAACTGCCAATGGATATCTTCGTTTGCTACTTTTTGGAGAAGATCTGCCTTCGGAGCAACAGGCAAACTTGTTGAAAATCGTTTCCTTCATTATATCTGTTTATTCCCCAATATGTTTTTGGATTCATTTAAATTCTCGTGTTCCAAATGGTTCAGGAAACATGATTTTCGTAAGAAATTTGCTACTCGATTTCAGGAGCAAAGATCTTGATTTGGCAGATATGTTGAAGAAAACGTTCACCAAGCACTTTGTTGCTTGGATAAACCCAACAAATATCGCTCTTAATACACACTCGAAAGATCCCGCTTTCAATCTTAAAGATCCTCAACAATCTCTCCCCGAAAACGTCAACACCGAATCACTGGCTTGGCAAAGAGCTTGAATTAAAAAGCTTTTCATCATGAAGAGCAAACAAGCACCTTGCATCAAAGCAGGCAACAAATCATTTTGGAATAGTGTGGACAACCACAACCGCACTTTAGAGCGATTCATTGGCAAGATGTCACAATGTCTTCTCCAGGGCAGAATTCGAGATAGCAAAAGTAGCAACGTACATGAGAGGATCCGCGGTTACGTTTGCAACAGCGGAAATTCGGTTGATCGCCGTTTAGTCTAATTGAAAAATCACGTATTGTTGTTATTGCGTTGACTGCTGAGATACGTTACAAATAAAAGTTCAACTTTAGCTCATCATTGTCGTGCTCGAAAGCAGAGTAATAGTGAAAATAAATGATTATTTTGATTTTTTGAATTAACTCGTTTTCTGTTGGAGTTGGAGCTTACAAAGGTATTAAAGACAGATAGAAAACCGGGTCTTCCGCTTCGTTTGACACCAATATATTCTTTTTATGTGCTGTGGTTCTCGAGTAATAAAAAATGAGGGTATGCACAACCCCCAAAATCTTCAACTCCCCCCAAGGTATCGAAACAACAATATTTCAAAAAAAAATTTTTTGCATTGGGTTTCCGTGCAAATTTGTCCCCTGTAAATCATATAGGCACATGTGTTTTCAAAAAAAGTGAAAAAAGTACACACCCTATTATTCATAGATAAAAATTTTGTGTATGAACGATAAGAGCGATATTTCAAAATAGAGATGTACCGCTATGCAAAAGAAATTTTTCGAAAAACTTTTGTCCAGTATGTGACTGTCTGTTAGCATGGATATGCACATATAAAAATGCCGATGAAAAGTCGCGTACTTTTTCACGGAGAAGCAAACACGTAAAAAAACGGATACTGTGTAAATCCATCTTCATTAAACTACCGTTAGTATCTTGAATTTTCTGCAGTTTCATATAACTGAATTTATTAGCAGATTGACTGATTGCTAGACTGAATGCCAAAACCTCACCGGCACGCTACACAGTTGTCCAAAAACCACATGTGCTAAGTTACTTATTCCACTACTTACGGTATCTCGGCCTATAGGCCTACCAATTTTGCGTCCTATGACGACTCGACTATACTAGTCTAACGTCAATTTGGCCGAAGAATCCCATACAATCGAGAGAAATCCAATATCAAAAAACTAAAAGGATACTAGTATAGACTATAGACGCACATTTCTTTTTTTTTGTTTGTCGGAAAATATCCCTTTAGTTCGTCGTTTTTCGTGACTGGAATCGCGGTAAAAGTGCAACATGACCCAAAAAGTTGAATCCGGGGTGGATCCAGAAATTTTTGTAAGTGGGGTCCGCTCAAGATATTAATATTTTTGCAAACTCTTTTTTAACTTACGATTTTCCCTTTGGTTGGCGTAACCATAAAATAATTTGTGTATCATGGCTGTTAGTTTAGTCCGGCGTGTAGCCAGATATCTGCGATGGTGGGGCTATTTCGGAGGTCTGGGGAGGAGCCTCTGAGCGAAATCTCAATTTTTCGCAATTCGCGATTTTTTTGCAAAAATATTTTACTTTAGGCCTATTTTAGGAAAAAATAATGCTTTTAAAACGTGGCATAAACAGTAGGCTACGAAGGCAGTGGCTAATGGTAAAATTTCAGCCTATTTAGTGCAAGCCGGTTAATAATAATATATAAAAAATCACAAGTGTTAACCTAATTCGTAAGGATAACTTCGAAGATGTTCACTACCCCATCCCCACCGAGTATTTCTCTGTTAAGTCTGAACAAGAAATGGACATTGCTTCAGTTATGCCATAAATTTTTGCGTTACAAGTTTTTCTCATATTTCTCCAGTTTGAGCAGAGGGTCGGGACCCTCCTGGATACGCCACTGTGCATAATAATAATAAATTTCAAAAGGATAGAATCCATGCAGGGTTAGAATGAAATCAAGAAAGGCATACAAAATCTTGAGGAAGGTTCAAATGGTCTAATTACGCAAGGGTTGCCGGTACAGAGTCCGCTGCGGAACTTAAGATTTTGGACATAAGGGCATGTGATATCTTAACGATAAGCAAAGATTAAAAAAGATACTGCTTGACATCGTTTTTATTAAAGAAATTTTAACTACTTGAGGGAATAAAGAGGTGCCGCAAACCTTGCTCCAATTATCAGCGAATGTAAACTTAATCCGTTTAAGTCAGAGGTCCGTACTTTCGTGACATCAGAAAAAGATGACTTCGCAAAATTTCTTGCAGAATATCGAACATCGCGTTCCGTATGCTACAACAAATTTTGCAAAGTCATCCTTTTCTAATGTCACGAAATTTCGAAACGCAGGTTGCCGAGGCTGGCCAATGGCACGGACTACGACGTCAAACGCATTAAATCTATTGTGAAACAAACTTAAAACCAAGGATGGCAGTACCGTACAGAGGTGGAGTCGAGGACACAAGGCTCGAGGCCAAGGCCAAGGCCAAGGACACAAAAAAAATCCGAGGCCAAGGCCAAGGCCAAGGACAGCCTTTCCGAGGACAGACCCTCTCAAGGCCAAGGACAGGAATGCTCGAGGCCAAGGCCAAGGACCAAGGACACAGCCGCAAGGGTTTTCCAAAAAAAAACATCTTCAAAAAAGTTTTTCAGGCAATCTCTAATTTATAGGCGTAGCCAGAATTTTTGATTGGGGAGGCCTAAACCACAAATCACATGCAATGACGTCATCAAAAATTTGCCTGTTTTTCACTTAACCAGGATTTTGCAAAGGGAGCGGGCCTCAACTAATATAGTTGAAAAGTGCAAATACGTAACTTTGGAGACGTTCTGAGAAAGCCGGTGTAACTCAGACGTATCACAGACGGGGGTCTGGGGGCGAAGCCTCCAGCTGTTGGGCGGTTTTTTGTAATTTTTTGGAAAAAAAAAGCTATTTTAATGCCATTGAATCACACTTTGCACATGTTTAGAACCATTTAAAAGCACCAGATTTTTGACATTTGAAAGCCAATTAAAAAAACCAAATTGTTTAATCCTCCTAGTTGCAATTTAAGTTCAAAACACGTTTAACATCTTGCATTTTGGTGTTAAAGTTTATTTGTACGTGATTTGCTCCAGGTAGGGGGAAGTAAGGTGCATTGACTCGTGCAACATTTTAGCAGTAAAGGAAAACCCACTCGAAGATTTTCCTTAGAGATTTTTGTTTTGTCATGAAAATAACCAGTTATAGAAGTGCACGTTAGGTTAGGGGGCCCAGGCTCCCTCCACTGAAGTTCAACGATTTGTTCAATCAGCATTTTCCATGGCTGATTTTTTTAAAAGTATTTTGTGCGTTAAAACTGGCGAGGTGGAGTTGAATTTATGAAATGTTATTAAAAAATAGTACAATAGATGGGTAGTTTCGCTTACTAACCATGTGTCAGGCGCGTAGCCAAAAATTCGCAATGGGGGGTTGTTTTGGGGGTCTGGGGGCAAAGCCCCCAGCCGCCGGAGGCGCGCTCGCAAATTTTGCATTTTTTTGCAAATATAACTTAATTTTAGAGTTATTTAAAAAAAATAATGCTTTTAAAACGTGGCATAGAAATTGCCAGCGCAACATGATTCAACTGGTTGCATTATCGGGCTATGTGGGAAGTGGCTAATGATAACATTGCAGTTTTCGTGTTTACTTGCTGGTAAATTATAAAATCCTATTATTCAATAAAACTCACACGGAGTAATCTATTTCGTCTATATTTTATAAAGAAAAATAATCGGGGGGGGGGGGGGGGCTAATGGAAAGACATTTGAGAGAAGTGATTGGCAATTAACTAACACTGAGTAGCCCCCCCTTATTTCTGAGTTTATAGTATATTTGTTGATAAAACCTATCTTTGGCGTTTTTATTCCTTATTTTGATTGCTTATTTTTGGGCATTTTTTAAAGTTTTCATTGATTGGTGACTTTAATTTTTGACGAATTAGCCTGAATATATGTTTCAAAAAAGGCTGTAAATTACTTTTTAGTCAATTCCAGCACAAAAGACAGTCTCAGAAGAGCTAAAAACGTGGTGTTTTTCTTATTCTGCATTTTGGTTGACAGGCCAATGGGGGGGCTATAACCCCCTCGCCCCGGATACGCTACTGGCCATGTTATTGCCGATCCGGATTTCCATCGCGCTGGGCCCCTGGCACTTTGGAGATTTTCGCAACATCTTTCTGCCAAATGTAGGTGAAACACATAAAAAGTCTTAAGATTTGAGCGCAGGGCCCTTAGCTGGTACTGCACCATATTGTGGTAAATCCGGCCTTGGTTAATGCATTACGTTCATAAAAAAGCTAGATGTGATCCTGAGATAGCAACTTTTAGGACAAAAACTATCCATTTCTTCCAGGTTTACGTTTAAATTGGCTGGCAAAAATTGATTTGAGGGGGTCCCGGGGCCCCTGGTCTTCAATATATTGTTGTTCGCTACTGGTGTAAACGAAAAACGCTAAAAAGAAACTGAAACTGAAGAAACAATAGGCTTTTTGCCACATTTTTGTCTTTGGTGAAATTTCAATTGGGGGGGAGGCCCGCTTGGCTAAGCCTATGCTCCAATTGCGCAAAATAAAAAAGGTATTTACAAATTTTCCGCAAGGATTCTGGCGTTTTCCAACAAAATTTCAACGGTTTAAAAATAGTGCTGTCCTCGAGCCGAGGACAGGCCAATTTTCGAGGACCTAAGGCTTCGAGGCCAAGGCCAAGGCCAAGGACTTGAGGCTTCGAGGCCAAGGCCAAGGCCAAGGACTTCAAAATGTGTCCTCGAGGACGTCCTCGAGGCCAAGGACGTCCTCGAGGACTCCACCTCTGGTACCGTACGTTCAAAATTTGTGCACTACGTACCAGAGGTGGAGTCGAGGACGCAACGCTCGATCCGAGGACAGATCCTCACTAGGACAAGGACAGGAATGCTCGAGGCCAAGGACACAGGCGCAAGTGTTCACCAAAAGAAAAAAAAAGGTCTTTAAAAATTTTTTTCATGCGATCTCCGAAAGAGGAAAACAAAAAAGGTCGTCGCAAATTTTCCGCGAGGTTTCTGGCTTTTTCCTGCTTAATTTTAAAAATGAACAAACCCCTACTATGGTAGGAACCGATGCAAATGCACATCACAGTATATGGGGATCCTCCAATATAACCCTCGAGGAGATTATTATATTAGTATATATTAGGAAACTGCTAGCATATTATATTAGTGCAGACCTGAATTTCTGTATAAGGTAGGTAATACCAACACTCATAACTAAAGCGCGTGAAGAGGTTCTAGACTTATCCTTCGTGAACCGGTGTGCGTGGGACCGAGTAGTTGGCTGGCATGTTAGCAACGTGCTATCATTCTCGGATCACGTGGTGTATTAGGATCACTTGTATATAAGGTTCCAGCGTTAAAAGCAAGAATCCAAAACCAGGCTAAAATGCTCCGAAATGTTTGCCGCACGTGCTGAAACAAATATGTAGACGGAACTCGGACAAAAATTAAATGAACAAATTTTACCACCAGTACTTGTACCTTCCTCAAAAAAAGACATTGATGTGCTGGTAAACAAGGTTCATTCAGTAATAACTAAATCATATGAAGCTGCTTGTCCTATGCGAAAGGCACTTCGTAAGAAAGATAACATTTGGTGGAATTCTTAGCTAGCAAGCCTTCGAAAAGAGGCTCGCCGTGCTTCGAAAAAGCCATTAAAACAAAACAAGAAAATTGGGAGGCTCAAAAGCTCGGCCTAGCCTATTTCAAAAAAGGCATAGCTTTGTAGAGAGCATGAATAGTCAAACACCAACGGCACGTCTGGTTAAGATTATTCGAAGAAATGAAACGGTGCGTGTAAGCAACGTAATTAAACACAACAGAGAATTCGCGAAGTCTCCACGAAAAACTTTAAACTATCTGCTCGATAGCTCATCACCAGCAGACAGAAAATCATGCAACCGGGTACGATTTCGCGGACACTCCATTCATGAGACCTGAAGACACTGAAATGACTGCAAACATATGTTCATTCGAGCGTATGGACGCAGCTATAAACGAATTTCAACCATTCAAAGTTCCAGGGCCAGAGGGGCTCTATCCTGTGCTGTTACAGAAAGGTTGGAATCAACTGAAAGGATGTTGCCATGTCATTTTTCAAGCATGCCTGAGACACAGCTACGTGCCATCGACATGGAAAGTAGCTTAAGTAGGCACAGGTATATTTCTCCCCAAACCCGGAAAGGAAAGCTAGTTTGAAGCTAAATCCTTCCGTATGATCACTTTACCTTCTTTCCAACTGAAATGGTTGGAAAAACTAATTCTGTATCATATTAATGAAGATAATAACGTGCAGGCAAAGCTTTCTGCATCGCAGTACGGATTTCGACCAGGTATTTCTACAGAAACTGCTTTGCATGAATTTGTGCGCCGTGTAGAGCATTGACTAGTTAGAAAAAAGCCGACTCTGCTACAAATGCCAGCAGACCAAATAAAGAAAACAAAGGTATTTGAGAGAAATTTCGAGTATGGATAAAAAGAATGCTATCAGATCTGAGAGCGTTTTAAACCAGAACACTAAGATTTACATCATACTGTAGGTGGGCACAAGTCCGTTAATCCGTTAATGACGAAGCTAACTTTTTCATTAAACTCGCTAATCCGTTAAAAAGTTTTTTCATGCTAACGGACTAAATTAACTTCCGTTAAGTTTTGTTAACTTCCGTTAAGGTTTTCATCGTAAATTTCTTGGACCATTCATTCATCGTACCGGTACAAACCAGTTTGCACTTTGTTGCGCATTAATACGAGTTTTATAGGAGAAAGCGAAGAAAGGAGCTCTTTTTTGTGGCAAATAATAAGCTGCAGCTTCATAGGTCTATTAATTATCGCTGTTTGCAATTTCCAAAAATTTTCCGATCGCAGCTTCGTTAGTGCATTTCAACATATTTTTATCTTGAAATGATACTCGACTATAAAATATACTTTCCAAAACACAAAAAGGCCACCATATAGCAATTGACATTTCCCATAGGTGGGCAAGTTAATGCAAAACGTTAGCTTCGTTAACCACCAGTCCGTTTACAAACTTCACACCTCCGTTAACGCTAATCCGTTATTTTCTGCTTTAATTAACGGAAGTTAATGAAGTCCGTTAATTCGTTAACATTTTGCGTGTAATTTATATTTCATTTTATTCACTCGCTTCTATAACACGTATTGACGCTGTTGAGCTGATTGTAAGGAAATATTTATTGCTATGGTGGTCTTTTTGTGTTTTGGAAGTTACATTTTACAGTCTAATCTAGTTTCAAGATAGAAATAAGTTCAAATGCACTAACGAAGCTGCGATCGGAAAATCTTTGGAAATTGCCAACAGCGATAATTAATAGACCTTTGAGGCTGCAGCTTATTATTTGTCACAAAAAAGAGCTCTTTTCTTCGCTTTCTTCTATAAAACTCGTTCTAATACGCTACGAGTGCTACCAGTGCAAACTGGTTTGTACTGGTACGATGAATGAATGAATGGTGCAAGATATTAACGATAAAAACCTTAACGGAAGTTAATACAACTTAAAGGAAGTTACTTTAGTCCGTTAACATAAAGAAACTTTTTAACGAATTAACGAGTTCAAGAAAAAGTTAGCTTCATTATTAACGGATGAACGATTAACGGACTTGTGCCCACCTATGACATTTCCATGCAATGAGCTCTACAACGTCAATACGTGTTCTAGAAGCGATTAAATAGAAAGAAATGTAAATTACACGCAAAATATCAACGAATAAACGGACTTTATTAACTTCCGTTAATTAAAGCTACGAGGAGCTAGTGTGCAAAACTTACACAGGGAGCCGCACTCAAGCGTAATAGTACGTCGCTTTCGTAAGCTAAAAAGCTGTTACTACGTAATTGCTATCCCCTCAGGCTGGCATCCCTACCCCAACCCTAACTGTAATGCAAGGTTTTGAAGCAAAAAAAAGATAGCTTCGTGCATTTCCTTTCCAGTTCCTGCATATTGCATCCCACATTCATTACCCAACCGCGAATTAAACCCAGGTACGAAGGCTTGGTATCTGAGCATGATAACCACTACACTGCGCAGCTTGCAACAATGCAGTGACAAAATGTCGTATTTAAACCAAATGTATGAGAAAAAGGCAATGGCTCGTGCGTGAGCATTTGCATGACTAGCTTCTACTATTAAAGCTGAAAATAACGGATTAACGTTAACGGAGCTGTGAAGTTTGTTAACGGACTAGTGGTTAACGAAGTTAACGTTTTGCATTAACTTGCTCACCTATGGTTTACACTGATGGCTCGAAATTAGACGGGAGAGTAAGGTGCGGGTTTTAATGCAGAATACCCAAACAACTCCCCAAAACAAGCATTTTTTCATTTTGGAATACCCCATACTGGGTATTCCAGATGTGACAAAGAAGCTGCTGTTGGAAAAAATGCACAATCAAAGTATTGTTGTGCTGGTGGATAGTCAGGCAGCTATCAAATTACTCATAAAGTGCACTGTAACATTAATTACAGTGCTTAACTGCATTAGAAATCTAAATCAGTAGGGTAAACAAAACCACGTCAGTATGCCTGGATTCCTGATTATGCAGGGGTTCATGGTAACGAAGTGGCAGAATATCTAACCAAATCAGGATCTAAATCAGAAATGCATGGTCCTGAACCTTTTATTACAGTCCCGTATACCAGTTGTGTTAGCACGCGGTTAAGGACAGGTCCACAGATAGATAGATGAAAATCTATGCGGAAGGAACGGAAAGACTGCTGGAGAATAAAAGAGTCTTTACGTTGGACGTCCTCACGACTAACAATACGTCTCCTTAACCTTAAGAGACCTTAATTAGATAGAGTGGTGCAAGTTTTAACCGGGCATTGCAATCCGTAGGGACAAAAGAAAACTACAAGTCGTGCTGAGTCTTCTCTGTGTCCAAAATGTAGCCTATAGGATAAAGCACCAAATCATCATGTAGGCAATTGCAAGCTTTACCAAGATATTCCTGTTAAATATTTTAGTATCTCCAAAACCACTGTTCACGATGTGGTAGCCAAATGTAACATTAACAAACTGGCCACGTACGTTAAGGAAGCTGGAAGGCTTTCTGAGTTCGACCAGTAACCAAACAAAACTACAACAAAGTAGCAGCTGCTACAGTTGCAATGGGCCCAAACGAGGCTACGCAATGTGTAGGTGGACTTTACCTAACGGTAGCAGATCCGCTTGCACCGCTGCCAATTAACAATAATAGTAATACATAATTTCAACGGTTCGAGAAATAGTGCTGTTCTAGAGCCGAGGATAGAGCAATTTTTGAGGACTTGAGGCTTTGAGGCCAAGGACTTGACCTTCGGGGCCAAGGACTTCAGAATGTGTCCTCGAGGCCAAGGACGTCCTAGAGGACTCAACATCTGCTACGTACCTTGCACCTTCAACCGTACCGTACCAGCGGACCGTAGCCTATTTCAGTTCAATTTTTAAAGCGCACCGTACCTACGTACTGTACCTTAGTACCATAGGTGAGCACAAATCTGTTAATCCGTTAATAACGAAACTAACTTTTTCATTAACTCGCTAATTCGTCAAAAAGTTTTTTATGTTGAAAAGCAGGTTCCTTTAATTTTGGTGCGATTTATTATGTATTGGTACAAAAACCAAATGGTCACTATTAAATGGAATAATGTTTTTTCACGCTGTTTCTCCATAACCAACGGGGTCAGACAAGGTGGCATTTTGAGCCCTTATTTGTTCAATATCTACATGGATCAGCTTTCTGTTAAGTTAAATCAACTAAATATTGGTTGCTGTATTGGGGACAAGTGTTTAAACAATCTTATGTACGCTGATGACATTTGCTGCTTTGCTCCTAGTTTCAAAGGCTTACAAAGGCTTGTAGATACTTGCGTCGAATTTGCTGCAAAGCACAATATCGTCTTCAATTGCAGGAAAACCAAAGCTATGTATTTTCCTTGTAAATTCTTCAAAACCACTGATCATAATCTAACTGTGAATGACCAGCATGTTGAATTTGTGAATAGTATTAAATACCTTGGTGTTACAATTAGCAGTGTTCTTTCTGATGAACTTGATATTAAAGCTCGAGTAAGATCTATATATTGCATAGCTAATATGCTTCGTACTAGGTTTTTCAAATGCTCTGTTAATGCAAAAAACATTTTGTTTCGTTATTTTTGTTCCTCTATTTATGTCATCAATCTTTGGTGTCGTTATCCTGCGTCCAGTATAAATCGTCTTCGTGTAGCTTACAACAATGCTTATCGTATACTTTTTAATCTCCCTAGAAGAATACACATCAATGAAACTATGGTTAATAACGGCATCTCGACCTTTTATTCGTTAATGAGAAAACATACTGCAAATTTCATAATAAGATGCAAGCACTCTCCAAACGCTTACATTCAACAAATTTTTGGCTCTGCATGTTTTCTTGATTCTTATTTTTCAGCACATTACTCAAAATTACATTTTGGCTAAATTAGCACGCATGTTTATGCTTTGTGTTGTGCCTGATAAATTTGTTTGTGTGTTTTTGTTTTTTCGCGTTATTATGGACCTTTGTTGAGTCTGCTACAAATAAATAATAATAATAATAATATGTAAACGGACTACATTGACTTCCGTTAAGTTTTGTTAAATTTCGTTAAGATTTTTATCGTTAATTTTTGGCTCCATTCATTCTTCGTACTGGTACAAACCAGTTTGCTATGGTAACAACAGTTGCGTATTAGAACGAGTTTTATAGAAGAAAAAGCGAAGAAGGAGCTCTTGTTTCAAATAACAAGCTGCAGCCTCATAAGTCTATTAATTATCGCTGTTCGCAATTTCCAAAGATTTTCTGATCGCAGCTTCGTTAGTGCATTTAAACCTATTTTTATCTTGAAATTATATTAGACTGTAAAATGTAACTTCCAAAACACATCAAAAGACCACCATAGCAATAAATATTTTCTCACAATCAGCTCAACAGTGTCATGGTGCGTCCGAGAAGTGAGTGAATAAAAAGAAATGCAAATTACAGCTTATTATTAACGAATTAACGGACTTCATTAACTTCCGTTAATTAAAGCAGAAAATAACCAATTAACTTTAACGGAGGTAAGCAGTTTGTAAACGGACTAGTGGTTAATGAAGCTAACGTTTTGCATTAACTTGTCCACCTATGCTTGGGACGGTACGTTTTTTTGTTTTTTTTTTGCGTACCGTACCTTCAATCAATAAAGCTAAACAGTGACCTATGTTAACGTGTTTTTGTTTATATCTGGTTCGTTTGTATCGGATTGTTAATGTTGTAGCGCATATACATATGATTTGCGTTACTTATACCGAAAGATAAACCTAAGACATCGTTTCTTAAAACGTAGAATGCTTCAAACCAAGGTGAATTAAATTTTTGTTAGAGTGAATCAGTATGAAGGGGTGAATCAAAAAATATGGAAACTGGTAATTTAATGTCAGTATCAGAGCTAAAACGCTTTTTGCTAAACGATAATGTCTCGAAACAGCAATTTGAACAAAAAATGCTCTAAAAATTGAGCTATTTTTGTTGGAAATTTGTTCAAAATCTCCTAGCCCTGACAGCTCGCCTTCATACTCTCAGCTTTTTGATATGATTTGAAATAATCAACAAACGTATTTTCATCAGGGGGGATGAAATAAAAGAAATCTTTAATGAGGGTAAACGGAGCCAAAGAAGTTAATAACCATTGGCTGAAGGGGTAGTTGAGCTTAAAAACTTCTGAGCTTTATTTGCCCATACTTCATTCAAGACCGTCAAAACCTTATAAAACAAAAAATATTGCAATATCTAGAGATGATGTTTTATGCTTCAGGAATAGTTTAGTGATAAAAAAATGACAATTTGTGCGCGAGAATTAAGTTTTATAAAAACGAAGACATCGAATAGGCTACTACCACAATGATAGGCTATTTGAATTTTCCTAGCATCTATTGGCAATAGTTGTGACGTCACAATTGGCCATTATTGTGAGTTGTGACATCTTAATACAATAGTAACTCAAAATTGGCCGTACTTGTAAGTTGCTGCAACGACAAGGTCGTGCAATGACGCGTTTGTCTCTGGAGCGGGAGGTCTGCGATTCAAATCCTGGGCCGGTCAAATCGTACACTGTGTTGCCAACGGCTCGCTACCGCTGCGACATTTCTTCGATAGGAGTTGTGTTGCCCGGCCGCAATCACGCGGAGATTGGCCTCGCAAACTCGTTGCGCACTTCAGCATAATACAGTTACAGCGAGTATAATGAAAGATTTGATTTGATATATAATGATTACTTGAGAATACAATCATTATGCAGTGAACGTAGACTAAATTAAATAGAGTCCGGACACAGAATAATACGGGTTTAGAAACTGGTGCTACATTGTGTACTTTTAATTGTATGCGCACGGTCGCACGAATCTTCATTGACGGCCGCAGGTTGCACATAAAACGTACCGTACCAAACGTATCAAACGGTACCAAACGTACCAAACCGTACCAAACGGTGCGTTACGTTTGGTAAGTTTAGCAGGCAAATTCAAACAGCTTACCAACGTACCATACCCGTACCTTTACAAAAAACGCAAACCGTACAAGCGTACCGTACTTCTCAGCAAGAATTGAGGCCTACCGTTTACTGTACCGAACCGTACTACCATCCTTGCTTACAACATTACGCACTACGTAATCTTTTATTGGTACGGTTGAGTAAATTTCTTCTACCAAATTGCGTCACGATTCACCGATTACGCCATCCGCGAAAGGTTTATTGCAGGTATTTTCGTCATTGTGTAAAGTGGGATGCGTGGACGAGTGGTGAGGTCGTTGAGGAAAGAAATTGTGCTCATGTTGGAATTTTGAGTTCGATTCTTGTAATTGCTTTTCATATGAGATTAATTTAGCAACATTTGTCTGGTAAGTTTCGTGTACAGTTACTGGTTCTGGTAGTCCAGTTTGTTTCCATTATTTATAGATTAACTTTAGGATCATACAATTGTATCGGTATCTACTTGCTATTTGTGTATGAGTACCAGTAGTAACTGCGTTATAAGCACCCTCTGACCTTGATGCTAGGCTATATACCGGTATCTACTTGCTATTTGTGTTTGATCAACTGTATTTTGATAAACAATAGCCTATGATGTGCAATTCAAATAAACCAGTAGGCCTAGGCCTGGGGCGTCCAACTTTTTTCAGTCATGGGCCGAATTTGCTGTTCCAAAAGTTTCGCAGGCCAAAATTTAGTCTTACTTTATCTTCTTCTTTGCAAACTAAAGTCTTCCGATGGATTTCGTGGTGATCTCAAAAAATAATTCAGATTTGATCGTTTTTTTTTTTTTCTGCCAAGCACTAGGTGACGACCAAAAAAAAAAGGTCTTCACTCAGGTTTTGATCGTTTATTTCTGCCAAAAAGCAAGTGAACACACACACAAAAAACAAGTCGTTCCGATGGATTTCGTGGGATTTTCCTAAAAGCAAGTACATAAGAAATTCAAGGACTTGTTTCTGCAACTCAAAACGTCAGCGCAGAAGCATCAATCAACCAACCAACCAATGCAGAAACCTTTGGCAGGCCACTTTAAAATCTTTGGCAGGCCACATGTGGCCCGCGGGCTGGGTGTTGGACGCCCCTGCCCTAGGCTATATTCATCACTAATAATTATAGTCAGAGCTTAATTGCGCCTAGTATGCAAATAAGTGCAGTTTTATTTGGTGTATGCAAGTCAACAATGGTTGGTCGATGCAATTGCATGCTAGGCTAGCGTGCAAATGAGCACTTCCTAAACTAAGTTTGCTCTACATGCCTGATGTTGTTGTTAATGTACTAAATAATGTTCTATTTTTGTCTCGATTGGAGTGGTTTGTGAATACAGCAGGAGTGAAGAAGTACAGTAGGCCTTGGTCGCCTTGCTATTGCTGATTGTAGCATAATAATCTGGACGTCGTTAAGTATAAGCTGCCCGCTTTTTTTTTCGGAATCTCTTCGACTCATGTATAAGCGTGCAAGCGCTCTGGCTTTCATGCGTGCACTTAGTCGGATTAGGGCTGGATTTGGGGAATAGCTTAGATCAGAGAGAATTATAAAAAGCGCTTGCAAGCTCATACACGAGTCGCAGAGCTTCTGTAAAAAAGCAATGACTCATACTTAACAACACCCTAATACAGTAATATACCATATATTACTCATACCCATAACCTATGATAGACTTTACTGGTATAGGCGTAAGTTTATCAGTTACCAGTATCAAATATACATGACACATATACCTAACTATAGTACTTTTGTTCAACTTCAGTGGAATCTTCCAACATCACCACCAATGAGACAAAAAATGGTGGTTGCATTTGTCAAATATGTAGACTTAACTATTTTGCTAAAAAAATATGCAGATCTCTGATCTTATTTCAGATTTTGTTTCTGAAAAGAATTTACCTGTGCATCAAATTGTGTGGCTTATTACTATTGAAACAACAAATATACTTGCAGCTGCAAAGTTAATCAGAGTTAATCAATAAATTCTATCTTGGTCTGTTAAACATTTTTGGGCAATCGTAGAAATGAGAGTGTTTTTTACTGGCTGTTCAATACAATTTTCCTCATTTTATGTACTGGTCCAAATTGGATGTAGTGTTGCCAACAGCTTGCAGCTGCTGCAACATTTATTTAATAGGAGTGTTGCTGTCCATGGGCTAACTTGTATGGAAACAGGCCTCACCAAGTCGACATACACGTTGAAGTAATTCTACCTTTAAAAAAAGATTATTTTGGTTATCTCAAAATATTGAAAATCATTTTTGCTATGCAACAGCATTGGTTCTGTTAATTTTCTAATGTTTGGAAGTAAAATTTGTTTTTGTTTTCTACAGTTGTGTTGGCAATGGCCAAAACTTGTCCGCACTGCAAATCAAGTGAATTTGATGTTGATCCAGCTCGAGGAGACACAGTCTGCACAAACTGTGGAATTGTGTTGGAAGAAAATGCAATCGTATCAGAAGTTACCATTCAGGAAAATGCTGACGGGTCCTCATCGGTGGTTGGTCAATTTGTCTCATCAGAAGGTGATTGTTTAACAGATTACCAGTTTCTACTCATCTGTGTCCTGCTGCCTCTTGTTTGTTGGCGTGTAATTTCTGGTAATATGTCTTGATTCTTTAATGTCCAAGATGCAATGAAATGTTTTAGGTTATGTTTGTCCAGACAACTAACCTTGTGTCTATCAAGTTTGATTTAAACATTTTGGTGATGCTGCATTGCTTTAGATTTACTGGGCAGATATTGACTTTTGAACTTTAGTTTTGATCAAAATATGGTGCTTTACTTGATAACAGTTGTAAGTTTTATAAGATTCATAAATAGATTGATAATGTTTCACTAGAGAAATTTAATTGTTTAATTTCAGGCAGCTACAAACCATACCTTTCTGGATTCCAGTATGGATTGCGCAAAGAATCTAGACAAATCACATTAGATGCTGGTATGTTGTTTTTTTGCTACTCAAGTAAACTTAGTTGCCTTTCAAGCAAAATTGCAGTAGCTGACTTTTATTTTATCCTATTGCAATATTCTTTGTGCTGCTGCTAAAATTGGTTAAAGTTTGAGATTGAAGCTCTCGCCCTTTAATTACTCTGAAGTCAAAAGTTTATTTGTTAGGTTGTTTGAGCATCTCATGAAATGTCTGTCAGGCTTTTTGCAGCCAACTGGTTGGTTCCTCATTCAAACAGTTAATCTATCTGGTATCTAAGTGTTTATTAGGTTATTATTTTAGTAATCAAAACTACCCTATTACACTAGGTAACAAAATTTTTGCTGCTTTTAGTAATAAAGTGCTCTAGATGACATTTGGGGTGCTGATTTCAAATCTGCCTTTATTTTTGTGCTAGCATGTCAGGTTTTTCAGTTATTTGAGAAAATGTAATGAAAAAATGCATTATGTTTGGCTTAATAATCATTGTAACTTTACCACTGCAATAGTAAAAAAACGTCTTTGGTGTATTCGTTAACAAACAGGTGTCATAACAATTTCAGCTATAGTACTTTGAAAGTTTTTTGAGTTTAATACCACCCCAAAATATCAACTGACTGTTGCAGTTAACTGTTAAAAATACTTTGCATTTTTTGCTGAATTCTCACAATATGCTTAGCACCACTTTCTCTCTGTAGAAACCAGCTACACATAATCTGTCACCATAGTCCCAGTTATTCTCCCCAGATAGCGATCTTTCACCTGTTTAATTTGTTGATGAAATTGTGCCCAGTGTTAGTTAGAAGGGAAGATATCCGAGATGGAAATGGAGAAAATAAGTTTTCAGTGATATTCTTGCTCAAAGACTTTTGTTGCTGCATGGAAAACCTTAAGCAATGCTGACTTATGAAGAAGATTTGTGGCCTAAAAAAAAATTTGACCACTAAGCAAAACTGATAGCATGCTTCTTTTTCTAATGACCTTAGCCTTTCAGCAAATCTTTCTTTATTCACTTTTGCTCCTATGAATATTTCAGCAGTTATTTTGGCATCAGATTTGATGGAAAATTGTTGATGCAGGTACCTATAAATCCATTGCCATTTCGATTTACTGCTTTAATATGTTTTTCAAGAGTCCAAAATTGATATATTTTGGATCAAGTAAAGAAACATGATAAATCTTGCTAAAAAACTCTTCAGATGAGTGCCAATCTTTTTAAATATTTATCATCTCGGCTGTTCCAACGACACAAGAAGCATTGGTGCTTGGTATAACCTGTTTGTAAACCAAGAAGAAGGCCGATCACTTTGAGATCTCCACAAATATTCCAGTTGTAGATTGAATTCTTGAACAAGTGTAAAATGTACTCCATTGTTTCGTAGGTTTATTTTAATCCAGAGGCATGTGCTAAATGAGCCAATGGCATATTATTTCCCTTATGGAGTAGAACAGCCCCAAACTTCCTTTGATTGAATCAGTGAACTGTCTCCATTTCTCAGGATTGTGCTCAGATCTAATGCCATGAAACAGGTCATAGATATTACTGCAATCGCAAACACCATTATTTACCAAGAAGCAATTCTTGAAGCATGGTATGCCGCAAACGAAGATACATCTACATTTACCGGCCTTGCTGCACTCGACAAGCAAGAAGCTCTGATTTTTTTTGGTTAGTCCCAAATCTCTAACTGAATTGTTTGGGTCATTTTGGTTCAATAGGTATGGAATTACTGTAGTAATGCTTGTGATGAATGTGGTTCTTCCTGAAGCAAGCATAGCCACAATGCTTGTATCAGAATGATTTGATTCTCTGAAACTGCTCCCACTTTCTCGGTTTAAGAGCTGCTATTGCTTTCTCCATTTACATAACTAATTTAAAAGGAACAATAACAAAATCTTTTATCAAATAGAGGAGCCAAACACTGCTAGTTTCTCAAAAATTTGTAACTATTGGCTCCTTATAAATTGATAAGGTATCATGAAGTTTTTAGAGCATTGACTGATCACAAGAAAAGAAATGACAATCAAAGCAAATGTTTTTGAGCTCATTTTGGCAAAATGCATGTGCAAAAATTGCTACTACTACATGTTATCAGGATACAAATGTAATGCAAATAACTAAAAAACTAGACGTCACAGAAAAAAACTAATAACATTTTTGAAATCAGCGCTGCAAAATTAGCCAAGAACAGTTGAAAAACCGTGAGAAGCATGAAAAAAAATTTTTTTTGTTGCTTAGTGTTATTGAAGTGACTTAAACCAGACGTTTATTTTTAAAGTTTACTAAAGAAATGCTGAGACTATGGCAGATTACTTTTGAAGTTAAAACCAATTTCTAATGCATCCTTTTCATATTCTAATTTCAACTTGTTTACTTTACTGGTGTTTCAAAATTAAGGCCCCTCCCCCTCCACAGCATACATAGAAATTAATTAGGTTTTGTTTAATAGTCTAGTTTGAAGTTCATTAATGTAAGTTTCTACTGAGCTATTTTTTATTTCCATGTCTAATAAACGAGTTTGATAAACTCTCATAGTTAGAATTGTATCGCTCAAGAATGCAGGCTATGAGGTAAACAGGTGAAGGGCCCACAAAATATGATTGATTTTTTCAAAAACTTAAATAAATGCCTGTTTTAAATATGCAAAATTTTAATATTTTTGTATTTAGTTTATGCTGAAGAGGGAAGCTCTTATTTCGAAACACCCTGTGCATGAACTTGTTGGATGATGCTAGCATCACAGATCTACTCACTCAGCTGCACATCATTACTACTAAACATTTTTTAGCATTGCTTCGAAGCTTGTTTTTTCATCACATTATAACATATGCTTGTGCAAGAGTTGAACCTGTTCTAATGATTAGTAAGTTTCAAAGTCAAATTCCTTGAGCACTTCCACAGCAGTTCCTGTTTTATTAAAACGTTTTGACTTAATTTTTTCAGGCAAGCAAGAAATTCGTGAACTTGCATCGATGCTCAGCCTTAATCGACATTGCATTGACACAGCCTACAACTTTTTCAAAATGGCGATTAACAAACGACTGTCTTGTGGCCGCCGCATTAAGCACATTGTGGCTGCTTGTGTCTACTTGACTTGCAGAACAGAAGCCACGCCTCGTATCCTTAATCCTATTTTTATTGTTTAATTTCTGTATGTGCGGAGCATGCAGGGTTGTGGTGTGCTTTCATAACTGTGTTTGTGAAAGTTTTGTTAATGCGGACCATTATATGCTATGGAATACCTTGGAAAAAATGTTTTGAACTAGAACCTTAGAATGTTTGATGTTAGGTCCAGCTGCATTGCATCGTTTTGCTCTGGTTTGTCAGGATAGTCAGCGTTACATTTAAAAATACAAGATTTGTGTATACATTCAATTTCTTAACTGCTTGACTGCTATCTTAGATCTTCTGCTAGACTTCAGTGATGTTACACAGGTAATAAAGTATATAATTATCATTCAAGTCTCGTTTCATGTCCCCTTGTTGCTTAGCTTAGTGGCATTTAAAGGACAGAGCTTTTCGTTTTTTTTTTAGTTTTGTCCTATTAATGCCGCAAAGATTTACCATGCTCAGGACGTGGACTTGGAATAAATTATACGAAGTGCATTTATTGTATTGTCATTGCTTCTTTGTGGCCACCTATAGAATATATTGAATTTTGGATATTTTATTTATGGTACTTAATGTTTTGTTTCTCCTTGGGCGGTATGAAGACTACAAACCAAAGGCGATTTGAAGTTCTTTTGGTAGAATTCTACAAACTTGAATAGAAAATGTTGCTTGACTGAGCAATGAGAATTTTGGCTGAATCTGTTAAAATTAATCCGCGATAGATATATGTTAGTTTCGCAAAACTCAGCGAGAAAGTGCCAACTGATAAACCTGTCAGATTCTTTCATAAACGTAATTTTGATGAAGTTAAAATGAGCATATTTTAAAGTTTATGCAAAGCCATTTTGCAGGTAAATGTTTTCACTTTGGGAAGAACGTTTGTAATGTTAGCCAAGGAGCTCCACATCAATTTACCGGTTTTGGGTAAGCATTAAAAGTGATTCTTAAATTTTTTATTGCATACGACAGAATTTTGTTTTAGTGTTTCTAGATTTCAGCACATTAATTTGGCAAGCAATGGATGTTGCTAGCAGCACGAAACGTCGAACCACTCAACCGCAGATCACAGCTATACTTTTGAAGCATGCTGCATTGTTAAAGCCGAATGTTCGCTTAGCAACTAACTTAAATTTTCAAGTGTTAATTAAGAAAACAAATCTTCATAAGCTTTTTCTATCACCAACTCTTTTTGCTGATTTGTTTAACTTTGTCGTTCAAAACCTTATCTGAGCATCAAAGATTCATAACAATGCAATTGTGGATAATAATTTACTTGTAATGTTTTGACGTTTGTAGGCCAGAGTTTTAATGGTCAATCGCTTTGCGTGCTTCTGGCCTAAAGGCTACCAGCGCGCATAGGCGCCCCCCCCCCCAATTGAAATGCCACCAATGATAAAAATGTAACAAAAAAGCCTTTTTTTTCTTCAGTTTCTTTTAGCATCTTCGCCGTACAACAGTAAATAACATTAATATTGATCCAGGGGGCCCGGGTCCCCTCAATTCAATTTTTGACTATATGCCAATTTAAATGTATAACCCGGATAAAATTGAGAGTTTTTGTCCTAAATGTTGCTTCCTCAGGCACTCATTCAACCTTTTTATGAACGTAATGCAATAACCAGGGCTGGATTTACCATATGGCACAGTGCCAGGGACCCCGCGCTCAGATAGTTAGAAAAAACTTGTTTTTGTCTTCATCTATATTTCGCTGGAAGATGTAGCGAAAATCTCTCAAAGTGCCAGGGGCTCCGTGCAATATAAATCTGGCCCAGGCAATATCATGGTTAGTAGGCGTAACCATGTATTGTACCATTTTTCAATAACAATTTACCTTCCCCTCGCAAGTTTTCACGCGACCAAATACTTCTGAAAAAAATGAGCTAGGGGAAATGCTCATTGAACAAGTTATTGAATTTGAATCGAGGGGGGCTGGGCCCCCTGGCCGTACATGTACTCCTGTAACTGGTTATTTTCGTGGCAAAAGCAAATGTTTAAGGAAAATCTTCGAGTTGATTATTATTTACTGCTAAAATATTGTGGGAGGAAATGTACCTTACTTCCCCCTACCCGGGCCAAATCACAAAATTAACACCAAAATGAAAGATTTCAAACGCGTTTTGGACTTAAATTCCAAGTAAAATGAGGATTGCACAATTTAATTTTTTTAATATGCTTTCAAATGTTAAAAATCTAGTTCTTTCAAATGGCTTTGAACACGTGCAAAGTGTGATCCAAATGGTATTAAAATAGCTTTTTTCCAAAACATTACAAAAATCTTGCAGCAAAAAATTACAAATAATTGCACAAAAAAATTATAAAAATTCGCGTAAATATATTTTTTCGCGTTGCTTGTTTTAAGTAGCCGCCGTTCTAGTGGCTTTTCCTTAGGCTTCCGCGCTGGTAGCCTTCAGGCCAGAAGCACGCAAAACGATTTAATACAATTGTAATTACATCGTTATTTACCAGTACTATGCTGCCACCTGTTTACCACACACGGAGGCGCTTTCTTTTTTAAGGTTGGACGTCAAGTAGGAAAGCTGAGAATACCAATTTTTATAGTCTTTGGTTTAACCCGACCGGGAATCGAACCCGAGTCTACCGTTTCAGCAGCAGACGCTCTATCCACTCGACCACTGATCGGTGCTACTTCTGCAGATCCATGCATTTACATCACCCGCTTTGCACACCGACTCGACTTCGGTGATATGACACACGAGGTATCAGTGACTGCTATGAGACTACTCGCGCGTATGAAGCGCGATTGGCTGCACACTGGTAGGCGGCCGTCGGGGGTATGCGGGGCCGCGTTGTTGGTTGCCGCGCGATTGCATGGCTTCAGCTGCTCGGTACTTGATATGGTTCGAGTTGTTAAAATCGGTGGAGAAACGATAAGAAAAAGGTTGGTATTTTGTTAATTTTTATTGAAACAGGTTTTTATGTTAATTCCACATAATAATAAAAGATTAACTGCCTGATACAAATTTTATACTACCAACTAAAAAAGTTTATTCAAAAATAAAAAGAACTTAAACGGAAAACAGTAAATAGATCGAAACAGCAATAATCGAAACCGTTAATGAATAATCAAAAATTCGCTGTTTTAGGTGTAATTCGATCTAACGTGTTTCAGATTGACTGAGTTTGACTGCACTCCTTCGTCAAAGCTAACCATTAACGAATTCTTGGAGATCGACCTCGAGGCGGAGCACGACCCTCCAGCTTACACCAACAATAAGATCAAGGCTAAATTGCAACAGCTTGAAAATGAAGCTGGTGGAATGACCACGATCGAAAGTAAGTGAAAATTTTTGATTGAAAAACAATGTAATATTCTCCATTTGGAGACTGTTTTTCGGCAAAAATTTTCACATTGTCCCATTTTTCCATATTAAGTTGAAAATGTATTTCAAATCGCCTTAGATTTGCTTTTTATGCTCGTTAATTCGCAAGGATTTTGCACGCTGTTGAGGCAGCGTATATCAGCCTGTTTAATTTTCGTCTTCAGTATTGATTGTGACCTTATAAACTTTGATATTGGTGTCACTAATAATCACATAATTTGATTTGCAGATGAAATTGGGAAAATCTCAAGCGTCATTGATACCCAGCTGGTAAAACCACAACGAGGTAAGGAGTCATAATAGCAACGTTTTCAAAAATGTCTTAGGTTTCTAGTTTCTTCAAAGAAAGCAATCAAAGGCTTGGGATGCTGCTGTCTTTCAAATACAACATTACCTATTTTACTGTAGTAAGCGTTAATTTGGAAAAACAGTGGCTAACTTTGCAATACTGGCGTTATATTTACTATCAAGATTTGTATTGCATGAGCCAAAAGGTCGCTTTTCTAATTACACGTTTAAGCTTTCGCCTAGCAACCGGGACATTTTGTGATTTGTAAGAAATTTCCAACTGCAGTTACTTCATCCATGCGTAATTACGTATAAAGCAAGCTCTCTACGTCTGTCTAACGACTCTAAGCACATCTACGCAGGTCGCAGGGACCCTTTTTGAATCAACAACGACTTATAAAAACTTCTCTTGGCATCATAAAACATTTTTGTAAGGTACCAGAAGTGAAGTATGGAATTGAGTCTAGAAAGATTGCGTTAAGACCCACTCAAAAGCTTTTCCTTTAATTTTAATTAAAAACGAATTTTGTTAATATTCTTCTTAAGATGATAAGATTACTGTAGTTTTATAAACGACATTTAAAAGTTTTTTTGTTTTCAGGAGGAAAGAGAAAAAAAACGTTATCGCTCTCAAATCCAGACATGCAGCAGCTAAACGGTAAATCTTTAACAAAAAGTATTTTTACAGAAATGTAAAAAGAGAATGAGGAATATTTTCCGTATACGTTTATAAAGTTGAGGTTAAAATTTTCGATAAAAAACTAAATCACGTTTTTTGCTTAAACAGATTTTGCCCCAAACAGTTAATTTTGAGCAATTGCCCTTGTTTGGAAGCTTGCTCATGCATTATAGTTTTTGAGGTAAAGCAAAAATATTTAGTTTTATAATTAATAACGAATAGGGCGAAATGGTGCCGTTTTATGTTAATTAGTTTTACAATTAAAATTTTTCGATGAAAAATTATAAAAGCGTTTCAATTTCAGTGCTTTTTGCCCAGATATCTATAGTTTTTTGTTTTTTTTCCAATTACAAATCAATTTTAAGTTCAATTACTAGTTTTGAAAAAATTGAGTCAGTTCAAATCCAGCAAGTGCTTCCGGTTATTTGAGTTTGCATACACTGTATAAACCAAACTTCAAAAGCCGATCACAGATAACATCTCTACTGAATAGTTTCTTCACATATGTAATGATTTAATCTCCCCCTTCTTTCACCATCTCTGTCATATGCAGAGGAAGAAGGCGAGTTCCAGGCTGCTGCACAGTTCATGCATTCAGAAGACCCGTTAGGACTCGCTGCCAAATTCGTGCCCGCCGTTCAGAAGCAAGTGGATCATGAAAACAGTACCGAAGGTAATTTAAATTCTGAAGTTTGAATGGTACAAATCAAATCTTTCATTATACTCGCTCTGTTACGCCGAAGTGTGTCACGAGTTGGCTGGCCCCACGACGACTGGCCGCCGCAAATTGACCTCGAGCGAACTAGTCGCAAACCAACTGCCCGCCAGACAAACCTAACCTTGTTTGGGTTAGTAGGTTCGCGGTCAGTTGACTTGATTCACATCTCCGCATTATTCCGCCAGGGCAGCACGGCTCCTTTCGAAGAAGTGTTGCAGCGGTGGCGAGTCGTTGGCAACACTTTGTTTAATTTCACTGGTCCGAAATTTGAACCTCAGACTCCCGCTCCAGAGACGAACGCGTTACCGCTTGACCAACTGGCCGGCCGGTTTTGTTGCAATGGTACTCTTTTGCTGACTCAAATTGAAACTTTAACTTGACTGAACGTTGTAGGATAGTGGTGTTTAGTGATAGTGCCAAAGTGGATGGGATAATTCGGACCACTTCTGGAAGTTTGCGAAGACAACAGCAACGGATAAAAGTTGGATTCTTTGTATTTATCTTTCTCGGCCAGATTGTACAAGTACATCGAACTATGATGCTTCATGGCTCCGAGATAATTTGATTTAAACCTAATAAAAGTAATTTGCGATTGTGCATTCAGCCCTCTACCGATAATACCGGTAGCTATTAGCATTACCGATACGGCGATAGCTATGAACTTCATAACTGTCTGACCCAAATCTGAATAGTCTCCAGGTTCCATTATTTAATGTTTGTGTGGTGGTTTACAGGCATCCCTTCTTCCGGCCTGATCGGCCCAGGTCCTACAGCTGCTAGTTTGGGACTGACTAGCAGCGTATCCGAGTGCATGGCTTTGCCCGCGAAGCAGGACCTGGGCGGAGGGGAGGAAGATGGCTCGCTTGACCTTGAAGGAATTGATGAGATGGAGATCGACAATGTGAGTTCCCAATGCAGTAGCTAGAGTCTGTTGCGAGCGTTTTCGTGATTTTGGGACTTATAGAGAGCTGCATTAGGATAACGATTAATGAATTACTATTTGAGATAGGCTATGCGAAAAGGTTGTCATGAAGAATGTCTAAAAACTTCGAGTCGTATGCACCAATGTACATCAACTTCGATCCTAGGATTATCAATTTTCTATCTTCTAAACCTTTTAACTTATTAGTAGGGCTATTTTTATTTTGACCTAAAAAAATTTAATTTTGACGAAACGGTTTTGGCCTGATTGAGCTCCAAATTTTGATTAAAAAAAAGTTCTGTTATCTGCAATTCGCGTGAGTTTGAAGCAGGTATCCTTCACTTTTCATTATCAGCAATCAGGCTGTCTTGTGATTAAAGTAACTAATTGCTGCAGGCCGAAAACCTAGCAATCTGGACACATTTCCATGTCAATTGCACTTTTTTCAATAACCAATAAATTTTGGATTGAAATTTGCTATTCTTAAATTTTCACGAATTTTCGGCCTCATTTGTTCTTAAATTTTTATTGGAAAATACATTGACACAATTTCAATCTTGCTTGATAAAAAGTTGCGTTTTGTAAAAGTGTTGTTTCTAAGATTTCAAAAGTTTAGTTCATTCGTTGTAATATACGATACTGTATAATAAAAATTGATTTTTAGATTTGGACATGTAGTGTTTTTAGTTATTTTATTCATGCGGAGTCTGGCATTCTTAATTTATTTTTAATTTAAAAATAATGAGTTTCGCGTTATTATAAAATTATTTTTATAAAGGAGTTTATCCAGGCAATTGTGCTGCCGCATATTGTAACTATATGCTAAAGTTTGAGTAGCAAAACTTCATTCAAACATGTATAAAATTGCTCATAACGTTTCATGGGTTCTCAAATATCCTGAAAAATGAAGAAAAAAACTTTTGTTTGCTTTTGTAAAAGAATTTTTGATCGCATCCAATTTTCACCTAACCCAAAATTTTGACTTTGTTTTGACCTATAAAATCTAACCTAAACTGGCTCCATTGTACCTGAAACCAATGTTGATATACGTTTGATGATATAATAAAGCCCCGAAAAAATTTTGTCTTCATTGGCTATTGCGGGTCCTACTTATTAGATTAAAATAAACCATATTTGCGAGTTCAAAGGAGTCATTCTTGAATTACAATGATTATGGCAATTGGTCATTTGTCTAAGTTTCCCCCCCAAAGTTTTGTTAATTCTAGATCAAAGTTAATTCCCGTTGGTGCATGTGATCCTGAATCTCTCTCAACTTCAAGAACCAGATAGAAACGATGATAAAAATGAAGCGGCAGTTCAGCTGTTGTGTCATTAAGTTGATTAATTCAAAAAAATTACTGAAGCTGCTGGTTCCTTGGCTTTTTTTGGATTTGATCAACGCAAAGGTTTGAAATGAAGTACTAATTTGAATTGTTCGGCTCTCGAGTAAAAACTCTGGGTAAGCTGACAAGTGGGCCGGCTGGTTGCTAGAAAATGGGTTTTAAAACCTCATCAGGTGAGATTTCATAGCCTCGCTTATTTTCAGTTACTGCTATCGCCTGAAGAATCTGAAATTAAGACGCGAATATGGATGGAGGAACATGGAGAGTTTTTGAAAGTAAGAATCGCCAGCACATACTATGGAATTTGATCATTTCATATTTTGAGTTAAAAAAACTTTGCTCATTGTGTCATTGGAACTGTGTTGCTTTACTGTCATTGAAAAGCGATGATGGCGCTATAGGGTAGTTGGACTTATTCTCAGTCCGCAATCCATGTTGGAGTTGGTCAATTTAAGTTTCCTTATCAAATTTCTACGTGTTCGAAACCCACAAGCTGCGATAATGACGACGATTTATCAGAGACGTAACAAGTTGCCCTTGCCAGGAGACAGCGAAGGAATCTTTCGGACTTCGAGTAAAGCTTTCACCTGTCTGAACGTCAAGCAGGGAAGTTGTGAATACCAATTTTTAATAGTCTTCAGTTTGACCCGACCGGGAATCGGACCCTAGTCTGCCGTTTCAGTAGCAGACGGTCTATCCACTCGACCACTGATCGGTTAAACCTTTTTTGGTTTGATAGGAGCTGGAAGAAAAGCGAAGTCTGCAACAAGCTCAAGAAAAGAAGAAAAAGAAGTACAAGAAGAAGCAGCTGAACAAGAAGGACTACTACGGCCACTCGCGAACTGCTGGTGAAGCGCTGGAAAAGTTGATGTCTAGACAGAAATTGTCGACTAAAATTAATTATGAAGCATTAAGAAAGGTAATTTGTTGTTATATTGAACGTAAAATATGTAAGTCAAAAGATTAATAGCTCCCGCATGAGCTTCATCACATATTTTCGATGAAAGTCTGACCGCTTCCAATAAAAGGAGTTTTATTTTTTGCTCTTTCAAAATTTAGTTTATTCTAAACGGTAGGGGCTAAAGGGCTTGTCAAACTTGCTGTTGAGTTGCAAGAAGCATATTATGGCAATTTTTTGAATGTCTTCGAATCAAAGAATCAAGCTGCCCACTGCTTGATAATGTGACAGTTGGATATTGCACAAGCAAAATTTGTGAAGGTAGAGAAAATTTTCTATATCCGCTTTGAAGCGCTTTTGGACAGAACTCTGCAACGTTTTCTATCTGACTAGAAATTCGAATTTTTTTTGCTTCAAGTCGTTAAAGTTTTGCAACATTTCGAACGTTAATTTTTTGTGTACCGCAGGCCACAGAAAAGGCCGGCCTTCCCGAACCGGCGAGTTCGAAATCTGCACTACCAGTTATTGAAGAAGCCCCACCTGTCATCATTGAAGAGGTTCCTACCAGAGCCAGTAGGGCCTTGAAAAGAAAAGCTGACTCAAATGCGAATACTTCAAGGAAAAAGACTGTTGCCTTCCTTGATTGGGGCGAACCCGAGACTTCGACTGAAACTGTGAGTATTGCTTTTACAGTAATTGTAATGATATTTTTATTTACCAAGTTGCTTTGGCCAGAAGACGGCGAAGAGAACTTTCGGGCTTCGAATCAAGCTGTTCATTTGTCTATCGTACGCGGTTGTGGCTGCACACTGTCCCTTTTTAATGCTGAACATCAAGCGGTGAAGTTATGAAACCAACCAACAGCCCACTTCTTGATAATGTGACAGTTGGATTTTCGACCTCATTAAATAAAAAATTGTGTTTGCTCATCAGAAAAAAAACAAAACTTAAATTGGATGTGAACTCAATCTCGGGTGCTCGCTTTGGTAGTGACCAGAAGGCTGTTAGCATATTTTTGTTTTTATTTTTCACAGGAGGCTTCGGTGGTGATCGAAACAGAGAAGGTGATTCCCGTAGCAGTAGATGAAGAGGAGGAGGAGGAAGATGTGGAGGACGAGAGCTGCATGAGTGTTGCTCAGCTTCTGCGGCACTCTGGTAATTTTCTAAAGGAGATTTCTACGGTTTTACAGCTGTTAGGCAATGCCCAATAGACATTTTGGCTGATTTTTTTTTTTTTTCGTCTTGGACACGTTAAAAGTGCAGGAAATGTTGGGTTTCTAAAATCACTTTTGCCTGTTAAACAATGTGTTCCAGTGTAGTCCGAAGCTCGCTAATTGCGGTGTTCTTGACAACTTAACTGTAATTTTTGTATTTTTAGGAGTTGCTGACGGAGGTTCTAATTTTAGCATTTTTTAGGAGTTGCTGACGGAGGTTACGGTGTTGATGTGGATGACGCGTACGATTATGACTAGATGGTCACGTGGTTATATCAGCCAATAAGCGACGAATTACGTCGAAGTGCAATGGTTATCAAAGTTTCTTATTGCCTTAGTGTGATGGCATAATGTCCGTTATGACGGAGTGGGGCAACTGAGCAGGTCATTGTGATACTGCTATGACAAACATAGCTATGTGGCAGTGGCTCTTGTATATGCGAGTTCGTGGATTTGGTCTTCGAGCTGCTACACCTGACTGTATTTAAACTCTCAGTATTTGGTTGGTATTTGAATTGAGGTGACCTATAACAGCGCTGCTTATATCGCTCATGTTTTTAATGCGCTTATTCTCAGCAGTCTTGTGGGCACCATTTTGACATTTCTGTTCTTTTTTTGAACAGTAGGCTACGAGAAAAATAGGCAGGTTGGAAGAGCATTTTATTTTTATGTGCACTTGAACGGATTTTAAGGATACCATCTAAGTGCATACATCATACTAGTTAACATTGAAGGCTGTTGATTCTAGGAACTTGCATTCAGCCAATATCAACGAAACTTTTACATGGTGTTTTTTAACGTTTACACTTTACAATTACTAACAAATGCATCTGCAATGTTGAGTGTATATCTATAGCGTGTACGACTGTACGTCGATTTTGTGCTGAAATTATTATGCAGAATCGGTATTCAAAATCTCCAATGCTTCGTCTTCGTCAATATTAGTACTGTAACTTTTTTATTTCTCACTATCTTCTATTTACCTTTTCTGTTTTCACCGTGTCTTCTACAGTTGTGTTTTCACGTAAAACGGAAGTTTGATGTTTTTAGGTGGTCGGCTGACACCTAGTCCACATCTTTTCGTGAACAGTGCAAGTTCATCCCTAGTTTATATTGAAATTTTTAAATGTACGCTGCTTCGTGGTCTCATTAACAAAACCACTGAAATATGTTTCTGTACATTTGCTGAAAGAACAGCTTAATCCTCAGACGGAAACCAGCAAAAACGAAATTTTGTTCCCAAATCGTAACTGTATTGCCCAGCAATAAAATTTAGCGAACTACGTAAATTTGTAAATTTTTCATGAGAAAGTTTTCGCTGTCTACGACACTTACACTGACGAAGCAGTACCAAACCAAGGTGTTGCGTGAGATGTTGCAGTTATGGATAATTTTACGTCGAACTCGTACGATTTACGCAAATTGTAAATTAGACCAAGCCTAACACGTGATACAAATTTTTCAGCAATTATAACTAAGAGCTTTTCTAAATAAAAAGATTTTAGGTTACAAAATATAAGAAAATTAAGTCATTTTCGTGCATTTTTTTTTTATCGACTAACGATTCTTGCCAAACTGGCAAATTTCGTCTTTTTTTGCACTTCGTGACTCAAGTTTACGTAGAAATTGAAATACTAATTTCACCCTTTTGTTTTCTGATTAGTATTTTCTTTGCGTGAAAAAAATTGACTAATCCGTAAATTGTACTGTGTACCTGTGTGTATTGTCTATGTTTTAATTTTATTTTAAAATGATAGATTATTTAATAAACTTAAATAACTCTAATACTATTGTGACTTTTTATTCTCATAAAGTACGATCAAACGATCAATCGGTCATGGAATTTGCGGAGAAAAGAATTGTTGTGACTACCAGACGGATTATTTCAAGAGAATACAAGACACCAGGAGAGGGTGGTGGTGGTGGTACTACCCAACCCCTTCCGAGGGATGGGGGCGCGGAGTTCCTCCGCGGAGACCCCACAGTCGGGCCACACCCCAAGGTCTGGACCATAGGTCAAGAATAGAGAGAGAGGAGCCAAAGATAGATTTACGAAGAGGTTCAGAGGCAGGACAGTCAAGGAGGAGGTGATTGAGGTCCTGTAGAGGGTGTCCACAGGCACTACAAGCAGAATTCTCCTTCCGACTGATCCTGTAAGATATGAGGATGACTGTGGCCATGGCAGCGAAGACGGGAAAGCTCACAGCGAATAGGGCGAGAAAGAAGGAGTTCCTCCGAAGAGACTTGGAAGTTCAGGCGGGAGTGGGAGATGTGACGTCTCCAATTGCGGTACTGGGAATAACGGACTTCGGCAACGACTGGGGGAAGAGGGCATGGGATCGCGTCAGTGGGCAGGGAGGCACCAGCTTTGGCAAGTGAATCCGCTTTTACATTACCGGGGAGACCTGCGTGACCGGGGACCCATTGGAAGCTCAAGGTGGAGTTGTTGGAGAGGGAGGAGGCGAGGGACCAAACATTCCAGAGGGACTCAGGCAGGAGATAAGAGGGGGCTAATGAAAGGATAGAGGGGGCTGATTGAGAGTCAGTTAAAGAAAGGACTGACCGGAATTTGCAGGTCATCAAATGGCTAGTACTGGTACACCAATCGAGACCTTGCTTGAGGACAAAGGTTTCAGCTGTGAAGCTGGAGGCAATTGGACCAGTGGAAAAGGACAGGGAATTGGATGTGTTGCATTTGGAGCATGTGACATACACTCCAGCACCACCGGGACCATAAAGGGAGGGGACAGATATATCAGTCCATACTTGGATATCAGACGGGGGGAGGTAAGATAGTCTGCTTGAAGCAGACTGGAGTCGAGCTGTACTGTTACCTGTGCAGTCGGGAATGAAGGGGGAAACAGTGAAGTGGGTTGCAGTCCATGGGGAGAGGGGGGCACATGATCAGAGTCTCACGAGGGGATGGGAGTGGTTGTGTGGCCGAAGAACAGAATGATCTCCAGGAGGGTTTCTTCTTTAGTCGACAGGGCACGTTTCTTGTTGCCAGGGCATAAAGGCTGGGAAGTCTGGGGGGAGACGCAGAGAACGTTCGAAGGAGGAAAGGGCCTGATGTTCTAAAGTTAGCTTTAAGGGAGGGAGTTGGGCCTCAAGAAGGAGTAGGGAGGAGGGGGTGGAAGAGAGACACCCAGTAATAACCCTGCATGCAGCTCTATGTAGAACTTCCAGGTGATTGGTTGCAGTGTTGCAGAGGAATGGGAACCATCCAGGAGAGGCATATGTGAGCACCGGTCGCACAAAGGCTTTGTAAAGTAGGGAGAGAGATTCTTTCGTGGGACCCCAGGAGGCAGTGGCTATGGACCGAAGGGCTTTGTGGCGTGGATAGAATTTGGAACACAGGGATTGGACGTGGGCCCCAAAGGATAGAGTCCGATCAAAGGTTACACCAAGGAATTTAGGGGTGGGATTGAACAAGAGAGGGATGCCCCAGGGGATTCAGCCGGGGCTGGAAAGTGGCTTGATGGGGATCTGTTGAGAAAAAGGAGGACTCACACTTCTTTGAATTGAGAGGAAGTCTCCATAAGTTGGACCTTGTTTCTAGGACAGTGAGGGAGGGTTGGACAACAGAAGATGCTTTAAGCGTGTCTGGGGAGGAGGACCAGATGGACAGATCGTCAGCATACAGGGAGGCATGGGCACCTCGAGGTAAATCCTTGGTGATGTCATCAACAAACAGGATGAAGAGGACTGGACCAAGTACCAAGCCCTGGGGGACCCCTCGTCTGATGCGGAAGGAACGGCTGCGGGAACCACGAACCTGGACTTTCGCTCTACGGTCAGAAAGGAAAAAGCGTACATAAAGAACGAAGCAAGGGGGGAGTTTGAGCGAGAGGAGTTTATTAAACAGAGCAGAGTGCCAGACCGAGTGGAAAGCCTTGGAGAAGTCAACAGATGCCAAAATGATTCGGTCTGGAGGCTTTTTGTTTTGGAAGCCGTCCCAGATTGATTGAGAAAGAGTAAGAATTTGGTCGAGAGACGACCTACCAGGACGAAAGCCGGCCTGGCAAGTGGAGAGGAGATGATTCGATTCAAGGTGAAAAGCGAGGCGAGAAAGAATCAAGCGCTCAAAAAGCTTGGAGATGCAAGAGGTGAGAGAAATGGGGCGGAAGGAGGACGGAGAGGAAATGGGTTTTTCAGGTTTGTGAATGGGGATGATAGTGGTAGGTTTCCAACAAGAGGGGAAGGTGTCAGAGTACCAGGACCTGCTGAAAAGAGAAAGAAGGAGGAGTTGTGCTGGCTCAGGCAAATGCTTTAGCAAAGGATAGGCAATCTGGTCAGGGCCAGACGCAGTGGAAGAGGAAGAGATTGCAGATGGCAGTGGAGAGCTCAACCAAGGAGAAGGGGGAGCAGAGGGAATAGTGGAGGGAAGAAGCATCCTCACAGCTAGCTTTCCGGAGTTCATTTATGAACTGTCGTTCGGCTCTGCGCGAGGTACGGGGTGTCGCTTGAGGTAGATGTGAGCGAAGATAAGAGGCATAGTGATTGGCAGTGTCAAGAGGGGAAGTACAACCGGGAAAAGAAGGGTTTTGGGAGGAGTTCTTTTTGCCCGAGATGGCATTGAGAAGCCTGAAGACAGCACGAAGATCAGGACGGGGGACAGATTAGAACAGATGGCTTGCCAGGTTGCGGATTTGGCTCTAGAAATGACTGAGGGCGCCCTACGAGAAGCATCTATGTATCTGAGGCGGCGAGCCTCAGACCCGTGTGCCTCGGAGCGGGCCCTCTGTCGCTCCCGTACTGCCGATTCCGCTTCCTGGGACCACCAGGCTTTGGAGAAACGACCAAGGCGGCCAAAAGGGATAGAGGCCTTGGCAGCTTCGACTAAGAAGAGGGAAAAGGAGTGGGCAGCCTGGTGGATGTTGACTGCATCAACATCAAAAGAGGGGAGATGCTCAACAATATATGATTGGTAAACATCCCAACGGGCCTTTTTGTAGTTGAATTTGGGGGGACGAGTGTTGGAGTGACGAACTGGAGAGAGGGGGGATGGTCAGAGCCAAGGCCAGGGAGAGTGCGCCACTCACAGTGGGGAGCGAGAGACGCAGGAGCTAACGAAATATCAGGGGATGAACGACTCCCAGTGGAATGATGGAGGAGCATGGGAGAGGCGGGGTCGTTCAGGGTTTCCAGACCGGAGGAAGTGATCCAGCGAAACAGGTCATTTCCGAACGGGTTAGGGGGAATGAGTCTGTCCCAGGTTGGGTGGTGAGCATTGAAGTCTCCAAGGATAACGGTGTCAGGGGAGTTTGAAAGGATGTCAGGAGAGAAGGTCCTGGTGCGAGAATCAGAAGGAGTGCTTCTGATAGGAGGGGAGTAGAGGTTAAGGAATTGTAAAGAAGAGTGGTTGAAAAAAAGAACTTGAACACTGGTGTAGTTTGAGTAGGGGTCCTGGGAAGAAAGAGAGGAGACAGATACAGGCGAGAAGGCCAGGTCAGAGTGGAGATGAGTGAGGACACCACCACCGGTGTTATGAGCTCCGGAGGAAACAGGGCCTTGTCTGGCGAATGTCCGATCCGTACGGAGGGTAAAATAACCAGGGATATGAAACTTCTTGGTTGCCGAAAGATGGGTTTCTTGGAGAAGAATGAGGTCATAGTGATTGTTTGAAAGAAAGGCGATTAATTTGTTCAGCACGACGTGAGGGGAAAAGACCGCCGGCATTCCATTGTAGAATTCTAAGGTTTTGAGGGAGGCGTTGAGTTCGTTGAGGGTGTGGCGGCGAGTTGTAGATTGGTTGTGTGCTTGTGGGTGGTGTGAAAGGAAGAGTGAAGGCGGAAGGAGGGTAAGTGTTAAGGAGGGGAGGATGTGAGGGGAGAGATAGAGATGAATCCATTTGATCTGAATATGTTGGTGTGGGTGGGGGCGAAGCTGGAGAGACGGGTGGGGGGGACGCTTGGTAGTGGGTGGGAGAGGCAAGTTCCCCATTGAGACAAGCAGGGCAATTCCAACCCATGGTGGAGCCAGCCGCGCAGATTTTGCGAAAGTTAGCCTGGGTCAGGGAGGAGCAGGAGAAGTGCACCCACTTGGAACAGGTGGAGCACTTTAGTGAGTCCTTACCTACCTCATGAGAGCACATACAGCAGGGGTAACGTGGGGGGCCCCAAGGTGGACGCTGTTGATAAAAGCCAGGTGGTAGTGGGGGGAACCCTGGGGGAGGGGGTGGAGGGGAAGCAGACGTTGTAACGGGGGAGCTGGTCTGAGTGGGGGAGCCAGTTTGACTATGGGGGCAGCACGCTGGGCAACGCCAAACCACTGCAGTGCCAGTTGCACAGATTGTGCGAAAGTCAGCATAGGTGAGGGAGGAGCAGAGGAAGTGCACCCATTTGAGGCAAGCAGAACACTGAAGAGAGTCTCTGTTCACATCGAGGTGACAGATGGAGCAGGGGTACCTGGGGCAAGGATGGTTACTGATGGGGCCCGGGTTAAGATGGACATTGCCACTAATAAGGAGCAAAGCCAGGATAAGGAGACGTCGGAGGGGGTCCGGTCAATTAGAAGAAGAGCCGCCCAGTTGTGACCGGTCAACAGGCAGCCTAGTGAAAAAAACAGTCCGAGACAATGGGGGCGACCTTTTGGTCGAGCCTCTCGGGAGATCTGTCCTGCCATTTTGACTCATCCCCATTGGGGAGGGGACTGCACCACCACGATGAGGTGGCAGGACGCTGGTGCAGTAGTTGAGAATGGGGCAAGGGCTGGACGAGGTATCTAAACCCAGGATTTGGAAGGGTTTAGCTGATTTAGGGGGCCCGTGTTTATTCAAGTTTGATCTGAAACGAAAGCATTTCACGTTTTAAAATGGAGAAATCAGGCCCAGTTTCAGTGAAAACTGTTTGGTTTTCGTTTTAAAGGCGCCTTTAACTTGTGATGCTGGAGTTGAGTCTTGCTTGTTGCTATTTTGTTGCTTGAGTTTATAACGTCATTTGTCAGAGCAGTGACTGTGACAGCGTGGTGCTGGTTGGAATTGAATCTAATATAGTGAATCAGACTAGCTAGGTGGGGCGAGGGGAACAAAACACGTGACAACATTTAAAACGTAGCAGGCTCGCAACGATGATTTTGCTAAAGGGGGGGGAGGGACTTGAAATGAAAGTTAAAATCTTTTACAGTAGTTTGAATAATGTCTCATTTTGAATAATGTGCCAATCAGACTGGTGTAACTTAGCTTACCACAAATAGGGGCCTCCGGTGGAGGCTGTGGGGGCAAAGCCCCAGCAGCTGGGCAAAGTTTGTGATTTTTCAAAAAAAAAATTAGCCTTTTCAACCCTGATTTAGATTACAATTTGCTCGTTTTTAGAGCCATTTGAAATAAATAAATATTGCTAAAATCCAAAGTTTTTTGCTTGAATTAAATTGCATTGCCCCTTTAGTTCATAACCTCTTACTCACGCAGGGGTGCTTAGAGGAGAACGTGGGCCCGGGGCCAGCTCAAATATGACGGATTTCATCAAATATCAAATATCAGGCCCGGGGCCAGCTCAAATATGACGGATAGCTCAAATATGACAAATTTCCTTATTTGTGAACTCCAAAACAGACGGAGAAAATGCCAGAATTTTGTCCAAATGGCTTCACGGAAATTCTAACGGTTTTTCCGGTCGAAATTAGGTGATCTTCAAAAAACAAAACAAAAAAGGTCTTCAGGCCTCACATGCCGATTTCTCAGTGTCATTTCGATGAGCCCCTCTCGAGCTCATGAGCCCACTGAAGCCAACGGCCTTCCTGAAGCCAATGCACCGCCTCATGGGCCCCCTAAAGTCCATAGGCCTCGGGGACATTGTACCCCCTGCCCCCCTCTCGATGGCCCTGTACTCACGGGTGAAGCCTTTCAAACTTTCAAACGCTTGTGTTTAGGGTTAATTTTTCTAAGTGACTTGGCTAAAGGGGGGTAAACCCCCCTTAGCCTCCCTGGTTGTGCCGCTGTAACGTGGTCACGCGGGGAAGTACCGGTCACCCCATCAGCGATTTGAAATTTTATGATGACTCTATTGGATTAAATGGATCAATTCAACACGGAGTCTTGAAATCGATTCCTAAACTGATGAAAAAACAAGACGTTTTGCTGGCGCGAAAATTAGAGTTGGAACTTAGGAACCTAACCACAGTAGCCTATAGAGATTAGAGATTTGATCCCACTAATGACCTAACCTAACTTAATGCTAATGTTCAAGTTTAGGAGATTCAGCTATATTCCCCTTTTTGGTAGTGTTGCGTTTATGTCAATTTTTTTTTCTTAAATTTTTCTCATAACTTTACCTTAAGTCTAGGCTACCAATCGCACAGGTTAGAAATACAGTAGGCTAGGCAAGTAGGCCTAGTCTGTAGTTCAAAACCAAGTCAAAGGGTGGGTTATTATGTAAGCCCGGGCTGCCCAAACCTCGTTTCATGGGCCACGTGCGGCCTGCATAAGAAGATTTTGTAGCCCACGAGTGGTTTTGAGATTAAATACAGTAGGCTACAGAGTCAGAGAAATTTTGCAAGAAACCAAATTAATTTTTCTTAGTTTAGTCAATGACATTAAACTAGATGATTCGAAACTGCGCGAATGCGTTCATTATATTCTCTGCATGGTCACGCTTCGCTGCTGGCCTCACTCTTCTGCTTTACTCTGGCATTCGATTGGTGCGCAGTTGGAAAAAGGTCGGTTGAAGCACTAATAATAAGCTTGCAAAGTAATTAACGGTTTGTTGAAGTGAACCAATCTGTATTCATGTTTATGTCATTCGAGTGAAAGCAATATCTTGAAAGTTGGAGCTAATTCTACAGGTCTTTGATAGCCTATTCAGAATAGGTTCGTGTCCATTTTTAATCATTGAAAGGGCGTGAACGAAATAATTGAAGTCTTATTCATTCGCTCCAACATTTTCCAATAAGTGATGCAGTGGTATATATAGAGGTTGACTACACTGAAATGACAATGGGTTGCTATTATGATGTAAAATGCTTCAAAAATCACCTAAAATTGTATAAAGTTCATGCAAAAATGTAGAAAATTTCTCGTCGTACTCTGATTGGTCAAAATTGGTCATTCTGGCTATTTGATTGGTGGAAAAATATTGTTTCGGTTTTATCGGCAAAGTGAAAAAAAATTAGTGTGAAATTTGGAGTGAATAAACGAGTTCTTTTTGACAGCAAAGAATAGGCTGTAGGGAATTGATGTAAGTTGCTACCTGAACTGATAAATGGAACGAAGATCTTGCTGTAGCCAAAATGTAAAATTGCGCACCGTTGAAATGTTTGGCACATTCTTCATTGTCTAATAAATGCTGTCCGATTGCAGAATCACAGTAGACAGTAGGAGTGCTAGTGATTTTTGATTTTTTGTTGGTCTTTTGTCACTTGTTATGCATCGCAGAATGTGTTGATTGATTCTATTTTGCAATCTTTGGGAAGTTCGACCCAAGTACCGACAGTCACAGCAGCACACGTATTGATATATGAACATACTTTGTTGAAGGGAGGGTAGAACATCTTTATGGATTGCAGGCAAAGTTTTTCTCGTAAAAATAATGCGAGGTTCAACACTTGGTAACATCGATTGATAGCAATCTTGGTTTGATTCTGTGTTCCCTCTAACTTTATGGCTAGTCGGCGAGTGCCCAAATTATCTTAAAACGATTGTGCCCAAAGCTCTAAAAAGACAAATATGTGCCCTAAATTTCAAACCAATCCAGTATTAAAAGTAAATCGAATGTCATATTTTCACAAATTTGTCGAATTTTCTAAAGCTATGTTTACTATATTGCCAAAAATTATTTGCCCTTGCTCAAACAAATCGCCAATTCGCTGAAAAAAATCAGCGTAGAGGGAACACTGGTTTGCATTTCGGAATTTTAAGAAATTTTGCCAATCCAAGGGAGCTTCAAGTAAACTGGACACTTTTGCGGTCCTTCTTTTGGTTTAGGGTTAAAAAGTGTAATTTTCTTAGGCATGGTGAATTGAATAATGCTTTTTGGATATCCATTATTCTGTAGAATGGAGCTGATGTTTTCTAGTTCATGCTGCCGTTTACTTTTGGAACAAATCATTATTGCTCGATGCACAAGTGTTTCAATCAAGTTTGTTTAATGTTTTGTAGGCCCAAACGAATCCCAACAAAAGTACTGTCCGGTACAAGTGGGTTTTTTGAAAACAGAAGTTAAAAATCCCTCATTGCTTTTCTCCACCAAAACATCTAAAAATGCCAGCTGATCATTCTCTTGTTTTTCAAATGTGAACTTTAATGTCGAATGTATTGAATTTAGGGTGTCAAGAAAAGAAGTACATTCATCCTCTTATCCAAAAACGGCAAAAGTGTCATCCACATCTTGGTGATAAAGGAATGGTTTGGTTGTGGACTCCGAAAGCTTGCTATCATGGTATCCAACAAATGTATTGGCTAAAGCAACACTTAGAGGACTACCCATTGCCGCGTCGTCAATTTGCTTGTACATGTTGTTAAAGCTGAATTCCACCGATTTAGTGGCAGTGTTCATTAATTTCATGAAGATTTCTTTGGGGTAGTCTGGTGGTATGAGCTCACCGCCATACAATGAATCCGCACAAGTTTGAATTGTTTTCGCTAAAGGAACATTAGTGAACAAACTGTGAATGTCAAATGAGAAAAGAAATGTTTCTTTTGGATGCATTTGAAGATCTTGCATCTCTTTAGCTAAAGTGAATGAGTCTTTCATGCAATTGCTTGAGTAAAGCTGTAAAACCTGATCAATAACAGCTGCCAAATATTTTGCCAAAGCGTTTTGCGATGAGCCAACTGTAGATAAAATTGGTCGAAGAGGGACTTTTTTTTGTGCACTTTTGGCAAGCCATAAAGTCTGGCCTGAGTGAACCAGTTGGGCGAATTTCCTTGTAAACAGATTCGTGCATTACCCCACCGTTCGAGTGTTGCACCAGACGCCTATGAATTTTCGCTTCAATCTTTGCAGTGTTATCATTGGTATCGATGGGACCAATCTGTTGAAATTTGCTTGCATCATTCAAAATTGAATTCATTTTGGTAATGTAGTCAGATTTATTTAGAATGACCACGCCTGAGCCCTTATCTGGTTTGTTGATTATGATTTTATCATTGCTTTGTAGTAATTTAATAGCGTCGAAGCATTCCCGATGCATAGTGAAATCTGTTAAATCTATCTGAGTTCCGCAGAAAGCATGCGCTAAATGATTTAGTTTTGCCTTTAAAGCACTTAAGCATTCTTTCGACTTACTGGAGTGATGGAAAAGCTGCCCCATTAGCACTTCAAATTCAGCAAAGATCTTCTCTATTTTCACACTAGTAGGTTGTAAGCAAAAATCTGATCCATGTGATAGAACAAACTTTTCAGTGTCCGACAAAACATTCGCAGATAAATTACAAATATTATTTCCAGAGTTTGAAACAGAACCAAACCGGTGTTTGACAAGCCAGTTAACAGTTTGGAAGTGTTTTGTCTTAATCTGGTATCTTTTGCGTTCTTCTACTTCTGCCGCATATCTTGAAAATCTCACCCAATGAAAAAATGTCAAAAATTTTCGAGTTTTCCGACGCATTTTATCAAGAATTCGTTTATTCACTCCAAATTTCACATTAATTTTTTTTCAATTTTTTGATGAAACCGAAACAATATTTTTCTACCAATCAAATTGCCAGAATGACCAATTTTGACCAATCAGAGTACGACGAGAAATTTTCTATATTTTTGCATTAACTTTATACAATTTTATGTGATTTTTGAAGCATCTTACATCATAATAGCAACCCATTATCATTTCAATGTAGTCAACCTCTATATATACCTCTGCATTTTAGTTTTTCTTCATTCCAGCGTAGATTCATGAAGAGAGCTGGACAAAAACGTTCAATCCAAAACTGCCTTTTTCAAGGCTACTCATTTTTTAAAGAGTGGAAATGATAGCTCCGACGCTATTAAAAGCTATTTCGTAACCATCTATTATTGTAGGATACCAACTTTGAATAAACAATCCACCTCCATCTTGGCAGTTTTTACGCGACAAAATACTTTTGAAAAAAAATTAGCTTTTTCACTAAATTATTTGGATGAATTCAAATTTTTTTCATTAAAACGTCTCAAAATCAGCGGTTTTCTAATATAAAAAAAAGCAAGAATTTCTTGAGCGGCGACCCTCCAAAATAAAATTTGCAGTCGAAATTTCACCCAAAAATATTATAAAATTAATCCTATTTGTGAAAAAAAGCAAGATTTTTCAGCGGCAAAAACTCTGCATTTCAAACTAGAAGTTAAATTTTTATGAAGACACTCTACCACTGGACAACATATCTTAGAAAAAGAAATCAAAAGCGCACAAACTAACTAATTATATACACTCTTTTTTATAACAATTTTATAAGAACACAAGGCTAATTTTTGCTCAAAATTTAAGAACAAATTAAGAAAAATGTCTGCCTCAGCAGCAAAAATATATTAAGGACAAACAAAAAAAAGAAAAAAAGTTCAAATCAATTAAAGAAACTAAATCCTTCACGGATTCAAAATGATTGAATTTTAGTGGTTTACTAGTATTTGGAAACAAAATCGCAACTTTTACGAATGCTGTTGCGCACTATACAAACAACTGAAAAAATTTTGGCAGTCGTTCAAGTTGCGATGCTGCAAAAGCAGTAAAAAACATTCACTCAAGCAGACTATGCTTTGGGACTCAACAACTTAAACTGTTTTACAAATATGGTCACTAAAATTATCATCTTAAACAGTTTTACAAATATGGTCGCTCAAATTAACGTCCATGTTTTCTAAATTTAAGTACAAATGAGGCTAAAATTCGGCAAAAAACTACAAACAGCCAGCCTTAACTTAATATTTACTGGTTCTTTTAAAAAAAATGTACAACATGTTGCAAAAAACTACGGCAAGTTTTTTTTGACATTATTCAATTCAGTTTCTTTTTGCCATTTCTGGCATGGAAGCAATGAAAATTAACATACACTCTTAACTCTACAAAGTTCAATGCAACCGTAACAACATCACAAAATCAAACATAAAACTAACACTTACATATTTAGAACATTTCAATCAATTCAGTGTGAAACATGTAACATACTTTGACACAAAAAAGCAGAAGAAATGAGAAACCACAACAACAACGAAAAAACACTGCTCATATATACATTTTAATGATGTCACAACATTAAGTTGTGATAACACGTTGATATTTATGCTATTTTACGCAAAACTTACTCAAAAATTGGATTTTCGGTGATAATTTGGTAGCTGGCAAAACTTAGCATCAATTAGGTAAAGCCACAACTTCCAAAGACAACGATATTTGTTATAATTGCTACCTATTGTTAGCTGACCAAGGCTAAGGCTGTACAATACAGTTACTGTCAGCAGATCAGCGCGAGCAAAGACAGAGCAAAAATTCGCATGATGAAGAAACAAAGAGAAAAAAGAGTAGGAAAAAAAGCTTCAGATCATCTAGTTTTATGTCATTGGTTAAGTCAGGTCACCACCCCAAAATTCGAGAAAAACGCATCTAAATATGGTGAATTCCCTTTTTTTAGTGTTCATATATATTTATGCCAGTTTTTGCATCATGTCTCAGTAGTACCCAGTGCTGATAGGCCCAGCCATTTTGTTAATTTGTAGTTCTATAAAAACTAACTGCAGTGACTTGGAGCAGGCTGTACAAATGTACAGTTGGTGCCAGCCTGCTCAAAGTCATTGCAGCCAGTTTTTCTAAAAGTGTGGGCACTCTTGATCTAAGCCATGATGATTGAGGAAGCATTAAATAACATAACTGAGTGCAGAATTGCTACAAATCAAAGTTTACCAGTACATTTAGTGGTACGGAAACAGCTAGTAGTATTATTTTCTGGTATTCTTACGGTTTTCAAACACTTTAGCGATTTTCATATCGAGGACGAGGAATGCAGTTCAGTGGAATGGATGAATTGATGTCATTAAATTTAAATAAGCTAGAGATTATCAAACTTGAGTTGTCCTGCCTATGTTTGAAGCAGAATGAATCTTTGGATCAGTTGTTGAATTTAGAATGCAAAGGTAAGTATTTACAGTAAGCCACTAGTACAGTACTGGTGCTGTAAAATTATTTATTGTCCAGTATATAATTGCATTGTTGTGATTTTATGTTCAATACCCTGTAGTAGTGTGGCAGTGTAATCATGCTACCCTACACCAACAGTCTAATCTTTTACACACTATACGGCCTACCATAGGCAGTGTGAAAGTACGTAATAAATTAACAAATGACGTTAAAAATGGACTAATGTTTAAAAATAAAATTAATAAGCTGTGATGATCTAGTAGTATAGCAGATAGTGGTTTTTGTTTAGCCAGTATTTCGTAAAGCCTAAATAACTATCAGTATTAATTTTAGTGTTGAGTAATCGTTAATACTTCAGTACTGATTGCTCTGCAGTTTTTAATCAAAATGCTATCTTGACAGAAATGAATTCTTTAATTACATACTTAAAAGTTATTCTTAGGCTAGGGTGTGTTTCAGCTTCTATGTCAAAGTATTTAATAAATTGTTTACAGAAGCAAGCAAATTAGTGCAACAAATTCTTCGCTTTTTGTTGGAATCAAATTATGGTGAATGTCTCAAGCAATGCTTACGAGTTAAAAATATATTTGAATCTATTATGACCTTAAAAAGCTTATCAACATTCCAATTTAATTCAAGTGAAAATTATTTGCAGGACTTACCAGTATTAGAAAGGTATGATTTTTAAAGTACTGTTTTGTTTGTTGCCAAAGTTGTTGAAGCCTTTCATTTAAATTTTGCTCTTGTAAATTAATTGGTTTGCATTATTGCAGTAATATCAATTACCAATCTTTAGTTATTCATTAGTTCATAATGCACAGTGCACGAAGCAATTTTTGAGACAAAGGCTTCGCGAACGTTCCTTGCGTGCAAACATTTTGTAATGAAGCCAAAAAACGTAACCCTAATCCCAGTCCTAACCCTAATCTAAACCCTAACCCAAACCTATAACTGTAATAATCAAAATAATAATTTTCGAAAATGAGTGATGTCACCGTAATCTTTGTTTATTTAACTACGCACGTTCCGCGCGCCAAGTCACTTTCAAGTTTTAAACCATTGTAGCGTTGCAGTTGCATGTTTTTGATGGGAATATAAAAACCAAATATTGATGTAAGATGTAACTAAGCTGTTTGTATCAACTGCATTGATGCAACTGAAATTAAATTTTAACATCGACATTAATATTCACTTTGCCATTGTGTATTCAGTAATTTTACAAAATAGTCGTGGTACCCAGTGCCTGAAAGGGTACAAACCTGTGTTCCCTCTAACTTTTCGGCTAATTGGCGAGTGCCCAAATTTTCTTTTAAACGATTGTGCCAAAAGCTCTAAGAAGACGTTTTTGTGCCCTAAATTTTGAACCAATCCAGGATTAAAGTATACCAAATGTCATATTTCCACTAATTTCTCGAATTTTCTAAAGCTATGTTTACTATATTGCCAAAAATTATTTGCCCTTGCTCCAACAAATCGCCGATTTGCAGAAAAAAATTGGCTTAGTGGGAACACTGGTACAAACTAATGTTTAATTGGTTAGCTTACAATGCTAATTTAATTAGCTTATATCATTTACTACAGCCGCTTAAACCAAAGATTTTTGAAATATTTTTAGAAAACTCTGGTTGTTTTCTTGCGGAGTCTCATGTTTGCAGTTATTTGTTCAAGCAAATTGGACTGGACCTTGCATAGAACCATCTCAAACAGAGGTATCATAGAGGCAAGATCAAGCGATAGCTATAAGTCCATGATATTTTTGATGATGATAAATTTTGTTGCATGAGTTTATACTGTATTGTAGCCAACTTGTCTGTGAATCATTATCAGAAGCAATGATATCATTGAACATATAACAAACAATAATGATAACAATGAACAATTATCAGAAACAATGATTATTATCAGAAACAATGATACTAACATTATCAGAAACAATTTTTTCCTGAAATAAAAATGTTTTTAGTTCATGCTACGTAAAGTCCCGCAAATTTTTTGTCTTTGTCATGCTTCAACTAAAGTAAAAATTTTGCTCCAGGTGAAACCTTATCAATCAATAAACATCACCATCATATTTAAATGGGCAATAAAAATCTTTATCGCTAGTACTAGCTATGTCATGCTGATGACTTTTGCCTTCAATTGGTTTTTGTTGAACTTTGTTCTCCCAGCAAGCATGTTGCAAGTGGTACAGCACCATTAAATAGGATATTGATATTACACTGTGTGATTTTTCATCGCTCATCATTTTTGCAATTTTTTTGTAATTTCCATCAACGGATTTCAGATTTTTATTTTTTAGCTTTTAAATGAGGAATCTAGATGTTGTTTATCAGAAGACAACCAAATTGTTTATCATTTAATACAAATCCCACATTATTTCTTGGCTGCAAAATATATATTTTCTGTTTTAATGGAAGATTCATGTTTCCAAGTAAGCTTGCGTCTGTGTTGTTTTGCACTATTTTCTCTAAGTAAAGTCCAGTTAATTAAAAGAGAAAATAATGAAACAGCCTACAGTATCGTAATAAATTTTATCAAATTAAAATTTCATCAAATCACATTCATCAAAATTCATCAAATCTATTAATGTTGTTGTTTTTGAAATGTTTATGTTATTATTGACCAGTAGTTTGTTTTCATGATGATTGAAGGCCTGGAAGGGTTAGATCATCTTAGCTTTGCTAAAATTAAGCATCTTTGAAATATTTGGAAGAGTTAATTTTGCAAAAAAAAGTACAATTCAAAAACTTTTTAGAGGTATTTTGCTGCTCTTAATTAAATGCTCCAGTGCTGCTGGTATTTTCTTGAACGATTTTTTGGTTGTGGCTAGAAATTGATGGAGTTTGGTTTAATTGAGTTGTGAGTTTCTTACTTCCAGTAATTGCACATGCTAGTGTATTGAAAGCTTGTGAAAGTGTAATTTCTTTTTCCTGCAGCAATAACCTTCGAAATTATTTTCTAAAACACGGTTAAGTGTGTTAAACTACATAAGAGCGAGACATAGTATGTTTCGACGTTTGGTAATGTTTTGTTTTTAGACTGCATCATGGTGGTTATTTCGATGTCATTGCATACATTCGCAGTTGCTATCACAAAGGTCAGAATCGTTATTTAAAGAAACAAAGAAGATTCTTACTCTCACCAATGAGTCTTCGTTTTTAAGTAAAGATGAAAATAAGTAAGTCTAGCAACGTTTTGTTTTTGGATTCAACATGTCACTGTATCTTTGTATGTGTTGACGAGTCTGCTTGTTCTAAAAACGTCTGATTTTTCTGTTTTGAATAATGGAAAAATCAGATATTACTCTGCCCAAGCTCAACAGAAACACTAAATCACTGATTAAAATTGACTTAGAGGTTGCTCACAATACACAGCAATACTTTCCAATTAATTAAGAAGAATTTTTATGAAAATGTTGATAGCAAACATGGATAGTAGATATTTTTAACTTTGTCGGACATGCGGTGAGCAGAAGTTTCGGTTTTAACATCAGATTTTGTTGCCTTAAATCAGATTTCTTTTCTTTTTACATTTGATTGCTTTTTGGAGAAGTCAGCTTCTTAGTATTTGATATTCAGGTCATTATTATTCCAACTCCACCTGGAGGCTGGGTTAGCCTTGCTGCATTATTATGATTATAAAGAAGCTGATAGAGAATTCGAAGCTGCCCGACAATTGTGTGGAGTGGAATTTTCTTTTACAGGTGTGATGTTCATTTTGTAGGATTTGTTTCGATTATATGTGGTTGCAGTAACATGATTACTTACCAAGTTAGTTGCCTTGGCCAGGAGAGACAAAAGAATCTTCTTGGTTTTCAAATTAAGCTTCCTCCTGCCCACATGTCTGCAACACACGGTGAAGACTACACTCTGGTTTGATTCGTTGTATTTCTGAGCTCTAAACAGCGAAGCAGTAAAAGTCAGTTTTAATGCCTTTGTTTGAATAAACTAGGAATCAAACCTGAATTAACCGTATTTAGTAGCAGATGCTCTATCCGTTATTCTGATAGATCATGAGGTCATGATTGGTTACGTTATTTGTGAACGTTTCACATAAGACAGACTTCCAAGTCTCAATTTTTTTTGCTTTTGTGAAGGTGCGCTGGGTGTACGCACCAAGTTTCAAGAGAAAGCAGTTTCACAACTGCTAGTTTTAGTGAAGAGGAAATGCGACCAATCAATGGCCTCATTGGTTTCAACAAAGAGCAAGGAAGCCTTGCCTGTGGTAAGTTGCTGGATAAAAGATTAATGAAGTGTTTCAAATATGGGTGCAGAAAAACATTCTATTTGATTAGGATTGAAAATGACTTTAACTTTAAGTCGAACATCTCGTAAGTAGAATGTTTCATTTGATCTTGGCTCTGTTTTTTTTTGTTTTGTCAAAGCTTTTCAAACGGTTTTGTGTTTTCATCGTTGCAGTTAGGGGGGGGAGTAGCCAATTACTTAAACCATAATTGCTAAAACACCTGTCTGGAGTGGGCTAAAATACGCTATGGACAGGTGTTGTAACAGTTTTAATGTTGAGGAGGAATCTTTGGCTGAGCCTTCTTAGTGAGTCGATTTCCGTTTTTAATCCTGGTTTACATTTTTAGAATTAGCCGTAATCATTTCAGAACTTAGCATGATCGTTATAATCAGTCTCTTGTTGTGATAGAATGTTGATGATAAAATAGCAATATACCTGAACAAATTCTAGCTACATAAAACTGCTGTTTTTTGCCACATCTGTTGAGTAAAAACCTTTAAAGTTTGGTTCTGTTTTGCTTTTTCATTTAATTGGACTAATGCCAGTATTTCAGTTTTTTAATGAATCCTTTTTTTAGAATCTATCTTTAAACGACGATACACTGCTTGAAAAGGTGAAGTTAATCGATGAAAATCAAATTAAAAATCCAGAACTTTGCACTGAAGAATATTGCATGATTTTGGCTGCTTGGTAAGTTTTTTTCTCTCCGTTGTAGAATATTGAAGCCGTTCAGCTGGTCGAAAATGGCGACCGATAAGGCACCCATCAGCAGTAACCACCAGTATGGTGATTGGTGATGGCATGCCCACCACCCAGTTGTTTGCTCATTGAGTGGTATCGAAATGACCACTTGTCTAAAGCATAGCTGTTTTTTATGGTTTAATGTTTCCAACAACTATGCTCTCAACCTCAGCACAGCGACGGGCGGTTCCAATCAATTATATTCCATGCTTATATATGCCCTCAATTCAAACAACTGCTTGTATTTCAGCACCGCAATGCAGAAAACAAATCCAGCTCATCGACTGAAGCAGGAGAAACTACAAGCCGTTATTGAGGTCGGTGCGTTTAGTTGTTGGGGCTTGTGCGTTGGTGAATCAGAAAAGATCAGTGACTTTTGCTATACCAAGCTCATTTTTATTTGTCAGAATTTTCGATCAAATTCCGAATTAGTGATTATTTTTTCAGTCATTACAAAAAAAATTCAGGTCACTTTCGCTGCGCGAATTTTACAATTTTTGGGCTTAATATGCAGAACGTTATCAATTTTTTTAATCATTGTGACCGAAATAGCAAAGTTTTTGTTCATGCTTAAAAGTATAGGTCATTTAGTCCGTTCAAATGACTGAAAGCAAAAAATACTAGATGGCAAAGAAGCCAAAGAGGAAGAAGCGGAGAATTATAATTTAATAGACGGCATTGCATCACCGATAAACTAAAAGGTAAATGTATATTGCTTTTTGCTTGATAGTAATCCTGCAAAGTCGCATCAAATTTGTCCTGTATTGATGAGTTACGTTTCTGAACTGTATTTTTTTATCACAAATATATTCTGCGTTTTAGTTTCTTTTGGAATCACCCAGCTGCTGGTCTGTTCACGCTGAAGCATTGCGCCTGCGTTGTTTGAACGAGAAAGATCGATCCCGCACTGTTGAAAGGAGTATGATGCAGCTCGATAGCCTAGTGGGACTTGTAACTTCTAAAAAGACCAACCAAACCACTAGGTTGGATTTATTCTACGCTGTGAGACCGCCTCCTATTTGGATTTTACAAGTAGGTCATCTATTAAATTAAGCAACATGTACTTCGAACTGTGTTGTCGTTCACCTAAAGTGCCCCGGAAACAAAGTTTATACAAATGTAGTAGAATATTTGTGCTTGGGTTGGATTAAAATACGATTGACTTCGACATTGTTATGCATAAATTTCTGCGTATAGCAAATTAACTACCGTTTTTAAGCGCGAGGAAAAGATTGGCAGAAATCTCCCTCGATCTTTATAGTAGTACGCATCAACTTCAAAACTGAACTGGTGCTAGGTTTTTTCAGCATGAATTTGAGGGTTTGCTTTCCCTTACCATTTGATTTTTAAGCGAAGCTGCTGGAAAACCTGACGATATTACTTGCTACATTAACATTCAGTTATAGTTTGTTTGCATGCTGGTAGTATGTCAGCGATTTTGTTTTCATCGACAAAAATTATTTTCCAGAAAGACCTGGCAAAATTATATATCAGTCTTGGAGCTATTTCTAGTGCGTATCAAATATACGAAAAGCTTGAGATGTGGGAGGACGCTGTTTTATGTTTGATTCGCACTGACAGAACGAGCGAGGCTATTAAAATCATTGAAAAACAGCTAAAAAGTAGAGAAACTGCAAACCTCTGGTGTTTACTGGGAGATATTTTGCAGGTAGGTGGTGGACTGATGGTGCCTCTTGTGTCAGACAAAGAGGCTCAAATTAGCCGCTTAGCGGTTTACAATATTTTACCTATTAAAATATTCAAAAGGCAATTTTTCAAATTAAGTCACGGAATTGCAAAAACTCTGTGTTCTGCGAGCATTCATTGTAAGCTTCGGACTGCTGGCTTTTTTCGGCATTATTGCGCAGTTTGGGAGTTAAAATGGTTAATGTAGCTGTCTTAATGTGTGCTTTAAATACTAGTATGACTTAGGCGATTTTATTAATTCCAAAATTTTAATTTTCTATGCTTGTATTTTATGTTAATAACGTTTGTTCTGTTTAAGGATTGGTAATCGCTACATGACTTTTTTGCAGGAACCAAAGCATTATTTGAAAGCGTGGGAATTCTCCAACTACAAAAGTACACGCGCTATGACGTCTTTGGGATGTTACTACGTCTCGAAAAAAGACTATGTAAAAGCTGTAGAATATTTCGAGAAATCACTCGCTATTTTGTCCTTACAGGTAGGTAGGTGCCTACTGCCTAGCCGACATGTTATGCATTTCTATCAATAAGGTAACTGTAACGTTTTTATCCTCCCGTCACGAAGAAGCATGCTTATCCTTTTGGCAGATCCGATTCCGCTTGTGAGTTTACAAGTGTGACTTTCCCAGCTATATTAGCTGCATGGTCAAAGTCACTGAGCAGAGATAATTACCTTGAAGCGGCTAATTTTGAGGATGCGGCAACGTGGCCGTAATGCCGGTTGAAACTCATGATCCGCAGCAAAATGTGAAGTAAAAGTCGTCCCCAACTCCCGATAAATTCGAAAATAAATGAGCTTTTGTTCACCGTCAAGTGCTATTACATGCAGTGTTCAGTTCGAATTAGCCGCTAAAGAAAAAATTTCCACTTTTCAACGAGCCAACCACCCTCAATAAAATCAGTAGTCATCGCTAGCAATATTTAGTTGTTGCTTTTCAATTCTATGTTTCGAAAATTTATACTTTTTTCGAAAAATTTGTTCAGCAAAGTACCTGGTTCACCATGGGCTGTGCTTTACTCCAATTAGAAGAATACGAGAGGGCTGCAGAAGCGTTTAGAAGATGCGTTGGTTTGGACTGGGATGTAAGTATTGGACAGTAATTCACATTTTAAAGTGACTTCGGTGTAGTCTAAGATTTATTTTTCAACAAACTAAATCTCGGCTTTGGCCTCTGGTTTGATTTGCTATCCTTTAGCTTTTCTACTCATTATAGCGCTATTTACAAATAACATCGTGCGTTTTATGTGTAAACACTTGGAAGAAGAACCGCATTAACCTTCACACCCACTTCTTTTTGAAGCTGAATATTAATAGTTAAGTTTTGCTTGGAATCCAAATCACTAGAAAGCCGATTAACAGGTTACTCTTCACCAATTTTAAAATATTTTACCATTTTGAGGAAAGGTGGTCAAAACGTGGTATATGGGGGAAACGGGCGGAAAAGGCAGCTAAAAATGTTAGAAAGAGGAGAAGGGGTGAATAAACGAATCCTAGCCACTTTAGCATTACATCTTGTAATCATCGAGACATTCTTCTATTAACAGAATTTTGAAGCTTGGACCAACCTGTCTGCTTCGTACGTCAGATGTGGAAAAAAGTAAGTGCTGTAGATGTTAGTAGTTAACAATGCGTGCTTCAACTGCTGGTGATATTGATTTTGCAGTTCTATGGAAAACGACCATTAAGCTTGAATTTTTACGAAGCTAATTACAAGAAAAATCGTTTTTGCTTCCGGACCGTTTAGCATTGGATTGGCGTTGTACATCAAGCTGAATTGATTTTGCATTCTTGAAATTTTAAAACAGTTTTAGAGGTGAAGTTTTTTTTCTGTGTAAATACTAAAAGAAAAGATTTTCAAGAATACATTTTACAGAGATCAAGCTTACAAAGCTCTGTCGGAAGCGATCAAGTGCAATTTCGACAAATGGCAGTTGTGGGAAAACTACTTAGCAATATGTTGCGATGTTGGACAGTTCCATGATGCTATTTCCGCATACAACAGGTATGGTATTCGCTATTTTTTGAATGACATGTTAATGAAAATTCATCGGAGAGAAGAAACTCTCAGTTAAAACAATTTACCAGTTCGTTATGACAGTTTTGTACCGTGGTTGTTTTTAACGCTTAACTATCGACAGATATCTTCCACACGTGAAGAGCAGTAAGGTAGCTCACCCAGCGAGCTCTAAGAAGTAACCCTTGGGCATCCATCAGCGGTTATCATCTAAGTGGTGATTCTGGTTGTGGGGTGAACGTGGCCACTTTTCTTTCCCGGGTTTTCCAACCCAGCTAAGGTTATGTGGACTTGTGGAGTAGCATTCCCGCTGCACTATGCTGTCATCTACAGGAAAGAAAGGAGCAGCTTCAGACTTACCAAATCCTTTTGTAATCTTTGAGTTAATACTGTACCAATTTGTACGGGAATGCATTTATCTGGTTACTCTCAAGTACTAAAAAAATCACGCGTAGTAGTGGGCGTGTGGAGAGAATGGATGTTCAAAGAAAAAGGCCCAGTAAAGGCACTGCTCTTGGAGGTTGATGGGTCAAAAAAAGGAAGACCGAAAAAGATGGAAAAAGGTGATGGAATGTGGCATGATTGCCAGAGATTTGCTAAGGTTAGATGCACAAGGTCGTGAAAGATGGCGACTAGGCTGCAAAAACCGGCTGACCCCTGCATGCGGTGGACATCTGCTGGGCTCCTAGGAAAGAAAGAAGATGCGCACTCTTGGAGCAAAATGATGATGATGGGGTGGGCTAAAGTAGTAGTCAGTTGTTTTTGTATTTAGGTTGTTGGACCTGAAGCATAAATACGTGGACGTTCCTGTGTTGAAGATTCTCGTGCGAGCTGTGACCGAAGACATCGTCGATTCGAATGGAAGTCCAGGTAGATAATGACAAATAACGCGATTGTTACAGCTACTGTATATTTAATTTGCTGTATGGCCTTAGGTCAGTCGGTAGTAATTGCTCTCTCTATCAATTAGACTCGGCAAAGGCACAGAAGCGACACTATGCTGAAATGCTGACTCCTATTTTCAAAACTTCCAAAGTTTTTTCGTGAAGTGCAGACAAGTGCGCTTGGAAAGTTGGTTAATAACGTTTGCCTTTCATGCGCATGGGTTCGCAGCATCATACATGAACATTCACCGGTAACTGAACGACTGCCAAGCGGCCAGTTAGTCGAGCAGTAAAACGTTTGTCTCTGGAGCGGAAGGTTTGAGGTTCAAATCTCGGGCCAGTAAAAGCAAACACAGTGCTGCCAACGGTTCGCCACCGCTGCAACCCTTCTTCGAAACGAGCTTTGTTGTCGGGGCGCTATGAACAGAGATGGCCCCCTTAACTCGTTACATGCTTCGGCGTAGTACAGCGAGTATAATGAAAGATTTGATTGGATTAAACGACAGCAACTCAGTAACAGGTCTCAACTTTGATTGGTGAGAAAGAAAGTTGTTGCTACGATCAAATTCGAAATAAATACTGCTGTGTCGAACTAAAACGAACTTCCAGGTTCCCTTCTCAAACCAAAGTTGTTGACGTTGTTTGGTCACGTGACTAGTCAAACGACGGGCAACGCCGAAGTTTGGGAGTTGTACGCGCATTTATGCGGAGACGGAGTCGGTACGGATTCCGAGGAGAATAACAAAGCAGTTCAACTTCTCCACCGTGCTATGCGGACAACGATGCAGGCGGCAGGATGGGAAAAAGACGACAAAAACATTGAGAAACTCAAAGAATTGACGACAAAAATTCAAAGTGGTAAGATAAAAATAAAATTTTGTTGATTTGTTGCCTGTAGATACCTAAAAACGCATGACCTTCTAAAAATGAATAAACTTAACGCAGCATCGAAAAAATTATGCCCACTTTGTCCTAAGCGAAGTAAGCTTTAAGTGCATACTTCGTACTTCTCCTCTTGTCACCGAACAGCGCCAGACGCTAACTATTGGACGATCCGCACACTTATCATTTCAATGACTACTTTGTGTTCAGGAATCCGCACCTGTTTAGGAGTTTCGACTGACTAAATGCTCCTGTGGGTTTCTTCGAATTCTTATCCACTGAATTTGCTGCTTGCAATGACTGCTTTGTGATCGGAGGAATCCACACCTGCGTTGGAGTTTCGACTGACCGAATGCTCCTGTGGGTTTCTTCAAATTCTTGTCCACTGAATTTGCTGCTTGTTCGATGCCACCAAGCAGAGATAATCATCGTAAAGCGTCTTGTCCAAGGGCGCAACAACGTGACCAAGGTGCGAGCTATGGCTAATTTAAAATTTCTTGATTGAAGACAAAGGTTAATCTCGTACCATTTAGTCCTAATGGTGTAGCGGTGTACTGGCGCAGCCTCGTGACTGAAAAATCCTAGAAACACAAGTTTGTAAATGTTCCTTACCATCAGTTATATTGCAGGTTGTTCACATTCACATCTCCCCGTCCAAATTCTTGCATCTGTTCGTCTCACCATAAATGGATTGCTCGGAAAGTTAAAAGTAAGTTCGTTTTGTACCACTTCAATAAATGTGCTTTGGGAAAGATGTCCCTGATTAGTTCGTGTGGTTCAATTTTGCCTGGTCATGGTTGGCTGGAGAGTCTGTTGATTGTGTCGTAATGCGTGTTGTTGAAGACCGAGATTTCTGCCAACTTTTTCATTTGTTTTTTAGAGAAACGTCGCTGTAGTAAATGGTGGGGCATAAAAATTTACCGTATTCTAAAACCTTACTATGACATAGGCTGTTAATTTAGGTCTTGATTGAGTTGTCATTTCGTCTAGAACAAAAGATTAGAAAAACTAGTGATTAATTGTCACTTATTTTACCTCCATATTTGTTTTCAGCTACGCACGAAGGTTCTCATTAATGAATCGGCGCAAGATCAGCTAAACAAGACAATAAAAGATGTTGAAGAACAATTGCGTTTATTAAATGAAACGATTCAACTCGCAAGATGACCCCACACCTGTGTAATTTTGAATTTGTTTTGCCCGAAATATTAAAACCGGATTTAAAACACAAGTTTGTTGATCTAATATCTTTCCCCACCTCCTCCTACACTGTTTTTAAACAGCACTTTAAAATGGGCCCACTTGCTCATCCGAGGGAATTCGCGTTTGAGTATCTTTCCAAAGGATACTACGACGTACACACAGGGTAGAGAGTCGAACCGTGGAATTAGCATAGCACCTTTCGATTACCGACGTAACCTACTCACGTTATTAACCCGACGCTCCTACCAACTGAGTTATCCCCGCCGCTTACTCAATCCAGTATAAATTGTGAATATATCTTGTTCGTGCCATTAAACAAACGAGAAATCTTTCTCCCACGGTGTGAAGGAAGACATTGCACAGCACACTTATCACATGTAACACGATAGCAGTGACATGGATCAAAAGGCTATATCAAAAACTGCGAAAATTTGCAACACAAGAAAATGGAACCGAAACATCATTGACATGAAATCTTAAAAATTACAAATACATATCACTTCTAAGATTTTAGATAACGAGTGAAGATTGTCAAATTTCGGCATAAAATAATTGGTTAAAACAAATTATGAATCTATGGACAAATTTGAGCATATAATCGTTTTGAATCGGTCTGTGTGATTTTCAAATTGTATCAAAAAATCGAGGTTTGCGTTAAACACAATTTTCTCCAAACCTTTTTGAAAAAATACCAAGGTTACAAATTTTAGGGCATCCAACTTTCAAATAGCAAATTTTAGCAGAGCCACACGAGTTTTTGCAAACTAGTTACATAACAATTAAAAAAAAGCATACAAAATTTTAAAAGCTTGAAAATTCCATTAGTTACAAGAGGACAAATTGTGACAGCACAGCATCAACCATTTAGCGATGGAATAATTTCAAGTTTCACCAAAAAGCACAAGTAGTTGTTATCAAGAACAGGGCTACGAACTTGATCGATTTTTATTCTAGTTCGAGTTCAGCGCATTTTAGCAAGTCCGAGTTCTGAAATTTAATTTTTTCAAGTTCGAGTACGGCAAAATAACCGAGTTTTTTCAAGTTCAAGTTTGAGTTCGCAGCCCTGATACTTGCGCAGTTTTTCTAGGTCGCCACGACATAAACAAGGCAGTGAAGGATATGCATATTACAGCTGTTACGAAAAACGCAGACTCAATTTAAACGATTTGATCAACAACAAACATTTTTCCGACAAATTTTTAGTCTTAAAAATTTTTTTTAGTGAACTCGAACAATTTAATTCGAGTTCACAAAAATTATTTTTTTGAGTTCGAGTTCGGCAAAATAACCGCGTTTTTTCGAGTTCGCAACCCTGATCAAGAACCAGTAAATTTTGAGTAAGGGCTAGCTCTTCTTAAATTTTCAAGATGAATTTTCAGCCCCGTTTTGTTCTCGACTTTATTGAGGAGTAAAAAGACACAAGATTCATTCTTGCTTGGTTAAAAGTAGTCTTTTTTTATTCTCGATCATGATTGCTGTGAAACAAATTAACAATGACAAAATATAAAAGCCAAAACTCTGCTGATTATTCACAAATATGTTTTGCTAGCCAGTGTTCTTATCTATGCCTAAATATTTCATGCTGAGCCTGGCATTGTTCTTAAATTTTGAGCAAAAAGGAGCCTTGCGTTCTTTCAAATTGTTTTAATAGAAAAAAGTGCAATTGGAATTTTAGGTTTTAAGAAGGATTACAAAATTGGTAAGGCAAACGGTGCAGTTGAGAATTTTGTAAATCAAATGTTTTACATAGAGTGAGCGACTTAAACAGTAGACTAAAGTTCGATTCCCAACCGCGACAAACCAACGACTTAAAAAATTGATATTTAGGATTCCCTGCTTCACGTTATTTGAATTGCGGCCAAGCAATCGTTTAGATCGCTCGACAATGCATTTACACTCTTGGCCAGAAAATGGCCGATTTCAGCAAATAATGGGAATTGTACTGCATCACTATTCTTTAACGGTCACTGGTCAGTGTTACTGCAAAATTAAGTCATAATCGAAAAGCAACCGGCGATTCATCATTCCAAAACAATTGCCCAAATGGGCTAATACATTAAGGCTTTCCGTAAAAAGTACAAAACAGACATTAAAAAATAAAAGCTAGTGCTATAAAAGTTCCGAATTATTAAAATTATTTTCGTTATTGTCCGAATCAGAGTCTTTGCTCGCCCTTTCGATAGCTGTCGCCATTTCGTCGGCGATGTTTTGAAGTCGCCGACTAGTCGCTTCCATGGAATGACGTAATTTTCGCTTAGTGCGAACATAATCGCTTTCAGACTCAGAAGAAGTGTCTGAATATTGCACGCATGATTTCTTTGTCCCACTTGAACGGGGAGCCGCCACTCCGCTTTGTGGATCGGATTTGATCCGTTTCCGCTTTCGACGTCCAGCATTCCTTTTTCTCATGGCAGAGCGCCGATTTGTGTCACTTCCATCACTAGAAGCGCTGCGTGCGGTTGATTTTACGTCATCTTTCGGAGTGATTTTCGCTAAAAATCCAGAAAAAGCCACATTCAAGTATAATCCCATTAGTTCATTCATACACCATAAATTACTTAGGGCGGTTTAGCTATTGCTGATTCGAAAAATTCCCAAAAATCGCAAAAAAAAAATTAAAAACAAACATTTCCAGAGAAATTATTGTCAGTATTCGTTCGCTAGCACGTAAATGGGGCTTGAGTTTTTATTTACAAACTTACTTGAATTATATTGGAAAGTAGGAGGCTGCTGGGCGACTGCAGTTTTGCCTCCACTTGTGGAAGTTACTTGTGCGTCATCATCACTGCGTAATGACGCACGTAAACTGTGAAGACGAGTCTGGCTGAAAAAATATAAAACCGATTAATTTGAAGAAGCTCTGGAAAACCATTGAGCACTTTCTGCAAGGAACTACCTAAACAGGATTGAACGGATTGTGACGTCACAACACTAAAACTACAACTCCACATTTTAAAACAATGTAAACGTTCAGATTAAATGTTCCTTCGAATATTTCATCTGGTATTTTACGACGTCCCTGATCAAGATTTGGGATTATTCGCACTCTGATCAAAAGATCGGGTACTTAGACAAGGCGCTTTATGGTGGTTATCTCGACGTGATTGTTAGCTTCGAACAAGCAGAAATTTCACCAGGAATAGGAATATCAAAATCAACCAGATGATTTGAAAAATGGTCAACTCCCAAGCAGGTGTGGATTCATTCACAGAATAGGTATCTCATAACAACAAAGATAAAAAAAACATTAACGTTTACAAAACTTTACACTTACGTTTGCTTGTCAATAGTGGATTGGCTTTGCATCGCCTGTTGAACGCTTTCCAGTCCGGGTCCCTCGTCATTAGTGGAATCGTCACTCGTGCTTGTGACGAAACTATAGCGTAACAAAACTTTGATAAAAAATATACTTTGGACAATGGAAAGTCACATTTCGTTAACCTACCGCAGTACAGTAACAGAAAAATCCAATTATTTGCACGAAAAACGTAGTAAAAGACTACATTAATGTGAAGATTCACTCAATCTTGATACTCGCGCGCGTAATTACAATTTGAAGACCTAGAGTCAACGTAACATTGAAAGGCAAAGCAAACGCCTAAGGCGTTTTAATTTACGAAATATTTGAAGCGTTCAATGGAATCAAACCCATGACCTCTTCAAGCCGGGCGCGCACCGGGTTCGATCAAAATCGAGCGAAAAACGCCCAGTTGTTAGTATCACAATTTGTGTAGGACTTCAATTGTCATTTAGCATCATCCAAAACCCTAACGAAAAATTGGACAATCAAGAAACCCATATTGGTGGTAAAACTACAGTAAAATGGTTTATTCATGCCCACAACACAGAGCCCTCAAAACAATACTACCATTTTCCCGGAAAAGCAAACTATTGATTTGGAATTTTAGAAATACAGCAATGAGCAACTTAAAATTTCATGAGTTAAACCTGTTTTTTTTTGAAGTGTGTAACCCAGATAAAATCAACCTTTACACCGTGCCCGTTAAATTTTAGTGCGAAATATTGGACTTGAATTCGTTCTCATGACACAACTTTTTATAATTAATCTGACCAACTGTGCATCGCAATTAAAAAAGAGTGGCAGAGGCCCAACTTATCATTTATGCAATCCAAAAGCATCAGCATACCCCCAGCAAATAACATCTATTATTAACCACAAAATGACCAAGGGTTAGGAAAAATTAACAAATTACCTTGAAGTACTGTCTCTTCCGTCCGGTCGTATAGACGCCATTATCTGAGGGAGCATCCTGAAAATGAAAAAGATAGTGCTTTTCTGTGCATTTATTGTCCATGCTCCACTGTTGATAAAGTACTACAGTTATTAAAGACAGAATGCAACTGTGGCTTAAAAAACAAGACTTGGGTTTGGTCGGCGTGGAGGTGACTGCTATGGTACATCGGCAATACGCAGCATCTGCTGCAAGATTAACTGGTTTATGGGGCACTTATGTGAAGGTAATTTTTCTGATAATTTCTAAAACCAAATTGAAAAATTATTGACCCCTAATTTTAACTATTTTCTACAAATTTAAAAATAATCTAAATTAAATCTTCATTGTATTCGCTTCATTACGCCACAACGTGTAACGGGTTCCTGGAGCTCTTCGCCGCGTCACGGCGCCAGGCGAACACAGCTCTATTCAAAGCCGTGGCGAGCCGTTACTAAGATCAAGTCCGATACGCCTGAGCCGTTACCAAGATTAAACCTCCGACCTCCCATTCCACAGACGAACGCGCTACCGCTCGACTAACTGGCAGATAAAAAAGGGTACAGCATAATCGAAACACGCAGCTGGTTCTTCCATAATGACCTCAAGTTAACTATGCTTTCGTCATCATCGGAGTTTTCACCGCTCGACTGATTGTGGTTTTGGTCGTGCTGAAGCAGGCTGTCGAAGAATGCGATCATTCGTGGGTCCTCCTCAACATTCTCCGATTCATAGTCGTGAGTCAGTGTCGTTCCACTGCGAAAACATTAAACTCTATTATCTATGAATTACCGACCCAGCAAGGACAGCAAAATGAGGTCCCCACTCCCCCCCCAAAAAACGAAATTTTGAACTAGACGACCTTATCTGGTGGAAAATGGACTAGGTGAGTGCGATGCTAGACGTGTAGCAGATATACACTTCACGCTTGATCAAGCTTGTTTTTGGAGGACAATTTGTTCGATGGCTGTTTTTAGTTAAAATCAGAAAAAGTTAGTTACTGATCCCAATATTCTGACATCTACCTTCTCAAAACAAGGTCTATATATTGGTGACGGGAGTACATCGCTCTGGTTTGTTCAAAAGAGGGTTCCTCATTCTGCCCCATGAATTGTGGATATTTAAAGGGAGACCACAAGTTGAGGGACTTCTCCACACCCGATGAAACCAGTGTCTGAGTCTGCTTATTGAACCGAACCTGAAAAGGAAAAAATCAGCTCAAAAATTATTTCTTGAGAAACTCGGACAAGAAAATTGTGATGTAAATAGTCTTTGACTGCCTTTGTCATTGGCGGGATAAAAAATAATTTCAACATTTAAAGCAAATTTTATTGTATTTACATTTTTTTAACCAAGTTGCCGTGGTCAGGAAATTGCGGACTGTCCCCAATGCGGTCTTCGAGTCAAAGTGTCACCTGCCCACCTGTCCACCACTAACGACGAAGGCTTCACACTGTCCCTTTTAATACTGAACGTCTAGCAGGAAAGCTGTGGATACCAAATTTCATAGTGTTTGGTTTGATCCGACTTTTCTGGGGCAGAACAAGTTTGGATTCTAAACAATCTTCCGTGTTTACTGCGTGCTTTGGTCAAGAAAATAGAAGACATAAAGTTACAATCTGGATCAGCCTATGGTTGTCAGAAAAAAATGACTACTTGCGTCAAATCGACATTGCTTTAAACTAAAATTACACCTTTCAACTTTTAAACAAACTTCCTATACAGCATAGACTTAAGAAAGTTGCCCTTTTTCGGTTTATTACAACCATTTAATGACTACCTAAAATTCCATCCTTAAATCTACATAACTCCTTCAATCAGTAAAAATTAATTGAAATTAAGCATAGGAGGTAAACTAATAATTTAGTCTTTTCATCAGGTACGTTAACGCACTCGTATCAACACCAAGCTACAGTTACAGAGTGGTCAGAAGCACATCCTGCATTGAAGAACTGCAGCAGCATCACAACCAGTTGTATTCCTTTCAAAATTGCTATTATGAGTTCAAACGTGGTTGCTGAGATAAACCCAACCATCGCCGGTCCTCCATTCGTGGCAGAACAGTGAAGCCGCCCTTCAATCCGGCGACCACTGAGTGAAAATCGGCAGTGGCCGCCGGTGCGGTGGCGGGGTGTCCAGTGTCCACTTTTGAGTGTTATGAAAATGACCATTTTTCTCTTCCGTTTCTCCTGCCCAGCAGGTGGTTCTGCGTGGCAGCATTCCCGCTGCACCGAGCTCTCCTCCACAGGAAAGAACGGAACAGCTCCAACCAAACCCAATCATAGTCATTCTTAGGCAGATTCAGGTTATTCACACATTCCGACATTACCTGGTTTACGATAGATCGATGCCCTCGCAGCACCATACGAGGGGCGATGACCTGCATCCGGAATTCGTCCTCACAATGCTGGGGAATTTTCCACACGTACACCTTGAAATCATCGGAACCCGACACGAAATACTGAAATAATGCAGAAAAACTATCTACAGCTAATCAATAGAAGCTCTTTACTTTCCAAGGCCCTATAGAAGCTCTATGGCATTACGACCAAACTTAATTGGGCTCCAAGTAACGTAGCAGATTAACTGCAGCATCCCAAGAGCGCGCTCCATAAAAAAAAGGAAAAACTTCTTCTGTCGTTCGGATACAAGAAATATGATGATAAAAGTAATACAAATAATTAACTTGAGCGAAACAACCCACCGGGTCAACGACAACTGACCACCACAAACTGACCGCCAATAAACCGATCGCGAACCAACTGACCGCGAGTAACCCTAACTTGGTTGGCGGTCAGTTGACTTGGTTCATAACCAACTAACCTCATCGTTAACCCCAGCGAAGCAGCCACTTTTCATTGTGCACGAGTTGAAGTAGCGGTCGGAATCCCCGTCCACGAAAGGAATCTGTAGTCAAAAATAAAACAACTTTAAACATAATTTTCCAGAAGGAGCGAAAAGTGAAATTTAAGCCCGGTTTACACAGAGCTCTAAATCGTGAGCATTAAACAAAAATCTGGTACATCTGGCGTACCGTTTTACCAGCGTAGAAGCTGCCAGTTGGATAAACTAAAGATACGCTAGTACGGTCACAATTTGACGCAGAGTTTTGCCTTTTTTTTGCATTTACATTGAAAAAGATATCACTCTTATTTCCGCTGGTAAATACATGTGATCGGTAAAAGTAGCCTTAGGATTTATTTATTTATTTATTTTGGGCATCTGATTTCCTTTTCGCCGTTCTCAACGTAGCCACGGTTTGATCATTGAGTTAAACGCCATCTCTGTCCTAGCTTTTTGGACGCTGTCTGCTGGGCCACTAATGAATTTCTCTGCTAATATGCTACAGTGAAACACTATGCTAAAGTAAAAAAAATAAAAGGCGGCGATAGATATGTTGGTGTAGAGCGTCAAATTAGTGATTGAAAAGTTCTGACTCTTGGTTCGATTCCCAAACTGGTGATGCGTCGTTGCGTCCATGGAAAGACACTACGCTTACTTCAAATTGGGGCCAAGCAGTCTACCCGACGTGCGGCCCAGCCTGAAGAAACACTTGGAAACAGAACCCAAAAAAGGGTGCTCTGCGTTGGTATGGTTAGACAGAGGCAGAATGCCTGGTTCGCATTAAAGAACGAGTAAAAAAATGCCTATCAAGAACTTACGTCACTGTAGGTTTTATAAACTCGCGGCGATTTCTTCCTTCTCAAAACAAGCAGCCGACTTCCAACCTGGTTGAATTGGACGCTCATCGTGCTTTCTCGCGACAGCGGGGAGCCATAACATAACAATGTGCTATATACACAAAACACCTGTGTTCCTCAAAGTTGCAAGCAATCTATTTAAACGAGGACTAAAGGCAAAATCAATGGAGGTGTTTAAAGTTAGACCAATTGCAGTAGATTAGATGGGCGTTGACTCCATCCTTCTTGACCCAGCCGTTCCAGAGACATTCTACTTTGAAGACGACGTCGGGGCCTCTAATGTTACAAATTCCAATAATTTTTATTAGCAACCTTGACGTTGATAGCTTTAGCGTCGGTAGCGACGCCTTCCCAGTTCTAACCTCAGACAACGACACTATTGGGCAACTGCATTGAGTCGTATAGCTGTGCACTAATCAGTTTGATCTTGTTAGCGGAATAAATCCGAGCTGGTGAAAAGAGTAGACTGTATGGTAACATAGGTAACAAACGTCTACGAACAAGCAAAAGTAAGGCTAATAGAGTTATTAGAGTAGTAGGCCAATGTTTGCAACTTAGATCGAAAAGTTTATTCTAGGGTCACAAAATACTGTAAGCAAATACAATAGACCTACTCAAGTAGCCTACAAGCAGTCTTATTATCAGGTATGAGTTTGTACTTTGTAGCCTAGTAATAAAAGCCTTATTGCTAGGCTAGGGTAATAAAAACCTTAGGCTGGAATCACACGATTAAGTTTTTTGCAAAATTCTTTTGCATCAATGTTTTTTGAGCTATCACATCAAGACGGAATTTTCTTGCTCAGCTTTTTGCCAGACGTAAGCGTCTGGGTTTTTCAGCACACTAATTGCCGAAGCTATCACACGTATTTTTTTGCTGTAAAAGCATTTACACAGTATTTAAGGCAGTGCTTCCCAACCTTTTTCTAACAGTGGCCCAGTTTGAGTTTGAAAATTTTCCATGGCCCACTCTCAAAGAATTGCTTAAGAACTTGACCCAAATATTCCAGCCAAATTACGTTTGAAGTACATTGAAACGATTATTCCGGCCGAAAACAGGTGATCTTCAAAAAAAAAAAAAGGTCTTCACCAAAATTCAAGCGTTTTTTTCGGCCGAAAACGGTTGATCTCCAAACAAAAAAAATCAAGTACGACTTTTTCAAAATACGACTTTAACCAAAATGCTCTGAGGCTCACAGGTTGAAAAGCACTGGTTTAAGGAATGTCTTTCAAATTTGCCGCTGCGATATTAATGTTATGCGCTTTGTCGATTCATTGTTATTTCTCGTTTGCCAAAATAATAAAAACACGTTCACAAAAGCGAAAAGCTGCAGCTATAGTAATGAATAGCTATTCCGCAAATAGCGTGAATTTTTATTTTTCGACCTGCAATGAAATGAAATAGATAAATGGCAAATGTCAAAATACCTTTGCTTGTTTGCAGGCGCGTCCATTGGCGTCGATTTCGAGGGGGGCGGCGCCCCCTAGGGTCTGACACTGAAGGGGGCGAAATATGTCTGGCCCCCTCGGTTTTTTGGCAAGTAATGCCCACTTGGCACTCAAATTAAAAACGTGATCCGAAATTACGGACCGAGATAGAACCAGAATGCGGCGAAGACCTTATTTTTTGTTTTTTTTTGTCTTTACCTGAATTTGGGGGCAAAATTCCGCATAGAAATAGAACTATTAAGTTTAAACAAACATCTCAAAAAAGTTTCGCCCCCTCGGAATTGGCTAAATCAACAAAAAATCGACGCCTATGGGCGCGTCGATTTCTCCAAACCTTGGGGGGGTCCAAATTAACAACCAGAGGTTTTTTGGCAAAATCTCGCGAATTTTGTTTGCATTGTTTGTACATCGTAGATTTTGTTTGTATGGTTTGTACGTCGCAATAGCACATATGATGCAGTTTTTTTTTTTCGGTGGTATGCCGTTTAGAAGATGAGCGTACGATATTTTGGAAGAAGGGAAATATCCTCATCGCGACCAAAAGTGAATTGGTGGGGATAAAAGAGTATCTTGAGATATATAACAGAGTGAAATATTGTTTGTGGCATTTTGTAAATACGACTTCTTTCACGCCAAACTTTTGGGGCGGTTTTCGGGCCCTAAATCCAATGTCATGAGACCAATTGCGTCGAAATTTGGTACAAGCAAACATCTTGTTATGCTGAAACTGCAGTAACCTTTTGGTTAAAAATTTTTTTGACTTTTTCCGCTCTACTGTTTCGCAGTGGCGTAGCTAAGGGGGCCGGCCCGCTTTAGGAGGCACCATTTTAAGGTGACACCTTTTTATGATGACATAATCAAAATCGCGATGTAAAACCTCATAAAATAGTGTAAAATTTCTTTAGCTAAACCAGTGATTCCCAAACCGGTGGTACGCGAAGGTATATCAGGTGGTACGCGAGTTGATTATTTTTTTGAAGGTTAATTTTCTATTTTCAGTTTGTAATATTCTGTTCCAACTAGTACAACATATAGTAATAACACTTTCGCTGCTGCAGGTAATAATTCGCGCTTTCCGAGTGTACTGCCGCGCACGCTAATTAATTAACTGCGCGAAATTAACCGATATCTGGTATTGCGGCAGCTAAAGTGCTAATTGCATAATCTGCTACTTGCAGTCTTAAATCATCATTAAATGAGATCTATGACGTAATAGGAACGTTTTTGTGTTTGTTCATATCAAGAAACTTTTGAATCACAGTGAGCCGTAAGTATTGTAGCACGTGCAGCAAGTTTTCGCAAAAATTTGTTCAGTAATTTTGGCAAAACTGAAGAATAGCATACGCAAAGTTAAATTTGGCCACTTCAGTCATGTCCAAGCGAAATTACGATCCAAAATATATTAAGTATGGCTTTACTTCAATTGAACACAACGCAGAAATTCTACCACAGAGTGTGGTTTGCCTAAAAACGCTTTGTAATGCGGCTATGGAGCCTAGTTTGCTAAAGCGCCATTTGGAGAGAAATCACCCTAATAAAATGAACGCAGACGAGAGCTACTTTCAGCGATTGGCTGACAACGTTAAGCGTCAACGTATGGATAACACGGGCTAAACGCAGCAGAAAAGTAAAGATGTAGTTGCGGCTTCTTATGAGATTGCTCTTTTTGTGGCCGAACAGAAACAACCTCATACTATTGCAGAGTCTTTTATTCTGCCTGGAGCTAAAATTTTAGTGAAGCGAGTTTTCGGAGAGCAAGTAATCGCAAAGTTAAATGCTGTTTCCCTTTCGGATAATACGATTAAGCGTCGAATTGAGGAAATGTCAGATGATAGCGCCGACCAAATACTAGCAAAGATAAAGGAATCAAAGTTAGACTTAGCAATACATTTGGACGAATCAACAGATATTACGAATTATTGTCAATTACTTGTTTATGTCCGTTATGCTCAGACGAATATAATGAAAACTGAATTACTACTGAATCACGAAGTTTCTACAACTACGAAAGGGACGGATATCTTGGATAGTTTTTTTAGGAAGAATGGACTAGACTGGAAAAATCATGTTGGGTGTACCACAGATGGCGCTCCCTCAATGCTTGGTTGTAGGTCTGGGTTTCAGTCGTATGTTAAAGCTGTTTCGCCGAACGTCACGTCTGTTCACTGTTTTATTCATAGGTTCGCCCTACGCACAAAAGTGCTGCCTGCGCAGTTGTTAGCTTGCTTAAAACAAGTAGTGAAAATCATAAATTTTATTCAGCCTTAAATACCCGGCTTTTTTAGCAGCTGTGTGAAGACTTAGGCTCGGAACATACCAGGCTTCTTTATCACACCGAAGTCCGTTGGCTTTCTCTCGGGAATGCTACTAAACGTCTGTTCGAAATGAAGAATGAGATGCTACTGCTTTTTAAAGAGTTGGGTCACCCGTATTCCAAGGATCTTGAAAACAACGAATTTGTTCAAAGATTAGCATACCTTTCAGACACTTTTGAAGCTTTTAATATCGTAAATCTGTCGCTTCAAGGACAAAATGGGACAATTGTAGATTTTGTTTCAAAGCTAAGTGCTTTCCTTCGAAAATTAGATTTGTGGAAAAGGAACACAGAAAACAATCAACTTGGGATGTTCAAATGTTTGTCATCTTTAAAGATGAAGTGTTCTTTTTCTGAAGAAATCGCCAGTCATCTTGCATCACGTAAAGAAGAATTGGAACAACACTTTCCAGAAGCGGCCAGTTATGAATACATAACAAATCCCTTTTTAGTTAATCCACACGACTTGGCTGTTGAAACTGGTGAACAAGAAGAATTAATAGATTTGCAAGAGGATAATGAGGCAAAGATAAGACATAGAGATCGTCCCGCTATGAACTTCTGGCTTGACTTTGCTGCATCGTACCCTACGCTGGCCTCTCGTGCTGTTACACAGTTGTTGATATTTCCATCAACGTAGAATGTGAGCAAGGGTTTTCGACCTTTCTAAACATAAAATCAAAACAGCGTAACCGATTAGTTGCCCCTCAGCACGATTTTAGATGTACCGTCAGTGAATCTATTAAACCGTACATCAATCGTTTGGTGGACAACAAACTAAGTCAAAAATCGCATTAAATTTATTTTGTGTATCTGTTTTTTATTGTTAAGTTTGTTAACATTGCTGTGTGTAGGTTATTACCGTTAGTTTTGAAGTGGCTAGACCTAGATTTGTCAATGCTTTACAGTCTTACAGCCAAATTTGATAAAATAAATTAGTGGTACGTGCATTCAACGCATGACGTTATTTTGGTACACGATAGCAAAAAGGTTGGGAAACACTGAGCTAAACTAACAGCAAATTCATACAAACCCTCTGAATTTAGTTAGCAGTTCTGTGAAAAGGTAAACTTTTAAATCTTCGTGAAAACGTCGTTTTAGCAAAACATAAAATTTTCCAAGTAAATATTAGTAAATACAACAATTAGTAAAATTAGTAAATTACAACAATTATGCACAAAAATACATTGATACCGGTATGTTGCAATTAATGTTACTTTGTTTCAAAAGTTAGCAAAAGTTTTCTGCAGCGGGCTTTGCTCCGTTTCCACAATATTTTCCGAAAGAGGCCGCGGTTGGGTCAAAATTTTCGATGCACCTGTGTGCCAGGTTCCCCACTTTGAAAATTGCTGTTCGATAAGACTGCACTGCAGCTGTCTTATAACAATAAGTAATAACTGGTCAATGGTCATTTACTACTGTCTCATTTTAACTGCATTGTGTCGGATTCCGGAATAGAGGAGCTTTATGACGATACAATACCAAATCTTAAGGAAAACTTTAAAACATACTGTTCAAATTCTTCACTGTTTCCCCTCCCTGTCGTTTCCGCATAAATACTGTGATCCATTGGACGGATAATAGTACAGTATGAAATGCCGGTTAAATGATGTACGATACGAATAATTGCGAAAGCATTGTATTGGTGATTCACTATAGTGATTTGCAGAAGTGGAGTCGAGGAGACAAGGACACAAAAAAATCCAAGGCCAAGGACCGAAATTCCGAGGACAGACCTTCTCGAGGCCAAAAACAGATATGCTCGAGGCCAAGGACACAACGAGCAAGTGTTCTCAAAAACAAGGTCTTTGTACAAAAAAACTTGCAAATTTTCCGCGAAATTCCAAGCGTTCTCAAAACAAGCAAAAAAAAGGTCTTCGAACAAAAAGTCTCAAATTCACCGCAAAATTTCAGCCGAAGAAAAAAAAAGGTCATAGCGCATTTATAACAAATCAAAAAATAGTGCTGTCCTAGACCGAGGGCAGGGCATGTTCGAGGACTTGTAGGCTTCGAGGCCAAGGAATTCAAAATGTGCCCTAGAGGACTCCACCTCTGGTGATCTGAACAACAATTATGAGTTTTCACTTTTCAGTGACTACAAATGCAACTAACTATGAACGACTTCTACAGCCCTTTTGCTCTCTATCTTAAAATACAAACGGTCAAGTAAATTTTATTTGGGGGAGCAAAGTAAAATTTCGCGGGGGGGCGGGCAACTGCCCTCCCAGCCCCCCTGGCTACGTGCCTGCAACAGTTAGCCTACTAACTTTCTACTACACGCAAAACAGCAACAGAAAAACGTTCTTTAGCCTACCTTCCTCTTGCGCTGCAAGTCTCATTCCGCCCTCGACCTCAGTGCCTTACTATACTGTAACAGTCAGGTCTTTTTCTCATTTAGACTTCGTTAGCTTTAGTGACAGACACACAGTCACAATGATGAGTTTGTGATGTACACAAATAAAAATTGTGCAATATACTGTCTAAGTGATAATACGTACTCGTATTGTGACTACTATTATGAAATCTTGGCCTAACGCGTGACATGCAGTTTTCATGATTTTGAGAAAGAAAAATCTGACAAGACAGAAATGTTATTTTGTTAGTATTCATGATAAATAGCAAATATGTTCTATTTTTATTGCGGGGGATCCTTTACTCCTTGGACCCCCAATGCATATCTTTGAGGGGGTCCGGACCCCCTTACCCCCCGGGGTATCAACGTACCTGCTGATTTGGAACTTTTTAGCGTATAGCGTAGCATTTTTTATGCTATGTTATCTATCACCAATAAATTTGCATAATTGATTAAGTAGTGTTAAACCAGGTATGTTCTTTCCGATACCTGCGGTTTCAGAGCGCTCAATAAATGGATGTCAGGGTAACTTGTAACTTTATTATTTTCAAATAACAGCGTTTTTGTTTGGTTTCTTAATAAAGTCAGAAATAGCTGAAAATTATCTACTGAAATTTATCTTAACTGCTTAAAAAATGCAACAAACTCTTCTGCCAGTAGACATGTCAAATTTTAACAAAAAAAATATTAAAATCATCACGAATTCGGCACTAGCGAAAGCTGGGCTGGAAACTTTTTTCTGATCAGAAAGAAATTTTCAACATCTTGATTAAAACCAGATCACACATTGAATACTTATTGCAACTATTTGCAGAAGTCTGAGTAGCAAAACTTCATTCAAATATGTATAAAATTTTCATAACGTTTCATTGGTTCTCAAATATCCAGAAAAATGAAGAAAAAAACCTTGTGTTTGCTTTTGAAAAAGAATTTTTGATCACATACGATTTTGACAAATTTCGACCTAACCCAAAAATTTGACTTCATTTTGACCTAAAAAATCTACCAAAACTGGCTCCAGACAACCCGAAACCAATGTTGGTACACGTTTGATGATATAATAAAGCCCTAAAAATTTTTGACTTGGTTGACTTTTGCGGGCCCTAGCTATGATACGTCATTGTCGATTAAATCAAAAGCGGTAAAATTTCTTATAACATTTTTGCTTGATAATTGTGACGCATTCGTTTTTTGCGTTGACTTCGGCGGTATTTTTTTGTATTGTGCAGCTCAATATTTTTAAAGTCATGGCTAAAATTTAGTTTTCTTCGTTGAGAACCGCGGCTTTTGGAAAACTTGGTGGCAAAATAGAGCTCGGTTCTATTTCTCCACATGAACTCAGAAAGACTTTCTAGACATTGATTTTCATTCTCACACGGCTGTGCAAGAAAATTGCCGTTAGGTGCCCGCAATAGTGAGCCATAAACTTGCGCGAACTTTCACACGAATGATGCAAGAAAATTTGCAAATAACTTGACTGTGTGATTCCGGCCTTAGGCTAAGAAATGTATCTGACAGCTTGATTTTTTCTGAGATCACTGGGCTACCAAACAGTCTACTCTTTTTACCAGCACGGATCTGTTGTGCTGACAAGATCAAACTGGTTGGTGCGCAACGAAACGACTCAACGCAGTAGCCTAATAGCGGCGTTGCGTTAGGTTAGAACTGGGATGGGGTAACCAACAACGCTAAAGCTATTAACGTCAGGGTTACCCAATAAAATTGAAATTGATAACATTAGAGGCCACGACGTCATGTTTGAAGTAGAATATCGCTGGAACGGCAGGGTCGAGAAGAATGGAATCAACGCCAATCTAGTATAATACAATTGGCCTAACTTTAAATTCCCATATTGATTTTGCCTTTAGTCCTGGTTTAAACTCGCAGTGTATGAGGGGCCATACAGCTGGGATCAAGTACTACAGTACAACCATGTGCAATGTGCACTTGTGCAGTGCACAAAACTAAATACAGGGTCTCCCAAAATAGACGCATTTACCAAAAAATTGGATGCAGTTTGTCAGCAATATCTGGACAAGAACAGACGCTGGTTTGAAAACAGCCGGTATTTGCAAACAACATTTCTTTTTCTTTAAAAAACAAAAAAGAAACTGATGTTCGTACAGTTGATGCAGAATTATAAATTTTCGATCTCTTTTTATACCCAAAAAGTGTTATCACTGGCGGAGATACCTAAGCGCAAAGAAGGAAGTAGCATAGTAGCCCTCCGAAATTTTCAGCTGAGTCGCTTATCTATTTTTTATTTAATTTGCGCAAAGTTTAAAATTAGCCCCCCAACTCTAAACAAAAACATCTTCACCTGTTTTTGTAACATTTTCGCTTTTTAACGTGTAGTGTACAAGTGTATCAGTATCGTATCAGTTAATCGCAATCCACGCTTACAACGTCAAGCAGGCAGGGATAACTTAAATAAGATGCATTAGTTACATAGGAGAGTAATATAAAAGGCGACTGCTCGCACTTACCTTTTAGGTTTTCTTACATCCCACAATGCAGCGCCTTCTTTGCAGTGTGCCGCTGCTACAAATAATGGCTCCATTGGGTTGAATGTGACGCCGTGAAAAGCCGATACGTAGTTCGCAAGACATACCCCAGCTGATTCAGTGTATCTAGACGATTGTGTTTGCAACTTCAATAGAAGTCTCAAATTTAAACCGTATTTAAGTGAAAAACTGAATAAAATTACCATAATTTATAAAGACTTTAATTTAAATCATTGAGAGAGTTACTAAGGCATGACAATTTCAAGCAAGGCTTTATTATGACATACAGGATTTACTGATTCTACATAACGATATAAAAGATTGTATTAATATTACGACAATGCTGCTTTCTAAAAAGCATATTTACGGCATTCATTTCTATGAAACTTCACTAAGGTTGAACTTAATAAGTCATGAGATAAAATTCTAAATAGCAATTACATTTTTATTCACTAAGTTGCCTTGGCTAGAAAGCAGCGAAGGAAACTTGTAGTTTTCAGAATAATTAAAGTGATACTTTACCTACGACTATTATATTACATTATTTTATCATCATTTTCATTATGAAGTCAAAAAAATTATTTCCTGTATGAAAAAAGTTTGCATATTTACCGCATATCAGTTAATCGCAATTTTCCATCCTCAGATGCTGTGATGAATATGTTCGGGTCATTAGGATGCGCGGATATGGAATAAACAGCGTCATCTCTCAGGTACACATTCCTAACTTGGCGCGTATGAACATCATGGATCATAACCTGTTCGTCATTACCTAATAAGTTGCAATGTTAAGTAATAAAGATTGCTATGTTGCATTAAATCTGTACTAAGTGAATTAGATGTTGTCAGCTATTTTCGTAAAAAAATTTACTTGAAGGGCCAAGTAGAGCAGATAACCATCTCGCACTTAAAACAATCGAAAAAGCAAATGCTTTCATACTAGCATAAACCGCACCTTCAATAAAAACAAAGCTTAGGCAAGTGATAGTAGACTACAAAATGTTAAAACGATGCTAATTTATCATCTTGTCTGACATTGGCTTCGAACTAGTGACTTGTGATTACAATGAGATTGGCTTTTTTATACAGACAATTGGTAAAGTGGTGCTTGTCTTTTGACTAGTAACGTATCTAAATCGACAAACTAGCCAATCTTAAAGATATGTCGCAATGATAATGATCCGTTGCCAATACTGTGTTTAATCTGACCAGAGTAAGACTTGAACCTCAGACCTCCAGTTCCAGAAACAAACACATAAACGCTCTAATAACTAGTCGATCTTAATTACTTTGATGAAATAATTACAAAATAAACTTAATAATTGAACACACCTGACGAAAGAAGCGTGCTGTTGTCAGCGGTAAATGCAATACAGAATATGTTGGAGATATGAGTACCCATCATAGCCACTGGCTTGTATGTTGGATTAAACAAACACTCGTTAACATTCCACAATAAAACTCTTTTGTCATCACCACCTAAAACATTCAGGTCCGTTATTGACTGGAATGTTTAGATTTATTTAAAGATTATCAACGGTACAGTGACATTTGAACTGAAAGCAATGCAAGTATTAGCAAAATATAGTAGGTAAATTATTTCAGTAAAAACACAAATGTAAACCCAACTTTTCCGATTTTTTTCTGTATAACCAGTGGGTGGAGAAATTACCAAAACAAAACTAGAAGTACTTAGTTACTACGACGTGGTAAACGTCCCAAATAGCAACTGTCAAACGAGCGATTTTTAAGTTAAAGTTAAAATTAGGGTTAAGGCTGGGCTTAGCTATTCTACCAGAGTTGTAGTTTAGAAAGTTGCTGTTTAGACAGTCGCTAAAGGAAACCAAACTTAGCCACAAGTGCATTATCTGCAGCAAGAATATTAGATGTCCTATTTGAAAATTAGATGTCCTATTTAAAAAACTAGAAGTACTTAGTTACCACGACGTGGTAAACGTTCCAAATAGCAACTGTCAAACGAGCGATTTTTAAGTTAAAGTTAAAATTAGGGTTAAGGCTGGGTTTAGCTATTCTACCAGAGTTGTAGTTTAGAAAGTTGCTGTTTAGACAGTCGCTAAAGGAAACCAAACTTAGCCACAAGTGCATTACCTGAAGCAAGAAAATTAGATGTCCTATTTGAAAATTCAATAGCATTGACGCATCCATAATGACCAAACAACTTGCGGGAATACAAATTAAAGCAAACGTTCATGTAGCTGGATTGGAAGTCGTTGATCCCTGTGCTGTTTCCATAACATTCTCGGTGTTTTTTGAAGCAAGAAAAGTTGGAATACGTAACTCTGCCCTTGTAGTTCATGATTGTTTGGATATTTTGCAACTATTACATCATAAAAGAATCAGAAATGCAATAATAATGATTTGTGATACAAAATTAAAATTCTAAAAATGCCACAATTCAGCTTCGCGTTTGTTTTTTTTATTTATGTTGATAGAACTATTCCACAAGGATAAAACATTTCAACAAAAATTTCAGGACGCTTTTTTGCTATGATATACAGCAAACGAACACGAAAAAACAGTAAATCTATTATCAATCAATCTTCATCAAAATAATTCGCAAAAAGCCACAATAACAATAAATAATCAAGGATGAAGAATTGGAATTCGCAACAATTTGAATAATTAAGAAAACGGTAGGCCTCAGTGATGCTGTATTTTTTTTGCAATGTCCACATGTCACTATTCAATCCTCCCACTTTATGATATCAGAATAGCAGTTAATAAGAGCATTCCCTAACCTATTAATAGTTTCTTGCACGTAAAGATGAACTTTGATTACGATTAAAATGGTAATCATGAGGTTCTTGGACTGTTAAAAGATAGCGCATGAAAAAAACAAATAATTTTTTCAGAATTCTAAATAAAAAATAAAGGTTTTGATGAGTCTAATGACAGCTTAAATTACTTAAGAGAAGTTACGCCACATAACTTGCTAAGAATAACTAAATCGAAGCATGTTACCACATCAGTTTAGCATAAAACAAAGCAAATCATGGAAAAAACTAAACTGGAAGCATCATAACATCCTGAGTCACTGCAAAAGAATTGACTTTACCAGTTTGTCAGGATTCGTGTTTTGCTTCAAAGCGTTTTGCAGCCCGCCTTTCAGCAGTGCGCTGTATTGTCAAACGTTTTCTATTAACTACAGTCTTTTTAGCTTTTTCAATTTCACCAAGAAGTAGAATTATTCGTTCACAAATCTGTCGTTGAATGGCCTTCCTTTGGGTTGCCAACGCTCCAGGTGGTGCAGGCCGACCATCTAAAAATGACCAGTCTGGTGTGTCTGCAAGCACACCATAACTATTGTTCAATTTACGCTTTTTTTGCCAAAAACTTTCAGGAAGTTTTCCACTGCGTACCGCTGATAAGGTTAATGTTCGTGAAGCATTTATATATAGAACAGCAGAATGTTTCAATATTAACGTATGGAGCAACACCATGATGTCGTATCTACGTTGCAAAACCAACAGCCTTCAAGTTAAATCATTGCACAAATAATTACACACCACCTATAAATAATAAACATAATCCTAGTAGCCTAAAAATGAAAATTGATGAATAGCGCAATAAAATGCAGTAATCACATTTCACCCAGTCACACTGATTACAAGCATATAACTTAGCTGTGAAAATGGCAAGATCGCATTCACACTGTAGACCTGCATAGCTGCAGTCAGGTTTATTTTTCACCTAGAGCTGTCAGTCAAATGCATGAATTTGAAAATAATTTTTGGTTACTTTCGCAATTGCAAGCACAATTTTAAAGCTTGTACCCAAAAATCTGAAAAACCTTATTTTATCATTTTGATCTCAAATTGCTCAACTCTTTTCGACCATTCTCATACAAGATAGTTAGGTTTATAACCTTGAACTGGATAAAAAATCTCAGCTCACAGCCATAATAATAGGTACAGCTGAGTCAAGAATAAAGACGCATATCATACCTTAAGTTAATAACTTAACATTTAACATAGGAATTAATTCATTAGTCAAAAAGATCTTTATTAAAATTTCTAAACAGGCTTCGCACCATTGCATAATGGTACCTTTAGAAAATACCTTACACACACATGAAGTCTTTGAAAACACTATATGTTCTTGAAAAACAAACACTTTATGCACACACTGACATGCAAGCAGAATACAAAGTATTGCATACAACCAAGTACCGGTAAGTATTTTATTATGTAAGAGCACATTCTGATTAAAGACCTAAAAAATAAAGAATGCCAAAAAAAGATGCAGTTATTATAGGGTAACAATTATTAAATTCAGAGTAAAAAGTTACAAAGGTGTAAAAATGCTGGAGTACTTTAAACATTTTTCGGAGGAAACACAGCAAAGTGCAAAAAGAAATATTTTTCAAAAATACAATAATGCAAATTCAAGCCAAAATTACCATATACATAACATGCAATATCAAGGTAAATATAAAAAAACAGTCATCACAAAAGTGATTGATGTACCACAAGCAAAATTTGGGTGGATGCTTTATAAACAGGCAATAACATTTCAGCTCAAATCAATTTTCAATGTTCAAAATAAGTTTACCATATTTTTGGACTATAAGACACACTAAATTAAATACATCTTACAAAGCTTTAAAATTTAAATTGTGAAAGAAAAGTGTAACCTGATCAACATATTAGGTGCACCTACAATTTTTTTTAAAATATTTAAGTGGGTCTTACGGTCTGAAAAATAAAGTATATACAAGTTTTAGAGTTTTAGAAATACCACTGTGATGAAGCAAAATAAATGCTCATTGCTCTAACTACCTTAAAAACTGCAGCACTACTTCTGTTTTTCAAAATTTAAGGTGTCTAATGGACTTACTACTATCCGATTTCTGACGCCACTAGCTAAAATAACTGCAGTACAGTTAACATTTTGCAGCTGCGTCTGATTAGCCTATCATGAGAAAAATATTCACTGTAATCATTAAAGTTTACATTCAACTTAGAGGCCAGATGTATAGTGTCTTTGCATTAGCCCCAAGCTGGATGTTGTCATCACTCACTTATGATATTAACTTAGAAAATACTAGGCCAACAACTACTGCATTATAATCTAAATAAAAATCATTGCAAAGCCAGGGTATAAAATATCTGAAATGGCTAGGCAAGGTACAGGACCTAGCCATTTACTTTTGATATCTCACCAAGTACCAACCAATGTTTTAAAGATAAATCACATGCAAATAAGCAGTAAGCACACTTAATCTTTGTCAATGTAAATTCAAAAAACATACGACACTAATGTGCAATATTATGCATAAGAACCTTGCACTTACTCTAAACTGGCAATAGGCTAGAAGCTAATCCGTAAGTGCATTATACTGTATTTTTCAGACTATAAGTCGCACCGAAGTACAAAGCCAGTATCAACACATGGCTTTTCGTGCCTTTTATTTTCTTGCATATGGCGTACCAAATTTAAATGCAACTATAAAGCTTTGAAAACTCTAAATAACTGCAATTAAAATTGGGAATCTTGCAAGAGTGTAACCTCATCTATACATAGGCGTAAATTTTTTGCTGATTAAGCAAACTGCGAAAGGGCGAAATGTTTTTGCAAAGTTTGGCAAAACTTAATAATTCTATTTCAGTCCATAATTTTGCCCCCAAATTCAGGTGAAGACCAAAAAAAAAGGTTTTCGCCAGATTCTGGTTCTATTTCAGTCCGAAATTTCGGATTTCTTGTTGCCAAGGGGGTATTAGTAGCCAGAAAACAGAGGGGGCCCAGACATATTTTGCCCCCTTCAGTGTTAGACCCAAGGGGTGCCACCCCAAAATCGACACCTATGCATCCATACAATGCGCACACCTGACTATAAGACACACCTTCAATTTTTTGAAATTTTAATTGATGCTAAGTGCGCATTATGATTAAAAAATATGGTAACTTCAAACCAGAAAATTTATGTATAAGTTGCACCAGTGCCTACTACTGTCAATCTATTGTATCAATTTTTGCAACTACATTGCTAATAATAAATGTACTATTATCATTCTTGAATTCACCATGCAAGCATGTGCAATATAAAATCAAAATCATTAATAACATCACCAGTTTAACAAAATTTTTCATACCATCATAAAAATGCTACAATACCATAAGTCCAAACTTTGAGCAATCACTTTTTAGTACTCATTCTATCAGGCAATAAAACTACATCAAAGCTAATAAAAAGTCGAGTGCCATACAGCTCTTAATATTATCAAAATTGAAATCCAGCTAAATTGCAATTTTAGATTTAAGCAAGCCTGGAGTAATTGAGCATGCTAGTATGCAAAATAGATTGTTAATCAAATATTGAAACTAAAGCAAAATTTCAATCTTGCATTGGCTTGTGCAGTGTCCAAACAGCTGTCTGGCCAATACCAGCAGTTCCAACAACAGTATATCCCAATCTTTCAAGACTGTTTAAAACTTTTCTTGGTGGAAACTCTACTACCCATTCTTTGCTGAAAAAAACAATTTCATTACCATAAAAATACTCTACACATCATGAGGAAAAATTCTTATATGCTTGGATTAACCGAAACTATAATAGCAGACCAGCAGTCATGGTACTGAATAAAACTGATGAAAATTTCAGTCACAAAGAAACTTTTAACACTTGAAATAAAATTAACCCTGGACAGGAAACCGAGTGAGCAAATTAGACTGGGATGAAAAATTAATTAAATAAGTTGCACAAGGGGTAAAGGGGACCAGTGAGGTAAAAGAGAAGGATAAACAATTCACCCAGGGCGAATACAATATTAATATAGGCAGAACTAATTCAATAGTTCACAAGATATCGCGTCATATATCTTAAGCCATATTTAAGCCATTGTTAAGACTTCTTTGATGATTGGCAACAAAGTCAAAAATGCAGGCGAATAATGATTATTAGATTTAACACAAATGCAACCGTCTCTAATTCTACAACAGCACGAAAGATCTATTGTCAGTTAATCGCAAAAATAAACCAGAATTTTCTTCACAACAATAGTAACCTAATACTCCTAAGGAAATTAACCATAGTTCACAACCATTTGCATAAAACTTCCAACATGCCAGTAAGCATTTTAGATGAAGCCATACCATCTTTTCTACTGTGTAAACATAATATATTCTATAACATTTTACGTTAAGCATTTAATAATTTAAATAAGATTACCCTATTTATTCTGATGCAGTAGCTTCTAAAATTTTAGTTGCAACAACCCATTAAGTTGTAATGCTTTATAGTTATAAACTACACCATTTAGGTAAAACCAGTGTATGTTGAGTTAAATAGCAAAAATTTTAACTTTAATACTTGAATCAATGCAATATTGCACCTAGAAAGGCATCAGAAATGATGATGCTATGAGTGATACATACACTACCGCAGCATTTATGATCAATGCAAAAATTTTGAAGTTGAAGCGAAACCTGTAAATATTAAGTCCACAACCACCAAAAATGGTTACAATGGTGACAGAAAACAGATCAAGTATAATTTGCGTAAACATAAAGCCAGTAAACATTACAAACTCTCAGGCCTTCACCAACTTGTGCAAAGCTTAAACTTTTTTCAGGGCTTGAACCAAAACTTAAAACTTTTGGCAAAAAATGTTTTGTCCAAAAAAATTTTTGCGAAAACTATAATCTATACGGCATACAAAATCAATGCAACTCAAACGTATCACAAACGGGAGTCGCTGCCAGGCAATTTTTGTAATTTTTCTGAAAAAAATACCTTTTTAATGCCATTTGAATAACATTTTACAAGTTTTTGGAACCATTTGAAAAAACTAAATTGTTAAAATTTGAAAGTCATTCAAAAGAGTTAAATTGCCCAGCCCCCTCTCCTTACTTATAGGTCAAGTTCAAAACAGGTCTAAACACTTGTATTTAGAGTTAAATTTTTTAAGTGACTTGGCTAAGGAGGGACAAATCCCCTTAGCTTAAAACTATCAAAACAAAACACTATGAAAACCTGATTAAATAACCCTTAGCCCCCCTGGTTGCGCTACTGCTTATATGTGCACAAGCTGAATGGGAGCATAATGCATAATCCCCTACCAAACCCTTAAAAATACTACAATGAAACTAGGGATTTGAAGATTAAATAACCATTGGATTACAGTGAAAAGCCATCAAATAGCATAGCACAATCCATATTTCCACTTTGAAGATTTTCTTAAAAGTTTTTTGTGGCCATTTTTTTTAAACAAAGGCAAAAATAACATTCACATCACTAATTATGCCCGATTCACTGTCAGCTTTTATACAGTTTGCCAATATAATACACCACTAGTCTGTAGTTTTGCTGCATTGAAAGTTGATTCTTCACAAATGCACAATGTTTTCTTACAAAGTATTTCCTGCAGTTTGCTTGAGTTCGGCACCTAGTTTACTCATCAGTCGAACATCAGAATCTTCATCACCAACAACAGTGGGTCCATTCTCCTAAAAAATCAGCAAAAACTAAGTAGACTAGTAGAGTGCTTGCAATTACCAGAAAGATTAAGAATGACATCTTGTTGAGTCTGTCAATTGTTAGCTTTGGTCTGGTTAAAAGACCATTATATACAACTGATTTACAGGCTATTTGTTGGCACTTTGGCACTTTAATTATTTTTAATTGACTCTTAAATTATGAGGTAACAATATCAGATATACAGAATTCAGAAAAATCTAATTACTAGTTATAACTTATACATCAGATTCAAATTATAGTAAACATTTAAATTGACTTAGTTAGCCTAGCATGTATTTTAACATTTGATTATTACTATGAAATTATATACAAATTATTTTCACCAGTCAATTAAGACATAAATTTTGAAAATATCTATCTTTACGTAGAGCAAAATAGCAACCAATATGCAATACTGTAAACTTCAAATCAAACACATACAATTTAAATCAGTATACTTCAAACACATTTTAAATCACTAAGAATGAAACAGCCAAAGCTGTCATAAACAATTTATTTAAAAGAGACATTTCGACTAGACCTAATTCTGTAGCCTAATTATTTCAGACTTAATTGTTAAGTCATCATCAGTCTTATTTAAATAGCCTAGAAGCCATTATTGATCTTGTTAAATTTGAATTTTGGTTCTCTTTTATTCTCAAACAAATTATTTCTCAAGACTAATTTTTATGGTCCAAAAGATTGGATTTATGTATCTGGAGATGTATCACTAATAGCCTAGGCCTAGTGAGGTGAAAAACACCTACCGGTAAGTGAACTGAATAGCCTACTGTAACTTACAAGGGCTGCACAGTGATTTGGTAATTGTATCGCAATAAAATTGCATTGTCAGTTGTATTCACCAAGTTACCTTAGTCACTGGGTCATGAGACAGCGAAGGGACCTTTTGGTCTTTAAGTCAAGCTGCCATTTGCTCGGTACCCACTACGCATGGTGGAGGCTTCACACTGTTCCTTCAATTGCTGAATATCATTGTCAAGCAAGAAAGCTGTGAATACCAACTTTTATAGTCTTTGGTTTGAGTTGACCGGCAATCAAACCCAATTCTACTGTTTCAGTATTAACTGTTAACATAACATATTGACATAGGTGGGCACAAGTCCATTAATCGTTAATAACGAAGATAACTTTTTCATTAACTCGTTAAAACGTTTTTTCATGTTAACGGACTAAATTAACTTCCGTTAAGGTTTTTATCGCTAATATCTTGCACTATTCATTTATCGTACCGGTACAAACCAGTTTGCACTGCTAACACTTGTTGCGTATTAGCACGAGTTTTATAGAAGAGAGCTAAGAAAAGGGCTCTTTTTTGTGGCAGATAGCCTAATATTCACAGTTTCCAAAGATTTTCCCATCTTAGCTTCGTTAGTGCGTTTGAACTTATTTTTATTTTGAAATTAGATTAGACTGTCAAATGTAACTTCCAAAACACAAAAAGACCACCATAGCTAAAACTATTCCCTTACAATCAGCTCAACACCGTCAATATATGTTCTAGAAGCGACTGAATAAAACGAAATGTAAATTATACGCAAAATGTTAACGAATTAACGGACTTTATTAAGTTTCGTTAATTAAAGCTGAAAATAACGGATTAACATTAACGGAGGTGTGAAGTTTGTTAATGGACTAGTGGTTAACGAAGCTAACGTTTTGCATTAACTTGTCCACCTATGCATATTGATATCAGTTGTACAAAATTAATAGGCCTACTATACAGTATAGGCTCAAAAGCTAAAAACTACCGGATAATAGACTAGCGTATTACTAGGCTCAGGCCTAAGTCTAAAGTGATAATCTCAGATCTGTAATGCTACTACTAAGCCTAAGCAACTGAATGAATTGAACAGTGAATCCTAAACTTGGGTAGAGGGTATGGTTTTACTAAATTACGGTACTACGGTAGGCAACATATGGTACAGGGTACTGTACTAGGCCAAGGCTTCATGGCTAACCCTAACCCAACAATTTTTTTTGGAACTTACAATTTTATAAACTTTGATTTTAATTCATTAGGCTTGACTGTTAGAAATTACCGGTCTGCGGTAGGCATTGAGTACAGGTAGGCAGTTATAAGTGTTTTAAATATGGTAGATACGAGATACGGTACCAACCACTAGTTTTGAGCCTGACCTTTTGAGCAAGTGGACTGCCACTACCAGTAGGCAATCGATACCTGAACTCTTGAACTGCTGACTGTGAAGTGCATGACACCAGTAGGCTAACGGTAACAATACTTTGTAGTGCTAGCCTATCATACTGCTACTGCTAGTGGGGCACTACCGGTACGCCAACCGTTATGCACTGTACTGTACCAGTGTGCAGTGCATGGCAATTCCTGTTACCGGTATTATACAGACCATGCAACTACCACTAGAACTAGCCTACCGTAATTAGGCTACTTACAAGACGAATTTGCGTAGATATCAATATGTAAGGCATTTTGCACTTCTATTCTGGTTACACAATTGAATATCTTTCTGTCTTAATCACTTTTTGAAAACAAAACACTATGAAAACCTGATTCACAAGCTTACAACTGCACAACGTGCTTCAACAAACCGGGTACGTGGACTGAAAACAATTCAAAATCTTACTTGCGCCGGATATACGCGCCAACCGAAGAACTGTGCCGAAGTGTATTAAAATTGAAATCTATTCATATTTGTGTTATTTATTGCATTAATTTGCTACTGCATTTCGCCAAAAATTAACTAAATCGTGGAAGAAAAGAGTAGCATAACGCCTATTAAAGTAGAAAAAGTATTTATAAATAGCCAAAAACTTTTTTTGCAAAAACTCTCATAGTAATCAAACCTTTAAATTCAAACCAAAAGTGAAAAATATCCTCACCCAAATAATGCGTTAAGTAGTAGTTTTAGTAGTAGTATTCTTTTATTGCCGAGTAAAAACAAATACATAATTACAAATTCAGCTGACATTTAAAGACACTATTTAGCACGACGAAAAGGAGCGAATCAGATCAAAATAAGAACGTCGCTTCATCAAGCGACACAACCGCCGAATCTACTCCTCCTATCAGAAATAGAACAAAATTCCGGAGTAGGATTTCGACACTGAAAGAAAAGTTTTGCTTTGATTTTGGTAATTAGAAAAAAAGAAAAAAATTGGTAACAAAACGAAAAGGAAAGAAAGGAAAAAACAAAAACACACACATAAATAGGCCTGAAAAAAGAAACTGAAAGAAAAGTTTTGCTTTGATTTTGGTAATTAGAAAAAAATTGGTAAAAAAAGAGAAGGGAAAAAAGGAAAAAAAAATACACACACAGATAGGCCTTCATTTTAATATTCACACAAATAAGTAATGGTTTCGACAATAAACAGGTACGGGATTTCAAAAAGCACAGTTTTAGTATCTTTGATGATGTTTTGTCACTGGAAGTTAAAACTTTATCTCTTATGTCTCTGGATCAGAGGTGGTCAGTAACGAAGTAGTTCTACTTAAGTAGACTACTTAAGTAGTATTTTCGGTAACGAGCGACTTACTTAAGTATTTTTCATTTCTGATACTTCTACTTTTACTTCAAGTAAAATCCTCTCGAAGTAACGCTACTTGAGTAGTAATGACTTTTATGTAAAGTAGAAGTAAACACCTAGCCATTATTCCACCTCACAACGTGTACAATAACGAAGTAAACATTATTCCACCTCACAACGTGTACAATAAGTACGTATCGAGTTTGTTTTACTGTACAGTACTACGAAACTTATTGAATAGTTACGCCGATTCATTTACAGGTCATCTAGGGTAGTGTGTTTTTGCGTTGCATCAAATACCAGGTGTTGATTCAGTCTCACTAAAAAAAAAAACATACCGAACCCTGATTAGCATGGTACAGTAGACAAACTAGACATGCGCATTACTCCTGGTTCATACGAAAAAGATTAGCGGTTAACGGCGTTGCGTTTGCTGCGGCCCGTCTGGGGTTCAATTCCCTAGCCGGTTAACGAACAGTGTTGCTAACGACTCGCCATCGCTGCGACATTTCTTCTCAAGCTGTGTTGTCCAGGCGCGGAGATGAACCCAGAGTCCCTACTAAATCGTATTCGTAACACGCTTCGGTGTAATTTCAAGAGAATTTTAATAAAAGTTTGATTTTTGATATGCTACCGTAAGTATGGCTTTGCTTGAACACTGATCGTAAGCGTCACAACAGCAAACCTTCGAAGAATAAACAAACACGTGAAATTCGAAATTACTTTCTACTTTCATTACTTAAGTAGAATTAATCTTGACTGCTTTCCTACTTTTACTTAAGTCGAAATGCTTCGCCATACTTCTACTTTTACTTGAAAGGCAGTTTTGAGTAAGTAACAATACTTCTACTTAAGTAGATTTTTCGACTACTTTGTCCACCTCTGGTCTGGGTAAATCAGTGTTGGGCATTAGCTCGTCAATTCGTTAATAACGATGTTAAGTTTTTCTTTAACGAGTTAAAAAGCTTTTATGAGTTAACTTATTAACTATAACTTTCGTTAAACTACTTTAATGTTTGCGTTAATCTGTTAAATTTCTATACGTTAATTTTATTTGTTAAATTTCTAGGCTATACCATGGGTCCTAATGCCATAATAATAATAATTATTTACAATCAGGGGCGTATTTAAGGGGGGGCCATTGGGCCATGCCCCCCCCCTTTGGGTCGCCAGAATAGTATAATTAATGTAGAATAGTATGCAAAATTGTGGCATGGCCTTCCTCTTTGTAACTTGGGCAGAAGGTTTGAGCGCACAAACGGTGGGCGAAGACCTTTGTTTTTGGCCTGCACCCAATTTCGAGTAAAAAAACGGACTAAATTTGAGTGAAGACTTTTTTTTGTCTTCACCTAATGTTGGGCAGGTAAACGGACTGATTCTGGTTGGAGAAAATTTTCATTTTGGTGTTCGTTATTCTCAAATTTTCTGAAATTCCTGGCCCCCCTCCCTCTCGAAAATCCTGCGTACGCTACTGTTTGCAATCGAGTATATAGTGCCGTAATAATTTTACTCTGTAACGTGATTGCCATTTCGCATAAAGTATTTTGTAAAGATTACATTATATCGAGCATCAGCTGACAACAACTGCAGGTTAATATTGAGTTTTTTAAAAAATTAACGAATTAACTTTAACTTGCGTTACTTTTGTTCTTCAGTTAACTATTTAAGAACCAGTGGTGTAAAAAGTACTCGAAAATTGTACTCAAGTAAAAGTTTCGTTACTGACAAAAAAACTACTTGAAGTAAAGTACAAAGTACTGGCCAAAAAAAGTACTTGAGTAAAAGTAAAAAAGTAGTCATTTTAAAAGTACTCAAGTAGAAGTATTTCTGAAAGTATTCACGCTAAATAAGCAAACTATTCAATTGACATATGACAACTGGTTGTCTACTTTACATCACTGCCACAAGCGCTTGATTTTCTAACCCCTCACTATCTTAAAAAGTCATGAAATATTAATTGTGCAGGTTTTTTGTTACTATATTCAAGGAATCAATTCATGAAATATTTGCTCAAATACTCATTCACTGCCTTTGTTAGTTAAATTTGTATGCTAAAAACCAAAAACACCGTGGAAGTGGCTTATTAGAGTGTCGGCAGCGTGGCCAAGAGAGTAAAGGCGTCGTTTTTTTGACGACCCTGATCGCATGATCATGGATTCAACCCGCACCCTGGTCACGTTGTTGCGTCCTTGAATAAGACGTTTTACGATGATTATCTCTGCTTGGTGGCTTTGAACGAGCAGCAAATTTATGTGGGAAGAAGTCATCGGTCAACCGGAAAACTTGGAAAATGGTCAACTCCTAAGCGAGTGCGGATTCGTCCAAAGGATAGCACCATCGTCGCTTTCTCGCGAAAGGAGGATAAAAATGCATCGATCAATCAAGCCTACTATGTCCACAGGGTCCGCCAAAAGTCACGCACAAAAGCCAAAATTATAGTCTGCGATGAACTTTTTTTGGATTAAAGAAGAAAAAATTATCGTGAATTTTTTTAAATGATTTTATTTCACGACATGTGAAGGCGGATAGAAACCGGTAGAAACATAACTGAAACTGTGAGTGAAGCACGGTCATTCATTGATTGATACCAGTGTCCTGTCACAGCAATAGTAGGTTAGACTGCAGCTTAATTTAATTCCAATTCAATTTACTTGCTGCACTTTAGAAAACCTGCTGCCTGCCTAGACAAAGTTTACCATGCAATTCCTGAATTCCACCATGTTTGTTTCCAGTTTTAGTGATTTATTCACCGTGTTGCCATGACCAGGAAACCGCAGAGTGATATTAGGGTCGTTGAGGCTAGCTGCCACCTCTCTACCATACAAAGGTGTAAGCACTGAGCAGCACATTATCACCTTCAATGCAGATTTTCAAGGAGGAAGATGTGAATACAGTTTACTGTAGGCTACATATTTTTAAGTCTTTGGCTTGACTGGACCAAATTTGAACCCAAATATTCAGCTCGATATACAGATGCTCTAACCACTAGGCTATACCATCTTGTCGGCATATTTATCAGTTCAACCCCAGGCTCTCGAATTGCAAGACACTGTTCTCAAGAACAAAGAAACTAAACATTTCATCAGTTTATTACTCATTGATGAAGTGTTACTGCTACAGTGCTACTCAGCAGAGGTGGAGTCCTTGAGGACGTCCTTGGTCTCGAGGACACATTTTGAAGTCCTTGACCTCGAAGCCTCAAGTCCTCAAAAAATGCCTGTCCTCTGCTTGAGGACAGCAGTATTTTTTGAATTGTTAAAATTTTGTAGTTCGCCAGAAAAAAAATTTGAAGACGTTTTTTTTGAGATTGCCTAAATTTGGACTGTAATCCCAACTCAATCTGCGTGAAAACCGATCAAAATCTGGGATAAGATCGTTGGATGTTTTTTCCAGCCTCTGAATCAGCCCCCCATTGCAAATTCCTGGCTATGCGCCTGCCAGGATCTCATATCTCCACTTATCAATAAATTTCTGCAATTGCCTAATCCTCCAGTCCTACAAAACAGCAAAACGCGAATGGACCTTTCACAGCTCGATTGTAAATGCACCCTAACCTACTAACTCTACTCATGACTTTAGGAAAACTGACGGTTCGTTTGCATTAAAATGGTTGTCGGTTGACCTATGATGTTGCAGGCTAACTATTCGGAAGAGCTTTGGTTCCTAGTCCTGATTAAGAAGTTGATGTTTGCCGGATTGCCGGTGCTTGATTACTTGATTAGAAAAAATGCAATCGTTTTCAAAAGCTCATAAACGCAGTCAAGCGTGGAATTAAAAAAAAGAAAAAACCAAGGGAGAATAACCTGACTGCGCGTTTACAAATGATTGACTGCAGATGCCCACAGTTAAAGTGCAGTCAACACTGCGGCTCAAATTTTAAAACTACTTTGTACTTTTATCAAATAATAAGTACTTAAGTAGCGTTACTTCAGACTAAAACTACTTAAGTAAAAGTAAAAGTAGTTAAAAAGAACTACTCAAAAAAGTACTCGTTACCGAAAAAAACTACTTAAGTAATCTACTCAAGTAAAAGTATTTCGTTACTTTACACCACTGTTAAGAACTGAGTTAAAAAATTGCTTGAAAGTTTTCAACGAATTACCTTTTAACGAAGTTAACGTATCTCATTAACTTGCCCAACATTGCGGTAAAATATTCTAAATTTTGACACCAGAAGTTTTTAACGATTGATTAGTTTTGACCAACGATGTTCTTTTTACCAAGGGTGTTAAAATCGGTCGTTTTTTAGTTTTTCATGCCAAAAATGACATTTGCGGCGGAGCTAAGACTAAGAGCTTAGATTCAAATTTTCGCCACGCCAAAGCTGGGTCTGCGCTGCTTTCATGATTTTCAGAATTTTCATGCGCTACATTTGAATAAGATTAGAATTTTATTTTCGAAATAATTGCTTCGAAAAAAATGAAATCAAAGCAGAATAAACGTAAAACAAAGCGGAGTTAATATTTGACTACTTTTTTATACTAAGCCTTATTTTCTTTCTTGTATATTTGTAGGTATAGCCACCATTTAAATTGTAGGGGGAAAGCGTGTCCCCACCGAGAATTAGCGTTCCTCCTAATCGAAGTTCAGCGTCCCCCCACAAAAAGAAAGCGTCCTAGTGATTTGGTCGCGAAGACCCTTTTTTTTGTCTGCACTAAGAGTTTGAGCTACAAAAAGGCCGATTCGGACGTGAAGAGCTTGTCAGGCCCGGTGCCACGGGGGGGGGGGGGGGGGGTATTCCGGGGCCGTGCCCCGCCAAATGACTGCATGTGCCCCCCCAAACGAAAATTGTGCCCCCCAAGCGATCCTGTGCCCCGAAGAAAATTAACAGGCTCAGGGCTACTGGAGTGCAAATCGAGGCCTAAGACTACCAAGTTGGTGTTTACCGCCCGTATTTTCGTAATTTTTGTGGACTCACACCGGATTTCATAAAGCTTTTGGGACGAAGAGCTTCTTTTTTTTTTGTTCTTTCACGTAAGAATTCGTGGAAAATCGCAAGAATTTTGAGACGATAACCAGAGTTTGTGGAAATTTTGAATTGAAGACCTTTTTTTTTTGTCTTCACCTTGTTCGTTTGATGCACACTGGAATAAATTTTTCGTGCCCCCGTACCCCTCTCGAATTCACATAAATAAACTTGTCGTGCCCCACCAAAATTTGTTTCTGCCCCCCCCAGTCACGCTATCCTGGCACCGGGCCTGCAGTTTGTTTTGCTTTTTAAGATCGTAGTATTTTTGTTTTTCAGCCCTGAAACGTTTTTTTCCAGGATGCGAGCGGTTATGGCTGCGGAAGCGTCCCCCCACTCAATATTTTACAGTTCATAGGTGCTGGAGCCATATGTAGGCTTATCCCTGCACCAAACCATCATAAGACAATACAACTTAATAAGCGGGGTATTTATGAACTATAATGTGAATGAAAATTCTTCTAGTTACACGCAAAAAGACTTAAAGTTTGCATAACTTAATCGCAAAGCAACGCAAAAAATTAAAAGTATTAAACCAGGAATTTACACATTCAGTAAAAAACTACGTAGGTTTGTGTAAAATAATCTACATTAAACAATTTATCTTTACAATTGAGCAAGGCAAAAGCTGCTATTGTTTCAACCAGTACTTAAATTATCTCCATCGAGAGTTAGCGTCCCCCCATCGAGATTTATCATCCCCCCATCAAGATTTCAGCTTCCCCCTAACGAGATTTCATCAACACCAATAAATCCCAAATTCCAGTAGGCCTAGCCCAACCTTGCACCAAATTACGGTGAAGACCTTTTTTTTTGGTCTTTAATCGAATTCGGGGACAACATCTGAACTTGAAGCAAAATTTCCTCGAAATTTCAGCAGCAATCTGAATGCGATTGGTCAAGGCTGCAAAAGCGTTACCCCATGCAATTTTACAGTTTAAGTACTGGTTTTAACCGAAAAAATATTACTGAGGGTTGTATGCGGAAAATGACTGGTTTTAAAGTTTGCTATTCTAATATTTTACATTCATTGCCTAAATGTGCTGACTCAATCATCATAAATGGATTACTATGTGCATTCAATAGTTGAATACGTTAAAAATAAACTCGCCAAAATAATACTTTAACCTGGTTTAACCAATGGCATTAACCATAGACTCTTTATTGGAAGACTAGAAACAGACTCGCGGAAAAAAAGAGAAGAGCAATTAAGAGAAAAAAGCTGCTCTCGCTGCGAAGTTTTTTTGCAGTCACGCGTATTTGACTTATTTGATTGGGCATATTCTTTTAGAGCGAGTGAACCGAGAAGAAAAAAGAACAAATCGGAAATATTCTAGAAAATGAATCGTGAAAAAAAAACACAAAACTGTCAGTTTCCAGTCTACTAATAAAAGAGTCCAGGGTTTAAAAAAAATATTATATCGTGCAGGCCTACCTATAAAACGTTAAATTTTAATAACTGCATAAACGCAATAAACCTAAACGAGGACTAAAGGCGAAATCAATGGGAATATTTAAAGCAACGCTGCTATTAGGCTTATGCATCGAGTTGTTTCGCTGCGCATTAATCAGTTTAATCTTGTCGGCACAACAGATCCGAGCTGGTAAAAAGAGAAGACTGCTTGGTAGCCTATAGCGATCTCAGTAAAAATGAAGCAGTCAGATACACTTCAGTTTAAATCATAACCAAGCCTAGCAATAATAAGGCTTTTATTACTAGGCTACTAAGCACAAACTCAAATCAAATCTTTTATTATACTCGCCAGGGCCGCCGAGAGGGGGGACAGGGGGGGACAATGACCCCGGGGCCCATGGACTTCAGGAAGGCCGTTGGCTTCAGCGGGCCCAGCAGAGGGCCCATGAGCTCGAGAGGGGGCCCATCGAAATGACACTGAGAAGTTAGCATGCGAAGCCTTGAAGACCTTTTTTTTTTGGAGATCACCCCGTTAGAATTTCGGTGAAGACCTTTTTTCTTTTTTTTGGAGATCACATCATTTTTCGGATCAATCTGCAGCATTTTCTCAGTCTATTTTGGACTTCACAAAACCGGAAATCCGTCATATTTGAGCTGGCCATGGGCCCACGTTTAACTTTCGGCGCCCCTGATACTCGCTGTAGTACGCCGAAGAGTGTATAAACGAGTTGACGCGGCCAATCTCTGCGTCATTGCGCCCGGGCAACACAACTTCGTTCGAAGAAATGTTGCAGCGGTGGCAAGCCGTTGGCAAAACTTTGTACGATTTGACCGACCCAGACCTCCCGCTTCGGAGACGAACGTGTTACCGCTCGACCAACTAATAAGACTACCTGTACCTGAGTAGACCTATAATAAAATTGTATTTGCTTACAGTCTTTTGTGACCCAAGAATGAACTTTTCTAACTAAGCTGCAAACAATGGCCAGCTACTCTACTAACCTTACTTTCGTTTGTTCTTAGACGTTTGTTGCTTAGGCTACCGTACAGTCTACGCTTTTTTCAAGCTCGGATCTTCTGCTGACAAGATCAAACTGATTAGTGCGTAGCGAAACTACCCAATGCAGTACCGGTAGCCTAATAGCGACGTTACTTTACGTTAAAACTGAGATAACGCTGCTAACGCCGCTTAGAATATCAACGTCAGGGTTGCCAATAAAACCTATACCGGTAACATCTGAGGCCTCAACATCGTTTTTAAAGTGGAATATTTCTGGAACGGCAGTGTCAAGAAGGAAGGAGTCAACCAATCTAGACTACTGCGATTGGCTTAACTTAAGATATTCCCATTGATTTTGCCTTTAGTCCTCGTTTAACACAAAAATGAATAAAACTGAAAGCATGAAACGTCGATCGAAATTAGCAGCATAAACAATAAATAAACTCATTCAAACAGCAGTTTTTGCTGTAACAAACATGCTACAACTGCTGAGAAGTATTGCATAAAAAAATATTTACGCAAATCATGGACAAATTCTAATAAAATGAAAAAGAATCAACAAAAGTTTAATGAAGTAAAACTTAAACTGCCTCAGCCAAGCATTCGTGTAGTGTTCAGTAAAGAGTTGTTGCCAAGTAACTGGGAGATAGCTTTCTTAAGTTGACGTTTAGGCCTACAGTACTGTAAATAAGATCGGTAATTGCAAAATAATGGAAATCAAAGCTGCTGGTTTATAAAGTTCTTTGAGCTAAAAAACTTATTAAGTTTGTCTTAGATTTTTTTAAGTCGAAATAAAACTATACACTCTTTGATTTTTTATTACCACCTAAGTTTTAGCCTTTTAGGCCTACTTTTGTAAATTGTGGTTCGGCCTTATAGTTCCAGTTTTGTTTTCTTTTTTGTTTTGCTTTTTGAGATCAATATTCTCATAAATCCTCATCGACGCTTTTAAGTTCTGCTGAAATGACGTAAAGATTTTGTTCCGTTGTGTTTTGTGAATGACTAGTGTCCCCAATCGTAGTAATCTTTAACGTGGCGTCTTTGTCCCCATCACCCGATACGCTGTAGCTGGAGGATTTGGTGGAAAGACTTGGCATGACGTCAGAGAATTTACTCTTAATTGGGGTCCACCACAAACGGCGGGTTTCCTTTCTTTTCACAGCTGTGAGGAGAAAAATCCCAAATCCCTGCAAAATATTTTCTTATTAGCAGCTCATTCTCAAGTTAGATTATCGGCTCATAATCAGACACTAACGGGTTCGATTTTTAGTCGAGTCACACCAACAACTTTTAAAAAACATTATCAGCTTTCCCAGGAGGTTTTACAAAACAGTTTCCGAGGTACCAATTTCAAACGCATTAAAAGTGTATTCTGATACGCAGAAAAGGTAGCGAATGGTGATATATCTTGAAATATTCCATTAGTAAAGCAATGCAATTTTGTCTATTTAATCACAGGCCAAAGACGGCTTGTTCAGTCATGCGTATGAGCTCAGCACTCTGGGTCTGTCCAACCGCACTTATATATATCACTTTTTTGGGTTTGGTTGCAAGTCTTTTGTCAAATTGGGCCACCATCGCGGGTGAAGCTGGGCCACCACAATGGATAAACTGCTATCTTACCCTAACGGGAAGAGTACATGCGTTAGAGGTCTTTCCCTACGATACAACGACGCTGTGCCACTTAAACGAAGACTAAAGGCAAAATCAAAAGGAGTATCTAAAGTTAGGCCATTTGCACAAAGCTAGATTGGCGTTGAGTCCATCCTTTTTGACCAAGCCGTTCTAAAGATATTCCATACTTCAAACACGACGTAGGGGCTCTAATGAATTATAAATTTTTATAGTTTTTTTTGGCAACTCTTACGTTGATAGGATTAGCGTTGCTAGCGACGCCATCTCTGTTCTAACCTTAATGCAGTAGCCTAAAAGCGGCGTTGCTTTAGCTTAGAACTGGGAAGGCATCGCTAACGTCGCTAAGGCTATCAAAGTCTGGATTGCCAATAGAAATTATTGAAATTTATAACACTAGAGGCCCCTACACCGTGTTTGAAGTGAAATATCTCTGGAACTGCTGATTCAAAAAGGATGGAGTCAACGTTAATCTAGTCTAATACGATTCGCCTAACTTTAAATATCCCAATTGATTTTGCCTTTAGTCCTCATTTAAAAAATCCAACTGGAAGTCAGCAACATTTCAATCACGCTAACCCGATGCTCTACCAGCTAAGCTATAGACGCATTAGTCCGTTACGCCGTTACCTGTAAGCAATTGAAAATAGCAAAAAGCCAGTTAAACGCTGTTGTGTACGCGGTATCATCACTGTTTCTTCCATCACCATCTGTGCTCCTATCAGCTACGCTAGTTGCTACCAGCAAAAACGCAAAGACCCAGGCCAGCCCAGTGAAGCTGGTCATCGTTATCGCGATGAGGAGTTGTTGTTTAGCGGTGTGCTTTGTTGCTGACGATATAACCTGCGATGTGATAACATTTGTTTGTTTACGGTTTAATTGAAAGCGGTGAATGTGAATTCGACTTCCTGTCCGCAACTTTAAAATGACATTGGTAGGTTATTCGGTACACAGCTTCCCTGCTTAACGATCAGCATTAACAGAAACAATGTGGGGCTCCACCAGTATGATAGACATTAGACAGTAGTGGTAGCTTCACTCTAAATGTACAATTTAGATATACCTTCTTTATCGCATATTTCATCTATTTCATCGCATGAAAACGCTTACGGGTTGTTCTACACTCTACAGTCTACACTACGCGTGAAATCGTGAGCGTACGAGCGTATGCTTATTGCTTTGCCGCACTCACACTTTGGTTTCTTTGACTGCGACTCTACTGCGAATTATGCATTTTTCAGCTTTCTGAGTCTCCGCGCAGTCTCAACGCATTCGCAGTGGAGTCGCCAGCAAGCAAAGATTTTTCAACCTGTAAAAATTTTTTTAATTCCCAACGCAGTTCCCGTAGAGCCTCTCTGGAGTCTTCGTGGGTTCGCAGTGAATTCTCCATCAAATTGATGGAGAATGCGGTGAGACTTCACTGCCAACCTAGGGAGACGTGATATTTGATTTATCATTCTACTTGGAATTGCCTGAGCCGTAGCATGTCAGTCTAACCAGATACGGTTGCATGTCCAAATTGTATGTTGAAAAAGCGTTCTTACTATTTTTCAGTTAATTTTGAAAGTGCTATTCTATTACTGATTATTGTTTTATTCAATTACAGTATTTTTAGTGTTTTGATGAAGGCGTTCAGTAACGCCGAAAATGTTCAAGTTCAATTACAAATTACAATATAAAGTTACTGTAGCTCAGCTTTAAGTACAGCAGCCTATAGTATTATAAAATGGATGGGTGTTTTGGAGTTGCGTAGCAATTAAATACAGTTATGCAGCGCCACAATCCCACAATCCAAGATAAACACAAGTAAAACGTAAAATCGGATTTATTGGTTCATAACTCAAGCTGGAATATTGCTATTCACGTTTTCACCAGGATGTAACATGTATTAAATCATTACCTTACCCTCGATGGTTCGTGAGCATTTGTGAAAGCAAAAACACCTTATACTGCAAGACGACTTTGGTTAATTTCCGAGTTTTTTAGCCGTTTTGTTGAACTTCCCTTTGCAGGAAATCAAATATTTTTGTGTGTTATTTGCAAATTAATCATGGCTAAGTTGAAATGTCTTTCAAATGAAATGTTTTACGACAGCTTTGGCTATTTTATTCTCGGCGAAATTGTTCCTGAATTCCTATATTGGTTAAACAGTAGTAATTACAGGAATCTTAGTTGCATATTTATGCTTGAGTTCAACAATAACCTGTTCTATTGCTTGAATAGCATGAGTTTGGTGCATTCATCTATCACACTTTTATTACAAAACGTCATCTCTCATTTTGATGTGCCCTTGAATTATTAGTAATTTTGCAATAACTGACTGAGGTTGATATATACTGGTATTGGAAATTGTACCAGTACTAATGACATATTGGCAAACAATACAAAACAAAACAAGGAGGTTTTTTTTCACTCCAATTGCCCACTTTAAATTCTATAAAACATAAATAAGCATTATGAACTTTATTACTTTTATTTCTATCCGATCTGTAGTTACAGCATTTTTATTTTTTAGTATGCTTAGAGTTAGAACAATTCTAATGTTGTCTTGCATTTTCTTTACATGGTGACTGTGAGTTTTGTGTATACACTGTACAAAATGTACATATCTTTGCAACACTTTGTTTTAATTTTGCGTAAAATTTTTTATCATAAAAAGTAGCAGACTGAGAAAATCTAGAAGCTGTTTTTTTAACCTTAACTTGGTGAGGTGGCAGTAGACTTAGATGACCTTTCGGTCCTTCGCTGTCTCCTCACCAAGTGACTAAATATCGCTTTGACTCTGCAAGTTTGTGTGTTTGGTTTTAAAGGAATTGCATATTTCGATGCTTTAATGATAGACCTAGAGGAAGTTGCAGTTTTTTTCTTGTGATATGACGTCACTTGGTGAATAAATAAATATGATGATGATGATGATGATATATTTTACGCTCCAGATTTGGGTGTGGTTTAGTTTGATGTTCCAACAAAATGCAACTACATAAAAGCAGCAGCAGCAGTGTCAAACGATCTAGTAATATTGACTTGAGTGCAATCTGTTTAATGAAAACTGAGTCGATTTGATCAGCATACGAGCGTATAATTATCCTCTTCAACCGTAGAAAATCTTGCCCCGAAATACAGTCCCGACATTTACTTTCTACGCACGGGCCTGGTTCGAATTCCATTTTTGGACAGTTTTGTCCCATTTGCTGCACCAGCTTTAACTTATATGAGTTATGACGTGATATTTCCCTTTTTTGTTCTTGAGAAATTATCTTCTAAATAGGAAAATCTTAAAGTGGGCTTCCTAGCGCCCACCGGTGATCAGTAGAGTGTTGTTGTTTTTTATTGCGTTTTTATTTTTATTCTTTACTTTGGTCCAGATCGAGAATATTTTGATAATGATATAGCTCCACTTTTTCGCAACAAAATTTTCAGTTTTTCTTGGATTTTTTTAACTTCAAGAAGATTTTTACCACTTGCCCCTCTTTTACATTACAGTTATCTTACTGTAGCGTGAAAATAATGGGAAAAACATGAACAAAAATAATAATGATAATAATAATAGCGTAACAATAACAAACAACAATAAAGCTACCGTAATTCAAAGGTTATTTACATTTTATAGCTTTTGTGATTTGCAAATAAAGTTACGACAATCAACGTTTAAAAAAGAGGAACAATTTGATTGGTTGATATTTAGTTCAAAATTTTGCTCTTAAAAAGTTTTGAAGCTTTATTGGATTTTCAAGAGTGCAGAAGTTCAAATTTACTCATAAATTACAACTCCACTTCTAAAAATTTCTTATTTTTCATATTGGTTCAAATTAAATCTTTGCATTTTTGTAAAAAACCGGTAGCGTCTCGAAATGGCACAGCACCCTGTAATGAACTAACGGTACCATTAGAAATAGGGCTGTTATCAAACAAACAAATATTTGATTGAAGAGTTGGTTGGTGGTACAGAACTTGAGAATTGCCTTGATTAAAATGTTCATATCTTCGAAGCTTTTCGTCTGACACTTGTCAAGAAGAATCGTCAGAATGGAGAGCGTAAAAAAATGAGCGGCTATTTATAGGAAAAAGCCGAGCCGTGATTGGCTGGAAAAGGACCAATGAGAAAGCGTCATTAGTGTACAATCTTTAAGCTGTATACGAATTCTTTTTGTCGGCAGAGGGCGGGGTTAGAAGTTTTAATGAAAGTAGCTTCCAGAGCAGATAGATGAAAAGGTGAGCGGCCTTGGGCAAGAATAGAAAATCTGCTGTCATCATAATATTCAGTTTTTGTCATCATAATGTTGAGCGCAGGTAGGATTTTGTAAAAGATGAAGTCCAATGGCTGAATCAGAAGCAAGAGACTGGGTATTAGTCTGGGTGGAAGATTTGCACCGGCGAGCAGGAAGTAAGCGTTTTTGGGAAGAAGAGCAAGAACGGATAGATTTGGGGACATGTTGTTTGATTCTGTCCTGCAGCCTTTGGGAAGTACGGCCTACATACCGACTGTCACAGTGGCATGAGAATTGATAAATCACGTTGCTTTTCTGTAAAGCAGTCAGTACATCCTTGTTGGTAGCGGGGAGAAGCTCCTTGGTAGAGTAAACAACACGTGGTTCCACAGCGGAAAAGCACTGTTTGACAGCAGATTTAACTTGCTTTTCAAACCGGGTAGAAACAGAGCCGAGCCATGGGAGACGTAATAAACAGGGCATTTTTCGGGTCCAAATTTGGGCAGAGCGTGAAATTGCTTCATCTTCGTAGCCATAAACGACTTGATCACGTGCTCAGGGTATCCATTAGTCAGTAGAATGGACTTGATTTTGTTTAGTTCCGATGACAATTTTTCAGGCGAACAGATGGCAAGAGCCCGGTGAGTTAATGTCAGGATTAGGTTAGTTTTGCGTTTCGGAGGACTGAAGGAATTCCAGCGTAGATATAGACCGGTGAATGTGGGTTTCCGATAGATGGAAGTAATGAACTTGGAAGGGGATTTTTCAACAAGAACATCCAGAAATGGGAGAGCCAGGTTGGATTCTTTTTCGAAAGTAAAGCGGAGAGAAGGTTGAAGCGAGTTGAGGCTGTCTAAGAAAAGATCGCATTCATCTTCGTTGCTGAATACTACGAAGGTGTCATCCATATAGCGGTAATACATCTCCGGTTTTGAAGTGGTCTGAAAAAGTTTAGATTCGTAGTAGCCAACAAAAATATTGGCAAGGGCTGGTCCAAGAGGTGATCCCATGGCGACTCCGTCGATTTGGCGATGCATGATGTCATTAAAGCTAAGTGACAAGTGTCAGACGAAAAGCTTCGAAAATATTTGATTATTTGAAATTTTTAATTATTTGAAAAATCATCAAATAATTTCATACCCAGTTTCAAGCATTCAAATAATATCAGTTCTTATAGCTGAATATGCTTTTTCTCGAAAAGGTGACTTGTTTCATCTGGGCTGGTGACATGTTGACTGCTGCATTTCGGAGAATTGAATCAAGACGAAATAAAAACATTTGTGGTTTAATAAGATATCTTGAATCGCCACAGAACTATGATCAAATTTCTCAGCAGTCTCGACTGGAATACCCAAAAAAGAAAGAGCTTCTCCAAGTCGCCAGAGACTTGTTTGTGAGGTTGTTCCCAAGTGAAGCCATAGAAGAAAATGATGTTGAATATTACCAGCCCCTAGTTTAAAAAACAAAGGGACAGAAGAATTGATGATATTCTTTCCAAACATTCTGGCATTGGTTCAACTACCATTTAAACACCAAATATTTTAAATCATATGAAATGATGTTTTTTGAAGCCTCCCTAAAATTCCCAAAAGCTCTCAAAAGATTGAAAAAATTATCTAAATGCATTTCCACCATCTTCACTAGAAGCAGGAAGATGCTTTAGTCCTGCTGGACTGTTTATTACAAAGTTGAGATCTTTCATGAGTGACTACCCGATTGATTTATTGTACTTCATGAGCTCCTACTTAAATCAATAAAAATTGTTTGATTTATTTGATTATTTGATTTGAAAATCCCAAAAATATTTGTTGTTTGATAATACCGGTAAGGCGATACGCTCCGCGTGCCGAATTTCTGTTTAAAATAAACTAAAGACGGGTTTGTACGCTTACAATTTTATGCACAGTATTGATCGGGACCAAGTCGTGCGTTTGACAAGGCACACGCTCGAATTTGATTCGCATCGCGTGCTTTCATAGCAAATCACAGGGGCGTCGCCTGCTTCGCGAGATCGGGGGGGGGGGGGGGGGGCAAAATTAAAATCGGGGGCAAAGGTTTTTGCCGATTTCCGAAGGCTTTTTCTGGCCGAAATTACAAATTTCAACGTTTTTTCAGGCCAAAAAAAGCAACTTCTTCCTTCCAAAAAAATACCGTGGGGGGGCAAGAAGTAAATCGGGGGGGGGGGGTATTGCCCCCCCGCTGGCGACGCGCCTGGCAAATCAATATGGTAAAAGCAAGGGTTCTCGTCGGAAGTATGATGCAGGCTACAGCAATGACACATTCGGAAGGTCAAAATGCTGCGTTGTGAATGTAACGGTACATTTTGTAAAAATTCCTCCGGGTCATAGAAGCTTAGTAAATATAAACAACTTTAATTAATTAGATTTACGTTCAGTTAGCCTACAAGGCAAAGAAATTTTTGAATTATAAGGTTGTGCGTGACAATGCACCAAGTTGGAGCCACAGTACAGAGAGTTTGCGTCATCTGACGTATTTTTTCTGGTGATGATAGGGTACTGCAAATGCAACCTACTTATATCTTGTGATGACTTCAAAGCTTGTTTACGTAAGGTTGATTGCACAATTTGCGGTTCAAACCCAAGAAAATGAGGATAGTGTGCGCAACACACAACCGTTTCTGAAAACAAAATCGACTCTTACCTTAGACTGACCCACTATTTCCCTGAACACCATAATAAACACGATCATATTGAATAGGAACATGATGCCAATGGGTAGAATAAAGCCATAGTATAAAGACTCGTTGTATAACCAACAGATTTTTTTACTTTTATAATGCGTGAATTCTGCAATTAAAAAATGAGCTTTATTGCGTTGTATTGGTAAAATAAAACACGCTACAAATTTACGTATTTGATAGATTGAAACCGGTCTATAGTCTTATCCAATCTGCGAAAGGCAAGAAATGTGGAAGAGGGCGATGTGGAGCGGTATAATAATTGCTGGTCTCGCATTTCTCACCTAGTGCGGCGTATAGACAGGGCCTCAGAGAGAAATTTTTCCAGGGGGTACGAAGATCGATGCCGGGCCCCCAAAATGAGGTGAAGTACAAACAAATAAATCAAAAAAAGGTGTTCACTCAAATTCGGTCCTGCTCTCCAGCCCAAAATTAGCAGCAAAAAAAAATAAGGTCTTCACTCAAATTTGGTCCTATTTTTTGCCCAAAATTAGGTGTAGAGCAAAAAAAAAAGTCTTCACTTAATGTTGGTCCTATTTTTTGCTCAAAATTAGTTGAAGAGCAGAAAAAAAAAGTTCTTCACTCAAATTTCCTCCTTTCTTTTTTGCCCAAAATCAGGGACACAAAGAGGGCAAGAAAAAAAAAATTTGGTCCAAAAGTTAACGCGACAACCTCAACTCTTCCGGGCCCCGCTAGACCCAGGCCCGGGTACGATGTACCCCCTGAACCCCTCTCTCGTAGGCCCTGCGTATAGGTCAATAAAGAACCCGAGAAAAAATTTTAAGATAATAACCAATGAGCAGTTTTGTTCCATGCTGAACAAACCTTCCTGTCAGTTTAGAAACTCCCACACCAAATCAAATCAAGTTTACTCGATCAAACCAAAGCACGGCAATAACAGAGAAATATAAAACGTGCATAGACTTCACCAATTGCTACAGACATCGATGCAAAACATAATCGATGTATATCAAGCAACTAAAAAGTTAGATATTTTTTCAACTCACCTTCATATTTGTAGTCTGCGGAGATTCCGACGCTTATTGTAATGATTGATATGATCAGAGCCATTCCATAAGCAATGCTTCCAAATTTTCTCAAGAAAAAGCTCTGATGGGTGTCAAATACCTAAGCAACATAAATACTATTCTACTTGCTTCTCTGCCGTAGAATATTGAATCGATACTTAAAAGCATTGGAAATGATAACATATAAAATGGGAGTATTGGCTGTAGCCAATGCAACTAAATTATGCGTTATTGATGTAACTCCTTGACGTAACGTTATCGATGTAGCTCGGCAGAAATATAACTTCTCAATAGTATGCAATCCTACACAACCTGCACCCCCTTTAAAAGAAATAATAACCATAGTCAAAATGCAGATAAATTTAATCCCAACGAGTAAAAGATTAAAACTTTCAACTTACTTGGTAATGTTTTTTCCTAAAGAACTATCCTGAACTCAATTTTTGCTCTACATAACCTAATACCAACTACACGGACAACAACACAAAATAAAATAAACACCTGAAAAATGACAAAGTTTTCACCTTCACAAGGGAAATGTACATGTCGTAACTGTACACCGACATCCAGCCCCAGGCAGCCAGGAAGAAAAAGTGGAGTAGAAATGTGATGGCAAGGCAAAGATTTTGAATACCACTGGCATAGATTCCAGCGACGTATATGACGTAGCCGACGAGAAGGTTGAAGCAAATGTGCATGAGAACCCGGGCCGGTCTCCGTTTTCGTAGGTCTCTGAAATAATGAGGAAAACTTGGTGCAAAAAAGTTAAATTTCTTATTCTTAAGGTCAGCGCTTTATCCTAACGAAATGAAGTAGGCCATAACAGAGCGTGATTCCAGGCGGATCGAGCTGAAACTCCTTTCCAACAACTCTCTTGTACAAAAAGCGAGCAACAGCCTACTTGTTGGCATTTTGATTTCAATTTTCCAATAAAAATATTTTTTTCAAAATCATCAAGACAATTTTAAGTTATGTAAGTTTTCATACTTTAATTTTTGTTTGTTCATCAATGTGACAAATTTTGAACGAAACAACAAATAAAGTGAGTCATTAAGCAATATTTACCAACAATTGTCAATATTTATAAATATCTTGTAAAATACTATGTGGTAAATGCAGTTCGTTTTTTGGCTATTTTTGTTGCTCCAAAATTGTACGTTGCTAAAACTTAAAATCATTTACTTGTAAACCAAGTGGATAATAAGGGTGATGGAGAGCCCAAAGATAGAGAGAGCCAAACCAACGATGCTGATGATGGTGAGGGCCAGATCGTCGTCTGCATCAGGGTTCTGAAAGCGTAGCACAAATTATTTTTCAAACTTGAAAACAAAATGATCAGAAAAATCATTCCTGACTGCCTTAGCCCAAGCAACCTTTACTTGCCAAACCAAATGGAAAAAGACCAGTTGGACGACCTAAAACTAGACGGACCAATTACATTGAGGATCTTGGATGGAATCGCTTGGAACTTCACCCAAGAGAAATGATGGAGGTGATGGAAGACCGTGAAGTGTGCCATCTTAATCTTAACCCGCTGTTCCCTCAACCCTCACAAAAAAGCGGGCAATGAAGAAAGAAGACTCCTGAATTTCGAGATTATTTTGTCAAAATAATGTGCAACAATGGCATTGAGACGCACAAGGTCGAGATCCTAGGTAAAAATATAATAAACATATCGGTGGTTTGATGAGAGTGTCGGTAACCTTAGTAAAACAGCACAACAGCTTTGCTTTCGACTCCGGTCGGGTTAAAACCAAAAACTATCAAGTTGGTATTCAAAGCTTCCCTGCTTCACGTTTAACATAAGTGATATCTAGCATTCAAGTGGGCATTGGACTGTGACAGCTTTTGCAGAGAGATTTTTTATTTCTGTTTCAGCCAAAAAAACTTGGCAAAACCATTTGGACAAATACAAGAAAAATCAACGTGAACAGCTGGTTGTTACAAGTATCTACTTGATCTCAACTAGCGTAATCTGACACCAAACTTTAGACCACAATACAATATGTCTCAAAAAGAAGTCGCGCTATAGAAACACAATCATGAAGTAGCCTGTGGAAAGCAGCCATTTGGTGCAAAAGCCGTTAAACCTTTAATTGAAATCGCAAAGTTTAATTTAAAAATGTACAAAAATGCACAAAAGCGTACAAAAATAAAAATACATAAAAGCTTACAATTAGTAAAGCAAAGTTTGTTGTGTGGTTGCATCTGCAGGTCAGGGGTAAATCGAGGTCTAATTCGCATCCAAATGTTGACCAGTCTTCCATACTGTAGTTCCAAAATACACATTGAAGGTTTCTCCTTGGTAGAGACTTTCCCTGTCAAAATAAGTACGGTAATTTCTCTTCAAAAAAAAAACAAATTTTATTTATTGTTATTACTATTTTTTATTATTATTTGTTTCTAAAATTTCAAATCAAATGAAATCTTTCATTATGCTTGCTGTAACATGCTGAAGCGTGTTACGATTTGTCGGGGCCTATCTCCATTCTCCACGTCATTGCGCCTGCGGGCGACACAGCCCCTTCGAAACAAATGTCGCAGCGGTGGCGAGCCGTCGGTGACACTGTGTCCAATTTAACTGGCCCGAGATTTGAACCTCAGACTTCCCGCCTTAAAGACGAACGCATTAACTTTCGACCAAATAAAATTCCAAGGTTTTGATAATTCTTTTTTGTAGCAATTTTGCTTAAAATATTCTGCCCCCATGTCGCAATTTGCATCAAATAGAAATTCGGTAGATTACAAAATTTTGTTAAATATGCAATACACACTGTCTCAAAATTCAAGAACTTTGCAAATCAACGAAAGTTTAAATAAAATTTTATTATTGTGGGCGCTTTGCAGTTGCTGATGCAATATTGTACAAAACGTTGAATAATGAACAACTGGACACAGACATTTTAAACAAAAATAAGTCTAAACAAGCTTACAACATAATTAATCAATAAATAAGTAGCTAGTGTGGCAACTGCCGACTAATTCCTTCACACTGTCTTAATTTGATCACTTTACGAGCTTTTTGACATCTAGCTTGGTTGCCTGGTGAACATATTTGGATCACATATGAATCCAAAAGATGAAGAGTCCAGCAGAGCAGAGTTGTAAGTTGGGCCGGGCTTTTCGGGTCGGGTTCGGGCCGGGTTCGGACCGGGTTCAGGCTTAAAGTTGACAAAAACTTCGAGCTTATTTCGGGCCTGAGACGTGCTTTTTGTCTTAGGTGCACAAAAATATAATCAAAATAACTTGACAACACTGTTAAATTTCTCAGATCTAAGTTAACTTTCGGGTTTTTTCGGGCATGATTGGGGCTTCACATTAGTTTTCGGGTTCGGGCCGGGTTCGGGCTTATATTTTCGGGTTCGGGCCGGGTTCGGGCCCGTACTAGTCTGCCCGTTTACAACTCTGCAGCAGAGTGATCTACTTGAGGCAGTGTGTGGAATTAGTTGGCAGTAGCCTAACCAGCACCATGACTGTTATTGATTATATATATGAGTATTTTTCTTTTATATTAATTTATTTTTAAAAAATGGTTCTCAGCATCGGTGTGGTAAGGCAAACGCACAATGCTTTCTTCATACGCTTGAGTGATTGATTATTTTAAAGTTTCTGTTTTTCCAAAAATTATTGTGATTACTGTAGCTTACCGTAAAGCTTAATGCAACTGGATCTTTCAGATTTTCGAGAGGGGCAGCCAAGTTTGATCCAATGTCGAGAGATATGATCTGAAATAAAAATATTAAAAACTTATGGATTAATATGATAACCAGCAAACAATTGAAATCTAGAGATTACCTACAGTACCAATTTTTTTGATTAAGATTTTTCTCTTCTTCATGGTTCGTGCTGATTGTGGATTAAAGCAATATTGCAAAAATAGTAAAATAGTGTAATTGCATTCATGCCTTCCATCTTTATTAGCCAAGTTACACTGGCCAGAAGGTAGCGAGCAAATCTCGAGGTTTCAAGCCAAACTTTGCTGGTACAGGCTTGCAGCTGCAGAGTTTCCATGAATGTGCATTGATTTATTTTAGTTAAGAATACTTAAAAAAAGCTTTCTGTTTTAAATGATATGCAAAATAATAAAGCAATTTAAGTATGAGCTGCTTCGAAGAAATGAACATTTTAATTAAAGCAATTCTCAAATTCTTTACCACTACCCAACTTTTGAATTTAAGTAACGGACGTGGAGCATCATCATATCTCTTTGCACCAAAACTTCAACCAAAGTTCGACTGGACAGGGGATCAGGGAGGTGTTTCGTTTAGATTCTGATTGGAGTTATGTAGATTAGTTGACCTTTTTGGAAGGATAATATGAGCCATCGTTTGCTAACTACCGCATGGGACAGCCACGAGTGATGCTAATTTTTCATTTGTGAAGATCGTCTTTGATGTACCGAGCTGAAGCCAAAACGGACATGTGAAAACAAGTCAGACTCTGATTACAGAGGTTGCGGGTTCCAATCTCTCTTTTACTATTTAAGAGAGTTTATTTTTATTTTTCTGCCGACCAGCATGTATATTTTACGGTACAAAAATGTTTCGTACTGTTTTCCGAAATATTTATTTGTTTTGAGCTAAAATAGATTAACAAACAAAAATGTTAACAAACCTGGCTAACGTTTCTGTTTGACGGAAAAAAATTGCTATTCAAGTAGTGAATTACGACAACAATGACATCTTGAGTCAAGTTTGTCTGCCTTCCATCATTTTCGTCGTTTAAAACTATTTGCAAAGCACTGCTTGGGATATCAATCGCAATATTGTTCTCAGTTCTAATTGATTCGTCCTCGAATGCGTTCACGAAGTCAATCTGAATAAAAACATTCGGTACTGATTGCACGGCAGCTTTTTCTATTTTTCTACTCGGCCTGTTTCAACTTTTAGCTACCTGAAATCGTATAAAAATTGAGATTTTTTTGTTTTTTACTCATTTTAATTTATGCCAGCTCAGCTGACGAGGTTTGGTATTAATTGAAATAGCGTCGCTATCCTGTGCATTGCATGGAGGGTTGTTAAACTCTCGAAATTCAAATTTACTACTGAATATAAATTTATTTTTTCCCCGCTCGACTGTTTTACTTGGTAGTAAGTTATTTCGGTTGTCAAATTGACGGAATTCAATGACTTAATAAAATAGTTATGCTTTGGACTTTGTTAGCGTCGTTATCAATCAATCAATATTCCTAGCCTAAGCGAATCTTTAGGGCCTACATTACAGAACATTTTGGCCAGGTCGTTAAGGCTATTTTCGTTCGCTAAAAGGCGCTAACGAACGGAAATCTTCGTAGACAAAATGCTATTTCAGAACCGTCTCTCCCAATAAGCGTTGAAAATGCTCGCTCGAATTTCTTTAAAAGGTGTTTCGTAACCAGCGTTAGTACGTAATCAAACATTAATTATGATATCAGATGAATTTCTATTACAAGATAAGGCAGCTTTGACTGATCACCCCTATTTGCGCTCCAGAAATGCGCTTATCATTTGACTGCATGCATTTTGCCTTTTTTCTTCTTCGCATTTGCGTTGAAAAAGTTACCGGTATCCTGCGTTTTTCCGCGTAAAAATACGCGTGATTGGTAAAAGCCCCTTAATGCGTTCAATTAAAGCCTATGTACTGTTATTGTTTAGGAAAAAGGTACAATAGGGAATAAGCCATGCCCACGCGTTAATACTCTAAGCTTGCACAATCCTAGTTGATATTGATTAGTTAAGAAACGATAGCAATTTGATTATATTTTTGGATCAATGTAAAAAAACAACAACTTTTTTTCATACTTTAATTCAAAATGATGGAAAGCGCCCTTCGAGGGTGTTGGTGGGTGCACTGACAGTTTAAACGTTAATGTTATTCAAAACAGAAAGTAGCAGTAGTTTAAACGTTATTCAAAATAGAAAAAAATCGAAGTACACTATTTCTTTAAAAAAACAGTAAGGAGCATCTTCAAATTGCAACAGCGAAAAAACGAGTTTTTTCAACTTGAACAATTGCCAAAAAAATTCCCCATTGCTTGCGCAGAGCAACAGCTCTCTACAATTTTGGAATAGTTACAATTTTGCTTGCGAACGCAAGAAAATTACTATAATTTTATGTTGAATCATTTCAAAATTTAACTTTTTTTATTAATTTGAAGTTTATTCTCTTTTGTTTGTTCTTAATTTATTTTTGCTGCCAAGGTTGGTATTGTTTTTTAATTTCAAACAAAAATAAGTCTCGTGTTCTTATAAAATTGTTCTTATAAAAAAAGAGTGTATTGCTATTTTTGTCAAATGGCGCTACTCAATATTGCTTCATCAGTCGACAAAGCAAATGACTCTGAATTTCTCAATACAACTCGCTATCTTCTTGGAGATCTAATAGCAAAAATGGCGACCATTTTAATAACACATTTTTTTACAAGAACAATTTTATAAGAGCACGAGGCTTATTCTTGCTTAAAATTTAAGAACAAATTAAGAACAATACCAGCCTCAGCATTACCAAAAGATTAAGAGCAAATGAAAAAAATGAATTTCCAAGACTAAGAAAAAAATTCTGCTCTGATTTAAAACGATAAAATTTTAGTGATTTTCAAGTATATGCAAGCAAAATAACAACGATTTTGGAATCATAGAGGGTTGTTGCGCATAGCGCAGCAGACAACTATTAAAATTTTTGGCTGTCGTTCAAATTGAAAGCACTCGCTTTTTCGCTTTTGCAATGTTACAATTCTGCAAAAGCAGCATAAAAGCGTTTACTGAAGTTGACAAAGCATTTGAATAATATAAGCATTTTTATAAACATAGTCAATAAAATTGACGTCGATGATTTAAAATTTAAGAACAAATGAGGCTGAAAATGGGCAAAAAAATTAAAAATAGCCAGACCCAAGACAAAATTTACTAGTTCTTGTAAAAAAGCGTGATTTTTAGCAAAAATTCGCTTTAGTTAAAGTTTTCAGCATTTTGTCATTAAATTTCGGGATGAAAAAGATTTCGGAACGAAAAAGATCAAACTTTGGAATAAAAAAGATTCGAAATCTTCTTCACGTTAGGGAGAATATGTGACGTTTTTTTACCCGAGCTGGGTTTCGAAGTCGTTCCAAGTAACTTAGCGAGCAAGAATTACGTTTTCAAGGTCGCAGAGTGTAACATGCAGGTCTGCAGGATTGCAGGTGCAAAAATAACCTCTTGCCTTTAGCGAGTATTTCGTTAGGTAGCGCCTCTAAAAATTCTCGTTATTAGTGCCAGCGTGGAAATTTCTGTAATGCGGTCTCTTGTAATTTTGATGGCTTAATAGTAATCCTCGGTTTACAGTAAATTTTTGTGAATTTTCTACGCCATCATTTGGTTATTTCTCCGATTAGCACTTGCGACTGAGTAAGATTACTACCTCCCAGGTCTTTTCGACGGAATTGATGATTGTGATCCCCAATTTTGTGGTTGATCCCACAATAAATTTTTAGACATATACACAAATTTGACGATTTTGGATTGAATTAAATTAGTTGTTACGTTTAAGCAATAGGGGTTGAGGAGTTTTCGTTCTAGCTTTCGGGCCTGGATTACAATAGATCATAAAAGAGACTCATTTTTTCATCACAATCAACTCCCCACCTCAGCATCCCTGCAAACTCTCATTTGAAAATAACTAACGATTATTCTCTTCTAGTGTTACGTGGCAATAAAAAATCTATTAATTAAGTAAGTGTTTATTTCGTTCAATTTTCCGGTTAATCAAAAACAATAACGCTATCAAATCAAAAAGAATAATTAAAAAAATCTTTTCGGAAAGCTGAACGAATGTTTATTCGAGCGTTTAATTTTTGTTTCATTGTAATCATACACTTCCGCTATGTATACTGTTGAAGTACAGCAAAAGCTCATAAGTTTTATACTCAATCCGTAGAGCATGCGGTTAGCGACCGAAAGGTTTTTAACTCCCGTCCGGATCAACTCCCGTACCGCATAGCAATGTATCGTTATGTTTTTGGAAAAGGCACTTAAAGCATGTTTCCCACTGGGACTAAACAGTCTTCTCGCTGTGATGGTCCAGTCTGGCAAATGACTAGCAAAAAAGGATGCTTTTAGCGCTGGTGAGGTTTGGCAGACGTAGTAGAGTGTACAGTTCTTACGCACGAACGAACTAGTTTAGGCTTTTGTGTTTATTGATTTTAGATATAATTAAGACAAAAGTGAGAAGAAGCATCGCTTTGTGCCCATTAAGCTAGGATGGATTTTCTAATGCTACGACTTTGTTTTTCTTTTGTATACGGAAGAATTAGATATAGATCATTGGAATTGAAAACTGCGAGCCTAAACCCGGAATTCGCTTCCTCATTTTCCTTTAAATACCTGAACGTGGAATTCCGAATTGGTGTAATTCAGAGGCTCGGTTGCGTTTCGAAGAAACCGTGAAAAACTTCGGGTAAAGTTTTGAAGCTCATCGGCTGTGGTTTCCCCATCCATTTTTAACAAGTTGGAGGCAATATTGCTCAAACCGTCTAAGGCCGCTTCATTTACCTGAAAAGTATTAAATTAACTCGGGAGTTTGGTTGACGCGCTCCAATTCAGAACGAGATGTCAAGTGTTTATTTCCCTAGAAGATCAATTGGACACAGTGACATTTTGTTGTTCGAAGTTGTGTAGCCCACAGGCGAAATGACTCGAAAATGGGCCCCACCTCACAAGCTTCGTTGCAACACGGTGACTATAATACAGCTTTGATTTATGATTTTTAAAAAGTCGATTAGTTTACTTCTTCCGAAAACTTTTTTCCGATCATTATCGCTTTAATTCTTCCCTTTTCCGGTATTTACTTTTTCCGATAAAGATTTACTTTTTCATTTACCATTTGATACGTCATAATTACACGTAACCTATACTTCACGTAAATTGTTATGATATCAGGACTTCTTGCAATTTATTTTTAGACTCTACCGTTCCTACTAAAAATGACACATAGAAGAAAATAAATGGTAAATTAATATATAAACTGACAAAATAAATAGTGAAATCCGAATAAAATTCTGATGTCAATATTTGCTTTGTTTACAAATAATGAATTCGAAAAAGTTTTTTTTGAGCTTTACTATACATTCGTTTTGTTTCGTAATCACCACTAGTACTTAAAACTCAGTAGTGGATCCACTAGCGGGAAAGAGGTAATTACGGTACGGTACAGAGCGGAATTGTGATACGATACGGTTAGATTTTTGGAAAAAGTACAGTACGCAATTACGTAAGGTATTTTTTTTGAAAATTAGGGTACGTTACGGAAATACGATATAATTTTTTTCGTACCGTACCGTACTTTTCCGTACCAACTCCAATGTATGTTTGGACTTGTTGATGATTGTCTTTTTAGTACCAATCAACCTATCCGGGAAACCACAAAGTGGAGATTTTCAGAGATCGCTAAAACCGCTATTAGACAAAAGTGGTAGCTCGCTGCGCTTTCTGTTACCTCATGTCATCCAAATAGGGCATGTTTACACAAAAGCAGAACGTTTAATTGTAATTAACTGTTCTTTTTGGTATCTCCAACTGAAGAGAGCTCAATGATCAGAGATCAGAGCAAATTATAATTTCATTCAGAGTCAAATTTAGAAGCCCTTAACACTCAGTTTCACCCTTAACGGGATCATCAGAAGTTCAAACAGACTGTTAAGGGTTTCTAAATTTGATTGTGAATAAAATTTTAATTGTAATTACATCCTTATTCGTCTAGTACTTTGGCCAGGATTTTTTGGCCTTCGAGGCAAGCTGCCACTTGCCTACCTCTCAACCAAACGCGGAGGAGGCTTCACACTTATGCTGAATATTAAGTAGGAAAGCCGTGAATACTAAAATTTGTAAAAAAGCAGTCAAGGCGAAACTTTTTTGCTCGTTTATCTTTTCGAAAGATTTTGGAATAACTGAAGACTAACTTTACCACGTTTGAGCTTTCTACAATCTTCCGTTCATGAGATATAACAGTGTCGATTTTTTCCTGGAAAGCTTATTTCCTCTGAAGTTTTGCCAGGTTGCCAAATAGAAACAAAATTTGAAAAATATTCAGTATGTTCCCAGTTCTGCTTTGCTACGGAATTGTCAACACCAAGCGGAAGGCCAAAATTCTAAATTAGCTGTTTTTCAAGTAAATATAAGCCGGCTTTTTAAAAGTTAGTCTTCCGTCACAATAATGACAAAATGGCAACACCGAAGTAAGAGGAAATCTGTTAATTTTGAACTGAAATATATCTTGAAAATATCTTGAAAACGGAATGTCTTAGAAAGTTCAAATTTGGTGAGAATGCGTTTTAGGCTTATTTAAAAATTTTGGTCAAAGTGAAAAACTTGACTTGAATATACTTTTAGAGTTTTTGGTTTGACCCGGAACGAGAAGAATCAGAATCCACCATTTCAGTAGCAAACGTTTTATCCACTCAACCATTAATCGGTATACGTGCGCGGTATCTTTTTACACCTCTTTTAATCGAAATGATTCTCACTCCCATCAGCTTTAAATATCAGCAACGTTTTCGCAACTTTTCTGTGCCATAATTCGCGCAACAGGTAATACACACTTCACAAACTAGTGGTACGGAATAGATGCGGAATTGTACACGGAATTTTTCCGTATCGTACTGTTACATACCGTAATTTAACAAACTACGGAATTACAGCTACATCACGGTATATTTTTGGAGGTGCAGACTACGGAAAATCATACCGTACTGTAGCAACTCCTTGCTAGCCTGAGGCAAACGTGGCTTCGGGCCCCGAGCTGCAAAAGTCCTTTCAAAAGCTCTCGATACAAGTTTTGTCAGAAATTAAGACCCCCAGCAATAAAAAGCATTTTTTTCTCCTTTTTTTGACCGGAAGAGGGCCAATACAGTTAATTTGCACCGGTCCCGCAAAACTTTAAACAAATTTACTCTACTTTTTGAAAATAAATAAATAAACAAACTTAAAATCTTTCACAGCAGGCGTGGTATTTGTTTGTTGTGTATCAAGCATGTGACTTACGTTTCCGCCTTGCGTAATTTTATTTATTTTTTCTTCTAAAGTTGGAGCCTAAAAACAAGTTAGTTCTTTCTTGAGTTATTTATTCATTTATACCATGTGAGCCAACCGTCAATCAGCGTACGTTGCGCCACTCATCCCCCAAGCATTCTTCTCGCGTTTAACCTGCCAAAGTTTCGTCAGACTGTATCGCCTGATATGAGCAGGTGTGCAACCAGAACTTTGCTACGAGGGAAGCTTCAACCCAAAGTTAAAGCTTTTCTGCTTAAAAAAGTATCTAGCTGGTGGCGTTTGGAGTGAATTAATGCATTTGAATGTCGGGCGGGGGTCCAGGCTGCCTGAAGGTATAAGAATTTGGGGATGAAAGCTCCGGCCGCTGGGCAGTTGTTCTGATTTTTTGGCAAAAAAAATAGTCATTTTAACTTCATGCTGCAGATAACATTCCACAATCCACACGTTTTTGGAGCCATTTTGATAGAACCTCTTCGTCAAGACTTGGAAGTCAATTACAATAATTAAATTTGTTCAACCCTTTCAGCCCTTTTTTCTACATGTCTTGATTTTCTAACTGTCTTGGTTAAGAGAAGGTGGCTCCAGATCTTTTAGCCCTCCTAGCCAGAGGTGCCGAAACCCGGCGGGAGGAGGATATATCCCTTCAATAATTTGACAGCATCCCCCCCAATAATCTGCATTTGAGTGCTGTATGATCTTTGGATTTTTTTTGTTTTTTTGGTCTTCACTTGATTTCAGAGGGCAATAACCCAACAAGTTTCGGCGAAGACCTTTCTTTTTGGTCTTCACTTGATTTGCTCAAAAGCGTCTTGAACATTTGTCATATTTCTTTCACGTGAAGAAAATAGTGGTCGAGCTTCATCCCCCCAATGGGTAAAATAGGGCAAAATTGGGGTAAAATTGCAAATTATCCCCCCAATGCTTAACATAAATCGGCACCCCTGCTCCTAGCAGCGCCAATGACTACGAGTTGGGAAGATATAACTTGTTTTAAGTTCGATTTTGTAATTGAATGCAACATATTTTTTTAGGTAGGCGTTTATTCAGTCTGGTAAGGAATTAATGTTTCAGAAATTGAATTAGGCAGTAGCCTAATAACGTCATTGAGCTGAGCTATTCCTTAATCTGCAACCCATAACGTCACTACCGGGCGAGTTATGTAACTCGTCATTGCATGTGCGTTGGTGGATGAGTCGTTTGACGTCAATTTTCATTTCTGGACCCCCACTCTGTAGACTAAATTGAAGGTTGTCGGCAGCGTGGCCTAGATCGCAAGCTAAAGCGTCGTTTTTTGATAACTCTGATCGCATGATCTACTGCAAATTCGATGCGCTCCTTATTTACGCTGTGGTGCCTTTATCAGATGTGGCGCTTTATAACTGTTTTCTGATTGGTTGTTTCAACCAAGAACAAAATTTGACCGAAAAAACTGACAAAGGTCAATTTTTGTTACTGTGATGTTAATTCTTCGACAAAAAACAAAAAAATTAAAAAGGTTTTCAATTTTGACTTTTTTTACATCGTGCTCAATTTTTGGCTTCCTACTTTTTCAATTGCGATTACATTTATTCACAAAGTTGCCTTGGCCTGGAGACAGCGAAAGGACCTTCCCTTTTCCAGTCAAGTTACCGCATGCCCACCAGTCTATCACACACGGTGGAGACTTTATAGTGTCCCTTTTTAATGTTTAATGTCAAGTAGAGAAGTCGGGAATACCAACTTTTCATGGTCTTTGGTTTGGCTCGATTGGAAATCGAACTCAGGTCTACCGTTTCCGTAGCAGACGCTCTATCCACTCGACCAGCGATCGATGACAAACGTATTTAACAGAGGTGGAGTCCTCAAGGACGTCCTTAGCCTCGAGGACACATTTTGAAGTCCTTGGCCTCGAAGGTCAAGTCCTTGGCCTTGGCCTTGGCCTCGAGGCCTCAAGTCCTCGAAAATTGGCCTGTCCTCGACTCGAGGACAGCACTGTTTTTTGAATTGTTAAAATTTTGTGGAGCGCTTGAAAAATTTTTTGGAAAACGTGTTTTTTTTGAAGATCGCCTGAAAAATTTTTGTGAGGACCTTTTTTTTGCAGAGCACTTGCGCTTGTGTCCTTGGTCCTTGGCCTTGGTCTCGAGCATTCCTGTCCTTGGCCTCAAGAGTGTCTGTCCTCGGAAAGGCTGTCCTTGGCCTTAGCCTAGGATTTTTTTTGTGTCTTGGCCTTGGCCTTGGCCTCGAGCCTTGTGTCCTCGACTCCACCTCTGGTATATTATATACCAAATTCGAGTTCAAAAGAATTTTTTGATTTGTTTTAAGCTGATGGTTTAAAATTCAGCAAAATATTTGGTAAAATATTTTGCTGAAATATTAAAATTCAACAAACCACTTACTGGTGCTTACATTGGAAAGTTGAAGCAGAATTTATAATTTTCCTTCAAGTAATCACCGGAATAGTTCGATTGGCATTTGTTAATCTTAGCTTATTGGGCTTTGCAAAAAAAATAACAAAGAAGGTCTCAAATACATTTCCTAGCGAGCTTACCATAGTAGTGGGTCTGTTTGTTGTTGTCCGGGTTGTTGTTTCCCCGGGGGTGGGCTCAGTTGTGCTTGATGTAGTTGTCACCTCTTTTGTTGTTGTTGTTGCAGCAGTTGTTGTTGGTGGTGTTGTTGTTGGTGGTGTTGTTGATGGTGGTGTTGGTGGTGGTGTTGTTGTTGGTGGTGTTGTTGGTGGTGGTGTTGTTGATGGTGGTGGTGTTGGTGGTGCTGCTGTAGTTGATGTTGACGAAGGTGTAGTAGGACCCATTTCTATCGAAAAAGAACATCAATTAAACAATTAATTAAGTCAATTTGATTGTAACCTTGCGATGGTCTTTATTTATTAAAAGTCGCCTTGGTCAGGAGAAAAGACCGTTGGAAAAAATCGTTCCGGTTTCGAGCCAAGTTGCCACCTGCACTCCTGCCCACCACACATGGTGGAGATTTTAAACTATTCTCTTGATTGCTAGGCATCAAACAGAAAATTGCGAACACGAGGGTTTAAGTCTTTGACTTGAATCGACCTGGAATTGAACCAGAATGTATTATTTCAGTAGCGGACGCTCTATCTCATAAGAGGTTAGACCTCTGACTGATCTTTTTTTTGTGTGGGCTAATTAATATTGTTGTTTCTTTTTTTTACTAAATCAAATCGAGACTACTAGGTAGTCTATATTGTGACTATATGATAGTTACAACAATATAGACTACCTAGTAGTCTCAATTTGATTTAGTTAAACAAAAAGATAAAAACAATTTTAATACTATAAACTAAAGATAACAATTGACAGCGTCAAGACTTGGTCGTTTTTGTATGTGATTACAACAAAGTCTGACCATTGTTTTAAACAACGTAAAACTTTTAAGTTCCATCATGATCATTAAGCAAGCCATTGTGATACAACAATAGAGGAATTAATCGATAGTATCGATTATTATTAGAGCAGTTTAAGGTCACAAAAGTTGTTTTTTTTTATTGCTCCAATTAATCTAAAAGTGTGAAAACAAAATTTTACCGGTGTAGGGTCAGTATTTAAGAAGTTAGAAGATTACGTAGAGTTAAGTTCGTGTTTTTGCAATACATTTTATTTTTTAGCGATCAGTGTTTTTGTGCTATTTTTTGTCTGATTTTTTTTATTTTATTTTGCTACAATCAGTAGCGTAGCCAGGGGGGGGGGTGGGGGGAGCTCGAGCCTCCCCCATTGGCATGTGAAGTATGCAAAATCGCACGTTTTTGGTGCTTTTGAGGCCGATATTTTGTGAAAATTTGAAAACAGCCCCCCCACAAACGTTTGAATTTCCGATTTTGGCCGAAAAATCAGTCTCAATTTCGGTGAAGACCCGTTTGAATCACCGATTTTGGCCGAAAAATCAGTCTCAATTTCGGTGAAGACCTTTTTTTTTTTATTTGGAGACCACCTGATTTTGGGCAGAAAAAACGTTTGAATTACCGATTTTGGCCGAAAAATCAGTCTCAATTTCGGTGAAGACCTTTTTGTTTTTTTTTTTGGAGACTACCTGATTTTGGGCTGAAAAAACGTTTGAATTTCCTAGCTTTCCGAGAAATTCCGTCTTAATTTTCGGACAAACCGTGTGAAACTGATTCAAGAACAATGAAAATTCGGGTCAAGGTTGTTTGCACTTTTCTCACTCTTTCAAAAAAGCCCCCCTCCTTTTCCAAATCCTGGCTACGCGCCTGGCTACAATTGGAATAAATTTACAATCTGCATAGCGCACCAAGGTGTTTATACACTAAAATGAAGCCTACAAAGCCTTACATCTTCCAATAATGCATAAGCATCTTTATGATTTCTTAATTTTGAATTTTTAAATACTTGTTGATACTACACACTATTAAGTACTAATTACAGTAACTAGTTACTGACCGTCACGATATATCATGCCCAAGAATCTCTTTTACCCGAATGTGAAGTATTATATGTGTGTGCAGTATAATTTGAGCACCAATTGAAACGTTTGCTTTTTAACATGAACTGGTGTTATTTTTCGCTTTCTTTTGTTGTTTTAATGAAGTCACATTTTGGTTACATTTTTGGAAAATAAAGTCACATTTTAAAGTTTTTTTAGGTCACAAAAAAAATCGTCCTAATTATTATCAATAAAAGCTGTGACAAAATAAGACGTCAAAATACCGGATGAAGTACACGTTGTGGTGGTCCCATGAAGACCTACAAACAGAACCTAAAAATGGGTGTCCTACGTTCGTACCCATTTTTAAGTTTTGTCAGCCGAGTGCAAAGGGCTTTGTTTGTATCCAATAAACAAAGAAGACTCCAGTGATTCAACCCATGGATATATTTTTTAACCTTTTGTACAACACAAACACAGAGCTGGACAACGCCGGTTTGAGCTTTAAGTCTCATCAGCAACCTTTAGCTCATCGATCTAAACCAGGGGTTCTTAACCGCGGGTAAATTTACCTACTGGGGGTAAATTTTGCCTATCCAGAGAGTAAATTTGCTGAATTATAAACTAAAGCAAACTTCAATTATCAGTATTGAAAAAGTGACAGTGTTGTACTAAACTGCCGTTGCGCCATATTTCCGATGCCCAAAAAGAGATCACCTTTTTTTGGCTTGAAAAACCCTTAAAATTTCGGTGAAGACCTTTTTTTTTTTGAAGATCACCTGCGTTTGGCCAAAGAAACTTCACAACACTTCAAAAACTTTTGGACTTTACAAAACCGGAAATCCGTCATATTTGAGCTGGCCCCGGGCCCACGTAAGAAAATTTGGGTAAATTTTAGTGTTTTTATTTGGCAAGGGGTAAACGAGACAAAAAAGGTTAAGAACTTCTGATCTAAATCAAGAGGTATTCCACAGTCATAGTTTTTAGTTGTTTTTTTTATCGTTATGTTTTAGTTTTGTGCAAGCATTAAATTTATTCAACTCTATTCGATTCATTAGCGTTAACCAAACACTATAAATTTTGTACAATGATGCCAGTGGCTGATTAGTACAACTTAAATTCAATCATTTGCTAAAAATTACAATTACCTGTGCAATTTCTGAACTCTGGAGACCGAATGTAGGTAGTGCTGACGCTGTTGTTAAATACCAGACACAACTTGAACACATAATAATACTCGTAGCACGTTGATTCGCATCCCACGTAAAGCATACAGTCAGACATTTCGCAAACTAAACACAAATTTATGCATTCCAACAAACTGAAGTTTGTTCGGTATAATTGTAGTTACAATCTTATTCAACACGTTGTCTTGGCGAAGAAACAGCGAAGAAACTTGTTGGTCTTTTAACTGGCCATCTACCTACCATACACAATGGAGCTTTACATTCAACGAGTTCTTCTCTGGAGCGGGAGGTCTGAGGTTGAAATCTTGGGCCGGTCAAATCGGATACAGTGTTGCCAACGGCTCGCCGCCGCTGCGATATTTCTTCAAAAGGAGTTGGGTTGCGCGCAAGCGCAATGACATGAAGATGGCACCCGCAAACTCGTTACACGTTTCGGCGTAGTACAGCGAATATAATGAAAGATTTGATTTGAATCGCTGAACATCAATTAGGGAAGTTGTGAATACTAAGTTTTATAATCTTTAGTTTGACCCGAATGAGAATCAAATCCAAACATAGGCGTAGCCAGGGGGGGGGAGCAGGGGGCCCGGGCCCTACCCAATTGAAATACCACCAATGATATAAAATTATGATAGCATAGCCTAGCGATGTTTAGTTGCAGTTACGGACGACAAGGGAGCCCAGGGGCCCCTGACTAACATCCAGGGGGCCCCGAAATAATTACCAGGGGGCCCTTCACCAACAACCAGGGGGCCCTGGGGCTCCTAACTAACGACCAGGAGGCCCTAACTGACAACCAGGGGCCCCCTAAGTAAAAAACGGGGGCCACATGGCCTCTAACTGATAAACAGGGGGCCCCTAATTGACGACTAGGGGCCCCCAGGGCCCCTAACTAACAACCAGGGGCCCCAGGGCCTCCAACTGAGGACCAGTGGACTTCTAATCGACAACCAGGGGGCCCCGGGGCCCCTAACTAACGACCAGGGGGCCCAGGACCCATAACTAACAACCAGGGGGCCCCGGGCCCCTCACCGACAACCAGGGTGCCCCGGGGCTCTTAACTAACAACCAGGTGGCCCAGAGCCCCTAACATACGACCAGAGGACCCCGGGGCCCCTAACCGACAACCAGGGAGCCCTAGGGCCCCTAACCGACAACCAGGGAGCCCCGGGGCCCCTAACTGATAAACTGGTGCCCCGGGGCTTCTAACTGACAAACAGGAGGCTCTGGGGTCCCTAATTGACAACTAGGAACCCCCGGTGTCCCTAACTGACAAACAGGAGGCTCTGGGGTTCTCAATTGACGACCAAGGACCCCCAGTGCCCCTAACCAACAACCAGGGGGGCCCGAGGCCCCTAACTGACAACCAGAGGGCCCTGAGGCTCCTAACTGATGACCAAGGGTTCCGAGCCAGGAGTCCCGCAATTCAAATTTTTAACAATACGTACGCAAAACCTGTGAAAAATAGAAAAGTTTTGTGCTAAAAGTTGCAATTCTACACCCTCGTTTAACGTTATTATAAACTTAATGCTATAACACAGGCCGTAATGCAAACCCCCAACTGAAATACTACCAATGATGCACATAATGAGAGCATAGCCAGTATGTTGTCTTCGTCGGAAATTGCAGTTTCTTTAATTTAGGATATACGCGGGCAAAAGCAAGTAATGATAATGACGACCACCTGTCCACGTCATAATAATGTCATGCAATTCCTGGAGGTTTCAAAAAACTCTCAAGTGACTTGACTCGAGTCCTCCACATTTTAGAAAAAAAAATTGTGTAATTTTGCTTTAAATGTTTTTTTTATGAAAGAACTTAAGGGCGCGATCTTATCTCAAAGTTATAGGCGTAGCCAAGGGAGTGGCCCAGAGGGGTAGCCCAGGGGGCCCGGGACCCTTCAATTGAAATGCCACCAATGACAAAAATTTGACAAAAAAAACTTGCTTCTTCATGTTCAGTTTCTTTTAGCATCTTTGCGTACAACAGTGCACGCATACAACAGTAATTAACTATAAATAATACTGACGACCAGGGGCCCGGCGTACCTCCTTAATTCAATTTTTTCCAACCAATTTAAACGTATAACCAGGGTAAAATCTAGGATTTTTGTCCAAAAGTTGCTATCTCAAGCGCTCACCTTAACTTTTTATGAACGTAATGCAATAACCAGTGCCGTATTTGCCATATGGCTGAGTGCCAGGGCCCGGCCCTCAGATGGTAGGACTTTTTTTGGTCTTCACTTATATTTGGCAGGAAGATGTTGCAAAAATTCCCTAAGTACCAGGGGCCCCGCGCAATGTAAATCCGGCCCAGGAATAACATGGTTAGTAAGCATAACTATCTATTGTACCAACGATTCACCTCGCCAGTTTTTACGCACACAAAACTTTAAAAAAATAGCTAGGGAAAATGCTCATTGAACAAATTATTGAAATCGAATAGAGCGGGCCTGGGCCCCCTGGGCCCCCTGGCCGTACATGTACTCCTGTAACTGGTTCACTTCATGACAAAACAAAAATCTTGAAGGAAAATCTTCGAGTGGATTATTATTTACTGCTAAAATATTGCAGGAGGCGATGTGCCTTACTTCCCCTACATGGACCAAATCACCCACTATTAAAATTTTACTCTATAATGCAAGATGTTAAACGTGTCTTGGAATTTGATTGCAAGTAAAAGGAGGACTGAACAGTTAAAATTTATCGATTGGCTTTCTAATGTTGAAAATCTAGTTTTTTGAAATGGCTGTGAACACGTGCGAAATGTGATCAAATGGGATTAAAATAGCTTTTTTTCCCAAAAACTTACAAAAATCGGCCAGCGGCTGGAAGCTTCGCCCCCAGACCCCTGTCTGTGATACGTTTGAGTACACTAGCTTACTCAACACGTCTTCTAAGTTAGACGTTTGCATTTTCTAACAATTAGTTTTCGTCCTCTCCCTTTACCAAAGTCCTGGTTAAGTGCCAACAGACTACAGCTTCAGATCTTCCATTCTATGATATCTTTGCCCCACAAAAAGTTCCTTTTTTGAAAATTTCTGATGACGTCATTGCATGTGATTTGCGGTTTGGGTCCCAGCAATCAAAAATCCTGGCTACGCCTATAAACCCAAGTCTATCGTTTCAGTGGCAGACACTCTATCCACTCGACCACTAAGCGAATAAAATATACATTAATCATTTAAATCCCACCAAACGTTTTGTCATTTGGCTATTCATCTTTGAATGGTACATCCATATGAGGCATGAGTTTGCTTGTTGTGGAGTTTTGCTTTAATATAGATAGTTATCAAAGCTTTGATCAATATTGAAAGGCTGAATATTTATAACACAACTTCACTGAAATGTCTAGTACAGTGGTTCTCAACCAATGGGCCATAGCCCACAGGTGAGCCGTACAACATTTTGAGTAGGCCTCCGAGCTATTTCAAAAATTGGCTATTTGGTTCAAAAAAGTTTTATTTGTGCAAAAACTTGCGTATTCCGACGTGATGATCTTTTACTTTTTATTTTTTAGGGGGATCGTTTAAAAAGTGGCAAAATACGGCGGACATTAACGCGATGACCTTTTTTTCTTTTTTTGGAGATCGTTTGAAAGTTCGCAGAAAGTTGCGGTAAAAGGCCATGAAATATTTTCAAAATGAAAATGGGCCACGACTATAAAAAGGTTTAGAACCACTGGTCTAGTAAGTTCTTGTAAATAAGAATTATAGGTAATTGCAATCATACCTGTTCGGTTGCAAAGCATTTCAATTGTTATGCTACATCACATTTTTTAGTTGTTACGGTACATCACAATGTAAAGCTATCCTTTCTTTATTCTACCGCTTTGTTTGATTTATTATTCCTTAATTATGATAAAAACTATACTTAATACAGTACAAAATATTTAGTTGAGTTACAATGATTTAAATTACGGTGTACCTATACATACCTTCAGAGTTATTCGTAAGTTGACAGCTGTAATTTATATAGCTATCTTTGTATTCCTCAAAATCTCCAAAGATGGTGCAGTTCAGAAGTGTATCTGTTCATACAATTTGAAATCAGAAAAGCGATTTGGGAATATCAAAAAATTATTGGTGAAGACAGGATCAATCACAAATGGAAATAGCAGATACGCTAATCGGTAAATTTGTTGGATTGTATGATATCAGCTAGAAGGTGAAAACAGTTCATGCAGCAAACCATCTATTAGTGCTTATCTTCTTGAAAAGGGTCGAGTATTTCAGGCCCGAACCCGAAAATATCAGCCCGAACCCGAAAACTAATTTAAAGCCCAAATCATGTCCGAAAAAAAGCGAAAGTTAAGTTAGGTCTGAAAAATTTAGCAATGTTACCAAATTATTTTGATTATATTTTTGTGCACTTAAGACAAAACTCTCGTCTCAGGCTCGTATTAAGCTCGAAATTTGGTTAACTTTAGGCCCGAACCCGACCCAAAAGCCCGGTCCGACTTACACTCTGGACTAAAGAGTCATTTAGAAAATTTAGTACAATTATACCAACTTTTCCCCCTTTCAAACTAAACCAGCTTGTAAGGGGGCTGAAGAGGCTGAGTAATTTAATTCTTTTAAATGGCTTTCAAAAGTTTGCTGTTCAGTTGTTTAAACGGTTTCAAAAACGTGCAAAATTTCATCCAAGTTTAACTAAAATAACTATTTTTTTCCGAAAAAATCTCATAGATCGCTGATGGCTAGAAGATGCGTTAACTGGCTCAAAATGCCACAGCAAAATACATCTTTTGAAGAGAAAAAATTTTGTTCCGGTTCAAGATCCGTGCCGCCTTGGTCATTGCTAACATCTTAGCTGGTTGGCCGCATGAGTACAAAATCTAAGCAATCGATTCGTTGCTCGGACTAACTGGTCGCTGGTTGCTTTATCGTTCAGTAGTCACCTGTAAAGTTAGATTGTAATTCCTGGTCTGTCATATTTCCTTCCCAGACGGGAAAATATTCACCACGGACACCAAATATTATCCCAGTGATTAAAATAAGGAAACTCTTCATAGCGAAAGAAAATTGGTTCCAAGTAAAGCAATTTTAAATTCACAACGAATGTTGCCAAACGAAATTCTACCAATTATTGATTTTACAACTGAAAATATAAAGCAGAATCATAAAATAAATTATCTTAGCATCTAAGCTAAAAATACTGCAACATCATAAATTTGAGCTTATATTACAGTAAAGCATATTTTTCACTAAAACATGCCCTGGCAAAGTTATATGACAATGCCACATTAAAATTGATAAGGATATTACTTGAAATAACATTCCGTCAGGAGCATTTTAGTCCTAAAAATTGCAATTTACTGTATAATCAAAATGCAATCCTTATAAGCCTATCGGTCTTACAATTTCATGCTGAATTAGACTGATGCCTACAATTTGGTTGTCTAAACGCAAAACGAAACGAGTGCATGTATTTCATAAAATATGACGTCAGCAGTATTGATGTAATAGCTTTATATATTAATTAGTGGGAGGATGCAAGCAGTGACATAACGCCAGCACCCTAAGGCAAACTCTAAAAAGTTTCACACACAACATAATGCTCTTAGCGCCGTAACCAGGGTTGTTGTTTAGGCAGGACTTATTAACATGGGGGCTCGACATCCCTAATTTTATTATTGCCAATTACAGCTAAATTACTACTGATACATGAAATTTTCAATGCTTAAGCCTTCCCTTTGGCCCCCTTTCTGGCCGCGGATTTGAATGCATTGCAATATTTACCGGGTCCAAAACTCGTTCAATATCATTTAATACTGCAACTACAGTCTAAAACGCAAATCATGGTGGCGTTGGCCTACGTACTGCAGCAATGCACTTTGAAGGGCCACGTTTACAGTACCATTATGTAATATAGCACTTTGACTTTGGAACAGTGCCAGGAGCCCCGCGCTCCGGATGGCTCCGCGAGGTAATTGCCACCAAAATCTGTCGACGACCAGGTTTCATCTCTCCAAAAAGTCGGAAAGGATGCCAACGACACGCACAATGTAAATCCAGCCCTAGCACAGTGTATTGACTGATTGTATAGCAATGGTTTTGATCGAAGAATAAACTTATACTAAATTATTTATTGTAGTGTAAGGCCAACTTAATTTGGAATTGTAATGTTTTGATTGCTAAGATTTGCATAACATGCATGATTTTGATTCAAATTTTGTTTTTAATTTTAATTTTTAATTTTTGTTTTATACAAACATTATCTAATATATTTATATAAATAATTTACATCAATAAACAGCTTTTAATTCTCTATAATACGGAAAAAGTTGTGCATTGTGTTTTCGTTCGGTCATAACTTCCGTTAACTTCAATTTATATATTTTTGAACTCATTCAACAATAAAGAACAAAGGCCGGTCATTTCAGCTAAATATAGTGTATACATGCTGTGAAAATCAAACTCCATTCAATCTACTTTAATTACAGTACGTAGATTTACTACGTCTATTCTTTTTGGCATGCTCACAATCGAAAGCAGGATTGCAGCTAAAATTTGTGGATGTTCTTCACTAATCACTAGGTTATTTTCGTATCAGTATCTACTTAAATTTCAAAAGATTTCGAAATTTACGCAGTCTTGTTTTGTTCAACTAAATAAAATTGGCAATCTTGTCTTTCTCGCAGTCTTGTCTTGTTCAACGAAATAAAGTAGTCGCCGTTCTGGTGACTATTTCTTAGGCTTCCGCGCTGGTAGCCTTTAGGCCAGATAGTACGCAAACGATTAAATAATATTAAAAGCTCTGGCAAGCAAACGTCAAAACATCAGAACTAAATAAATGAAATTGATTAAGAAAAGCTCAGTTTGAAGTACTGTAGAATGGGAGCGCTTCTATTGACCGTATGACAAAAGGATCTCGGAAAATTTTGCGCGGCTACTGGTTTCCAAATTTCAATTTGATTCATTCATTTATGCGTGTGACCAGAATTTAGAGGCTGTCTAACCAACCTAGAACACTCCTTTTGGGTTCTATTTGCAAGTTTTTGTCAGGGTGGGAAATTTAGGGCGGTGGGGTGCTTGGCATTAATGGGAAAAGGGCACTAAGTGCTTTTTCCAAAGAAATCAGGCGCACTGCCGGTTCTGGAATCGAATCACAAGCTATGCCGTTGCAGAAACTTTTTAAAATTAATCTTATCGGGCAGTTGGATGCTCTTGAGTATGTTTACGGAAACTTTCTTTCGATGATTTATCGCGTCAAAAAGCATTAGTACATTGTCAACTTTTTTTTATCTTTTGTTTATGATACAACTTTGTAGATGATTTAATTTCATTGACAGTTAGTCATCTTAATGCTGCCCTTTCCGTCCAAACATCTGTGGTGTGATGAAGCGTTGTCACTGCTGATCATAATAACTACAGTGGAGAAAACAAACACGCCGAACATTAATAATATTTATTGTTTGTGACGAGACAAAAGCCGAAGCATTTGGATGAAATTTCAAGACAATAGCAAAACTAAACGCGCTCGTCTCAGGAATGGCAGGCCAGAGGTTCAAATTTCGGGCTGGTCAAAAAGGACACAGTTTGCCAAATGACATAGAGATGGGCCCTTCATACCAGTTACACGCTTTGGTGTAATGCGTCAGCGAGTATAACAAAGATTTGATTTTGATTTTATAAGAAAATAAATCGAACTTAGTTGTTTTTAAAAGTTTTAAAGTTTTTTGCGATTTTTATTGCTGAAGTTTTTTTTCCACCAATGAACTTCAATAAGAGCATCCTTTTTCCACCAATGAGATGGAACTGCTTTTTTTCAGTCAATCACAGTAAAAATATTCTTACTTTACTAATTGGATTTGAGGATTTTTGACCGTTCAGGTTTGCAGAATCGTTTTGCTTTCTATCAATTAATAAACAGCTTAAAGGAAAGTTCCATGCTCGAAAACAGAACCCAATGGGAAACATGCCATTACATTATTGTTCTAAACGCGCAACAATAAATTTTGGGGTAAGACTGGCAGCTTTTTATCCGTAGTTTTACAATAAAAAATTTATTATTCTATTGTTCTTGCTCATTCTTAATTTTAAATTTGGGCTATTTTCAATGTGATAATTGTTTTTGACTGATTTCGCTCAACATTTAGTCATTGACGTTGTTCTTCGTTTGTTTTTAAATTTTGACTACATCGGGCTTCTTGTTCTCGTGCCTCACTGTAAATTGATTGTTGTTATTACTAGCTGCATGAGACCAATTTCTGACTGGAGAAAAAAACTTTTCAAATTTTTTGATTGTGGTTATTAACTCAGATATATACTGTTTTGCATACATTTTTTGACCATGAATGCGATTTCATTTTTTTGAGAACAATAATATAAAAACACAAGAACATTTTTGTTTATTAAGAACAAAGCCAATAAGAAAGAATTTATTCTGCAATAAAATTTAGGAACAACTTGCCTCGACCTAAAACTTACAGATTCTTGAAAATATGTTTTCCACCCTGCAACCACTTCATTTTAAAGTTACGTCTCACTGTTACGTTTTTTAAAGTTTTTTTTTTTTATCAGTCTATAAGGTAGTCATTCTTTATGATACTGCAACTCGTCCATTACGTTCCAAGCAATTTGTCAAAAAGTTCTATGCAATTTTTCTATAGCTCGAGAATTACGTTGACTTCCTGTAATAATATGCCACATAACACGAGTTAAACCCACATAACGTTGCTCAAAACTGTTTCTGATACATTTATGACTGTGAGCTATGGATGAATTATGCAGCGCAAACTCAGGGATAAAGACTTAAATGTTGATTAACTCAAGCCAAAGCTTTGCGAGAAATTGATTGAATTTTAGTTACTATTGGTCGTTTAAGGGTTATTTTTGAGAGATTGCTGGGTTGTATTTTGACGCTTCTGAGTCTCAGGGCCCAAATTCTATGTCAACTAACCAGTGGTCGAGTGGATACAGCGTCTGCTACTGAAATGGTAGACTCGGGTTCGATTCCCTGTCGGGTCAAACCAAAGATGATAAAAATTGGTATTCACAGCTTCCCTGTTTGAAGTCCAGCAATTAAAGGGACAGTGTGAAATATCCACGGTGTGTTGTAGACAGGTGGCAGCTTGACTCGAAGACCGAAAGGTTCCTCTGCTGTCTCCTGGCCAAGACAACTTGGTGAATAAAATGCAATTATAATTATGTTTCCACCTCTGCTGGCACCGAAGGCCTCATAATCTATGATGGCAGTCGGGAATTGCAGGGCTCAGGTCTGGATTTTTGCTGACGAGTTTCCTAAAGCCTTGGTGTAATCAATTGAAAATGGACTCGAATCCACGCATAACTACATTACCTTTGAGACTGTTACCAGGTGGAAACTCGTTAATTTACGTTGAATTTTCTAGAATATAGCCAGTTTCCTCTGAAATGAGTCGTTGCTTTATTCTCTGCTGTTTTACTCACAAGAACCACAAGCTTACCAACTACAATGCCCGGAAATGTCTCAAATCTCTACTTTTTTGTTTCACAAAAGCACTTGCAACTGCCTCTTCAGACTGCAGCTAGCAATCTTTTTTAATGCTCTTTTTAAATGTGTTGTGTTTCGAAATATTGACAAAAATAATTTTTCAACTCGCAAAGTTACGACACAAGTTTAATTTCATGTTTGTCGTGAGCCGTGATTGATGTTTATTTATTTATTTTTTAAAGTACAAGGTCCAATAAAATTTTTGAGTTGTTTGAATTGTTCAGAGCTCTTAGAAACTCAAGTTCAAAAGTCAATATTCTAGTTCATCAAACTTATTGAAATTTGCGCAGATTGCTTGCTTTATTTTTTAAAGTACGATTGCTAATAATAATTAAGCATCGACAAAGCGGAAAACTTTATTTGTACTTGGAAAAGTTAAAAATAAAGCACGAAAGAATGCCTGCATGATAACAATAACCATCTGCATGATAACAATTAACAGTAACCTTGTTGCTTTCTCAGAGCTACAGTATCGATAAGTTACAGACTTACAGTTAACACAATCAACAAAAAACTCTTCAACAGCGCTCAAACTGTGGTTCTTCAACTACAAAATTTAACTTAAAGGGTATTGTTTTGTCAAATCAGTTGTTACGTCGATGTTTGTGAAAGTGTTACGTCTTCGTTACCGCTTTAATCACCTCAGACGCTGAGACCTTTCAGATTTGAAACTAAAATAGAATTTGCAATCTGATTACGAATACCAGTTTGATATTTACAAGCAAACCGCATCAGGTAAATGTTTACGTGGGCCAATGGCAAGGTATGCAATTTGCTTGCAGCAAGTCAATTATTTTGTTATAGTCGGTTACACGCTTTCTGACCTGAAGGGCTACCTCGGAAAGAGTCGCTAAACTATGGCGTGTCGTTTATTTAACGTGCTAGACGTCAGTGGCGCAACCAGGAAAATGGAGGCTTTAGCCCCCTTTGTCAATTAAACTAGAAAATCTTACCCAGAGATGCAAGCTTAAACGTGTTATAAACTTGTACTGAACGAGCTGGTAATTAATTGGCTTTGAAATCTTCACAATTTAGTTTTTTTCAAGTAATGTGATTCGAGTGGTGTAAAATGGCTATTATTTTCCAAAAATTTACCAAAATTTACCAAAAAGGCCCCCAGACTACCATCTGTGATACGCTTGAGTTGCACCAATTTGCTCAGGACGCCGCCCATAGTGAGACATTTTTCGACCAAATAAATTTTAACTTTAATTCAAGTCCCCTTTCTTAGCACAATCCTGGTTGCGCGCTTGTTTGGCGTTACCGAATTTTTCAGTTAAATGAACCAAGGCACGCGAAAGCGTTTACCGTACCTCAAAGCGAGCAATGCAATAATATTTTTTTTCCTGCAGGATAATGCTCATTCAGAATCAGGAAATTATCGAAAACAAACATAAAACTATTCGTTATTCGGAAAATTGGATTTCGGAAAAAAATTAGGAAAAATTAACCATAGTTTCAACGTAGCGATACACGGGTAGCCATCAATTTTTTCGATCTCAAAAGTACTTCGATTATAACTTTAACATTCTTACTAAAATTCTCTTGGATTTTGTGTTGCTAATAAGTAGGACATACTGTCTAGCTCAATATGTTTAGCTTATTTAATTCTTAGTTTAGTTCTGATTTTCAAATCATAATTTCAAATTTAATTTTCCGAAATTTTTAGCTGGTTTCGACTTGTTCTCTTAAAAAATAAGGAAACAAATTTTCATCGCAGTCACGCAACGCGTGTTGCATTTACGTGTGAAGCAACTGCTCTATGAGTTCATAAACAAGGTGACTAACATCTCTGGACTATAGAAAGAACGTCAGCAAGCTACCATATTTTAAACATATTGCTAATGATTTACGAATATCCTGCATACTCTATTTGAGACCCCGATAATCTTCTCAATTTTAAAGCAAGATTCCTTTGGCTTTCCGGTGATAATTCGGTATATTTTTCTTTTATTTTGACCGAGAAATAATGTTTTGAAAAATATATCAACAGGTTTTAGCATAGCAATTAAATTGAACATTTTTTACATAATTATATGAATAAGCGTTTATACATGTCATGCATTACCAATTTCAGCACGCCATATTTCAAAAGTTGTTGGTCAAAGTGAAAGGATCATTTAATTAACTCTCTATAGTAAGGATTAAAGATGCCGAGAATATTAGTCAAGTTTGTTCGTCAAGATTACAATGGTAGTTTGCAAAGGTTGTAAATTGTACAAGCAAAAAAGAAAAGAAAATGGAGAATTTCTTGCAAATTTTATTGTCCGCAGATTACCACAGTTGTTTATTGCGTCAGAGTAGTACCATAGATTGCTTTTATAAGGTGTGGTAGCAACGCCAGGCAATTAAATTTTTTCTGTGTATTTAAATGCAGTAGTGCATCACGCCGAATGCCATAACATTTCACTCGTTTTATTACCAGATACAAACTTTTTGATTATGGAGAAAAATTACAAATTTTTGTCAGTACGCAAAACCAATAACGATTGTTTTGGTTTCATTGCCATTACATGCTGTAGATTATATACTCCTCAACCGAAACATTATTTTTGTTTGATTTTTACACAACATACTGTACGAGAATGCGTGATTTACTAATAGCCCAACAATAACAATAGACTATTTATTTTAAATTGTAGACAATTCAAAAGTAACTTCCTACAAGTTTTACGTAGATATAAAGCGATTGAAAATAGTGCTAGCATATTATAAAAAGGACAATTAGTGATACGGTTAAAGTAATTATGACAAAACTGCACTCAAAAACTCATGTATTGTTCTAAATGAGTGAGTAGCAAAAATAGTTTACTCATAGACAAGATAATTGACTGCAAATATTATAAACAATCTTCTCGCTAATCCGCGTTCGCTCATTGATCTGTAGGGTATTGCTGCTACTGAAATAGCAAAAGTGAGGCGACTTATCTCCAGCTGCTGCTTCCGCAATCTGCATCCTTCACAGAAACATGGGTTACGAAAAAGAAATAACCAGAACGTGACATCGCAAGCAATATCTGGGGACTTCACGGCATTATCCAACTTTTACTAAATTTTATTAGGCATAAAATTGTGATCCGATTGCTTTAAATGAATTTGTAAAAAATGTGGTTGTTGATAGTCCGATCAATAATTTAAATGCGCCCTTTTCAAATTTTGTTTCACTAACTTAAATCGCTTTGTGGTTATTCGAGTTCAAAACTTAAATCTCTCGAAGTTATCAAAAATAATTCAGTAACCAGGACATGGTATGGAATGGAATGGAAGACGATTTTTCCATATTTTATACTAGCAATTTTCTTCCATTCCATTTCCATTCCATACTAAAAATCTTTAATTCCATATTCCATTCCATACTAAAATTTTGTTCCATATTCCATTCCATACTTCCCTACCAAGGTAAGTTTAGACCGAAAGCTACGCGTAATATGTTTTGTACTTTTGCAACGTTAAGCGTACCTTTGGAAGTAGTCGCTAACAAAGTTAAGCAACACAGTACGGTGCATCTCATCCCATATTTGAAGCACTATTGCAATGAGCTACCACAAAAATTCACTCAGCATAAAAATATTAACCACTTAATCAACAGACAATAGGTTGATGGGTATGCAACTATGCACTGGGTTTAATGATTGCAAGTTTGTAATCACACAAACTATGAAATTTGGCCTAGCCAAACTGCCAAAAACATTTTACAGAAATACCAAAAAAAGCTTACACGCAAAAAACAAACAAAAACAACAAAGAATGAAGCTCAATCGAGAATAGAAAAGTAAATACAAATTTTTGTTACGGTGGAAGAAAAAGTTTTGTCACTTGGCAAATTCAGTGCCATTGCTACGGGGGGCCAGGGGGCCTTACCCTCCAGTTGGTTTACTAAAAAGTACGTTTATTGGAACATCATGTTAGGTCAAGAAAACCGGCAATGACGCAAAAAGGAATAATAACATTCAATCCTACGTACTTGATTGAAGTTACCTAGATTAGCAGTATATTAGAGTTTTTAAATACCCAAAGTTTAGTGGTTCAAGTTTCAAACACCAGATTTAACATCCAAAATTTAGACCTCTGAACCTAATCACTAATAAGTCATCACGTACCAATTACGCTAGTCATATCAATTTCAAAACCATAAACATTTGCATCGCATTCAATACGAAGTATTCTAAGCCCGACTGCTCGAAGCCAGTGTTTCTCAAACTATGAGTCGGGACGCACAACGGGCCGCTAAGCGTTTACGGATATACTGGCAGAACTACGTGGGCAAAAGCTGGCTTTAGCCACTCCCAGCCAAGTCATTTGAAAAATTTAACGCTAAAATGCAAGCGTTTAAACGTGTTTCTGAATTGACTTGTGGGTAAAGTAGGGGCTGAATGGGCTCAGCAATTTACCTTTTCTACTGGCTTCTAAAAGCATGCGAAATGTGATACAAATGGCGTTGAAATAGTTATTTTTCTCGAAAAATCAAAAAATCACCCAGCGACAAGGGCCTTCAACCCCAGACCTTCGTTTATACGAGATGATTGAGCTGCAGCATTTTGCTCAGCTTGCCACCCAATCGATCAAGGCATTTTTCAAACAAAAAAACTTTAACTTTCAAGCCCCTTCTTAGCAAAATCTTGGCTGCACGCCTGTTTACGGGTGTGTCGTAGAGTAGAAATGTAGACCAACAATATCGTTTATTTCCTTTTTTAATGTAGACCAACAAAATCGTTTATCGTTTATTTCCTTTTTCTAAGACCAGCTGTTTTTGTTTTTTTAGAGCACACTCAAGGTTGTTTAGGTCGCTATCACTGCTGCAGATAGACTTTTCAAGTGACTTTGGGGCGGAAACGAAAGGAACTAAAAAACGCTACCGGCCTTACATGTCTTTTTTTTAAGCATGATTACAGAAGTTTAAAATTGCGCATAATTTGCCTCCAAACAAGATTAGTTTTAGTGTGTAAAAGTTCAGTCTATTTTTGTGCCTCTTCACTTTGTTGCTCTGGCGACAGCACTAGACAAATTGTCACTCTCAAAACAAAAATTAAGCCTGTCAGCATCAATGCAGCTGCAAAATTGCAATGAACATATGCTACGATCTGATGATGCAAATTCCGTATTCAATATGGTATAGTTACATGGGGCACGGCAAACAAAGCACTTATGCAAGAACTTGATCAACATGAAGCTAAATAATATAGTTCGTACAATAACGTATAGTAGCAAATATAGTTGTCCGATGACTTCTTTATACAAAACCTTAAATTTTTTAAAATTAGATTTACCTACTTGAACTAGCCAAATTCATCTTTCAGCTTCATGACAAGAAATTTAAAACTGCTCTCAACGACTGTTTCGTTGATATCACCAAAATTCAGTCACAATACAAGAACAAAAGATAACTTAGTATATTTCAAACGTCGCGTTCAAACGTCAGCTGGGTATAAGTCTCTGACGTACAGAGGAATTGAATAGTGGGGAAAAATTGAACCTGATGTAATAGAACTATCTTGGTTAGCATTCAAAAAAAAAATATAAAACATAAAGCTATCCAAAACTGTATTTCATTTTGACCTGCTTTGCTCCATATTCTGGAAATCCATCATTTGACTGTGTAACACTGTGCATTAATTTTCCCTTGCGATAATACCAGTTGAACAAAATAATTGTCTGTTTCTTTTCAATTTGATGGTTTTTTTCTTCTCTAAGTTTTCACACTGTCAAGTAACAAAAAGTCAGGAAACACCTTGGATTGAAAAACCTTCGGATTCATCGGTGCTTCCTGGCCTGAACAAGCTTACCGTAATTTTGTTTTATGTGTGTTTGTTTTGTATGTGTTTGTATTGCTCAGGCGAATAAACTATTTTCTATTCTATTCTATTCTATACTATTTCCGCAATGTTTATAACCGAATTACCCTATTTATTTGTCAACAGATGATTAGCTGCTTTACGCTTCCTAATATTTTTAGTTATCGGTATCCGTATATATTTTTTTGTAAATGCCATGGGCAAAATCTAGTATGGAATTGGCAGGGATGGGGATTGGTATGGCAGTATGGAAAATTGTCTTCCATTCCATTCCGGCAACTTCCATATTCCATACCATAATTGCCGTTCCATCTTCCATTCCATTTTCCATTCCATTTTATTCCAAGCCCTGCCTGTAACGTCAATCAAAAAGCTCGCATACCAGTTTACCATACAACGGCAAATCTCAGCACTTTTTGCGAGTTCTTAAACAGTTTTTCACTCCATTTGAAATTATATAATGCGGCCTTTAAAATTTCAGGGACTCACAAGCATGATTCTGAAAACGCTCTTTCGCATCGCAATTCAACGTATTAGTTTTGGTACACAGATTGTTTTGAAATTAAAGCCCCCTCCTCAATAGCATAAACTAAAATAAAAAAAAGTGCTCAAATTATGCTAATTTAAAACAGGCATTTATTTAAGTTTTTTGTGGCTACCCAGTTTGCTTTTGTGAAGATTTAGCTTAGAAGTTGAAAGGTACTGAGCAGTGCCGTCGCCAAAGCAACCAAAATGAGGGGGTACTAGCCGAAAGTGGGAGGGGGGCTCCAAGACATACTGAAGTTTTTTCACATAAAAACTGATAATTCACCGCTACAAATTAAGCGCTACTTTAACAATTTTGTACTCATATTTGAAAAACGAGATGTATAAGACCGATATCGTTTTTTAGATCTTTTCGTATCCAGCCCAGATAATTGCCTGAAAAATCTGTCTGCAACAGTGAATTCCACCAGAACAGACCCGGCGCCACGGGGGGGCATACCGGGGACGTGCCCCCCAAATGACTGCTTTTGCCCCCCAAACGAAAACTGTGCCCCCCCAAGCGAGGACTGTGCCCCGAAGAAATTAACAGGATTGGGGCTATACTGGAGTGCAAATCGAGGCCCAAATTGGTGTTTTTTTTTTACTGACAACGGATTTCTTGACGTTTTTGGGATGAAGACCTTTTTTTTTTGGAGATCACCTGTTTTCGGCCGGAAAAACTGCTTGAATTTGCGATTTCGGGCGGAAAATCTCTTGCAATTTCTGTTTCCGGCCGGAAAATCCCTTTGAATCTTTGATTCCCACCTTGTTCACTTGATCCAGACTGGGATAAATTTCTGGTGCCCCCGTGCCCCTCTCGAATTCACACAAACTAAACTGCTCGTGCCCCCAAAATTTATTTCTGCCCCCCCAGTCACGCTATCCTGGCGCCGGGCCTGCACCAGAAGCGCAACTAAGATTTTGCTAAGAGGGTGGGGGCTTGAACCAAAAGTTGTTTTTTTTTGCAGAAATATTGTCTTATTTAGGCCCCATGCTGAACAAACTGATGCAACTCAAGTGTATCGCAGAAGAGTCCTGGGGGCGGAGCCTCCTGCAGCTGAATGATTTTTGTGATTTTGCGGCAAAAATAGCAATATTAACGCCATTTCGTTTTTGAAGCCAAAGAAATAACTCTAGTAAATTGCTAAAATTCAGAAGTCATTAAAAACATTAAACTGCCTAGCTCCTTCTGCCTCCTCTCTATACTTCAGGTTAAATCCAAACAAGCGTGTAGCCAGAAATTCGCAATGGGGGGCTGTTTTGGGGGTCTGAGGGTGGAGCCTCCAGCCGCCGGAGGCCAATGGGGCCTGAAGGCGGAGCCCCCAGAGCTCGAAAATTTTGCATTTTTTGGCTAAATAACTTACTGTAATTTTAGGCCTGTTTTAATAAAAAAATAATGCTTTTAAAACGTGGCTTAGAAATTGGCAGTGCAAACATGATTAAACTGGTTGCATAAATGGGCTATTTGGGGGGGGGGGTGGCTAATGGTAAAACTTTAGTTCTCTTATTCAGATGCTGGTAAATTATAAAAGCGAATAGTTCAATAAAACTCACACGGAGTAATTTATTTCGTATACAGTTTATAGAGAAAAATAATTGGGGGGGAGGCTAATGAAAAAAGATTTGAGAGAACGGATTGGTAATTAACTAATACTGAAAGCCCCCCCCCCCCATTACTTAGTTTATAGTATATTTACTGATAAAATCTATGTTTAGCATTTTTACACTTGCGATCAAATATGATTGGTTATTTTTGACCATTTTTCAAAGTTTTCATTTGTCTGTTAGTTTTATTTTTGACAAATTAGCCCCCCCTCCCCCGCTGAATATATGTTTCAAAAGATGTTTTAAATCATTCTTTAGTTCTCTCCAGTGCATAAAACAGTCTCAAAAGTGTTAAAAACGTAGCGTTTTTCTCGTTCTGCATTTTGGTCAACATGTCAATGGGGGGCTAAAGCCCCCCAAGGCTAAAGCCCCCCTGGCTACGGTACTGAATCCAAAACTTGTTTAAGCGCTTGTATTTTGGGGTTAAATCTTTTAAATGACTTCGCTAAATAAGGCCCTTCTCTCTGGCAGCGCCATTGACTGCGACCTAAAAAAAATCTTGAGTGTGCTAAAAAAAACTCAAAAAGACCTAAAAGAGCAAAAACAAGTGGTCTTTTAAAAAAATTTTTCACGTATTGTTTCAGGTCATAATCACAAACAAACAGACATGGGCACGATCTTGATCTTCAAGATCACATTATTTTAATGATCTGATCTTGATCTTCATTTTGAAGATAAAAATCACTTTCATTTTTAAATGTCACGTAGGGTAATCACAGCCAAGCCCAGGTTATATGATATTTTGAAGCTATTTTATGGCTCCGACACGGAATGGAGTCTAAACTGGAGAAAGTAAATCGCATTTGCTGTGGCAGGTGGTACAGACAGGACAGGTACGAACCAGTACGGCAGTACCTAACTTACTAACTTGAGGAGAAAATTAATCACAAATCAGCTTTATTAACTACGGAATGTTTGCAGGCTTGAAGCATTCTATCGACAATAGCACTGTTTTTTTGCACACCATTAACAGATTACCGGTAGTAAAGAAAACTGCAGAAGCTAATACTGAAAAAAAAGTGCTGGTAGTGGTAGCAGTGCCAGTACCGTTAGTAGCCTAAGCAAACATTAGCACGATCTTGATCTTCAAGATAACATTATTTTGATGATCTGATCTTGATCTTTAAGATCACCAAAAAGTGGTGATCTTGCCCTTCTCTGCTAACAAAGTACCCGTAACGATTCTATAAGGTTACATCCCTATTCCGCGACACATCCGTAAAGGCGTGTTAATAAGACGGATTATTGCGTCACATTTTTGTGTTGCAGTTGGTGGCCAGCAATTTCGTAAAGAATCGAGAAAACTTCAAACGAGAATTATGTTTGAACATTACTATTCTTTTTTCCATTATTGCGAGTTGTCTTGTCGTTGCGTGATATTCAAAAACGTATTCTGAGTAAACCAAAATCGGGAGCACAAGTAGTCGTTAGGGGGGCATGGCCCCCCCCCCCCCTTAGCGACGGTACTGATGCTGAGAACGCACCGGCATTTCAGCTTTTTATTGCTTACCAATCCATCTGTTTATTGTTTTATTATTGTTTTATTGTTTATCCATTCATCTAATTTTTTCTGATTCATTAGCTATCTAACCCAGCTACTCGACAGAAAAGTGGATGAAATTTGTAATCAAAAATAGCTTGGTAGAAACACGTTAATGAACTTCAAACTATAGTCTAATGAAGAAAACTTCATAAATTTTCATGTAACCATAGTAGAAGCTAGTCATGCAAAACTCACGCTCGTGCCATTGCCTTTTTCTCATACATTTGGTTTAAATATGACATTTTTTCATTGCATTGTTGCAAGATGCGTAGTAGTGGTCATCGTGCTCAGCTTCCAACTATCGCATCTGGGTTCGATTCACGCTTGGGTTGCAGATGCGTGGTATGGATGAATACGGAGTATAGATGCAGTCAGTACCCAGGAATGGGGAAGGAAACGCACGAAGCTATCTTTTTTTTGCTTCAAAACCTTGCATTAAAGTTAGGGTTGGGGCAGCGATGCCAGCCTGAAGGATAGCAATTACCTATAGCAGCAGTTTTTTCGCTTACGAAAGCGATGTATCGTTACTCTTTAGTGCGGCTCCCGGCGTAAGTTTTGAACGACTAGCTCCTCGTTGTACGCAGTACAGGAAGGGACCATAATTTCGAAACACGCTGTATAATTACTAAACAGACTATTTAGCACTAAAACTTTCTAACTTAAATTCTTTAAAAACCTTAAGCCATAAGAAAAAGTATACTTTCTTAATGTCACAGGTGGCAGTTTCGTGAAAAAAAAAAAGTCAGCCATGTAGCTCAAGTTTATCAAAGCCATTAAGCTCAAATAGAGTATGACCAATGACATCGCAAGCGATATCTAGGGATCTCCAATTTGAATGTTTCGATGTTATTTTGTGTTTGCATTTTTTTCCTGTCTTTGCTCAGAATTTTTTTGTTTATGATTATGTCTTTGATGCTGTAATGTGTATTTAGTTTATGATTCTGTTTAGTTGTTAAGTTTGCTTTACTTTTTAATACCTACTCCTTCCGAAAACTCGTTTTATCTAACGGTTCAAAAGTTCAAAAATTTAGTGCCCCATTTGAGGGGGCTCCCATGTTGGTACCCCTAAATTCTATCTCTTCTTGATATTTGCCTACGCTGAAAAATTCATCTGTCTGGCATCAGTGGTTAAAAAGTTTGAATTTTGGCTGTTCTGTTTCGGGGGGAAGCCCCAGTTTGAGACCCCAAACTTTAATCTAATTTTATCTTTTTTTATATTTGCTTACCTCAAACACTTCATGTTTTCAGCTTAAAAGGTTAAAAACTTTGAATTTTGGAGGGCCTCGTTTGAGGGTACTCCACATTTTTGAACCCCATTTTTTGTTGGGTTTTTGCTGATTTCTAATATCTACCCATTCCGAAAATTCGATACATCTGCCTCTAATGGTTTAAAAGTTCAAAATTTTGTGGCCTCGTTTCAGGAGAACCCCCCATTTTAGAAACCCTAAATTTTGTAAAATTTTATCTCTTTTTTATATTTACAGTGCTGTTCGAAAATTAAGAGACCACATGCAACTTTTTTGACAATTTTATTTTCACCAAGTCTTGGAAGTGTATTTTTTCTCACAACCCCTACATGTTATATATCGATGAACTCATAGGTGGGCAAGTTAATGCAGAACGTTAGCTTCGTTAACCACTAGCCGTTAACAAACTTCACACCTCCATTAACGTTAATTCGTTATTTCCAGCTTTAATTAAAAGAAGTTAATGAAGTCCGTTAATTCGTTAACATTTTGCGTGTCATTTACATTTTTTTTATTCAGTCGCTTCTAGAACACGTATTGACGCTGTTGAGCTGATTGTAAGGAAATATTTATTGCTGTGGTGGTCTTTTTGTGCTTTGGAAGTTACATTTTACAGTCTAATCTAATTTCAAGATAAAAATAAGTTCAAATGCACTAACGAAGCTGCGATCGGAAAATCTTTGGAAATTATGAACAGCGATAATTAATAGACCTATGGGGCTGCAGCTTATTGTATGTCACAAAAAGAGCTCCTTTCTTCGCTCTCTTCTATAAAACTAGTGCTAATACTCAACAAGTGTAACCAGTGCAAACTGGTTTGTACTGCTACGATGAATGAATGGTGCAAGATGTTAACGATAAAAACGTTAACGAAAGTTAACAGAACTTAAGGGAAGTTAATTTAGTCCGTTAACATGAAAAAACTTTTTAACGGATTAACGAGTTAATGAAAAAGTTAGCTTCGTTATTAACGGATTAACGGACTTGTGTCCACCTATGGATGAACTCAGAATTTAGAGCGGAATTCGTAGATAGGCCTACAGTTTTATTTTTGTGCAATAGGTTATTGAAAAAATGAGATGAAATTAAGCAGGTGATGAAAATGTTCCTGCATACTGACTAAGTTCGCTAGGACATTTTTATTATGTATTTGCCATGAGAGAAGACTTTAAATCACTAAAAACGACAAAACAATCTTCTCTTGGCTCTTTTTAACATTTGATGACCCTGAAAAGGACCGTTTTTGCGACATTTCGTTATTAGTACAGTGGAATTCGGTTAATAAATCCACGGTTAATAAATCCAGCTGCTTATTACATCCAATTTGCTTGGAACGGAATCGTCTTGTGCATTTTAGAAAACGCCGTTTATTAAAGCCGCCGCGTATTAAATCCAAAACCGGTTGTCCCGAGGTGGATTTATTAACCGAATTCCACCGTACTTCGTTGAAAAGCCTTTATTCTGAATCACTGCTTTGCACCGTCTCGGCATGCTCTGCACAAGGTTGCAAAGTTCTTCCGGTGTAACAATATGTTGCCAGGCTTGAATAATATTCTCAATCAGCTCTCTCTTGTTGGATGGCTTATTTTTGGCCATGATATCGCTAATTCTGTGCCATAAATTTTCAATAGGGTTTAGATCTGGTGATTGGGCTGGCCAATTCATCTGGGCCACCCGATGAGATTGCATCCACCTTTTCACTAACTTTGCTCGATGGCAGGGAGCATTGTCGTCTTGAAATATCCAGCATTCATCCGGAAATAAACTTCGGGCACTGGCAAGCAATTATGTTTCCAACACAGCAGCATATTTGGTGGCATTCATCATCCCCTCACAGATGTGCAATCTTCCAATGCCATTTGATGCCATTCAACCCCAAATCAGCACACTAGTTGGATGCTTGATAGTAGGCGAAATGCACTGAGGGCTAAACGCTTCATGAGATCTTCTTTGAACAAAGTTGTTTCCAGCATGATTTTGGATAGTAAAGGTGCTCTCATCACTAAATATGAGTATGACCTTTTATCCCAATCCTCACTTGTCCAGTTCAAATGCTCTTTCACCCAAGCAATCCTGGCCTTTGTTTGCTTTTCCGATACTTTTGGTTTCTTTTTCGCTTTCCATCCCCTTAAACCACTTAATATCGTAGCAATTTTTTTCGAATTTTTGATGCTGACGCTTCCACTAGAGATGGCAACAGCGCAGCGTACGCGGCCGCGCGCTGTTGTTGGTGTACCGCGCCGCGCAGCGTGGCAACTAAAATCTGCATTACGTCACAGCGTCAGCGCAGCGCCGCGTGCAACAATTTTTTACATTTTTTTGCAATTATTGCTGGTGATTTTCTCTTTATGAACAATAATGGTTAGTCTGGATGTAACTATTGTATGAATTGAAGACAATGCATGCTACTAAAACAGTAAAAGGTGCCTTCAGTTGAAGTTTATTTTTTCAGAATGCGGAGCATTCTAGAATCGGCTATTTTGGCTACAAAAAACTTAGTTTTAATCGGCTGAAAGTGTTTTTTGATACCAACAAAAAGATTTTGGTTTTGGTAGGCTAGACTAGGAAAGGTTTAGGATGTTGGGTAAGTAAGAAGATGAAACAAAGGCAAACAAATGTAGAAGAAACAGGTTTGTGGGAAACAATCATCATAGTAGAGGCACAAAACAAAGCTTAGCGACACACCCACCAAGTACGCAGTAGGCCTATGGTATTGGTACAAGCCCAAAGCTAGACAACAGTTTCTACTACACATGCGCTTGCATTTTAGAGTGACTGAGTTAGTTCAGTGTAGCCTATTTGTCAACAGGTCATGGCATCAAGAATTAGTCTTTCGGTCATATGTCTGTAGCCTATCTCAGATCTGGTAGACCTATGTTCTATGTAGTAGAGTAGGAAGACTAGGCTACCCAAATTTCCAATGACAGAATAGCCTACGTAGTAGCAAAATTTATTCCACAATCAAACACACATGCAAACAGCAAAGGTATAATACATAGGGTAGTTTCATCGAAGTGTAGTATGGTAGCTTGTGACAGCATGCAGAGCACGTGATACGGTACCTTATATTTCATTATTTGAGCTACTGGTTCAGGATTAGTACAGTAGTTGCATGGAATCATCAGGTAGACTGGTAGATTGTTTTTGATTGCCAAAACATGATGCAGAAAAACTGATAGAAAGCTCACACAAGGCAGATTAAACCCGAAGGCCTATAATTGAAACGACTGATCTCACGTTGCATGTTTTTTAGTTTTTACTCTGCCATTTTTAAAGTTAACGAGTGCGAAGTTTCAGACTTTTACTTATAACTCAATAATGGTTTGGTCTAGCTACATGAAATTTTGATAGCAGTTTGAGATTCATAAGTTATTTGTGTGTGCCAAATTTCAAGGCAATGAGTCCCGTAACTTCAGGTTTAGGACCCGAAAACTATTTCAAAAGTTTTAGGACCCGAAAACTATTCTAATATTCAAACTTTAAAATTTCACATGGCTATATGTCGTAAGATACTTTTTCATCCCTACCTCCCTTACCTACACTTTTAGTGGCATTGAGTTTTTTTTTCTTTTTTCATTTTTTGCTTTCTAAATTTTGTGCACGCTTCTTCTACTGAACCACACAACATCGATATCTAATTTTTGTGTAAATTTGTTGAGCTGCAAATGCAATTTTGTCTCCTGAAATTTTTTGAGGTTTCTCCCCAGAACCCCCCAAAATGGGGCCCTAAAAAACTAATTTTTTAATTGCTCAAGCTAGGGTGATAGTTTTTTGTTTATATTGGTAGATATTTAAGCAACAAATAGTTTGACATAGTATGGAGGTACCACCCTCCCATGGGCCCCCAAATGGACTCCCCAGAAATTAGTTTTTTTTGAACGGCTTAAGTTGGGCATTACTTTTTTTTATATCAGCAGATGTTTAAAAAACAAATATTTTGACATGGTTTGAGTAAGCCACCTTTTTGAAAACTTTCCAAAATATTACCCCTAAAATCAATTTTTTACATGTCGTAAGCTAGAGAGCTAATTTTTTTCTGATGTTAGAGGAAATTTAAAGGATATTTAGCTTGCGGTGCAGCGCGGTGCAGCGTGAACTTAGTTGTGTTTGGATGCGGTGCGGTGCAGCATGCGGACAAGGTTTGCGGACGCAGCGCAGCATGCGGATGCATTTTTTGTTATGCGCGCCATCTCTAACTTCCACACCTGTACTTTGACGCCATTCTTGGCAAAGATCAGAGCTGGTTAGACGTCAATTAGATAGGGAGAGTCTGACCAGAGCCCTGTCTTGTCGAATGGTTGATTTCATCTTTCTTCCTTTTCCAGGTCTTTCTTCAAATTTTCGGTTTTCTTCCATCGCTTTATAGTAACATTAACACCAGTTTTGGAGCAACCCACCTCTGATGCAATCTTTCGTTTTGATATTACTTTTTTATGCAGGTAAACAATCAAATGCCTCTGCTCATCACTAAGATGTTGAGGCATCTTGACTTCTAAAATGGAACTAAACTTTTCTTCCTGCTGGTATCTGTCAGCTCAAGAATTCCCCCCATGCAACATGTGCCGTTATTACATCATAAACAGAATCAATTTAAATGGACTGGCTTGGTCATTCATATTGTTACCTAACATTTTTAGCAGATTTTTGCTTGTAGCAATTTTGGCAGTATTTAATATAAACAAAAAGTTCTTCTTTATCAATGCAGATATTACCGAAAGTATAAATAAAAAGTATAAAAATCACATTTGCATGACCCTGTTAAAATTCTGCATTCAATGATATATGACAAGTAGGGGTTGTGGTTACAAATGGCATACCAATTCATCACGAAAATCAAAAAATAGTTAAAATTTTAAGTGGTCTCATAATCTCGTACAGCAGTGTACCTACACTGAAAATTTTGTGTGCTTAGCACGAGTGGTTAACAAGTTCCACTTTCGACTGCCCCTGTTGAGAGGGCAAACCCAATTGCAGGACCCACAATTTTTTTCAAATTTTATTTTTTCCTTATGTATTTACTTTACTCAACAATTCATGTGTCTAGCTCTAAAAGTTAAAAAGGTTGAATTTTGGAAGGCCCGTTCGGGGAAAACCCCCCATTGTGGAACTCCCAATATTTGTTAGGTTTAGCTTATTTTTGATAACTACCCTCTCCGAAAAATTGATCCATCTAGTTGTAGCGGTTTGAGACTTTAAAGTTTTGGAGGACCCATTGAGGGGATCCCCAACCTAGCACCCCCGATTTCAGTCCCACACTAGTCCTCCCTGATATCTTCAGTTGCTCAAACTTTGAATACAGTTAGTGCGTTTAGCAGTTTAAAGTAGATAGCCGGAGAAGAAAAAGAAAAAAAGAAGAAAAATAATATTCAGGTTGGGGTAAACGAACATAAATAGAAGAAAGCGGTTGATAATGTGCTCAAAAATCACAAATCATTTTCCATCAAACTCGGTTTTTACCGAGATATATCGGTTCAAAATTGTCCACTTTCAGTCCGTTTTCGGCCTGAAATCAGTACTTAAATTGTAGGGGGATGCGTCCCCTTTTCGAAAGTTAGCGCTCCCCCTTGTCACGTACAATAATTTTGAATGCCTGAGTTATAATTATTTGCTGTGTTTTAACGTGTACGTGACTGATTTATTATACTTTTGCTACCTTTTTTGATTTAGAATATTCGAGATAATTCCTTTCTAGTATATTCTATACTGTCTTCTATTAGTCACCGGAATATTTTGGTTGTTTACCGTGCTTAATTGGTATATTTAGACTTGAAGCCAGTGACGTCATAATTATGTCGAAATTTGTTTATCATAAGCTCCTGTATTTTTCCTATTGTGACGTATCAATGATTTTTCTGGGATATTCGATAGCTTTTGCCGTAATAAATAGGCGGGTTGTTTTTCATTTTATTATTCTAATATGCTAAGAGTGGGTGATTTTAGGTATTAGTTTCGTAGGCAGTTAAGCCGAATTTGTGTATCTGGGGTTGGCTCATATAGCCGTTAAGTGAAAAGTGTTAGAGGAGCGATTTTGCTCAGTGAGAGGGGTTTTGTGTTCTAATCTTATATAGAACTTTTAATTTAAGATTGGTGTGCTGCTTTTTGAGATTCAAGAAGCTAAAGGAACTATCAACTGCCATTTTCGATTCGTCCATAACGTTTGTGTCAAAAGGACGCGTCCCAATGCGGTCGACCGGCTCTGTTGAACAACCTATCGAGCTACTCTCCGGGTTGACTTAATAACCAATTGCTCCGATTAATCTTTGACTTGTGGCTACGTTGGAGCTGACGCTACATCATACTCCTCCCTTTTACGCTGGCGACGGCACTCCATCGTCTCCAACCAGCGCAAGGGAGAGCGTCCACCACTCCAACGTCCTGGCGTGCTCGCCATTGTAACATACGTGTCAAAAAGACGCGTCCCAATGCGGTCAACCGGCTCGGTTGAACAACCTATCGAGCTACTCTCCGGGTTGACTTATTCACCATATCTCATTTGCACTTTCACAAGTGGCTACGTTGGAGCCGACGCTACGCGTCAATCGACATCTTAGTCGTTCTCTAGTTTCAGTCGACGTGGACGATTCCAGAGTTTAAGGTTGTACTCTAACCAAGTATGAACGATCGCGACACCCATCGAGATTTAGCGTCCCCCAGGCCCGGCGCCAGGATCAGAGATGGAACCGGTCAGGATTTTCTCGACCCGACCCGACCGGTAAATTTCAAAATCATCGTCGGTTGACCGGCCGGTCGACCGGTTTTTACAGAAGGTTTTTGTTCACTGTTTAATGTATCTAACGAAAAATTTTTAAAATGGGGGGGCATGGGTGACGTGTTAAAATTTGTGACTTTGGACAGGGGTCTCGGAAAAAAAATGACCCGATTTAAAGACTTTTTTGGTTAAATTTCGGTTTGAAAAACCTGTTTTGAGCAGCGCAAAACGTGCACAAAATATGCATAAAAAGAACTGAAGGGTACAAGCTAAATTATTAGACGTTCTTTCTAATGATATTATGCGAAAGGCCAAAAAAAGAAGTTACAATTTTTTAGCTATTGGTGACAGATTATTTGCAATTTGACGAGCAGCTAACACTAAACCGTTATGACATTGGCTAGAAAATATTCGAAATATAATGTGCCCCAGTAGTTTGTAGAAATGCTGCTACTTCAGAACAAGCCATGGCTAGTTAGATACACAAAAATAAGAGCTATGTCTTTCTTGCCCAGTGCAGAGTGTGGTAAATTTAAGTTGTAAAAAGCTTTTTAAAGCGGCAAGATTTTAGCATGTACAAAAAATCTGAAATCTGCGCCACTTCTACTCTTTAAGCTGATTAAAATGAAGCTAAAATGCCAGGTAGCAAATGCCTCTTCCCATAGGTCGGCAAGTTAATGCAAAACGTTAGCTACGTTAACCACCGTTCCGTTAACAAACTTTACACCTCCGTTAACGTTAATCCGTTATTTTCAGCTTTAATTAACGGAAGTTAGTAAAGTCCGTTAATTCGTTAATAGTTTGCGTGTAATTTACATTTGTTTTTATTCACTCGCTTCTACAACACGTATTGACGCTGTTGAGCTGATTGCTGTGCCGTCGCTATGGGGGGGCGTGCCCCCCCTAACGGCTGCTTGTTCCCCCATTTTGGTTTACTCAGAATACGTTTTTGGAACATCACATTACGACAAAACTACAGACAATGATGTAAAAAGGAATAATTACGTTTAAAGGTAATTCTCCTTTGACGTTTTCTCTATTCTTTGCGAAATTGCTGCATAAATCTGCCGCAGTAAGCCGTCTTATTAGCACGCCTATATTCGGATGTGTTGCAGAAGAGAGATGTAAGCCTGCAGAATCGTAGCGGTACTTAGTTAATGATTATGACATGAATCAATACGTAAAAACACTTTTCAAAGACCAGTTGTTTTGATATATAGAGCACGCGTAAGGTTTTGAGGTCGCAGTCAGTGACGCAACCAGGGTGAAGGGGCTTAAGCCCCCTCAGCCAAGTTACTTAGAAAATTTAACCTCAAAATACAAGCGTTTAAACGTACTTTAAACTTGACCCGAAGTAAGGAAGGAAAGAGGCTGAGCAATTTAATTCTTTGAAATGACTTCTAAATTTTAGCAAGTTAGTTATTCATATAGCTTCAAAAAGTGTGAAATGTAATTAAAATGGCGTTGAAATTGCTATTTTTTGCTGCAAAATCACAAAAATTGCTCAGCGGCTGGGGGCTCCGTTCTCAGGCCCAGTCCACAGTCACTAAATATTCAGAGACTATGCCCCGTCTGTGACGCACTTGAGCTACATCAATTCGTTCAGCACGGGGGATAAATCAGGCAATTTTGGGGCAAAAAAAACTTTTGGTTCACACCTTCTTAGCAAAATCATGGTTGTACGTCTGGTAGCATTTACTGCTGTAGGCTGGCGCCAGGATGGCGTGACTGGGGGGGCAGAAATAAATTTTGGGGGGCACGAAAACTTTATTTATGTAAATTCGAGAGGGGCACGGGGGCACGAGAAATTTATGCTAGTGTGGATCAAAAAAAAAAGGTCTTCAGTTCAAAAATTTCCACAAATTCTTGTTATCGTCTCAAAATTCTTGCGATTTTTCACGAATTCCTTAGGGAAGAACAAAGAAAAAAAAAAAAAGTCTTCGTCCCAGAAATTATATGAAATCCGGTGTGAGTCCACAACAATTACGAAAATACGGGCGGTAAACACCAATTCGGGAGTCTTAGGCCTCGATTTGCATTTCAATAGCCCAGAACCTCTAAATTCTTCGGGGCACAGTCCTCGCTTGGGGGGCACAATTTTCGTTTGGGGGGGCACCAGCAGTCATTTGGGGGGCACAGCTCCAAATTGCCCCCGTGGCGCCGGGCCTGCACTGCTGCAGATAGATTTTTCAACTTGATTATGGGCCGAAGACGAAACGATCTTAGAAACGCTGCCGGCCTTGTTTTAAAAATGCGCATATTTGTAGCTGTAAAAGATCTGATTATCAGTTTTTATACGCAAAAAGTTCATTTTAGTACCCACCCCCGCTTTTGGCTAGTGCCCCCTCACTTCGTTTGCTCTGACGACGGAACTGGCTGATTGTAAGGAAATATTTATTGCTATGGTGGTCTTTTTGTGTTTTGGAAGTTACATTTTTCAGTCTAATCTAATTTCAAGATAAAAATAGGTTCAAATGCACTAACGAAGCTGCGATCGAAAAATCTCTGGAAATTGCTAACAACGATAATTAAAAGACTTATAAAGCTGCAGCTTATTATTTGCCACAAAAAAGAGCTCCTTTTTTCGCTTTCTTTTATAAAACTCGTGCTAATGTGCAACAAGTGTTACCAGTGCAAACTGGTTTGTACTGCTACGATGAATGAATGATGCAAGATATTAACGATAAAAACCTTAACGTAAGTTAAAAGAACTTAACGAAAGTTAATTTAGTCCGTTAATATGAAAAAACTTTTAAACGGATTAACGAGTTAATGAAAAAGTTAGCTTCGTTATTAACGGATTAACGGACTTGTGCCCACCTATGCCTCTTCCACATGCATGCTTTATTAGAATCTGATTACGCGATTTTAACGTATATTTTGCACTTTTTTGCTTTGTGCCGTGGCCCAAAGGGGCAAGGGGGCATGGCACAATGTCCCTTCCCCTAAACACGCCCCTGGATATGCATGTCTTAATGGCCACAGCATATTAGTCACAGCTTGAAACCATTCAACAAGTGTTTTCAAAGGGGTGGTTTGTTAATACTGCTTTTTTATAAAAAGTTTTATTTATGATAAAATATATAAGTGTTTTCGGTTGGTGTTAGATTATTTTAGTCGCAAGAAAGGACAATTTGACCGGTATTTCAACCGACTTGACCGGCCGGTCGAAGAATCTCGACCCGACCGGCAACCCGACCGGCCGGTCGACCCAACCGGTTTCCATCTCTGGCCAGGATAGCGTGACTGGGGGGCAGAAATAAATTTTGGGGGGCACGAGAAGTTTATTTATGTGAATTCGAGAGGGGCACGGGGGCACGAGAAATTTATCCCAGTCTGGATCAAATAAACTAGGTGAAGATCAAAAATTGGGTGGGATTTTCCGAAATTCAAACGTTTTTCCGGCCAAAAACAGGTGATCTCCAAAAAAAAAAGAAAAAGGTCTTCATTCCAAAAATGTCATGAAATCCGTTGTCAGTCCACAAGAATTACGAAAATACCGGTGGCAAACACTAATTTGGGCCTCGATTTGCACTCCAGTAGCCCCGAGCCTGTTAATTTCTTCGGCGCACAGTCCTCGCTTGGGGGTACAGTTTTCGTTTGGGGGCACAAGCAGTCATTTGGGGGGGCACGGCCCCGGAATGCTCCCCCGTGGCACCGTCCTGGCGTCCCCCCATCAAGATTTAGGTGTCCCCCCATCGAGATTTGAGCGCTGGATGATCAGACGAAAAAGATCTACAAGTTTCGGCCGAATATAGTTCCCAATTCCGGGGGAAAAGTGATTTCGATGGAGAAGCATTTCAACTGCCGGCAAAGATCTTTTTTATTTTGTTTTTTTTTGGTCTTCACCTAATTTGGCAAAAAAAAACACTTCAATTTTCGGCGAAGACCTTTTCTTTTTCTTTTTGGTCTTCACCTAATTTTATCAAAAAAACACTTCAATTTTTTGTCTTCATTCAATTTCGGCGACGGAATTACGTAATCTTTGCTAATTACTTTTGCATGCCAAATGCGTTTGGTAAAGGCTGCAAAAGCGTCCCCCCGTGCAAAGTTTTACAATTTAAGTACTGCCTGTAATATTTTGGTCAAGTGACCGGGCGCCTCCAAACTCGGTTTGCGTAAACCAATTATGGCACCCATATTTTGTCCTAATTTCAGCTTTACACGCCAAGTGGTTTTTGAGTTATAGGCGAATTAATAAACTTTCAAGTCAAAAATTGCCATTTTTTTATTGCTTTTTTGTGTGTCAATTTACGATCACGCGACCTAAGATACCAAAAATTGGCTCACGTGACGTTTTCGTTAATTCTCATATTGAGTCCGAATTTCAACTTTTTAGGTTTTACTGTTTGCTAGTTATCTGTTAGACCAAATCAATCCTCATCTGCCAAAATTCGCGAACAAAAACAAAGGTACTACGCGCTCACGCGAAGTCACAATAATAACAAATATGATAGCGCATTAAGCGCCATTTCGAAAGAGTTAAGGTATTAACTTTCAAGTACTTTGATGCAATATCGGTGATTTGTTGTTGCTGTCAAAACAAAATAATCATATAATAACATATTTGAAGTTTGGGCTGTGGGGATAACGTGACTAATACAATAACAATACTGCAAATTATTGATATTAACTGCCGCTTGTATTCATTGCCCCTTAGGGTGTTGCAGCCGCCCCATAAATTTGAAAATTTTATCGTGGCAACTTCTACCTTGGCTCAAGCTGGAGGCTTCGCACAAAAACCCTTTTGGTCAACTTTCGTAAAAATTTGTCAATGTTTAGGGGTCGCACAGTGACATCAAAATTTTGACAATTTAAAAAAAAAGTGTTTTTTTCATTTTGAGTGTTTTTGGACTATAAGTCGAACCTAGGATCACTTTTGATCATTCCTCCTGTTTTTGGAGTAATTGTTTAGTATATAACTAACAACGGAACTTTTCGAATTAAAGTTATCAAAAGTTGCATTATTGACCTACTGCCACAAGCATAATTAATACCAAATTGTTGCATATTTTAATAATTTAGTAATTAATTTCATACCTGGCTCTGATTTTTAACAGAAAAGTGCTCGTTATTGTTATTTACCAAATGTCAGTCTTTATTTTTTTCTTAGTCTAGACAGCTGTGTCAACAAAACACATCTTATTAATAAGTTGTTATAATTTCCGTTTCTTTTCTTTGACAGCCAAACTTTTTCCCGTATTCTCGATACTGGTTTTTCAATCAGACATCATGCTATGCAAAAATGTATTTTCTTCATTTTTCAATCATGTTAAGGGTTGGTTTGATGACCAAGATTTCATTGTTGTGTTAGATTTTTACACACAAAAAAAATTGAGGAATCTTGGAAATTTGGCAAAGATCTTTTTGCATGCTTTACCGATCTCGAAAAAGTGTAATATGACTGTCTTTCTATCTTTGGAGGGTTCTGAAGAAGAATGGCGTTGATGGTCAGTTGTTACGTGCCATTAAGGTATTCTGTGGTGCCCACTGGAGTTTTGTGGTTGAGTAAATGGCAGGCAATCAAAGCTTTCCACATAGGCGTTAAACTCTGGCAAGAATGCGATTTGTTTCTTCTCTTCTTCATTGCTTACATGAATTGGATCACAACAAGCTGATGAGTTTGTCACGATAGGAAATTGAAAAATCAGTTGCCTGCTATGTGCAGGGCCACCGAGAGGGGGGGGGGCAGGAGGGGACAATGACCCCGGGGCCCATTGACTTTAGGGGGCTCATGGGGTTCAGGAGGGCCCATGCATGTGAGGCCTAAAGACCTTTTTTTTGGAGATCACTTAATTTTGGCCGGAAAAAGCGTTAGAATTTCGGTGAAGACCTTTTTTTTTTTTTGAGATCACGTGATTTCGGCCGGAGAAACCAATTTTCGCCGTCTGTTTTGGAGTTCACCCAACCGGAAATCCGTTATATTTGAGCTGGCCTCGGGCCCACGTTCGGCTCTCGGCCCCCCTGGCTATGTGCTAATGATTTGATTCTGCTTCTACAGAATCTGGCCTTCAGTGCACATTATGTAGGTTTGCAGCTGCTTATGACACTGCAGGAATAAAAATAAGCACTGTCAAAACTGATGTACTTCATGTTTCAAGAAACACTAATCAACGCTTGTTGCAACTGAATGGAGCGACACAGAAACAAGTATATAAGTTCAAGTATCTTGGGGGTCGCATTCACGAGCGACGGAACGCAAAATGAAGAACTTAATATCCAAATTGGCAAAGCAATTGCAATAATGAGAACTTAACACTATTCAGTAGTTGTGAAACGAGAATTGTCGAAAAAAAGGAAAGCTCTCAATTTTCGGAACAGTCTTTGTCCCTTCTCACCCACTCTATCTCTGTACGGTCATGAAAATTGGGTAATGATTAAAAGGGTGCGATCGCAAGTGCAAGTGTCAAAAATGAGGTTTCTCGAAAACATCAAAGGTGTTACATCATTGACTAGGTGCACATCTCTTAACATTCGAAAATCTCTAGAGCCGCTATTTCTTCAAATTAAAAGATCTCGGCTTAGATAGTTTGGCCATGTAAGCAGAATGCCACTGGAAAAACTTCCAAACAAGCTTTACTTGCCTAAGCAAATGGAAAAAAATAGTTGAACAACCTAGAACTAATGTAGATGAATCAATATTACATTGAGGATCTTAAATGAAATTGCTTGGGACTTCACCTAAGCGAAATGATGAGGGTGATGGAAGACCGTGAAGTCTGGTAGCTTAATCTCGTGGTGCTGCCCTCGCAACCCCCACGGGAAAGATGTCAATAAAGAGAGAGAAAATTTTCCATAAAGGTTTGAATGGTTTGGTTTGCTTTTCTACTGTTAGTTCTGTTCAAGTTGTATTTGTACAAATTTTTCGTTTTATCTACTAGCTTCTTTACCTCCTCAATTATTTTTAGTTGACGAATTGTAGGAATTCCAGCTTCGTGGTAGGAAAACATGTGCTTTTGATATTATTGTAATCAGATCTGAAAATAGTTTCTAGCAGCCAACTGCGAGAATTTACAGCTCTAGTAATAGTATGTTTGTAGTAGATTTACTAATGTTCATATTTCATAGAGCTTATACCAAGTAGATTGCACTAAACTCCGTATCTTGCACAGCAAAACAAAACAAATACGGTTTTAGTAAGCTGCTGCTGTAACTGTATTTAGGTTAGAACAGCCGTTTAATAGATTTCAATAATTAGGCCTAAAGCATGGTCTGCACCGTCATTCTTCAAGAAAACAGCTTGGAAGGCTATGTTTCACTCTTTTTTGCACAGCCATCTAAAATAGATACTGTAGGTCTAACGCAAATAGAGTTTATGTTGTAGTTTCCCCGCACAGAAACGTGATCAATTTTGACCACTTTTAATTCTGAAAAAAGCAAACAAAAAATATACGTACAGGAACCTACCGCTTAAGTTCGCATCCCTGTTAAGTTCGCACGAAATTTCCGCAAATTTTAGATTCAAGTTTTTCAAAAATTTAATGCAAGTAATTTAATGTTCACTTTTCAAACATGTCGTGAAGCGTTAGTTGATCCGTAATAGAACCTCTTTTGCGTTTTGCTTCCCCAATCACCTATCGCAATTTTCACTAAAAGTGTTTAAAAGAATTTTTCAGCTCGCTATATTCATCTCTTACTTGAACTGCACCTCTGGACTTAACAATGATCTTGTACTTCAAGGACTTTTTCGTACATGTTTTCAAACCCACAAGAAATTGACATTGTCTTTGTTGGTTCCGGAAATGGTGTGCAAGCTGCGTCAATTTCCCCAAAGGTTTCCGCAATTTCTGCAGTGGACAGGGTTGCCGTAAGCGACACTGATAATAAAGTCACTGATAACAAAGTCTGGCAGCAGGTTTTCTGCAATGGCTCTAGACCAAAACCACGAACAATGTAATGCGGTTGTGAAAGGAAAAAGAGGGGTAACTGATCTTTTTCTAAAGGATGAAGCTCTGAGGCGATGGTTGATTGCTCAGCCTATTATCGTGGATTTGTTGAAAGATTTTCATAAAGAAATCGGTTTCTGTGAGGATAAATTTGATTGGCTTCACCATGAGGAAAGCTGTAGCTACAAAGAGAGATTTAAGGAAGAACTAAATGGATTGGTGCAAGCTTTTGAGCACGTTGGAAACCCATTTGCAGACTCATCAAGGAAACTATTCACGTTATGTTCTAGACAAGTGTCTGATGCTGAAGGAATTCAACAGCTTCAAAACTTGAAAAAAGATGGAATCCAAAAGTTTAAATCCTTTGTAACGTCAAGGATTTTGGAAAATAAAGATTTCACAAAACCTATTACTAAGGTTGCCATTGATTTACTTGGAAAGACAAGAAAAAAGACAAATAAGTCAAGAGAAATGATCAAATGCGATACATCTCTTCTCCAAAAAGTTTCTACATCTACAGTAGCTATGTTCGTGGAAAAGATGCTTTAAGAATGTTTTTTAAGCATGAAACGTCAGCATATCCATTTGCATTATCGTCGAATGGCAATTTAAGAACCACGGCAAAGTCAACACTTCTTCCCATTTTAGAAAGCTACGGATTTTCGCAAAGTTCTGCTCCTACATGCGATGTTTATGTTATAGACGGACCAGTACTTTTACAAATGTTAAAACCAAGAGGAAGCGTTACCACATTTGAAGAATATATTTCAAAAACTATAATACCTTTTGTTATCAACAAAGCAGCAATCTACAAACGGGTTGATATCGTGTTTGATGTTGATCTTAAGAAACAGCATTAAAGCACCAATCAGAAGCAAGCGAGGATCCGGACAACAGGTGGCAGTTACAACTAGTACGCAAATTCCTCAAAATTGGTCTGAATTTCTGAGGAACGATAAAAACAAAACCGCATTGTTTGCTTCAGTCCAAAAACATGTGGTTACTGCAGTTGGTCCTCATTTGGCCACTGTTGTTGTTACATCATTTGATACAGTACTAAGCAATGACACCTTCGATCTGTCAGATGTTTCCCATGCGATCATGAGGAAGCAGACACTCGCATGTTTCTTCATGTCAAACATGCTAAATCGGAATCAATAATTAGGACTGTAGATACCGATGTTGTGGTGATTGCAATTTATTGTTTCCACAATTTGGGAATCAACCGTTTATGGATCGAGTTCGGAATTGGGGATAAAACCAGATTTATTGCAATTCATGAAATAGTATCTTCTTTGCCTCAAACTTTGTATGCTTCTCTTCCTTTCTTCCACGCATTCACCGGATGCGATACAGTTTCTTCCTTTTTTGGGTTTGGTAAAAAAAAGGCATGGGGTTGTTGGATGCTCAATCTTTCCAAATTTTGTGACTTATTTTCAAGTTTAGATTTTTCGAGTTTGCCATCATCTTTTAATGCATTGGAAATATTTGTGATTACCCTCTATTGCAAGAACTCGGATGCTCAAAATGTTGATGAATGCCGTTGCAATATGTTTAGCAGCGGTTATCCTGTCGAGAAATTGCCACCAACATCTGCAGCTCTTGCAGAGCATACAAGAAGAGCAATGTACCAATCTGAAATATGGAAAAGCTGTCTTACAAAAATTCAAAATCGACCATCTGCTTTGGATTGGGGTTGGGCTTTTAATGACTCTGAAGAACTGATTCCATTTTGGTCCAGTGCTCAGTCAGCAGCATCAATTCACGAAATTATTCATCACTGTAACTGCAAATCCACATGTTGTTTTCGATGCTCGTGTAAAAAAAAGTATTTAAAATGTACCGGTCTTTGTTCGTGCAATTTCGAGACTTGTAACTCTGAGAACATTTCGTCATCACAGCAGCAAAGAGAGGATACTGCAAGAAATGTTTTTGACTTTCTAGAATCGTTAACGTGATTAAATGATGCACGAGACTTTGCTACTTACATTAGCTCAGCTCAAAATATTCGTTTTTCATAACTGCCAAACTTGTTTGTCAATTAAGGCATGCCCTTACGAGACCTGCTATAATATTGCAAACAAAATCGCCACAGTAATATAAAAACCTAAAGCAACGGTATTTCAATGACGTCAAGATGACGTCATCAGTGACGTAACAAGCTTCTCCGAAACGATTGGATGTTAAGTAGCCAGTAGTTTTATTACAGCAATTGAAATTCGTTAAAAACAACAAAAAACATAGCAAAAACGATGTAAAAATAATTCGATGACGTCATTTTGACGTCACCGAAAATGCCTAGCGATCTTTTATTTTTGTTTGTTCATATTATGCTACTATGCAACTTAAAAGTGGGCAAATAATCGATGTATAGGCATCAAAACGGGACAAGAAAGGCTGAAAATTGGATTTTTGGGAATTCCCCGATTTGGGGGTGATGGCGTCACCCAAAAATTGCGGCACCGACTAAAATTCAAATTGGGCCCACAAACTTTAAAAATATGCAAAAAAACAACGTGTAACACGCATAGCCTAAAGATTTCACTAAGGCCCCCGACTATTACAGTATTTTTATTTTTTTTATTTTTTAGTATGCTTAGAGTTAAGAACAATTCTAATGTTGCCTTGCATTTTCTTTACATGGTGACTGTGAGTTTTGTGTATACACTGTACAAAGTGTACATATCTTTGCAACACTTTGTTTTAATTTTGCATAAAATTTTTTATCAGAGAAAATAGCAGACTGAGAAAATCTAGAAGCTGCTTTTTTAACCTTAACTTGGTGAGGTGGCAGTAGACTTAGATGACCTTTCGGTCCTTCGCTATCTCCTCCCCAAGTGACTAAATATCGCTTTGACTCTGCAAGTTTGTGTGTTGGTTTTAAAGGAATTGCATATTTCGATGCTTTGGTGATAGACCTAGAGGAAGTTGCAGTTTTTTCTTGTGATATGACGTCACTTGGTAAATAAATAAATAAATATGATGATGATGATTGAGTAAAAACGATTGTGAGGCTTTATGAAAAAAGCACATCATAAAAATTTTCACTTATTCTTCAGTTAAGCTGCCACCTGTCTACCATTGCTGAACGTCAAACACGAAAGCAGTGAATATCAATTTTTATAATCGTGGCTGAAGATCGGCACAAACTTTAAAATGACACGTCACAATCACAAATTTTACAGGTTCTTTACGAAAATTATGATTGTGATCCATAGTCAATAGTCATACAAACAAGTGAAACAACATAGATTATAATTATCTAAATTTTAGTTATAATTTCTAAATTAGAACAAATCGTATTTTCGTAACGACTAAAATTTGAACACAGTTAGGAATACACGGCATAGAAATCATATTTTGAATTGCAAAGCAGAAAAAATTTCAAATTGCTTCATCAATTCCGCTATAAAAATTGTATACAGTTTCGAAGAAAAACCAAATAAAAAAATAGCAACAAAAACTAGAATGTCATTATGAACTAAAGCATTATAATCGACGAGGTTTGTCCTCTAATCGCGATAAGCCTGGCATGACATGCGTATCCTTATGGAGAACAAAGATCATCAGTTTGGTAGCACTAGACATTCGTTTAGACAATTTAATTTCGTCACACACACGCAAAAAAACAATATTAACTACAATTACCTTAGAAACGAAATTAACAGAAAACGAATTTTCGCACCCACTAAAAATTAAGCGAAATTGGATAACACACGGCATAAAAATTATATTTTGGACAGCTACCGACACCTAAACAGCTTCATTTATCTACATTCCACAAAAATCGAAAACGTTTATTTTTCAGTAATTAAGATCCATTGTAGCATCAAAACCACGAAAAAAAAATAAAGTTTTGCGCAGACATAACCGTACATGGAACTGAATAAAATTCACACGATGAAATCATGAAACAAGGTAAAAGCAAAAGCGACAGAATATACACAAGTGAAAATGTTCTAATAATTAAACATATTGTATTGCACCAGCGTATTCCTAAAGCATTTTTCATTTTAATCACCGCTTTGCACTTTCTAGCCCAAATAATATCCAGGCAGCAAACTCTGGAAAAAGCATACAGAAGTTCTCTATGAGGTAACTGCTCAGCGCTCAAGTAGCACATGGGTGAGAGAGCACAGCGATTCAATTATTTTGATATACAGTATATTGCTAGATAAGGCATAATTTTGGGCTGTTTAAGTTGCATAGTTAATGCAATAATGAAAACAACAATTACAACATTACAGCATAATGACGCAAGAATTAAAAGAAAATCTAAGCAACTTTTCCTTTTTTCGTTTTCGGTTTTTTAATTGGCTTGGAGGGGTTTTTAGGGTCACCGGCAGATCTTGCAAAGGCGTTGTAAAACGCAAGAAAACCTATCACACAGAAAGTCCACACCACAACTATATACTCCGCATGGTTTTGAAACGGAGTTCCACACACCGCATACCACTGCTCGCCGATCAGTTCTGGGTGGGCAGTCACATTGGGAGGCCCTTTCATTCCTCCCAACTCCGTGCAGCGAAAATCGAAGTATTTTTCATCAAAATTAAGAGGGTCTATATACTTCTGTTTGGTGTAAATGACTCCGGAGACAGCGTATTGCTCCACTTTAACATCAGCAGGGCCTATTGGTTCATGCAAACCATAGCAGCGTACATTCTCTGGCTTAGCTAGAACGACCAACACCATGTAAAATATGTAGTAGATGGTTAACACAAGAGCGCTTTCATTCCCAAACCACTTCGACAAAGTCATTTTCACTTGGTTTCGCGCCTAAAACCGACACCGAATTGAAAACTTCAAAAAATATTCAACGATTGATCGTGCAACATAAAGATAAGTTATACATTATACAAATTTGAAACTGGAATTTTCTAATGGTACGCGTTTTGCCGTCAATATAACAACAAAATTAAAAAAAAGCTCTCTAGGGCTGGTTGTAGAATTTTTTTAAATTTTTTCTTTTTTTCTTGTATTATCTTTATGCAAACGCCTACAACACTGACCTACAAGGCTGAAATAAAAAAACAACGCAGAAGCTCTACGAGGTATTCTATTTTCAAATTATGCAACAATACCATCATAATGAAGCACAAAACTTGCTACGCTACGTTCTAAAACGTACAAAATCAAAATTTTTTGTGATACTCGCTGCATTTCGCTAAAACGTGTAACGAGTTTGCAGGACCCAATTTCAGCGTCATAACACTCCATAGCTCCTTCAAAAAAGTTGCAACCGCGACTAGATGTTGGCAACACCGTGCCCCACCTCTTAATTCAACACCCAACCTATTGCTTTAAAGAGCGCGTTAAGATTTCGACCAACAGGCCAGCATACAAAATATACTAATATTCGAATAAAAAACTTGATAAAATAATACTTACATTTGCTTTTGGGGTTCTGTCATGCCAGTAAACAAGTGCGATGTAGATGGCAAATAAAACGCATAGAATAATTTCGGAATGAATGCCAAAACCGTCCTTGAGGCCGTGGTACAAAGGAAGAAACTGAAACAGAACTGCACATCCCATCGAGAAGAATCCAGTGATCACAGCGCAAAGAGCTTCACGAAAGAAACCACCACTCGCAACCTTTTTGTCAGTGCTTCCAGTCAGCAAGTAGCGAGAACCGTTTAAAATAGCTGCAAATGAGCTGTAAACAATGTAACTAAAGTAAAGTTTCGAATAAACCTCAGAAACTAATCTCAGATCTATTTGACACCGCTCTGAGGCTGTTAATTAAACAAGCTTTAAATCTTGGAGGAAGGACATGATTATCTAGAAAATGAAAATTAAAAAATCATAAATTTTAATATGTTACTGGTCCATTTATTTGATCATTTTGCTTTAATTGAGTTTAAAACCAAACACAATAACTTCAAAGATCAAGTGCCAAGGCAAATTTGCTACTTCAGTTTTAATTGCAACGTCAAAACAAGTTATCCAGCAGCACTTTAAGCTTTACTGTCGTTAAAAACTTGTTTTGCCAAGAAAAAACTCAAAATTGCTACTTAGCTCTGTTATGTGACGGCGTCATTTTTGACCAACAGCCGCGCCGTGGTGTTACCACCAGGGCATGGTATGGAATGGAACGGAAATATCGGTATCGAATATGGAAGATGCCGGAATGGAATGGAAGATTTCAAACGAGGAATGGAAGACAATCTTCTATACTTCCACACCAATTCCATACTAGATTTCGCTCAAGGCATTTACAAAAAAATATATACAGATAGTGATGACAAAAATATCCAGAAGCGTAGGCAATAACAGCTAATTATCTGTCCACAAATTAATAGAGTATTCGGTCATGAACATTGCGCAAACAGTGTAGGCATTGCATCATCAAATCATACAAAATGTTCACAGCAAGCTGCATCTGCATGGATGCTGACTTTGCTGAGTGGCTTGATTTTTGTTTCGAGAATGACAATTCGTCTAGTGCGGTTGTCAGAGCCAACGAAGTGGTGGGCACGAAAATCGAATTAACTTTAACACATTAAAACTAATCTTGTACATTACCCCTGCAAATTATGCGCAATTTTAAAATTTTGTAATTATGTCGCGTAAGTCCGGTAGCGTTTCTTAGTTCCTTTCGCTTCCAGCCCATAATCACTTCAAACTTTATCTGCAGCCGTGACCGCGACCTAAACAACCTTGAGTGTGCTCTAAAAAAACAAAGACAGCTGGTCTTTTAAAAAACAAAATAAACGATCTTGTTGGTCCACGCTTTTACTCTATACGACACACTCATAAACATGCGAGCAACCAAGATTTTGCTAAAGCAAGGGCTTGGAAATTAAAGTTTTTTTGTTTGAAAAATGCCTTGATCGATTGGGTGGCGAGCTGAGCAAAGTGCTGCAACTCAATCATCTCGTATGAACGGAAGTCTCGGGGCAAAGCCCCTGTTGCAGGGTGATAGTTAGATTTTTTCCAGAAAAAATAACTATTTCAACGCCATTTGGATCATATTTCGCACGTTTTTAGAAGCCAGTAGAAAAGTTACTTTGCTCAGCCCATTCAGCCCCTGCTTTACCCACAAGTCAATTCAGAAACACGTTTAAACACTTGCATTTTAGGGATAAATTTTTTAAGTGACTTGGTTGTTTGATGTTAAATTTTGCCCTCGTAGTTCTGCCACTATATCCGTAAACGCTTAGCGGCCCATTGTGCATCCCGACTCATAGTTTGAGAAACACTGGCTTTGTGCATTCGGGCTTAGAATACTTCGTATTGAATGCGATGCAAACGTTCCTGGTTTTGAAATTGATATGACTAGCGTAATTGGTACGTGATGACTTATTAATGATTAGGTTCAGAGGTGTAAACTTTGGATGTCAAATCTGGTGTTTGAAACTTGAACCACTAAACTTTGGGTATTTAAAAACTTTAATATACTGCTAGTCTAGGTAACTTCAATCAAGTAGCTAGGATTGAATGTTATTGTTCCTTTTTGCATCATTGTCGGTTTTCTTGACCTAACATGATGTTCCAATAAACATATTTTTAGTAAACCAAGTAGGAGGGGAAGGCCTCCCTGGCCCCCCGTAGCAACGGCACTGAATTTGCCAAGTGACAAAACTTTTTCTTCCACCGTAACAAAAATTTGTATTTACTTTTCTATTCTCGATTGAGCTTCATTCTTTGTTTATTTTGTTTGCTTTTTTTTGCGTGTAAACTTTTTTTGGTATTTCTGTAAAATGTTTTTGGCAGTTTGGCTCGGCCAAATTTCATAGTTTGTATGATTACGAACTTGCAATCATTAAACCCAGTGCATAATTAATTGCACACCCATCAACCTATTGTCTGTTGATTAAGTGGTTAATATTTTTATGCTGAGTGAATTTTGCGGTAGCTCATTGCGATCGTGCTTCAAATATGGGATGAGATGCACCGTACTGTGTTGCTTACCTTTGCAAGCGACTACTTCCAAAGGTACGCCGTAGCAAAAGTACAGCACATATTACGCGTAGCTTACGATCTAAACTTACATTGCTATGGAAGTATGGAATGAAATACGGAAGAAAATTTTAGTATGCAGTGGAAGATTTTTAGTATGGAATGGAAATGGAATGGAAGAAAATCGACAGAATGAAATATGAAAAATCGTCTTCCATTCCATTCCAAACCATGTCCTGGCTACCACCGAAACCACACAGGGTTTCAGTCAGCTTTTGTTTTTTTACAATACAGCCACCTATTCGCCTTTTAGCTGTTAAGCATTAAATATGAGGCTAGAAACTGATCAGTGGTCGAGTGGATAGAGCGTCTGTTACGGAAACAGTAGACCTTGGGTCGATTCCCGGTCGGGTCAAATCAAAGACAACAAAAATTGATATTCACAGCTTCACTGCTTGACGTTTAACAATTAAAGGGACAGTTTGAAGCCTCGGCCGTGTATGGTAGACAGGTGGGCAGACGGCAGCTTGACTCGGAGACCGAAAGGTCCCTTCGCTGTCTCTTGGCCAAGGCAACTTGGTTAATAAAATGTAATCACAATTACAATCTACCTTCTGCATTATCGGTGAAGAAATTGTAAACTTGTAATAAAAGCCATTAAAAATAAAAACAATAGTCGACTCCCGTTCATTGGACCCCTTTAATCGGACACCCTTACCATCGGACACAAATTGTCAACGAATGGAATTCCTGCACTGTAACTCGTTATCCTGACAACATCGCTAATGAGATTATACTCTCGGAATAAATCGTATTCGATTAACGGGAGTTGGCTTTTGACAAAAGTTAGGAAGTAACCCTTACCGGAGCAGCAAATAAAAATGTTAACTTGTAATTGTCTTCATTAATGAATAGTAGTAACAGCAGGAAAACGCCAATTTCTCAGTGCAAACATAGTGTAAGACAAGTTTACATTATTAGCGATATTTCTGTGCACTGCATCTACGCCATTTGTTGCAACAATTTCAAGTTGCCACTGGAATTAAACCTATTTTGCTTAGAAGTTATTGGACTATCGAGTTTTTAGTTTTATTTGTTACTTTGACACACTTGCGTGCAGATTCCTGGTGAAAAAAAAAATACGTCGCAGAATAAGTAGTCTGCCATGGTTTAAAGCAATGCAGTAGCAGAAAAATTGAAAAAAATTGATATCCCCACACTCGTTCTACCATATCAAAGTAAACCTCCGCCAATGACAGCCACAGAGAGTTTCTCTGAAAGCGAAGCAAGTAGCGCAGAGCCATATAACCTTAGTTACGAACTTACGATACACCGTTACAGCAGTATTTTTATATACGTGTGAGTTAAGTTTGCGCGTAACACACCGTTTTCTTTGCTAGCTGCTGGCATCAGTCTGCGTGTAACAATAATTTATTTTATGGTTGTTAACTATTACCGTGATTTTATGATCCACTAATCAAACCATTACCAGGAATCAACTAGACTAGAAGCCGACCAACCATAGTAGATACTTAACGCCGAGTAAGAAACATTGGCTAGCAATTCCATCAAATCAAAGCTACTAGGTGTTTATTGCTTTAGTACACGTACCTGTAGTTTTCCATGCCACTTATAACAGACCACCCCCTGGTTGGTTACACAGGATCTGCTTCTGCGTGGCTGATTGTTGATCAAAAATGACGTCACTTGACGATTGGCAAGATTTTGCAAAATGAGTACTGGTACTTCAAAGCTTAATATCTCCCCCAATCTGGCATAAATTAATCCAAAACTTCTTTGCTTACCCATCTACTATCCAATTATAAGCAGAAAATTAGAGTAACGTTTGTAGCTTGATCTTTAAAGCATTGGAGCATAACGTTTGGAACATCGAAATATCTATACTAAAAAGCACAAAGCCAAAACAATTGGAAATAAAACTTGACGTTTGGTGAACAAAACGTCAAGTAATGTTTCCAGTTGTTTTGGCTTTGTGTTTTACATTAAAAAAACTTTTAAGCAATTTCTCAACCTGTGAAAAGCCATGTGAAAAAAGTAGCTTGTCCACGGAACCCAGTAATGACGATCTTCAATATTTGGGTCAGTATCATGCCACGTCCACCATAACATCTAAAAAATAGTTTTCAGTTTTTCTTGTAACCATAATAGTTACTTCTAGAATCACCTACCATTACCAACACCATTAAGCAAGTAAATGGCATAGTTGGAACGACCGACGCTCGCGTAGCGTGTTGCTTTGTTTTTACTTGGCCATTTTCCAATTAACGAGTGCGAAATTTCAGACTTTTGCGTATAAGTCAAGAACGGTTTGGTGTAGCTACACGAAATTTCGGCAGCAGTTTGAGATTAATGAGTTGTATGTTTGTACCAAATTCCGAGGTAATAGGTCACGTGACTTTGGTTATAGGACCCAAAACCGCCGCGAACGTTTGGCGTAAAAAGCGGTCTCAATCCAAAACGGCTTAAGTACGGCAAAAAATATTTCATAGGGTGATATGTCTTAAAGGGGCAGCAAAGTCTAATTTTACCTCAATTTTTCATATGCAAACAAAATTTATATTTTTAAACTTTTTTTTGAGACTAATTTTAGAATTCTTCGACTTCTATATCGAAAGATATTTGCATTTCTTTTTCCCGCTATTTATAGTATTTTCCTTCACTTTTTAAAAATTTGAATTCTACCGTTGGTGTCGCTGTGCTCTGTTGCTACCATAACGACGCAGGTCAAGCTGTTTTTAAGTTACGATAGCAGCAGGGGCGTATTTAGGGGGGGGCCCATTGGGCCATGGCCCCCCTTTGGGTCGCCAGGATTGCAAAATTGCATAGAAAAGTGAGCAAAATTGAGGCATGGCCCCCCCTTTGTAAGTTGGGCATCAGGCTTTCAGGCTTTTGGCTGGAAATTTGAGTGATTTTGGACGAAAAACGGGACGAAATTTGAGTGAAGACCTTTTTTTTTTTTTTTTTGCTCTTCACCTGATTTTGGGCGGAAATTGGGACGAAATTTTTTTTTGCTCCTCACCTGATCTTCGGCGAAACATGGGACGAAATCTGAGTGTGACTATTTCAAATTTTGATCTATGTTCCTCTCAAATTTTCTGAAGTTTTTGGCCCTCCCCTTTTCAAAATCCTGCGTATGTTACTGGATAGCAGGCAATTAAAACGTGACCATGATTGCCGCGAAGCTACTGGGGAAGTTGCACGCAACATACTGAGATAGACAGAGCAGGGCTACATATAGCCTGCTTTAGTGAAAGAGGCTATGGCCAAATCCAGGTTAGCTATCTGATTTTCAGAATAGGCTAGGCTTCTGTTAGCCTATTAGTATCTGTTTCACTTCTGTAGTAATCAAGAGGCAAATTATTCGCACTTAGATTTCTTTAATACAATTGTAGTTGATTTAAACTTCGTGGTCTTCCTAACCTACCGGTATATTACCGATACATTGCAGATTTAAGCTACGGTATCATAGGCCTGGTACCAACACCTTAGACCTCCTTCACTATCAATAACCTACCTATAGATTTTAAAAGCTATAAAGCCTAGTCTAGTGCTTTTTCACACTAAGTTTTCCTCTACTAATTACAGGCAACAACTAACTTTCACCGTCACTTCAGTGGTAGCCTAGGCCTATGATTCAAGTTTCTTTGTAAGTGCAACAAATCGAATACCTTTTGCTCAAAGAAACAAACTCAAATAAAAAAATGTAATTTTGCTTTGGAAAAGCAAGTTTACTTGCTAAAGGCACAGCAAAAACCCATCCTACCCCGATCGATACCCACGATCTGGCAAAGCTCGTTTGAAAACACAGCTCATTTGAAAATTTGATGGTGTAATGTTGCCACAGCCGAAATTTCGTCCCGTTAAGTCAAAATCTGTCCCATTAAAGCTATTTAACTACAAACAATCAAAGAATGGGACAAAAACGTTGGTAATCAGTTATTTTATTCATATTTAGTGTTGAAATTCAAAAATTAGACTTTGCTGCCCCTTTAAGATAACCTTTCATCCCAACAACCCACTTTTGCCCTCGATGAGGTTTTTTCTTTTCTTTTTCCTTTTTTTTCTTCCTAATTTTTGTACGCTTTTCTTCTCCTAAACCACAAAACATGGAAATTTAATTTTTGTGTAAAGTTGTTGAGCTGCAAACGCAATTTTTTCTCTCGAAGTTTTTTCGGGCAACTCCCCCGGGAAACCCCCCAAAATGGGACCCAAAAAATCAATTTTTTGAACAGCTCAAGCTAGGGTGCTATTTTTTTTTTGATATCAGCAGATACTAAACAGACAATTATTTTGACATACTTTGGGGGGGCCATCCCTCGGGAACCCACAAAATGGACCCCCAAAAATCAATTTTTTGAAGGGCTTACACTAGGGTGCCAGTTTGTTTTGACATCAGCAGATATTTAACAAACAAATATTTTGGCATAGTTTGGGGGTGCCACCCCCTGGGAACCCCCCCAAAATAGACCCCCCAAAAATCAATTTTTTCAACGGCTCAAGCTAGGGTGCCAGTGTTTTATGATATCAGCGGATATTTAATGGACAAATATTTTGACATAGTTTGGGAGAACCTCTCCAAAAACTCCCCTCCCCCAAATAAACCTCCCAAAATTTAATTTTTGAAATGGCTAAAGCTGGGAAACTAACTGTTTTTAATATTATTAAATATTAAACAAATATTCTGACATAGTTTAAGGGTACCACTACCTCAGGAAACCGAAAATTGGACCACTCCTAAATCAATTTCTTTAAATGACTTGTAAGAGAGCTAACTATTTTGTGACACCCCTCCTCGAAAATCCCCCAAATACATAGATTCCCCAAATCTCTATCTTTCATTTAAGCTAAAACCCTTTTTTCAAACAAATTTGTAAGACTAAGAATTATAAATATAAAGAGTCGTCTGTTCGAGATAGAAGTTTAGAATTGTTGTTATTAAGGCGAAAACATAGATCTGGAACCAATACAATGCAGAGTGCCTTATGTAAATAAATAATATGTACTAGACATTACACAATAGCATTGCACGCATTTTCAATTTATGCTTTAGCTACGATATATGTATCTATAGTACTGATGGTGGAAGCTTTAACAGACAAATTATTGTTAATCACTTAAGATGTTGGTTTAGCACGCAATTTGATATGATAGAATTTTCACTACCCTATTAAGATTTTTCTATTTGTTCAACCTACAATATTGGTGACAGAAATGTGTTTAACTATGAGTACCGACCCATGCTTTGAGAAACGCTAGCTGGCTTAACCTGATGGGCTATTTTTCTAGAATTAGAAATGATGACAATGATACTTTTTGACATTGTTTGGGATTAAAACTTTTCTGCAGGTTCGATAATCAGATATTTTTGAATAATAGCTGATTTTACAGTAGACGAAAAGTACTTTTGAGCATCATAGCATTAGCTACGCATCGGCGTTCACTGGGTTTGCTGGCAAACTCCCATCTAGTTATGCTTTGAAATTAACTTACATATAACAAAACTTTTTAAACTTTTAACCACATTAAAAAAACTTCTTTTGCAATCACCATAGATTGAAAACATGTCCACCATCTTCATTTTTGAAAGCAATGATCTCAACTAATTTTAAAACACTAACTACTCATTTATTTACCTTTATTCCCATAATATCATAAGGAAAGTCAATGAGAACATCAAACAAACCAACAGCAAATGGTTCCACCCAAACTGGGAGATTAAGTCTCTCAGCAGCAATAAAAGCATGAGTGATCTATGAGAGAAAAATCATTAGTAGTCAATCTGAGTTGACGAATGAAGTTCTGTTAAATTATTTACATATGTTTTGACTACCAAAATAGTTCTTCAAACATATTTGTATAAATATCAAATTTATCTAAAAATTGATTGCTGGAAAATGTCTCTGGTCTACAACTTTTTTCTTTTCTCCAAAGTTAAAATAAAACGACCATGATTACCAGCAAAGTAAGTTACATTATTATTTTATGTGATGCAAGAGGAATACTTGGCAAATTTTCTTACAAAACAAAAAGATAAAGATTACAAAAAAACAATGATATTTGTAAAACTTGTGGTAAAGTGTTCATAAAGCTCATTCTACTTACAGTAGCTGGATAGAATAAGACAATGTAAAGAGGAAAACGTTGGCCAAGAAATATCATCGAGGTTTGACTTTGCCAAAAATTATTTATATCAGGAGTGTTGTAGCAAATTATCTCTGTGACTAACCCATGGATCAACGCTGCAAACCACATGTAGGTATACCTGAATTGATTAAATATTTTGTTTTAAAAGAAAAAACAAAGCACAACAAAAGGCCTGACATACTGGTAAATAGTGAAAACGTAGCATTGAACAAGTGACATAAAAAGGTAATCAGTAAGCAAAAACTAGGTGTTCATTTTGATTTGCTCTGCTTTGTTTTACATTATTACTAGCCTTTGGGTTAGGATTTAATGGAATGTAAGTTTACAAATGAGATTTACTTAGCTAAGAGCTCACAGATTAACAAATAGGCCTACTTAATGCTTTATGTGGATACCAGTCACTATAACTGATAACCTGCGCTTTTAAAAAAAGATTTTGCAGAAACTACATCAACTATAAACAAACCAATTTTAAATTTCCCCTTGATTTAATGCTCTTGTAGAAATTAAAATGTAAAAATTGCAGGTGTATATACAGACAAAACTGGTTAATCGCATACCTAGTTTGCCAGACATTTTTATGCAATTATCCGACACATGCATTTAGGCAATATGCTCTAGAAAAAAATTTTATCGTAAACGGATGTTCGGCTAGGGAGTGCAAATCTATCAACTGGAGCGTGAAGCACATTATACTTGTCTAAAATAACACTACAGCAATTCATTACAAAACACTGTGTATCGCCAGCAGTCGCATAAATAGCATGACTTCAATTTACTGTAATGCACTTACACTACAATTGCGATAAAATATTGCATTGATCTCAATAAAAGCCTTTATTGCATCACAACTACTTTGATCAGAGCGCAACGACTTTTTATTTTCTACAGTAAGTTTGCATTTTTCTTTTTGATGTTTGCATTTTTTCTTTTCAATAAATGGTTTTTGATGTCTTAGCGATCTTAAATGATGTCATAAAAGAAATCGTTCTAATAGAACAGACATCATGACGTCGTGCAGCTCACTAAGATTAGTGCGCTCCCACGTTGCACCACATGATGAATAGCATGAACTGGTCTGGCATTGCTTTTTGTGTTCATGTGAGACTATCCAGATCACAGCTGGTTGCTATTGAATTTACTTGTACTGAAGCGCAACTGATGACAAAATTTGTTTCAACAAAGCGTGAATCAGAGTGTAAACTTTTGTCTAAGGAATGTGAACTCACGATTACTTGGCACATGATTCACTTTGTTATCGATTATTTCCTGAAAAAAATTGATTTATTCCTATAAACGGTATGCGATTAACCAGTGTTTTTACGTAATGTTAGGTAGGATTTGGTTCGGGATTTCAGATTTGTATGCAATAAAACGATATATGCATTTAAGCGATATGCAATTAACCGATTTCGTCTGTATTGATATAAAAACACAAAAACAAAAATCCTCATGTATTGAAAAAATCAAAAACAAACTTAAATTGTAAATGTACAGTAACGGCAATGATTACTTCACAGTGCTAAGTTTGCATAGAAGTTTATCTAAGCTATTCTTTTATTTCAATTTATTTTACTGTAATGTGGGATATATACATTATTGTACCTGCTATTCCATCCATGACGCAAAGCAAATTCCAAAGACATCATAGCCATTAGTATGTACAAAGCATTAGCAAGCAGAAATGTTGGCTGGTTTTCCCACATTTCTGATAGTGTTGGATTGTTGAATCTTACAAACCAATCTTGCCATTCAAAAAAATTATCAAAATTCATATCCGATCTTGACCTATTTAGAAATTAGAAGTATATAGGTATAATGCATATACCGTAGCTCTACAAGCTTCAGGATTCGTTGTACTGCTAGGTAGTCTACCGAAATAGAATTTGACCTAATAAGTACAGTATATATATCTTACCAGTAATCTTGCCTTAAACAGTTAAAGTCTGAAGTGATTTCATCACAGTGATTTTGCCACAAAGTCCAAGGCAAGACAGCCCTGGAGATAGCAGAATAAGCTACCGGCAGACCTAGTTTAATAATTGCTCTTCTTAGTCAATGCTTTCATTTTAATACAGTAGAATGCAATAGCACAATCAGGTAGCCCTAATCCTTCTCTGTTTTGTCTTTTCTGTCTTCAAAATGCCGTCCGTCTTGTACCGTTAATCACTTTGTGACGAAATCACTGCAACAAAATTACTTTGTCACAACATCACTGGCAACCTACGGTAACGGTAACTAAGTATATACACTAGACTAGTTGGGTTACTCGGGCAGAGAAGGGAAGAATACTTTTATGTATCCAAGCCACATCAGAAATAAACACTGCAGCACAGTATAAATATCATAATATGATATTTATACAGTACAGCATGATATACACGGCACAGTATGATATTTATACTGTGACTGCAGCATGCAAACAGGCAAATCATCTATTATAACAAAGAACAGTGGTTTTCATAGGAATGCAGTGGTTAAAATAGGCCATGCTATACAATAGCCTCTACAATTAAAATATCTCATACCAGAACTGTGGTATGTAAACAAAATAAACAATGCAAGCTTGTAATGGAAGAAGCAAAAAACTACGAGGTCACAGAGTCTAAAGCTATCCTAGCCTAGTCAAGCCCTACTGGGCACTAAGGATTAAGCTGAATACCTGACAGAGAACTTAAAAATGACTTGGTGCACAGGTGACCCGTGAGTGGTGACAAGACTGAAGGACTTGCACCAGTCAGAACCACTATTGCACAAGTGTACAGCGTATTAATAGTATCAGGCAGTCTGGTATATACCGGTACATGTCGTCTACATCAGGGCTTTCTGAACTGGGGGTTGCGACCCCCCAAGAGTCGCGTAACGACCTTGAGGGTCACTAAGAGTATACAAATTTTACAACTTGGAAGTGTAAAATAGTATACTCTCAGCAACCCCTGACTGTCGTTAAAAACTCGTGCAATTCTTCTAAACGTCATTCTTAACTTAGCCGCGTAGATTATACCTAAATAGACTTAGTAGGTGAGATTTTGTTAAACAATGTTAAATGTAAATTGAAGTTAAGTGAGACTTTGTTAAACAATGTACGGTATTGTATAAAAATAGTGATGGGCACAGAGGCGCTGTTCACAAGCGCCGCTACCCGTTACTAGCGCCGCTACCCGTTACTAGCGCCGCTACTTTTTCGGTAGCGGTAGCAGAGATGGACGGTAGGCTGATTCAAAAAGAGCAAAAAAATAAAAATTTTGAATTTTATATGGGGCACCTTCTAATTTGGTTTCACTACATAAAAAAACATCTCCGAAACATTTTTTTTTTCACGACTGTAAGGCAGCACGTACCTCACATGTCTGCTATCCCACTAGGCTAGTGTTTCATCAGCACCTGAATTCACACATAGCCTATCCTGGCATCCCACCCGAACCTTCAAACCACAGACGAAGGCAATTTCTACACTTGCCATCGTACCCACTGTTACAGGAAAACTCGGCCACAGTCTTAAACGTGCGCAATTACCGACCGGATAGAGATTACTCGTCAAGCACACCCAAGTTCACAATTCGAACAGTTCACTATTGACTAAGGTGCACAAATCACAATTACTAGAATCGACGTCTTTCGAATAACAGTTGACGCTCGACTCTTTGACGCTTTGACGTGAACTCCGACGCAAAACTTTTGACGATTTTCTAAAATAAACACAACACAATGCGATAGATAGCAGGTACAGATCGGTTTTACCAGTGTAAAACAATTAACATTCTTTATGAGAGAATTAACATTATTTCAGCTTCAGGCTTTTTATGTATAGCATCATTAGCAGAGGTGGGCACAAATAAGATTTAATCAAAAGCGCAACGCAACAAAGCGCAACGATCTTTTCAACCAGCAAAAGCGCAGCGCAAAATGCGCAATTTAATTTTTTTGCTTTCTGAAGCGCAGCGCAACTTCCGCAATGAACTTTTTGATTCAGTTGAAGCGCAACGCAATTCCGCAATTGCGGAACGGTATTTTCGTACCAAGTTAAAGCGCAACCTAACTTCCGCAATCAAAATTTCACAACACAACGCAAATACTGCGTTTTTTGCAATTTCAGACTAAAAAACAGTAAATAATTTGCTAAACAAGCCCGAAATTTATCAATATTACGATGGAAATAGAGCAAAATTAAGTTCAATGTATAGAATTGCGCTTTTAACCGAAAAAAATTTTGAAAGCGCAACGCAATTTAAGCGCAACAAATTTTAAAGGCTTTATTCCGCAACGCAACTTCCGCAATGTTTCAAAATAAAAAATTAAAGCGCAACGCAACTTACGCAATTGCGGAGGTAGCGGAAGTTGCGTTTTGCCCACCTCTGATCATTAGAAAAGAGAAATAATTATCAAAGCAAAATAACCAATCCAAATTCGCAATGTAACAATCACAAATCAATTAAATATCGAAAATAAAATGCAGAAAACTTACCAACTATTTTGAGATGGCAATGCGCAGAAACGTATCAAGAAATCGACAATCGAACAGTAATTCATTTATCTCAAATCTATTTCATTGTTTTGAGTCAATTGAAATGATTTCGGTGTTTTTGCAAGGGCATTTATAAAGAAAAATTATAAAGAATAAAATAAAAACCATGTGGAAATTTAAGGGAAAAAAGACTATTTCAAATAAAGACTATTTCAAATAAATGCTATATGCATATTTCAAATAAATACTATAAACTAAGAAATAGGGGGGGGGGGCTATTCAGTATTTGTTAATTACCAATCATTTCTCTCAAATCTCTTTGCATAAGCCCCCCCCAACTATTTTTCTCTATAAACTGTATACGAAATAGATTACTCCGTGTGAGTTTTATTGAACTATTCGATTTTATAATTTGCCAGCATCTAAACAAGAGAACTAACATTTTATCATTAGCCACCTCCCAAATAGCCCGTTTATGCCACCAGTTTAATCTTGTTTGCACTGTCAATTTCTAAGCCACGTTTTAAAAGCATTATTTTTTAATCAAAATAGCCGTAAAATGAAGTTATTTTTGCAAAAAAAATGCAAAATTTCCGAGCGCTGGGGGCTCCGCCCCCACACCCCCGTGCCTCCGGCAGCTGGGGGCTTTGCCCCCAAACCCCCAGCCTCCGGCGTCTGGGGGCTTCGCCCCCAGACCCCCATTGGCCTCCGGCGGCTGGGGGCTCCGCCCCCAGACCCCTAAAACAGCCCCCCCATTGCGAATTTCTGGCTACGCGCCTGGAAAATACTAAGACAAATGCAAAACAATAATCAACTTATCACTACATTTCCGTTAATAGTAGTAAAATCAACATTTTCTAACAGAGAAAGTAACTTGTTTTTATCCCAATCCGCTACGCACCATTAGGGGTCAAGAAAGAAAAAACTAAACATGACTAAGCAAAACAATTCGTCTACTACGTACGGCGAAAGTAAACATGACATCTTATCAATGATCGATATTGATATTGGCGTGCCTTTTCTCATGTTACAAAAGGTGTTTTGTTCGAATACATAGTGGTTGGAATCTTGCAAGGCGAAAGGTTTTTTGTTTGAATCCAAAGCAAGCTAACTTGCTGTAACACCCTCTTCTCAGATTACTCTGATCTAAGTCTGACAACAAGTGCTACACTTGCCATCGTACCCTCTTCTCAGATTACTCTGATCTAAATTGCTAATGTGATGTCATATATGGTGTCCATGCTTAGTGATGCTAGCGCAACGCGGTTGAGCTAAGTGAAGTGCCAGTGTGATACTGGTCGAGAATCCTCTTTCTGGTGACCATGTTGTCAGACTTAGATCAGAGTAATCTTAGAAGAGGGTATACGATGGCAAGTGTAGAAATTGCCCTCGTGTGTGGTTTGAAGGTTCGGGTGGGATGCCAGGTTAGGCTATGTGTGAATTCAGGTGCTGATGAAACACTAGCCTAGTGGGATAGCAGACATGTGAGGTACGTGCTGCCTTACAGTCGTGAAAAAAACTTTATGTTCAAGTCTGCTGCGTAACTTCTGAATCTCCGTAACAGTTTCATGACAATCGAGACAATTTTTGAGGTTGGTACCTCCATTTGAAGTTTTTAGCGCATCCGTTTTATGGTTTCTAGCATACATGAATTGCAAAAACATGCTAATCAGAGGTGGAGTCGAGGACACAAAGCTCAAGGCCAAGGACACAAAAAAATTTCGAGGCCAAGGTTAAGGACAGACCCACTCGAGGCCAAGGACCAAGGACACAGAAGCAAGTGTTCTCCAAAAAAAAGGTCCTCAAAATTTTTTTCAGACGATCTCAAAAAAAAGATCTTCAAAAAATTTTTTTCAGGCGATATCTACTTGAGGAAACCAAAAAAAGGTCTTTGCAGATTTTCCGCAAGGTTTCTGGCGTTTTCCAACGAAGTTTCAATAGTTCAAAAATAGTGCTTTTCTCGAGCCGAGGACAGGGCAATTTTCGAGGACTTGAGGCTTCGAGGCCAAGGACTTCAAAATGTGTCCTCGAGGCCAAGGACGTCTTCGAGGACTCCATCTCTGATGCTAATCATATGGTTACATTATTATTTGTATTGCAGACCATCAAAAAATATGTTATAAAAATGCCAACACAATTTGTTATGCCCTTATTGTGGTACTTTGGATAGCCTTAAATACAAAAATCTTTTGCATTTCGATACTGCTGTCTATAGTTCTTGGCTGTCAAGAATAGGAATTGTTTTTGCTTTTCATCAGTAGTGTGCAGCCTGTTATATTCCTCAATTAAGGCCCCACCATGTTCTGCAATGTCGTTTACAACACGCATGTTGCTCACATTGGCTTTCACAAAGAGATAATCTTCATTTTTTTCCCAAAGTGCAGGATATTTCAAGAGATTAGGCGATGGTTTTTGTTTTTCTTTTGATCACGGGGCAAAATTCACACCAAGTTGCTACCGCAATGCCAGTAGCGTACGCAGGATTTTGAAAAGGGAGGGACCAGAAACTTCAGAAAATTTGAGAGGAACATAGATCAGAATTTGAAATAGTCACACTCAGATTTCGTCCCATTTTTCGCCCAAAATCAGGTGAAGAGCAAAAAAAAAAAAGGTCTTCACTCAAATTTCGTCCCGTTTTTCGCTCAAAATCACTCAAATTTCCAGCCAAAGCCTGAAAGCCCGATGCCCAACTTACAAAGGGGGGGGCCATGCCTCAATTTTGCTCACTTTTCTATGCAATTTTGCAATCCTGGCGACCCAAAAGGGGGGCCATGGCCCAATGGCCCCCCCCCCTAAATACGCCCCTGCGCAATGCTAACGCGTCTGATCAGGCTTCTTTAGCGTTCCTCATGCGATATTTCGCAGTTTAAATACTGAAGATAGCTAAATTATAAAGGTAGAAATGGTCAACTTTAAGGCCATAATTTCTTCATTAGGGCCCCGATGCAAACGTTCACTGATTATGGATCCCCAATTTTTAGTAGGTTCCTAAACGCAAACCATAAAGTTTGGTTAAACCTGGTTAAACCATTTCTTTTGACAAAATTTTTCAAAAATTATTGTCTAAAAATATTGAAAAACACTGTGAGTTTATAATTTTAAAATGAATTGAGGTGCCGTAAAAGGTATATTTGTAATCTCAAAGCTTTTCGCGTTGAAAAAAATACCGCGTTCTGGGGCGAGGGCAATATCCCCATACCCCCGTTAAATAAATTTAGAGATTTTTTGGGAAGGAAAAGAGCAATTTTTGTGACTTTAAAGAAAATTACACATTTAGATTTTCAAAGCAATTTGAAAAGAAAATACCGAAAAAGTTAAAGTAGAAAAACTTTAGTTTTCCCACAATTTTCCTATTATAATTTTAAGCCAATCTTTTCGTTGCATTTCAGCGCATTTTATTTTTTTCTCATCCAATGCCTGCCAATGAATGAGCGCTAACGTTTCTGCCGTCAAAAGATACTTTTTAAATTTAACACAAAATATATTTAATGACAAAAAACTTGAGGATCCCAGCAGGTCCGTATCAAGAAGAAAGGCATTGGAGACATTTGCCCCGTGCCCCCCTTCAAGAGATCCACAATTGTCGAAACGGAAAAATCATAAAGTACTGATTTTTTTAAAAAACGTTAATTTTTTGTGGAAGGTTGTGAAAAATTTATTATATAGTCTAGGCATTTGAACAATTATAGTTATACGAGGGTCATTCAATAAATAAGATGAGTTTTTCAGTATAAGGACATATAATTCAGATGGAAGCTTAATGTTTTTTTTCAAACATAGTCTCCCAACAATTTTACGCATTTTTCCCAAGCTGTGTGCAAGCTTCCGTACTCCCGGAGCATAAAAATCTTTAGACTGATGTCTCAGCCAGTTGCTCACAACACTTCTAACTTCATTGTCACTCTCAAACTTTGTGTCTCTCATGAACTCTTTCAAGGGACCACACAGATGAAAGTCTGATGGGGCAAGGTATGGGCTGTAAAGGGGATGAGAGAGCAGTTTCCAGCCAGGATTGTTGATGGTGAGCGCCGTTTGGGCTGCTGTGTGACGCCTTGCATTATCATGAAGCAAGATGACTCCTTTTGACTGATGACCCCTGCGTTTGCTCTTTATGTCTTTTTTGCGTTTGTCCTTTATGTTTGTTTCGTGTGTTTGTTCTTTATGAAACTTGTGGCGCTACACACATTTGACATTTTCTTGTGAAATTCCACAGCTTTGCACCCTTCTGCAGCTAAAAACTTGACAACTGTCCGCTGTTCAATCCTGGAGCATGCTTTTTTATCTGACATTTTTGTTTATAACCAAAACTCTTAAATTTTTTATTTTAAACTGCAAAAGAAGTTTCATCCATGTGGTTAAGAAGAAAAACAAAAACGTAAAAAAAATTAAGTGTCTATCTGAATTATAAGTCATTATACTGAAAAATTCACCTTCTTTATATATTTCACACTTACTGTATTATTTTAATAATCGTTCATGCAGCGTTTTTTGTGATCCAAAAGTTAGTTCTTAGGGATTCTTAGCGGCGATTTCCAACACACAAAATGTTCTGCGGACATGGTTTTGCCCCCACACTACTTGCGCAGTGCTGTCGCTACGGAGGGGCCAGAGGGGGCCATGCTTCCCCTAACGGGTGCTTGTGCCTCCATTTAAGGTTACTCAAAACACTGTTTTTGGAATATCATTCAATGACAAGACAACACACAATGATGGAAAAAAAAAATTACGTTCAAACATAATCCTCTTTTGACTTTTCCTAGATTCTTTGCGAAATTACTGGCAACCAACTGCTTTGTCACATAAATCTGACGCAATTTTATTCCGTCTTATTAACACGCCTTTATGGACCAGGCGCGTAGCCAGGATTTCGCAAAGGGGGGGGGGGGGGGGGTTTGGAAGCTTTGAAACAACAGTAAACAATCTCAAAAAAAGGTCTTTACCAAAATTCAAACGGTTTTTCCGGCCGAAATTAGGTAATCTCCAAAAGAAAAAATAATAATAATAATAAAGGTCTTCACCGATTTTCGGTGAGCTCCAGAACAAAAAAACTCCACTATTCTGTTCACAACATCTGCTCCCCAATCACGTTGGGGGGGCGGCTGTTTTCATTTTTGGAGCAAAAATCGGCCTCAAAAGCACTAAAAACGTACTATTTTGCATACTTTTTAGGCCATTGGGAAGGCTATCGCCCCCTCTTTCCGCCCCCCCCTGGCCACGCTACTGGATGTGTCGCGATAGAGAAATCCGGTCACGCGCATTTGCGCTGCTTCTCATTTCACTGCATGTATTTTGCGTTTTTTCTTTTTTTGCATTTACAATGAAAAGATATATATCATGCGTATTTCCGCTTAAAAATATGCATGATCGGTAAAACCGCTTAAGTCTGCAGAATTGCTTAAATTTGCCGGCTAATTGGTCGAGCGGTAACGCGTTCGTCTCTGGAGCGGAAGGTCTGAGGTTCAAATCTCGGGCTGGTCAAATCGGACACAGTGTTGCCAACAGCTGTGTTGCCCGGGCGCAATGACGCGGAAACGGGCCCCGCCAACTCGTTACACGCTTCGGCGTATTACAGCGAGTATAATGAAAGATTTGATTTGATTTGATATTAAATTGCTTATCAATTTATTAAATTTATTTATTAAATTTATATTAAAAATTTATATATTAAAATTTATTAAATTCATTAAATAATTAATTTGCTTAAATTTAAATAATTTTTTAAACAAAAACGTCCTGAATGCCGTTTTAAGCCTGCAGACTTGTTATTGGTACTTCGTTAGTAGCCTAATTATGATATGAAACAATACTTGATACATTTTTTTTTCAAAGACCAGCCGTACTCAAGATTTTGAGGTTGCAGTCAGTGACGAAACCAGGATAATAGCCAAGTCACTTAGAAAACATAACTTTGAAAAACGACCGTTTAAACGTAGTTTAGACTTGACCTGAAGTAAGGGGGAGTTGAAGGTGCTAAGCAATTTAATTTTTTGAAAAGACTTCTGAAATTTAGCAATTAGTCATTCATATGGCTTCAAAACTGCAAACTGTAAATGGCGTTAAAATCGCTATTTTTTTGCTGAAAAATTGTTAAATTTGAACAGCGCTGGGAGCTCCCGCCCCCGTTCAGAGTCACTAAATATTTTGTGACTTTGTCCCTTTGTGACACGCTTGAGTTGCATTAGTTTGTTCAGCACGGGGGCTAAATCAGGCAGTTTTTGTACAAAAAAAATTAGTTTTGGTTCACCCCTCTTAGCAAAATCCTGGTTGCACGTCTGGGAGCATTTACTGCTGCTGTAGATAGATTTTTTAACACGTTGACTGCCATGTCATTCATATCTGCCTGACAGTAGCGTAGCAGTTACGGCCACGTCAGTCATGTATGCCTGACACCGACAATTTCATTCTTGATCGCGTCAGTTACTAATGCCTGACGCTACGGGCAAATCCAATGGGTAGTTTGAAACGTGGCCTCTTGCGAACATTCCACTATGCTTGGTTCTAAAAACTAGCAAAAAAAATTTTTTTTTTAGACTTTTTGAAAAAAAAATTTTTTTTCAATGAGACAATCATTTTCTGATTTTTTTTTCTAATAACAGTCCAAGAATCAAAGCGAAAAAACTGAAAAAGGTAACCAATTGTTCAAAATACTTTCAAGATAGCACTAAGCACCAAACGTCGCTACTGATACGTAGGGGACACGCTTGTGGTTAACCAGTACATCTGTCGCAGTAAGTGTTCGTATGTATGACAGTTTTTCGAGCCACTGCGCGACCTTTCTCGTCTTTGAAATTCTTGTCGCAAGAACTACAATATTGTCTTGGTTTTCTAGCAGCGTTGACTCGCGTTATGAGATTATGTGTTGCACTCAGTTTCATAGAAGGAGATCTCAGGTGCTAGCTGTTATTGCTACTTAGCTTCAACAAAGAATCAGTCAAATCTTCTTTGAAGCTGCGAATTTTTATTGTTTTCTGAGATGCTTTCTTACACAAAATGCAAGCGTTTGCTACAGCGACCGCTAAAAGAATTTCAACGATAAGCTCGATATACCGTCTTAATCCTTTTCTCAGAGACATTGCATATGATGCCATTTGGTCAGACTTATCTACACCAGATTTGCTTTTGTTGTGGGCCAAACTCATTATGGGCTTTTCTGTTGCTCTTCGACGGCTTTGTTGCCTAGCACTTCAAGTATTGTCATCTGGTGATGCTTGCATGCTGTGACTTGAATATGGTTGCGTAGATGTAGATAGCTGTGTGGTTGTGGTTGGCTGCGCAGATGTAGATGGCTCCTGGGCTGAATCCTGTGAAGATGTATACGGTTGTGATGATGTGAATCCTTGTGTGGGTGTAGATTGATGTGAATGTGTTGAACGTACTGGTGCCATAATGGATGCATGCTTGGTTGAGAGAATTCGAACTTCTCGTGTATCTCTTCATTTCAGTACAACAATACCATCTTGACATTCTTTGGCAATCATCTCGCCGCACCTAAGCTTAGCCTTAAGATCATCTTTGGGGACACTTTTTCTTGATCACCATATTTATTTGTTTCACAAACAATGTGATCAATCATCTTGTCATTAACCAATCAGCGAATAGCATCTATTAAAGAATAATTTGGAGGAATGGAGGTTTTCGTAACTAAGTTTATCTGAGAATGATGTTAATTTGCAGTTGCACAGTTCTGACAATGATGAAAGCGAGTGTAGTGATTTTAGGGTTTTGTGATTTAAATGACTCTCCAGTAGCTGGTTATTCGCAGCTGCATTTATTTCTGATGAGGAATCGAGTTATGATGAAGAACAAAACGATGGAGAGTCATCGACAGATGTTCTACATGACCTTGGGCTGGAATAAGATGGAGAGGATTCTGATAATGATAAATTTTGATAATGATAAAAGAAAGTATAAATTCTTGTCTTTGCTCAGGTATATGTGAAAGCCTCTTTTCCTTGGAATTTTGTGACTTCAAAGAATCGAAGGAAAGCGTTTAAACAGAAATCAGTGCATACTGAATCAACGACAATAAACTATGCCAGTTTCTAAATTGATTTAACCGTATAATGACTTTATAAGACAGTACAGTGCATTGTGAGCAACGCATGGTGCCGCGTCAGTCATAAATGACTGACGTAAAACTTCGTTCGTGGCCACGTCAGTCATATTTAATTGACAAAAAAAAATTAAAATAATTAACTAAAAATGTCTCCAAATAAACCCTAGTTGCGCTAAAACGTGATTTTGAGGTAATACTAGCTTTAACCATAGGCGTAGCCGGGGGGGGGGGGGGGGCCCAGGGGGCCCGGGCCCCCCCCAATCAAAATACCACTAACGACAAAAAGTTATGACAACATAGCCTAGCGATGTTTAGGTGCAGTTTTTTTCAGTAATTACGCACATAACAGTAATTAACAATAATACTAATGACAACAAGTGAGCCCCGGGGCCCCCAACTAACAACCAGGGGGCCCTTACTAACAACTAGGGGGCCCTGGAATCCTTAACCGACAACCAGGTGGTCCGGGACCCCTAACTGAAAACCAGGGGCCCATAACTGACGACTAGGAGGTCCCAGGGCCCCTAACTAACAACCAAGGGACCCTTAACCAACAACCAGGGGGCCCCTTAACTGACAACCAGGGGCCCCAGGCCCCTAATCGACAACCAGGGGGCCCCTAAACGACAACCAGGGGGCCCCAGGGTCCCTAACCAACAACCAGGGGGCCTCAAAGTGCCTAACTGACGACCAGGGGGCCCCGCAGCCCCTGATTAACAACCAGGGGGCCCATAACCAACAACCAGAGGGCTCCGGAGTCCCTAACTGACGACCAGGAGGCCCGGGGCCCCTAACTCACAACCAGGAAGCCCCGGGGGGCCAGGGGCCCCCTAACTGACGACCAGGGGGCCCCGCGGCCCCTAACCAACAACCAGGGCATCCTGGAGTCCCTAACTGACAACCAGGGGGCCCCTAACTCACGACCAGGGAGCCACAGGGCCCCTAATTAACAACCAGGGGGCCTGGGCTCCTAACCGACAAGCAAGGGGCTACGGGGCCTCTAACTGGAAACCAGGGAGCCCAAGGGCCCCTTGCTGACGACCAAGGTTCCCGGGCCAGGGGCCCCTTAATGCAAATTTTTATCAATTTATCAATATGCAAAACCTGTGAGAAATGTAAGAGTTTTGACCTAAAAGTTGCCACCCCAGGCCCTCGTTTAACATTATTATGAACTTAATTATTTACTGCTAAAGCATTGCAGGAGGCAATGTTCGTTACTTCCCCCTATGGACCAAATCACTTACAATTAAAATTTTACACCATAATGCAAGATTCTAAGCGTGTTTTGGGATTTAATTGCAAAAAGAGGATTGAACAACTAAATTTTTACGATTGGCTTTGAAATTTTAAAAATCTAGTTCTTTGAAATGGCTCTGAACTCGTGCAAAATGTGATCCAATGGGATTTAAATAGCTTTTTTTTCCAAAAACACAAAAATCGCTCAGCGGCTGGGGGCTTTGCCCCCAGAACCCCATAGCCACCGGCGGCTGGGGGCTCTGCCCCCAGACCCCCGTCTGTGATACGTTTGAGTACACTAGCTTACTCAACACGTCTTCCAAGTTAGACTTATACACTTTTTAACAATTAGTTTTCGCCCTCTCCCTTTACCAAAATCCTGGCAAAGTGCCTTTAGGGTACGGCTTCAGATCTTCCATTGTACGATATCTTTGCCCCACAAAAAGTTACTTTTTCGAAAATTTCTGCTGACGTCATTGCATGTGATTTGTGGTTTGGGCCCCCCCCAATCAAAAATCCTGGCTACGCCTATGGCTTTAACCAACACTTTTCAACATTTGGCCCCGAGGGAAATTTTTCTAAAATATGCGTGGCTGTCAATGTGTTAAGCGACTGTGGGTCGCAGACGAAACGAGCTTAAGAAACGCTGCTGGCCTTCTTTTGAAATTGCGCACAAATGTAGCCGTACAAGATCTGAAGATCCTGCGCACTTTTGGCTAGTGCCCCCTCACTTCATTTACTCTGACGACGGCACTGCGCTTGCCAGTGATTAAAGTTAGTCTTTCTTATCTCAAAGCAAATTCTTTGCGCTTGCATATTTGAGAATAAGTTGGCGTTCTCAAGATGTGTTTTGTTCGATATATGCAGATATACTATGTACTAACAGATATACGGCAATATATCGATATGCCTTCCCTATGGTAATACTGTTATTACATTTCATTATCAGACACATACTTTCTTCTAAATTCATACGCAGAATAGGTTCGGCCATGTTTTAGCATTAGCAACTCAAAATGGTTTATACGGACCCCGGATTCCTTAATATGGCCAGGATAGCTTTGCTGGAGTGCACTGCAGTTTGTAGCGCCTGCACCGGAAGTATTAGCAGAAGTAAAAACAAAATTTTTCTACAAGGCGTTTTGTCTCCTCATTCTCCGATTTGAACTTTCACACAAAGCCAGAAGCCATTTAAGATAAGTTTTTGTATGACTTGGCTTAGTTGGCTATCACATTGTATTATTTTTCAAATAACGAAAAGAAACAACGAATTGACACACTATCAGATTATATTATCGTTTGTTTGTTTTTTTTTTGTTTTTTTAACAAATCAAAAAATAATGCTGCTTCCGAGCCAAGGACAGGACATTTTCGAGGACATGTAGGCTTCAAAGCATAGGCGTAGCCAGGATTTTTGATTGGAGGGGGCCCAAACCACAAATCACATGCAATGACGTCAGCAGAAATTTTCGAAAAAGTAACTTTTTGGGGGGCAAAGATATCGTAGAATGGAAGATCTGAAGCCGTAGCCTGATGGCACTTAACCAGGATTTTGATCAAGGGAGAGGGCGAAATATAATAGTTAAAAAGTGTAAATGTCTAACTTAGGAGACGTGTTGAGTAAGCTGGTGTACTCAAACGTTTCTCAGGCGGGTGTGGAGGCGGAGCCCCCAGCCGCTGGGCGATTTTTGTAAGATTTTGGAAAAAAAAGCTATTTAAATCCCATTGGATCACATTTTGCGCGAGTTCAGAACCATTTCAAAGAACTAGATTTTTAACATTTCAAAGCCAATCGTAAAAATTTAGTTGTTCAATTCTCCTTTCGCAATTAAATCCCAAAACACGTTTAGAATCTTGCATTATGGTGTAAAATTTTAATTGTAAGTGATTTGGTCCATACAGGGGGAAGTAAGGCACATTGCCTCCTGCAAGATTTTAGCAGTAAATTATAATCCTTTCGAAGATTTTCCTTAGAGATTTTTGTTTAGTCATGAAGTTAACCAGTTATAGGAGTACATGTACCGCCAAAGGGCCACGGCCCCTTCAATTGAAATTCAGTAGTTTGTTCAATGAGCATTTTCCCTAGCTATTTTTTAAAAAGTATTTTGTGCGTAAAAATTGTCGAGGTGGAGGTGAATCGTTATTGAAAAATGGTGCAATAGTGGTTACGCTTACTAAACATGTTATTCCCGGGCCGGATTTACATTGCGCCGGGCCCCAGGCACTTAAGAGGATTTTTGCAAGATCTTCCTGCCAAATATAAATGAAGACCAAAAAAAGTCCTACTATCTGAAGGCAAGGCCCTGACACTGAGCCATATGGCGAATACGACGCTGGTTATTGTATTAAGTTCATAAAAAGTTTAGATGAGGCCTGAGGTAGCTAATTTTAGGACAAAAACTTTTGATTTCACCTTGGTTACACGTTTAAATTGATAGAAAAAATAGAATTAAGGGGGTGCGCCGTGCCCCCTGGTCGTCAATAATATTTATAGTTAATTACTGTTGTACGCGTGTACTGATGTACGCACAGATGCTAAAAGAAACTGAAAATGAAGAAACAAGGCTTTTTTGTCAAATTTTTGCCACTGGTGGCATTTTAATTTGGGAGCCCGGGTCCCCTCGGCCACCCCCTGGCGACGTCAATGATTTTGAGACAAGATCACTCCCCTAATAAGTTCTTTCATAAAAAAAAGAGCAGTTAAATCAAAATTAAAATAACTTCTTTTCCAAAACGAGGAGAACTCGAATCACGTCACTTGACAGTTTTTTGAAACCTCCAAGAATTGCATGACATTATTATGACTTGGACATGTGGTCCTTATTATTTATGCTTACTTTTGTACGCTTAAATCCTAAATTAAAAAAAAACTGCAAATCCGGACAGGGACAACATACTGGCTATGCTCTCTTTATATTTATCATTGGTAGTATTTCAATTGGGGGGTTTGCATTATTGCCTGTGTTATGGCATTAAGTTTATAATAACGTTAAACGAGGGCCTGGGGTGGCAACCTTTAGGTCAAAACTCTAAGATTTTTCACAGCTATATTTTGCATATAAATTGTTAGAAATTTGAATTAAAAGGCCCCTGGCCCGGAAACCTTGGTCGTCAGTCAGGAAACCTGGGGCTCTCTGGCTGCCAGTTAAAAGCCCTGGGGCCCCCTGGTTGTTAGTTAGAAGCCCCGGGGGCCCCTGGTTGTTGGTTAGGGTCCTCAGGCCTCCCTGTTTGTCGGTTAGAGGCCTGGGGCCCCCTCGTTGTAGGTTAGGGGCCCCAGTGCCCCCTGGTTTAAGTCAGGAGTCCTGGGGCCCCTGGTAGTCAATTAATGGCCCCAAGGCCCTTTGTTTGTCAATTAGGGGCCCCCTGGTTGTAGGTTAGGGGCCCCTGGCCCCCTGGTTGTTGATTAGGGGCCCGGGGCCCTCTAGTTGTCAGTTAGGGGGCCTCCTGGTTGTTGGTTAGGGGCCCTGGGGCCCCCTTATTTTCAGTTATGGGCTACCTGGTTTTCAGTTATGCGCCCCTGGTTTTCAGTTAGGTATCCCGGGGCCCCCTGGTTGTCGGTTAAGAGCCCAAAGGCCCCGTAGTTGTTACTAAGGTCCCCCTGGTTATTAGTTAGGGGCCCCGGGACTCCCTTGTTGTCATTAATATTATTGTTAATTACTGTTAAGTGCGTAATTACTGAAAACAAACTGCAACTAAACATCTCTGGGCTATGTTGTCATAATTTTTTGTCGTTAGTGGTATTTTGATTGGGGGGGGGGGCGGGACCCCTGGGCCCCTCCCCCCCCGGCTACGCCTATGCTTCAAGGCCAAGGACTTGAGCTTCGAGGCCAAGGACTTGAAAATGTGTTCTTGAGGACGTCCTCGAGGCCTCCATCTTTGGTGTATACTGTAACTTATATGCTACTACAACATTTTGAGCTGTAAAATGGCATTTTGTATAATCTAAATAAGTAAATTCACACTCAATTAACATGTTACTAAATGTGAACCCAAGCACTAAAAATATTACATCAAAAAGTTTCTTGTTTAGACATGATTCATTTGAAGCGTAGGTACTTGCTTAATGAGTTGGTCGAGAGCTTACAAATTCGTCACTGGAGCGGGAGGTCTGAGGAACAAATCTCGGGTCGGCCAAATCGAACATGGTGTTGCCAACGGCTCGCCACCGCTGAGACATTTATTCGAAAGAAGCTGTGCGGCCGGGGTGCAATGACGCGAAGATAAGCCCCGCAAATTCGTTACACGCTTCGGCGTAATACTGCGAGTATAATGAAAGATTTGAATTGATATATTTTACAAAAAAAGGTAATTGTTATGACAATCACAGGCTGCGAGAAATAATAAATTGGCAAAATGAAAACAAAATAAAAGCAAGCATGTAGCAGCCATGTCCATAACATGTTTAATTGTTTAAAGGTTGACATAATAGGCCTATTAGATTTAAAATTTTCTGATTCACGGAGTAGAGTAATTTAATTAATCAACTTTCCGACAACAAAAACACCATATTTGTACCTGGTTTTGCCTGGCCTTAATTTTCTGTATCTGTGTTTGTTGTTGTTGTTTTTTGTTAACTACAACAACACAGATACAGAAAATTAAGGCCAGGCAAAAAAACAACAACACAGATTAAAAAAACTAAGGCCAGGAAACACCAAATAAATCTGTTTAATTACATTCAGGTGAAAGATCAATATAGCTATAGCCACAAGTAAGGTTGTTTTTCAAAAATTGATTGAGCAATGTATGTTTGAACAAGCTGATTTTCTAAGCTCTTGATTGAAGAAGGAGAGAGCCTTAGCCTCTTCTTGATTACGGGTTGGTTATACGATGGCAATTATTAGTATTACGGTAGAAGTTGCGAAATAAAGACCACAACATCAGTTATTGAGTTGTTGGTGATCATCGCGAGAGAACATCGTTCAATATTTTCTATGCGCCGTTCCAACGGATTATTGTGTCTCTAAAAATGTAACAAATGAGCATTAACTTCTGATTAAATTAAAATTAATCTGCCTCAAGTCGCTAGAAAAAATGATTATGTGTAGAATTCGAGCTCTGCAGCAAGCAATAGATTAAATTTCAATTCCAATATTAAAAAAAAAAAATTGATGAATGAATTCGAATATGTAAATTTTACATTCTTTTAAACTTAGATTCGTTTTATGCTAAATATGTTTATTGCCACCACATAAAGATAATACCTTCTGTTTTAAGTTGTTCAACTAGTGTACCGGAAAAAGCTTGCTTAAAAAATAAAAACTATGAAATACAGCCGACGTTTCAGCAGTCTAACTTAATTATTTCCATCAAAGCTTCTCATTCTAAAATAAGTAACTTTCGTTTTGTTTTTGTCGTATTATCTTAAGTTTGCATGAGAAATTGAGTGACAAATGCCATTAGTGACATCTTTCATACCTGTCATGCTTTGCAATTACAGCAGCTAAATGACACGCATCTGCATTTGTTTGTTACATTTCTTCCGTTGCAACAGATATAACACGATATTGCAAGTACTACAACTATTGCAATGGGTATGATGACTGAAAAATAAACAAGCAAGCAAATAGAAGAAAAAGGTTTCGAACAAACAAATACAAAAGATAGCTTGAAGTTTCCAGATTAAAGGTCTTCTTGTTGTCCTATCGGTTCATCATAACGACGATCATAGCGCAGATAGGAAGCTAGAACAATTGTCAACGCGCCTGCGATAGCTCTGGCCAAATCAAATCTTACAGTCATTATGTTCGCTGTATTACACTGAACCGTGAAACGAGTTGGCGGGGTTCGATTTCGTCGTAATTGCGCCCGGGCAACCTAGCTTTTGCTTTTTTTTTTTGTATAGCCACCGGTAAAATGTTAGACTTCATCTTAAATCTTTCATTTTACTCGCGGTATTACGCCAAAATGTGAAACGAGTTTGTGGGGCTCACCTCCGCGTCATTATTTCTACAGCCAACACTGCTCCTTTTGAAGAAGTGTCGCAGCCGTTGGCAACACTGTGTGTGATTGACCGGTTCGCGATTTGAACCTCCCACTCCTAAGACAAATGCGCTACCGTTTAAACGGTCGGTATACATCAGACTTAATAAATTAATGGATCATATTTTTTTGGTTTCTTTTATTCATTATTCTGTAAGAGAAAAAACACTGATAGTTGATTGGCTTGCATTTTATTCACCAAAATGGGCTCCATTTTTTAACAAAAAAATCTCTAAAGGGATGGTCGGGAGGGACAATTCTCCTGAGAACCGCTTTAGCTCCAACGCCAAAGACTTATTTTCTGGAACTCTATACCGTTTACTTAGTCAGAGATAAGGGCATCCAAGAAAATGACTTTTGGTTTTTAACTAATTTTGGTACATAAAATTAATTTTTGCACTCGGGCTTTTGATCTATTGTTAGTCTTTTAATTTAGACAAACTTTCTTCTATCTCCCTCGGGCCAATTTTTAACCCAGAAAAACACAAACGTACTCGCTGCTAGGTTGACTCTCGATTCTGGTGCATTGTCGTTGCTGTTGCTGCTGTTATTGTTGTTGCTGTTGTTGTTGTTGTTGTTGTTGTTGTTGTTGTTGTCAGGTCCTCTGTCCGGGTTTGGCTTGATGTTGCTGTTAGGATTAGTTGGGGGAATGTTTCGCTCTCGAAAGCAGCACGCAGTGGTAAACCTACCAAAGTTTGATCGTCGGCAGCAAAACCCAATGTGCGAATGATTATCTGCAACAAGCAGGGGCGTATTTAGGAGGGGGGGCATTGGGCCATGGCCCCCCTTTGGGTTGCCAGGATTGCAAAATTGCATAGAAAAGTGAGCAAAATTGAGGCATGGCCCCCCCCCCCCCCCCTTTGTAAGTTGGGCATCAGGCTTTTAGGCTTTTGGCTGAAAATTTGAGTGATTTCGGGCGAAAAACGGGACGAAATTTGAGCGAAGACCTTTTTTTTTTGCTCTTCACCTGATTTTGGGCGAAAATTGGGACGAAATCTGAGTGTGACTATTTCAAATTCTGATCTATGTTCCTCTTGAATTTTCTGAAGTTTCTGCCCCCCCCCCCCCCATTTCAAAATCCTGCGTACGCTACTGGCAACGAGCTATATTTGCAAAGAACAAAATAAGCGCTTGGTTAATGACAAAGTTGATAAAGTACTGCTTTGGGCTCATGGCCCTATAAAATTGAAAGCTATAAATCTATCACGTTAAATTCTTTTTTGCCTTTCACACACTTTCGAAGTACTTCGCATTATTTGGCCTGCTAACAAACAAAAATAAAATATGACGGTAATTTGCTCCTAGTTGCATTCGATTTTAAAACTTAGAAAAAATTAATTTAAGACAGCTCATTTAAGTATGGTTTAAACTGTAGAGCCTATGGAGTGCTAAATAGCACAAATTTTACGTTACCTTCCAGAAATTGTAGTTTCTTCTACAAATGGTCCTCCTATACTCAGATTATGACGTCCCAGAATACAAATACCAGTTTGAAAATAATTGTGTTGAGTCACAAGGCATGACGACTAAAACGTGATATTTTCTTGACAGGCCCTTACCCCTGCCAATTGATGAGAGTTAATTTTTTGAAATGAAGTCAAAAACCTGTATGAGTCACCATATGATTTGAACAACATTTTTGTGATGATACATCACTTTAAAGCTGAACTCAAGCAGGGAAGCTCTGAATATTTCTGCTTGGTCGGACGGCGGATCGAACCAAAGCTTCGCTTTCTCAAATTAGAAACCACTGATAAAATTCTGTACCACAATTCTGGCTCACCTGAACAAGTTAAAATCGCGCCATTGACTATTCCACAGTTTTCAAACGCCTGTTAAAATAAATACTTCATCAGTTTGACATACAGCACCAAGAATGCCAACGTCAAGGCAATGTTTTTTTTTAACTTTAGGACGAAAAAGCAAAGTTAAAATAAAAACCACAATTGATTTTTCACAAATATTTACATGTTCTTGCCGAATTTGTAACGGTAAGGGATCGAACCATCAACATTGGGACTACGGCCACAGCCGAATTTCAAGATATAAGTCTAAAGTCTTTCTAATTGAAGTTACTCAAACCCTGCCTGCCCCCCGACGATTACTGCCCTGCTTGGGAGTGTAGGAGCCCACTTAGCACTGTTTCATCCTCAAGTGCACCAATTTTAAGGAGAAACCCAAGGAAGTTTTTCAAAAATGAATCCTGCAAATAAAAGAGCGCTTTGTGAAATTTGAGGCTCAGTCTACACTGAGAGGACTGCCGGGACATTGTGAGCATTCAAATGTATGTTTTGTTTATTTTAAACAAAAATTCAAAATATAAATGAAACAGGAATTTGGAAGATATAGCCAAAGTCAGTAGCGTAGCCAGGGGGGGGGGCGGGGGGGGGCTATAGCCCCCCCCATTGGCCTGCCGACCAAAATGCAGAATAAGAAAAATACCACGTTTTTAGCACTTCTAAGACTCTTTTTTGCACTGGATTGGACTAAAAAATGATTTAAAGCATAGTTTAAAACGTTTATTTGGGGAGGGGCTAATGAACTGCCGACCAAAATGCAGAATAAGGAAAATAGCACGTTTTTATCCAGTAGCGTAGCCAGGGGGGGCGGGGGGCTATAGCCCCCCCCCCCATTGACATGTCGACCAAAATGCAGAATGGGAAAAACACTACATTTTTAGCACTTCGAGACTGTTTTATGCACTGGAGTGGACTAAATGGTAAATAGTGATTTAAAACATCTTTTGAAACATATGTTCAGGGGGGGGGGCTAATTTGTCAAAAATAAAACCAACAAATAAATGAAACCTTTGATAGATGGTAAGAAATAAGCAATCAAATTTGATCAAGTGTAAAAATGCTGAACATAGGTGTCATCAACAAATATACTATAAACTAAGGAATAGGGGGGGGGGGCTATTCAGTATTTGTTAATTACCAATCATTTCTCTCAAATCTCTTTTCATTAGCCCCCCCCCAATTATTTTTCTCTATAAACTGTATACGAAATAGATTACTCCGTGAGAGTTTTATTGCACTATTCGATTTTATAATTTAACAGCATCTAAACAAGAGAACTACATTTTATCATTAGCCAAATAGCCCATTTATACTATTAGTTTAATCTTGTTTGCACTGCCAATTTCTAAGCCACGTTTTAAAATCATTATTTTTTAATCAAAATAGCCGTAAAATGAAGTTATTTTTGCAAAAAAAACGCAAAATTTTCGAGCGCTGGGGGCTCCGCTTCCAAACCCCCAGCCTCCGGCAGCTGGGGGCTTCGCCCCCAGACCCCCATTAGACCCCCCAAACAGCCCCCCCCCATTACGAATTTCTGGCTACGCGCCTGGCCAAAGTTACTCTCGTACGCCCACGATTTTATCCCAAGCGTAAACTGTATGGTGTGGCTGCTAAATACAGTGAAGTAATAATAGTAGACGCAAACATAGCAGGATACTAACATTGTATTTTATCGACGTAGAAAAAAAGTATCTATCGACGTATCTTCGGTTACCCTTTAGGGTTAAGATTTTCGGGGCTTGAAATTTGGTTCGAATTAGTAAGAGTGTTGGGGTAGCATAAAGCTTGCCTTATTTATTTGATCATAAACTACAGCGAAGTTTAAATTGTTTTACCTGAACTGATAAAAACTGCAGGATTTGGAGACATAAAATAGATTTTGAAAGAGATAGCTTCACGAAATAGCAATACTTCATACTATATTGAATAACAGATGAAAAACATCAAACTTCTGTACATCAACTTATAAAAATTATGCTGCATAAAACTTGAAATGTGAAATACGATATACTGACAAAGTGCATTAATGTATAAGCAGAGCTGGGCAGCTGCTATTTGAAAGTAGCGCCGCTACTTAACGCAAAACAGCGGACACTGCCGCTTGTCGCTACCGCTACTTTGTTTTTAATTCGTGGAGAAAAAAGAATTCAAAGCAAAAAGCACATGCTTCTGCTAAAAAAATAATATAGCTGAGAGACGTTTTGGTTATATCAACTCTTACACCATTTTTGATCTTCTTTAAACAGTTTCATTCTATTTGCTAATAGCTTGCCACCCAGTTTCAATCCGGAATTTGTAGGACCTTAGAAAATCAAAAATTATGTCACTTAAAGGAGAAAGTTGAAGGTAGTGACTATTTCGCCGAAAATTTTCAAAAAATGAGAAATATTCATCCGCGCTCTTTTATTTACTTTTTTGATTGATTGATGATTGATTGGTGCATCTTTATCCTTTTATCACGAGAAAGCGACGGTGCGCTATGTTTTGGACGAATCCGCACCCGCTTAGGAGTTGACCATTTTCCAAGTTTTACGGTTGACGTTTTGACTTCTTCCCACGTAAATTTGCTGCTTGTTCGAAGCCACCAGCAGAGATAATTATCGTAAAGCGTCTTATCCAAGGACGCAACAACGTGACCAGGATGCGGGTTGAACTCATGATCCTGCGATCAGAGTCGTCGTAAAAACGACGCCGTTACCCATTCGGCCACGCTCCCCTTTTTTAGGGGTTAAGATTAGGGTTTAGCTTAGGGTTTGGGTTAGGGTTCGATTTGGAAATAGATTTAGAGCAAGCATATGAGTTTGGATTGGATTGGAGTCAGAATTAATAAAAAAGTAGATAAAAATTTCCGGTGAAATAAAGCCTTTCAAAGTTAAATGGTTAAATACAAAAAAATGGGTTGTAATGAAAAACTGCTGCTACTGCGATCCAGGCGTTAGCCGCAGGAAAGATACTGCTCGAGATCGCTTTTATTGTAAAATTAAAACTACTTGAAGCAATAAAGAGGTGCCTCAAACCTTTTTTCCACTATTCCCCTTTAATCGCAAAAAATAGGTTTAATCCGTTTGACTCCGCATACCATTGGAAAACCTGCATTTCGAAGTTACGTGACATCATAAGAGGACGAGTTTACAATGTGTCTTGCACAATACGGAAAGCAATGCTCGATTATCGAACATGGCGTTAGTTAGTAAGAAATTTTGCAAAGTCATCCTTTTCTGATGTAAGCCTACGAAATTTCGAAACGAAGGGTTGTCAATGGTATGAAATTAAACGAATGAAATTTATTTTCGCGAAAAAGGGGATTAGTGGAAGAAGATTTGGGGCACCTCTTTATTACTTCAAGTAGTTGTCGTGTCTTCAACAAAAACGATTTCGAGCAGTAACTTAACATTAAAAATTTAGGAATACGGTATCGTAGATTTGCTCCATTACTCATTGCATCTTGCGCATAAGCCTATACACTCTAGTTTTTTTTTTGTTTTTTTTTTTGTCCTGAAGAAATATTTGCAAACCAAATATAATTTATGTCATGATTTTAAAAAGACAGTTGTGCAGAACGGTAATATTTCCTCAATTTTTGCCACATGGCATTATTAATTATGGTATATTTTCGGTACCAGCAGTATAATTTTTGCAACCGAAAGCAGCAAAATGCACAAAAAGTGTATTAAAGTTTAGGCCTATATTTACAGCTTGCTACACTATGTCCAGAGGTGGACAAAGTTGTCGAAAAATCTACTTAAGTAGAAGTATTGTTACTTACTCAAAAATGCCTTTCAAGTAAAAGTAGAAGTATGGCGAAGCATTTCCACTTAAGTAAAAGTAGGAAAGTAGTCAAAATTAATTCTACTTACGTAATGAAAGTAGAAAGTAATTTCGAATTTCACGTGTTTGTTTATTCTTCGAAGGTTTGTTGTTGTGACGCTTACGATCAGTGTTCAAGCAAAGCCATACTTACGATTGCATATCAAAAAATCAAAGTTTTATTATTCTCTTCAAATTACACCGAAACGTGTTACGAATACGATTTAGTAGGGACTCTGACTCATCTCCGCGCCTGGACAACACAGCTTGAGAAGAAATGTCGCAGCGATGGCGAGTCGTTAGCAACACTGTTCGTTAACCGGTTAGGGAATTGAACCCCAGACGGGCCGCAATAAACACAACGCCGTTAACCGCTAATCTTTTTCGTATGAACCAGGAGTAATGCGCATGTTTAGTTTGTCTGCTGTACCATGCTAATCAGGGTTCGGTATGTTTTTTTTTTAGTGAGACTGAGCCAACACCTGGTATTTGATGCAACGCAAAAACACTCTACCCTAGATGACCTGTAAATGAATCGGAGTAACTATTCAGTAAGTTTCGTAGTACTGTACAGTAAAACAAACTCGATACATACTTATTGTACACGTTGTGAGGTGAAATAATATTTACTTCGTTATTGTACACGTTGTGAGGTGGAATAATGGCTAGGTGTTTACTTCTACTTTACATAAAAGTCATTACTACTCAAGTAGCGTTACTTCGAGAGGATTTTACTTGAAGTAAAAGTAGAAGTATCAGAAATGAAAAATACTTAAGTAAGTCGCTCGTTACCGAAAATACTACTTAAGTAGAACTACTTCGTTACTGACCACCTCTGACTGTGTCGCAGCGGTGGCAAGCCGTTGTTAACTTTATCTTTGATTTGAACTGCCCAAAAATTGAAATCCAAGCCTTCCGTTCCAAAAGAGAATTCTAACTCGCGACCAACTGCTGGTCGATTAATAAACCATGGATCCCCTAAAAAATCGTATTAATTTGGGAAAAAGTAATTACAGTGAGTGGCAATTTTAATCTGGGGAAAAGCAACTAATACAAATCATCTAAAGAACAAATGCGAGCTTTTCAGTGCTAGAAAATATCTCTTGTTTTTGTATTTCTTTTGATTACAACATCTGCAAAGTATTTGCCGAACAGGACAAGAAGCGACAAAATTAATGCAAAAACGAAATTTTTGATCATTCTGGATTTGAACAGAGCACTCACAGACTTTCAGTTGGGATTAGCGTCTTTTCATTTAGGCAGTTACTGTAATGAATTTTATTGATCCAAAAATGCTCTCCAAACGTTTTAAGAAGTTAAGCTGTTTCATTCTATTCCAACAAAATAATAAAATAAAAACTATTCATTTGCTTATTTAATTTGCAGTATAGCGGCAGGTTAATTGCCAGTTCTGTATAGCACTTCCGCAAATCGGTGCGCAAATTCGCAAATTGCGGACTCAAAATTTTGGTTTGCGGATTTGCGAACCGATTTCTTACCGCAAACATTTACGGATTTGCGGTAAAAATCGAAATCTACCGCAAATTCGTAAATCAACAATCCGTAAAACCGTAAATTAACATCAACAAAGCTGGGATTTTTTCTTTGCAATTTCCAAAAAAGTACGTTTATACGATTCAATGTATTCACAGATTTGGGTGGATGTATTTATAAAGTACAAAACCCCCTTACCAAGTTCCTTTGCTATTTTCCAGAGGTGCTGCTATCCTTACAGCAAAATGAGTTGGCTTAACGTCAAGAAACTACCAACGGCTTGTTTTTGTGAAGAGAAACTTAGACTTTTTGAAGTGGCAAAAGGTTGCACAAGGCGACTTTGACGACATGCCCAGCACGTTTAGTAAATAAATAGGCTGCAGGTCTAGCAACATTTTCAATCTTAGTTTTATCTTTTCAGTCTTTTAGTTTTTAGTTTCGTTGATCGTCTTTTTGGAATGCATACTTTAGACTACATGCGTTGCCGCTTAGGAAATCAGGTCCGGATCCACGGGGGGCATTCCGAAGCCATTTTCCCCTAAATCACTCCTTGTGACCCCCAAACGAGAATTGTGCCCCCCCAAGCGAGGATTGTGCCCCAAAGAAAGGAGCAGGCTCGGTGCCACTGGAGTGCAGTTTGAAACCTGAAACTCCCAAAATACTAATTGTCACCCCAGAGTTCGTGAAAAAAAAACTGTTTTTTTGCAGATTTTGCAATATAAACATTTTTTTGGTTTCACCCCAAAATTCGTGAAAATTCACGCTTTTTTTGAGATTAAAACTTTCTTTCTTTTTTTTTTTTGTCTTCGCCCCAGAATTCATGAAAATTTGCAATTAAGACTTTTGTTTTTTGATCCACACTTTCAAATTCAAAGGATTGGAGTTTTTGTGCCTCCACAAAACTTGTTTGTGCTTCCCCAGTCATGCTATCCTGACGCCGAGCCTGCAAGATATTTCCAAAGGTTTTTGGGAATTAATATTAATATTACTGCCCGTTTTAGAATCCTGGAAAAAATTTCTGTATCCTGCATAATCTTGTGATATTTGGTAATGTATACGTAATACAACACTAAGCGTTTAGATTTCCAAAGTTTGTGCATTATGCAAATGATGCGTCAAAATGCTTAGCCTATTTTTTATGTAAAAAATGGCATCAATTTCTGAGCAGTTGGCGTCGTTACTGTAAAATTTTTTCAAAATTCACGAGCAAAGGTAATCATTTTGACAAACTTTTTGGCGCATAAATTACTACGGTACATTAATCTCGTACATTTTTGGCACCACCAGTAAACTGACCACTGTCGAAACAAATTTCTGATTTAACAGTGACCATTAGGGCGTCCCAAAATAACAAAAGTTTTGAAAGTCTGTGCTCTGTCAGCGATTTCGGGATCACATCCCCGAAAAAACTTCCCCCAAAAAATTTCAAACCAATCGGATGACGTTTAGGGTCGGCACCACCCCCTTTTTAATAGCGAATAGCCCAAAATTTGATAATCGGTTATTTTGGCCAATTTTTGAGATAAATATATGATGTCATTACTCATTTTCAATGATGTTTGATCAGGAATTCGATTGCATTGTTAAATAAACTCTATTGTCAAATTTTAGTTTACCCGATTTTCAAAGAGCAGAAAGGTCCTGTGATAGAGCAAAAATGACCTATTTTGGCATATTTTTTACTGTTCAACTAAAACTGCAGACAAATTTATTGAAAGAAGTACATTATGCATTGGTAGCACATGCTAATTTCCAGAAAAATGGTTGTGATAGAATTAACAATAAAACACGAAATCATGCACAAGCACTAGGGCATTTCAAACACATCACAAATAACTCAGTAAGCCCATCAAAGTACAGGTATATCCTTAGTGTTAAATTCACAATTATTCAAGTACTCAAGATATTAATATTGTGAGGAATTGAGCAATGAGCATTATGATCAGTGTATACTTAAATTGCTCTGTTTTAAGGCGAAGCTCGCTGCAATGCGGTGTTTACAGCTACACCATCAGCCAGGTACCGGATACAACAAAATGAAGACAAAAAAGTTCAGAACAAGATAGTTTCAGAATAATCATGCGCCTACGGTTTGCGTTCGATTGATTACTCTTGACTGCGAGCTGATTTAATAAAATCACGTTTGCATGCAAGTTGCTAACGATTCACTCAATTGCAGTGTTTCCTAAACCGCTCCTATCGCAAGGCCGTACCTAGAAGAGAGGGCCAAGCAGGAAAACTTGAGCCACGTCTGGAAAAGTTTTACGTGATGGTGGTGCAGTTTAGTGACACACCATATTAGCTATAAATAACGTATCTGATTATCTTAGAACCAAAATATATCCTACTTTGGCCTAGGACTAGCTTTTTTGAACTCTATCTCATGTTTGAAAATTGGTCCAAATTTTTGCCAGGACGGTTTTATTTTTGTCTTCTTAATTATGTACAAAACATGTTGAGCCCTGTTTGAATTTTTTTGAGTTAGACGATTAACGCATCTCGCTATGAGTCTACAATCCGATTGTACGGCCTGTCCAATCCATGACCAAAACTGCAATCATTTTGTAAGTTGAATTTTAGTGGATTTAAAAAATTAATGAATGAAATGGCTTGTCAAATTCAGTCACTGTTGACTAGGCATTGTTAGTGTTGAACCAGGTTGAACTGCAAATCTATTACATTAAATCTTGCTGCGCTAAGTAGACATTTTATCGGAGGCCGATTTAGCTGCATTCAGGGCCTGCGAGAGGGGGGTTGAGGGGGTACATTGTACCCGGGCCCGGGTCTAGGGGGGCCCGGGCTCAGGGGGCCCGGAAGGATTCAGGTTGTCGCGTCAAGTTTAGGACCAAAATTTTTTTGTTCCCAAGCTTCATCCTGTCGACCAAATTTTGGGCCAAAATGAGGCCAAATATGGGTGAAGACCTTTTTTTTTTGGTCTTCACCTGATTCTGGGCCAAAAATTCGACCAAATTTGAGTGAAGACCTTTTTTTTTGGTCTTTACCTAATTTTGTGCCAAACATTCGACCAAATTTGAGTGAAAACCTTCTTTTTTCAGGTTCACTTGAATTTGGGGGCCCGGCATCGATCTTCGTACCCCCTGGATAAATTTCTCTCTGAGGCCCTGGCTGCATTATCCGTAGCCGTAACATTGTTGTTGTTGTTGTAGCGCATATTTATCCTCCTGTCACCGGACAGCGTCAGACGCTAACTTGTTGGACGATCCGCACACTTTTCATTACTAGGACTACTTCGTGATTGGAGGAATCCGCACCTGCTTAGGAGTTTCCGATGATCCAATGTTCCTGTGGATTTCTTCGAATTCTTGTCCACTGAATTTGCTGCTTGTTCGAAGCCACCAAGCAGAGATAATCATCGTAAAGCGTCTTATCCAAGGACGCAACAACGTGACTAGGGAGTGGGTTGAACCCAGATCATTTGATCAGGATCGTCGTAAAAACGACGCCGTTACCCATTCGGCCACGCTGCCGACAAACTAACATAATGGCATAGTATATGGCATTTAGAAATGGTCATATGTCAAAATTTAAGAATTTAAAATACACTCTATGGCTGAGTTACAGTAATTAGCAAAATTAAACAACTGGTTGAACAATTACAGTATAAGTGCTTATAGGTATGAAGCCGATAGATTCACTTCTTGAATGCTTTCTCGCCATGAACATATCCTGTCAGCTGTCACGTTCAAAGTCAAACGCAAGCTTGAAGGTTCAAAAAATATTCAGAAATCCGAACATACTTTCATTAATTGATATACAGCATTATTTTGTGTTCGTGTCAAAATAAAAGAAAATGAAAACCAACAAATCAATTTTTAAATCTTAAAAATACCAGAAAGTAAGAATAAGTGTTCATACGAAAAAGAAAACCAGGTTGTTTAAGGGATTTGATGAATGCGTTGATAGCATGTGGGCTGATTATGATTTTTGCTATGTGTTTTCGTGATATTGGCATATGCTCTGATCTTTGCAAAAGTTCTGGTGATGATTTTTATTTTTACACATGTCACTCTCGAATCTTCGAGCTTGTAAGTTATGTATAGTTGGCAGCTCTGTGGCGTTGTGCAGTGAAGCTAATCAATTACTCAAAGACCTAAAATAATTCTGAAAAACAAAAAAAATCGGCAATTGATTGAAGATGATTTTCCTACAGGTTGATGAAATATATTTATATAGCGCCATCTAAAGCGTAGCTCCCACAGTGCTGTATAAGAAACTCCCATAATGCTATGCTAGAATTCTGAGAAAGGGACCATGTGCTTTTTTGATCTTCGTTGTTTTATTCTGGATTAAAAAGTGAAATCATTACATGGTGTCAGAAGTGCAATGGCAGAATTTAGACCACCGAAAGAAATGTGCTTCTCAACAGACCATACAGCTGAAGCTTAGCGCAAATGGGAACTGGCGTTCAGGACTTATAACACTGCCGCGGAGTTGAGTAAGAAAAAAGGAAAGACGCAGGTGGCAATTCTGTTACATTCTACCGGTATTGAATTTCAGGAGATTTTTTCGAATTTTGTATTTAGCGCTGAGGAGGACAAAGACAAGGTTGATGACGTACTGCAAAAGTTTAGGTCAAAGATTACTGTGAGCCCAAGAAAAACGAAATCTTTGCAACATACAAATTCTGGAGCAGAGATCGAGTTGTAGGCGAAAGCCTAAAAAAATGGTTCAACGACCTAAAGACTTTAGCGGCAGACTGCAATTTTCAAGATCGGAAGGAACGGCACATTCGAGATAAATCGTGCTAAGCCTTGAGGATCACCCGCAGCGAGAACGTTCTTTAGAACAAGGTACATCACTTACGCTGGACAAATGTGTTGAAGCCTGTCGCGCTGCTGAAACAAGCAAAGCACGATTGCAAACAATGAATACTAGTTCCAAGTCAGCTGCGATCATAGCAGTCGAAGCCAACCGCATCCCACAGCGACCTCCTACGCAATCAAGTAAGAAGCAAAAGCCGAGTACTGCTTCATCAAGAACTCTACGTACCTGTAAGTACTGTGGTAAACAGCACGAGCCTCGCAAATGCCCAGCATACGGCAAAGAGTGTAATTTTTGTCACAAGTTTAATCATTTTGCGACCGTATGCCAGAGTCAGGGGCGTAAATCCCGGGGGGGATGCGGGGGGGATGCAACCCCCCCAATCATCCCCCCCAATAATTTATCGTACGCTGCTATTTTTGACGATTTATCTTGCTGATTCAATGGCTTCCCGTTTCTTGCTAATGTGGTTACGGATTGCTACAGCCTTTTTTTATTCACGCACTCAATCAATAAAGTACCAACGTCAATCGGTCGCATTGCAGAAAATAAGATAAAACTCTGCTTTCTTTATGCAGCGGAACAGAGATGCAGTAAGAAAAAAAGAGACGAGCATTGCAGATAGTAAACAATTTGTTAAAAGAAAAAAGCGCCGTGAAATTGTTTAAAAAAAATCTGTGAGCTTCTTTGCCAGAAACAAAATACTGTATGATATAATAAAATTGGCTGACCTAGCCAAACATAATTATGTAGGCTGTAAAATCTAAAAGTATAGTCTATAGCTCTTTCCGAAACTCTCTGCCTTTTTTTCTTGCTTTCGCAGCTGTTTTACGTTTTTACAATAATGCTAAATTTGCTTCGGATTCATCTTCATGGTTCTTTTAGCAATTAATGTTTGCGCCCCGATTGTTTATTCAATTCGTCGTATTGTGTAATGGGTAGGCTATTGCTAAATGTTGGTGTTGTACAGTACAATTCTAACGTTCTTTGCTTGTTCTTTAATCTTTACTGATTTCCTGTGCATATTATATACCGGTACCGTAATTTCAAACTTCAGCACAAGTGAACTTGTATTAATTTTAGATTTTGTGGCTAACGTCTTTATCTGTCGTTAACAGATCCAGAGGGTTCCAGACCCTCTTCCTCTTCCCCAGCTTAACCAAGGCAAACGTAAAATGATGCAAAAATGGCATTTAATACATGCCCTCCGGCAGTTATATTACCTCGGGCCCCTCTCTTGCAAAATTTTTTGGATCTGTTTCTGCTTTATACAAGTTGTTACAGTGCAGTAGCGTAGCCAGAGGGGGGGCGAGGGGCTATAGCCCCCCCATTGGCCTGCCGACCAAAATGCCGAATAAGGAAAATACCTCGTTTTTAGCACTTCTAAGACTCTCTTTTGCACTGGATTAGACTAAAAATGATTTAAAGCATAGTTTGAAACGTTATTTGGGGGGGGGGGGGAGGGGGGCTAATGAACTGCCGACCAAAATGCAGAATAAGGAAAATACCACGTTTTAGCATTTCTAAGACTGTCTTTTGCACTGGATTAGACTATTTTGAAATGTTCATTTAGGGGGGGGGCTAATGAACTGTCTACCAAAATGCAGAATTAGGAAAATACCACATTTTTAGCCAGTAGCGTAGCCAAGGGGGGCCGGGGGGCTATAGCCCCCCCATTGACATGTCGACCAAAATGCAGAATGGGAAAAACACTACATTTTTAGCACTTTGAGACTGTTTTATGCACTGGAGTGGACTAAATAGTAATTTAAAACATCTTTTGAAACATATGTTCAGGGGGGAACTAATTTGTCAAAAATAAAACCAACAAATAAATGAAACCTTTGATAAATGGTAAGAAATAAGCAATCAATTTTGATCGCAAGTGTAAAAATGCTGAACATAGGTGTCATCAACAAACATACTATAAACTAAGGAATAGGGGGGTGGGGGGGCTATTCAGTATTTGTTAATTACCAATCAATTCTCTCAAATCTCTTTTCATTAGCCCCGCCCCCAATTATTTTTCTCTATAAACTGTATACGAAATAGATTGCTCCGTGTGAGTTTTATTGCACTATTCGATTTTATAATTTAACAGCATCTAAACAAGAGAACTACATTTTACCATTAGCTACCTCCCAAATAGCCCATTTATGCTACCAGTTTAATCATGTTTGCACTGTCAATTTCTAAGCCACGTTTTGAAATCATTATTTTTTAATCAAAATAGCCCTAAAATGAAGTTATTTTCGCGAAAAAAATGCAAAATTTTCGAGCGCTGGGGGCTACGCCCCCACACCCCCGTGCTTTCGGCGGCTGGGGGCTCCGCCCCCAGACCCCCCAAACAGCCCCCCATTGCGAATTTTTGGCTACGCGCCTGTACCAGTGGCGTAGTTTCTGGGACCAGACCAGCCGCCCTCCCTTTCATAGGCCTAAGTAACGTCGCAATTACATAAATCACCATGTTTTTCCACAACTGGAACCCTTTGGGCAACTTTAATAAAGCATTGAATCATGGGTCTATGCTCCAAAAACGCTTATTTTGGCTTTAAAAATCGTAAAATTTTTTCAGCGACGGGGGCTTCCCCCCATTGCTGTGATTGTCTCTGCAATGTAAATACACTCCCATTGCAAAATCTTTGCTACGTCACTGGTTGTTAGTAACCAAAGGCTTGGGCGGATGTGATGCGTATAAGACGCAGTACCGCTAATATTGCAGCTACGCAACTATACGCTTTTTTATAAGTGCAACTTTTGTTGGCTCTGTTTCATCCCCCCCAATAATTTTTACGGATTTACGCCACTGGCCAGAGTCGACTATTGTGGAAACAGTCTAGTGCTCCTGCTAGGCTGGTACGAGACATTCAGGCTGACTATGAAGATGATGAAAAATTTTTGAACATTGCCACAATTCAAAATGATGAACAATCCACCAGTACAAAAGCAACTATAATGATGCTAAATGGCAGTGACGAACAGCAACCGATAATGTGCAAATTAGACACTGGCGCTGGAGCAAATGTGATGTCATGTGTTGTGTATGATTCGTTGTGTTTTAAAAGCCCGCCTCGAGCATGTAAAACAAAACTTCATGGTTTCGGTAACAGCGTTGTACAATGTACAGCCATGTGGCGTGGCAACGATTAATTGTTTTGATAAGCACAACAATTTGTTTGCTTTGCCATTCTACGTCACCGACGTACTTGTGTCCGTTATTTTGGGTGAAGCAGCGTGTTTTGAATTGAACTTGCTGAAGCGTGTAAATGTTCTAAGGCCTTGCATGCCCTTATCTTTGTTGCAGATTCATAGCGAATATGCCAACATTTTTGCTGGCATTGGCACGTATGCCAAAGAATACGATATTTGCATTCAGGAGCAGGACAAGGGCGTTATTCAGCCACCCCGCAAAATTCCTAATGCTATTCGCCCCAAGTTGAAAGCCTGCCTTGACAAATTGACTGAGCAAGGCATTGTATCAGATGTCGATATTCCGACAGGTTGGGTCAATAATCTTGTGATTGTCGAGAAGAAAAATAACAGTTTACGTTTGTGTCTTGACCCAAAGCCATTAAATGCTGAAATCAAGCGTGAACGTCATGTTATTCCGACCCCAGCGGATGTTCAAGCCCAACTTAGTGGAAATACCATTTTTTCAGTCATTGACATGAAAGATGCTTACTGGCATGTCAAACTCAGTGATTCCTCGTCATACTTGACTACCTTCCACACTCCGTAAGGTCGTGAGCGCTTTCTTCGCATGCCGTTTGGGCTGTCTTCGGCAAGCGAGGTCATGCAGAAACGCAATGAGGAAATTTTTGGTGACATACCTGGAGTGCATGTTATTGCTGACGAGATTATTATTGCAGCCCCCACTGAACAGCAACATGATGTTATTTTTAAAACTGTATTGGATAGGGCTCGACAAAAGGTGTTCGATTTAATAAGGACAAAATCCAATTTAAAGTCAGCACTGTCGAGTGCATGGGCAACTTAGTCACAAGTGAAGGGTTGAAACCAGATGACAAAAAACTTGACGCAATTTTGAATATGCCTCAGCCCACTGATGTACCTGCCCTCCAGAGACTGCTTGGCATGACCAAATTTCTGTCCCTGTACATACCAAACGAATCGACAATAACAGCCCCATTGCGATTGTTGCTCAAAAGAGGGGTTTCCTGGAAATGGACTGATAAGCAAGATGAAGCTCTTGCTAAGTTGAAAGCTATGCTAAGCACTCCCCCTGTCCTTGCTTTTTATGATGTCGCCAAACCCGCGACCGTACAATCTGACGCGTCCCAATGTGGACTTGGAGCATGTTTAATGCAAGATGGCAGACCCATAGCCTGTGCTTCAAGGTCGATGACACCGGCTGAAAAGACCTATGCTCAAATAGAAAAAGAAATGTCCATAGTTTTCGCTGTGCAAAAATTTCATCAGTATGTGTATGGGCTACAAGCAGTCCTTGTTGAGAGTGACCACAAACCCATTGAATCTATAATGCGTAAACCCCTTGGCAAAGCCCCACCCCGTTTGCAACGCCTGATGTTAAAATTCCAGTCTTATGACCTCCGCATTAAATATGTACCTGGCAAGTACATGTACATGGCTGACACACCATCCCGAGCCTACTTGGAAGTAAAACCAAATGATTCACATGATGAGGAACTCTCTCTTCACTCGCTTTTCACTAGTCTGCCCATCACCCCCTCTAAACTAAATGAATTTCGAGAAGCGACTAGTAACGATTCTGCCCTTATGATTGTCAAAACCTTGTGTCAATCAGCCTGGCCCAAAACCGCAAAAAACGTACCTGTTAATGCTCGTAAATACTGGAATTTTTGTGATGAATTGCATGTTTTTGACGGTATTGTGTTTAAAAATGAATGTATTGTTGTGCCAGTTTCTCTGCAAAACTCCATGCTCGATCTAATTCATGAAAGTCACTTAGGCATGGAAAAGTGTAAATCGAGAGCCCGACACCTGTTATATTGGCCTTGAATGACCCTTGACATTGAAGATATTGTGAGCAACTGTGTTGTGTGTAGTAAATATAAAAAAGCTCATTCGAAAGAACCCATCGTTTCCCATGCTATTTCGCCTGAACGTTTTTTAAAAGTCGGTATTGATATCATGACTTTTCGAAATACTGATTACTTAGTGATTGTTGATTATTTTTCCAAGTATCCTGAGGTTGTTCCGTTGCCTGACAAAACTGCTCAGTCTGTGGTTATGCAATGCAAGAGTGTTTTTGCGCATCATGGCATACCTTTGGAGATAATTTCAGACAATATGCCATTCCGTTCAAAGGAATTTGCTCAATTTCTCAACGACTGGCGAATTAAGTCCACCACGTCAAGCCCTGAATATCGCCAAAGCAATGACCAAGCTGAACGTACCATTCAAACAGTGAAAACCTTGTTCAAGAAAGCCCATGACGATGGCACTGACCCTTATTTGTCATTGTTCGAATTTAGAAACTCACCCATCACTGGTCTCAAATATTCCCCTGCACAAGTGTTAATGAGTCGGCGACTTCGTGCAAAACTGCCAATATCTTATCAATCACTAAAACCCGCTGTTGTAAACGTTTATGATGAGTTGTGTTCTAGTCAAGCTAAACAAAAATCTTATTTTGATCGTTCAGCTAAACCTTTGCCTGTTTTAAAGAAAGGAGATAAAGTGCGAATGGAATGATGGTGTTATTTGTGATGTAGCCGATGAACCTCGTTCTTATTTGGTTAAAAATGCTCGTGGTTGTATCCGTCGTAATCGCCGTCATCAGGGGTGCCGTAACGTCAGAAGGGCAAGAAGGGGGGGCAGCTTTTTCAAAGAGCACTTTCGATACTGTACGTACAGTTATTACCATCTACATTGCAGACATACTATCAAGCAATTAAACACTTCAACAAAGCCACAGTACTTAGTACGTTGCATAAATACTAAAAAATAACAATGAACTAGGCTATCAATTAAATAAGAGCAGATTCTGCCGCAGCAAGCCATTGGGGGTTTGGGGGCAACGCCCCTAACCGCCGAAAGCAAGGGGGTCTGGGGGCAGAGCCCCCAGCGCTCGGAGATTTTGCAATTTTTTTGCAAAAATAACTTAATTTAAGGCCTACTTTAGCAAAAATTAATGTTTTTAACATGTGGTATAGAAACTGGCGGTACAAAACTTGATTAAACTGGCTGCGTAAATGGACAGATTGGCTTTAAGGGCGGTGACTAATGATAAAATTTCAGCCTTTTTTTTACCACATTACGAGCTGTTAGATCATAAATCAAAAATCACGAAGTTTTAACCTAATTCGTCTACATTTACAAAAAAAGATATTTTTGAAAAAGATGTTCATTTTTACCACATCCCAGCATCCCCACCAAGTATTTTACAGTTAGTGCTAGACAAGAAGTGGATTTTGCTCCAGTTATTGCAATGAATTTTACGTGTTACAAGTTTTTGTTATATTTCTCCGGTTTAAGCAGAAGGTCTGGACCATAGGCGTAGCCAGGGGGGCCCGGGCCCCCCCAATTAAAATACCACTAATGATAAAAAATAGGACAACATAACCTGGCGTTGTTTAGTTGCAGTTACGGACGACGAGGGAGCCCAGGGTCCCTAATCAACAACCAGGGGGCCCCTAACTTTCAACCAGGGGGGCCCCTAACCAACAACAAGGGGACCCAAAAGCCCCTAACTAACAACTAGGGAGCCCCAGGGCCTCTAACTGATGAACAGGTGGCCCTGGAGCCCCTAACTGACAACCAGGGGGCTTTGGGGCCCCTAACCGACAACCCGGGGTCCCTCACTGACAGACGGGAGCCCCGGGGCCTTTCAGTGATAAATAAGGGGCCCGGGAGTGATGAAAAAGGGGCTCCGAAACTAACAACCAGGGGGCTCCGCGGCCCCTAACTGACAATTAGGGGGCCGTGCGCCCCTAACTGACGACCAGGGGTCCCCGTAGCCCCCAACTAACGACCAGGGGGCCACTAATCAACAACCAGGGGGCCCCAGAACCCCTAACCGACAACCAGCTGGCCCCTGAGGCCCTAACTGACAACCAGGGGGCCCCTAACTGATGACCAAGGGCCCCGTAAGTCAAATTTTTAACAATCTATATGCAAACCCTGTGAAAAATCTTAGAGTTTTGTGCTGAAAGTTGCAATCCCAGGCTCTAGTTTAACGTTATTATGAACTTAATGCTATAACACAGGCGGTAATACAAACCCCCGATTGAAATACTACCAATGATGAATATAATGAGAGCATAGCCAGTATGTTGTCCCTGTCCGGAATTGCAGTTTCTTTAGTTTAGGATTTACGCGTACAAAAAATAAGTAATATTAATGAAGACCACTTGTACACGTCACAATAATGTCATTTAATTCCTGAAGGTTTCAAAAAACTGTCATCTGACTTGACTCGAGTCTTCCACGATTAGAAAAAAAGTTATTTTAATTTCGCTTTAAATGTTTTTTTTATGAAAGAACTTAAGGGCTCGATTTTATCTGAAAATCATAGGCGTAGCCAACGGGGTGGACCAAGGGGCCCAAGCCTCCTCAATTGAAATGCCACCAGCGACAAAAAGTTACCAGGAAAACCTTGCTTCTTCAATATCAGTTTCTTTTAGCATCTTTGCGTACAACAGTACACGCGTACAACAGTAATCAACAATAAATAATATTGACGACCAGGGGCCCTGGCGCACCCCCTTAATTCAATTTTTTCCAACCAATTTAAACGTCTAATCAGGGTGAAATCAAGGGTTTTTGTCCCACAAGTTGCTACCACAGGCCCTTATCTAAACTTTTTATGAACGTAATGCAATAACCAGGGCCGTATTTGCCATATGGCACAGAGCCAGGGCCCAGCGCTCAGATAGTAGGACTTTTTTGGGTCTTCGCTTACATTTGGCAGAAAGATGTTGCAAAATCCCCTAAGTGCCAGGGGTCTCACGCATTGTAAATCCAGCCCAGAAATAACACGTTTAGTAAGCGTAACCATCTATGGTACCATTTCAATAACGATCCAACTCCACTTCGACAGTTTTACGCACAAAATACTTTTTAAAAAATAGCAAGGGAATCTGCTCATTAAACAAATTATTGAATTTCAATTGAGGGGTTCTGGGCCCCCTGGCCGTACGTGTACTACAACTGGTTAACTTTTTGACAAAGCAAAAATCTTGAAGAAAAATTTTTAAGTGGATTACTATTTACTGCTAAAATATTGCAGGAGGCAATGTGCTTTACTTCCCCCTACATAGACCAAATCACTTGCAATTAAAATTTTACACCATAATGCAAGAGTTTAAACGTGTTTTGGACTTTAATGGCAAGTAAAAGGAGGATTGAACAGTTAAATTTTTTGGATTGACTTTCAAATGTTAAAAATCTAGTTCTTTGAAATGGCGTTGAACACGTGCGAAATGCGATCCAATAGGATTAAAAAAGCTTTTTTTCCAAAAACTTACAAAAATCGCCCAGCGGCTGGGGGTTTTGCCCCCAGACCCCCGTCTGTACTACGTTTGAGTATACTAGCTTATTCAACACGTCTCCTAAGTTAGATTTGCATATTCCAAGTATTACTTTTCGCCCTTTCCCTCTACCAAAATCCTGGTTAAGTGCCACCGGGCTACAGCTTCAGATCTTCCATTCTGCAACATCTTTTCCCCACAAAGGTTCCTTTTTCGAAAATTTTTAATGACGTCATTGCATGTGATTTGTGGTTTGGGCCCCCCCCAATCAAAAATCCTGGCTACGCCTATGGTCTGGACCCTCCTAGATCCACCACTGTGACTGGTAACGCCAGTGACGATCGTTCCAACTAGGGGCTACAAACAAAGTTAGAAACTTGAATGTCTTGCAATAGAGTAATAGTTAGCCCACAGACATAGGATCTTTGAGTTCTTAATTTAAAATTTTGTAGCACCCTATCTTCGTTGTGTCAGTTTAAACTAATAAAACTAAATCGGGTGTCACAGGCTAACCAAATGCATTCCACAACGTTGCTCATTTATTTTACGTCATTTTGAAAACATTCATCAAATCAGATATTTCATTATACTCGTTGTATAACGCCGAAGCGTATAGTGCCGCAACTGGAACGTTGTTCTAGAGGGGGCAAAATTTCTTTTTAGGGGGTGAGAATTTTTGGGCTGGTCTAGTTTCCGCCGAGTTCTCTGTTGATCTCAAAAAAAAGGTCATCGCGCCAAATCGGTCTACTTTTCTCCCAGTTCTCTGTTGGTTTTTAAAAAATACAGCCACCATCTTCAAACTGCCGCAAGAAAAAGGGATGTTTGAGTGGGCATGCTGGGCAGTTTAAGGGGGCGATATTTTTGTTTAGGGGGGCGACGCCCCCTTTTGCCCTCCCCCCTGCCTAGTTGTGGCCCTGGCGTGTGACGAGTTTGCGAGGCCCATCTCCGCGTCATTGCGCCCAGGGAACACAGCTTCTTTCGAAGAAATGTTGCAGCGGTGGAGAACCGTTGACAACACTGTGTCCGATTTGACCGGCCCGAGATATGAACCTCAGACCTTCCGCTCCAGAGACGAACGCGTTGCAATTTGTCATTATTGATTTTAATAAACTTTTTAAAGCCAATTAGTGAAGCGTATTTCTGATTAAAGGCATTTTTTATAAAATAAAAACTGCAATGTGTTTTTGTATCGACAAAATTTTTTTTACGGTTTCGTTTTTAGAAAGATTTCTGTTGGTTCACAAAACACTAAGCGTTAAATACTTGGAATGCTTCTTGTAGCTCCAGTACACTTAAGCGAGCTATCAGTTTAAACTGCCCTAGAAGGATATGAGTTGAGTTTCATCCAATTGATCAGCTTTCACGAGCTAGCTGAAAAACCGCACAGTGTATACTGTAGTATAATAGCCTATTGCAAGTTGCTACTAAGTTTTTACTCTGCTAATTGCTATCGTGCACAATTGGGACATTTTTCAGATCTATTGTTCATAAACAATTAAATTTCTTCTACATTGGATAAGCCAGCTTTGAGATTAGCAGGCATTTGCTTTGTTACAATTGTACTAGAATGAAAAGGGCAGTAGTGCCCCCTTTGCCCCTCCTGGTAAAAGGGCAGGGGGGGCAGCTGCCCCCCGTTCCGGCACCAATGGCCGTCATTTGCATAAATTGCCGCAATCTTATAATACTGTTGCTCGCTATGATCATATGTTTGAAAGTGATTTTGAACCATCTCCATCTGAAAGTGCTCGAGACCATTCCCAACGATGTCGTAGCAGAAACGCCAACCGTGATTCCCAGCGTGTATTTTCCTTAGGTAGAACTATTCGGCCACTACAGCGATTTAACGATTATGAATGGTTGGTTACTGTGTAATGTAACGAATTCTTTGTAAGTCATGAACGTTTCAATTTATTTAAGTGTTTTCTAAAAGAAGGGAGGTGTAATATATTTATATAGCGCCATCTAGAGCCTAACTCCCACCGTGCTGTATGAGAAACTCCCATAATGCTATGCAAGAATTCTGGGATGTGACCATGTGCTTTTCTGATCTTCGTTGTTTTATTCTGGATTAAAAAGTGAAATCAATACAGGTTGAGATTGCACTATCAGGACCTATTAGCCTAGCGAACACTGCAATCGATTGAATTGTTTGCAACTTGCATGCAAACGTGATATTTTAATCAGCACATAGTCAAGCGTAATCAATCGAACGCAAACCGTAGGCGCATGATTATTCTGAAACTATCTTGTTCTGAACTTTTTTGTCTTCATTTTGTTGTATCCGGTACCTGGCTGATTGTAAACACCGCATTGCAGCGAGCTTCGCCTTAAAACAGAAGCGTTCACTGCAATTTAAGTATTCACTGATCATAATGCTCATTGCTCAATTCCTCACAATATTAATACCTTGAGTACTTGAATAATTGTGAATTTAACACTGAGGACATACCTGTACTTTGCTGGGCTTGCTGAGTTATTTGTGATGTGTTTGAAATGCCCTAGTGCTTGTGCATGATTTTGTGTTTTATTGTTAATTCTATCACAACCATTTTTCTGGAAATTAGCATGTGCTACCAATGCATAATGTACTTCTTTCAATAAATTTGTCTGCAGTTTCAGTTGTACAGCAAAAATATGCCAAAATAGGTCATTTTTGCTCTATCACAGGACCTTTCTGCTCTTTGAAAATCGGGTAAACTAAAATTTGACAGTAGAGTTTATGTAACAATGCAATCGAATTCCTGATCAAAAGTCATTGAAAATGAATAGTGACATCATATATTTATCTCAAAATTGGCCAAAATAACCGATTATCAAATTTCGGGGTATGCGTTGATAAAAAGGGGGTGGTGCCGCCCCTAAACGTCATCCGATTGAATTGAAATTTTTTGGGGAAAATTTTTTCGGTGATGTGATCCCAAAATCGCTGACGGAGCACAGACTTTCAAAACTTTTGTTATTTTGGGACGCCCTAGCGACCATTAATTGAACCTGCGTTATATGTAGATAACCAAAACTTAAAACTCAAATTTTCTGTTTTTGCAACTTCCTTAAGTGCTGAGTGCTGACTGCTCAACGGCAAAGAGAAACATAAAATTTTGAGTAAGAGCGAGTTTTCAAACAAAATCGATATCTGCACCCAATCGCGTACGCAAAAAGTCTCCAAGGGGGGCCTAAAGTTTCGTCACACTGTGACGTCACAAATCAATTTTATGAAAAATGCCGAAGGCAAGACCATTGTAGGATGGACCGGGGGCTTGCTCCGAAAAAAACTTGCTAAATTACACTAAAAATACCTGTTTTCGTGCATTCTGGGAGCAAGTTTTAGTATAATGCTCAGAGGTGGAGTCCTCGAGGACGTCCTTGGCCTCGAGGACACATTTTGGAAGTCCTTGGCCTTGGCCTCGAGCCTTGTGTCCTCGACTCCACCTCTGGTAATGCTTTTGCGGGACTTATTAGAAGAACGAAATCGTAAAATAAAAATGCTTTAAAAACATTACGGGATGAAAAAGCCAGGTCATTTGTGAAAGAAGACTAACTAAAATAATGGTCGGTTCATTTTTACGTTTACGCAATAATAACGAACATATTCTTAAAACTGCTTATTTTGCTGTATCTTGTTTTTTGTTTTTAAGGTCTGAGGCTAAGGCCTAGCACAGTGGCCTCCTTCCTTGGTACGCAAGTGTCTGCATCGTAATTATATCGTTTGCAACTTGAAAGCTTTTAAAAGACTGCTCTTATCCAAAGTTGGACTAGAAGTTCAAGCGTTAGAATTTCATGTAACTATTAATCAGGGGCGACATGGCAGAACGTGCTAACGAGCTCGCAAAGGCCATTCTCGCTCGCTAAAAAGCGCTAACGAGCAAAAAATCTTCGTCGACTAACTGCCATTTCTGAGCCGTCTCGCCCAACACACGTTAAAACGGCTCGCTCGAATTTCTTTGCGAGATGTTTGTAACTTGTGTTAGTACGTAATAAATTTCTCATTGTGACGTCAGATGCATTTCTAAAATAATGCGTTCAAGCGTATTGTATGTACTGCATTGTTATGGAAAAAGATACTTTAAGCTATGCGTGATTATTCTACGCAAGCAAATTCTTCAACTGAAAACAATTAGAAAATAAACGACAGAATTTAATTATATTTTTGGATCAATGTAAAATAAGAACAACTTTTTCCATACTATAATTTTTTAAATGAAGTAAAGTGCCCTTGAGGTTGTTGGTGGGTAAATTCATATGTTAACAGTAACTTTAGGTCTTAAGGTTTCAAAATTTTTCAAAGGCGAGCAAGTCGAAGCACACTTCCTTTTTAGAACCGGTAAATCTTGAGACTGGCTGTTTTTAATTTTTTGCCAATATTCAGTCTCATTTGTTCTTGATTTTGTAAAAATTTTGAGAGCATCGATGTCAATTTCAGCGGGCATGTTTAAAACACTGTTTAATTCCTATAGCTCTGTCCATAGGCGTAGCCAGGGGGGGCCCAGGGGGCCCGGGCCCCCCCAATCAAAACTCCACTAACGACAAAAAGTTATGACAACATAGCCTGACGATGTTTAGTTGCAGTTTTTTTCAGTAATTGCGCACATAACAGTAATTAATCAGTAAAGTAACAGTAAAGCTAACGGTTTCGGCCGAAAAACCACTCTCAATTTCGGTGAAGTCCTTTTTTTTTTTTTTTTTTTTAGGAGATCACCTGAATTTGGGCGGAAAAATCGTTCGAATTTCCGATTTCGGCTGAAAAATCACTCCTAATTTCGGTGAAGACCTTTTTTTTTTTTTTTTTTATTTGGAGATCACCTGAATTTGGGCGGAAAAATCGTTCAAATTTCCGATTTCGGCCCAAAATTCACTCTCAATTTCGGTGAAGACAGCCGAATTTTTGAGGGTTTGGGCCCCCCCCAATCAAAAATCCTGGCTACGCCTATGGCTCTGTCTGCTTAAGACTTAAGTGAAGGCTTTTTTCTTGCTTTTGCAGCATCGTAAAATTGCAAAAGCAAAAAAGCAAGCTTTTTTCTAGTTGAACAACTGCCGAAAAAATTTCTCAATTGCTTGCGCGTAGCAGCAGAGCTTTATAACCTTGAATAGTTGCATTTTTGCTTGCAAACACTAGAAAATCACTGAAGTTTTATCGTTTTGGATCAGCACGAATTTTAGTTTCTTTGATTAGTTTGATTTTTTTTTTTGGTTTGTTTTGCTGCCGAGGCTGGCAGTGTTTTTAATTTGTTCTTAAATTTTAAGCAAAAATGAGCCTCGTGTTTTAGAAAATCGTTCTTATAAAAGGAGTGTGTTACAGAGGTGGAGTCGAGGACACAAGGCTCGAGGCCAAGGCCAAGGACACAATAATGATAATAATAATAATGTAGTCATTTGTATAGCGCCGTTTCCTGCAAGGTAGCAGATCAAAGGCGCTTTACAGAACAAATACAGTTCAATAACATGAAAGAGTAGCACACTAAGTCACAGGCAACCAAAATTTTGGTACACTATAGTTGGCATATCGTACACTTGTGTGAAGAAGAGTACTAAGAGGGAGACAAAAGTGAAAAAAAACAATACTATTTGGCATGCAAAGTGTGCACAGTGAGAAACTAATCATCTCGAATATGCTTGTTTAAAGAAATAAGTTTTTAGCAAAACTTTAAATTAATTGGTAGATTCAGCGTCTTTTATGTGTGGTGGTAATGCATTCCAAAGACGTGGCCCGCATACACTAAAGCAGCGATCACCGAAAGCAGAGAAAGTACGCGGCACAAATAGCAAATTAGAGTCAGTTGATCGCAGTGAGCGAGAAGGGACAGGCTGATGGGTGATCAAGTCAGTCAAGTATGTTGGAGAAAGATTATTTATCACTTTGAAAACATGCAAAAGAATCTTAAATTTCAGACGATATTCAATAGGCAACCAGTGCAACTCAATGAGTACAGGAGTGATGTGATCATATTTGTGGCTACATGAGATTAATCTGGCGCGGTATTTTGAACTCTTTGCAAGCGTAAAATTAGGTAACTTGGCAGGCCATAGTATATTGAATTGCAGTAGTCAAGTTGAGAGATTACCAGACTATTTACAAGTACTTTGCAAGATTCTACAGTTAAAAACTTTCTGATCTTTCCTATGTTGCGAATGTGAAAAAACCTTTTTTTTACTACATGTTTAATTTGGTGTTCAATTGTAAGGTTGCTGTCCAGAAAAAATCCCAAGTTCTTTACTGAATCTAAAAAGTCCAAGTGAGAATCTTGATTGACAGCTTTTGAAAAAGCAATAGCAGATTTGGATAATTTGCGACTAAAAATAATGCATTGGGTTTTGTTGGATTTGAGCTTTAAGTTATTGATTGCAAGCCATTCTTCAGCAGCAGTTAAGCATTCGCTGATCATTGCAAGCCATTCTTCAGCAGCAGTTAAGCATTCACAAAAATAATCCGAGGCCAAGGCCGAGGACAGACACTCTCGAGGCCAAGGACAGGAATGCTCGAGGCCAAAGCCTAGGACCAAGGACACAAGCGCTAGTGCTCTCCAAAAAAAAAAAAAAAAAAGGTCTTCACAAAAATTTTTCTGGCGATCTCCACAAAAAAACGTATTCCAAAAAATTTTTCAAGCGCTTCACAAAATTTTAACAATTCAAAAAATACTGCTGTCCTCGAGCCAAGGACAGGCCAATTTTCGAGGACTTGAGGCCTCGAGGCCAAGGCCAAGGACTTCAAAATGCGTCCTCGAGGACTCCACCTCTGGTGTGTTACTGTTTTTGTCAACTTGCACTACTTAGCATTTCTTTCTCAATCGAAACAGCAAATGGTTCTCGATGCAATTCGCTTTTTTTTAGCAGTTTTGATAGCAAACATGGCGACGATTTTAATTAATTTTCAGCAAAAATTCGCATAAGTTAGAAGTTTTCAACATTTCGCCATTAAATTTCTAAACCAAAAAGATTTCTCGCACGCTTAAACAGTGCTTCAAGATCCTCTTTAAGTTGACGAGGAAAATGTGACGTTTTTTTACTCGAACTGCTTTCCGCAATCGCTCAAGGAAATTTTGCGAGAAAGAATGACGTAACGGATTTCGCAAGGCTTTACATACACGTGCAAAAATGACCTCTTACGTTTAGCGAGTATTTCGCTCGGTAGCGCCTCTTAAAAAAAACTCGTTAATTAAAGCGAACGAGGAAATGTCTGTCATGTGCCCCCAGGACTGTACTGCAACTGAAATAAAATAAACAAAGAAACCAAACTTTTGGCTTTTTTTTCTTACATCAAGCACATTTTCATCTTCGCAAAAGTTTGCCATTATATGAACACCTTTCAAAATAATTTAAAAGAATTTTGCACCAGTACATGAAGGGAGCAGGAAGTGACATCGACAACGATTCGATGGCCCCCTCCTCCCCCATTCCGTCACTCAAGCAGTAGATAGTAGCCTACAAGCTTGTAAAGTATCATTTTCAAGACCGCGAAAACGCAAGTTTGTGCGTCTCGAGTTTTTACTAACCGCGCCTCAATAACGATTTGTGCATCTCTGTTTGTCCTAAATGACTAGTACCTGTACTGTACAAGTATGTAAATCAACTAAGGATTTTCAACTCAGCGAACATGCTGTAGTTAGAAGTTAGAACGAGCTACGAAAGTGACTGGCAAATGAGGTTACTCTCTTCCAAGTCTCTACTCCAGCCCCCAGAGTCGCAGCCGAAATCCAACTCCATTGCAGTTTTGTTTAAAACAAACCTGCGTGCATTTCCACCCAGCCATGCTGCCGACATGTATATCATAACTTACAAAAACATGATATTAAATAAATCGAAGAAAACGCTGGCGTTTACTACAGCTCTGTAGCGGCGTAGCCTACATGGAAAATATGAAGCAATATTATACACTGTTTATCAAACCAGGAAAAATAACAGAAAGTTTGCGGTTTAAGTTTGCGGAAGTAAAAAGTCATTTGCGGTTGCGGAAGTGCAAAAAATACCACAAACTTGCGGATTTGCAATTACGGACCACCCATTGCTATTTTACGGAATTTGCGGTTGCGGAATAGAGTGTAAATTTGCGGTGCCCAGCACTGTTAATTGCTTTAAAACAGCGGCGCTGCCGCTTTGCGCTACTGGCTAAAAGTGCAGGGGTGCCGCCACTTTTCGCTGCTAAGAGAAAAAGCAGCGGTGCTATCGCTAGGCGCTGTGCCCACCTCTGCGAATAAGAACCAGCAGAATGTTCGAAACAAAAGGTGCGCTCAAATGAATTAACGTGATTGTTGATGGGGACATCCATTCAAATGAACTAAACTAATGTTTGAAAACCTTGTCGGCAGCATTTGTATTAAAACAGACATCAGATTGAAACCAAGCGATAAAAGAATAATGGAAATTCTTTAAACTGACATCTGTTTCCGCGAAAAAACTGCTGACAATCAAAAGGTTTAAAATTGATTTTTTAGGTGTGTAATACAAGTTTTTGAAATCTTCTGTTTCTAGTAATGCAAATAAACTAGACCGTACTGATTAAACTTATGTTCTGCTTCTTGCACAAAAATTTTTGTACACCTTTCTGAAGCTAAGTATACTGTAGCCTAATCTAAGTTACGAATTTCTTCGAAATAAAGTTTGTGCGAAAAAATAATTACAATACTAAACAAATACATACAATTAATACCCCAAGGTCCGAGACATTGTATTTCAAAATTAAAATTTTTTCAACTTTTAAATTTGTATAATTTATTTTATTTTTGTTGTTGCAATTTTTGAAATTGATATGCAAATGTAACAGTTAAAATATTGCTTTCATAAATACAGGCAAAAGTCAAAACTTAAAATTACGTAAAGTTTTGATTCATTGAAAGGTTATGTGTTTAAGATCGGTTTATCGTTTTGCTTCTCGCTTTTCCGTGAATGTTGCAGGGACAACAGCTCTAGATTCAGCCGCCACACTCTGTGATCTTTCATCAATTTATTCATTTTGCGACAAATGAAGCAGCGCAGAGTAATCGACTAATCAAACTCAAAACAAGAAATTCTAAACAACATTCCCAAACGTTATCTCACAACAATCTTGCTCACCCCTTCTTGTCGCTTCATACAATGAGGAACCATCAATTAAATGCACAGAAAAAAACGAAGATGAAAGTAAAAGCTCGTTAATATTAAAGATCCTGAAATGTAGGACTATTTTTAGATCACGTAAAATTTAGGGCAAGTCGACGCTAAGCATGAACGATAAACGAGTAATGTTTACCTTTCAGAAGCGTTTCTAGTTTCTGCCAAACTATATACACTTATAATGAAAAAGGCCAGAGACTTAAAAACAGAGGATGTCAAATATGTGCTTGAAAATGAACTGAAATTTATTAAACGGGATCCAAGTTTCTCGAACTCTAATTGATCTAAAAAACGAAGAATCAAGTACTGTGTCACTAACGAAAAGATGCAGTGGTTATTAGCGTCAAGAGGTTTGCTTGCTGGGGATCTTGAAGTAGTTGGTTCAAAGCCTGGATTATTCCTCTAAGCGAAACTGGTTGTAAAATATTACACCCTTTTTAATTCTTTGCTGACAGATGCTGTATAAGGTATGGTAATGCACTTTTTGTAAAACTATGTTATGGTGAAGAACGTAATTTGCTGTTGTTTTTGGTATTTTATTTTTCATTCAAATTGAAGAGAGCTCAATGATCAGAGATCAGAGCCAATTACAATTTTATTCACGGTCAAATTTAGAAACCCTTAACAGTCTGTTTCACCCTTTACGGGATCATCAGAAGAGAGCCTCTAAACAACGTATATAAAAAGCAAATTGATTCCTAGTCACACTGCAACACAAATTTGTGAGCGTTTATTAACAAAATAAAGCGTCTGCCTGGGTTTTAGAACTTTTAAGCTAAACGGCGGACAATATTGTGTTTGCATAATAATACTCAAGTTGGGTTTGTCGTCGATTAAATTTGAAAGGTAAAAGTAAAAAGCACTAAAACACCACATACAAAAACTCAGTAGCACTGCCGTTCGGTTTATAATTTATCCGGAAAAAGGGAGTTTCGTAAGGGCATAAGATTCAATCAACATTTTAGATAAAATTTGTTTTTGTTCCGGCATTTTGAAATTAACTCGGATAAGCAGTGCGTCTGGTGTCGCTTTGATGATTTGTAACTTTTCTGCCAAACCAAGGCTGCATATTTTTGCATCACAGCGATATGGAGCAGCTTCTTTGATGACGCTTCATTGGATTTGGTAATCGTGGCCTGTTTTTGTGCTCCCAAACTCGTTTTGATAGTTTGGTACTTTTTTCAAGGCACTGATGTCGAAACGAAGAGCTGTGGTTGTTGAAGCCTGTCGTGAAAGCTGTTGAGCACGAGCCGTAATAGTCGTGCCTTTTGTTTCCAGATACGATGGTGGCTTGGTAAACTACGCAGCTTCTTAGGCAATTTTCATTGAGCGGGCAAGTAGATTTGTTTCGACAGTTGCAATTTTCTGCCGGTTTGGTTTCGGAATTTTCGGTGGGTTTGCCTCGTTAAAATTTTATGATTTGAGTATAGCTGCCATGTTTGGCATGCAGTTGTAGCTGAGCAGCTGACTTTCGAGCAGTAGCGATTGCAAATGGGGTGTAGTTTATGGTCGGATAGAGGGAGTGGCGGGCTTGTCCAGTTGATTTAGAAATTTTCTGCCGATTTTTGGGATACGTTATTGATGAAGTGGGAGCTAAACCAAGTAATATTCCATTTCCTCGGTCTTTTTCTGCTGCTGTTTTCTTTTCGAAATTCTTGTTTGTAGCCACTGTTTTTTAGAGCCTGTGGGTATGCAGTAGGGGTATGACAAATTTTTAACCCTATGTCCCCATATGATATTTTGTGGAGTTTTTATGTATAACTCAAGAAAATATGGATCTTTTCGATTTTGCCTAAGAAAACTTCACCCTCCAACTGATAAAACTGTTAGCCGTCTAGTTAACTCATGATTCCTTCGAAAATTGAGCAGATTTTTTGTTTACAATGAACACGAGGCAAAATTAATACTTTACTACTGTGTATTTGTTAAAAGAAATTTAGTATTTAGTCTTTCAGTGGATGTGCAGAGTGGGAGCAAGTCTTGCATTACTTTAATTGCTCGCTCTGCACAGATATTTGATCGTTGTGTTGGTATGGGTGTTGGCTCTCTGGACCAAAACCTTCTCAGAGACTTCAAAGCTTTTGGATGCTCTTGGCAAGCTTCTGATAAATGGTCAAAGCTAGCAGGGTTGAAAAACTGGGCAGAGAACCAGATATCACTCCATGAGCCAATGATGAAATCACATGCTGCTTCAGCTTTCTGTCGAAACTCTGGCATCAAAATGAATGCGAGCAAAGTATAAATCGCTCTGGAGTTCCACCTTGCATTACTGAGAGCAGGAAGAGATTGAAAATTCACCTTCGGAAAGGTTTGAGAAGTTTTGAAGAATTTGTAGCATGATATTAAATGATGAAGAAAGGCCATGTCATCTCGCCATCGGTCACATTCAGTTTTCTTTAACAATTTTCCAGTGTTATTGAACGCTTGCTTGAGTTGTGCGTACTCTTCTGTTAATCTTGCAATGAACGGGTAACTGAGATTTGGCGATGTTGGTGTTCCACCAAAGTGATCATTTAGTACATGTTTCAATATCGTGTCCAAAATATGGTGTTGGCATCCAATGAATACAGGTTTTTCTTGTCCAATATGTTTAAAGTGATTCTGTAGCAGTGTGACTGCACCAAGACTTTTTCCAGTATTTGCTGCAGTTGTGTCAGATACTATCATTTTTATTGAAGACCAGAGATTGTACTCATCAAGAATTGCTTTTATCCCATCAAATATTGTCTTTCCTTTTCCGTTTGCCAATTCAACAACCGCAAGCCTGATTTCCTTGTTTTCATTCTTCAGAACTACTACCTGGTATTCCTTCTTCTGTATTGTCTTTCCGTCAAAATGCAAACACCAATTTTCATGTCTTAAATTTTCTACAAAATGCTTTTTTAATTCTTCTCCTTTTCTCACTACAGCTCTGTAGACACCACTTTGACTGGGTGTAGGTATAGAAACACCACTTTCTGACAACGTTTTGAACAGACTTTGTGGGCTTTCCTTGTACTTAACTTTGCTGTGGTCACTAAACTTATTGCAGAAGCAGTTTTTTGTTTTTTAGAGGTTGAAGGCTTCCCAAAATCTTCATCACTACTAGAAAGCTGTTCTTCGTGCACAGATTCTTCACTTTCTGAAATTTCCACTGTATCGTCGTCGAAGATTTCTTCTGTTACTGAAGCTTCTGTAACTTTCCGCTTAAATGATTTCATTTTTCTTGGATGAATCGCTTTATTGCCTTCTTTTCTGCTGCAGTAGCCTACTTTACCTTTCGTTGACATCTGCAGTTTGTAAAACTCTCTGTCTTCTTGGCACAACCATTCTCCTTTCTCATCAGTTACATTAAACAACTTAGTGAAATCATAGTTTCCCGGTCTTCGGCTATTTCTTTCATACTGTTAGATTACATTCTGAATTTTTCGTTCAACTGTTGATTTACCTTGCTGAATTGGCAAACTCAGGTTTTTCCATAGTTGTTTTACTTCACCTGCTAAAATTTGAGTTCTTTTCTTTTTGCTTTTCACTCCTGAAGCCAAAGTTTTGTATCTATCTAAGATATGTTGTTCTTTTGGAATTTTGCTCATTTGACTGAGACACTCCACAGTTGTATGCCGTCTGGAAGTTTTACCAAATTGAAACTGCATTAAATTTGTAGTCCAAGTTTTCTTGTTCTTGTCTGAAGGAGGTGCATTCTTCGACATTTCAGCTCTCAAGTTTTACAGAGAATAAGGTAAATGATCTAAATTTGATAGCCTTGTAAACCTACAGCAAAAGACGAGATTAGGCTTACTTACAAATAAAAAAACTACGTTACCATATCACACAGGCCACCCTGAAACTCAACTGGATTTGCCTCATCACCTAGCAATCTTTAGAAATCACGTAACGGCACATCATATCATTTCAGTTTAGCTCTACACAAAGTTTTGGCATTTTTATCAAGTTAGTCTCGTTTTCTAAGAAGCTTTGGCAAATAACCAAGCAGTTATGTCAGAAATGTTAGCATTTGTGGAATGAACTAACAGCTAACCTGACCATTTGCTATTGCTTTCAATGCCTCAGCTGTTCTCAGAACAATTGAAAACTTAAGATCACAAAAAGGGCATCTGCTTGTTTTCGGAACTGACCACCTCTAATATTTGCAAACAATTTCAGTAAGGAGGGTGACTTTTTTTATGAGTTCAGGTCTAGTAGCTATATTTTCCTGGAAAACTAGAAAAAACTCCACTAACGGTAGTATGGGGAATAAAAAATTCGCCAAAAAATTTTTTTGTCATACCCCTAGTATGCAGCTTTCGCTGTGGCGAACTCTTCCTGGTTGCATGATATATCAAATAGTCGTTTCTATGCTGTATGATCTCTGGAAGCTGCTTTTTGGCGTTGGATGGGTGGTTGGGTTGGGTTGGGTCAAACCCAGTCAAACCACCCTCCCATCACAATGTTGTCCGCCTTTTAACTTGAAAGTCCCACAATAGATGTTCTGTGGCTTTTTAAGGTGATAAAGTTTTGAGCCCCGGCAAACCCAATATTTTGTTAGTAACCGCTGACAAATTTATGTTTCAAGTGTAATTAATCAATTTTCTTTTTTAATATGTTGTTTAGAAGTTCTTTTCTGATGATCCCGTAAAGATGAAACAGACTGTTAAACGTTTCTAATTTTTTTTTAATTGGTATAAAATACGGTCTGTGTTACAATATTTAACATAGACAGTATTTTGTATCTTTTTTTTGTTTTATTTAGTACATTATCATCGTAGAATGTTTATATTATTGGAAGTATTTTGTTTTTTGTGTGTGTTTTTTCTTTGCATTTTACGAGCCTAACCAAAATAAAAATTTTAATGCAATATTTTGTAACAGGGCTTATTTTCACAACTTAAAAATGAAGTAATCGAACAAAGGCATTTTTTCCAATTAACATAATACTAAGCGGCTTTTACCGATCAGGCGTATTTGCGCTCAAAAATACGCGTGTCATTCAACAATTACTGCACGCATTTATTTTGCCTTTTTTTTCTTTTGCATTTACGTTGAAATTTCGCTGATTGTCGTGGCTCTCAAATGTAGTCAAATATAGTCAATAAATATAGTAGGATATTAACACTCACGGTGTAACGATTATTATTAGTACTGGTCACGTTTTATTCAGAATCGTGCTCTAAATTGCCCGAGATTTTCGAAAGGGGAATAGTTTTTTCGAGTGTTTATTTTAGTATATGTAACTAAACTAAAATTCGTGCTCTAGCTTTTCAATAACACTTCGAAGAACGCTTTTTAAAACACTGAAACAATTTAAAAACAAAAAAGAGGAACTGATCTTACAAGTTATTTACGAACTCGCATTATCATGATATTAAAAGTCGGGATCAGAAAAGTTCCAGGGAGGATTGTTGTAACAGCCAAAAACCAAATGCTTGCTATTTTACCAAACCATTTCTTATATCTACAATACACGTTTGGTTTTTCTTGCTGAATCCAAGCACGGAAAAACAGAAAAACTTATTTTGATAAAGGCTAAATATAAAAATGTATTTTAAGCACAACACTATAATAAGCGAGTAACGATACACACTGCCGTCGCTACGGGGAGCCAGGGGGCCGTGCCCCCATAACGGCTGCTTGTTCGTACCCCCTCCATTCAAATACTGTTTTTGGAATATCATGTAACGACAAGACAACTCTTACGCGATGTGTCGCGTAAGAGAGTTATAAAAGACTATAGAATCACTACCGGTTCTGCGTTAGTAATTATGACCTGAAACAATTCGAGAAAAAAAATTTTAAAGACCAGCTGTTTTGTTTTTTTGAGCACACTCAAGATTTTTAGGTCGCAGTCAGTCGCGCAACCAAGGGGGAAGGGGCTAAAGGGAATTTCAGTTCCCCCTACTCAAGTCACTTAGAAAATTTAACCTCAAAACACGAGCATTTAAACGTGTTTTAGACTTGATCTGAAAGCTCATTTTAATTCTTTCAAATGGCTTCTGAATTTTAGCATTTTAGTTATTCATATGGATTCAAAAATGTGCGAAATGCAATTGAAATAGCGTTGCAACTTAAATTTTCCATTGTTTGCCGCAAAATCACAAAAATCGCTCAGCGGCTGGGGGCTCCGCCCTAAGGCCCTCGTTTGTGACGCGCTTGAGTTGCATCAGTTTGTTCAGCAACGATCCTAATATTAGACAATTTTCGTGCAAAAAAATTTACTTGTGGTTTAAGTTATTTATATGGCTGCGTGTCTGGTCGCATTTACTGCTACAAACAGATTCTTCAAGCATTTATATGCCGCAGACGAAACGAGCTAAGAAACACTGCTGGCCTTTCATGTCTCTTTTTTTAGGCATGATTACAAAATTTTTAAACTTGCGTATAATTTGTGACCAGTGGCGGATCTAGAAAATTTTGGTGGGGGGGGATTGTAAGCACATAACCTCAAAAATTCGGATGTCTTCACCAAAATTGAGAGTGATTTTTCGGCCGAAATCGGAAATTCAAACGTTTTTTTCGCCCAAATTCAGGTGATCTCCAAAAAAAAAAAAAAAAGGTCTTCACCAAAATTGAGAGTGATTTTTTTGGCCGAAATCGGAAATTTAAACGTTTTTTCGCCCAAAATCAGGTGGTCTCCGAAAAATAAAAAAATAAAAAGTCTTTACCGAAATTGAGGTTAGTTTTTCGGCCGGAATCCTTAGGTTGCGGCTGGTGGCGGGAATGCATCCCGAAATGGAGCCGAATTGCTCGAAATAGAGGCTGATTTTTCGGCCAAAATCGTTACTTTTAGGCTGGTGGGGGGGATGCATCCCCCCCATCCCCCCCCCCTAAATCCGCCACTGTTTGTGACCGTACAATTTTAGTTTTAATGAGCAAAAGTTCAATCTACATCACGTAGCCTCAAGATTACAGACCATGATGTAAAAAGGAATAATAACGTTCAAGCATACTTTTCGTTTGACGTTTTCGAGATCGTTTGCTAAATCGCTGGCAACCAACTGCTGTAACATAATTTTGATGCAGTAACCGTTTTATTTTTATTAGCACGGTTCTCATTATTGCACAGGTTTTCATTTTTGCCTATTCGGTATTCATCAAGAGTTTCTCAAACCATAGGTCGCTACGCACATCTGGGTCGCTACGGGTTTACGGATGTGACGCAGAATAGATATGTAGGAGATATGTAGGGCAACAGAATCGTTTTCTGGTAAGTGATCATCACATGAAATAAAGTAAATAATACGTGAACCCTAGCGCAAACAAAAAGGACCCGGGTAGCCAATTAACCCCCAAATACTAGCGTTTAGAAATGCTTTAAACTTGATCTGCAGGTAAGGGGGTCGAAGGAGATGAAAAACGTAATTCTTTCGAATGATTTTCAAAGTTTAGCGATTTAGTTCTTTCAACTAGCTCTGAAAACGTTCGAAATGTAATCAAAATGATGTTGAAAAGAATATTTCTTTTGAAAAAAATAATATACGATTAAGTTGTACAAATTGGCTCAGCACGCCACTTAATTTAGACATTTTTGAATAAAATTATTTTAACTATTGGTTCAAGCCCTCCCCTTCTCCCTTTGGTAAAATCCAATTTTTTCTTTCTAAAAAATCTGCTGTTTTTGTTTTTTAGACCTTGCTCAAGATTGTTTAGGTCCCTATCACTTCTTGAGATAGATTTTTCAAGCAAATATGGGGGGCAGACGAAAAAAGCTAAGAAACACTGCTTGCGTAATAGTTTTTTTTTTTAGACATGAATACAGAATATTTAAAATTGCGCGTAATTTGCAACCGTATACAAGATGAGTTTTAATGTGCAAAAATTTAGTATGTTTTAGTGTCCCACCACTTTATTTGCCCTGGCGACGGAACTAGCATGATAGTTGTACTTGACTTGTGTTTTAAACTTTTAGTTGCTATGAAGCGTAATTAAAATAACTTTGCAACACAGAATGACGACTTAGAAAGAATCATTACAACTATTCATTACTCAATTATTATAGCGTCATCATTGATTAACAATACGTAACTTTATTTTATCCGCATGGGGGCAATCAAGTACACATTATTTAGAATAGGGCGGCCAAACTTTTGACGGAATGGGTCGCAGTGACTTTGAGCGGGCCGCACAATCAGTGCTGGCCTAAACTAGAAAATGGTTTCTAGTGAGATTTGCTGTAAAACTGGTGGAAATTTAGATGAAGACCAAAACCAAAATAAAAGAAGGTCTTAATCGCATTTGAAGTGATTTTTGTCGGGATGTTAGGTGGTGACCAATCAAAACGAAAGAGATTTAATTTGGTTTCTTGGCAAAATTTTTGTGCGAGTTCATATTGAAACCTGCGGTACGCGAAGCGGGGTTTGAGCAGACCTGTTTTAGACAAAACTTAACTACGTTTCGGGCTTTTTCGGGCTTGTTTTTGGCTTGAAACCACTTTTTGGGTTTGGGCCAGGTTTGAGCTTATGCTTTCAAGTTCAGGCCTGTACTAGTCAGCCCGTTTACAACTCTGTACTACAAGCATTTAAAAGAAATTTATGTGATTTGCATTCTAATTGAAATGGTTTTATTTTTTATTGTTTTGTGTGTGTATTCATTTTCAATGTTCAGTACACTGCCTATAACTGCTTTTCTTGTTTTGCATGTATTTGCCAAGTTTAGCCTAACAGAATCATAATTTCACACTCATGATGAAGCATTTAATAATTTCTAATAATTATCTATTAGTTAATAATTTCTAAAATCAGTTCATATTTCTAAAAAATACTAAAATTTATTCAAAATTTCACAAAATTCGAAAACCTATCCCGACCTCAAAAAAGTTTTGTCATTTTGTGGAATTTTGCTAACTTTTGGCACTTTTTAGGAATTATTGACTGACATTGGAAATGCACTCTATGTTTCATCATTAATAAACAGTCTCCACTAAATTGTCATTTTTGTACTTCTTTCGTCTGGGTTTGATTCTCTGGATCTCCGCATCAACAATTTCAGACTTATTCGTAAAGAAGCGCTACAGTCATGTTACCGTAACAAAGCACCGTAGCAAACGCAAAAATAAGTTAACATAAAGCAAACAGTTTATAGGTAGCAGGGGCGTATTTAGGGGGGGGCATTGTACCATGGTTCCTCCTTTGGGATGCCAGTAATGCACAAATACCTAAGAATAGTGCGCAAAATTGAGTTATGCCCCCCTCCATCAAAAACTCTGGGCAGAATGGGCTGAATCTGAGTGAAGACCTTTTTTTGGTCTTCACCTAAATCTGGGCTGAAAAACGGGCTAAATCTGGATGAAGATCTTTTTTTAATTTTTGGTCTTCTCCCAAATCTGGTCAGAAAAACGGGCTAAATCTGAATGAAGACTTTTTTTTTGGTCTTCCTTATTCTCAAATTTCCTGCCCCCTCTCGAAAATCCTGCGCACGCCACTAATAGGTAGGCTTGCTAAAAATAGTTTCATTTTGTAGATTAGTACGAAAAACGCAAACAAGCTGTGTACAATATTACGAAACAAAAATATTTGGAGCCCTCCAGTTTTAAATAGGCACGAACCGCCACTGATTGTTATGATTATACGATGCTAGCTAGTGACTAGGCTACTGTGTAGTAACCCATGATTAAATTAAGACAAAAAAAACAAAACAGAAAGCAATCTCACTCCCAACTGTTGCGGAATAATAAAGATAAAGAAATTCAAACAAACCATCTATCATGTGATGTCACAAATTGTCACAAATACAGCCAACAAAGACAACATAGCAACAAAAGAAAATACCAATTCTAGAATAATTGCCAAAATAAAATAGCGCTGGAACGAAATTTTTTCACTACCGTGTTTTCCTGAAAATAAGACCTAATCCGAAAATATTGGAAGACCTAGCCCAAATTTAAAAAATGATTTTAACATAAGCCCTACCCTAAAAATAAGACCTAGACGATAGGGCGAAAGTTTTTTGTTCTCAAGCGTGCTTTTACTTCTTGAAAAGTTATCGTGGGAAGTTAGGATAAAAATTAATGTTAGTTAATGAATAGATTAGCTGAATAGTGATCATATTCCCATTATTAATTTAAAAGGTGTGGGAGAGGAAAAAGTTCAATGACCTGATGTAACATGAAGATTACGCCACTATTTAATCTACAGAGATGGAGTCCTCGAGGACGTCCTTGGCCTGGAGGACGTCCTCGAGGACACATTTCGAAGTCCTTGGCCTTGGCCTCGAAGGTCAAATATTTGGCCTAGGCTTCGAAGCCTCAATCTTCGAAAATTGCCATGTCCTCGGCTCGAGGACAGCACTATTTTTTGAACAGCTGAAATTTTGTTGGAAAACGCCAGAAACCTCGCGGAAAATTTGCGAATACCTTTTTAGTTTTCGTTTATTGAAGCATAGGGTAGCCAAAGGACGAATTCCCAGGAGGCCTGCCCCCCCCCCAAATTGAAATTTCATCAATGACAAAAATGTGACAAAAAAAACATTGTTTCCTTAGTTTCAGTTTCTTTTTAGCATTTTTCGCTTACAACAGTAACTAACAACAATAATAAAGACCATGGGCCCCCGGGCCCCCTCAATTCAATTTTTACTTGCCGATTTAAACGTATAGCCCGGAAGAAATGGAAAGTTTTTGTCCTGAAAGTTGCTATCTTAGGCCCACACCTAGCCTTTTTATCAACGTAATACATTAATCAGGGCCGGCTTTACCATAATATGACGCAGTACCAGCTAAGAGCCCCGCGCTCAAATTGTGAATTTTTTTTGGTCTTCACTTATATTTGGCAGAAAGATGTTACGAAAAACCCTAAAGTGCCAGAGGCTCAGCGCGATGTAAATTCGGCCCGGCAATAACATGGTTAGTAGGCGTAACCAACTATTGTACCATTTTTCAATAACAATTCAGTAATTCACCTCTACCTTGCCGGTTTTTACGCTCAAAATACTTTTTAAAAAATTAGCCATGGAAAATGCTGATTGAATAAATCATTGAACTTCAACTAAGGGGGCCTGGGCCCACTGGCCGAACATGTATCCCGATCACTGGTTAGTTTCATGACAAAACATAGATCTCTAAGGGAAATCTTTGAGTGGATTATTATTTACTGCTAAAATGTTATAAAAGAAAGTGCACCTTATTTTCCCCTACCTGGACCAAATCACTTACAATTAAAATTTAACTCCAAAATGCAACATGTTAAATGTGTTTTGGACTTAAATTGCTAGTAATAGGAGGATTAAACAATTTCATTTTTTCAATTGGCTTTCAATAATGTCAAAAATCTAGCGCTTTCAAATGGCTCTGAACACTTGCGAATTGTGATTCAATGGCATTAAAATAGCTTTTGTTCCAAAAAAATTACAAAAAATCGCCCAGCGGCTGGGGGCTTTACTCCCAGACCCTCAAAGCCTCCCACAGCTGGATGCCCAACCCCCAGACTCCGTCTGTGATACGTTTCCGTTGCGCTAGCTTTCTTAACACGTTTCCAAAGTTAGCTACTTGTACTTTTCAACTATTAGTTGAAGCCTCTCCTTTTGCAAATCCGGGTTAAGTGCCAACCGACAACGATTTCAGATCTTCCATCCTACGATATTTTTGTCCCGCAAAAACGTCCTCTTTTGAAAATATTTGATGACGTCATAGCGTGTGATTTGTGGTTTAGGCCTCCCCCAATCAAAAATCCTGGGTACGCCCATAAATTGGAGATCGCCTGAAAAACTTTTATGACGATCTTTTTTGTGGAGAACACTTGCAGCTGTGTCCTAGGTGCTTGGCCTCGAACATTCCTGTCCTTGGCCTCGAGCATTCCATTTCTGTCCTAGTCATTCAAAACTTATGCAGGCAGCCGCACTCAAGCGTAATGGTTTGTCACTTTCGCAAGCGAAAAACCAGAGGTGGAGTCGAGGACACAAGGCTCGAGGCCAAGGCCAAGGACACAAAAAAAATCCGAGGCCAAGGCCAAGGACAGCCTTTCCGAGGACAGACACTCTCGAGGCCAAGGACAGGAAAGCTCGAGGCCAAGGCCAAGGACCAAGGACACAAGCGCAAGTGCTCTCCAAAAAAAAAAAAAAAGGTCTTCACAAAACTTTTTCAAGCGATCTCCTTAAAAAAACGTTTTCTAAAAAATTTTTCAAGCGATACACAAAAGTTTAACAATTCAAAAAATACTGCTGTCCTCGAGCCGAGGACAGGCCAATTTTCGAGGACTCGAGGTCTCGAGGCCAAGGCCAAGGACTTGACCTTCGAGGCCAAGGCCAAGGACTTCAAAATCTGTCCTCGAGGACGTCCTCGAGGCCAAGGACGTCCTCGAGGACTCCACCTCTGCGAAAAACCGGCTGCCTCATAATTGCTATCCCTCAGGTTGGCATCGTTGTCCTAACCCTAACTGTAATGCAAGGTTTTAGAGCAAAACAAGATTGCTCCGTGCATTTCCTTCTCTGCTCCTGCGTACTGAGTCTATACTCTGTATGCTTCCATTCCACGTGTCTGTAACCCAATCGCGAATCGAACCCGGGTGCAACGGTTAGCAGGCAAACGTGTTGACCTCTGCACTACGCAGATTGCAGCAATGCAGTAGCAAAATGTAGTATTTAAACCAATTGTATGAAAAAAGTGCAATAGAGGGTTACGCTTAAATGCGGCTGCCTACGTGACTTTTGCATAACTAACTTATATTCACTCTACTAGCCCGCCAGCTCGCCACTAAAAGTGAAAGCTGAAAGTGACTGAAATCTAATAGTAGCCTAACTTTGTCGTTTGTAGGATCTATGTTCTAAGTGAGTGATTAATGGCTGAGCTCTTTCAATTAAAGCTAAACGAGCACGGCATACTAGTCGTGTTAACAAGTGGTTTTTAAACTTTGTTCCTGGTATGCGATTGGAAAAGTTTGCAGAACTTTATGATTAACAAATACAACAACTGAACGGGTATGCAATTGAAAAGTTTGCAGGACTTTCGGCGGAAAAGCAGGGCATGATATGGAATGGAATTTTAGACTTTTAGGCTAGCAAAGTTATATTTATTTCCTCAAGGCTGAGTATACACGTCGAACGATTCTGCAGGCCTCTCAAGTCCGTAAATACCAAATATTTAGGTTGAAAGTTGTTGGTTTAATTGCAAAATATTGCCATGCGTTTACATTGCTGTACCTGTACATCATAATTTTAAGCCACCTGAATTGCAAAATTAAGTATACGTTCCACCGGTACATAGCGGTTTTAATTCAGCTGAATTGCAACACAGAAAAACAAATGCACGGTGAACTAGATAGGAGTTTGCCAGCAAACCCAGTGAACGACCGACGCGTAGCTAATGCTGTGACGCTCAAGAGTACTTTTTGTCTACCGTAGAATCTGCAGTTATTTAAATATACCTGATTATGGAACCTCCAGAAAAGTAGAGTCAAAATATTTGTCAGTTAAGTATCTCCTGATATCATAACAAACTGGCACCCTAAATTGAGTCGTTCAAAAAATTGATTTTGGGGGGTTTATTTGGGGAGGTCCCCAGGATGGGTAGAACCCCCAAACTATGCCAAATATTTGTCTGTTAAATATCTCCTGATATCATAACAAACTGGCTCCCTAACTTGAGCCATTCAAAAAATTGATTTTGGGGGGGTGGGTCCATTTCGGGAGGTTCTCGGGTGGGGGAGGGGTGGCACCCTCAAACTATGTCAAAATATTTGTCTGTTAAATTTCTCATATCATAAAACACTGGCACCCTAAGTTGAGCCATTCAAAAAATTGATTTTTGGGGGGTCCCCGGGGGGGATGGCACCCCCAAACTATGTCAAAATATTTGTCTGTTAAATATCTACTGATTGCAAAAAAAATAGCAGTCTAGCTAAAGCTGTTCAAAAATGGATTTTTTGAGGCCTCATTTTGGGGGAGTTCCCTGGGGGGTTGCCCCAAAGAATTTCGGGAGAAAAAATTGCGTTTGCAGCTCTATGACTTTACACAAAAATTAGATTTCGAGTATTTGTGGTTTAGGAGAAGAAGAGCGTACAAAATTTAGGAAGGAAAAAAAGAAATAAACCTCATCACGGTTAAAAGTGGGTTGGTTGGGATAAAAGGGTATCTTAAGACATATAACCCTGTGAAATATTTTTTTGCCGTACTTAAGCCGTTTTTGATTGAGACCGCTTTTTACGCAAATTTGTGGGGCGGTTTTTGGGTTCTAAAACTAAAGTCATAAGACCTATTGCCTCGAAACTTGGTACAAACATACAACTCATTAAATTCAAACTGCTGTCAAAATTTCATGTAGCTAGGCCCAACTGTTCTCGAGTTATAAGCTAAAGTCTGAAATTTCGCACTTGTTGGTAGGAAAATGGCCGAGTAAAAACAGAGGAACACGCGACGCGAGCGTCAGTTGTTCCAATGATCCAGAAGAAAACATCAAAAGAACTATTTCATGACTAAATTTTCATCGAAACAAGCCCAAAAGTGTTTGCAGTAGGCAATAATAGACTAAAAATCTGGAATGAAATACCATATTACAGCTCGAAGAGATGAACTTCTATAAATTCAAAAAAGAATTCAAAAGGAAATTAATTCGTGTCTACAAATAATTATCATTTGGGGATGGGGGGGGGGAGGTTTCCGTCAGGGAGAAGACTTTGAATGTAAGTACATATTTTCTTCACAAGTTTGTATATTTGCGGTAAATAGTCTGATTTCTGCTTTTACTTCCAAATTGTTAATGGTAATGAAGTTAATCCGCTAATTTTCGACAGTTGACTTTGATGACTGAACAGTCTTTCGCTGTCGTAATAAATTGAATTGAATTGAATGCTAACGAAAACTTTACAAAACACTTTGAGAGCTCTTGTCTTGGAAACAAGGGCAAAGCCAGCCGCAAAAGGCTGGCGCGTAATAACGTTCAGTTGAAGTCGTGAGCGTGAGCATTTAACCGTCGCGCTGGTCGATGTGACCTTAGTCTTAGCATAGTCGTTATGTCTTAGTGACTATGATGTGACGGGAAAATGTTAATACGCCAGCAGATTCGATGACGTTTGTTATGGAGCTGATTGTTTTCGCGCGTTGTAAGTAGCAAGGCTGCATTCAGACTTTTGATGAAAATTCGAGCTCTCGTTCAATCAAATTTTCATTTTTCAATCAAAACATGGTAGTTGCAGATAAAAGTTCTTTAATCCAATCGTGTGTGCTTAGCTTTTTTGGTGGCGCGTGAGGCGTCGAAAAAATGTCAACATTCAAGAAAAACACTCAAAACTCAAAATTCAGCCAAGAAAATGTGTTGCACTTGCAATCAGGAATCGGGTGTTATTTTTGATGAGGGGGGCGGTGGCAAAAAAATGAAACAAGAGCAAAAGAAACATATCCCAAAAAGGGCGACAAACAAAACCCTGTTGGAATACTTCGAGCAAAACAAGCTTTCAAAAAGAGGGTCCTCACTCTAATAATAAAGGAAAAGGCTTGGCGCACGTTCCGTGCGCGCAGGCATTTTGAAATAAAGCCGAAAAAAAACTAAATCTAAGCCCTAACCCTAACCTTAACCCTAATCCTAGCCCTAACCCAAAGCCTAACCTAAACCCTAGCCCAAACCTATAACTGTAATAATTAAACTAAAAATCAAGGATGGCAGTACGGTACGGTACCGGTACGTAGGTACGGTACGGTATGCCTCAATTTTTGCCAAGAAGTACGGTATGCTGGTACGGTACGCTTTTTTTGTAATAATGGTACGGGTACGCTACGTTGGTACGGTACGTCTTTTGTGTGATGGTATGGGTACGATACGTTGGTACGCTGTTTGAATTTCGGAATTTGCCTACTAAACGTTTTATGTGCAAAGTGCGGCCGTCAATGAAGATTCGAGCGACCGTGCCCGACGTGCATATAGTCTAGGCTATTCTCAAGTAATGATTATTATAGCCTGGTAATTTGTGGTTAAAATTGCATTATAATGTCACAAGTCACACTCACAAGTATGACCAATTGTGATGTCATAACTATTGCCCATAGATGCTAGGGCTATCGTGGCATGTCATATGTTGAAGAAAAATTTGAACGGAAATAACTGCGATACTTTAGCTCATGGCGTACAATAGTGCAGGCCATTTCCCATTTCATCGTGCAAGCATCGACTAAAACTGGAGGAGGCTATGAAATTTTCCTTCATGTTTTCGGCTTCGCCTCTGTGACAAATTGATGAAAGCAATTGAACCGTAAGGCGCGTCATCCTGAAATGACCAGAAAATCCATTAATAACAATTGTTTGAATGCCGTGTTAGAATTTTCTCGGTTCTACAGAGTCAGCAAGCAGCAGTCTTAGATATAAAGGAACTGTAATCAGGGTGTCGAACCTGGGTTTTTTTTTTCAAAATCTGCTTTCGGTCATTTGACCGATTTGCCAGATATTTTTTCGGTCATTTGAATTATTTTTCGGTCATTTTCTTATCAAAGTAAAATGAACAATATTTCGCTTTATTGAGTTTTTATTAAAAGAATACGAACACGAAGCGAAATTTGCAAAACACGGTCATAAAAACAAAGCATTTTAGATCAAATTACTTCAAGCATTCTCTGCTAAATTGATGCTACGCTCTGCAGTGGGTATGATATAAACAGACACTGCAGTGATGCCAAAAGGCGTCAAAAAAAAGCGTTAGATAGCATAATCAAGTTACAAAAGTCACTAAGTAATTCCGAATGATTTAACGATCGCAGAATGATCCATCTTCAACTAAAACTAACCTATAAAAAGACTTAGTATGAACGACACAAGGTCGCAGTTTTGCTCTTTCACAATGCGAGAACAACTAAAAAAACATTACCTGTAGTCGTATTTTTTAAAACTTTTTAGCGGGTAAAAATTTGCAACACAAAATCACGACTTTAAAAAAGCGTTAAACTTAAACAAACCGAGAAAAAACAATCCTGCACAAAATATGTATCTCAAAATTTAGCCGTCCATATTTATTCTTCTTCAGCCATTGGCATGTTGAGCTGTGAAGAAAAAGCGCTGGAACCCCTGCTCTTTGCGTTGTACCTGGACCGCTTTGTAGATTGTAACCAATTATTATTATTAATGGGCAGCGGTGCAAGCGAATCTACTACCGTTAGGTAAAGTCCACCTACACGTTGCGTAGGCCTCATTTGGGCCCATTGCAACTGTAGCTGCTATGTTATTGTTTTGTTTGGTTACTGGTCGAACTCAGAAAGCCTTCCAGCTTCCTTTAAGTACGTGGCCAGTTTGCTAATGTTGCATTTCGTTATTTTGTAATTCGTTGCATTTGTAACCAATGGTTGTATGCATAGGTGGGCACAAGTCCGTTAATAACGTAGCGAAGTTTTTCATTAACTCGGTAATCCGTTAAAAAGTTTTTTCATGTTAACGGACAAAATTAACTTCCGTTAAGTTCTGTTAACTTCCGTTAAGGTTTTTATCATTAATATCTTGCACCATCGTACCGGTACAAATTAGTTTGCACTGGTAACACTTGTTGCGTATTAGCACGAGTTTTATAGAAGAAAGCGAAGAAAGGAGCTCTTTTTTGTGGCAAATAGTAAGCTGCAGCCTCATAGATCTATTAATTATCGCTGTTCGCAATTTCCAAAAATTTTCCGATCGCAGCTTCGACGCATCGTTAGTGCATTTGAACTTATTTTTATCTTAAAAATTAGATTAGACTGTACACTGTAACTTTTAAAACACAAAAAAGACCACCATAGCAATAAATATTTCCTTACGATCAGCTCAACAGCGTCAATACATGTTGTAGAAGCGAGTGAATAAAAAGAAATGTAAATTGTACGCAAAATGTTAACGAATTAACGTACTTCATTAACTTCGGTTAATTAAAGCTGAAAATAACGAATTAACGTTAACGGAGGTGTGAAGTTTGTTAACGGACTAGTGGTTAACTAAGCTAACGTTTTACATTAACTTGCCCACCTATGGTTGCATGCCAAACTGTAATCGCAAGTTTTGTGCGATTCTGCATTCAAGCGTAGTCGCATCAATTGTCACAAGTGAATGGTAGTCGACGATTTCTTGGGGGCGTTTTTAGTCTAGCCAAAGGACTAAAACCTCGTTCTACAGTTGCATTTTCAGCATTGAAACTAAGTATTGCTCTGGCAATCGTGGAAAGAGTGGGCCAATCCAATTCCTGTTCTGCAGCGATTGTCAAAACCGTTCGCCAATTATCATCACCATAACGACAATTCCGTAAAACTTCAAACTTAAAATTGTGCCATTCGTCTTGTAGCACTTCGGTTTCGTTAGGGTCAGGGCTAATTTTGTAAAACTTATCTAGGGCAATGACTTCCTTTTCAAATTTTCTTCATGCAAGCTGGATTTTAGTTTTACTGCTTGTTTTTAACAACACTTAATTGAACTCGAAAAATTCGACATCTTTGCCGAACTCGAGAAAGAATAAAAATAAGAATCTCAGAACTTGAACTTGCATAAAGAATAAAACGAGTTCGTAGCTGTTGTTACTGCATAATATTATTTCTCTTCAATGCTTTGTGCAGCGGTATGAACTTATTACATTGTTAAGTGCGCGATTCACAACTTAAATAAAAATATTAAAGAATTTGCTTAGGACGAACCTTGCTCTGTTTCTTCATCATCTAGAGTGACCATGGGCGTCGGCAACGGGGGGCCATGGTTCCCCCTGGATTTTCACACACTCTCTCTAAAACCTCCCGAATTTCAAACATTATTTCGTTTTTGGTAGTTATTACTGGATCAATTCGTATTGCCCCACTCCCCTTGAAAAATTTTCTGCCGACGCTCTTGAGAGTGACTGTTAAAATCGAATTGCTATCGTCTTCTACAACGCGCAGCGTTAAACTTGAAGACGAACTAGATTTGGCTTCGACGACATCTTCGCTACTTGGTGATTTAAAAAAATGAACTCAAGTTCGACTGCTTACTGCAAAATTTTGTGTTCTTCTTTCTGGGCTCCAGTTGCTCTCTTTTACTGGAACCGCTCAGCATACTCCTGTCAGTTGAGATGCTATCTTGTTCTGACTTTTAGGACTAAATAGAGTGAACTGATCTAAATAAACTCAGAGCTAAAATTTTTATCAACCGCTCCACAAGTTTATATTATTTTTCGTTTTATCACTTACCTTTACGTAGCAATTCACTTTGTAATTATCGTTTTGCTTCATTCATTAACGAGTGTGATGAAATAATAACTGTTTTTCGATGAAAATCGTACGTTTTTGGAACGACCGACGCTCGCGTCGCGTGTTCCTTTGTTTTTACTCGGCCATTTTCTAACTAATGAGTGCGAGATTTCAGACTTTTGCTTATAACTCGAGAACCGTTTGGTCTAACTACATGAAATTTTGACAGCAGTTTGAGATTAATGAGTTTTATGTTTGTACCAAATTTCGAGGCAATCGGTCACGTGACTTCGGGTTTATGACCCGAAAACCGCCCCGAAAGTTTGGCGTAAAAAGCGGTATAAGTCAAAAACGGCTTAAGTACGGCAAAAAATATTTCTCATGGTTATATGTCTTAAGATATCCTTTCATCCCTACCAACCCACTTTCGGCCGCGATGAGGTTTTTTTCTTATTTTTTTCCTTTTTTTTTCCTTTTTTTTTCCTTTTTTTTCTTCCTAAATCTTGTACGCTCGAGTTCTCCTAAACCACAAAACATAGAAATCTAATTTTTGTGTGAAGTTGTTGAGGTACATACGCAATTGTGTCTCCTGAAATTTTTTTGGGGCAACTCCCTCGGGAACCCCCCCAAAATGGGGCCCCAAAAAATCAATTTTTTGAACGGCTCAAGCTAGGGTGCCAGTTTTTTTGGATATCAGTAGATATTTGAGAGACAAATATTTTGACATAATTTGGGGGTACCACCCCCCCGGGGACCCCCCCAAATGGCCCCCCCAAAAACAAATTTTTTTAACCATATAACCTAGGGTGCCAGTTTTTTGATATCAGTAGATATTTAAGAGAGAAATATTTTGACATAATTTGGGGGTACCACCCCCCCGGGGACCCCCCCAAATGGACCCCCCAAAAACAAATTTTTTAACCATTTAACCTAGGGTGCCATTTTTTTTTGATATCAGTAGATATTTAAGAGAGAAATATTTTGACATGGTTTGGGGGTACCACCCTCCTGGGGACCCCCCCAAAAAATCAAATTTTTGAACGACTCAACCTAGGGTGCCAGTTTTTTTGTTATCAGCAGATATTTGAGAGACAAATATTTTGACATAATTTGGGGGTATCACCCCTTCGGGGACCCCCCAAATGGACCCCCCCAAAAATAAATTTTTTAACGATTTAACCTAGGGTGCCATTTTTCTTTGATATCAGTAGATATTTAAGAGACAAATATTTTGACATAATTTGGGGGTACCACTCCCCCGGGGACCCCCCCAAATGGACCCCCCCAAAAGCAAGTTTTTTAACCATTTAACCTAGGGTGTCAGTTTTTTTTGATATCAGTAGATATTTAAGAGAGAAATATTTTGACATGATTTGGGGGTACCACCCCCCCGGGGACCCCCCCAAAATGGGGCCCCAAAAAATCAAATTTTTGAACGGCTCAAGCTAGGGTGCTTTGAACTTTGAACGGCTCAAGCTTTGAACGGCTTTCCATAGATGGGTTATTTTTTAGGATCAAAAACGATAACGTTGATAATTTTTTGACTTGATTTGTACTTTTATGAAGGTTCCAAAATTAAATATTTTGAATAATTGCTGATTTCACGGTTGACAAAAAGTACTTTTGAGCGTCACAGCATTATAAACTACGCGTCGGTCGTTCACTGGGTTTGCTGGCAAACTCCCATTTAGTTTTGATTTCTGCCCTTTCAACGCGTAGGCCTACCACATCAATTCCGACATTCGCGGCATGCGCAGATAAGAAAAGTGCTTCAAAGCAATACTTGTTTAGAGAAAAGAACTATCAACAGCTGGTTTTGATTCTTGACATTGGCTCGTAATGCTACGAGCCTGCGAATATTGTGTTGGCCGTGGTGAAAAAGTTTTCGGTCATTATGACCGAACAGACCAAAAATATTTCGGTCATTGCGCAAAAAAATCGGTCAATGACCGACAAATGACCGAAAAAAAAACCTAGTGTCGAACCGAACCCGAACCCGAACCGTAAACCCAAATGAACCGTTTCATTTTGGTGAACTCGCACCGAACCTGAACCAGCAAAATTTTACTTCAGTGAACCTGAACCAAACCTGAACCCTCAAAATTGTGCTTAAGTGAACCCGAATCGAACCTGAACCCTTAACAAAAGTAAGAATATATTTTTCCTTATCCGGATGCCGCTGGCACTGGTACCGGTACACGCACAATAAGAGCAGTGGTGATCATCAACAGGATCAGCAATTTCTCCTTTTTTTTTCTGGACGAAACGAGTAACGGCAGTTAAATTTTAAGTCAACAAACCTGAATCAAACCTAAACCGGTAATATTTTACTTAAGTGAACCTGAACCAAACCTAAACCTCAAAAATGGTGCTCAAGTGAACCTGAACCAAACCTGAACCGCTAAAATATTTTGAGCAGGAGCTAAACCTAAACTCGAATCGTTATTTGAAACGGTTCGACACCCTGACTGTAATACAAGTTAGTTAACTGTTGAATATTTTTGGTTAAACGAAAGACAGTTTTAAGTTAAGTGATACAGAACATCTGGACATCAGTAAAAATTAATTGAAACTAAAATGTGTTGTAGAAATTTATTTACTTCCGTTGACAATCTAAATTTTGAGGTTGAGAATTTAAAGTCTGCAAACGAAATGCTGGTTGATAAGTTACGAACATTGGAGAGAATAGTTAAGAGTTATGAATAATAAACCTAGATAAAGAAGAATATTATGCCTTTCAAGTTTAAAGTGCGATAATTTTGCTACTTGTTTTCACTGTTCTTTGTTACGTTTCCACAATATATTTGTGTTCTATCAAATACCGTACTTTAATGATTCATACCAACACTATTAACTAATTATCTTCTATCGTTGCTGAGTAAAATCAGAGCGAAAGAGATTATTTCAGCAGTTTTCGATTTGATCTCAAGAAGTTGTAAAAACAAAAACTTAAGGAAGGTCAATTTTGATTTTTTTTTAAATTAGAAAGTAAATAGCTAAATACCGGTAATAATTTTTTTGAGTTATGCATAGCTTACAATAGTAAAGTTTAGCAACAGCAGTCAATAAAGATCAACAACAACAATTTTGAGGTAAATGCAATTTTTGATGTTTCTATTAGAAGTATGAAGCTACAATCAGAACCAATAGCGGTACCGCTAAGACTTTGCATACTGTCTATAACTTATCACATTATATTCTCATATGTGCATTATTCTTTATGATCGTTTTGTAGTTCTTATACTTCTTATACTTCTTAATGTAAACAATTGTTAAGATTAAACCAGTAGTTTATTGGTATTAATTCCTTCAGGAGCACTGGTAGCTGTGGAAAAGGGGAAATGACATATGAGCGCCAAATTAGCAAAATTCACAACATGTACTTTTTAGCGATGAAGGCATAGGAGCACAACGAGAGTTTAATTATAGTGCGTTTGTGCTCAAAACTCTGGCAATTCCAGTGTGCGGTTTCGCATAAAAAATATGTCGATTTGACAGAACATCAAATAAAATGTCTTCCGGAATGTAGTTTTATTACAATGGTATAGTTATGATATGTTGAATGAACACTAGAACAGAATAGACCTTTGGCAATAGGAATGTTAAAGTCTGATGCAGATAGTTTTTACGCATTCTGTGAAGATGCAGATAATTGTTTGATAAACTTGGCAAAAGTTTAATAAATGCGATTTTTGAAGCAGGAAAAACGAAAAGTATTTTATTTTATTAACTTGAATTGCATTGATTAAATTAAAAAATTATTATATATAATGTTTTTTGGATGAAATGGATCAAAAACAGTTGCGTAGCCAGGGGGAGGGGCGAGGAGCTGTAGACTCCCCCTCATTGGCCTGCCGACCAAAATGCAGAATAAAGGAAATACCACGTTTTTAGCACTTCTGAGACTGTATTTTACACTGGAATAAACTCAAAAAATGATTTAAAGCATAACTTGAAATGTTTATTTAGGGGGCTAATTTGTCAAAAACAAAACTTATAAATCAGAAAAAAATTTGAAAAATAGCCAAAAATTGGTATTTAATTTTGATCGGTTATTGAAAAATGCTTAACATGGGAATTATCAAAAAATATATAAGTTCAGGAATGTGGGAGGGGGACTTTTTGGTATTACTGTAGTTAATTACCAATCACTTCTCTCATACTTCTTTCCTTTAGCCCCCCCAAATTATATATTTCTTTATAAAATATAGACGAAACAGATTACTCCTTCAGAGTTTTGTTGAACTACCGGTATTGTATTTTACGATTTATCAGCTTGTAAATAAGAGAACTGAAATTCTAGCAATAGCTATCTCCCACATGGCCCATATATGCAACTAGTATAATCATGTTTTCGCACTGCTAATTTCTGTGCCACGTTTTAATAGCATTAATTTCTATCAAACTGGGCCTAAAATTAAGATATTTTTCCTAAAAAAATACAAAATTTTCGAGCGCTGTGCCTCTGGCGGCTGGGGGCTTTGCCCCTAAACCCCCCCAGCCTGTGACAGATGGGGGCTTCGTCCCCACTCCCCCAAATCTCTTTAACAGTCCTCAATTGCAAATTTTTGGCTACGCGCCTGATCAAAAACATGCCGAACAAAGTTTGCGCAAGGTCAAGAACAGAAATCATCACCATTTAAATTTGTGATAATATTGATAGATTGCACGTGACGTCATCGCGCTGCTAGCCAAACCGCTGGACGTCAAACTCACTGATTTGCGCTATGTAAATGTATGCAAAAACACTGACAGTGAAGATATGGAGCGTATTTTCAGGCTATAAATTAGTTGATTCTTTGTAACATTAAATTTAAAAGCTGGGTAAAAGCCTGTAAAAACTGCAAAGATTTTAATTTGTAAGAATTCGGTTTTGTTTGCTTTTTTCAGTGACGTAAATCCGGCTTGCTGTTAAGTAACCAATTAAAATCATGTGATATGGATGGTGGTAGCTAGTTTCGGTATTCAAATTCGAGGCTTACAGCACTATAATGGAACAGTTGTATCTCATTTATTTGAGGCAAAATTAGCGCATTTTTTAACTTTTGTAATTTCAGAAGTCTATTTTGCAGGATCTGGTGATTTTTTGCATTCCGCGTTGTCAACAGCGGCTTACCGCTATGATATTATTGGTTGCTAAGGGTTAAAACGCATTAGCAGTTGTTTTCGTTGAATTATTTTGTAGAGATGTCATGTAAACTAATGATTTAACTGGCCTCAGTTTAACGGTGTAACTTTGATCAAGCCTTAATTTGCATTTATTTCGACTTGAGCTAGTAATGTTAAATATTGTTCATAAATAGTGCTTAAACTAAACATTAATCGGCCATGTGTTACAGCTGTGACGTAGAATTTTAAGTATTTTAGGATGTGACCGAATATACGATGTGAACCAAAGCTAAAAACCGGTCAAAGTGGGCAATAGCAGGCAATGAACGATGAGAATTCACAAAAAGCGTAACTTTTTAGACCCGCTGAGCTATGTAAGCTGCTTAAATCGCTCCGGGTAACTTTCAATTAAGGCCAGGCTATCTACAAAAGTATTACTATACAATCAAATTCTTTAAATATGCCCACTGAAAGAATTGTACGCTGATTTACGGTAACTTTCAATGCTTTGTAATGGCGTTTTGACGTTCAATCGTTTTGGCGGGAAAAAGCTATGACGTAGCTGCAATCCATCAATACAGTTTGTGCTTATAAGTTTTATCCCCCTAACAAATTTTCTGGATTCGCTGCTGCAAGGATGGCAGTACGGTACAGTACGGAGGTACGGTACGGTATGCCTAAATTTTTGCTCAGAAGTACAGTACGCTTTTTTTGTAATGGTATGGGTACGGGACGTTAGTACGGTACGGTTCAAGGTGCGAGGTACGTAGTACGCAAATTCTGAATGTACCGTACCGTACTGCCATCCTTGCTAAAAATTTCCGAAAACGAGTGATGTCACAGGAATCCTTGTTTATCTAAACGTGCACGTTCCGTGCGCCAAGTTACTTCGAATAATAAAAGACCAGAACGCTGGGGATCCTAGAACAGGTGTGTCAGGCCGTATGTGACAGTGTGATTATGTTTGTGTCTCATTGTGTGTAGTGTTGCTTTCATAAGAAAACGCATAAGACCCGAAACTTTGGCAGCTTAAAATCGGCATGGACGTACTACTGGTATTTGTTGTCCAAAGCGGTTAATGACTAGGCCTAGCCTACCTTCTTGGGTTGTTCTTCTTGACAGGTGTTTTTTTGTGTAGATGGGGGACTGAGAATTGAACATAGAGTAGTGGAAGTCAAGGCTGCTGGTTGCTGGCCATGAACTGTTTGAGTCTCATGAGTGTGCTGCTTTAATTTGGTCAATACTGACTAGAGCTCGATTAATATGTCGGTCAGCCGATATTAGGGCCAAGCCGATATATTGTATCGGCTATTTACCACCGATAAAATGTCGGCTTAGTACAATTACCTTAAACTGTTTAGTTTTGAGAGCAAGCATGACCGCTCTTGACTATTGATTGCCAAATTGTTGTATTTTTGGTTTGTTTTTTTATTGAATAATATAGGAGTGTGACTTATGTTTGCAATAGTTTTACTTCGGAAGGAAATTGGTGAAGCTTTTTGCGTCAAGTTGATTTAAATATAGTGACTAAACTTTGTAGTTAGTAAATTAATATATCGGATATCAGTATCAGCCTAAAAATTTTCAAAATATCGATATCGGCCTGAAAAAGTCATATCGGTCAAGCTCTATGCTGTCAATGCATGTGACTGATGTTGTCAATGCATGTGACTGGATCTACGGTCTGACGATGTAGCCTAGTTCTTGTGGTGTTTGTTACGAGCTCGGAAAGGATTGTCCAAGACAGCAGACCACTGATTGCTTATTCCACTTGTCGGGGTCAAACTACTGCTCGGGGCTAATCTTTCAGAGGTTATCAAGTCGCCTGAAAAAATTTCTTTGTACAATTAAAAAACGATTGCTGCATTCTGCTAAGCCTACACTATATATATAGGAAGGTGTTTCAACTTGGTAGCTTAAGGAATGAGCGGGCCTACCACAGCTGGTAGCTGTGTTTCCTCTAACTTTATTGCTAATCTGGGAGTGCCCAAATTTTCTTTAAACAATTGTGCCCAAAGCTCCAAAAAGACGTTTATGTGCCCTAAATTTCGTACCAATCCAGTATATATTGAAGTACCGGTGTACCAAATATCATATTTCCACAAATTTGTTGAAGTTTCTAAAGCTATGTTTACTATATTGCCAAAAGTTTTTTGCCATTGCTCCAACAAATTGCCGAGTCTATGAGAAAAATCGGCTTAGTGGGAACACTGGCTGGTAGAAAATATACAGGGCATTACGTTTGAATAAAAAGGTGCATCAGTACTTACTCTAGCACACACAAACCTGTTACTCATGATGATTGCTTGGAGCTGGTTGTTGTTGCTTTTGTTGATGTTGCTGGCCTGCAGGATGTCGCCTTTAGGTGAGAATTTCATTACCAAGGGGCACGAGATTTAGACTTGTGGTTGTATGCTAACAAAGTTATATCTGTTTCCTCAAGGCTCAGTATACACGTTGAATGATCCTGCAGTCTTCTTAAGTTCATAAATACCAAAAATTCGCATTGAAAATTGTCGGTTTAATTACAGAATATTGCCATGCGTTTACATTACTGTACATCACAATTTTAAGCCACCTGAATTGCAAAATTAACCATATATACGTTCTGCATAGCGGATTTATTAAGTCAACTGAATTGCAACAAGCAAAAACAAATGCATGGTGAATGAATTACTGTGATGTCATAAAAAGGTAATTATGGGTGATGCAAAGGCAAGAAATCGATCGAGCTATACAGAATGGAAGACGATTTTTCCATATTCCATACGGGCACTTTTCTTTCATTCCATTCCCATTCCATACTAAAATTTTCTTTCATATGCATTCCATACTAAGTAAGTTTAGATCAAAGATATGCCTGCAGGTAATTTGTATTGTACTTTTGCAAGGTTAAGCATAGCAGTTGCCAGTACCGTAGTCAATTGCAAAGGTAAGCAGCATGGTATCGGTATGATGCATCTCATATTTAAAGCACTATCGGCACAGTATAAATATCATACAATAGGTTCACTCAATTGTGATGTGTGTTAGCATTTTTTAAGAGCCAAGCAAACCTTTGGAGTCAAACTGACGTCATTATAGTGACATTGTGAGCGGATTCAAATTATGCCAAATGATAGCAATTGTTCTGAAATTTTATGAATTTTGTCTCCACCGTACAAAATTAAGTCTTGCTTCTTTTTTTATGGCACTAAATGTTGAAGGGCACCATTTTTCACAGTTGTCATACTTCTGACGTAACTTGATGTGGCTTTTGTTGTGCTTTTCGCATCGAAATAAATTTGTTACCATCAAATCTGTTTAAGCTCGGGCTTTGATTCGCTTCATTTGTTACGTCACTTGTCTATGATGTCAGAAAGTTACAAGCGTAAATATAACCTAAAATTGGAACTTTTTGTTCTTTCGGTAGCTTTAGTTGTGGGGGGTTTTGTGTGCGTTTGACACCCAACAGTTTTGTTTTGCTCAAAACTTGCTCTGTATTGTCAATTAGCTTTCCTGCAATTTTCATTTTAATTGCTGAAGGATTTGCGAAAATATCGTTGGTTGTTTGCATGACATGGTCAAGCTATAACAATAAATGCAGCATTAATAGCCTTTGTGCTGTAACTGATATCATTTAACTGTTACATAATTGTCATTAGTTAGGGACTTGATTGATGTTTTTTGGTTTGAACAGCATTTTTTGGTTTGAAATAATATTTCAACTGCATAGAAATAACTCTATAATTTTAACTATTTGATTTCTCAAGTTGTTGTTCTCATGTTCTGTTAAATTGAAAGAATACTGTTAAAACCAACTATGGAGTTAAAAATGCATCTCTTTCTTAAAGAGTATATTTCAACCTGGCTGTACCAAATTCACTAAAACTTGTTCACACACACTGTTGCAATATAGCTGTGGTGCTTCGAAATAATTTAGTTTAATTCTTTTAAATGACTTTTACATTTGGCAAATTAGGTCTTGCAAACGGCTCCAAAACTGTGCGAAGGTGGTACAGGTGGTGACTCAAAGCTCATTTTTGCTCAAAATTAAAAAGAAAAAAAATTACGAACATTCCAGCTTCAGCATAAAATAAATAATAATAAACAACACATGCTGGTACAACAAATTTGTAAACTATCAGCAGACTTTTTAAAAAACTTTTTCTGTATATTGCTATTGTTGATTTGTCTAAAAGGAAGTCGCTAATTTTCAATGCCGAAAGATAATGTAATTTTCAGCTAAGCAAGAATAAATTTATGTCACTTAATTTCTCCAACAAAATTGAGAACAAATAAGGCTGAAAATTGATGAAAATTTAGGAACAGCCAGCTGCAACTTAATAGCATTGACATAACAATTAAGTTGTATCAATTAAAGCACAAAGGCTATTAATGCTGCATTTATTGTTATAGCTTGACCATGTCATGCAAACAACCAACGATATTTTCGCAAATCCTTCAGCATTTAAAATGAAAATTGCAGGAAAGCTAATTGACAATACAGAGCAAGTTTTGAGCAAAACAAAACTGTTGGGTGTCAAACGCACACAAAACCCCCCACAACTAAAGCTACCGAAAGAACAAAAAGTTCCAATTTTAGGTTATATTTACGCTTGTAACTTTCTGACATCATAGACAAGTGACGTAACAAATGAAGCGAATCAAAGCCCGAGCTTAAACAGATTTGATGGTAACAATTTATTTCGATGTGAAAAGCACAACAAAAGCTACGTCAAGTTATGTCAGGAGTATGACAACTGTGAAAAATGGTGCCCTTCAACATTTAGTGCCATAAAAAAAGAAGCAAGACTTAATTTTGTACGGTGGAGACAAAATTCATAAAATTTCAGAACAATTGCTAGCATTTGGCATAATTTGAATCCGCTCACAATGTCACTATTATGACGTCAGTTTGACTCCAAAGGTTTGCTTGGCTCTCAAAAAATGTGGACACAAGTCGCAATAGTTTTTGCTTGGAGTGAACCTCCTGTATGATATTTACACTGCTATCGGTATCGCAATGAGCTACCATAAAAATTCACTCAGCATGAAAATATTTATCACTTAATCAACAGACAATAGGTTGATGGGTATGCAACTACAGTGAGCACTGGGTTTAGTGATTGTAAGTTTGTGATCACACAAACTATCGATATGATATTTGGCATAGCCAAACTGCCAAACATATTTTACAAAAATACCGAAAAAAAGTTTAAACGCAAAAGAAACAACAACAAAGAGTTAATCTCATTCGAGGATAGAAAAGTAAATACAAATTTTTGTTATGGCTAAAGCAAAAGTTTTGTCATTTGCCAAATTTAGTGCCATTGCTATGGGGGCTTTACCCTCCATCTTGGTTTACCAAATACTGTACGTTTGTTGGAATATTATGTAAGGTCAAGAAAACCGACAAATTTCAAATTTAGAAAACACATTTCAAATCCAGAAAACACATTTCAAATTTAGCATTTAGGTGATTCAGTTATCTGATTTTACTATTTGCAACTACTAGGTCCCATCATTTGACAATATCTGAAACTAACAATACCGGTAACATTAAAAGTTGCTGCGAATCCCCAACTGCCATTGGAAAGTACAGAATCACAAAATCTTGCGCCAAATCAGCGCAGAAAACGCAAAAGTCTCAACAAAAAATACAAGGCTGAGCATGGGTGGTGTAAAACTCATGGATGTTCGCGGAAGGAAAAAATTTGAACTAAAGATTGAAAAATTATTATTCATTATCAGCTACATGCACTAAAACTAAGATAGGCCTAGGCTCATTATATTATTTAAAACAATTTCAGGTCAGTTATGTTCAATTCCAATAAATACACTGACTCCTACTGCAAGAGGGCGCAAAAATTTGGCACAGCGGATTTGAATTTTCTAACCTCGCATAAAAAGGACAATCAATCTGTAATTTCTGGTAACTGCACTATATAAAAGTTGTGTTTTTTTGGTGGTCTCACAAGGCCTAAGCTACAGCATTTTCTCAAAGACATAGGTGTTAGCATTTTTTCAGATATGTAGGTCGTTTCTGGTGCTTACTCATCAGGCAGTCAGATAAAAAAATTTTTAAGAGAACACTGCAACTGCGATTGTCTCATAGTGCAGTGGTACTAGCAGTGCACAGTAACTGAGTAAGCCTGATGCAGATATATGATGTGCGTTTGAAAAGTAACGAGACTGTGCACGCTGCACGAACAAGTTTTGATGCAGAGAAAAAAGATTGCTTTCTATGATGTTACAATGTCTTATGATTTCCTAAACCAAATTTCAGCATTCTTTTTCTATCTCGAAATAATTATTTGTAGTTTTTCAATAAAATGAAAGTTCAAAGTGCCAAAAAAACCTTTTCTCTTGAGTAAAATTTGTGTGAAAATGTCTGAAGATATTTTGCATTTTTTGCACTTAGACTTTATAGGAAACACCGAGCATTAAGGTGAATTTACACAGTATCCGTTTTTCGTACGTTTTCGTACGTTTTTTTACGTTTTTGCTTCTTTTTGAAAAAGTATTCGCTTTTTCATCCTCATTTTTCTAAGTCCATATCCGCACTAACCAGACAGTCACATACTGAACAAAAGTTTTGCAAAAAAATTTTTTTGTAAAGGGGTACAGCTCTGTTTTGAAATATCGCTCTTATCCTTCATACACAAAATTTTTGAACAAAATTTTTACCTACAGACAACAGTCTACTTAGTGCAGATATTGACTTATAAAAATGCGGATGAAAAAGCGCATACTTTTTCAAGAAGAAGCAAAAACGTAAAAAAACGGACGAAAACGTACGAAAAACGGATACTGTGTAAATTCACCTTTAGACTGGTAATTCACCTGCTGTACTAAGCTGCTCGTGTGACTCTGAAGTTTGAGGTTGATTTGATGTTTGAGGTTGGTTTCATTACAGATTAGGCTACCTTATCAGGATATCAAAATAAAGTGATTGAAAGTTGTACAGGTAATTGATGCACAACATTGAATCAAAGCAGTGAAAGCATTAAGAGATTCTTGGGCTTATCCATTCACACTGCACAGTCCATGAGTGGTCTAGAAATAACTGCAGATACTGCTATTCGAGATGTTCCAGTTGACTCAACAAGAGCTTGTTGGAGAATTCGCTATGAACTTAAAAAATGCATGTATAATAGTGACTGTATAAAAGTTGATAAACGTCCAGTGCGAGAATGTTTTGAAGACCCTGCTGCAAATGTACCGGATCTATGTAGACAATTACAATACACGTATTTTGAATGCAGACGATCAATTCTTGATATGAGAACTAGATTTCGTGGAAGAAAAGGAGATAATGGATAAACTTTTTTTTAAATTCTGCATTGTTGTAGTCATGCTTGTTTAGTTTTACTGTATTTATTTTTAAACTGTCATTCAATTTAAATTAACTAAGAATTTTCAATTGAATGGTTGAAATTGTATTGGTTTCTTTGTGCAGTTCATACAGCTCCAGGCTCTGAGCTACCGTATTTCACATTGATAGACTAACGTTGTTTAAGTAGATGAAGCTAAAATTTGTTATGGCCTACAAAGCGCAAATGGTTGGAATTTACTCAGTTATGAATTATTTCTACTACCGTAAAACAACTATACATCAGACACCAGTTCCAACTTCGGACAGTACCTCTAGGGGCTGGTTTTTATTTTTTTTATGAAAGGGTTCAACTAATTTCCAAAAACCCCTTCATACAAAACATAAATACCAAAACTCAAAACTAACCACAATGTAAGCTGTCCAAATTTAGTTCGTGTTGTCCAAAGTTTAGTGGTTTTACGATACCATTCTTGTGTTGATTAGTTAATCTTAGCCATTAGTTCAAAAATTGCTTGTAAGGAGAAACAGTCCAAAAACAACGCTGACCAGTGCTGTTACTTGCATATCAGATATTGTTATTTGACAAAGCAGTAGAGATTATTGTATATCTGATATTTAAATGATAAAGGTGGTGTGACTAATTTTTGCGTAATTTGACAATTTTCTGACATTACTAACTTCATTCGATTACCTATTTACTGGACTAATTAACTTGGAATATAAAACACTCCCATTGCAGAACGCATAATTTTTCAACTTTTTATCTTTGATAATATTTGAGGAAAACATGCCTTGAAAACTTAAGTAATAGTCAGCGAAGACTGTTCGCAAAATGATGCCAAAGTTTTGATCGTTATTGTAATTTTTGTCATTAATCTTAACTGATAGTACCAGTATTATTGTGTATTGGTAATTAGTCATTTAAATTTGAGTGCAAAATGAGCTTCCTTAACGAATCCATAACTGATATTGATTTGACTGTTTCTACTACTGTAAACACCAAGACACTTTTCATGGATTGTATTTTAGATTTTCTCATGTTGTATTTCATATTAGGTTATTAAAAATTTAAATTTAAGTGATAAAGATATTTGTTTTTTTTTGCTCTAAATATTCTTTGCTGAATTTATATCTTGGGTTTTCTCGTAAGCAGCAAGGATCAGGAATAAAAATATCAAATACTGGTAGCACTTATGCTTTTGCATGATAAATTTCGTCTAGAAAATTTTGATGAAGTTCTGAATAATTCAAAATACTGTAAACTAGAGATTCGAAACCTCCTACTGAGAGTTTCTCCCCATTGGGAACCTCGAGGGGTAACTAAAGGCAAAACAATTAAAATGCTGAATAGTGAACTTTTTAAAAAATGACACTAGATTAATTCTACACGTTGCTTCAGATAGCACTGAAGACAAATTCAACTTGGAGCAAATTGGTCGTAGGGCCTGAAAAGGCTGTAACTGTTTCTGTTTGAAGCATTTTATATACAGTATTTCGTTTTATAATATATGCAAAAATTTGCATCTAGTTCTTTAGTATGACTTTCTTGAATATAACAAAAAATCTTGGATTGGGTATGACAGTTTAGTATGTTTTCTTAAATAGGGAATCTATCACTTTGATAAAAATTAACAAATCTTGAAATGTTTCTTTTGTATACCCTGATATTTTCTGTCTTTCTGTGTTTGACATAGTTGTGTCCTTAAAAATAGGTCACTTATTGCGGAGATAGCTATGTCAAGAGCATCGCGTTCACCACGAGCCAAAAGTGGGTCTGGCCACATCAGGCCACTTGGTTCCATTCATTTGTCTCATGGTGCAATGAATCCATCTGCAAGGTAGGCAAATTAATTTCGAGTTGCTATACGATTTAATTTATTAAAATTTTTGTGTTGATTGATCTTCTCTGAAATAGATTTGCTTCAAAAATTATGTAATTTATGCATGTTTAAACACCTAATTTTTAAACCACAAAACTCTTTGTTGCAAAATAATAAACTTTGATAACAAAGCACTGTAATACAAGGTGACACAAAAAATGGTCATCACCAAAAATCGAATAAGTTCCAAAATGTTATTTAGATTAACACAAAACTTCAGCTACATAAGGTTTCAAAACTTCAGCTACATTATTTCAAAAGTTATTCAAGTTTAGATGATGACTAGGGCAAGTTTTTGTTGCGCTAAAAAATTGCATTTACTTTTAACTGCATCAATACACAAACAATTTAATGTTCAAGCGATTTATTTGCATATAATACCCATTTGGGGAGAAATGGCGAACATTATTTGGGGAGTAGGGAGATTTGCAAACTTTTTTTGGGGAGAAATGACGATCTTTTTCCAACAGTTTGCCTAGCATGCTAAAACTTCGCTCCACTGTGCACGAAGTTGTAAGCCAACTGCTGCGTTTTAGATAACATGGAGGTGGAAATGCTGGTAATCCATCAAGCAGCTCATTGTTATGCAAATCAAAGACAATAGAACTGTACTGATATAGTTTTATAGCATGCTTTTTAAATCACACTAACATTTTGCGCCATACCGAATAAAAGTTGCATGTAAAAGAGAAAAAGTCATAGGTGGGCACAAGTCTGTTAATCGTTAATCCGTTAATAATGAAGCTAACTTTTTCATTAACTCGTTAATCCGTTAAAAAGTTTTTTCAAGTTAACGGACTAAATTAACTTCCGTTAAGTGCTGTTAACGGACTAAAGTAAGTTCCGTTAAGTTCTGTTAACTTCCGTTAAGGTTTTTATCGTTAATATCTTGCAGCTTCGTTGTACATTTGAACTTGTTTTTATCTCGAAATTAGATTAGACTTTAAAATGTATCTTTCAAAGCACAAAAAGACCACCATAGCAATAAATATTTCCTTACAATCAGCTCAACAGCGTCAATACGTGTTCTAGAAGCGAGTGAATACAAAGAAATGTAAATTACACGCAAAATGTTAACGGATTAACGGACTTTATTAACTTCCGTTAATTAAAGCTGAAAATAACGGATTAACGTTAACGGAGGTGTGAAGTTTGTTAACGGACTAGTGGTTAACGAAGCTAACGTTTCGCATTAACTTGCCCACCTATGGAAAAAGTTGCAATCTAGAATTCCTAAAAACAGCGTAAAACATTGTACTACATAAATTCGTAGTAATTAGGAAGCTGTCAGAAGCTGTAAATAAATTGCAAAAACTTGCCCTAGTAATGACTGTTTTGTTTTTTGTGTCACCCTGACACCCTGTGTATCTATGGTTGATTATTATCTTTTATGATTACTAGCAGAGGTGAAGTCCTCGAGGACACATTTTGAAGTCCTTGGCCTTGCCTCAAGTCCTCGAAAATTGCCCTGTCCTCGGCTCGAGAACAGCACTATTTTTTGAATGTTTAAAGTTTTGTAGATCGGCTGAAAAATTTTTTCGAAGACCTTTTTTTTAGATCGCCTGAAAAAAGTTTTTGAAAACTTCTTTTTTGGAAAACACTTGCGTTTGTGTCCTTGTTCTCGAGCATTCCTATCCTTGGTCTCAGTGCTTGTCCTCGGAAAGGCTGTCCTTGGCCTTTTCTCGAGCTTTTTGTCCTCGACTCCACCTCTGATTCCTAGTAGAGAGCTTTGTATAATTTAAATGTGCAAGTAATAAATTAGTAATTAAGACTTGAATCGAAAAATATATCATTTCTGACTTACAATCATTACTGTTTTATATAGCGTATTACTTCAATGGTCTGTTTTTTATTTCTGTTGTATGTTGCATTAATCAAATCTGTGTTGTAGAAATGACCCTGCGCTACTAATCAATCAGCTGCATTTGCCTACAAATAGTAACAATACTGTAGATAAAGAAAGAGAGTTACAAAGAGAAAAAGAATTTAAGGTATTTGAATTGCTTACCTTATCGATTTTAATCAATGCTGACTGCGACGTTGTGGACTTCGCAACCCTAGAAGTTCCAATTGCAAACTGGCTCATGGTACGGTACGTTTTATGTGCAGCTTGCCGCCGTTAATGAAGATTCGTACGACCGTGCACATACAATTAAAAATACACGATATAGCACCAGTTGCTAGACCCATATTTGTGTCCAGACTCAATTTAGTCTGCGTTGACTGCATGTTGTATTCTCAAGTAATCATTATAGCCTCTAATTTGTCGGTGCAATTGTATTATGATGTCACAACAAACACAATACACAAACGTACCGGTATTGCCAGAAAAGAACTAATAACGCCTCGTGAAAGACGACACGTAAAATCAGTTTGACCAACTAAACAAATGCAGATATCTTAGCTGTATCGGAATAAAAATACAAGAAAATGCAAATAGATACCACTGTTACTCACGTTAACATACCGGTTTCCATTGTTTTTGGTTCACCCCTTTACACTGGTTCACCCTTGCAAAAATTTAGTTCACCCTGGGTTGAACCATTAAGCCTTCTACGAAACGTTGCGCTTGGTTTGTCTTTCGGTATAGTAGGAATCAGATATAAACAAACAACACGTCAACATGGTCGCGTATGTCATTAATGGATCGCTGTTTAACCAGATTGATTGAAGGTATGGTACGCAGAAAAACGTACCGTACCAAGGTACTGTGTTTGCTTCAAAAATTGAAATGATGTACGGTACGCTGGTGCGGTTAAAGGTGCGAGGTACGTAGTACGCAAATTCTGAACGTACCCTACTGCCATCCTTGCCGTCAGCTAACATTTTATTGAAGTCTATGCCGATATTTTCTTCCTAATTAGATAATATATATGCAATTATGTACTTGTAGAACTGGACAACTTGTTTTGAGTTACATCATGAATTTCAGCTTTGATAATCATGCAAGTGACGTTAAATTTTGTTGAAGTTAATTCACTACTTTGACTTAAGATGAAATAGGTTTTATTTTTGCGATTTCTTTCCTGCAGAATCAAATAAAAGTTGTTCGGTACTTGTTAACGTAACAATTAGTATAGTAATAACACACAATTCCTCCTATGGCAATAGCGTATTCAACAAAGTTAATAATTTAATAGCAATTTATATTCTTGCACTCGCACAATCGCTTACTGGGGTTGAGTAATTAATAAAAAAATTGGTCTTTTCAAAATATGCTTTTAGGGCTTTTTTTAAAATATTCTCGATGTTTTTAGGAAAAAGAAAGGAAGTTACTGGACCAAATCAGTGCGCTAGAGAAATTAATAGCTCAGTTGCGTCAACAGCTCAAAGAAAAATCTCAGAAATGCGCCAAATTAGAAGAAGATATTGTCTCACAGGTTTGAGCAATATGCTTGTAATTAAAAAAAAACTACAATTTTGTTTTAAACTTGGTATCATTGCATAGTTTTTGTTTGATCAAAGTTTTTGTTCACCAAGCGAATTTGCGAATACTTGAGTGTTTGTTGCGTTTCCGTTTACGGGCGTAGTTTAACCCCAGGTTTCACAGTACCGTACAAAAAGCAACTTCCGCTCTTTGGTACTTGCAAGTGGCGCAGCAGTTGGAAATAGCATTAAACTAGTAAATTCTCGAGGGTACGGGTTCGATTCCGTGTTGTTGCAAGCTCCAAAAGTGCTTGTAAAAATCTGTGTTGAAAAATATGTTGTGTTCTTTTAGAATTTGTGTTTGTCTTGTTGAAAAAAAACAAAAACTTTCCGTCTTTTTTGATACTAAGCCAACTTTCGTCTACTCGAGGAATAATGACCTAAACAAAATTGATATGATGCAATGGGCGAATGCTTTAAATCATTGCTTAGTCATGCTATATTCTTTCAGCTTAAATCTGAATGGATTTGAACTTGATGCCAGAGTCAAACGTTCCCTCTCGCATAAGAAGCAAAACTTTAACTTATTTTTAATATTTGTAACACTGACGATAGCCTGCTTTCTAAGGTAAATAAACTTTTTGTATGTAGCTGCATACTGATGCTGCTGGATTCTTTCATCCGACTACTCAATATATGCTTGCTGTACTGACTGTCCTCCTTGCAATGCGACGCAGTAACAGATTTTAACGCAGGTTTCAAAGTTTTATGGGACGATCTTCTCGTTCAAACCGTGCGTCAATAAAGCGCTGCTTTACTGGACCAAAAATACAAAAACCTCCTAATCGCAATAGAGTTGGAGACGATGAGTTGAAGAACTCGATTGTACTTTAAACACGTAAAACTGTTAACGCTTTTATTGGGTTTTCTGGTGGCCGAAAGAAGTTATCGAAAATGGTATTTATCTCAGATTGCATTACGACGGTTTGCATTATTTTAGGAGCAAAGCTACGAGCTAAAACTGTCCGAATCTGCTGAAGCTCAAACGAGATTGAAGCAAGAATGCATAGCGGCAGAGGAACTAGCCAAAGAACGAAATGTCCAATTGCAAAAAACAACCCAGCTTTACGAGGATAAAATTCAGTCTTTGCGGGAAGAAGTTAGTTTTTTTTTCTAATTATTAACTTTGCATCCCAGATGCAGTTATACTTTTAAAAAGCTGTTACCGGTATTTGCTGCTTAAGGTACTGTCTGTTGAGCATTAGTTTTTTGGAGATACGCAATCGTTGAATAACGTTTTATTTTGTGGCGATTTTTTGAGCCTTGATAAAGTCAAACTGACTATATTGCGACCGCATTTTCCAAATGTCCTTTTTTAAGAGCCGAAGAATTGAGTGTGACCTGAATGAGAACTGAACCTACGTCCTAAAAGCGATTCACTCTAACAACTCAGCCACAAAGTTAACAGTTTAGATAAAAGTTTGTTTTTCTCCCCAGTATGACGCTAAATTAGCCTCGTTGCGAGAAGAGAAAGACAGAGAACTGCGAGAAAAAGATGAAAAAATGGACGTGCTCAAGCAGAGGATGGCCGCCAGTCTTGGAAAGAACTCACAGTAAGTGAATATAGCTTCGTCGTTTGAGTACTTCTTTCATAATCAGATGCAAGGTTGAATAAGGGTGAGCCAGTTAATGTTGTTAGGATATTGGTTCGGGGCCTTGGAATCCTCTACTCCTTCTGTAATTGGTCTGTGTTAGTCCTAAAAGATTTAAAACTTGAAAATATTTAAGCTATAGTCTTATCGCAGCTATAATTACGATGCTGATTGATTGCTTGCTTTAAATACTAACTAGATGGATAACGATCAAGCAGTTGCATTCTGACGCTCGCTATGCGAGTGACGAGCACGCCAACCGCAACAACGCCATTTCATTTCATTTAGAGAGCGACAACAGCAATTAGAAGAACTGCGGAAAGACTTGGTGAAGAATGCTCTGGAAGCCAGAGATCTGCAACATAAGTTGAAGCACCTTCAACATAGGCCGGTAAAACAATTAAATGGTGTTGAATTTTTAAATCACGTTTTTTGATGTCGAAGCGGCAGCCATAGGTAGACGGCGACTGTTTAAAACAGTAAAAAAGTTTCTCTCTCAGGATTCGAGCCTGTAGCCTATCCATTGCCGATCCATATAAATTTGCATTTTAGCTGCTTTTCTTTTAACTTGTCAATTGTGCTTTGGAAGGAAGCTCTATATTTAATCGTTTGCGTGCTATCTGGCCTAAAGGCTACTTGCGCGGAAGCCTAGGAAGAGTCACGAGAACGGAGACTACTTAAAACAAGCAATGCGAAAAAGTTGTTTTCCCACAGGATTCGAACCTGCAGCCTTTGGATTACCGTTCCACTGCTCTTACCACTTGAGCTAGAGAAGACGTCTCCTCGCGTGTTAATTTTGGCTATTTTACGCCAAAAACATTACAACTAAATTATCATTAAGAAGCTCTATGTTATGATATTTGTACAACTGGATGCCAATTAATTTCGAAAATGAATTAACGATAAAATTGTTCCGCTAAATTGACATTATCAAAACTTCAGCAGGTTTCGAAACTATGCTTCCCCGTGATTAAACCACAGTTTGCAGGTAAAGTGAAAGGTTAATTAAGTTTAATGTTGCTGGCATTGCGCACTTTGTGAAAAAGATTTTCTACTAGTTCACCTATTCAATATGCTTTAGTGTGAAAACTGCAAAAAGCTACAAGATAAACTCGAAGAGAAAACATTGCAATTGCGATTGAAAGAGAAATCAATTAACGACTTGCAAAATGTCGGGAAGAAAATGCAAGTGCAACTTCTACAGCAGGTAGACCATCGTAATTTATTGCAATATTTATTTGTTTATGAGTGAAGTTTTGGAAACGTTGCAAAATTAAATTTTTTATCACTTCATCAGTGTTTAAGGGGGAAATTTTAATTTAAAACTGAGTATATGTAGGAGAGCGAAGAAAAATCCTGTGATTGTAGATTTCCATTTATTTGTCAAGAGATAAATCGTTGCTCATGTATTCCCTGCTGGAGCTGTACATTTGAATTAAGATCCTTTTCGTCTTGTCTCTTGAAATCAATTACCTGAAATTAAATCTATAACTGTTACAGGAGGTGTTAATTGACAAATTGGAGGAGCGCACAAATGACAAATAAAAAGACTTGAACGACTTTGCAACTGCGATTAACAAAAAGCTTGCACTTCTCAAGTAACTGTCATATTATAAATCGCAGAAAGACGAAAAATTGTTAATGTTTGCATTGAAAATAGTATTACAGTTAGTATCTACCTGTGTCGGTTTTCCCCTGGTTTTAGCCTAAAAGATCATCTGAGCTCGAACTCCCAAGTTTTTAAACTTTTTAACAGATAAAAAATCCGTATTTGCAGCGACAAAATCGACGCGTAATTATTGAAAAATGCTGATTTTTGAGTTGTGTCTAACTTTATCTTATTATTTGAATCAAAAAATTTTACGGTGTTATTTTGCTTTGTTCAACTCTTTAAGTTATTTTGATGTTTTTAACTTCATGCAAATGAAAGCAACTGAAAAAATGTTCACTGTGAGGTAATAATCTTTACTTTTTATATTCAGATAAATAATCTTCACTAGTTCACTGTGTGCTTGTTTTTGTTTTTTTTTTATCAACAAATCCAATATAAATTTTTCACCTTTCAAACTTAAATAATTTTATCTCCTCTAAATTGACTTTTTGTGGCAACCTAAACCCCAACCTTATTTAAATCATATTCATGACGTGACTTTTAGGTAGCATATTCTACAGGCGTTTACCACCACCAATGGCATCAGTAGTTCGTATCGCACATTCAATATTATTATATCTACTTGGAAAACACTATTTCATCTTAGTAATTCCTATCCAGGCCCTAATTTTGACCTTAAAAAGCAAACACCCATTTGAAGTGAAATAGTCACTCCAGTATCTGCTTTGATCAGTGGGTCAGTATGTATTTTTGATTCGCTTATTGTTACCTATTATTTTTTATATCGTGCACACATGCCAAAATATATTTCAAATAAACTATATTTTATAACATTGTTAGTACTGATATTTTATAAAATTGTTAGTACTGAAAGCAGATTAACATACTCAAAGCAACTATTCATTCGTAAGCAGATGCATACACATTAAGGTAAAATAGTCTGCATTAATTTAACCGTTTTCTCAATAAAATTTTCACTGCCATTGAGTATTTGAGTAACATTCAATGAATTGGTAAACAAATAATGCAGGTAGAGGAGTGCAAACCGGGATTTAAAATATCAAGGGTGAAGTGCACCTACCCTGATAAACTTAAATCCGCGGATTTGGGCACATTATTTGGAGAAACAAAGGACAGATGGTCAAGCAAATTGCCATGAAACTGAAGAAGACTAGATCTGACCGACGAATATGGAATAATGTAAAGAATGCAACACTGTTTATGCGCTGGTTATCTTCGTTGGTGCATTTGATTCTCAAATGTTGCTTAGCTTTCGTGCAATGCGATCTTGAGCATCTTGTCAAAGACGTTTTGCCAGATTTAAAGAAAAAAAGTTGTTACAATTAAACTGATAGAAAGCGGAAGACAAAAATGAATGTCATGCAACAGATAAAATACAGTGCAAAGACTTCATATTTGCAACGTTTATTCAATTGCTAGAGCGCCTAAAAAATAGCAAAACACATCTTTTAGGGTGGAGGCAAGCCTTCAATAGGAGGTATGCTAACTTTACTGTCCTGTTTGTTTGGAGACGAGAACGTCTTTTGTATAGAATTGTCGTTGTTCGTAGCTTCTTGCGGTCCAGCAGGTTCTTGATTTTGGATTGACTTTGTTTCAGTAGTTCTTTCTTGATTTTGTTGCGTTTCTGCTGTTTGTGTGTGCGTGTTTCTTGCGAGTGCTACTGTCAAATTTCTTTCTCGTTCCAACTCTCCTCTATTCCACGCCGTTTCAATAATATCTCTTCCTTTGGAGTCTTTCACAACACGGTCCCACACGAAGCATCCGTGGAGCTAAACAATGCAAATTATAAATCCAGCAGCACCTATAAAAGCAACTATATTGTCCCGTAATTTATGATACAGGTCCATGATGCGTTTCATAAGTTATATAATGTCAGACTGAACAATAGGACATAATTTCAATAAACCCAAGTTTTGTGCTAGTTATTATTATTATTACTTAATTATACCAGACAACAGCGGCAAGCATAAACAGCATGGAGAAAGGTCCATAGTAAACAACCACATACACACAAATAAATTAACATAAATAAATACCAATAACATGACTGTTACATACACATAGCTCATTTACTCCGTTTACGTGATTTTGTTATTTAGCGGAGTCAGTTTTCCGATTGTGAGTTGTTCAATTTACCGACTGGTCGCCATGATTTGTTTTTGTACATGTTTAGTTTGTCGGCTAGTGATGAGCATTTCGTAATAGCCTGCCGTTGCATTTAGTTAGCAGTGTCTTATTTTTTATGGATGTCAGTAGCCTGATAGTTGATGTTGATTGCTTAAGGTTATTTTCTGTACGTTTGAGTTAGGCTTCTCCAGTGTGTTGAAAGTTGGCATAGGCCTATCTGGTACGGTATTTGAGTATTGATTAGCGTACCGATTTCATGCTGTAATGGATTTTGGGTTTGTACTATTTAACTATTCTATTTGAATAAGGTTTCTCTGCAGCCTAGGTTTTCACTGTAAATATTGGTATTGATTGATGTTAACTAATGTTTACTGATGTGTTGCTTGACATTGACTAAATTGAATCTGGCATAACACTGAATAAGCTGATTGCTATCTACCTGTTATTTGACATTTGCTGACTAATGAAACAATTCACTATTGTTAATGATCATGTCATTAGTCTGTTGGTTAATATTAGTTGATGCTGACGCTGTTCAAGTTCTATAGCGTACTTGGTTCCTAATTTTTACTTGTTCTGTGTCCAGTCTGGTTTGCTGCATTATTTCAAGTTATTGGTGTTAAAATTTTGAATATATTGTAAAAGCTAAGACTGAATTGCTGCTAAGGTATAGGCTGCAGGAAAAATTCTGGAGTGTGGATCTTGACTTGCTCCACTCTACAATGACTAAACGGCAATTCAAAATTATGCAAACAGCAAATTGTTGTAATTGACATGAAAATTCGATTTATAAAAGCAACTAGATGTCATTAAAGAGGTACTGCTAGAAATCGGTTTTATTGAAGAAATGAGAAATGCTTGAGGTAATAAAGAGGTGCCCCAAACCTTTTTGAACTTTTTCCACAATTTTCCTTATTCGCGAAAATACGTTTTGATCCGGTGGAATCCGTACCATTGGCAATCCTGCATTTCGGAATTTTGTGACATCACAAAACACGTAGTGTAGATCAGTACTGGTAGCCTACGTCTACAAGTTCCAGTAGCAGTAGCCAAATTTTCAGATTTGGTTTTAGGCTACCCACTACTACCAGTTGGTAATCGCATTTCTTAAGTCTGCGAGAATTTTTGCAAAATTATGCCTTTCTTGATGTACAAAATTGCGAAATACAGGGTTGCCAATGTTACAGAGTCAAAAGGATTATATCGTATTTTCGCAAATATAGGGAAATGTGGAAAAAGATTTTGGGCACCTCTTTATTCCCTCAAGTGGTTTTCATTTCTTCAATAAAACTGACTTCGAGTGATGTCTCTTTAACAGAGTTAATTAAACTGTTGGAAGATCTTTGGTAACGTTAAATAAAAGAAAATGTAGTTTGGCGTAAAATTGCGTCAAATGTGTTGTGGATTTGAGATAAACGAGCACTGGTCCATCAACGAAGATTAAACAAAACACGGTAGCTACCATTATAAGCAGTCCATAAGTTGTAGGAATTAAGGACGCTGAGGAACGCGTCTCCCCATCGAGAGTTAGCGTCCCCTCATCGAGATTTAGCGTACCCCGATCGAGATTCAGCGTCCCCCCCCCCCAAAGAGATTTTAGCGCTCTCTCCATTGAGAGTAAGTGTCTGGATAATTACACGAAAAAGTGGCTGTGAGCACGAATAAATCCCAAATTCCGGCTCTATCTAGTACCAAATAGCGATGAAGACCTTTCTTTTTCTGGTCTTCAGTCGAATTCGGGGACAGCATCTGAACCTGAACCAAAATTTCCGCTAAATTTCATCCGCATTCCAAACACGTTTGGTCAAGGCTGCGAAAGCGTCCCCCATGCAAAATTTTACAATTTAAGTACTGATTATAAGCAACACGAAGCCAATATATTGCACTTATAGGCAGTACTTAAATTGTAAAATTGCATGGGGGCACGCTTTTGCAGCCTTGACTGAACCTTAGTGAAGATTACATAATTCCGTCGACGAAATAGAATGAAAACCAAAAAAGATGAAAGTCTTCGACGAGAGCCTAAAAACTGATGTGTTTTTCCGCCGGAAATTAGGTGAAGACTAAAAAATAAAGGTCTTCGCCGAAAACTGAAGTGTTTTTTCTCAATCAGTATTCCCACGGAATTTCGTGCTATATTCGACCGGACTTTTTAGGTCTTTTTCCTCTCATCAACCAGCGCTCAAATCTCAATGGGGGACGCCTAAATCTCGATGGGGGGACGCTCAATCTCGAAGAGGGGACGCTCAATCTCGATGGGAGGACGCGTCCCCCCCCACGTCCGCCCTACAATTTAAGTACTGCTTATAGGTGACCAGAGAAACCCTAAGTACCATAAGGTCGAAATAAATTGATTTGACAATCCAGGAGCATCAATAAAATCGATATTTTAACATATTTATGCTTTAGCATAATTACAGTTACGGCCGGGTAAAGTTTCAACCTTCAAGATCAAGGTGTTGGGATGAGGTTTATTGGAATAAGAGCTTGGGTGAGCTAGTAATAAAAAAAATGTGTTCTGCCACGAATGAAGTGTTCAATGCTTGTGAAAACTATAGGGCCTGGCCATATAAACTGAAGTAGTCCTTTTTCACCAATTCTAGCAAATTTAGAATGTTCCCTTTGAGTCTGTCATAGTACTGTATATCTAACTCCATACCCGTACTCTTATAGATTACGGTATCCTTTGGCATGTCGTCACACAAATCGCAAAAAAGCAGAAGAAATAAGATCACCTATTAAACCTGTACATGTTCAATACAGCAGCTACAAGATAAAGTACGGCACTTACCCTTCCCCTTCTTTGCATTATTTCTTTCGCTCTGCTGTTATATTGATGATGAAACGATATCTTTTCCAGTAAATGTTCGCCAGGGTCATTTTCATTTTTGAAAGGATTTACTGGTACTGCATCAAAAAAAGCAACAACTTTGATTAAAATATCGATACGTGTTGTACCCGCATAATATTCGTACCCGTAAAACATTGGACGTACCGGTAAGAAAACACTAGCCACGTCAAACAAAATTAGTTTGTACCAGGCAGGAGTGCCAAAAATCCGGCTGACGAAGAAATTTAATTCGGCCCAAGCCGAGAATACAAGGTTGGTTCGCAACCAAAGTTATCGCCAGTTACAGGGGCGAAAAGATACTGGCGCGCAGCCATATCCATTACACCAGAGATAATTCAGTTCAAAACCGGCGAAGACATTTTTTTTTTGATCTTCACCTTTATTTTACCCAACGAAATGCTACTGTTTGGTCAAAAAAACTATTCTTCTTCTTTCATTTCGGTTTGGACTTAAATAGCCGCATGGAACCTTGCTGGGTCAAAAATTGGCCCTTTATCGAAAACGTTTCTGTATCCTTGGTGTCAGAAAATTGAAAGAAATCCTCCTACAGGCTGATTGGGAGATTTCTCAAACAATCATAGATGTACGTAAGGTCATAAATAAACATCCAGACGTTGAGAAATGACGGAAAACTTCGGGTGATTAGGTTACATTGAAAAACCTAATATATATATAGTTATTCTTATTGGCTTGTTAATCAGGCAAGCACATGTCGTAAACTCAGAGCACCGAAGCACAGTGAGAGGCGTAGTGGTCAAAAAACTTGTACTGATTGATACATCTACAACTACTGAAGATTTAATGGCGCAATCCTGAGGAAGGATCGGCACGAACTAGAAGTTAGTTATTTTCGGCGTTTCCCGGACGTCTTCCAAATAAATTTGCAGTTTATTGTTCGAAGCCATCACGCAAAGACAATTTTCGTAAAGCATCTTATACAAAGGCCCAACAACGTGACCAGGATGCGAGATAATTCTAGATCATGCGATCAGGGTCATCGTAAAACGTCTTTTTCAGTTTTGGCCACACTGATAAGTGCCAACTGCGCTGTAGTACGCATGGGTTTGAAACCAATCCATAGGGTCATTATTTTCTGCCAACAAGACAAAATTTAGCCTATGACGTTATAATTTCCATTTTGACTATCAGGCAGAAACATAATTACTTACAAATTCCTTTTGCCGAGCTAACAATATCTTTTGCGTGTTGAAGACGACGCTTGATTGGGCAGTAGTCCACGTAGTCGGACCGTTGTGTCGTATTTTTCGTCACTGGCGGCAACTTTTTGTCGTCATCTGGCATGGAAGTAGGCCACCAGTGTGAATGCTCATCGTCCGAATGAATTATTGAAATTGGCTTGTTCAGCGTTCTGCAAAAATGAAGAGCTTGTTATGGCTATTTTTGTGTGATATGGTTCAAGGTCGTTTTTTTTAAATTAACATCGTTTTTTCGACAATGAGCATCACATTCTATGTTGCTTAGAGACCCTAACTTATAGATTTCGTTCTCGGCAAAATTTCAAATGCTAGCTGTAGAAATTAAAATGCATAAATCACTTTTTCAATTGACCTAGTATGGCGATTAGTGGAGTTATCTCGCGGTGCTGTAATAATCGAATTCCTTGTCTTGCACCTCTCATTGCCATAGGTGATCAAAGTAGCAAAAAAACCTACTTAAGTCAAAGTATTGCTACTTACTCAAAAAAATGTACTCCAAGTAAAAGCAGAAGTAGGACGAAATATTTCCACATGTAAGTAAAAGCAGGAAAGTAGTCAAAATTAATTCTACTTCATGCAATGAAAGTAGTTTCAAATTTAACGTGTTTCTTTATTCTTTAAGGGTTTGCTGTTGTGATGAATTTTGGCTTGGCAGTAGTGTTAGTTAGGGTTAGCGTAGGTGTTAAGTTTAGGTTAGGATTAACCCCATCTCTAAAACTAACCTTAACCATCCCCAACCTAAATTTAACCTACTTTGGTCTTCAGCCTGTGATATCAGATGTGATTGCAACCGGTGAAAAATACGTAAACGAATATTTACCGTTCAAACAAGTCTTGGGTAAACAAGTTACCTTATAAAACGAGACTAAAAATATTTTTACGTCAAATTGTAGTGAAATCATCAATTAAGCTTGGCTAGGTTGTGGTGAAATCTACTTCTATTTTAATAAAAGTCACTTCTACTCAAGTAGCGTTACTCCATGAAATATCACTTGAGATAAAGTAGAAGTAGCAGAATAAAAAGTACTCAAGTAAGTAGCTCATTACCACAAACACTATTTAAGTAGAACTACTTTGTTGCTGCTCTCCTCTGCTCATTGCACCGCCAAAAAAGCTTTACAGTAAATTATATACATATCTGTTAAATCGGTAAATCAATTAATCTGTTAAAATCTATTTTGTCTCATCCATAGGCGTAGGAAAGGGGGGTTGGGGGCCCCCCCAATCGAAATGCACGAATGATAAAAATGTGACAAAAAAAGCTTAGTTTCTTCAGTTTCTTTTATCATCTTCGCGTACAACAGTATACGCGTACAACAGTAATTAACTATAATATTGATGACCAGGGGGCTTGGGTCCCCTCAATTCGTTTTTTGCCTAGCAATTTATATGTTTAACCTGGCTAAATTAAGGGTTTTTGTCTTAAAAGTTGCTACCTCATCTAACCTTTTTATGGCATATGGCGCAGTGCCAGGGGCCCGCGCTCAGATTGTAAGACTTTGTTGCAAAATCCCCGAAGTACCAAGGGGCCTAGCGCAATTTAAATCCGGCCTGGAAATGAGTAGGTTAGTATGTGCATTGTGCAACCATCCATTGTACCATTTTTCAATAGCAATTCACCTCCACCTCACCAATTTTTTACGCGAAAAAATACTTTTGAAAAAAAATTAGCTCTGGGAAATGCTAAATGCTCATTGAACAAATTATTGAATTTGAATTAAGGGGGCCTGGCCCCCCTGGCCGTACATGTACTCTTACAACTGGTTAATTTCGTGACAAAACAAAAATCTCTACGGAAAATCGTCGAGTGGATTCTCATTTACTGCTAAATATTGCAGGAGGCTGTGCACCATACTTCCCCCTACCTGCTGGGCCAAATCGCTTACAAAATTTTATTTCAAAATGCAAGATTTTAAACGTGTTTTGGACTTAAATTGCAAGTAAAAGGAGGATAAACAATTTAATATTTTCAATCGGCTTTCAAACGTAAAAAAAACTCGTTCTTTCAAATGACTCTGAACATGTGCAAAATGTGATCCAATGGCATCAAAACAGCTTTTTGTTTCAAACAATTACAAAAAATCGCCTAGCGGCTGGGAGCTTCCACCCAGACCCACATAGCTCCTGGCGCCTGGGGGCTCCAGCCCCAGACCCCCATCTGTGGTGTGTTTGAGTTACACTAGTTTACTCAACACGTCTCCCAAGTTAGACATTTGCACTTTTTATGTAATAGTTTAAGCCTTCTTTCTTCAGCAAAATTCTGCTCAAGTGCCAAACACAGGCCATGCATTCCGATCTTCCATTCTATAATACCTTTGCCCCATAAAAAGCTCCTCTTTTGAAAATCTTTGATGACGTCATTTCATGTGATATTTGGTTTGGGCTAGTGCCGTCGCTGCGGGAGGCCGTGCCCCCCTAACCACTGCTTGTGCCCCCCTTTAGGTTTACTCAGGATACTTTTTTGGAGCATCACGCAATGACAACAGACAATAATGGAACAAGGAATAATAACGTTCAAAGATAATTCTCGTTTGAAGTACTTTCGATTCTTTGCAAAATTGCTGGCCACCAACTGCTGTAGGTAAGTGTGACGCAATCACTTTTATTAACACGCCTTTACGGATGTGTCGCGGAATAGGGATGTAAGCCTATAAAATCGTTACCGGTACTTCGTTAGTGATTATGACATGAAACAATATGTGAAAACATTTTTTAAAAAGACCAGCTGTTTTTATTTTTTTACAGTACAAGATTTTTTTTAGGTTGCAGTCAGTCGTGCAACCAGAGGGAAGGGCCTAAGGGGGCATCAGCCCTCTTTAACCAAGTCATTTAGAAAATATCAACCAAAAAATCAAGCGTTGAAACGTGTTTTGTACTTGGTCTTAAGTATAAGGAGGACTCAAAGGGGTTTGGCAATTTAATTCTTTCAGTGATGTCTGAATTTTAGCAATTTGCTGTAATTATTCATAAGGCTAAAAATGTGCGAAATGTGATTGAAATGGCAATAAAATCGTTATTTTTTGCCGCAAAATCGTAAAAACCACCCAGCGGCTGAGGGCCCTGTACCCAGGCCCTCTCTGTCATACGTTTGAGTTGCATCGGTTTGTTTGGCTCGGAGCCTAATTTAGACAATTTTGGTGCAAAAAAAAATTGCTCTTTGTTCAAGCCCCCTCCTTAGCAAAATCCTGGTTTCAGCTTCTGATCGCATTCACTCCTGCAGCAGATTTTTCAAGCGATTCTAGGGACTGCATGCGAAACGAGCTAATAAACGCCGCCGCGCTTATATATCTCTTTTTCAAACATGAACACAAAATTTTTAAAATAGCACATAATGTGTAGCAGAAAATATCAGTTTTTACGCGTAAAAGTTCAGTCTATTTTAGTGCCACCCCAGTTTCGGCAAGTGCCTCCTCACTTCGTTTGTTCTGGCGACGGCACTGGTTTGACCCCCCCCCAATCAAAAATCCTGGCTACACCTATGTCATCCAAAACATGCAATATACGTATACTGGCTTTTGACTCGTGTTTGCCTCCTTATTTGTCCTAACCACACCAAAATTTTGTTAAACAGAAACTAACCTGGGCTCGAGTGCCCTCAGTCAATAAACAATTAATAGAAGACTATTACTTTTGGAAATCTAATTCATTCAAATCTGCAGATAGAGCAACACTTATTTATGCTTACAGTGAAAACATGCAAGTTGAAGCGTTCAAAACTTGGTTCTCTCAGAAAATCAGCAGTCGTTGCGGCTACAACATATTACCATGCACTCATTCAGCAATTATGATTAACTCCTGCACGCCATACTGACATCAAAAATTCTATTTACGTTACATCATAATAGTTTGACAATTTCATTAAACTACACTCAGGGATTCTAGAACATCTAAATATCCCCAGTTAGCCTACTTTTAAGTAGATCGTAAATGCTTATAGGCCAAATGAATATCATTTTCAGAGTTTTCAGACAGTTTACAACCACAGATTCATTTTTATTCAGGGGTCAAGTGACTATATCACCGGAAAATATTCGAGCATTTTTATTTGCTTGCTTAGAAATCAAGATTAGGATTTGAGTTGGAGTTTGGGCTAGATTTGGGATTCGTTTTAGAGTAAGAATTTAAGTTTGAATTTGGTTTTAGTCAGAATTATTAAAAAGAGTAGCTCTCGTTATAATTTCACACAAAAAATCCTAATTGAATAGCAACAAAAACATTAAAATTCTACGCCTAACAACAAAAAGAGCAGCATTAGGCCAATGCAATTACCGGTACATACTCTGTACAGTAGGTACCTGATAAAGTTCAGGCAGCAAAAAGAATGCCAAAAAACTGAGATATGATCATAAGATTTGTCTTACCTTGCGTTTGCGGTGAGGAATCTGCTGTAGTAAGGCTGGGGACAGTTACGTCTTTCCGGATCTCTAGGATGTGGTGGGGGAGTTTCTTTTTTGTATTCCAAATATAGTTTGTTTAATTTGGAATCCCCCAATGATTGATCAGTAATTGCATCATCAAATATTCTGTATGAATCAGGACTGAAAAACAAACAAAGAGTGCTGAGTAAAGATTCTAAAAATATCTGTATTGCTACTTTCACGCTAAATCAATGCTTCAAAATTTTAACTGTACAGGTAGATAATGTACCTTAAATTATGCCATTCTAGGCCTGGTTTTTGCAGTAAAAGTAAACCTAATTTTCAATCAATTTAATGTTTTGTACAATTTAGAATTTGATGACTGGAAGATCGCAAAGACTAACTAACCGTGTAGGCTAATTGTGCTTATACCCTATTTCCTGTTTAGTCCCTTCTTTATTAAATATAACCCCTTATGGTAGATTTAAAGCTATTGAACTGTTAATTACGTAAAATCACTGGCGGAAAGGTTACCAAAATTTAGGTGAACCTTCTTAGTCTTACTTGTAAAATTCTGGAACACGTTTTTTTTTTTGCAAGTAGATTTCCAACGTTTGATGCATTTTTTAGCTTGTAATGCTAATTTTTCTTGATGCTGCTCACGCTACATTGATTTAATAATTGCTCCGCCTTAAAATGAGTTCAGGTCAGGTGTCACATTTCTGAAATATTATCTTCTCGTTAGTAGCCCATTTAGCAACTTGGAAGAGTCATTAGTTGCCATCAACAACGTTGTAACTCTAGTGGCGCACGAGAATTAATTACTTTTTTTACCTGAAAGGGTTGGTTTGACTTCATGTCAAAGTACTCAAAAACTTTTACTTATCAGTTAACCAAGAAACCAACGTTGCTAAATTATTTCAATTTAACACCTCGCGTTGCATCTTCTTCTTCCGAAATATGAAAACAATTTAGAAGAGGAAGACCGAAACGAGCATGGAATAAATAGGGGATGAAATTAAGAAAAAATGGACTGGTAAAAAGGATGCATGTGATTGAGGGAAAAGGCGAACGGTGGTGAAGTCAATATACGGCTACTTCGTTGACGGAGAAGAATCTGGATTAAAACTGTGGGCCTACTGATGGTGACGAAAGTTTGGCTATTTTATCATGATTTAATTAAAAATGATCGAAAATGACATTTGAGTTGCAGCAAAATTGATGAATTAAGAACTGAATGAAAAAGTGAAACGTGGCCCTGCTGGCATGTTATATATTATGATAGACGTAATGTATAAAAAATTAATTAACTATTTTCACCATTTTAGAATAGTCAGGTCACTCTGGTGTATTAGTTTTCGTCATGACAGCCGAACCAACTTGCGCCATAAATAATTCTTGAGCAACGCGCACCGTTTGATGCTCTTATTGCCCGAGTTTTGCGCTTTTACATTGCCACAGAAGCACATCTCCACTAAAATAGATTAGAACAAGCAAATAAAATTAAAAGTGCACCAATATGCGATATTGCATAATAAGGATAGACTACTGTTCCTAAATGAAACAAAAATGGTTGAGAAATTGAAAATTTAGATTGATGAAAAAATTAGATTGTAGTAATATTGTACCACGGATCTCTTATTTTTTATATAAAAATGTTAGGGATATCTACTCGAGACAACTTCTACGGACCAATCACCGACTATATGGTGCACCTCCTCACTTCTATTTGCTACCCTAGCTAGCAAACAATCATTGTCAATCTGAGAATATTCCAAGCTTACAACAAAATCTTTCTGTATGTATTCCTCACAAATGAAAATCTGTTTCAAGCAATTAAATAAAAGATGCAAGAAATAATAAACTGTACTGCACAAAATTCAAAGAAGTGCTTTAAAATGTACACTTGGAATCGTTCATTGAAAGTCATTTCATTAAATTAAAAGGGCATTCAGGTAGAAAAAATTTTGCTCGGTTTTTTTAAAAAACTTTTGACAGATCTGTTGACCGACTTCACCAAATTTGAGCTTTGTACAACTTTCCGTAACCAAGATATGACAATTCAGATTTCCCCTTAAAAATTTTGAACTACAAACAAAATTTTCGAAGTTAATGCAGATTTGTAACTTCAATATGTACTTTCGGCAGCATTGTTGGCAAAACAAAGGCGAGAGTAAGAATAATTTTAAGTTAGCTGTTTTTTTAAGTAAATTTCAAGCCAACTTTTTAAAAGTTAGTTTACTGTCACAATACTGGCAAAATGGTAACACTGAAGTACAGAGGAAAATTGTTACACGAGGACTAACGGCAAAATCAATGGACATTTTCTAAGTTAGGCGATTTGTATTTGACTAAATAGCCTTCGACTCCATCCTTTTTGATGGAGCCGTTTTAGAGATATACTTTTTCAAACATGACATAGAGGCTTTTAATGTTATTTTTATTGGCAACCCTGGTGTTGATAGCCTCAGCGACGCCATCCTAGTTCTAACCTAAATCAGAGCACTACATGCTATTGTATTGAGTCTTTTCGCTGCGTTCTATTCAGTTTGATCTTGTCAGCACAACAGATCCGAGCTGGTAAAAGTAGGCGATACTGCTTGGTAACTTAGCGATCTCAGTAAAAATCACGCCGTCAGATGCATTTCAGTCTAAATCCTAGCCTAGCAACAAGGCTTTTATTTCTAAGCTACAAAGTACCGGTACAAACTCATATTTGATAATAACACTACCAGTACCTGAGTATGTTTATAGTAGCCTATTTGTTTACAGTATTTTGTGACCCTGGAATAAACTTTTCCAAGTAAGTTGCAAACAACGGCCTACCCTTCTTTATTTTCGCTTGTTCTTAGACGTTTGTAACTAAGACCACGGTACAGTCTATGCTCTTTTTTTTCAGCTCTGGTATGTTGCACTGAAAAGATCAAACTGTTTAGTGCACAACGAAACGACTTAATGCAGCAGGCTAATAGTTAGAACTGGGATGGCATCGTTAACGACGCTAAGGCTATTAACGTCAGGGTTGCAAATAAATATTATAACACTAGAGGCCCCGACGTCGTGTTTTAACTCGATCTTACTGGATTTAAAAAATCAACTATTTAATAACTTCAAAACAATTTTCAAGAATCGATTAATAGAAGACTACAATATAAATCTTTAAACAAATTTTGCTCAATATTTTGTTAAGCTAGATTAGTTTAATTGTCTGTGATGTCTCACAGTTTCATTGTCTTATTACTCATTGTCTGTGATGATTTCAATTTCTGGGTGGCTGCTTAACAGGAAGACTTTAAACGGTCACTTCGCAATCTCCCGTCGACTTTGCTTATTACCGCATACAATTTGTATGTATGTATCAAGTAGAATATATCTGGAACGGCTGGGTCAAGAAGGATGGAGTCAACGCCAATTTAGTCTTATGCGATTGGCCAGCAATATCTTGAAAATGAAAAGACGTAGAAAGTTCATATTTGGTGAGAATGCATTTCAAGCTTTTACCAACATTTTGGTGAACAGTGAAAAACTGGGCTTGAATGCCCTTTTCAAAAAAATGTATGGCATTCCACGTAGCGCTTAGGCTATGTTACAAAAGAGGACGGTCAACAAAATCTACCAATTGAAAAAGGCAGAATCAGTACAGAAACATATTATGTATGTATCGTTCAACTCGTGATTACCAATATAATGGTCAAATTATAACGTTGGAAAACTGAAAGTTTCTTCTTCAAAAGCGTAAACTAATATTAACGTCCTCTTTAAGGATAATGGCAACAATATTATTTTGACATCGACGTTGAAATATGTCACAATTTGTTTGCAGTCAAAGTCACACAAAATAATTTCACTCCAACAAAAGCACAAAATTAACTTAACATTACCAACTGTTTGAAAATAAAATAAATATGAATTATCGGCCATATTTTTCTGTCCCGGAAATAATAATGCTTAAAAACTAGTTGGCTTTGACTTGAGGCTGCAGTCTTAACGTGGAAAAAAATTGTGAAATATCGGTAATATTGCAAATCGGTGAATCTTAATGCGATCCTGTTCATATCGCGCAAGCAAACTTAAAAAAAAACAAAAACACCATCAAAAATATAAAACGACAGAAAAACAAGCTAAAAATGGTGAATAACGTAGACAAGTTTTTAAAAAAGTTCACTCTACACGCAACGTCTGTTAACCTTCTCACGCAAAACTTAAAAAAATGTCATAAAACACGCGATCAACGTCATAAAAGTCGAAAAAGACACCAAACGGCAAATAATTGCTTTTTAGTTGATGCGTATTTTTAAGCTACTTCATGCCATAGCTCGAGTACAAACCTAACCGAAAATTAAAAAACCTGTTAAAAGCATTAAAGTCCTGCATGAAAGTTTTAGTCTGGTTTACATTTGGCGTACAATGATACGTGTAAATACTGGTTAGGCACGTTGAGCGTACTGGATTTCTGCTGAAAGTAAATATAGGATGCGCTTGCACCCTGACGGGTTTTAATACTAAGCGCAAACCCAGCGAAGTTACTTATATTCACCATTGAATAGCGTCCGAACTGCATTTTAACGAAGTGTACCCTTACTGTTGCAATCTACCGCTTTTTTCTCTACATGTTTAGTCAAATACGAAATTTGTCAATTCGACAGCGTCATCCCTGAGGCCCGGCCCAGATTAAGGCGCACGTCTGACAAGTCTCGCGCTCGAGTCTGTTTCGCGCTGCGTTCTTTTATCCTTTTTCTTCATAACCTTACTCGGGAGTGACGCCAGCCTGAGAGATAGCAAATTGAAATGCTAAAAAAGGGTACACTCTGGAAACATGCGTCCGGGCTACTCTTTGAACCAATTCTGCAAAGGAATGAGGTCAGAACAAAATACTGCACAAGTACTGCTAATGATTTGCCGTCGCAAAGACAATCGGGGATTGAAGTTTATCAAACGCTTCTGTTCCATTTTCGTACCGGATAATAAAAGAGTTGCTGCCATGTTCATATTTTCCAACAACTTCACTTCATTTATGGATGGCAACGGTTAATAAAAAATTGTTTCGATCAGAAATGCGAAAATTCAGACCGACTCGACGCAGAGTAATTGCCCTCTTATAAAGAATTGGTAAGACTACTTGACCGCAACATCGGTGAGTCTGCAAAGAAAGCAACTGTATTAAGCCTCGAATAATTGTGATCTTTTACTTCCTTTTTTAAGAACATTATAGAATTGATTCAAATGCCCCACACTATTCAGGATAACCAACTAAAAACTGATGCATTCGGCCAGTTAATCGTTTACGTGCTATCTGGACTAAAGGCTACCAGCGCGGAAGACAACTTTTTCGCAATGCTTGTTTTTAAGTAGTCGCCGTTTTAATGGTTCTTTCCTAGGCTTCAGCGCTGGTAGCCTTTAGACAAGATAGCACGTAAACGATTAAACTCTGGCTCACAAACGTCAAAACATCACAATCAAATTATTATTAACTTCTATGAAGTTGTTCCATCCAAGCTCTAACTGGAAATATTAAGCGAAAGAAAGAGTGCTATCACAATAACGTTATCAATGCAAATCATAATTATACGGGACTTGTCTAATTGTCTACATTTCAATGTAACGTTATCAATGCAAATCATAATTATACGGGACTTGTCTACATTTCCAGCCAAAATTCAAAAAGGAACCTAAGATTTTTTCCCTATCTTCGTTTCTTGGTCCTAGAATCTTGCCTATCATGTCGAAAGCTCCTTCCTACAAAATCGAATTATAAATCTGAAATAACTAAAATCAGAAATAACAGTGGATCCTTTCAAGAAATTAATCTATAAGTTTTACCGCACGTAGTTTAGTTTCGTAGGCCAAATTAAAGAAATCAAATGTTGAATAAATGAGGCCATGCAAAATTATAACAAACAAAAAAAATGCAAATTAAGAAGCAGAATTAGGATAAAAATAAGTCAAATTTTGCCACCAAACGCGCATAAATAAATAAAGTTTAAAAAAATCAGGGGATGCAGACACAGCGAGAAAATTGCAACTTTCACCGTGCCCAAAAGACCTGAACCTTGAACGAAAATTCAGTCACCCAGATTTCGGGTATGACTTGGTAATGTATAGGCAGGGAAGCTGGTAGAAAACTTACGTTACCCATCCAGTCACTCCGATCACAATTTTTCTCAGTAAACAAGTTACCACGTAATGACGGGAAACTTCACTATTTGTCCAAAGATATACCGAGGACAAGTAAAAAATTTTCCCCCAAACGTATTTTCTGCCGTTGATTCAACGTCTCCAACTCAATTCATCCAGGGATTTTGAAAAAAATGCAACGTTCAATTTTTCAGATGTAGGTACACTATGCTTAAATGCTCGTTTCAGTTTTTCTTACGGGCGGAAACTTGACAGCGTGTGAAAATCTCTAAGTTATACAATAACTTCGTCAGTAATAACATGGAATTTGCTATTCAGACAACTTGAAGTGAACAAAAATTATTTTTTCGGAACTGAAGCCACACCCTGGGAATTGAGTTAGTTCAAAAGAATTACATATTAAAAGCACAGCAAGCTTCTTACCTTACCTCGTCCCATCAAGATCGACTAAACCTCTTTTGCTTGGCTGAAAGAGCATGAAAAATGAGCTTTCATGTATGCAAATAAACCGGGCATTCAAGTGTGTCTAACACTTAGGTTTTGTCTGGAAGCTGTCGCGGGTAAACTAAGGTAATGAAATCGTACTCAGGTAAACGATTTACATGCAAGAGAAAAAGAGCGATAATTTTTTTTCTATCGTCCTATCCCAACCATTTCCACAATTTAATGATGCTTCATTGCGACACTATAGTATGATAATGTAGTCTTAGATGAGAGCTGGTCACCACCGATCTGTCCTTCTTCTTCTGGCTCTCAAGCTCTTGCACAAACCTAATCATCGAGATAGCAAAACATTTGTATATTCATAACACAAAGCAAATAAAAAAAAATAAAACAAAAATAATGGAATGAAAGAGTTTCAGGCACTTCATTAACACAATTTATAGCATGCTCCAAAATAAAAATGTCAACCAAATAATTATACAAGCAATTGCAACTTAAATAACAATTACATATATAAAACTCAAAAAATCAAGAGCAGTAACCAAATAAAAGGCAGTTATTTGAAGTTTCTATATGGCATTTCAGACACAATAGTGTGGCAGAAATCGTTTGGCGCAAAACTGCAAACCAGATCTTGCAGTTCAAAATATAATTGAAAATAGCTGGTTTGGATATAATGCGGTGCAAATTGATTGTTTTCAAAGGTTGTTTAATGTTTTTTAGCGACGAAACAAATAAAGTTCGAAACGCTAAACGTGTTCAAAGTCATTATTAACAATTATTACCGATTTTTGATTGCTAATCTCAATAAAAAAGCAGTTGTTGTAAACCTCGAGGTGTGGCTTAGCAGCAAAATGAAACTAAGAAAACGTGATAATAGCGCTAATTTCAGGCCGTTTCATATAAACAGCTTCTTTGCACTCTGTCAGGCTCAAAGGCGTTATTACGCAACGCACTGCACACTTTTGAGAGCTGTTGTATATTTTCTAAAACAGACTTTGTAAAAAATCGAGCGAAAATTAGTATTTAGTCAACTCACTAATCCTGAAGATCAATACACTCCTTTTTTCATCAATGGGTAAAACACTTGTTTTCGCGTCGGTGCTAGGCATTAGGCACATTATTTTTCAGTTAAGAAACACAATTTAAATTTTGGCAGAACTAAAAATATTTAGTAACCAAAAACTTTCGAAAAAAGTTGTACTATAAACAATAATGTTGCGAAAACAGACCGCTCAGTTCAAACAGCAAAACCACGGAGTTGGTTACAATATCCTTACTCGTATTACACAAGTACGATGTAAAGTATTACGTCTATAAAATCGACTACCGATATATAAATTGTGACAAAAATGCGGCCGACAAAATAAAAACAATTAGGCAACTCAAAAACAAAATAAGTGCGCAAAACAGCAGCAACCTCTGGTGTTATAAGAACAAGCAGAAAAAAAACATGCAAAGCAGCAACCGCATAAAATTATAAGCGTGAGTAAAAAATAAAAATCCTTGTAACACCACTCAATTAAAAGCAGCTGGATTAAGTGCCTTTCGCTTTAAATGACGTCACAATGACGTAGGCTGCATATTTGATGCTTTACCCTTTATGCTTTCATAGAAAAAACCTTTCATTTGTAGACTGCACCAATAAGAATAAAAGATACGAGATACAGACAGGAAATACAATTTTGTCTAAAACCAAACATTTTCAGGAGCCTTTTAAATACTCGACAGCCGCTTAGCACTTAGTAGGAGTGGATTCGGAGTCACGTGTTAAGAAAGAGTCCGATAGCAATTTGAGCTGATGTTGTTTCAAAATTAAATTGTAAAATACAAGAATTCACGAAAATCATCTAAATTGTATGCTAAATTGGGTGCAAACTAAAATCCAATTAAGCCTAAATAGCTACAATCCTTCCACGTCGTATAGGGCTTAAACTCGCTATTTTTTTACATATTAGCTAAGTGGTCCTCGCAACACCAAATGAGAACAATATCGCTGGCACAAAATAGTGTTCTTGGTGATTTTCTACGTAACGAGTTTCGCGAGTTATAAGTAAGTATCGTAATCACCATCGTGGTCTTCGATGCAGTTCGCATTCCCGTTAGGCGACATCTCCGAACATAAATCGTCATACGAAGAATGTACGTTCTGCAGTTTTTCGCGATATTGACTTTCAATTTTGTCTTGCATCTGAACACAAAATATACGTGTAAAAAACGAGGCCCATTCTGGCTGACTTTGGGATGACAGAACGACTTTTACTGGCAGACAAAAACAAACAACCAGCCTTGCAACCCTAGACACGCGGGGTCAAGATGCACAGAGCTAGTCATCGCTATTTGAGATGCTAACCCCAAACAGCACCCCCAAGCACATCTTACCTAATACTGGATGGACCACTTAAAGTAGCAAAAAAAAAGTAGGAGAGAAGAGGAACATTCTTTTTAAATGTTGATTTTAAAAATAAAGAAGTTTAATCAGAAAAAAATTGATTAGAGAAACATAACGTATTTAGTATGTTGGCCTACAGCCTATCGAGACCATCAACTACATCAACCTATCGCCTATACAACCTATCGAGAGATCGGGCTATTTTTAGGTGAACCACCCAGTATTAGTTTAAGATGTACTAGGGGGTATGTAAGGGTCTAGTTATGTAAGTTATGTAACTACGTATGTAAGGGTCTAGTTATGAAGTACCACCGCATGCAAGGGTCACTGATTTGAACTGTAGCACAGCAAAACATCATAGTTTTCTCAATATTGCGAAGTTGCTTAATCATGAAACATCAAATTACCTTTAGGCTATAGGTTTGACCCAACTGGAAATCGAACTCAGTCTATTGATCTAGTGTAGCAAACTCTGTTTGGTTAATTGTAAACTACGTTTCAAAGTTCAGGTAAGTGGTGATTACAGTGAAAACACTCACATATTTTTCTTCATCTTGAAAGTTCATTAATGTTTTTTCTTGTTGACTTTGCACTGCTTTCTCTCGTTCAGTTTGTTTGTTAAGAAGCTAAAAATGAATAAAATTATTTAAACATTTACGCGTTCTCGAACCACGCACTCGGCGCAGCCCAACCCTACCAAAGAATCTTTTTGGCGGGTTTTGTTTGCAAGTCTTTCGTGAGATAGGGTGACCACAACTGGTACACTGCTTGACCCCGACGGAGAGCAAAGGCCTATTCACACTGGCATCGTGATCGCGTCACATAACGCGTTCGCACAGCGCTTGGCAATTTCGAAATGCCATCATGACGCGACGAGCTGTTTGCTTGCAATGCACACCAAGCGCGATACGTCAGTTGCTATTGGAAACGCCAAACATTGCTTAGCGAAATTGCGAGACTGAGATGATGGCCAACCACATAAGCTTGTTCTTTTTTTACATCCTTGGTGTTAAATGGTCAAACGTTAAACATCCAAGATGTAAAAGTCTAAATTCGCCGTGGTTGAAATTTTAAATCAAATTCCAATAAAAAGTTTCAAAACGTTTGGAAACCTCTTTCTAGTTAAGACTGCTTGTTTTGAATAGGGTGTCTGATTCGGGTATGCTTTTCTAAACCCGGGTTTTGGGTTTTTATTCTGAAAACCTTAGTTTTTGGGATCATAGGCATCGGCAAGGGGGGGGGGGGGGCAGGAGAGGGCCATGCCTACCCCTGGATTTTTACACACTCTCTCGTAAACCTCCCAAATTTCAAAAATTCTTCCATTTTTAGTAGTTAATACTGGCTTTATTTTCTTATTGGCCCATCTCTAAAAATGTTTCTACCGACGCCCTTGTTTGGAATTTATCTGCTTTCAAAAGTGATGCTTTTGTTACGTGAATATCGAAAAAAAAATACATTTTATACTTTTACTTTTCTCAGCGTATCATGAAAAACTAAAACAAAAAAACACCAGACGAGAAAGTCGGTCGTCCTATTATACAATAATCGAATATTTGTGGCAAAAGGAAAAATCATAAGCTGACCTCAACAATTTTTTTTTTATTAAAAAAATGGCGGAAAACAACATATTCAAACTGTGCATCTTGCGCTTAATTACTGCCAGAATTTTCCTTTATTCAAATTTTTTGTTAACTTTTCACCTTTTTCTCCAAAGTGTTTTTCAGCTAAATTTTTGAGCATAGCAAGAGTTTTTGTGCAATACAGCAATAAACTGAATTAATCTATACGATTTGTTCAACAAAAAAAGGTCTGATTTCCATTTTGCAGAAACAACGCTCTCACGACGAACGACAAAGTAGAACTTATTTCTACTTCGTCGCGCCGTCGTTAAACGCGAGTTTTTGTGTCAGGGCGTCATGGCAAACTCGTCGTTATGGCGAAAAATCTTTCAGTGTGAATTGGTCGTCGCGCTTACGTGTCAGGATCGTTGAAAACGCGTCATCTGACGGGATCGCGACGCCAGTGTGAATTGGCCTCAAGGGTTAATCTCCCAAGAACATAACGACGCATGACCATCTCGGGAACTGAACCGGGTACCGACAAGACTTCGACCAAGAACCCGAAGCTCTATCACTAATAAGCAACATTACTGCTGGAGATGAACTAAGAAACATCCAGGCCCTTAATGCGAAAACGGTTGCTAGAAGAGAACGAGATGTAAAATAGCATCGATTTTTCTACTGCTATTATCAAATTCTGCACAGACATCAAAATAATCGCAAAATCAAGACACCATAAAAGTCAAAACTAAGCATTAAATGAATGCATAAACGATATGCTGTCAAATTTAGAAAATAAAATTCCAAAATACACATCTCTACGAAAAGAAACTCCGAATGTACATTGAACAAATGTACAATAGCCTCCATAAATACCAAAAAAGACCTTTTCCCGAAAGCACAATTGTCCGAATGGACACCAACCCAAGGAGATTGGAAGTACAACTACGCTTAAAGGTTACTCCTCCGTTCTGGAAAATGGAAATTGTTTTGGGGAAAACCATCATTAGGAAAACTCGTTTAAGAAATTTTAACAAGATGTATAGACGGTGTGAAAAAGTGCTCACATTGGATCTATCCCGGACACACTCATTGATGTGGGCGTCGTTAATCTCCTTTTTCCTACTATCCAGCTCATCCTTGGTTAAATTAGGAGGAAGAAGTTTAATTCGCCTCTCCTTTTCGGCGTCCTTTCTCCTTTGGACGTTGAGCTGTTCTCTGCGAAAAAATTATGCAAAATATGGCCCGTGGTCTCAAATATATATCAGCAAGTCCAATGCCAAAATGGCGATCTTTCAAACAGGTTCGCTTTATTTTGACTTACGCTTATTTTAAACTTTTCTGATTGAAAATGAAACCAAAAAATAAAGGCGATTTGCTCAGACTATCTCTAATTTTGAGAAAAATAGAGACTATTTCACCGGAAATTTCTATTTAGTTTTTTTATAAATTCTGACTGAAATTCAGCCCAAACGCAAATCCTTACTCGAAAGTTAAACCCAAACATAATCTATTAAACCTTTAAAGAAGGAAATAAAAAATGCGTGTTTTTCATTTTCGTTACTGTTTTCTCCAACTTAAAATTTTCTGGTGAAATATTCATTTCCTTAAAAATATGCAAGGTAAACATACAGTAAGAAAGGACCAACACTTACCTGCTAGCGAGATCTTTCAATTTGGCCATCTCGGCTTTCTGGTGATCTCTCACGATTGCTTCAAACTTCTTGAGGAACTAAACACAAAAAATAAAAAATTAAAAACAAAACACAGCTAAGGAAGGAAATACTCTTTTTCTCGAAACGTTTGGCCTGTTTCAATGTGCCTTATAAAACCTTAGCTTCCTTAGTAGATTTAATTTTTGAACAAGCTTATTGTCATTCTTGTAACAAGACCACGGTCAAACTGAAGTATGTTATTACTAGCTGTTCGGGGTCACATGAGTTTTTGTGCTTTTGCAACGTAATGCGGTTTAGCTTTTAGCAAAATCAACAAAAATATCTTATTTTTTTAAAACAGTTGAGAGCTGAAGTTCTTGAGTGGCTCAAACGAGAATTTTCATCAATTCACTTTTGCCGAACAGCAGGTAAAAAAATTAAACTCAACCCAATCCTTACTTTTCACATTATATGGCTCCGCCTAAAACTAGATTTTTTTTGCACTACATAAAAAAATATTGTTTAGTATAAATTCAGATAACGCAAATACAACAGTGCTATCATAAACAACTAGCTTGTTACATTTGGTATTTCGTCCAGTTGCATATCCTTCTCGATTTGATAGTGCAAGCTAAGCAACTTAATTAATTCATCTCGTTTGTCGTCGTCTGTTTGGGCTGGGCTCATGTTGATTAGCTGGTCTGAAAAATTATTATGAGCAAACAATTAACAATGTGTTTAAATCAAATGAGGTAACTTAAATAAATAACAAATTAATTATGAGTAATAAAATCATTATGACGAAAAATGACAGGAAACTGGCTTCTTCGGCTTAGGCGAGTAGTTATCATTCGGGAGGATCGAGGGAGAACGTTCTCCTTAAGCCTCTTCAATAGCGGAGCTGCTAGCAAATAAAACACGGTCTACATTGAGCGCAAAATCGTGAGCCTACGAGCGTATCCTTAGTTTTAAAAGAAATTCGGTTATCCCAGGGCATCACCAAACCAGCGTTCCACTGACATTTGGTAACAATAAACTACGATCACGAACGCTCATTGTAGTCTGGACCTTAAAATAAAGAGTAAAGACCGTAAGGTATACATTGCCAACGCAGGAGCTTCTGACATGCCCAAAAACGGTTAAAAAATAATTAGAAGCTCCTACTCTAAAGTTTTTTGTTTTTTTTTGAAAAACAAAAGCCAAACCTTTTTTCTTGTTGTTATAAACTTTTTTGAACGCATCAAGCACCGAAGGTCGCCGCATGCTACCGAACATCACGTTGTAACAATGAACAAACTCCTGAAAATCAACGGCTTATGAAATAATAAACGCCATTATTATACGCAACGAAAAACTCAACATTGTAAAAATAGGTGAACTTGGCCTATCAAGCCTTGGTCCAAAACGCATGTATGCCGATGCCTCTTTTGTTTTCACCAATTTCAATATTTCTGCTTCCTGGTATGATTGTTTTTTTTTCCGAAATAACAGAATGTTTTTTGTTGTTGATTTCATCTAACCTCCCTTGGCCTATGCCAATCAAACTTGTTCTAATTATACTGCAAGTTCATACCTCTTTGTGTTTCTTCCTCATTTTGTTGACAGCATCATCAAATTTCTTCGTCAGTTTCAGATAAGATTTCCCGAGCTTCAGATCTGCAATCGTTTGAGGTTCGAACTTTTCCACTGAAACAAAGATGTTTTTCTTAAAAAACGTCGCTGAAAATTTCGTGGAGACGCTGCAGTTTTTCTTAAAAAAAGTTCCACAGAGCTTTAATCAAAAACATAGTTGACTTCAGCATTTTTTAAAATTTATTCTGGATTAGTTCGAAATTTAAGGCCCATTTAAACATTTTAATAGCTTTAGGCACAAATGCTGCAAAACAAAAACACAAAAAATGGGAACTAGCAGATTCAGCAAAAATTAGGGAGAATACTGCTATGGGGTGAGTTAAAAACGCAAACTGTTTGAGTAGTGAAAAATGGCTACTTCTCTTGGGTTCTCCACAGGGCGTCGCTGGGGTGTCTGGTGCGATTTTCCATTGCACCCCGATCTCCATCACAGGAAATAGCCGGATAGTACAATCAAACAACTGCTCTGAGTGATTTTTTAACTTACAGTAAGATGCAACAACATTTTCCTTGTCTTCCTTCTCTTCCGTATTGTTCGGATCCCCTGGTTTGCCAAGGAAATCATTAGGGAGTAGAGGCTTCTTGTTCGCCTAAAACATAGCTCCTATTAAGGGGGTGAATCGACAATAAATAAAATGTGCTGCAAATGATTAGAGTGTAAAGTCAAAAATCGAAAGATTTCTAGCTCCCAGTTCGATCCCAACATTCGCACGGCAGAGTATCCGTGAAAACAACCAAAAACCCGTTCTACACGTAAACTCGTAAGGGTATCCTTTATGTATTTCAAAAACCTCCAGCTTGGTAAGGCGTCTAAAGCGGCAAGCCGGGCGTATTGAATTTCTGTTTAAAATAAGCTAAGAATACACACTCGCGATTCTATGTAAAGAGTTGACATTAAGGCCGAGCAGTCTACCCGACGTGGTTATCCCGCTAGGCGAAAATTAATTCGCAAACTGAACCCAAGCTCCGTTGGTGGTGCGGCTAAACAGATGAAATGGCTATGTCACAAATTATTGCTGAGACCTCTTTGGATTTAAAAACCTACCTTCCGTTTGGGTAGAGTCGAATACTCTGCAGGAGTGGATCCGACGTTTCGATCCTTATCAAACCTCCTGATCTCTTCAGGATCGAGAAGCATCTTTATCGCCTTCTCGCGCGCTTCCCGCTCTTTCTTCTCCTGATCTCGCTTCTTCAAGTACGTAATAGGGTTTGCGAGCCAGTCGGCAAGATCTGTGGTGGAATTTGAAAAAATATCAAATAAATTTCAAGACGGTGCTTTTAGTACGTTGTCGATGCTTTCCCAAAAATATAGGGAGTATTTTGTTAGTTATTTTTGCCAAAAAATCAAATCAACGTCATACTCGCTCTACTTCGCCGAAGCATGGTCGAGTTGGCGGGGCCATTTAGCGTCGTTGTGCTAGATAACACGGCTTTGTACGCAATGCCGTAGTGGTGGCGAACTGTTGGCAACACTATGTCTGCTTCGACTCCATCCTGGATTGACCACAGACTTACCGGAGAAGAGAAAGTGGTCAACACTTGGTAGAAAATATCTAAAATATGTGGAAAGCGAAATAACTTTAAAATTTCAACAGTAAAAATTAGAGCCGTATAACCCTGAACTTGCAGCGGTTGCATTTACCTTACACACAGCAATACAATTTTTAACATGTTAATTTGTCCAATTATATATAGTTCGTTCGTTCGTATGAACTAGGCACTCTGCGTATGTCTAACCACACCAACGCAGATCACCTTTTTTGGGTTCTGTTTGCAAGTCTTTCGTCAAACAGGGCCACCACGACGGGGAGAATACTTGGCCCCAACGGAAAATAAGCGAAAAGTGTCTTTCTCAAGGATACAAAGACGCATCGCTACTTTGGGAATCGAACTAGGCGCTCTATCGCTCAGCTATTGAGTTCCTTCAATAATAAACGGAAGAAAGTCGATACGTAAAAAAATTCAAGTCACCTTTGTGGACTTCTGGAACAAAATCTTTGACTTGTAATTGAACAAACAGAGAAGCCATTGTGATGGGTTGATTACCTTCATTACGCAGCGTTATATATCTGTAACAATATTGAATTATGACGTTTGTTATGCAAACAGAGTAATTCCAAAATTTAATTACGTTCAGAGTAATTCTAAAATTTAATTACGTTTTTCGTGATAAGTCGAAAATATGGTGTTCAAATATTACAGAAATGTTCGTGAGACCAAACCAAAATGGAATGTAATCTACAGCATATAAAAAGACAAAAATGATTCGTGTATTAGTGCGTGAGAACTAAGCACTCTGTTCCTGTCACACCTCACCAACGCAGAGCATGAAAAAAGACAGCAACTTAGCTAATCTATTCAAAACGACTGAGAAATAACCAAATCATTTTCCGTGAGAGTTCCCGGGGCAACAGTTCGAAATCATGACGTCACACTTTTTGGTCACCCTAAATATTTTTTCTCGTTTAGATGAAGTATTAGGTGATTCCGATCCTTATTATCGGTTATCCACGCCATGTCATTCGCATTACGTTGATACAAAAGTTATTCCCACCTGTAACCAGGCTTAAGCCCCTCGACTTTAAGGAAGCGGTATCCAACTAAATTGTTCGTCTCCATCACCGCTAAACGCAACACTGCTAGACTCGGTAGGACGATCTGAAAAGTCAAAAATCAATTCTGAATCAACTCTCTGCACCCTTCTTTCAATCTGCGGTCAATACAAGGGAATACAGTGACGTTGAATTACAGGGAATATCACAAACTACAATATAAATCGTAATAGATGTTAAAAACCAATAGTTTGTTGCTTTGTTTACGTATGAAAAAGATTCTATCCCTGGGCCTCCAGCCTATCATTTAATTGAACGGTAAGATCGGGAATAAAATGAAATAAGATCGGTAGAATAAAACGGTAAGATTGAATATAATTGAAATAAAACGGTAAGATCGGGCATGAAATAAAATGAAAGAAATCATTTCCACAGTACTTAAATACTAACTGTCTGCACCCCAGCTGAAAGATAACTATTGTTCTTCTCAGGCATGATTGGTGAGTCGCTTTAATATTTACTTAGACTCGTTTTTGAGACTTTGCTCTTCAGTATCCCGCCTGTTTAACTACTTTGTCCCAGAATTTTAACATTTCACCGATTTTACAGTAGGACTTCATAAGATGTTTTTTTTTTTTTTTAAAAATTGCGGTTTTGCTATACTGCCCGCTTTTCCACTTCAAAAATATGGCAAACGTAACTATTCTTCCACCAAAAGCACCGGTTGCACATAAACCATGCGACGTTGTTGTTTTTTATGTTCAACGCTTGAACTACCTTTTTAAAAGTAAATTCTGGCGAGTTATAAAAAGGATTGATCGAGTTTCCATCCACAGTTTTCGTTTTAAACTGTTTGCGTGACGTATCGTTTGGCAAACCGAACATATCAACCTCCACGTAAGTGCTCATCTTTTGCTGTGAGAGAAATTGACCAGAGATAATCTAAAAAGAAAATCGTTTTATAAAATCAAACCTTCGTCAGTCATTTTTTAGAAAGCGTGCACTTCGAAGCGGGAGTTCACAGGGATCATCTCAGCGCCATTACGCCTGTGGGCGATATAGGTCTTGGCAAAAACTAAGGGCGTTGTACGCACAAGGGAGGGCCAAAGCAAAATTAGCGGCATTCTGCGCAAAATTTAAAACGTTTCAGAAAAAAATTGGTTTCAGATAAAAGAAGCATTAAGCATTTTCCAGATGACGGTCATTCATACAAAAAGATGTTTTGACAAAATTACAAAAAATGTTTTGATAAAATGACTTACTCTTATCGTGAGCGTACTGGCAACCACTCCGTCCATTGTTTTCGTAAACGGATCAAACATCCGATCCTTTTTCCGCATGTGCTCCGGCTTGAGGAGTAATCCAGTCGATCCGTTGTACTCAAATAGCCCCAAATTTAGTTGCATTGGTAAATCTAAATAGTAATGTCAAAATAAACCACCCACGAGTTGTATAATGCCTATCCAGAAAGCCTACTCATAATAATAACAGCATAACTTAGGAATAAACCTAATACAAGACATATTCTTTATTGGAAAATTCCTTACAGGCGACTCGACAGGGAATCGAACCCACGGCTTGGACGATAATGCTGTGGTTGTTGTAGGGCGTATTTATATTGGACGATTTATTATTGGCCGATCCGCGCACTTTTCACTGCAATAACTAATCGTGATTGGAGGAATCCGAATCTGCTGAAGAGTTTCCACTGATCCAATGTTCCAGTGGATTTCTTCGAATTCTTGTCAACTGAATTTGCTTCTTGTTCGAAGTCACCAAGCAGAGATAATTATCGTAAAGCGTCCTATCTAACGACACAACAACTTGACCAGGGTGCGGGTTGAACCACAATCATGCGATCAGAGTCGTCGTAACAACGACGCCTTGACCCTCTCAGCCAAGTAGCCGACAAATATAGATCCTGAGCTTTGCATTGGCTTAATTACCTAGAATCTGGAAGTTAAGAGCAACAAATTGGCACCCCACATTCCAAAAAACTTGGGGAACGTAGTTGGAAGAATCTACACGCGCGCCACGTGGATAAATTCGACTCGTTTGTCTCCGATTGTACCGCACAAACTCGGACGGATTCATTGTTACGAGCCGGAGCGCAGCCGTCTCCGTAAACGATGAAATTTCATTCGAACGATTCTTTTTCTCCGATATTTCAAACTGCTTGAACCTGAAAAACACGGAATGACGAATTATTTAAGGCTGTTTCAGTTACGTCATAATACGCTACAATGTAAAAACCAATGTATAAATGAACTACACTATAAACATTTGTTTGAAAATAGGAACTAACTCTTGAACGCTTTACGAGTTTTATTAATCATTGGCTAACACAAAAAAAATCTGTGGTAAAAATTATTGATTGAAGAAACCATCTAAAACCACGAATAGAATTCGGAAATGATTGTTTGCATTTTGAAATTTCAGCCTGCTTTAGTCAACTCATGACTAATCAAAACTGCACGCCATTTTTTCAAAAATGACGTCATTGATAATAAACGACGTTACAGTCTAATGGTAATATCTCGGGATACTGGCATTAACGTTGGTAAAAGGGATAGTCGCCGGTTGTTTAAGCCTCAAGAGCCAAACGTCTGGGGTTTAATTTTCGAGCTGGTCTAATTATACACAGTGTTTCCCACGCGATATTTTACCGTACAAATGCTGCCCAGAAAAATGAAAAAATGGGCCCCGTTAAATCATTACAAGCTTAGCCATAATTTAAACAATCTATTTCTAGTTCTAAATAATTTCTAGCTTTGAATAGTTAATTGTCAGAAAATAAGGGTTAAAGGGGGTGATGGTGAAGCACACAACCAATTCTTGTACTTAACTGTATAGCTGAAATCGAAATACAATTTTGGAAATTTTTGTTCTTATTTGGGGGCTTGCTGTTGCTGAGATAATCAAAAAATGCAAAAAGGATCTCCTAAAAAAGTTTTTGAAAACCCTCGATTTGTGCTCCCAGCCTGAATTTCCAGAAGAGAGGGTTTAACACAATTGGAAAGGCTATGCGATGCTACTGGAAGAGTATATATTATCCAGTCTCTTTTTTTCCCTTAAAGGCTGAGAGAACAGATTCAAAGTACTCAAAAACTTTTTAGGGAAATAACTTTTGGCATTGCTTGAATATCTTTGCAACCGCAGTCCCGAAATGAGAAAAAATTCAAAATTATATTTCAATTTTAGCTATTCTAAAGTACTGCAATTGGTTGGATGCTTCACTCCCTTAAGTTAGTCCAACGTTTTACCTGACAGGCTGTATATAGTTGACCAGAGACGACATGGCTTCGTAGGCTTTAGATTCTTTTGACGCAGTGCCACATTCTCCGGCGTTTACTTCGAAATCTTCAGTGGTAATGCACCCCTCATCTTCGCTGTCGTCATTGTCGTCATCTGTGAAAAGTTTGTGCCAATAAAAATTGTTAGTCGATGATGACTTTGCTATAATAGTGCTTGGACAAGTGGAAATTCCTAGCAGCTTTAATTTGCGGATTGTAGATCCTTTACTTAATTTAAACGACAAAGAAATGGTAATTCTACCACAAAGAAAACAAACAAACAGAAAAAAGATGAAGACCAACAAGAAAAGGTGAAGACTGAGACTGGGCACGGGCGGGACTTAGAAGAACCCTTTGCTGAAGAATCGCTTTAATTGAAAAGAACGCAGTCGAAAAAGCTCAGTCATAATCAATAACTTACTATGCATCATGTTACCTTTATTTTCTTTTTCGTTTTCCTCATCCGAATCTTTTTTATCTACTGAGTCAGTTTTCAACAGAGGAGTTTTCTCCACAATGCCGCTGGTTTCCCATTCAATATCTGGTGGTGGCTCTTTCTTTTCCGCCAGTTCGGGTTCCGAACCTGTCCGAAAACAAACGAAGATTTACGAAAAAGATGAAAACCTGCAATCATTCTTGTTAGTTTGAAAAGGTTGCAATGACATGATGTTTTGGGAGCTCATAGCTCTACCCTAGTGCTAGATTTAAAATAAATATAAAAAAACAAGAAAGAAATGGCAAACGTTTTAATTTTCTCATAAATTTCAGCAACCAATGGAATTGAAGCATGCAACGGCCAGTTGGTTAAGCGGTAACGCGTTTGTTTCTGAAGCAGGAAATCTGAGGTTCAAATCTTAGGCCGGTCAAATCGAACACAATGTTGCCAACGCCTGCGACATTTCTAAGATTAAGTTTTATTTTGAAATGTCAGAAATATCAAGATGATAATCCTTGAAACAGCAGCTGTATTAGACTACTGCTTTCATGGGTAAAGGCTATCTGTGATGTAACTAAAGGAGTGGTTCACTTATTTTTCACTTCGTTTTAAGAAAACAACTCCTTACCAAATGGAAAGGTTTGAAAAGCCAATCAATCTTGAGAAAAAGCTGAAATTTGTGACAATAACTTAAAAGTAAAAATTCTAATTGATATTGAGAGTAGCCTAACTCTATTTAGAAGCTATACTTATGGAGTTTTAAAAGTAATTTGGTGTTTTGGTCTTTGTAATGATTAGTTTTGGTCTTCGTAAATATCTAGAATTAGAAAATTGACAAACGGATATTATGGATTATCATGCTAATGAGTTTGATACTGAAATTGCAGCAACGTGATTAAATTGGTTAAATAAAAAATTTGAAATATGAACAACAAAAAACATGCATATGATTATGACAAAATAATAAACCTTTGAGAGTGTATTTTGGCTTTGCGGTTTCTTCGACAGAGATCGGAATCGGATCAGGAGAGCTTGGGACTTGTTCGGGAGTGCTCGGAACATGTTCGGAAGTGTTCAGATCCCCATCGGGAGAGTTCGAAGGATTCATGGTAGGGACAGAGTAAGCTTTCGGATGCATATCGCCACGCTTAACTTTCTGACTATTTTCCGACTCTTCCGAGGTTGGGGTAAAGGCTAAAGGGGAAATAGGGGGTTTCTTTGCCCCAGGTCCGGTCGACTGGGTGCGGGCATTAGGGCGTGGCGATTTCCCAGTAAAGGAGCTTACAGAACTGGTTGATGAGGTCCTGTGGTGCTCCAAACCATTTTGTATCTGCGTTTCAACTTGGGTCGAGCCACGTTTTTTCGAGTCTTAAATTAAAAATCAATGATCTACTAAAATAAAATAAAACTGAGAAAAAATGGCTGATAAACGTTGAAAACGATTTAAAACACAAACTTAATCATATTATTCAGTGTTTCCTTCAAAAATCCCCCAAACCAAAAAATCTGTTTCTAAAAGTTAAGTTGATCTTAACCCAGCCACTGTTCGCACAGCGAGTTTCGAACCCAGATAGGATGTTGCTAGCATCACGGTATGTCGAACCACCAGACCGCACATTGCCACTAGGCTTGTTTTGGAACAGTGCAGCACTTTAAATTTCGAATATCTTTTCCAAAATCTCCAACCTCAATTTTCATAAACATTGCAGCTTTTTGATTAGCTTTTATTCGGAAAAACATTTAAGAAGCAATAATGTTTTCCTTATCTTTGGAAGGAAACATTGAGAATGAATGATGAAACTTTCTTCATGCAGAATATTAACCTTAGATATTTTGTCAAAAAAAGCGACAGAAAACTTAATTTCAGTTGATTTGCACACACAGTGACTATCTTTCCCTAACCACCTCAAAACCTAGTTAGTCTCTAACAATAATAATCTATATTGCACATTTATCTCAAAACCATAAATGCTTTTTCAATGCACATTAGTTATGCTTCAATCTAAAACACATTCAAAAACCGATAATAAAAAAAAACAAAAAATTTAAAAAACTTGTGGTTCTAAACCCAGGGCCTCAGAGAGAAAAATTTCCAGGGGGTACGAAGGTCGATACCGGGCCCCCAAATCTTATTGGGCCCCCCAAGCCTTATTGGGGCCCATGCTATTAAATGATTTCTTGTGGCGACGGGTGTAGATCTTCATTTAACAGTGAAGGAATAACGATATTCGCATACAGTTAAGACCTATGAAAAACACAACTAGACATAAAATTGGTTTAAACCCAGCTAGGGGGTCTGAGGGAGCGCTGTGAGCTCCCCCAGCAGGGTCCGGGGCAAAGCCCCGAAAGCTTTAGCACTTTTTATGTTTCTCGAGGGTAAAACACAGTATTTGATCAACATCCCAGCACCAAACTTGCTTAAATCGACAAGCAGAAAACGTGATATACATGAAAGAAAGTATGTGAGATGGGGGATGATGACATTGACACAATATTATACAATATAATGACTTTAATACTGCAAATCCAAATATTTTACTGATAAAAGTTTTAAGAGGTCATCTGCAATTATAGACTTCACAAACCCAAATACCTATTAAACTCATACAGATAGAGTGAGTTACTTAATGATAGTAGTATAGTATGTCAACTTTGACTCCGCTTTCTGAGGTTGAAATGCTTTTGGATCTCTGGAAATCAGGGCCCTCGTACATTGTTATACCGTAGAATTAGGGCTCTCAAGTCAGAGAAATGTTAACAAAACGTTAATTTCGGTGCAAGTGTATGACTTTTGACACATTGTTCTCTTTTTTTAATCAAATCGGCCACTATTGGATGCCCTAAAGGCTGTGTAGCAAAAATAGCGACCAATTACTAGTACTGAATAGGCTGACTGATGATTACGGTGTTGTGGTGCGCTACCAAAACTCAACGCGGAAACCTGATCTCTTGCGGGCCCCTTGACCCCGGGTACGATGTACCCCCTGAACCCCCTCTCGCAGGCCCTGTCTAAACCCAATTCTTTATGATGACATCTCCATTTGGGGAATCAAGCTTAAAATTACTCTCAGTGGTCATGTAACAAACAAGAGAAGAGTAATAAAAATACCGGAGTGAATTTTCTCGCGTCAGGTCGGTCGCGTCAGGATGTCACAGACCCCAAACTTTCATAGATGTACATGGCTAACGAATTGTTTTTGACCACAGAAACAGCATTAATTTTGTCAAAACTTTTCGCAAACCAAAACGCTCCTAATGGGACGGCATTACAGTATATCAAATCAATATGTCAATCAATGGTGAGAAATAAAGGGCATGCACAATTTTGCAATGAAAACCATTCACAGTAAATCGAAATGGCATCGCCTTTGCTTCCGTTAGAAAGAACATCTTACTGTCTTTTGGTTCCTTCTGCTTCTTGTTTTTAATGATGATTTTGTAAAGTAAATCTTTGGGAGCAGGTAGCACTTCGCCGGGATTAATCTGGAAAAATGTTAATATGATGTCACAAGTGCTGTTTGTGACGTTACAATATCTAGTAAATGTTCAACTGTTTTGCCATAATATAGTGGCTTCACAATTTTGAGAGATCAAACACTAGTCATGCCCTAGTAATCAACAAATTGTTAGCTTGTACTTACAGGATGTGAATCAAGCGGGTCTATCAATAGCTTTTCCTTGAAAATATCTCGACAATATTGCGCCATTAAAGCTTGCTGGGCAGGTCTAAACAAAACAATAAAAATTATTACGGCACAAGCATACTCTATGATTTATCTTTAAACATACTATGATTCCCGGTGATTTAAAAGCGGAAGCATATGGGATCTTATAAATAGAAGTTATCCATACCTTCATGGGGTTATAATTACTACGGACATTGAAGATTTACCAGTTTCTTGAAGCTGATAGTACTAAAAACTTCACTAAAAATGATTCTACTTTAAATTCACTACTTGAGTATTCCAGGGGAATAAGAAACCAAAAAAATTAATAGCAAAAAGTATTCGAAGAAACAATTGCTTAAGTATCGTCTAAATCCTTAGCCATTTTAAATTTCGCCTTCTTCCTCCCTCCCCACCCCCCCAAAAAAAAAGAATTAACAACTTTGGTCAAAATGGAAGCGTTTAAAAAGGACATTAAGATGTTATCTAATTCTTCTTACGATTCCACATGATTTTCAAATGACAGTATGACAGGGTAAGGCGAGGTCTTGAAGGCGCTTTCATTGATCGCTTCAATCACATCTTTAAACGGAACAGGAGTGCATAGAGTGAATCCGTGGTTGATGATGGGGCCGTTTTCCCCCTCCCAACAATCCAATTCCACACATCGGCAACCGCTTAGCAAGACTTGTCGATACATCTCAGCTGTAGACCGGCTACGATACTGGTTACCTGCGAGGAAAAAGCTCGATTGCAGCGATTGGTTTAGAGAGTCAAGACACAAGAATGCAGTAACGGGATCACGTCTTTTCGGCGCCACCTATTTCGTTGCCGTACGTTTTCTGCACAGATCGTTTCGGCGCCAATTCGGTGCTCTTTGACAGTTTACTTATTTAGGGTTAGGGCTTTGGGTTAGTGTTAGTAAAAAGCACAGAATATTGGCGCCGAAAAGTTGTGGACCCTGCAGTAACTTGCAAAGCTTAGTGAGGCCTTTGAAAATTTACCCGTTCATTTCAACACTATTTTAATCATTTTAACCCTGCCGTTGGGATTAAATTGTCTACCGATTGTGGTAGTCCAATCTGATGAAAGACTTGCGAACAAGATCCAAATAAAGTGCTCTGGTTTTGGAGCGGTTTGGGATGCTTCATAGCAAACCCCATATTCGATAAAGGTTTAAAAAGTTAGGGATACCAAGGAAGTTTCAATCACTTTAAGAAACCCCATGTTATGTTAAACCACACTTTATACGAATGTAAAAAATTACTAAGGCAGAGAGCCTAACTCCTAATAAACCCTTTTTCAGCATCATCGTCAGCTATAGTAACGGGATGTTGTCTTGCATTTTTTTTACATGGTGACTGTGAGTTATGTGTATGCACTGTACAAAATGTACATATCTTTGCAACACTTTGTTTTAATTTTGCGTAAAATTTTTTATCATAGAAAGTAGCAGACTGAGAAAATCTAGAACCTGTTGTTTTTTTTTAACCTTAACTTGGTGAGGTGGCAGTAGACTTAGATGACCTTTCGGTCCTTCGCTGTCTCCTCACCAAGTGACTAAATATCGCTTTGACTCTGCAAGTTTGTGTGTTTGGTTTTACAGGAATCGCATATTTCGATGCTTTGGTGATAGACCTAGAAGAAGTTGCAGTTTTTTTCTTGTGATATGACGTCACGTGGTAAATAAATAATTATGATGATGATGATGAAATATGATATGATAGTCATTTGAAAAGAGTTAGCGGAAATTTTGTTATTTTCTTCGCTAAAATATTTTGAGATTTAAAAAGCAGCTGATTAAGTAAAGTGTTATTTGCCACCGGCATTTGCATAAAGTTTGCGTGTTTTACAGGTAGTATTACATGTATCTACATAACTTAGCTTACTACGCAATATCAACTTAACATAAATGTTTAGAAAGATTAACGGCAGCATAAGGTGTTTCGCATGATCTATTAAACAAAAACTGATGCGAGGTTTTTACCAGCCAAAATCGCACAGTATTTCACACAAATACAAGAACACAACAGAAGCAAACATAGAGAATATAGTGGAGTGGTGATAGAGGTTCCTACTACCTCCAAAGTATTATAATGGTGCAAAGGCCGAATGATTCTAATTTGTAGCAACGAGCTAAAACTACTAAAAACTTTCTCATTGTAACTGATGTTTCGAGACATAACTTATCTCATTGTCAAAGCAGACTGAAATCAAAGTCTTTTCTTGCTATTTGGCTTTTGAACAGTAAAAAATGAAGAACAAAGATAGGCGCACCGACATGTTAATAACCAGTAATCATACAATTGACCAATACAACTAAGAATTGAAAAGAAGTCAACACGTAAGTGGGTGAGGATTCGTCCAAAATAAAAAGGCAACCATCGCTTCCTCGTGAGTGGAGGAAAAAAATGGACCAATCAAACAATTACCAGTTAAATAAGTATTGTGAGATGAATTGACAAAGTAGTGTGACAGCGGCAGTGACATATCCTGATGTTCAACGTAGTAGTCAAACTCGGTGAACAGACTGTCGTCGGATTGGAGGTATGCATCAAACCCTTCTTGCGTGAGATGACCTGAAAAAATGGCTGAGTTAAGAGCTGGTTTTCATGTACCGGTAAAGTGATCGAAAAGGTGCGAGCTCTTAGTTCGCTTTCCCAACCGGCAAGGAGTTGCTGTGTCATTGAAAAAGCGGCTGCATTGATCCTCTTACGTTAGAATGCACTAAGCTGGGGAAGGTAGCGCAATAGTTCAAGTCCAATTTTCTTACCTTTTTGACCGAACATGGCGTTGGGCTCGTAGTTCTGCACCAGTTCCTGGGCTTGGTCCTCGCTTTGGTAGGGATGAAGAATTTCGTTCAGTTTTGGATCCCGCTGAACTGTGTTAACGAACTCTCTCACTTTTGAATACGGGATGTACATCTTCCTCGCACCGCTTACACTGAACACATTCTGACGTCAAAATTAAATACACTACCGCTACTGATTTGATTTACACTCGTTATGATTGATTGGATAACAAATTATAACTTTCTACGCTTCAAATCAGAATACCGCCACCTTGGTTTTTTCGCAGTGATTCCCTCTGCAAGTGACGGCTAGATTTAACTTTTTTTCGACCATTTAACGGTGGCCTAAAATTTAAGTAAATAACAAAAGAAAGTTATTCGTTTCGTTCAAAATATCTGAAAAAGAGTTAATTAATTTACAAAATTGTGCCAGCGAAAATAACCCAAAATTTTTCGAAACGACAGAGAACATGTTAAATTCAGACATTTGAATTAGCGGAACTTCTGACAAAAAAAAAGAGCGGCGGCTTATTTTCAAACCATTTTTAATTTTATTTCACAGCAAATACGTTTTGGGGTCAGGCGGCCAAATATTACATCCTGACGCTTCTACATCTAGAATATTAACAAACGGCAATAGCGTTGTTTAAAAACCCGCTGCTATGTTAACCGCATAGCAGCGCAGGAAGTCTGATAAAAAAATGTATAAAATTATATTTGAACAGAAACGCCAAGCTGCTCTTTTGAAATACCATACGCTATAGATCATAGACTCACAAGCGAACAAATAGCGCTAGGGCCATACAGGCCAATCTGCTTATAATCCACATAATAGAGAAGATGCAAAATCTTTGGCTCGCATGTAAAGAATTAATCAACATCTAAGCGCAATTGAATGACCAACCAAAAATAAAAGCCTATTCACAGACTGAGATTCTACATGGTGCCAGGCAGTTGATAACGTTCATAATATCAACCATCCAGACACGCCACTTAAAATTTAAAATCAGTAGAATACTCCAGATAAGTTTTTGTCTTCCGCTGTAATTTTACTTCTTTTTTTTTTAATGAAGAATGAAAGCTACCAGCACTTACAGATCGGAGAATATTGCGTCCATCTCAGGTCTGGGGCAGCATAGTTGAAGTAACTTCTTAAAGCTGGCAAGTTGCAGGTCGTTTGGAGGAATTGATTTCTGAAAACCAAACAAAAAATTTTGTACAAAATTTCCAACGCACAACAAAATCCAAATCTATCTCCTTCCACGCAAAACGACATTGGGAAAGATCGGGTTCTAGCACAAAATTCTTTCATAGTTTTAGATTATAAAAGAGCACCTATCTTTGTCATATTTTGTTTCCGAAATGTTTAGAGTTTTTTTTTTTTTTCTGGACACAGCTCAACTTCAACGCATTTGGATGCCAGTCGGTTGTAATAAATATGCCAGCCAATTTCGATTTGTAGAATAAAGTTTAAAAACACGAGTATAATTATTACTTATTTTAGATGTTTACTACGAGCATTATTATGTCAGAGGGACGTCACAGGGAAGGCTTTGTGACATCACTGTTCAAAGCGAACAATCTGAATCAAAATTTAAACAACGCAACAAAATTCTTGGATAAGATGCTACGTGGCAAATACCTTGACTTGGTGGCTTTAGGGAACCAAGCAGCAAAATAAGTAGCAAATTTAGCTCGGAAGTCAAAGATTTATCGGGGACACTTAGAACGAACAATGTAACGGCGCGTCCTCGTCAGAAATGGATCCATCAAATCAGGAAACATCATAATGAATGGTAGGCCGCGTCAAGCGACAACAAATGCGATGTATCTTTGGTCAAAACTGAGAAAAAGCAGAGCTGGCCACGGATGGTTGTTCAAAATTCAATATTAAATGGTGGGAAATTCCTTGCTCGTGACCTGATTCTGCGGTTGACATAACCGTTTAACCCAGCGTTACAGGTCACTGCAATCTAAGGTGTTTTGTTCCCATAATTTGCCTAAAATAACCGGAGTCTATATTTATAACACAACCAGCATCTATTTTTAGCCAATTCACGCAAGTGACGTCTTTTGGTTTGTTGCCACATTTAAAAACAAAACCGATGCGTCATAAATGCCTGCTTGAAAATCGCATGGAAATGTAAGTGGTATGCAACTTAAGAATGGACCGAGCGGAAGGCCCTGTGATAGAATTGAGGACATTTGGAAATGGTCAAATCAAATTCATTATACTCGCTGTCTTACGCCGAAGCGTGTTACGAGTTGGCGGGGCCCGTCTCCACGTCATTGCACCTACGTGCAACACAGCTGCTTTCCAAGGAATGTCGCAGCGGTGGCGAGCCGTTAGCAACATTGTGTTTTATTGTATCGGCCAAAGATTTTAACTACAGATCTACCGCACGAGGCAAACGCGTAAGCCGAAAGACCAAATGGACGGTTCAAACTCTAAACAGAAGATTAGTGAATGTCTAAACAGTTGATATGAATTAACTTCACAATTAGTAACAATTTATTAAATACTCAATCTGAAAAAACTGAGCAAGAAGTAACTGCAGCTATTTTAACTAGTTTACAACTGATCAACTTTGACTATCATGTTGTCTTTCAGCAATCAACTGGGACCGTACAAAGGTTTTATTTTGATTGGTAGACAAGTAAGCACTTTGATTCGAAAATAGAAACTTTGTGCAGCTAAATTTAGAAGGATTCAAAACCCCACCTTGACCATAAAATGGGCTCAATTTGCAAACAGAAACTAACTGTCGACATTTTTCACTGCATATCACCATCTTCAGTAGATTCATTAGTCAGTGGCATAAGTGTCAATATTTTAATGTTTCCGAAAAATTGCAAGATACCAAAAATGATATTACGGTTTTATAGCCAAATCTATTTAACTGAACAGTACTAATCAGAAGAAAAGTAAGGGGCATACTATGCTTTTATTACATAAACACACAATAAACGTGTGAGTTACGTGATGCGTTTCGACCTTGCTCAAAGGTCTGTCTCATCACGCGACAAAAATACACATAAAATTTACAAATTTTATACAACGTATAGCAATAGGAAATCGATGGATTTCATTAATGTAGAATAATTTCTGCCCTTTTCTTCCAAATCTATTTGAAATTGGTTTGATTTAAATGTGAATAGTGACTGATATAATTTGGATTTGAGGTAAAGAAAGTTAAATTAAAACATTTTGAAAACAGTTTAAAAATAGATGAACCACCTCAAGAGCTGCTAGAATTTAAGTTATTTCTAGTTTTGGTATGAAACATTTCTACTGGCAGAAATCAGAAACAATTTTCCGAAAAATAAATCAAAATTGAGCGGCTCATGGAGGACATTTTACGCATGCAATGCTGATCAGCAAATAAAAAATAATAATTACATTATTAGCTCGTTTACAGGCTTGTTTCACGCGCAGAAAATTCGATAGAAGCGTGTGTACTCAACATGTTACACAAAAAATATCAGCAGAGCCACCGCCATCACATAGGCAGTCAATCAGTAGCTGCAACAATGCAACTTGACCAGACGCTAAGACGTGACTCAATGACGTCATGACGCACGCACAATACTTTATTGATACGTAACTAGAATTCTATCGGTTACGTACAGTAATACTTGAAAGTGAATACTTTCAAACGATAATAAAATGTTAAGTGATGACTAGGGTAAGTTATTGCAACTTTTGCAACTTTTTTAACAGTTTCCGACAGCTTTCTAAATACTAAGAACTTTCTAAATACGATGTTCTACGCTGTTTTTAGGAATTTTATGTTGCAACTTTTTGCTTTTTTACATGCAACTTTTTACTGCAATTTTCGTTAAGAATGGCGCAAAATGTTAGTGTGATTCAAAAAATATGCTATAAAACTATTTCAGTACAGTTCTTTTGTCTTTGATTTGCATGACAAAGAGCTATGTGACGGATTCCCAGCGTATCAATGTGATTTATGACGCAACAGTTGGCTTACAACTTCGTGCACTGTGAAGCGAAGTTTTAGCATGCTTCGCAAACTGTTGGCAAAAGATCGCCATTTCTCCTCAAGTAATGTTTGCAAATATTTGGTATTATATGTAAATAAATCGCTTGAGTAAATCTCGACCGTTTTTAATGTTTGTGAATAAATGCAACTTTTTGCAACTTTCGTTAAAACTAAATGCAATTTTTTCAATTTTTTAGTGCAACAAAAACTTGCCCTAGTGATGACCAATAATTAAGAACCGAAAATTTTAAGTTCATGCAAATGGAATAGTAATAACTAAAAACGTTTATGATATTATACGAAAAGAACTCTTGTAAGTATTTAACAACTACACGCTAATACAACTCCATGAAAAGGCTAATGATCCCAATTCCAACTAAATAGTACCATCTATACTACCGGTATGATGTAGTACCGGTATGCGACGTAGCAATATCTTATTTTTGTAATGTCGGTTTGATGAATAACGCGTAAAGAACACATTCAATTCAAAAATTTATGAGCTACACTTAAAACGATAAAAATAACAGGCCAGGAGAATTAAGAACCTTATTTTAGGATTCTCAACAATACAAGTGCTTGGTTTAAAACATTATTTCAATCTGTGGCACATACTTAAAACAGCAAATACGGAACGCAAAATGTTGAAAATACTTTCAACAAAAGATGCATTACTTAAGGATTCAATTTTCAATTAGCTACTGCAATTCAACTTCCAATTAGTTCCCATCGTTGAATGACCGAGGGGATGCACAGAAATTTTTAATCCTTGATATTTAGTAACGTCAGAGTCAAAAGCTAAATTCGGAATACAGCTTAATATTTTTCTTTGGTACAGTAGAACAGCAAACTTGCTAATTTTATTGAAAGCAGTACAGCTTTAAAAGTAAAATTTATTTTAACGTTTCACACTGCAGTGCTCCTAACTCATCATAAGTAATCATCTAACTAAACAGTAAAATAATCAGATTATTAATCCGGGAATCACCACTTGCTCTCTTAGGTTTGCTGCCCACCAAGCCTAGAGCAATTGTCTTAATATAAACAAACAAATATGTAACTGTGGAAAAAATAACTGGATAAACTTTTATGGCTTAATGCCGTAAAAGTTTATCCAATTTATCAAATCCATACTTCATTACGATAATCCATGGAATAATTTATGACATAGACGCCAAATGGAAACATTGCAATAAACAAAGCCACAGTATGTTTGCCTGAAAATAAAACCACTCTTGCAGTTTTCATATTTTTGAATCAACTGCAGTATTAATATTTTTAAACTGAAAAAATCAGTTCGTTCTGTAGATTCAAACTAATCAAGTAGAGATCAAATTACAGCACAGCGTATTGTGCAAACGCAAGGTTTTGTGATTGTGCAGGCATGCGTATAATTAGCTCAATTGCATGATTGTAAAATAACAAAAAGTCCAAAATCAGTGCATCAACAACCCAAAATAGCCTGCAGTGGTTAAAAAAAAATTAAAATCGTGAATTTAAAACTCTCTTTAGATAGGTATGGGCTTATTCTTGTTGCTTCAAAATATTACAGTGATACTGTATATACAAAGATCAAAATAGGAATAATTTACAGCCACAATAGCTAGCTGGAATTCCCTGGAAATATGCTATACGTAGACATTCAGTTTTTAAAAGTTTACAAATATTTTGAAAGAGACTCATTTACATATTCCTACACTGAATAGGTAGGATACACCATTTTATAAACCATGCGGCAACATTAAAATGTTATTCCCGAAGTCTAATCCAAGTTTGCCAGCTGGAAATGCTTAGCTTCATGTAAAAACTAAATAGCTTTCAACAACTCCTATTTCTCGAGCTATACAATTCTTTTAACTACATCTGATCATATTTGGCCACTAAAATAAAGGAACTTGGGAGGTAAAGGGCATTGAAGCAAATTTTTGACATACGGTAACTAACTAAATGGAGGGAAGTAGGTAGATTTGTTAAGAATATCCTCAAATCTGCTGTCAATCAATAACGCAACAATCCAACAAGATTAATTTTACTCGTTTAGAAATAAGCTACACGGATTTTTAAAGTAACCTTTGCAATAAATTACTCGCGTAGGAAATCAAGTCTTTCATTATACTCGCTGTACTATTCCGAAGCGCATAACAAGTTTGCGGGGCCCATCTCCGGATCATTGCACCTACGGACAACACAGCTCCTTTCAAAAAAAATATCGCAGCGGTGGCTAGCCGTTGGTAACGCTGTGTCCAATTTGACTGGCCAGAGACTTGAACCTCACACCTACCGCTCTAGAGACGAACGAGTTACCACTCGACCAACTGTTTGGAAGTATATGGTATTGCAATACTCAGAGAACTTGAATCCAATGACATACTGAGACCTTTTCATCTCTTTTGGTTTTTCATCAATTTCAAAGAATATTAGTTGAAAAATTCATCAACCAATCAGCCCAACTTCACACAAAACCAAACACAAATGTAAAAATACACATTGTAAAATTTAACCTCTGCTTGAGTGAAAATTTAATTTGCTAATAAAAATTTTAAACATGATTCTTTCCTGAAACTCGATGGTATAAACGAAGTTTGCAGGAGACTTTGTCGGAGTCAGATTGTGAGCAGTGTGGTCGAGGTGGAAAAGAAGTCAAACATCGATCCTGGTCGAACGATCTGGGTTTAATCCACGCCGTGGTCTCATTGTTGCGCCTTGGACGAGACGCTTTACAATGATTATCTCAATTTGGTGGCTTCGAACAAGCAGCCAACTTATATGGGATGAAGTCAAACGTCGACTTGAAAACTTAAGAAAATGGTAAGAAAGTGCGAATTTGTCCAAAGGATAGTGCCACGGTCGCTTTCTCGTGACAGGAGAATAAACAAACATGCATAAAAAATATAAAAACAACCGAGCCCTAGTTTACCTCATGGTAAAAGAATCCACGACAACGGACCGCCAACTAATCAAGTTGGTGGCCAGTTTGCGGTGGAAAGTTGACTTGGTTCAGCAACATCAGGCTATTTTATCTTCCAAGAGCCAGTACTAATCAAAACAATCAGTCATCACTTACTTTGTGGCTAGTCGGTAGGCTCAGCGACATAAGAGCATTTTCGACTCGCTTCGACTTTCCTCCGAGTAATTTGATTAGTCTGCAATCGACAACTTAGTTAGAGGAACTGCACGATAAAAATTGATGATTGCCAACAAACTTGAGAAATCTCTTGGATTATAATACTGTACTATATTAGGTAAGCATAAAATAGTCTTCTATCTCATCCTACGTTGGATCCTACTCTCAGCAATCTTTAAATTAAGCCGATTTTAGATAAGCAAAATTTCGGCCCAGCAAGCACAAAAAATAAAGGGGTCATGTACGCTCACCAATTCCCAGTAAGCAATACAAAACCATGGATTCTGATCCATGATACAGCGGTTACAAAACGTCCAACTTTTATTTCCCTCAGCCTGGGAGCAGATAAAAACAAGCAGTACTCACTTTTTAACGGGAATTTCTCCGATTTTATTAGTTTCTAGTCGCAGTTTGATGTATCTGCAGTAATAAAACGTCACAATTAGTAGGCTACGAAACTATGATGTACCAATATGCAACAAAACGTGCCACGACACAATGTCCAGTCAGTGTCTAAGCTAAAGCAAGTTAGTTAATCAGTCTCGCGTTGCATTCGTCGCAACAGTTCTACCATTTCCACGGTTTTCTGTCACGGAAAATGTTCAGAGCATTAATTACAAATCATCGACATGATGTAAACACATCAATAACAATGGCTATGTACTTATTACATGTGCAATCTTTTAAGCACTGCTTTTTTGGTCCTCGTTTTCGATCTTCCGGACCTATTTTGGGAAAAACCATTCAAAAACACTGTAAAAAAGCGGACTTGTATTTTGATTAAAATATCATGTCATAAGAATTAAAACATCATCTGCTCCACTTGCATCAAGATTCAAGCATTTTTGGTATTTAATAGCCTAACACGAACTTATTTCAGCCACAACGTTCAATTCAAAAACTCCAGACCAGTAATAAAGTCCATGATATGCCTGTTTTCGGCGCCTTTGAGTTGAACCCGGCTCTTACATTGTTAGTTTGATGAGTTAAGATCGAAACCGGACATAAGGGAGCGGACAAAACGACGCAGAAAAAACAGTAAAAAAGTTTTTAGTGTCGTGAACACATAAAATAAATTATACCTATCAAAATATCAAATATTTTATTGCTAAATTAAGAAAAAAGGCAGATTAATTAAAGTAAACCAATCACTGCCGACAGTAAACAAACAAATGTGAATATTTGAAAGTAATTTTACAAACAAAATACAGTCAACTCGAAGCTATGAATTTGGATAAAATATAATACAAGGCTTACGCTTTTTCAATGGATGTTTGCACGGATATATGGCGAGTGCTTGGATGGTAGGCTAGCTTCAGCAAAAAATCAGCCCATTCCTGATAAAAATAAGTAGAAATTAATAAAAAACCAAAAGATTTGATATTGAAGAAATTTAAAGACTGTTTCACCGTGAAAAACATTGAAGCTGGCGATTGAGCCAGTGCCAGGCATGTATTTTATGCTGTAAGTATTCAGAAGCAAATTGCACAAACGTGTAGTACCTTCTACGTCTAAAGTTCTTTCTCCAAATCATGTAAGCTGACTAAGGGTAGCATGCACAAACATGAATCAACTTTGATCCTCGGATTATCAATTTTCTATCTTCTACACAGATGAACTTGTTACTTTAAAATAAACTGCATTTGCAAGTTCAGAGACGACATCCTTGAATTACTTTATAGCTATTGCAATTTGCCTGGCAATTTGTTTTAACTTTTCCCCGAAAGTTTAGTTAGCTCTCACATCCAAGTTAATCTACGTTGGTGCATACGACCCTAAAAAGGGGTTTGGGATGTTAAATTGCAGCTAGGCGATCACAGCACAAAAAGTGACGAACTGTATTCGAGCATTTCCCATACTCAGTTTACAACCTAGCCGCAACATAAGCGTCACCTTACCTTGGTAACTTCTTGCGCATTCGCTTCGACGGATATGAAATTAAGATAGTTTATGTCGACGAAATTAGTTCCATGCGCAATCGTAAAGCATCGGTCCACGAGGGGGATTGCAGAGTTGACCATTTTTGAAAGTTCCGGATTCTAAAAGCAAATGTCTAAATTGTATTTACAAATTTTAAGGCCCCACGACAAGCATCGCGAACCAACTAACCCCAATGCTAGCGGTCAATCGGTTGGGGGGAGGGGGTAAGTTGACTTCCGGAAAAAATCGAAAAATTGACTAGGCCTGCACTTAGACTTCCGGAAAAAATCAATTTCCACAAAAAGGTTTGCAAAAGGGTAAGATTCTGCAATAAAAAATCTTGACAGAAACGACTGGTCTGTGGCATTCCCAAAGTGGGAAAACATGTTAAATCCAGTGTCAAGCACGGCCGGCTACCCGGAGTATGACAGAGCAAAGCGACACTATCACACCAAAAACGTTTCAACTTTTAATGCCGGACCATGATACTCAGAGTACAGACTGAAACTAAAACCCAGCTCACTAAATAGTTGCCTAGATTAGTTTTCGTTCCAACCAAATTAGGAATAGCGTGAACAGTTCTATCCAAAAATTTGAAACAGTTTTATCCAAAACTTCCGGCTTCTAAAAAAGTAAACAGCAAAATTGGACATTTTTAACCAGAGAGTTAACTTTAAAAAAATGATCAGTGGTCGAGCGGATAGAGTGTCTGTTATTGAAACGGTAAACACGGGTACGATTAGCAATCAGGTTAAACCTAAAACCTTAAAATTGGTATTTACAGCTTCCGTGCTTGGCATTCACCACTAAAAAGGGACAGTGTGAAGCCTCCACCGTGTGTGGTAAACAGGTGGTACCTTGACTAAAAGACCACAAAGGTCCCTTTAGTTGCACCTGGCTATGGTAACTTGGTGAAAAATGACGTAATTGCAATAAATTATCATCATTAATGCCAATTTGAAATGAATATATTGTGAATTTCTGCGAGTTCTTCCATCAAGCCATCGAATCCAGTGAGAAAAACAACGCACCGATGTTTTAATATAAATTATGTAATGTTCTAATATACAATATTAAACTGCCAAGCGGGTTATGCTGCAGCTTTATGTTGTTGTTGACCAACAAAAATTTTATCGCTTAGGCCTGGTCGTAGACCGTGATCTGCATTTGCCGTGGAACCGTAGGTCTGGTTAAAAAAAGCGGAAGTTAAGTTAACTCAAATACAGGGCATGCAGATCAGCAACGACAGAGGGAGACGAACCCTCAACCTTTGCAGTAAGAATTTGACTCTCATTTCAAAGCAAGCAACCTATCCATCTTGATAAACCTGTCGAAGCGCAACAAGAGATGCGCAATTAGTGGCCCATATTAAGTAGCAATTTTTCCTTTGCAAACAACAGCAAATGAAAAACCAAATAGGTCAATATTGGTTTATTCGCACTTGAAAGGTATATTGGTGCTGTATCTGGGAGATTTGAAAGAGGAAATAACGTAATGAAGAAAAACTGACGTGTCGAAGCCAAAATAGCTTTTACTAAGACAGTTTAGGGTTAACTGGCTCAAGAACAAAACGATGCATTGCCAGTTCCGAATAGAAAAAAAAAATACTACAATAGATGAGCTAGCTGTGTCGGATAAACAACGCTATTAACCACCTGATTTAATTCAGTATACCGGTTATTTCACATGCTAACAATTCTTTTTATTAAAGTGACAATGGTTTATTTTGGGTTGAAATACACCGTATGCTTTCATTAATAATGCAAGACGGGAGATGCAAATTTAATGAGATTTTTCTATATAGCTGTTGCATGCGCTAAATAGAACTAAAAGGCCTTAAAGTTAATCTTAAACGACGCAAAAATGCAGTTAAATTTAAGTGGATTCGCGTAACATGACATTATGAATGGACAAATGCACTATTCTCCGGAAAAACAGCATAACCAAATCAAATCTTTTATTATAGTCACTGTATTACGCCGAAGTGTAAACGAGTTGGCGGGGCCCATCTCCCCGTCATTGCGTCTGGGCAACACAGCTCCTTTCAAAAAAATGTCTCAGCGGCGGCGAGCCGTAAGCAACACTGTGTCCGATTTAACCGGCCCGAATTTGAACCTCGAACCTCCCGCTCCAGAGACGAACGCGTTACCGCTCGACATAACCGATGGTGTAAAATAAAATTTTTGAACAACCGTACCAAAATTTAGAAATATGAAGATTAGTTCAAAAGCATTCATTTGAGTTAAGAAAGACATACTTTTCAAAGAGATTCAAAAATAGTTTTAAAACTCAAGTATGGTTTCTTTTTCTTTTTAACACGGTTTTCACGTGAATTTCGAATAGAGATTGGATGTTGCTGGTAGCACTGTTACGTCTAACCCATGGCCGTAGGAGCTCAAAATGATTTGGGGGGGCAGCAAACTTTTGCCCGAAAAATGACTTGATGCATTGCGTTTCTCTGTCAAAATTGAGACGGTTTTTTCTGCCCAAATTAAGGTGTTCTCAAAAAAATTTGAACGGTTTTTCCAGTCCAAATGAAGGTGTTCTCCAAAAAAAAAAAAAAAAAAGGTCTTCACCGAAACTAAGACGGTATTTTGGCACTAGTGTGCCCAAATATCCAGACTATTTGCCCAAATACATTGACCTTTTGCCCGAATTTTTGACGTTTTGAACCGAATGGGGGGCCGACCGCCCCCCCTGCCCCCCCGCCTCCTACGGCTATGGTCTAACCACTAGACCAACCCCACATCGCCGCTATATTTCGTTTGAAGCATTGAAGTTTTGCAGCATAAACCAACTATTATACATTTAAATTTATTGCCACGTTAACAAACTTCTTCATAGACCCTCAATAACTCACAAAAAATTGCTCTTTCTTATTTTCCACATTTGCAATAAGTTTACAGTTTGAAACTAAAATGAGCGCAAATATCTGGTGGACCGGTCCGGTGAACTACGCCAGAGTTTTCAAAAATTTTAGCAGTTCTTTTTATGATTATTTTGTTTTACAAATGAAATTCATTTCAAAGGCTTATCTATCGTTATTATTATCTGTATTTATCTATATTTTGAAATTTTGAAACTATCTTTTGAAACTTTTTGCATGTCTATAGTTCAAAACCAAAGAGTTCATTATCTTCGAATTTTTGGCTGACACTTGTCAAGAAGAACCGTCAAAATGTGCGCTTCTGCGCCCTTCAATCTGACAATTCCTTTTGACAGGTGTCCAACGAAAAGCTGCAAAAACAATGAACACTCTTACCAAAGCAAATTTAAAATCTGTCCTACCAACCAACTTTTCATATTTATTTAAAAAAAATTTGGTTCGTCTCATCACACAAACCGCAAACAAATTGGCCTCGAAATTACCAAGGAAAAAGTGGAAGAGTCTAGAACACCAAAAGAAACGCAGTCAGAATCGACACGCTTGAGTGATTTCTTGATAATTGCTTGACTTAAATTCACAAAACTCCTTCATTGTTGTATGTTGTTTATTAAAAAATGCCTGTGTTACGTTTTCCGAAAAATTTTCGGACACACACACAAAATTAAAATTGGAAAATCACTCAAGCGTGTCAATTCTGACTGCTTTTTTTTGTGTGTTCTAGACTCTACCAGAAAAAGTAGTCGGCACTTGATACATTCGATCAGAAAATCTCAATTAGGCAAGATAAATCACGTGCTAGAGATGAAGCATAAAGTATCTTACGAAAACTTTATTGAAAATGTTAAGAGTAGCAGCTAAATCGTCTTCTCTCTTTCATAAGTCAGATGAAAAGTAATTTGGGATTTTGCTCACAATGTGTATGTAGTACATCTACGATACAATAAAGTCGTAGTTCGACGCAACTTGCATTACAAAATAAAATCAGGACAATGAAGTATAACCACACCAAAACATCAGATAGAAACCAAAACACCAGTTGAAAATCAGATGCAGCATGCAGTTCGATTAAGAGCAACTAAAATTTTGTTTTTCGATCAAAAATAAAATTACGATCTCTCCTAACTAATTTCACTCCAATTCTGAGCAAAAAATTTCAGAATAACACAAACCTTAAAATGTAATATTTTGAACCCCAGATCATTTATACACCACTTGCATGCACAAGCAACAGAACACCAAAATTTCAAGTTTAAGTTCGACTCTCACCGACGCTAAATCTTTTTCGTACTTTTCTTGCTGGAAATTCCATAAAAAGCAAAAAGAAAATAATGTAGATAATCAGGTATTAATATCAACCATTCAAAAATTATAATTGATCTAAGTAAATCATATTCATAACAAGTCAAGATCTAGCCGATTCTTCGGCAAATCATATACTTCGTTGGGCTCAAGACTAGTCATTTTTAACTTCACCGTTCTTCAGCATGGGAAAACCCTTGGATTTTGAGCGAAGCAGACTCACCAAAACATAAAAATACTGGAATTTGGAATTGAATTAAGACCATACAAAGCACCAAACTATTTTGCTTAGCATATTATTATTATTTTTTGCAACAAACCAAATACAGTATCAGCAGTAAGCTTGTTTTTAAAAGTCAATTTACGAAACAATGGACAATTTTTTGTGGCAATCAAAAACGTTTAATTATAAAGAAAAAAAAACTATGTTTCCACAATGTTTCATGCTAGCATTAGCTGTTCTCATTGTCTCGCTGCTGAAAGAACATTGCTGATTTTGCTGATAAAATATAAGAAAATTCTTTCATAAATTCTGAAAAAATAAACAAAATCGAGTCTTCAATTTCCACCCGAAACTAAACGCATTCCGCATGCAGTTAACCAAAGTCAGAATTTCAAAATTGGCCTTTGGGTTGTAAGATAGGCTATTTTAGCTTCGAGTTGTGATATGAGTTCATCCGAGTTCAAAAAATGCTAGTTGTCTTTCACCAATACAAGCCACGAATGAAATGCGATTTGATATCGACACTCTAAACTGGTCAAGACGATCGAGCAGCACATTATCAATTTTTACAAGCAGCACTATTAGCTTAAGGGGGCTGAATCAAACAGAACTCGGTTTTTTTGCGGAAGCAACTTAAAACTGCTTATTTATATTTGAGCGAAAACCGATATGCAGATTCGGCGAAACCTTGTACGGAGTGCCATGGTTATTCGGCTATTCGGCAGGCAGTATGATACACTGTCTAATATGATACACAAACTCGTTGAAAATCCATAGCAGACGCAATATTTGGCACATCAAAAAATTTACATTACCGGTAAATCTAAAATTTTAGTGCAAAATTTAATCCAGAAGATGGGTTGGTCATGTTGTTTGAATTATGCATGTGGCCAGTTTGAGTGTTCACTTTCTTCGATTTCAGATTCAGTACCAAATTTAATTTCGCACGAATTCATTTGTAATACTAGCTGCAAATGCCATTCCTATTATGCAGATAAATTATGATTGTATGCTACAGTAGATCTAAATAACTATTTTTTGCAATTTTAACCATTTTAAATTCTAAAAGGACGATATCAAGACATGAACGCAACATAACACAAGGAAATTTCCAGCACTAGGCAATTAATTTATGACCAAATTACTCATACCATGGTTATTGAAGATCGATTTACCATAGTATAATTACTAACATTTCAAAAAATTGCTGATGACTAATGGGCAAAAATATCAAAAGTTTGATGCCACATTAAATAATCTTGCAAAAACAGCAACATTTTGAAAAGCCTAATCACGAATTCCACCCATGAATCCACCCCAAAAAGTTAACTCGACTGAGTACTCTGGTCACCGTTTTTGGGAACAGGTACCGGTACAACATTATGCAATGTGACAAATAAAAGCCACTTTGAGTAAATTTTACTAGGTTGTTAAGTGAATCTATTTGTACACACTATTACTAGAGCGATAAACTTGAAACAACAGTAATATTGTACACTCCCAGTACACAAAGTGAAAGAATATCCAGCAATACAATGGGGCTTGAGCAAGGAAAGCATTTAGTGGCAACCAGGTATTTGGTGGTAAATAAACAATCGTCTATTATTTCGCATTATTTACTTGAGTCATGTTCTAGGTTTTCGCAAACCATCCAATTCACTGAGCTATGGAATTCACAAGCATCCTCAATGCAACAACAAAGCAGATAATTTTTGACGATAAATACGTGATTTAGTGAACTGAATTTGCTTCACTAAATACTGGCATGAGTAGTAGCTACTGCTGTTTTTTTATTATTTTACTAGTATTACTAGTATGGTGCACACTTACAGCGTTACAGATTAGTTACGTATCACACTGTGTTGGAATTGCGTGGGCTGGCGTTGGTTATCGATATTTTGTGAACAATAACACAAGTACGGTAATAACATATTCTATAGTAGATACAAATAACTTGATATCAGAGATGTTCTATAACTGACTGAAAGGTAGGTCTTTTTTATACACATCATATTTTTAAAAAACAATTAAAATTTTACTTGGTAAGGAAAACGCTAAATTTTTTTATTCGAACTAGTAAACTTTAGGTTGAGACTAGCTGTTCAAATATTTTCACCGTCAGTTGTGCTTAACTTGTTCTTAAATTTTATTGGAAAATAAAGTGGCTTTTTGCTAGATTAAAAGTTGTTTTTGTTGTTGATCATGATTACTGAAGTATAGTCTTTTTAGCAATGACAATGTAGATTCTCGTACAATTGCACAATTATAATAATGTTATATACAATATTTTTAAGAGAGAAATATGAAACTTTCATCAGCATATTTCTAACAAGTCAAAAGCACCAACGAGAACGAATTCTCACCTGCAGATCAACTACACAACTTGGGGAGAAATATTGGAAAAATGGCGCAGAAAATTGCATAATTATGGAGAATTTCTCCTTCAGTTAATTAATTTAATATATTTTCTGCTAAAAAGCTTCGGTGTTCTACAGCAATGATACTAAAAGAAAATCAAATAACAAAAATGTCAAAAAGATTGCAATTTGGATCGTTAGCGACTGCATTGCATGTTAATCTAATTGAATGCTAAAGGAGTTTAAAAATGAATAACTGGATTGTCTTTATAAAGGGCAATTTACAATAGTTAAAATAAGTGAAACTTGTATCTAAAGAAGTTAACTCACCAAGGGCACCATGGAAGACTACTAATTTAAAACAAACACTTGTCAGTGCAAAGAGATAAATAGAAATAAGAGAACTTACAGCACAATTGCAGCACTCACCTTAGGTTCTTTAGCATATCTACCCACACGAGTATCCCTTATGGTAGATATTTCAAGGCATTCAGTATCCTAAAAAAGTGATCAAAACTTTATCATCTTTGTACTAAAAACAGTCAATAATAATTTCTCAAGCAAACAAATCGAGGTCTTTATCAAAATCAAATAAGTAAGTATACTTATCCTGCGCCAAATCAAGAAAGCAGTGAAGGAAAAATTATTGTGTATTTAATTGAAAAATGTGTGACAATTTTGTTGCAATATTAAACAGTAATGCAAACAGGTTTATTAGACAAAACTGTGTCTGAAGAAAAGGAAAGTCAATTACGACGTTGCAACTAATTGACAACTAACAACACAGCATATATCAACGCTCCAAATTTATTAATAGTGCGATTCTAATAAATCAATTTACTAGTGCAAAAACAGCATTGCGATCGTAGACGCAATCAAAATGATACACTTAATTTTAAATTTAAAAGAAATAGCTATTACTACACTCCATGGTACTCATTTCTTCGATTGGTCTGATCTATATCTTTTCACAGCTTTTCGCCAAAATGTTTTCTTTAAAAATTTTTACCTCAATTTTCCATTAAAACCTTTATTCTTAAGCCATTCTTCATCATTGGAACGACCGACGCTCGCATCGCGTGTTCCTCTGTTTTTACTCGGCCATTTTCCAACTAACGAGTGCGAAATTTCAAACTTTTGCTTATAACTCGAGAACGGTTGGGTCTAGCTACATGAAGTTTTGACAGCAGTTTGAGATTAATGAGTTGTATGTTTGTACTCAATCTCGAGGCAATAGGTCACGTGACTTTGGTTTTAGAACTCAAAAACCGCCCCGCAAGTTTGGCGTAAAAAGCGGTCTCAGTCAAAAACGGCTTAAGTACGGCAAAAAACATTTTATATGGTTGTATGTCTCAAGATACCCTTTCATCCCAACCAACCCACTTGTGGCCGCGATGAGGTTTGTTTCTTTTTTTTTCCTTTTTTTTTTTCCTAATTTTTGTACGCTCTTCTTCTCCTAAACCACAAAACATGGAAATCTAATTTTTGTGTAAAGTTGTTGAGCTGCAAACGCAATTTTTTCTCCCGAAATATTTTGGGGCAACTGCCCCGGGAACCCTCCCAAAATGAACCCCCAAAAAATCAATTTTTTGAATGGCTCAAGCTAGGGTGCTAGTTGTATATGATATCAGTAGATATTCAACAGACAAATATTTTGACACAGTTTGGGGGTGCCTCCCCCCCCCGGGGATCTCCCCAAATGGACCCCCCAAAATTCAATTTTTTGAATGGCTCAAGCTAGAGTTCTACTTTTTTTTGATATTAGTAGATATTTAACAGACAAATATTTTGACATAGTCTGGAGGTGCCACTCCCCCCGGGGACCCCCCCAAATGGACCCCCAAAAATCAATTTTTTGAACGGCTTAACTTAAGAGTGCCAGTGTTTTATGATATCAGCAGATATTTAACAGACAAATATTTTGACATAGTTTAGGGGTGCCACCCCCCAGGGACCCCCCAAAAATCAATTTTTTTAGTAGCTCAACTTAGAGTGCCAGTGTTTTATGATATCAGTAAATATTTAACAGACAAATATTTTGACATAGGTTGGGGGAGCCACCCCCCGGGGACCCCTCCAAATGGACCCCCAATATTCAATTTTTTGAACAGCTCAACTTGGGTGCCAGTCTATTTTGATATCAGCAGATATTTAACAAACAAATATTTTGACATAGTTCGGGGGTGCCACCCCCCAGGGACCCCCAAATAGACCCCCAAAAATCAAATTTTTTGAATGGCTCAAGCTAGAATGCCAGTGTTTTATGATATCATGAGATATTTAACTGACAAATATTTTGACTCTACTTTTCTGGAGGTTCCATAATCAGATATTTTTGAATAATTGCTGACTTTATGGTACCGGTAGACAAAAAGTACTTTTGAGCGTCACAGCATTAGCTACGCGTCGGTCGTTCACTGGGTTTGCTGGCAAACTCCCATCTAGTTTCCTGAGTTCTTGCTATTCTTCATTAAAATTGCTGCCTCACTGTCAGTGAATAGTGCTAATCTTTTTCTTGCTTTATTAAAAGAAACGAAAATCTACCTTCTGCATTTCACAATTTTTTTGACCAAAACTGCACAAATATTGTAAAAAATGCGGCCATATCCCGTCAAACAAGAAGCCATTCTAATCATATTCCAAGTTATTGCAAACTCAATATCATAAAGCATCCCATAAAATAAATGCCCATTTGCAACAGGGTTTTCCCCCACACATAAAATAATCAAAAGATTACAAAAAGTTTCGAAACAATTTGAAATCCAGTCTATTAAAATGAAAAATGTGATTGATGTTGCCATAAATGTTGGGTGATAACTTTAGCTGTCGTGTATTTTTCTAAGGGTTGGGGTTATTCTACCTCTAGCACCTCGATCTGCATTCCGCACAACCAGTACTCCCTCTTAGGTTTTGGTGAGTAGGCGTGCGCCAAAAAAATTGGCGATTTTCCAAAAGCAAACAATTAAAAATTCAAAAATGAGTCAGCATGTGCCCAATAAAAATGCTGATTAGCTGATAAAAATCAGCACAATGGTTATATAGTGCACAACTACGCTTTAAAGTCATTAACCAAACCTTTAAAGTTTATAGTGGTGACTTGGCAATCTACTAAATCTTACAAATTACCTTTTTAATCCTTTTTCATCCAACCCATCACTAAACCATTTTTCTTCCTAATCATCACTGAACCCTTTGCCATTCAAGTATCCACCTAAATTCTTTTCTACGCACATCCTTACTAAATTCTTTTTCATCTTTTTCTTGCTAAGTATTCCTCACAAAAAGTATATTTTATCTCTCACTTCTTAGAGAAATCTTATCCGGGTTCTTTTGAAAGAATCTTTTAGTTGCTACTATTCAGTATGCTTTGAATTTATTCTTCACCACTCCTTTTTTTCAAATTCTTTGAATAATTTTCAGCATTTCCAGTACATTGTCACACTAAAACTTATTCCTGCCTTCTGGCCCCCAACACTTATCTTACTTTTCTTATTCTTTTTCACAGGATGTTAAATCTTATCATTTAAACGGGGAAGTATCCAGCCAATTCTGGTACTTTAAATAGTTAAAATTTAAATATAATATACATATAATTTTTGTTATCATTTTGGGGCTGTAGTTACAAAGAACATTCAACAAATACAAAAAGATAGCCCCTTAAATAGTTTTTGGAAACCCTGAGTTTGTTCTCCCAGCCTGAATTTCCAGAAAAAGGGAGGGCTTTACTGAAATTGGATAGGTCATGTGATGTTAATAGAAGGGCAAATATTATATAGTGACCTTTTCCTTGAAGTTCAGGCTGAGAAAAAGATTCAGGGTTTCCAAAAACATTTTACAGAAGATATCTTTTTGTATTTGTTACTTTTAACTTTTTGCAACCATATCCCTATAATAAGAACAAAACATTTCAAAAATTACATTTCCATTTTAGCTTTTGTTAAACTACTGAAATTGGCTGGATGCTTTACCACCCCCCTTCAATGGTTGCTATAGCTGCGATGGCAAAAAAAACAAAACAATGAATAAGTCTGTTTCTTCTTGCTTTTCACTTAAACTTTCACCTCAAAAAAGACTAAAGGGAAATTCAGTAGGAGTATTTACTGACTTTATCCTCTTTGACCCAGCCATTCCAGACATATTCTGCTTCAAGCATGACAAAAGGTCTCTAAAGTTATAATTTTAATTTGCGACCCTAGCGTTGATAGCCTTAGTGGCATTAGTGATGCCATCCCAGTTTCAACTCAAAGCAATGTGGCTATTAGGATACTGCATCAAGTTATTTTGATGCACACTAATCAGTTTGATCTTGTCAGCACAACAGATCCGAGACAGTAAAAACAGTAGACTGTTTGATAGCCTAGCGATCTTAGTAAAAATCACGCTCTGACATGCATTTCAATCTGAATCATAGCCTAGCCTACAGCAATAAGGCTTTTGTTACCGATATCAGGCTACAAACTCATACCTGGCAATAACACTACCAGTACCTGAGTAGGTCTATTGCATTTGCTTACAGTATTTTACTATTTTGTGACCCTACAATAAACTTTTCCAAGTAAAGTTTTTATTCACGGCTGTGAGGTAGCACTTATCTCACATATCTGCTTTCCCATTAGGCTAATGTTTCATCAGCATCTGAATTCACGCTTAGCCTATCCTGGCATCCCACCCGAACCTTCAAACCACACACAAGGGCAATCTCTACACTTGCCATCCTACCCTCTTCTCAGATTACTCTGATCTAAGTCTGACAAGTGCTACACTTGCCATCGTACCCTCTTCTCAGATTACTCTGATTTAAGTCTGACAACAAGTGCTACACTTGTCATCGTACCCTCTTCTCAGATTACTCTGATCTAAATTGCTAATGTGATGTCATATATGGTGTCCATGCTTAGTGATGCTAGCGCAACGCGGTTGAGCTAAGTGAAGTGCCAGTGTGATACTTACTGGTCGAGAATCCTCTTTCTGGTGACCATGTTGTCAGACTTAGATCAGAGTAATCTGAGAAGAGGGTATACGATGGCAAGTGTAGAAATTGCCCTCGTGTGTGGTTTGAAGGTTTGGGTGGGATGCCAGGATAGGCTATGTGTGAATTCAGATGCTGATGAAACATTAGCCTAATGGGAAAGCAGATATGTGAGGTAAGTGCTACCTCACAGCCGTGAATAAAAACTTTATGTTTCAAGTCTGCTATGTAACTTCTGAATTTTCCAAGTAAGTTGCAAACAATGGTCCACTAGCCTTCATTTGCTAGTTCTCACACGTCTATTACCTAGGCTACCGTACAGTCTACTCTTTTTTTCGGCTCAGATTTGTTCTGATGACAGGATCAAACTGATTATTGCGCAGTGAAACCACCCAATACAGTAGCATAATAAATGCGTTGCTTTAGGTTAAAACTGGATTAGCACTGCTAACGACGCAAAGACAATTAATGTCAGGGTTGCCAACAAAAATTATAGCATTAGATGCCTTTATGTCATGTTTGAAGTAGAATATCCCTGAAACGCCTGGGTCAAGAAGGAGGGAGTCAACGCCTATCTAGTCTATGCCACAGGCCTAACTTTAGATACCCCCAAAAATTACCAGAGCACCGCTGTACCTTACCAACTGAATGCACACCACTTACACCAACCCAGCACCACCACAGACCAATTCTTACATACAGCCACACATAAAAAACTTTGATGGCTCAAACAATATGACAAAATGTAACCAAATATAGTTCAAGACCAAAGGTCTTTATAACTAATGAAAAATTTCAATTTTTCTAATGATTGCTACAATCGTTTCTTTTTGCTTTTCAGTACAATCCATGCTCAATAAAAACTTTCTTTTTTACCAAAAATAGTTTTAACCAAAGTTTTTATTACTAAAAAACTTTTGTTTTTCTCTTATTTTACACTGGTTCAAATTTTTTTCTTGCACAATATTTTAATTATCTTTTTAAGAAAAGCATCAATGTAGATTTGCTTACACCAGGGCTTCCCAAATGGGGGGTACATTTTGACTTTTCAAGGGGTACATTACAACTAAAACTTAAATACCTAAACTGTAGGGAGGACCCATTGAAACAAAATTGCAGAGACCTTTTTTTAGGTCTCCAATAGAATTTGAGGACAAAATCTCATTCAAATTGTGAAGATCTTTTTTCTTGGTCAGCACTGGAATTCAGGGACAAAATCCAATCCAAATTGCAGAGAAAACTTTTTTGTTGGTCTTCAAGCAAGGTTTTGGGTTGATAGAGCAAGTTTTTGATTGCAGAATAATATGTGAAAATTTTGGGGGTACACGAGCGAAATGATAAATGGCCAAAGGGTACCCATGAACAGCAAGTTTGGAAAACCCTGGCTTAGAACATTTAACATTTTTACCAAACATTATACAACACAAAAAATAACGCTCAACTTTACCACTGGAAACCTATTTTACATTTTGACATAAAATTTTATTAAAATTAATTCTTAGATTTATGATGTTTTGTACATTGTACGTTATCTGATTAGCAGTCCCAGTGCACTGAAGCACGAAAAGCAGCAACTTCGGCAGTAAAAAAATTCAAGGAAAAGTCACGAGACTAGTTTGGTCGTCGGTTGGATTCTAACTATTTTTTAGCAAAGTATTTTGAGAAACCATCTGCTGTTTACATGGCAAAAGATCAAATGTCAACACTACATCAAGGATTCTGCAGGTAACATTCTAACGAATGATAATGAAGTCTTTTCACAATAGAGGAAATGCTTTGAAGATCTCTTAAATCCTAAAAAGGCATCAGCTCGTGACACACAGGAAATGACACATTTAGAGGAAGAGGAAGTTTTCACTGCAGCAGAAGTGGCAATGGCAATTAAAGGGATAAAATCTGAATCTGGAAAAGCACCTGGTGAATAAAAAATCAGACCGGAGATGTTAAAAGTGCTGACTGAAGAAGGAATTCTCTGGTTAATGCGAGTTTGACAAGTAGCGCGGAAGCATGGCAAAACTCCCAGAGATTGGCATACAGGTGTGATTAGTCTAATATTCAAAAAAGGAGATCGCAAACAATGTACGAACTACAGAGATATAACACTACTTTGTTTGTCAGAAAAAGTATATGCCAAATGCCTTGAAAAAAATGGTGAGAAATAGTGAAATCAAAACTGGAGGATGGCCAGAGGGGTTTTCATATGCAGCACCACACACCAGATCTTCACTCTGAAGCAAATCTTTGAGAAATCAAGATTGGGAGTATGGCAAACATCTCTTTGCTTGCTTTGTTGATCAGATTGAAAAAGCATTTGACCAAGTTCTTCGATATAAACTTTGGAAGGTTTGTGGAAGTATGGCATTGATAGTCAGTTGTTACATGCCATTAAATCATTCTACTGCCGAATGGAGGTTTGTGTTCGAGTAAATCACAGGCAATCAAAGCCGTTCCATGTCGGCGTTGGACTCAGGTAAGGGTGCGTTTTGTCACCTCTCCTTTTCATTTTTTACCTGAATTGGATGAACAAATGCAGCCAAGCTGATGAGTCTGCCACAATTAGAAACCGCAAAATCACTCGTCTGCAATTCACTGATGATTTGGTACCACTTTCTTCTGCAGAATCTGGTCTCCAGCATGCATTAAATAGATTTGCAGATGAATGTGACACGGCCGGAATGAAAATAAGCAAGGCCAAAACTGAGGTACTTCACCTTTTAAGAAACTCTGATCATTGCTTTTGCAAGTGAATGGAGGAACACTGAAGCTAGTAGAGAAGTTAAAGTATCTTGGGGTTGCTATCACAACTGACAAAAGGCAAGATGAAGAACTGGATACACGAATTGGCAAGGCTAGTGCAGCAATATGAGCTTTACACTATTCGGTCGTCATGAAACGAGAATTGTCAAAACAGGCAAAGCTCTTGATTTTCACTACAGTTTTTGTCTTCATTCTCACCTATGGTCATGAACTAGGGTAATGACCGAAAGAAGGTGATCACAAGTGCAAACGTCCAAAATGAGGTTTTTAGGAAGAATCGAAGGAGTAACACTATTTTACAAGGTGCATAGCTCTAAGATTTGAAAATCTCTAAACATCGAGCCATTACTTCTCCGAATTGAAAGATCTAACCATAGATGGTTTGGCCATGTAAGCAGAATGTCTCATGAAAAACTTTCCAAACAAGCTTTATTTGTCAAAGCAAACGAGAAGAGACCAGTAGGATGACCTAGAACAGGGCTGCCGAACCGACGGCCCACGAAGCTGTTTTGTGTGGCCCGAAAGGCTTACTTAGCATTTTCTGGCAAATAAAAAGGTCTAAACCAAAACCTTCTTTTGTTTGGTGATCGCAAAATCAGTTTGGATTTGCAGCAAAAACCTTTTCTTTTTTGGTCGACACCTTCTTTTTGGGACTGATTACCGTAATACTGATGGAAATCAGCACCGATTTGGGGCGAGGACCTTTTTTTTGGTCTTCACCTTCTTTTTGGGACAGATTCCCGTAATACTGGCCAAAGTGAGCACTGATTTTGTAGAACAAACTTGCAATTATTTGGAGTTTACTCTCGGCAAAAATGCATGTAGCCCGCAATAACTTTTCTCCTGTAAATGTGGCCCGTACCAGTAAAAAGGTTGGGCAGCCCTGACCTAGAACTAGATGGACTAATTACATTGAGATCTTCGATGGAATCGCTTGGGACTCCAGCCAAGCAAAATGATGCATTTGAGGGAAAACCATGAAGTGTGGCAGCTTAATCTCAAGCTGCTGCGCTCGCAAACCTTCATGGTAAATCAGGCACTGAAGAAAGAAGAAAGATGTTTTGTCATTTGTGGATAACATCTATCCTTTAAGATTGAACTTTTAAAGGATTTGGTTAAGATGCAAAATAAAGTAATAATATGTACAATTACACGTTGGTACATTTGTTTATCAATTTGTTACTTAATACATTTAAAACATTACACAAGCATAGAAACTAACCCGATTTGGTTCCTGCCAGTAAATCACATGGCCACTAAGGTCAACACGAAGTGTTATTGGTGAAGCATGAGTGGAATCCTGCAATGTCAAAATTGTAAAGTTCAACGTTGGGATAGACTGGTTGTTACATGGCAGAGACAGTGATGACGGCCAATGGCTACAGCTTAATTTCCAAACAGGTAAAAGTATTGTTTTTCTTTGAAAAAGACACTTAACACTTGTTTTTCATTGAGGCTAAGTTGTGAATCATTTGTGGTGCTTATCCTGGTAAAAGACCAGAGCTGAGCGTTTAAAAAGCACATCATAAAGCGCAAGTGCAAATTCTGCAACCAAAATTATTCAAAGTCGAAGAGCAAGAGCCAATTCCACAACCAAAAATTTTTAAGGTTAAAGCGCAAGCGCAAATTCTGCAACCAAAATCTTTCTAGTTTAAAGCGCAAGCGCAAATTCCGCAACCATAATTATTCAAGGTCGAAGCGCAAGTGCAAATTCCGCAACCAAAAATTTTTAAGCTTAAAGCGCAAGCGCAAATTCTGCAATCAAAATTTTTAAGCTTAAAGTGCAATTGCAAATTCTGTAACAAAAATTCTAAACGCTTTAAAGCGCAAACACAAATTCTGCAACCAGAAATTGAAAATAGTACAGCGCAACTACAAATTGATTGCTTGAGAAGCGCATACAAATTTCGCTATTTAAAAAAGTTTTTGAGTACAAATTTTTGCATAATCGAAGTTCCAAAAGCGCGCTGCAGATGATGGTGTTAAGTACAAAAATATAAAAGTACAAACATTGTACCATCTTCAGCTAAGCTGCTCTGGCATACACCAACTGCAATGCGTTTAGCTTTTATAACTGAAGGCACATATCTAAGACAGAAGAAAGAAATATTTTTATTGTTGAAAAAAGCAATTAAACACACAAAACAAAAAATAAAAATAAACAGCAATAAAAATAAATAAACACCAAAAGAAAAAAAGCTCCACTCAAACACATTCAGAAATAATGCGTTATTCATGGAGAAAAATTAACTTTTTTAAACACTTTTCATTCTCACGTAGCAAATCAAACTTTTCAAAATTTTCTTTTGTCATAGACAATAGTTTCGATTGCTAAATATCAGAAGCAACAGCAAATAATCTCTCCATGGCGCCCGAACTAAAGATAGCAATGTTGAATCTTTTGAATTTTTGCGACCACGCATATCTCTTGTAGGCAGGAAAGCAATCTTTCGTGATTTTGTTGTTTGCTTTTCCGAACCTTTTATCTAATCTTTTTCCTATTGTAGCGACGAAGTTTTCGGCTAGTAATTACAGTACAAAAAAGCAAAAGGTATTTTGTACTTATTAAGTAAGGTAGCTTAAACTAAATACAGGGTTCAAAATTCACGCCTGCCCGCTTGCCTGAGGCAAGCTGAAATTGCTTCAGGCAAGTTAGTTTTCAGCTTAACTTCCCCGACGAGCAAGTTAACAAAATATAGCGTATTAGACAACTTCAAACAAGAGTATTTAAAGACGCAACTTACCCAGTTTTGTTGCAATAAACTAAAATCTGTACGTAGAGAAAGCTGTTTCTTGCTTTATTTTAGTAAGCACTAGGTAACTATCACAATTAATGCATTGTCTAGTAGTACGCACATTATTAATCGCAATTAACATGTTTTCATAGATTTTTCGATTCTTAGACGTGTTTAACAATTGTTTGGCACAAAATGTTACATTTCTTTTCTAGAAAAGTTTTCCGATGCTTGCAACGCTAACAGCTGTTTCAGATACCACAAGTACCCTGTGCTGCATGAAGATAACGCCAAGAATTTTGCAATTTTTTTGTTATGATTATTTTGAAGACCTTTTAGCTTCAATTACTTTTGCAAGAAAAATTTCGGCTTTCTAGCTGGTGTAGTTTCCAAAATATTCGCTAACAAAAATATGTTTGCAACAAACCACAACGGCAATTAATAAAATAATTATGATTGTTAAATATTAAATGAAATATTTACAATCAAAAAATTAATTTTTGCTGATGTATGACTGGAAAAAGTTACTTATTGCATCACATTATGTTAACAATCGCACACAAAAACTTGAATCTCAAAACTATGCGTATTTTGCAAATTCAGTGCTTTTTTCCAAGTTAACCTTAAAACTTAGAGTACTTTTTTTCTTGGGCTAGTTGAAATTTTCTCAGGCAAGTAGACATTTAACAACGTTTGCCCAATGGGCAAGTTGTCAAAAAAGTTAATTTTGATCCCTGATATAATATTAATACATCACTCTTTGTCTTTCAGCAGTATACAGCATATAGTTTATCTAAAGCACAAGTACTACCACTAGGGACGGGCATTTCAGAATAGTAGGCTATTCCAGAATTATTCCAAATAGCTAAAACCGAATCCAGAATACCAAATCCTATTCTGGCTTAAATTAACTTAATTAGCTGAAAGTGAACAACCAGTCAATCACCACCGATATTCAGAAAAAATTATTCAACATTTTGGTTAATTAAAGCAGTGCTTTATTGCAGTGCATGGCATTGAGTGCTTCTAAATGTTCACCACTTAATTGCATTCTTAATTCGTTCACAGTCAAGCCTGCACTGGAGAAGCACTTATTGAAAAAAGCTGATGGTGCAGAAATGCAAAGGTTGCTTCAAATAAGAAAGTTGAAAATTTGGGACCACAATTTCATGGTTGGAGTTTTGGAGAGCCCCATTTGGGAAAACTTTTTTTCATATTTGCCTACCCTGAAAATTTCATGTGTCCAGCGTGAGTGGTTAAACAGTTTGAATTTTGGAGGGTCCGTTTCAGGGAAACCCCCATTGTGGCACACCCAATTTTTGTTATGTTTAGTTTATTTTTGATATGTACTCATTTCAAAAATTTGATTCATCTAGCTCTAATGGTGTAAAATTTCAAAATTTTGGAGGACTCGATTGAGGGGGATCTCCCAACCTGGCATCCTTGATTTCTGTCACACACTAGTCCTCTCTGATATACTCAATCGCTCAAACTTTGAATACAGTGCGTTTAGCGGTTTAAAAGTAGATAGCGCAGAAGAAAACAAAACAAAAAAAAAAAAAAAGTAGATAACGCAGAAGAAAACAAAACAAGAAAAAAATTTTCTATCAGCAATCAGTATGCGTCAACTATCAAGTGATCATGCTTTAAATCTGTAAAATCAAAATTTATTTATTTTTTGATAAGGAAATGCAGATCAACATTTTAAAATTATTTTGTGATTGCGCATCTTGGAAAAAAATTCGCAGTTAAAGCGCAACAAATATTAGATTTACCGATTCCCAAACGCAAATTGCACAAGCGCTGAATAAAAAGGCATAAAGCACAATGCAAATTGCGCAAGTGCTGAAAAAAAAGGCAAAGAGCGCAACGCAAATTGTGCAAGAGTAGGGTTGTAAATTTGGGACCAGTTTATACAATCCCGGGATCGGGATTTCCCGGTATTTTAGACTTATAATCCCGGGATTATTCGGGATTGAGCAAATAATTAAAAAAAGTAGTGTGGAAAGAACAAAAACCTTTTTATTTCTTGTAATATTGACGCTGAAATATAAGAGCATCTAGAGTGGCATCATTCATTTGGCTCCTGATTTTGTTAGCAAAATAGCCAAGGGCAGAAAAGGCCCTTTCGGCCTCAACTGATGTGGGCTTAATAGTTTTAAGAGCAGTAAACAACCTTTCAAGATTTTCAGGCCTTCTTTTGTTTCCATACTGTTTCCATCAGCAACTTTATCGAGTGTAGAAAATAGTAACTTCATTTAGTCTCTGAGACTCTGACTCCGCTCATGTAGAGCAGCATGCCAGGAAAAGGGTTTTGCGCCAAGAATATGACTGTAATAATCGCAATGTCGGATATCTTACAACTTCAAGATGGTCATCGTATCCAATTTTATAAATTCCGAAAATAAAGAATAGTGCAAATAACAGGTCGTAAATTTACGAAATACAAGTTTGGCGCATCTAGCTAACCCTTGCGGTGCACCATTTGAGAAACGCTGAGCTAGGGTACGCAAAACTTAATTCTGTACTTTAGAATTGTAACATTACATGATGCTCACTTCCGTAGGCTGACATTAAACGGTCAATCAGGGGTATACTAAATTTAATAAGTCCCGGGATTTCTAGACATATAATCCCGGGATTGGGATTGGAAAAAATACCCCAAATCCCGGGAATTCAGGATCGGGATTTCCCGGGATTACAACCCTATGCAAGAGCTGAAAAAAAAGGCACAGCGAGCAACGCAAATTGCGCATTTGCACAACTTGCACAATTTGCAAACTATTTTGCGAAACGCCCACCTCTGTAAAAGACTTACTAATAGAAATTAAAAGGTTGTTCTATTAATATCCTTACTGATTAAGCATACATTGAATACCAAAGTTCATCTTTTCACTGAAAAAAAATCTTTTTTTTTGGTCAAATGCCAGAATTATTCAGTTATTTCAAAAAAATTGGTGGTTATTGTAATGTCTGTTATGATTTCAAGCACTACTTTATAAATGCTAACATAAACTTTGCAAAACTATTTTGGCCATTCACTAAAACTTCAAGTCGATGACCAATAAATGTCCCAAAAATTACAAAGTAAAAAAATGCTTAATATAAAACCCTCCAGACAAAATTTTTAGACTTATGGTTATGGGCAGTGTTCCCACCAGTGGCACATCCAGGGAGGGTTTCGGGGTCAACCCCCCCCCTTTTTGGAACTCAAAAAACAACATAGTTTTGTTGATATAACGTAGTTTGTATCACTTCGCCTTATTTACTTTTCACTAAATAATCACTTAACTTGTGGTTAATCTCATAAGATATTGTTTTAGGACTGTAATTTGATCCTGCCAGATATTTACCAAGCAATGGAGATTTTTGCATTTGTTTCAACTACAATATTGCTTCTGCAGTGTTTTAAGTACAAGACGAATATATCGTTTAACTATGTGTATTTGTCGTATCCATTGAATAGTGGATATTTTACCCAATCATAAACTTCTGAGCAGAACGGAGCTTGACACTAAAAAAAGACAGACGCCATTTAGTGAAAAAAGTTGTCCTCGTGTAAAAGAACCTACTAAGCCAAATGCACTTTTGCAAAATAAAGCTAACAAATCCGCTGTTTGAAGACGAAAACCACAACTAAATTACATGCAAATGTCAAGATTTTTATTCTGCAAACATATTCAAGAATTTAAAAGCAGCTTTTAATAGCATCAGAGCTATCATTTCCAAATGATTTTTTCTATGTTTTTGCATTAACCTTACAGCAGTTTCGGTAATTTTGTAGCATCATACGTCATAATACCAACCCATTGTCGATTTCAGTGAAGTCGACCTCAATATATACCATCGCATTTTAGTTTTTCTGTATTTCAGCGTAGAAACGTTCAATCTAAAACAGCATTTTTCAAGACTACTCATTACTCAAAGAGTGTGAAAATTATAGCTCCAACGCTAATGAAATCTATTTTGAAATTCTGTGCCACTAACAAGCTTTTTGAATTATAAAAAGTATTGATTTTAAAAAATTTAAGCCAAATTTGCGATCTTTTAGCATTTAAACATATTTTGGACTTGATTAGTAAGTGTGAGGAGGCTGATTGGACTAAGCAAACTAAATTCTTTGAAACTCTTCCAAATCTTAATAATTTAGCTTTTTGTAATTGCTCGAAAATCATTTAAAACGTCATCCAAATGGCATCAAAGAAAAATTTTACTCTGAAAAATTGTAAGAATTGCCAAGTGGCTGAGGGCTTTGCCCCCAGGTCCTTATCTTAGTAATTTAGCTTTTTCCAATTGCTCTAAAAACATGTAAAACGTCATCCATAGGGCTATTTTTTTCTGAAAAATTGCAAGAATTGCTCCGCGTCTAGGGGCTTCACCCCCAGGTTCCCATCTTGGAAATTTAGCCTTTTCTAATTGCTCTAAAACGTGCAAAACGTCATCCAAATGGCTACTTTTTTTCTGAACAATTGCAAGAATTGCCCAGGCCCCCATAAAGGTAAACTGTTATCTTGCAAGCAATCTTCACAACCAACAACTTTCAAAATTGTTATTACAAGGTTTTTGAATAAGCAAATGTTGTAACGATGCAACTATCACCGCGAAACCCTGTTAGACTATAACTAAATTAACTACAATTGGGTACTGGTAACGTTTTAAAAAATTCAACCCCCCCTTTAAAAATTTCTGGTTGCACCCCTGGTTCCCACTAAGTTTTCACCTCCAACGTAAATGCCGGAAAAGGTGCTAAACCATTCTGCAGCCTTTGCAAAATGCCATAGCTTAGTCTCACTGACACCGTCAATTTACCAAAGCAACAATCTAAAAAAAAAAGGTCATTGCGCTGCAAACCTGATACTTTTCTGTTTCTGCAATTTTGAGAAACAATCTCCTAGAGGGAACACTGGTTCTGGGCTACTTTATTGTACTACATTATTTTGCTTTATGCTTGTTTCACAAAAATTACTGGCAGCACCAAAAGTGGATATACCAAGTGATCAGAAGTTAAAGGTAGAACCTGTCGACATAGCCTGATCTATTTTCATTAAAACTTCTATACTATTACCAAAGCAATAAATGAAATTAAGTGATAGCAATTACGACATAAAAAAGAGTACAAGTGCATTGGTAATAAACAACAAAAAAAATGTCAGCAAAAATCTCCAAAGTGCAATCTCACAAATTAAGCTGACCTTAATCTGTAATGTGATACTATTGCACAATTTACTGTAAATTTTATAACTTTCATAAGCGAAAAATATGTGATGAAGACTTACATCATCAGCTTTTGGCCATTTTAAAAATTTGCTTCCACGAAAAAGTCGTTTTGGAATTTCCGGTTTTTCAACCGAAAAGCAAGGCACAACTGTCTCTGCTCCCGCCATTTTTCCAATTTATTAGAAGTCCAATATAAATTTATTGATCAACATTATTATTACACCCTAAATCTGAAACAAGCAACTGGCGTGATTAAACAATACTAGAGTTGCCAAGTCCTAAAAGTTGTTCTAAACAGGCTTAGTCTAATAGGCCTCATAGAGTTAGGCAATGTTTCCTCTTAGGTTTTGGTAAGTCGGCATGTGCTCAAAAAATCAGCGATTTTTCTATAGTAAACAGTGGAAAATCCAATGAGTCGGCATGCATCCAGTAAAATTGCTGATTCGCTGATTAAAATCGGCCAAATTGTTACAGAGGGGTTAGGGCAATGGGGTTGAAATTGGTGTTGCCAACTAAGCTAAGCCAGTTTAAGTGTTTAGAATATATTTTTGACAATATATACCACCTGCATGCTGTCAACAATTTGTTTTATTTTAGAATTCAACATTAGAAATATAGTAGCATTTACACTAACTTAGAAACTGCGTAATGTTTGCTTACAACAACCTGTTTTCTATAGCAGATAGGCTACAATATTGACCTGCTGATTGTTGACTTTTGACAGGGCAGCTAACTCAATCAATTTTTATTAGAGTTCAGCTTATTTTAACAAGTCCGAGTTCTCTAATAATTTAACATATTTTCCAGACTATAACTGATAAGGTGCTCCCCAAAAACTTTTTTACGATAAAATTTCATAAGGGCAGCTTATACTCAGGTACACCTTATGTATGGAAAAAGCAATAAAATGTCACAATTTATTAAGTTATCTTTCCTTTTTTACTTGTTTTACAGCAATTAACCTTTAATCAAAATACACGCATCTTATACTATGGAAAAAAAAAACGAATTTTATGAATTATTTGGGTGTGCATCTTTATAACCTGATGTGCCTTATAGCCTGGAAAATATGATAATTTTTTCAGTTCAAGTTCAGCAAAAACGACAAGTTTTTTGAGTTCGCGTTTAGCAGTTTAGGCTGACACAATACTGCATCAAGACTACTTTTAGATTTAATTGCTTGCTTTTTGTATACATGATTCAGATTTATTTATTTACCAATACATCAAATTTCAACATACAACTGAAAAATGCAAAAAGTTGGGAGATAGCAAAAAGACCATGATGCTGTTTTTCTAGGTTACCACGGCATAAACAAATGAACAACTATCTCAATTTACATGCCATGATCAACAAAAATATTTCTTTACGACAATTTTTTATTCAATAAATTATTTTTAATGAACTGAATTCAAGCAGTTTTAGACTTTTGATTTAGTAAGAGTTTAAGGGCCTATTATTCTTGAGAAACAGTTTTACTCAAAGCTCAGAAAAATTGTTGTTTCAAGTTCAGCAAAACGACAACAGCAAAACGACAAAAGTTTTTTCGAGTTTAAAGCTTTACTTTAAACAATTTTTTACAAAAAAATAAGCAAGTTACCAATGCTGAATGACAGACTACAAGAACAAGCCCTTTTCTATCGAAGATAGGTGACAATATTGACCGGTTGAGCACTGACTCAATGACTCTTGACTAGTTAGCTGCCTAACAAATTTTTCCACAAAAACAAGCAAATTACATAACAAAAAATATGTTGATTTAACAAAAACAAGCATAAGTGGATAAATATTATCAAAATGAATAACAATAGTTGTCTTTAAGGCTTGGGGGTTAAATTAAAATAGGAAGTGGCTATTTTGCCTCTAGAGGCAAAATAGTGTTTTTCCTCTGTTTGAGTTAGAGTTTGGGTTAGAGTTAGGGTTGGGATTAGGGTTAGGATTAGGGTTAGAGTTTGGGTTAGGATTAGGCTTAGGGCTATTATGGCACTTGCGGCAAAATAGCAGTTAGGACTATTTTGCCTCCAAATGGGGGCCAGGGGCGGCACTCCCTCAGGTCTGACACTCAAGGGGGCAAAATATGTCTGGCCCCCAAGGTTGTTTGGCAAGTAATACCCACTTGCAGACTTGGTACTCAAAAAGTTAGATGTAATCAAGAAATCCAAAATTCCGAACAGAGATTGAACCAGAATGCAGAAAAGACCTTTTTTTGGTCTTCACCTGAATTTGGGGGCAAAATTCTGGACTGAGATAGAATTATTATGCTTAACCAAACTTTGCAAAAAATTTTGCCCCTTCAGAATTTGCTTAATCAACAAAAAATCAACGCCTATGGATCCAATCCAATTGAAACCCGAAAATGTTGGACAAAATGTCAATGAAAAAACATCCCAAATCTGAAATAAGCCGACAGCATAGGTACAGTAACAAATTAAAACATTTAAAGTAAATTTGAATACCCCGACAATATCAAAAGCTATAGGTAATATCAAGAACTGAGATAGTGAGAATAGAGAATGTACATGACTGATGATATATGGTAATAGTGCAATACTAATAGACTAGCTCATGCATGAACAGATGACAAACTCTATCCAATTTCTGCAATAACTCATAACAGCATAATGCAGTCTATTGATTCGATATTTTGTTCTGTTTTGCATAGCAGACACATCAGATTTAGGCTACTATGCTACCGGTACTTGTACTAAGGCTTCAGGCTTAGGCAAATACGGTAGGCTGCTTTAGACTTACTGCAGTAGCCTACCAGAACTTAACCGTTGACTTTGATTTTTGATGATGATGATGATGATTTTCGCATGTTAATATGCCATGCAGTTTGATGACTGGAGCAGTAAGTACTTGACCTAAAGTCTTTTTTACTGCCTATCAAATAAATTTATCTAGCTTATTTTGCCGGCACCTAAGCTGGGTCAGTAGGCTAGGCCTAGTAGCGTATCTCCATGTCCAAACTGAAAACTGCATTTTCTTTCATAAAATTGTCATTTTGATTTCAATTCTATTGCGTCATTTTGTACTCGCTTTGCACCACCAGTAACAATTTACATTTCACAACTGTTCAAGCTGCAGGTTGTAAATGCAGCAACAACCTTACAGCTTAGCATTAAGAAATAGGAGACAACAAGCTAAAGAAACGCAAACTAGCCTAGATCTGAACGGTCTGAAAGTGCAAAAACTCAAAATATTGTTTTAACAAAGGTTGACACATTACTGTACGAAGACTTAGTCCTACCAAGACTACAGTCGTTATGCTGAAAATATTGTGTTTACATTTTCGCAATTGCCATCACTTCTTTTTGCCACTTTGCTTTTTGCTAACTCTTGCGCCACGCCGTCCAAATTATTTAGAATCAATGAATCAATCAATCAAGTTTGTTTTTTTTATGCAACACAGCCACCATTAGTAGTTGTAGTAGCAGTTTATTAGTAACAAAAGTTTAACACACAAGTCAGAGGTCACATTCGAAACACAAGGAGCACCGAATAACTCTAAGGTTTCCTAGTCGAGATGCTCCTTGTTAATATCCACAATACATTACCACACAAAGACGTAATATAATGATGAACTACAGCGAATAGTACAATAACATAGTACATAACATAAGCTGCAATGCAACTGTTTTAAGCAACCATGCAAAGCAAAGATTAATGTTAGCTGATTATTCCCACCTAAAAATGAGTTTAGATTGGGCAACGCAAAGTAATCTTTGCTAGTGATCGTGGCGGTTATCTTTGGTCGGGGCGGTTATCTTTGATATCGCTCATACTGTCATTGACCTCTTGCAATTGGTGGTGCCAGCATAGACTGTTTATTACCTTAGTAGACAGGAGATTAATAGTTTGGTTCTTTTTTTTCTTCACGGTTCACTTGTCCTAGAAAATGCAGATTTGCATAATTAGAGTGACTTTTTCTTCACGGTTCATTTGTTCTCCGAATATATCCAATTAAATCAGTCGAATACCGTAATACAAGTGACCACAAGATGCCTTCGCAGCAAGAGCAAACTTTTTTCTTTAGTGTTTTTTTTCTTTTTCTCCGCGTGTCTGTTTCTAGTCTAATAAATACCCTATGGCCAGTAGCGTAGCCAGGGGGGGGCGGGGGGGCTCGAGCCCCCCATTGGCTTGTGAAGTATGCAAAATCGCACCTTTTTGGTGTTTTTGAGGTCGATTTTTGGTGAAAAATTGAAAATAGCCCCCCTCAAACGTTTGGATTTCCGAGTTGGGCCGAACAAGCAGTCTCAAAATCGGCGAAGACCTTTTTTTTTTTTTTTGGAGACCACCTGATTTCGGGCGAAAAAAAGCTTTGAATTTGAGATTTCGGCCGAAAATTCAGTCTCAAAATCGGCGAAGACCTTTTTTTTTATTTTTATTTTTGGAGACCACCTGATTTTGGGCAGAAAAAACCTTTGAATTTCCGAGGTTTCCGAGAAATTTCGTCTCAATTTTCGTGCAAACCGTGTGAAACTGATTCAAGATCAATGAAAATTCGGGTCAAGGTTGTTTGCACACTTCTCACTCTTTCAAAATAGTCCCCCCCCCCCTTTTCCAAATCCTGGCTACGCGCCTGCCTACGGCAGTACCGTCGCGAGAGCAACCGAAGCGATGGGGCACTAGCCCAAAAGTGGAGGGAGCTCTAAAACAAACTGAACTTTTCCACATAAAAACTGATATTTTACGACTACGAATTAGCCTATGTGCTATTTTAACAATTTTGCATTTGTTTCTAAAAAAAATGTATCTATGCGACCGGAAGCATTTCTTCGCTCGCTTCATATCCGGCATATAACCGCTTGCAAAATCTATCTGCAGCAGTGAATGCAACCAGAAGCGCAACCAGGATTTTGCTAAGAGGGAGAGGGCTGGAACCAAAAGCATTTTTTTTTTTTGCACAAAAATTGACCAATTTAGACCCCGTATTGAACAAACTGATGCAATTCAAGCGTATCATGGAGGGTGTCTGGGGGGTAGAGACTCCAGCCGCTGGGAGATTTTTTGGTTTTGCAGCGAAAATATCAGTTTTAACGCAAACTTAATCATATTTCGCAAGTTTTTGAAGCCATGTGAATAACTAACTAAGCTAAAATTTAGAAGTCATTTAAATAATTAAATTGCCCAACTCCTTCTGCCCCCCTTATATTTCACGTCAAGTCCAAAGCATGTTTAAACGCTTGTATTATGGAGTAAATCTTCTAAATGACATGGCTTTGGGAGTGCCAAAGCCCCTTTAGCCCAGGCCCGGCACCACGGGGGGCATTCCGGGGCTGTTCCCCCCCAAATGACTGCTTGTGCCCTCCCAAACGAAAATTGTGCCCCACCAAGCGAGGACTGTGCCCCGAAGAAATTAACAAGCTTGGGGCTACTGGAGTGCAAATCGAGGCCCAAATTGGTGCTTTTCACCGATATTTTCGAGTTTTGTGGCCTGACATCGGATTTCATGACATTTTTGGGATGAAGACCTTTTTTTTTTTTGGAGATGACCTGTTTTCGGCCGGAAAAAAAGTTTGAATTTCTGATTTCAGTCGGAAAATCTCTCCGGTCTGCACCTTGTTTATTTGATCCAGACTGGGATAAATTTCTCGTGCCCCCGTGCCCCTCTCGAATTCACATAAATAAACTCCTCGTGTCCCCCCCAAATTTATTTCTGCCCCCCCAGTCACGCTATCCTGGCGCCGGGCCTGCTTTAGCCTCTTCCCGTGGTTGCGCCACTGATTGCGACCTAAAAAAGCCTAAGTGAGCCAAAACAAAAGCAGCTGGTCTTTTTTAAAAATTTTTTCACGTTTTTTTTCAGGTCATAATCACTAATTTCAGGGCATAATCGCTGACAAAGTACCGGTAACAATTCTGTAGGCTTACATCTCTCTTCCGCGACACATCCACAATAAACGCGTGTTAATAAGACGGATTATCAGTGTTGGGACTATTGCCACTTTCACGAGTCCGAGTGCGAGTCCTTAAGCTACGAGTCCGAGTCCGAGTTTGAGTCCACCAAAACTCAAGATCACGAGTCCGAGTGCGAGTCCGAAGGCCACGAGTCCGAGTACGAGTCCGAGTCTACCAAAACTGAAGATCACGAGTCCACCAAAACTGAAGATTTTAAATTTCACTTTCCGTTCAAGTTCGAAAATTTGAACGGAAAGTGAAATTTAAAATTTGGCCAAAGTTATTTCAATATGGATAAACGCTTTCAGAAATTCCGCAAGAAGACGTTTGTGCAACGTTTCTGCAAGCGTTGCACAGTCTTCTAACTAGGCCCTTTACACTCAGAAAAAAGTTGCATAATTTTGCAAGAGCTCTCGCAAATACAATTTAGTCGTCTACTTCGGCCTTAATTTAAACAAACGAGTTTGCAAAACTCCTCATGACTGAGAAAGGCGAAATTCGAGGTTTTCCTTCTTTTATACCTGTATATTTTATTCAGCCAGTTCAATTTTGACAAAGTTTTTTCAGTAAAAGTAAGAGAGTGACGTCACATGGAACCCTCTAGCATTGTAGTTTGAATTTGCAAAGAATTTTGTAAGTTATTGGAACGACCGGAGTTCGCGTCGAGTGTTTCTTTATTTTTACTCGGCCATTTTCCAACTAATGAGTGCGAAATTTCAGACTTTTGCTTATAACTCGAGAACGATTTGGTCTAGCTACATGAAATTTTGACAGCAGTTTGAGACTATTGATCTGCATGTTCGCATCAAATTTTGAGGCAATTGGTTACGTGAATTTGATTTTAGGTCCCAAAAACCGCCCCGCAAGTTTGGTGTAAAAAGCGGTCTCATTCAAAAACGGCTTAAGTTCGACACGAAATATTTCACGCGGTTATATGTCTTAAGCTACCTTTTCATCCCAACTAACTCACTTTCGGCCGCGATGAGATTTTTTTCTTTTCTTTCTTTTGTTTTTCTTCCTAAATCTTGTACACTCTTCTTCTCCTAAACCACAAATCATCGAAATCTAATTTTTTTGCAAAGTTGTTGAGTTGTACACGCAATTTTGTCTCCCGAAATATTTTAACCAATCACTCGGAAACCCCCCCAAAATCAGGCCCAAAAACTGAATTTTTTGAAAATAAACAAAATGAAAACCGCTCAAACTAAAGCGCAAGTTCTTTTGATATCAGCAGATACTTAACAGACAAATATTTTGACATACTTTGGGGGGTGCCACCCCTACGGGGATCCCCCAAAATGGACCCCCAAAAATCAATTTTTTGAACAGCTTAACTTAATTAGGGTGACAGTGTTTTTTAATATCAGTAGATATTTAACACACAAATATTTTGACATAATTTGGGGGTACCAATCTCCCCGGGGACTCCCCCAAAATGGACCCTACAAAAATGAATTTTTTGAACAGCTCAAGCTAGGGAGCTAGTTTTTTTATGATATCAGCAGCTACTTAACAAACAAATATTTTGACATAGTTTGGGGGTGCCATCTCTGGGGACCCACAAAAATCAATTTTTTGAATGGCTTAAGCTATAGGGCGCTTGTTTTTTTTGAAATCTGTAGATTTTTGTGTCGGTTGTTCAAAGGGGTTGCTACTCAGAGAGCTCCCATCTAGTTTTTTACTGCAGTTAATTATTTTTCGGGATATCACATTAAGAAAATAATTTTAAACAAATCAAATCTTTCATTATACTCGTTGTTCCCTTTTCAATTTTTGTTTTATACTTGTTGTATTACGCCGAAGTGCGCAAAGAGTTGGCACGGCCCATCTCTGCGTTATTGCGGCCTGGGCAACACAGCTCCTTTCGAAAAAATGTCGCAACGGCGGAGAGCCGTTGGCAACAGTGTGTCAAATTTCACAGGCCCAAGATTTAAACTTCGGACCTCCCGCTCCAGAGACGCACGCGTTACCGCCCAACCAGCAAAAGAGCTTATTTCAGTAGATTTGTCACAGCGTCCAATAAAAAGTAGAGCTTTATTAGAACTTTTACGTTGCGTATTAATCAGTTAATCGACGAAAGCGTGCAAAAAAGTATTATCTTTTCGGAAACTGGGCAGACTGGTGGTGTAGTATTGCATTCGATTAATACTGAGGGAACCAAACTTAAGTAGCCTACGTTTTTCTCAGTAGTTTGACTAGTTTTGGAAGTAACCTAAAGCCAAAAGTCGACCAGCTGAAGCTAAAAAATAGAAGGACCGTCATAATTTTCATCAGTTTAGAGACAAGGGTTGAGGATCATTAAGTTTGCGATCAAGCGCGCAACCAGATTTTGCTGGGGAGGCTTTGAATTTGTTGGGTTATATAAACCCTTAAATTTTGGGGTTATATTTTTAAGTGATTTTGAGAAGGGGGGCTGAAGGCCCTTTAGCCCCTCCTGATTGCGCCACTTGTCGCCATGGTTTGGTATCTTTTGTCGTTTCATAACTAATAGGCTAGAATTGTTATTTTTATTTCAGAAGAAAAACCTTAATTTTAAACACATTTGTCATAATCTGTACAAAATTTAGTGCATGCATTATGCAATTTTTGTTTTTATGGTTTATAAATAATTTGAAAAATGAAAGAATAGGTTTTTGCTGAATTGGCTGTGTACACCTGTTCATGTTTTAACCAACTAATTCACCAACAGAAAGAATTTTTTTTACAAAAACCTTAGAAAATTCAGACCTAACCCAAGCCCATACACAGAAAAAGTTAAACAGCACTGCACTGCTGAGTAATCAAAAAACACCTAATACTTCATCATCTGGATACGGTAATTTTTGTTAGTCACATCAGTAATTTTTTGGATGCAAGCTGATTCTTTTTAACTTTTCATTCTCCATTGTAACATTAAGGAATCAGGTGCAAAATTTAACATAACTTAACACAGACAAAACTTATTATCTCCCTTCAACACCTGCGAATACTTGAATAGTGAATACCTTCCAAGAATTTTTCAGCCATGCGATATCTTGAGCACATAATTATTTTACCTACCGACATTTTACATACCGGCAAATGTGATCAAACCAATGACACCAAAACGCTAAAAAAATGCGGTTGCCAAACTACAAAACCAAATTCAATTATTTTCGTTTTGATTTTGGTAAGAAATCTCTCCCTGCCAAAGATGATGCATTGCTTGTCACATTTATATTTTGTTAATATATTAGCTCGGTAATAAGACATTACTCTAAGATATTCAACAGAAAATCACGAGTCCGAGTCCTCTCAAATTCCACGAGTCCGAGTCACATGGGCACGAGTCCGAGTCCTTAAAAAGTGGCCTCGAGTCCGACTCGAGTCCGGACTCGAACTCGAGTCTTCCCAACACTGCGGATTATTGCGTCAGATTTATGTACAGTAATTGGTGGTGGTGGTGGTGCTATCCGACCCCTTTCGAGGGATGGGGGCGCGGAGGAACTCCGCAGAGACCCAAGAATTGTCTTGGACAGCAATTGGTTGCCAACAATTTCGCAAAGATTGGAGAAAACTTCAAACAAGAATTATGTTGTTTAAATGTTATTATTTCTTTTCCATTAATGTTTGTTGTCTGGTCGTTGCGTCATGTTCCAAAAACGTATTTTGAATAAACCAAACTGGGAGTACAAGCAGTCGTTAGGGGGGCACGGCCTCCCTGCCCCCCTCCCCCAGTAGCGACGGCACTGGTTTATTGTGCCAGGGAGCATTACAAAGGTGCAAATTACACGTTGGTTCGCACCCGGTCGCAACGTATTTTAACACTCACAATGGAGATTGTGCAGTCTCTTTTGATGCCCAGGCGTAACCTCAGCACGAAAAAGTCGGTGATGTTAACTCCGAGTCGGTAGGTAGTAGCTAAAAATAACTTCGTCTGACAATACGCATATATCAGTTTAATTGCCACCGTGAAGCTGCGGCGTCTACAAGCTATTTGTGCTATTACATCCTCAGTGGCGTCGCTAGGGGGGCGGCCCGCCCCGGGTGTCACCATTTTGTAATACCAGTCAAACAGAAAAGAAAACATGTTTAATATCATTGGAAATGCTTAGCACTCTAAAATTAACTAAAAAATGATTTAAAGCCCCTTTTGAAAAAATTATTTAGAGGGGCGAGCCCTAATTTGCAGAAATATAACTCACAAATTAGTAAAAACCTTTAAAAATTGCCAAATTACGAAATACATTTGATCGCTTGTTGAAACATGCTGAATGTAGGTTTCATGAAAAAAATATATAAGCTCAGGAATATGGGAGGGGGTGGCTATTCAGTAGGCCTGTTAGTTCAATACCAAGCACTTCAACACAAATATCGTTCCATTAGCCCCCCTCCCCAATCATTGTTCCCTATTAAATATAGACAATATGGATTACTCCTTGTGAGTTTTGAACCTGTAGCGTTGCTAGGGGGGAATACAGCCTTTCCCTGGCCCCCATTGGACAGCCGGCCAAAATGCAGAATAAAGAAAATACCACGTTTTTAGCACTTCTGAGACCATCTTTTGTATTGGAATAGACTCAAAAAATGATTTAAAGCTTGTTTTGAAACATTCATTTACGAGGAAGAGCTAATTTATCAAAAACAAAACTCATAAATCAGAAAAACAACTTTGAAAATGGCCAAAATTGTCTTTTGATTTGATCGCTTATCGAAATATGCTGTTGTTTCTATACTTTCCTGAACATAGGTTTTATCAAAAAATGAAATGTAGGCTAAGATGAGAAATAGGGGAGAGGGGCGATTCAGAATTAGTCAATTACCAATAACTTCTCTCCAACTTCCTTCCATTACCCCCCTAATTATATCTTTCTCTATAAAATATAGACGAAAAAGAGTACTCCTTCAGAGTTTTGTTGAACTCTAGTATAAGATTTCATGATTTATCAGCTTGTAAATAAAAGAACTGAAATTCTGGCAATAGCTACCACCCACATCGCTCATTTTTGCAACTAGCATTATCATGTTTTTACACTGCTAATTTGTATGCCACGTTTTAATAGCATTAAGCTTTATCAAAATAGGCTCAAAATTACGTTAGGTTTTGTAAAAAATAGACAAAATTTTCGAGCGCTGGGGGCTCCGCCCCCAGACCCCCGAGAAAGCCCCCTCCCCATTGCAGATTTCTGGCAACGCGCTTGAGTGTAATCATGTTTTTGCACTGCTAATTTTTATGCCTCCAGAATTCTCCCTGAAGCCAGATTTTAAAAGCATTAACTTTTATCAAAATAAGGCTAAAATTAAGTTATTTTTGCAAAAAAAAATAAATTTTTTTGAGCGCTGAGGGCCCCGCACCCAGACCCCCCAATGGTATCCGGCGGATAGGGCCGAGCTTCCAGACCCCAGAAAGAGCCCCTCCTCACTGCAGATTTCTCGATACTCGCCAGATATTAAACGTGTGATGTGATATTAAACGCGCATACTTCCAAGTTGTAGAATCTTACAATGAGAAGTTCTTGTGTTAGCCAAATAACAACCGCTGTGTACAGTAACGAAGTAGCACCGCCATCTTTAAAATATAACCTTTTGCGGCCTACTATACATTAATACACATTACCTACTATACATTCTTTAAAATATAACCTATGAAAGGTGACACCACGAAACTCCGCCTCGGGTGTCACCATCCCTAGCGACGCCACTGTACGTCATAATGTTTCGTTAGTTTGCTCTTGCTGCTATGGTCTGTGCTTTTCATTCTCGGTTTTTATGAGTAAACTGCAGACAATAAATTAACTAGCTTTTACTTGTTGTAACTGCAAGCGTGAGGAGTTGGATGGACCGTTGCAAAGCAACACAGCAACAATAGGCCTATACAGCAAAAAGTAGGGAAATGCATCGCCTAAAAATATAAAAAGCAACAGCAATTTCAGAGCAGATTTGGCCTACCAGTCACGGTAGTTGAAAATTTTTTATTTGTAATAATTTAATAGCCCGAACAAGTAAAAACAAATAGTTTTATTTTGCTTTCTTGAAATTAATTTATTTCCTGCAAATCATGCAGCCGTGACGTAACGCAGTTCATAAACCTATCAATGCGACAAATTAGTTCCAGTGCCTTCAGTCTCAATTAAAATAAATTGAGCAAATACCAAACCAAAAAAAATCAACATAAATAGTAACGAAACGATTCGATTTTGCGAGTTTCATTAAAAGTTTTTGAAACTGATGTAAACGTTAAAACGTCATATTGCGATACAGATTTCAAACGATGTACGAGGGGTGCATGAAAAGTGTTAAGTATCAAAAAAACTAAATCACCAGGGTATCATAGTAATTGAATACTTTCAGAAGGGCCACACAGTGACTGGACACCATTATTCTGGACAATCGAAGCGTCTACGGAAAGCAATCAAAGAAAAAAGGCCAAGGAAGCGCACAATAGGAATCCTCTTCCACCAAGACAATGCACCAGCTCACATCTCCGTGGTTTTCCATGGCAACAATTCACGATTGCGGATTTGAACTTGCCCCCATCCACTTTATTTGCCTGACCTGGCCCCCTCTGCCTTTCATCTTTTCCAACGAATGAAAAAAGCCTTGGCTGGTTGCCATTTTGCCAGCGATGACGTCATAATTGCAGTCGAGGAGTTTTTTGAGTTTCAAGCAAAAGAGTCGTTCTACGCGGGGATAAAAGCGATTCAGCACCGTGGGAGTAAGTGTTCAGCCCTTGAAGGGAACTATGTTGAAAAATAAATGATTATAAATCTCAAATTCCTTTTAGTTTTTCTGATGCTTAAAACTTTTCATACACCCCTCGTACCTCCTCTTTCCACTAATAAACAGCCTAAACCTGCGCGAGGATAAAAAAAAGCTCAAAGCAACCATAGACGTCGGCAAGGGGGGGTGGGGCAGGGGAGGGCCATGCCCCCCCTGGATTTTCAAACACTCTCTCTTAAACCTCCCAAATTTCAAAAATTCTTCCATTTTGAGTAGTTAAAACTGGCTTTATTCTTATTGGCCTACCTCTAAAAATTTTTCTGCCGACGCCCTTGAAAGCTACAGCAAAAGAGACATGATGACACCGTTACGGAACAAATGATTAATTCTTTAAACATCTGCTACAAAAACTTGACACTTGAGATAGGGTAAATTCACAACCAATAAACTACTACAATCTCTGCATGACGCTCAGCAATTAAAGAGTAGACTAAACTGTGAAGCGGTTAAAAAACCTCACATCATGATATTCGTCGGCATGTGAATGCTTGACTCGAAGACCACGTGGTTTCTTTGCTGCCTGCAGGCCAAAGTAACTTGGTAACTAAAGATGAAGACCTCGCTACACCTTCCTGATTAAAGAAAGTACAAAGTAAGCAAATCATATACGACTTTTTCAGCTCTGTTGTGCCAGTTTACTTTTCTTGAGGCTGGCTGGAATTTTTAAACTTGTTAAAAATGGCTTTGTACTTTTGAGTTAATAAGTCAGTTGATTCTTCAGATTTCATTGCAGCTGTTAGTGGGGTATCTTGAGTCCCGATGTGAAATAAATCGAATACCGGAAGGTTACTAAAATGAAAGTAATGGCTATGTAACAAATAATCGAATATGAAAATAATCGAATATTCGAAGGTTACTAAGATGAAAATAATGGTTATGTAATAAATTTGCTTGATCAAAAAGACTAAAAAAGGTTAGATCAAAAAATGTGTAAAATAATAATTTTCGATAAAGAAAAAAAAATTTTTTTCAATTAGTTTCATAATTCAACTTTCAAAATAAAACTTCGGTGAAGAGGTGTAAATTCATTTAAACCACAAAGCGCATATCAGCAGAAATTTTATTCCAGAAAGCATTTTTATTTTATTTGAAACGTTTTCGGCACATTTTCTAAATGGCTTTCTTCAGCAAATTAAAAAGCAGTTCACAGTAACTTTGAAATTTAGAAATGAAAGATTATCAAAATATTGTCAACAAAATACAAATGTTACGAAATAACGACCACTATAATTTCATACATTTAATATTGTGACGTATATATAAGTTACACCTTTTTCATAGTAAAATCAAATCAGGAAAAAAAGAGAAAAACCAAGCAACACTGTCATTATCTGTCATCAAGCAACACTGTCAACACCGTAAAATAACAATACTGTATATGGTACAATGTAGACAATAGGCACATAAAATAAATTTAAAAAAAGTTTAAAACATATTCAAAAAAAAAAGAGCAACCATTGGCGCATAATTGTGAATACAATCTTGGGGTTAGCTTTTTTATCCAAAATGCTAACCCCAAAATGCCTCCTGTATTTTGGTTTCATATTCATTGTGGTATGAATATGAAACATGTATTTTGGTTTCGTATTCATTGGTTTTTCTCTTTTTTTTTCTGACTTGATTTACTATGAAAAAGCTGTAACGTATACATACGTCACAATATTAAATGTATGAAATTATAGTGGTCTTTATATTGCAGCATTTGTGTTTTGCTAACAATATTTTGATAATTATTCATTTCTACATTTTTAAGTTACTGTGAACTGCTTTTTAATATGCTGAAGAGCTTTTTAATTTTTAATTCATTTAGAAAATGTGCCGAAAACGTTTCAAATAAAATAAAAATGCTTTCTGGAATTAAATTTCTGCTGATATGCGCGTTATGGTTCAACTGTTAAAAGTTATTTTAAATTTTGAAAAATATTTAAAAGGCTGTATTCAATACCATGATTTTTTTTCAAATATCTCTTTAATGAATTTTTAGTCTGCTCCAATCAATTTTTTAATAACAACTAAAGAAGACATACTTGGGTTAAACCCAATTTATTAAATTTTAATTTTGTTAGTGTTTTAGTGTATGATTTTCAAAATATTTTCAGGCTAGTATTTTAGCCATTTTTCAGCAATAACTATTGATGATACGAAAGTTGAGTCAGCTCTTCATCTTTGCCATAGTTCAATTCAGTTCTTGAAGTTAAAGGGGAACTCCGGCCTAGCGAGGCTATATATAAAATACATCACAAAATTCTAAGACTTTTGCAAAAAAACGAACTCGCTACGTTTTATAGTTTTGATGAAATCCGCAAAAAACTGCGTGAACCGCATGTCTGATGACGTAGGTGTGTACTTTACTTCTCGCTCATAGTCACTAATCTCAGGCCTAAAAATTGCAAGTAGGTTGAATATTTTAGCAAAGAATGCAATACAAGCGCTTTTGCTTACGAGTTTTTAGTCTTAACCAGCAATTTTATGTCCAAACAATAAAATGTACAGATACAATACAGTACACACCTACGTCATTAGACTTGTGGTTCACGCAGTTTTTTGCGGATTTCATCAAAACTATAAAACGTAGCGAGTTCGTTTTTTTTGCAAAAGTCTCAGAATTTTGAGGTGTATTTTATGATATATAGCCTCGCTAGGCTGGAGTTCCCTTTTAACGAACATTCAGTCAATAAAACATCCTATTTAATCAAACTTACCCATTTGCTACAAAGTCTAGCGAATCTTCATCTAAAAGATTTTTCCATAAAAGTGACTTAGAAAAATCCGTAGTCCCCAAATAAACCATGTTTATAAGATTAAGAGCTTCCGCAGTAGTGACACCAAGTGACGGACACATGTTCAGGCAGCCGTATATCGTAGTTTCAATCACTTTCGGATTAGCCCACACAATGCAGTCTAAAAAGTACTGTATATACCGTTTTAGCAATTACGCGTTACTTAAGGCTAGACATGCCAACCTTTTAAACCACAAATTAAAAAGTAAACGAACCACTGCATGAGCTACACCAGTACACCACATGCCTATCATGATAGCCTACCTACAAAATATAGCAGTTTAGTAAAGCAGCTGTTTCAAGGAATATCACCTCTCGTCATCAAGTTAGCTTGGTAAGCTTATCAACTCTCGAATGACTGCTGTGTCACATTTTAGCAACTTGCAACAATTATTAAAGTCGACCCATCAAACAAAGATAATAACTGTTCATTTTAGTCATGTTAGGTTGCATGAAAAAAGGTGAAAATGAATATTTTTGTTTTACATTTTTTTTAAATAATACATGATTAAAATCTACGATGGAAATTAAAATACCATAAATCAGCGGACTCTAGCACCAAATTTTTAACTCAAGCAGCTGGACCAATATTAGCAGCGTCTGATATCTTCGGGAACATTTTTATGCTTTTAATGGTCAATGCTCTGACAGATCGACATATTGAGTTTAAGAAAAGGTGGCTCGGAAGGACAAGCCAGCACAACAACTGCAAACACATTCCGTGGTTTCGGAGGTGAATATCAAGAAGGTATGGCACCTCTACAATTTCGCAAAAACTTTCTCGTTTAGGATCGCGTATTCGTACTTTTACGAAATTCGAATAAAGTCTAATTCCTACTCAGGGTTCAGGGAGTGAAAGCATTAAACTTGAAAGTATTAAAAATTAAGATAATCAGAAAAACATTGCTTAATCCAATAAAAGTTTAGTCAATTTAGTGAACTGCGAAAAAAAAAAGATGAACGGCACAAAATTGCATTCACTCAACAAATCATAACCTACATACAATTCACAGTCACCACAAGCTCACGTTAGAAATTCAACAAAAGTTAATTTTGATTATATATAAAATCAACAATGACACATGGTGTTGTGAAATATAAGCGAGTGACGTATTATGAAGCAGTTTTCTTACCTGTTTGGTGCGAGTGGCTGAGAGGAAATGTGACGTCGGCAATTACCTCCTTTTTCAACGCAGTCACTACGTCATCGCCCAAGCACCATGGTTTAGCTGCGTTGTTTATTGACCACGTATAATCGATCTTCGTGATGCCATTGTGACGTAGCAATTGCTTCAACCTAAAATTGACTTGCGCTGCTAAATAGTTTAATTTAATTAGGAAATTTAAAGTTTGCACATTTTGAAATTTTTTGAAGGCAGTACATCTTAGACTAAAAATGTCTTAGGCTGTCATTTTAAATGAATACGAACGGGATAACGGGATTCCAACTCAACACCTCCTCAATTAATAAGGTCAATTTGGTATCGAAGTCGCATATTAAATTCCATAATATTATTTTTTACTTTAAACAGCACAATAATTTCAATTTGTTCAAAGGCCTGCAAATTCGGGTCCACGACTTTTCTGCGCGCCCATTTCGGAACGGCCCTTTTCGGCACGGCCCTTTTCGGCACCAATATTCTGTGCTTTTTACTAACACTAACCCAAAGCCCTAACCCAAACCCTAAATAAGTGAACTGTCAAAGAGCAGGCACCGAATTGGCACCGAAACAATTTGTGCAGAAAACGTACGGCAACGAAATAGGTGGCGCCGAAATGGTCGCACCGAAAAGACGTGATCCCTGCAAATTCTTGTCCGGCTTGAATCTATTATTGATAAATTTTTAATTCGCCACGATGTTTTCTTTTATGCTTGTCAGGCGCGAAGCCAGAAATCTGCAATGAGGGGAGGCTGTTATAGGGGTCTGGGGCTAAAAAAAAGGTCTACACCTAAATTGGAACTATTTTATATCCGAATTCATTGACGAGTAAAAATAAATCAAAAAAGGTCTTTACCTAAAATTGGAACGGTTTGTGTATCCGAAGTCCATTGAACGTTTTAATTAGATCATTTTTGAGTCTATTCCAGTGCAAAAATCAATCTCAAAAGTGCCAAAAATGTGGTATTTTTCAAATTCTACATTTTGGTCGGCAGGCCAATGGGGAGGCTATAGCCCCACCACGCTCCCCCCCCCCCCTGGCTACGCTACTGATGTTTGTTATGAACTAAATTGAGTAATTATTGTGCATCTAAAAGGTAATTCTTCTTCTGACAGCGGCAAAAAATCAATGCTGACTCAACAGTCCGAGTTTGATTCTCAAAGACAGCACACAGAACAACTAGCACAGAGTAAAAAGAAAGATTTGATTAAATAAAAAACTAGCAAAATGACAGCATACCTAGGCAGTCCGATCCCAGTGACATAGCTGCAAATGATGCATTTGTCAGATATGCGTCCCACAATGCTCTCAGCAACTGCAGTGACCTGCGATGGGAGACAGCAAAGAAACACAACGTTGCACTCAGATACCACGAGTTGATTGTCGAATATACAACTAATTCCAGCATCATGAAAAGAAGCTGAAATGGAAAACAATGTCAAAACTACTCACGACATAAAATTAAGCTGGGCGAAGTGGCAGCCAAACTATTTAGTTTATCCAAGCCTACTAAATTACGCTGTTGACAGTTTATATATAATAATGCATACTGTTGTATGTTTAAGGAGTCGTTAATTTTCAACAACCCCACCCAACCAGACACCCTGAAACTAAAAGCTTACTTTTAAAATGTATTTATTTTTTCAAAATATGGTCTATGCTTTTGCCTACTCACAGCCAAGACTTGCTGATTTTTTTTTGTGACAATAATTTTTTGAGTATCTACAACATTATTTCACCCATAGGTAAATATTATTCTAAATAAAATGAAATGTCTATGCAAATATATTTTTATATAATAGGGAAAAACTAAATAATTGTTATTAACAAAAAAATGTTGGTTGACTAACAAAGCAGGCTTGGTCTTCTTGTAGAAATCATGATTTCTTCAGTTTTGACATCAGAAAATGCTAGTAAACTTGATACGATTTGCTTTCCTAATCTTCCGCAGCCAATGATTCCAACTTTAATTGGATTTCTGGGGACAGTTTGCTTGAAAAATTTAATTGTTTTCTTATTAATTGGATTTCTCATCTCAGAAAGAATTTGTCTGCAAAACAAGCAAAAAAATTAAGTTTACACACACATTGTGCTATAGTACTAACATATAAAACAATGCAAGCTTTGAAAAAATGCAAATGTACTATAAGTAAGCAATTAAACATTTTGCATCATAAATAACAAATCTGTATTATAAACAAATAATTAAACAAATGATGAGCAACTTCAAAAAAGCCTTCTTTTAAAATAATGTCATAGCAATCTTCACTAAATAAAATCCACCAAAATTTACCTTAATTCATTGAAAGTTGACACAATATAAACAGCATAAGCACAAGATGTGACACTGAAGCAATGATGCCTTACTCGTAAGGGCAAATATTGCAATTCTTCAGGTGATAAGGCTGTTTCAAAATTCAACGATGAAAGATCACTTGTCATATCATTTACATTTTCAGAGTCTGGCTGTCCATGAGTACTTAAACGCTTTTGCAAACTCATATTTATTCAAGTTTTATTAGTTGAGCATTAATGAAAATAACACCATTAACTGATACAGTAAAAATCAGGTTTTACAAATTACATTAGTATTGCTTTTCTTCTAAAGCAAATTTCTGTAATTGTAATTACATTTTATTTACCAAGTTACTTTGGTCAGGAAGTAGCACGAGGCCCTTTCGGTTTTTGAGCTAGCAGCTACCAGTCTACACATGAAGTAGAAGCTTCACACCGTCCCTTTTTATTGCACAACGTCAAGCCAGGAAGGTGTGAATACCAATTTTTATAGTCCTTGGTTTGACTAGACCAGGAATTGAGCCCCAAATTTAATGTTTGAGTAGCAGACTTTCTATCCACTCAATCAGTGATCAATCAATCTTATCAACTGATATCAGATTTGACAATTTGAGGATCTTTTGAAGAATATAGGTAATTAGGATTAAGATTTAAAATTCAAGTTCCCAAAATTTACAGATAAGCTACAGTATGTTCAGTTTATTGAAGTACTAAAGTACAGATCATATGCTTATGATTTAGATAGCCTACTGTAAATAGTAAAGCTATGTCTTACAATAATCGGGAAATCATGTCACCAGTATTCCCTACAAGCAGAAAAAAGTGCGAAATTTTTCCCGACATTTTCTCACTGAATTTTTACGAAATTCCGGCGTTTTTTCTCATGCCAAAAAATCAGCATTCTTGTTTCCCGAAAAAAAATGTAGACAGCTGTGGTTCATGGCGCCTCGCTCTTGTACATCGCACGAAGCACGTAGAAAACTTGCAGAAATCTGACGAAGAACCCTCTTTTTTTTGGAGATCAACATAAAATCGGAGAAAAAGATGCTTCCGTCAGAGCGATGACCTTTTTTTTTGCTTGAGATCACATTAAAAAGATGACTCTGTCAGCACGATGGCCAGAAAATTTTTCAAACAGACAAACAGATCGCATTTCCACATTGAGTTCAGAACCTCTGCACTATTTCCAGCATTTTCGCAGGAGATGAAAACTTAGAGGGAACACTGCATGTCACAAAACTTGCAATTGAAGTACTGCATGCTAGCCTCTTTTACGCTACTGGTGCTGCAATCTTATTTTGATTTACATCGGTAAACAGCCTGAAAAACATCTAATATGGTGAAGTAACTGATCAAAAACTTAATTAGGCCAGTGTACCAGTATTTCTTTAAACAACTTAGGCATAAGTTACAATATGAATATAGGAAAAGGCTTGGCACACATTCCATGCATGTACGCTAGAGCTTTGATGCACTGTGCAGCTGTTTAATAGCAATCTAAGGCACACATTACATGCATGTACGCAAAATCTAACCCTAACCCTGATCAACATAAAAATTTCAGGTTACCTAAAAAACAAGTTAGGTAACCAAAAATCTTTATTCATTTAAGGAAAAAGCTGTGCACAGATTCTATGTGCTAAGTCACCTTGTACAGTATATCTGCAACAGTCAATAGGTAGACTACACTATCTCAGAGCTTACATTTGGCTGGTCTGCTAATTTTCTCTTATTATTATGTCACTGTTGGCTGTATAAATTCTAATGGGCTTAGTGCTATATAAATTCTAATGGGCTACTCGACCTGTAGATTATTATGCTGTACAAGTGTACTACAAGTGGCAGACTTTCTACATTTCCTTCGGACCCTTCCTGCTTCCACAGTCCAAGCAGTCTCTCTGTAAATCTTAGAAACTTGAAAACTGACCACTGCCAATTAAACTGGTATATCTTAGTTCTTCCTCTTTGATCTTTGAATTATTACAGCAATTTTAACCATACTTCCACACTGCTTTTTTTAAGCTGTAAAATTGAGAACTTACGGCATTCACTCTTGTCTTTTCAGTTTTGGTGAGTTGTTTCATTTGTCAGTTTGTTGACAATTTTTAAGTTTTGTTGTGTTGTTTATTGTGTTAACAGTGGCTATTTTGCCTCTAGAGGCAAAATAGTGTTTTTCTTCTGTTTGGGTTAGGGTTAGGGCTAGGGTTGGGATTAGGCTTAGGGCTATTTTGGCACTTGCGGCAAAATAGCCATTAGGACTATTTTGCCTCCAATTGGCAAAATAACACCGGCCTTTTTTTAGTTATAATGTGGCTGCATACCTACAATAGATGACTGTGCTTAGTCTTCTCTCATGCCTAAATAAATTGAATTGATCTGTTTATTTCAAGCACTTTTGTTTTACTTCTAGTGTTGTAATCGAATTCTGAATCTGAGGAATCACCAAAATGCAACTAACAGAGTGATACTCAAAATTTAACTTATTTCGCTGATGTTTCTTGAAATGTTTTAAATACATCTGGTGTCCTGCAACTGCACTTAATTTCTGATTTCTTCCCTTTTGCACTAAATTTTGTTCAGTTGTACTGGTACTTATAGCCTAATGCACTGAACTCCCAGCACGCATATTACTTGCTAATTGCTTACTGGTACCGGTACCAAATACCAACCTATGCCATACATATTGGATCATTGCAAACAAATAGAAAGCTTTAAAGGCTTTCCCAAAAGCCAACATACCATATACCAAGCGCAGCTTACTGTCCTACACACGCAGATAGAAGCCCTGAGCCCGATCTGTGTCAGACCAAACCTCCCAGTCCATTTTCATTCTGCAAAGCTGCATATGTTCCTGTGGTAACCAAAAAGGCAAAAAAGGGTCCCTAAATTTATCAAATCCATTCCAAGACTAAAGACTCTCCGCAATCTCTGGTTCTCAAGTTTATCAATTTCGCTTTAACCTTTAACTAAAGAAAAAAAACAAAAAAACTTCAAGACCCTAAAATAAACCATTAACTAAAGTGTCTAATTTTGAATACAACGGGGTCATTTTCAAAATACAATTTTTGTAAGACACATTATAGTTTGTTCGATACTGATCATCATCATACTCCCAAGTTTAATGGTTTAATTCCAAAACACCTCATCAAACGTACACGATTTTTTTCAAAATCAATAACAAGCCATGCAGTGAATACTGAATTGAATAAAAGGTTTGAACACATCTAATTCGAACCAAATAAGCACTCTAAACATTTTTCGTCAAAATTGCAGTGAATGACAGAGATTTGAAAATCCCCTTTACGGTTGACTAATGTCGTAGGCGTTTGTCGTGATGTCACAAAGGTTAATTTTGGTCATTTTTGGTTCCTTCTCGTTTGTTGAGATTACTCGAAAGCGTTTCGGCGAAGTCACAACAGCAGCAGTAGGCTACTGAGCATGGTAACATTTTGAAACTGAAGAGCAAGAAAAAATTCTTGTCCCAGAGCCTTTTTTTGTGTGAAAAATTTAATCAGTTGAGCAGTTTATAGTCTGATTTTCATATTGCGTAGAATTTTCAATCAAAGAATTACATGTTGGAAGTTGTTACAGTACTTGTAGGGTAGGACTAGGCTACCCTAAACATAACTTTTTGGTCATCTCTTATACGGAGGTGGAGTCCTCGAGGACACGTTTTCAAGTTCCAAAAATTGCCCTGTCCTCAGCTCAAGGACAGCACTAGGCCTATTTTTTGAATGCTTAAAATTTTGTAGATCGGCTAAAAAATGTTTTTCTAGACCGTTTTTTTTAAAGATCAACCCAAAAAAAATTTTTAAGACCTTTTTTTCTTATGAAAACACTTGCATTTGTGTCCTTGTTTCTTGGCCTTGGCCTCGAGCATTCCTGTCCTTGGCCTTGGTCTTGAGCCTTATGTCCTCGACTCCACCTCTGCTCTTTTTAAAAACAGAAAATGTGAAAGGTCATTTTCATGATTAAACAATTTAAGTACAATTTTAGGGCTGTTTGCCAGTGCTGCTGTTCAGTGCTGAGGGTAATTTGTTATTGTAATTACATTTCATTCACCAAGTTACCTTGGCCAGGAGACAGCGAAGGGACCTTTCGGTCTTCAAGTCAAGCTGCCACCTGTCCACCACACAGGTGTCAAGCAGGGAAGCTGTGAATACCAATTTTTATACCAGTAGTCTTTGGTTTGACCTAACCAGGAATTGAACCAGAGTCTATCGCTTCAGTATCAGACACTCTATCCACTTGACCACTAATCGGTACTTAAGGCTTGGCCTACCAACTTTTTTTGCCAAAGTAGGCCTCCAACTATGATTTAGCCTTGCTACCGGTATTACAGATTAATTACCATATCATGCATTGCAATTTTGTTGGACCCAATCTCAGTAAGAGCATTGGTAAAGTCTTTAGTATGCAACTAAATATTGGTGAAAACTTTCGTCTTCGCCTAAAACCAAAAATTGACTAAAAAAAATGCAACGGTAGGCTATTTTGGAAAAGGTTGTTTTGCTTTAGCCACTACAAAACCAGGGTATGGAATGGAAATTTTGGTATGGAAGATGCCAGAATGGAATGGAAGACAATCTGATGATGCAATGGTCTGATGATGCAATGGCTACACTGTTGGCTATCTTCACAGCCGAATTACCCTTTTAATTTGTTGATAATTATTAGCTGCTAAACACTTCTGCTTGTTTTTAGTTATCACTATCCGTATATGTAGATATATTTTTCTGTAAATGCCATGAGCAAAATCCAATTTGGAATTGGTATGAAGTATGGTATGGAAGATTGTCTTCCATTCCATTCTGGCATCTTCCATACCATACTTCATACCAATTCCAAATTGGATTTTGCTCATGGCATTTACAGAAAAATATATCTATATATACGGATAGTGATAACTAAAAACAAGCAGAAGTGTTTAGCAGCTAATAATTATCAACAAATTAAAAGGGTAATTCGGCTGTGAAGATAGCCAACAGTGTAGCCATTGCATCATCAGATCATAGAATAGGCCTATGTTCATTGCAATTTGACGCTGACTGGCTTAGGTTTTGTTTTAAAAATGATAATTTGCCTAGTGCCCAGTGCCGTCGCCAGAGCAAACAAAGTGAGGGGGTGCTAAAATAGACTGAACTTTTGCATATTAAAACTGATCTTGTACAGCTGCAAAATATGTGCAATTTTAGAATTCTGTAATATTATCTAAAAAAGATACATTTAAGTTCGGTAGCGTTTCTTAGCTCTTTTCGTTTTCGGCCCGTAATCACTTAAAAAGTCTATCTACAGCAGTGACTGAGACCTAAACAACTTGAGTGTACTCTAAAAAACAAAAACAGCTGGTCTTTTAAAAACGAAATAAACGATTTTTATGGTCTACGTTTCTACTCTCTAACTCACCCATAACAGATAAACAGGTGTGCATCCAAGATTTTGCTAATGGAGGAGGCTTGAAAGTTTTTGTTGTTTAAAAAATGTCTCGATTAGTGGCAAGCTAAGCAAAGTGGTGCACATCAATCATCTTATATAGAGGGGTTGGGGGAGAAGCCCCTGTCGCTGGGCGAATTTTTTTGATTTTTCAAGAAAAAATAGCTATTTCAATTCCATTTGGATCATATTTCACGCGTTTTTAAAGCTAATTAAAAGAATTAAATTGCTAAGATCCAGAAGCCAGTAGAAAAATTAAATTTCCCAATCCATTCAGTCCTACTTTTACTTACACTCCAATTCAAAAACATGTTTAAACGCTTTTATTTTAGGGTTAAAATTTTAGGTGGTTTGCTGTGGTGGGAGATGAAGCCCATTTTGCTTTTATAGTTGCACCACTATATCCATAAATGCTTAGAGGGCTATTGTGCATCCCAACCCTTGGTTTGAGCAACACTGGCTTGGGCTTTGAATATTTTGAATTGAAAACGATACAAACATTCATGGTTTTAAAATTGGTGTGACTACAGTAGCTTAATTACTTAATAACCTATTAGGTTTAGAGGTATAAACTTTGGATGTTAAATCTGGTCTTTGAAAGTTGAAAATTGAACCAGTAAACTTTTGGTAGTTGAAAGCTTCAATATTAGTTACCGCTAATGTAGGTAACTTTAGTCAAGTAGGAAGGATTAAATGTTATTCTTCCTTTTAGTATTATTGTCCGCACTTTTCTTGTTGTTACAATATGTTCCCAAAAAAGTATTTTTAGTAAATTGAAATGGGGAGCAATGCTCGTCTGGCCCTCGTAGCGACGACACTAAATTTGCCAAGTAACAAAAACTTCTTCCATTTTAACAAAGAATTGTATTTACTTTATTTTTATCCTCGATGGAGCTTAATTCTTTGTTGTTTTTTTTGCGTTTAAGTTTTTTTGCGGTATTTTATTGAAATGTTTTTGGCAGTTTGGTTATGCCGAATGTCGTAGTTGGTGTGATTACAAACTTGCAATCATTAAACTCTGCTATATGCATGCCAGTAAACCTATTGTCTGTTGATTAAGGGATTGATATTTTCATGCTGAGTGAATTTTTGTAGCAGCTCTGAGCTCATTGCGATAGTGCTTCAAATATGAGATGGGATGCATCGTACCATACTGCTTCCTTTGCAAGCGATTACTTGCAAAGGTATGCTCAACGTTGCAAAAGTACAATACAAATTACGTTTATCTTGGTATGGAAGTATGAAATGGAATATGGAAGAAAATTTTATCATGGAATGGAAGATTTTTAGTATGGAATGGAAGAAAATTGCCAGTATGGAATATGGAAAAATCGCCTTGCATTCCATACCATGCCCTGTACAAACCCACCTCTGACCTACTTCCTGACCATTCTTGATGGTAGCCTAGTTGAGGATAGAGCCTACTAACAAACAGGCTTGTTTGTTTAGGACAGCAGAACTGCTTATGTAATGTGACCTTTGCAAAAATTAGAAAAAGGTTGAACTTTTTCAATTTTTTTATGGTCATAAATTTTAATCAATGATTTTTTGTGGCAAAATAGCAAAGGTGGCAAAGCGCAGTTAGAATCACAAAGTGCAACTTCCACAACCTCCACAATTGTGAAAGTTGGATTGCGCTTTAATGTTTTATTTTGAAACATTGAGGAAGTTAAGTTGTGGACTGAAGTTTCTAAAATTTGTTGTGCTTTAATTATGCTGCGCTTAGAAAATTTTTGTAGGTTAATAGCACAATTCTGTACATTGCATTTAATTTTGTACCGTTTCGATCGTGATATTGATAAATGTCGGCCTTCTTTAGCAAATTGTTAACTCTTTTTACATCTAAAATCGCAAAAAATGCATTATTTGCATTGTATTGTGAAATTTTGATTACCGAAGTTGAGTTGCGCTTTAACTTGGTACAAAATTGCCATTCTGCAATTGCAGAATTGCGCTGCGCTTCAACTAAATCAAAAAGTTCTTTGTAGAAGTTGCATTGCACTTCAGAAATTAAAAAAATTAATTGTGCATTTTTGCACTGCGCTTTTACTGGTTGAAAAGATTGTTGCACTGCACTTTTGATACAATATTATTTGTTCCCGCCTCTGCAAAATAGCCACTGCCTAAAACTTAAATAACTGAAAAAAAAAAAACGTGTAGGCTGGTTGTCCAAGATATTGGTATAAAATGTAGTCTATAAATTGAAGCTAATCTATAAATTATTTCATGCCTAGGCCCAATTTATAGATTTAATGGTAGCTGTTGTGTATGTAATTTCTGATCAATGATTTAGCCTAATTTTTGTGTGGTCATACTCATATGTTAAATCAAAGAACATCAAGATGTTTGGTGTTCCTGGCTTTACAGAACTAGCCTGTTAGCTAATAAGAGTTAAAATACTCGTAGTTAAAAGACCACTTTCACTGTTGAGAAATTACCATATTTCTTTGAGTATAATACGCAGCAGTGTTCCTTTTAAGTTTTTGGTGAGTGTCCAATTTTCTTTAAAACAAGTGTGACCAAAGCTGTAAAAAGACATCTTTGTGCCCTAACTTAGGTACCAGTTTGGTATTAAAGCACCAAATATCAGAGCCTAATTCTGCAAATTTGTTGACTTTTCTAACCCTATGTTTATCATATTGCTAAAAATTGTTTCGCCTTATTTCAAGAAATCGCAAAATAGCTGTTGAAAATCGTCTTAGAGGGAACACTTCTGACTTAGGTGTAGTATCATTCAATGGCTTAGATTGCTTTTATTTCTTTACATAAGGCTACGTTATTTCCTTACATCGATATCTGATATACCATATGGCTTAGTGTAAATAAGGCGCACTAAATTAAATACAACTTACAAAGCTTCAAAAACTATAGTAAAGCTCTAAATTACTCTGAATTAAATTGTGAAGAGATTATAGCCTGAGCCATATAACAGTATAAGGTGCACGTTCATTTTTTTTTGGAAATTTTGAATCTTTAAGTTTGTTTATGGTTTGAAAAATATGATACCGGTATTCTATGATAATTAATGCATAAATTTTTTGTCAATAAGCTACTTGCAAACTGCTTATTGATAGTATGTAAGTTTAAACTTAACCAGTATATTCCAGCATCCAATTATTTTTTACTTATGGCACTTTTTTACAGGTTTAAGATAAAAGCACCATGTTTTTCTTGAATGAGTGCAAAAATAGCTTATAGTACTTAGTAACTTGAAATTTTGCTAGGCTGATTTGACAAGAAATTAATCATTTACTAATGTCATTAACAATTTTGGATAAAGTTGAATTTTTGTGTAATCACCTTATTTTTCAATTGGAAATAAATGAAGAAAAGCTATACTTAAAATGTATCAAAAAACTTAATTCCTTGAATCCTCGTTCTTTGGTTAATTTGAGCAAGTCTATATCACTTGTCAATATTATTTCAGTAGAACATGGTCCTGATGTATGGAAAGTTGATACTAAGGTGAAGTCCCTTTTAGAATGCAATATGAAAAGTTTACTTAACCGAAACACTTCAAAATGTCATTGCCTCACGATTAACACATATCATATCACTACAAATAAACACAGAAGGATTCAATCTTTCAAGCTTCAAACGTTTTTTGAAAAGAATGTTGCTGGTTGTTTTGAACTTATCGACCATAAAATACTACATAGTTTAGACAAGAATAAAATTCAGCGTCCAAAGCGTCTATTGGTATTTGTAAATCCTTTTGGTGGCCACAAAAAAGCTGTGCCTGTGTACGAAAATGTAGCTGCACCCATATTCAAACTTGCTAGAGTAGAGGTGACTAAAGTTGTCACAGAACATAGAAATCATGCAAGAGACTATGTGCAAAGTGCCAATCTTTCTGAATTTGATGGAATAGTTGCTGTTGGTGGTGATGGTATGGCCAATGAACTGATCAATGGAGTTTTGATGGCTGCACAAACTACCAATGGCATATCTCTTGATGATGATTCAGAATCACTGTGTACAAGACCACCAAAGTATATGCCTGCTCAAATTAAGCTTGGGCTTATTCCTGCTGGTTCTACTAATTGTTTGAGTTATGTAACTCAAGGAAATGATGATCCACAATCGGCAACTATTCAGATTATTAGTGGGGAGAGTCACCTTTTGGATGTTTGTTCTATACATGATGATTTTGGAAAGTTTGTAAGATTTTCATTTTCAATGACCTCATACGGATTCTTTGGCCAAGTCCTTCGAAAGAGTGAGAATATGAGAAAACTAGGACCAAGACGCTACGATGTTGCAGGAGTGAACACGTTTGCTCAAATGAAGCCCTACTCCAGTGAGGTAACCTATTTTTTAAGTTCTCCAGAAAATCCAGTAAAAGTGTCCAAAGATAACACTCGATGTCGATTTCCATGTGAGACTTGCTCCAAGGCTCCTACTTCTTTCTCAGCTTCATCAGTCCCAATTGATGCAATAGGAGTAAATTTAGAGGAAGAAGATGCTAAGAAAGCAATTGATTACACCAGCAACAATGGTCATGTGCTGGGCTCAGCAATTCAGCTAAACTCAAAGCAAGCCGATGGTCATGTGCTAAGGTCAGCAATTCAACAAATCTCAAAAGATGCCAGTGGTCTTTCACCATCAGCGTCACATCTCAATAGAGAAAAGGTAAACAGTTTAGGTGTATTGATAAAGACTGCTTCATTTTAAAAGTTGCTTTTCTGCTTTCAACCCTGCCAAGTGCATGAAAATCATTGCTGCATAGATTTAGACTATGTGTGGTATCATTAGCAACATTCGAGGATTTTCACTTTTTACTAAAATGTTAGAATTAAACAATTGTTACTTTCATGTTTCAAATACTTTTTTGTTTCTCATTGTTTTAAATTGTGCCTATATGACTCTGTAATACAAATATTGAGAGAGGCGAAGACAAAGGTCTTAGTCAAGAAATTTGCAAACCGAGAGTGCTCAAACCACTTGGTGAAGTTTAAAATTAATAGCCTACTGAATACTAACCCCTTTTGTAAATAAGAAAATGTGCTATCCTGTTTTGTGGTTAAAGAAGTTTACATCTACCAGTAAATTTTTGCCAAATACTAAAAGCCGCGAATCAGTGTTCCCACTGAGCCAATTTTATTCAGCGAATTAGCGGTTTGTTGGAACAATGTTAAGAAGAGCTTAAGAAAATTCAACAAATTTGTGAAAATATGACACTAGGTATGCTTGAATGTCGAACTGATACAAAATCTTGAGCACATTAACAGTCTTTAAGTGCTTTCATCTCGGTTGTTTCAAAAAAATTCGGGCTCTGGCCGATTAGTTAGAGGGAACACTGTTGCAAATACTGTACATATCAGCACATCTCAAATTTAAAATATCAAAATCAACAAAATTGAACAGTTTTCAAGAATCCTAAAATTAATGCAGTGGCGCACTCATGGGGGGTTTCGGGGGTCAAACCCCCCTTTTGGAACTCAAAAAAACAACATGGTTTTGTTGATATAACGCAGTTTGTAGCACTTTGCTGTATTATTTAATTTTTGCTATAATCGCTTTAGTTGTTGTTAATCACTTAAGGTGTTGTTTTAGGATGTAATTGCATGTGTAATTAAGCATGGTATTAACCCAGCAATTGAAATGTTTGCATTTGTCTCACCTATTACAGATAATTTTGCTGACAGAAACATTATGTTATTATTTGCGTTTGATATATCCATGAATATTGAATAATGGATATATTATACACGAAAATAGACTTTTGAGCAGAACAGAGCTTGACATTAAAAAGGATAAGCAGCCATTTAATGAAAAAAGTCGCTCTTGTTTGAGAAAAAAACTACTTAGCCAAATGCACTTTTGCAGAAAAAAAGCAAACAATCCACTGTTTGAAGATGAAAGCCACAACAAAATTTCATGCAACCGTCTAGATTTTTATTCTGCAACCGTATTCAGGAATTTAAAAACACTTTTAATAGTGTTGGAGCTATCATTTCCAATTAATTTTTTTCATGTTTTTGCATTAACTCTATAGTATTTTAGGTGATTTTTGAAGCATCATACGTCATAATTACAATCCATTGTCTATTTCAATGTAATCAACCTCTACGTACACTACCGCATTTTAGTTTTTCTTCATTCTAGCGTAGATTCATGAAGAATGCTGGACGAAAACGTTTAACCTAAACAGCCTTTTTCAAGGCTATCCATTTCTCAAAGAGTGGAAATGATAGCTCCGACGCTATTAAAAGCTATTTTCACGTTCTTTACCAATAACGATCTTTTTCAATTTAAAGACACATTCACTTAAAAGATTTAAGCCAAATACACAGTCTTTCAGCATTTAAATGTACTGTATTAATTTTTTGATCAGTAAGTATCCAGGGGCCTAATAGGACTAAGCAATATTCTTTCAAAATTTTCCAAATCGTAATAATTTAGCTTTTTTAATTACTCTAAACGTGCAAAATGTTATCCAAGTAGCGTTAAAATGGCTATTTTTTTTCTGAAAAAATTGTAAGAATTGCCCAGCAGCTGAGGGCTTTGCCCCCAGGCCCCCATTGTGGTAACTTGTTCTCTTGCACACAATCTTCACAACCAACAACTTTCAAAATCGTTGTTACAGGGTTTCTGGATAAATGTAACAAAAGGAACAGATGTAACAAAAAGCAACTATTACCGCGAAACCTGTTTCACTATAATAGCATTCATTTTCACTAATAGTTGAAATAGTGTAAATTAACTACAATTGGGTTCGGGTTGGTCTTTTGAAAAAGGTAAAACCCCCCTTTAAAAATTTCTGGGTGCGCCCCTAAATTAATAGTAAGGTGTTGCAGTTACATCACTGCTCACTGCATAGGTCATGCGTGTAAGCATTAGCTTGCCATTGTTTTTATTGTGTAACTGCTGTAAAAGAACATTCAATACTCGTCTATTCGCCTATGCAGATTTTTTGTTTGCAGGTGACGAAAGGAAAATTTATGATGATCAATTCTGCTATGAATGCTTGTTTTTGTGCCAAATGTCCCATTGGTCTTTCACCATCTGCTCATTTAGCAGATGGATATCTTGATTTGATATTACTAAGCTGCACTTCCAAAGCTGAACTTTTCAGGTATTTGCTGTCACACACGGGTAAGGCAAACCGATTTGATTTTCGATTTGTTGAGGTTCACAGAGTTCAAGGTTTTCGGCACAAGGCTTTAACTGAAAACAGCCAAGCTACAAGTCACCAATCTGGCATTGTGAGTTTGGCTGATGAAACGAACCACAATGCCTCTGATAAGCCAGTGCATAGCTGCTGGAACACAGATGGCGAAATTATTGATAATCCAAATATCATTTTGTGGGCTCACCGTGGACTCATAAATCTCTTTGCCAGAGGGGTGGAATAATTTATTTCAAAATTTTAAGAGCAATACTGTGAATTATGCAAGTTGTCTAATAGCTTAATTCAAAAGGTGCTTATCTTTTGAACTTAACCAATTTTTATCTTGTTTCATTCGCATAGTTTTTACCAGCACATCCTTCATTATTACACAGTACTGCACTTTTTAGTTTAAGTATTTTGTTCTAACTTTTGCTAGTTCGGTTGGTGTTTTGGAATTGTGTTTTTTGCTTTTGTTATGCTTAGCAGATATTGAGGGCTTTGCAGTCGTTGTTAATAGCCGTATGATATGTCTCTTATTTTTAGCTGCAGCGTAACTTGTTCTGTGTAGAGCAACAATGTATCATAGTTAACAAACTAACTACATACTTGTGTGTTACTGCAATGGTTTCGATACTGGCAGCCTGAAACTTATGAAGCATCCAGTAGCTCTAGTTGGCGAGCAATATCTGAATTGAGTAATGAGTATCATAATTGCTTTTTGGCTTTGTTGCTATCAAGTACTGTAGTTATCATCCACCTTGTTTGTTTAGCCAAAACCAAATTAATGTTAATTTTTTTTTTAATTCATTGACAGGTAGAATTGATACAACTTATGTGTATATGTTTTAAGTTTCTACCTTTGGTTTAACTAATTCAAAATCTGATATTAGTGTGTTTTTATAAATATGCCCTGTGCCGAGTATTGTTTTTGTGGAACTAGAGTTAGCAATTTGAGCATTGTAAAGCCGTAGTACTGTATGCAACATAGTTCCGTGTTTCGAAAATTCCTTTTATTTTTATCAGCTCTTCAACTGCTGTGATTTCCTGTGCTTTGATGTGTTTAGCATCGGTTCGTTCGTTTTAGAGTAGCGTAACTACAGTACTCAGTTAACATGATTGGGTCTTATGAAAGTACTGCTTTGCAGCCACTCGAAGCCCTTTTTGATGTTCCGTTACTAACTGAAATGCGAATTAGGGTGATCCTCTACTGCTTTTAATGAACCTATACTTTTATACAGGGTGAATGCAGTAGCACGCTATCAGCCAATCATATCAGCAAACTAATGTTCATGCATCGTTATGCATAAGCATTAAAATTAACCAAAATCGTGCTTCGTGCTATCTCCATTAATTTCTACATTATCGCTTCGAATTTGCCACTCGCCACGAAATCGCCCAAGTCTCCTGTTTTGACGTTCTAATGGAGATTCTCCGTGTTTATTTTACTGTGTCACTCGCTTAATGTGCAACACAGTCGAACTGTTTCATTTCATCGTTAATGGCGCCAGCTTGAATGGCAGACAACGAAATATATACTAGCTAATATTGCTATAGAATGACATAATGGCAGTGGCGCGGCTTTATTGTTGAAGCTTCCGGCTGATGTTCGATTCTCGAACTAGCAATAATTTTTATCTTTCTCCTCTCATTGTGTCGTTGCGGTCTACCCGTCGTCGTTGTACAGATTGACGACTAACTCGCAAATTAAATGTACAAAGTACTCTGTGTTGGTATGGTAAAACATACATAATCAGAGAGTTCTTGTTTCTTACGGAATACTGGTGAATGAAAGCGTATGATAACGCTAGTGTGTAAATATTTATTCTGATTTTTAGTCTGTTCATATTAAGCTTTCGTAATATCTGTGTTTTCTGTAAACCAAAGTTTTCGATATGTCCAAGTATCTATCAACGAAAACTGTTTGTCCACAGGTGCAAAGTTCAATCACTTTATTCGACTTATCAGTGGCAGGATTGTTGAATTTTATACTATTAACAAAAGCAATGCAAAACTTATTGATTGTTGTTTTGGAATTTATTTGTTATACCTAAATTGATCGAAAATTTTGTGGTACATATTTTTCGTAGTCTTCCAAAAGGCCGAGTTTTAACGTGTTATATCATACCTTATTGTTGTATTTTAAATCGATTTTTTTGGAGTTGACAGCATTTTTTTGTAAAGTACTTTTTTCTTGGCAATTGTAATTGCATTTTTATTTACCAAGTTGTCTTACCCAGGGCAGCAAAGGGACCGTTTGGTCTTCGAGTCAAGCTGCCTCCTGTCTACCACAAACGATGGTGGCTTCACGCTGTTACTTTTTATTGCTAAACGGCAAGCAGGAAAGCTGTAAATACTGATTTTATAGTTTTTGGTTTGACCCGGCTGGGAATTGAACCGGAGTTGGCCGTTTTAGTTGCAGACTTAACCACTCGACCACTGATCAGTTTTTATGATTTATTTTAACGTTTTTGTGATTTAATTTAAAGGCGGTGAATCATCCAGCCAATTCCGGTGGTTTACAATAGCTAAAATTGAACTATAATTTTTGATATTCTTTGTTTTGATTTTGGAGTTGCGTTTGCAAAGATATTCAACAAAATCAAAAAGATGACCCCCCCAAAAAAGTTTTTGGAAACTCTGAGTTTTGTTCTTCCCGCCAACACCACAGTCCTCTAAACTATTAGGCCTACTGCAATCTTATTAAACTATTAGGCCTAACTATCTCTAAACTATTAGGCCTAATAGTTTAGAGATAGTTAGGCCTAAATTATTTAGAAATAAACTATCTCTAAACCATTAGGCCTACTGTGGTTTTGGCGGGAAGAACAAAACTCAGCGTTTCCAAAAACTTTTTTCGGGGGGACATCTTTTTGTATTTGTTGAATATCTTTGCAATCGCAGTCCCAAAATTAAAACAAAAAATATCAAAAATTATGGTTTAATTTTAGCTATTGTAAACCACTGGAATTGGCTGGATGATTCACCGCCTTTAATGCGTTAATTCTATGAGGTCTTCGGAGCATTTGCGGCGGATTAAATAGTTCTTGTCAAAAAAAAATTCAGCCAATAATATTATATATTCTACTCTATGGAGAGACGTTTCGGCTAGTATCTCTTACCATTATCATTCGTATTCAAATAGATTATATTTGAATAAAATTGATAATGGTTAGAGATACTAGCCGAAACGGCTCTCAATAAAATATGTTAAAAATATTCTTGGCTGTAATTTTTATGAGGTCTACTCTGACACCTAATTACTAGCGTTGATTCTATACAAAAACGTTTGAAAAGGTCAGAAATTGCATCTGAAATTTTTAAGTAGTTGATTCAGGTATGATCAAATTCAAACCAAAAGAAACTTCTAGAATATTTTTGCTTTCCAGGTTTTGGCATATAATAAGAGCAGAGTAAACCGGACAAAATGGCGCAACAATTGGAAGGGAGCAGTGACATAGGGAAGTTTTGATACGCCCAGTTATCAGTCTGCGTAAAGGCAGGGCAAAGCTTTAATCTTGATTAGCGGACAGCCTTACGGTCTCTTTGCTGTCTCCTGACCAAGTTAACTTGCTCAATTAATGACCGCCGCAAATTTGACTTCGAACTGACTGCTGCCGAACGAATTCATCCCCAGTCCAGCTGAGCGCTAAATCGCATTTCTAGTTGCTATTGAAGTTTATTCTCGGTCAGTTTACTTGTTCCCATTTAATAAGGTATCGTATGTATATACAGTTTGAAGCCAGAGCTACATTTAAACGGATGTGGTAATCAATTTTAACGCGTTGCGTAGTTCGAATCATAATTTTCATTACATTACTCATATTGGCAGAATTTGCTTTTGATGTTCATCTACATTGTACACTATTGTTTTTACATTCGCCATTAACATTTATTATATAATATTTTTTAGTGACTGTTCCAAGTTTTATTGGCTTGTGATTCTGTAACATGTAATGGTACGGTCCTAAACAACCTATTCGTTCAATACTTTGACTATGATTTTGTATGTTTTGGGGTTCATCTTGGTGTTGGTATGGTGCTACCAGACTGCTCCTGAGGGATGGGGGTGCGGAGAAACTCTGCAGAAACCCAATAATCGGGGCTGGTTCAGAAGTCAAAGGTTGAGATAGAAGATATCTCTTCTGAGATTCGAAAAGAAAGTTTCATTTTTCTAGGAAAAATCGGAAATTTTCCGAGTGTTTCTGTTATCCTTGCAGAAACTCTTGTCTGCATGTCCAATGGTGGTCCGCAAGCATCGAAAACCGTGGTTTTTGTGGGCATTTGATCCGTTTTAAATTTCACTCAAAAATCCCGGGAATGAAGAATCTTTTTCAGAGATTAAGATATTTTGTGTAAAGATATGTAAGTTTATCTAAATATATCTACTTTGAGAGCATTTGACAAAGGCTAATCAAAATATAGTTGATGAAAAAGTTTAAAAAAGTGCTTGATAGCAACGCTGAGTTGTCTGGCCGTACAATCGTAGCGCAGCTGCGTATGTTTCGTTTTAACCAACTGTAAACGCTTACTCTAGCGAGCTTCTTTAGCAGAGTACACTGCATATTAGTTGGTTCAAAGTTAGGGTGCGATTTTAAATCATGAATAGTCAAGCACAGAATGGCATTTTTACCAGTCTTTGTCTTGCGTGTGACGATGACAAGTTCCTTCCCGTGAACTAATTATGCTCTTTAATTGAGAAAAAGCATTTATGGCGTGGTTGAATAAAAATAGAAAATGATGAGAATATCAACATTTTTATCTCTTGATTAAAGTGAAAAAATAGCATAATTGACCAATTTAGGCAGCGCGAATTCGAAATTATTTTCGTCTAAAACACTGCGAAAGTAACCGGTTTAAACCTAATTGCGGTCGACTGTTCATTCCGTAAATGTTTTCTTTCAAGTTTCGACTGAGGCTCTGCTTTCTTTCGTAAACAATGTACCAGTACGGTTAAGCCTTTCCACTTCATTTCGATGGGAGATAATTATGATGAAAACAAAAAGTTACGTCGTACATACACCAAAAGACTTAGTCAACGAGGAACTAACTAACAAAATGGTAATTAAAGTAGCATTTTGCGTGACCAATCTAGCTGTAATAACACCGATCCCAAATCTTTGATTTCAATTCAAAATTTTGTTGTTGTTTGACGTGGTTGTGTGTGAAACTGCTTAGAGCTGATTTGCGCTCTCGATTATTTGTTCACAATCGCTTCCATTTTTGTGCACTTACTTGTAATCGCTTTTAAAAGCATCGTACGAGACTGATGAGATTTTTCAATTTTGGTTCACTGTATGATGTTTTCGCTCTTAATGTTCATTTCAGCCAGGAAAAGGGACGCAGAAAACGGGAAACAACCATTAGTTTTGAAATCGATTTTGATCTGATACGCTTTTGTCCTCAATAAAAAATTTATCACATACTGGTACCGCTTGACTTTAGTGTGGTTTTTGAGTAGTAAATTCACGATCTGCTGGAAAACAATTTAGAAACCGACCAACTACTTACTTTTTGCTTAGCAGCAAGAGTTCAACAATGAAACTCGGGGTTTTCTTCTACTGGCCTAGAGTAGAATCAACCGCAATTTAATGAGCTTAACAGTGACTCAATTTTTTCTTGATTCTCTACTGAGTGATTATCATCTTCGTATAAATGCGTTTGTTTTTTTGTGATGGTTTTGGGTAAAGTGTACACTGAATTTTTATACTTCGTTTTAGTCGTGTGCAATATATCATTAAAATGCATTTCTCTTGTATAAACGATTTACACGTACTCAATACATTTTAATATCAACAACGCTGAGCTTTGCTGTGTAAGTTTCAGACGTCTGCATTTCATTAACAATATAGTTTATTTCGCGGCTTTTTGCGCAACACTCCATCAAATTTCTATCCCATAGAGGTTAGCGACCTATGGCCCATTGATTTGCAGAAATTATATCGTATCTGACGCAGGCGTATGATTTTGCTGTAATCGTAGGAACAAAATGCAAAAAATACAAACTTTATTCGAACCATTACGCAACGAAATATCCACGATATGACAACACGATTCAATGCTTGGGTCTGCTAAAAAACACATCGGTCCTAAATGGCAGCTAAAATTTGATAGCACCCTTAAACATTCGTGAAGTGAACATTGTTCTGTGGCTTGAGATTTCTGGCTATTCAAAGGCTTTGGTTAGCACTTGGCAATTTTAATTTAAAATCACTTGATGCATAAGTAAATTACTAACAATCAACTACGTGTTTTGGATTACCTTGCTCTGTGTTGTAAAGCTTTGCTCAAAATAGTCCCGACGTATTTCTCGAGGCCAAAATAACTCACAGTTGAAAAGTAACGATACACAATTTTTTGAACAGATAGACGAGGTCGTTTTTTCGTTCCAGGCCACTAATGATCAAAGCATTGCTATTGGACAATTCTTTTGGTTATTTATAAAAATTACGCCCAATGAACAAAAAAAGTATAGCCAAAAGATAAAAACGGAACGGAGTAAAATTGGAAAGGGGCATATTACCGCACGTCAACAATAGGACATGAGGCAAGTTCAACAAGTAAAAATTAAATTGTCAAGCAAACAACACTTGAAAAGCAGGTAATATCTTTCACTTTTAGGATCCTATTTCCTCGTCATTGGGCTTGGAGAACATTGTTTCAAAGAATTGTTGCCGTTGGCAACACTATGTTTGATTTGACAGCTTGAGATTTGAACTTCAGGCCTTCTGCTCCAAAAACAAACTCGCATTCACTCAGCCTGTGCAGTTGAATACAAAATAACGACAGAGTTCGAGTAAAGCAACACAAACGATTTTAGACAGGCAGGATAAACACGGTAAAAAAATAGAGCGAGGCAACAATAGACAAATCTCCTGTGCAATTAGGAGAGCACCAGATGTTTGTAGCACTAGAAGAATACTTTGCTAGGCCATGTTGAACATCGGACGGAAATTTAAAGCGGTTCAGAAATTCTTCAAAACCGCGCCGCCGTTTCGTTTGACCGCGTTTCACTGCAAAAAGTAAAATTAGTACGTTACTAAAGCAACCGCGACTTAAACGAAATACAGCCTCATAAAACTTTTATTAAAAAATGGTATCTTTAAAACCAAATTTTGACATATTTCCTCTTACCAGCGCTTCATTTTCTACTAGCCACCCACTTTCGATAACTTTGTGCGTTGTGACTCAACACATAAAGGCTGCAGCATTTTTTAAAAACGCTTTCGACCTCCCTCGATTCATAAGCTGGTTCTTCTAACAGCTCAGTATTGTACATTTACATTTTATGTAATGTTCATAAGCCGTAGATATTTGCTCAGTATTGTACATTTGTTCTCTACCTTAACGCAGCGATTCTAGCTGCTCTAGAAATTCGGTTGTTTTTTCGTTTTCTGCGCGTACTTTGCTTCTCCACCCGCACGCGAAACTGGGAAGATTTCGATATAAAGAAAACTTGACTTGGTTTACTCCCTAGAACCACATCTGTGTTGACACCGATACTGGTCGTGCTAGGCTTTTGTTCTTCGGCAGGTGTTATAATCACCGGCATTGTTTGAGTTCCTTTAAAAGCAACAGTTGAATTTAATTTTTCAATATTGCCCGCTTTTCCGTGAGGGTTGCGGGATAAAAACTGGACCCACATTTCACGTCTTCCATCAGTTTCTTCATTTAGCTTTTGGTAATTTCTATGCAATTCAAGCCATGGTGTATTTCCATGCAGTGCTTTGAACGTAATTGCTTTGAAAATGCAGCATGTAGATTTTGGTCGATGCGCTCTTCCTAATTGCTGTAGCTAACTGATGATGCCTCTACCGAAGGATGCCCAGTAGCTCACATAAATCATAATCGTTCTTAAATAAATTAAACATGCGAGGTTTTAACTTGGTTGTATTGCTGTTAAATTCGTTGATATACAAAAAATTAAAATCGTCTGGAATTTCAAAAATGGAGGATGGATTCTCAAAAATACTACAAACTTGATACGAACTTAACCTATAAAGGTTTTACCCCGCGGCTTGGCAAGTTTTTTTTTAGATTTTCAACTTGAAAGACTTTTTAAGTTGACTGTCAAATTGTTTTACTCTTCACAGACTTGGTGAAAACAGACGGTGCAATAACCAAAAAATGCATTTTCGGATGCAATCTAAACCTCAAGCAGATTTACAACATAAGTACACTCGGACAGCGGTTGAGCCATGAAATCAGAGTTCACAGCATGAAACTATTCGACATAAGGACAACAGTTTCTTCAAGGCTAAACGACTCTCGTTTTCAGATTAAGCGCAGAAAATTTAATTGCTTCTGGTACAAAAGATATTCATCTTTAAAAGGTGATACCAAGTTTAAAAATTTACGCAATACACACGAGCATAATTTGGGCAGCCAAATAAGTAAATCATTGAGCACACTCATTTTAACATGCTACTAGTTTTAAAACCTTATAGGTTTGACCTAAAAAATGTATAACTTAATACTAACCTTTAACACAAACTTTTGGTGTGATTTCTGCATTCTTGGGATATGGTGCAATTTTGATAACCTTGCAATTTTTAGCTGCATTACATATCGGAGAGTTTGAGGTGATTGGCGCTGGTTTAGCAAAAGACGCTATTGTATTCCATGGAAATCTATTGGATTTGTTCCCTGTAGAACCTGACAAAGAAACCTCCATTTCGGTAGAAGAATTGTTCAACACTGGTTCTGAAGAGCTGGATATAGGCGCGGCAGTTCGAACATCTCGAATTTGCAGAGGAAGAGTTTCCATTACATTTTCCTATATACAAATAAAAGTGGGCACAGCAAATGGATAAAAAACAGATTCCTCTACAACAGCGGTTCTCGATTCATTTTAAAGCTTGCACCCCTTCGGGAAAAAAAAATTATATCCGCAGCCTTTGCATAATTTTTATGAAGGAAATAAACAAAGAATTCAATTTAGAAGGGATTTTGTACCCGGATTTGATTTAAGACCAAAAAAAAGTTCTTCACCGCAAAACGAATATTCCTAGATTGATAACTACTGCGTTATGGTCCGATGTAACATAAATTAAATGCAGCTTGGCAAAAACGTTCGCACCCCCACTGATCCCTTCTCGCACCCCCAATTGAGAACAGCGGCTCTACAACATGAGTGTCTCGGCATCAGCTTAATTCTAAACTGCTGCAGCAAGGTAGAAGAACCAAATTACTAACTTTTTGAAAACATTTTATTTCTGAATTGCAACGCAACATAATACATTAACTTTTACAGTGTTAGTCCAGTTTAGTACAGAATGATGTAATTAATTTTTTAACAACACCACACCCTTGCATAAAACTTGAAAATCTCTGAGAAATTTGCACAACTAGGACTGGCAGACAATCTTTTCCTGGTGGACGTAGTGTTTTCAAAAAAGTTTGTAACATAACGTATAAGGATTTTAAAGCGTTAACAAAGGTTGTGGTGTTTTCAAAAATAAAATAAACAAATTTGCAATCAATCAGTACCAAAGCTTGATTAAAGCACAGAAAAAAGTAATTTTATAAGCGTTCGTCTATGAAGCAGGAGGTCTGAAGTTCAAATCTCAGGTCGGTCAAATCGGACACAGTGTTGCCAACGACTCGCCACCGCTGCAACATTTCTTCGAAAGAAGTTGTGTTGCCCGGGCGCAATGACACAGAGATGGGTCCCGCCAACTTGTTACACACTCTTTGGCATAATACAGCTAGTATAATGAAAGATTTGATGTGATTGGAATATAAAAACAAAACACAGTCTAAATGGTTGGCTGAAGCATATGTAGAAGTTTTGAACAACTGAGTTCAAATAAAAATTAAATCTTCAATATACTTCGTAAATTACGCTGAAGTATGTCACAAGTTAGCAGGAAACACTTGCGCAAACCATGACAATTAGACATGGGACGATTAGGTGCCATAGCCAAATTTGGTGCAGCAGTAGTGAAACATTAGCAATACTATGCCAGTACATCCGCTCGGAAATTAAACCCGGAATCCACTCCATAAGAAAATTGGTATAATGCTCGGCAAACTGGCTGGTTTGCAACTTCGCTAAAATATGAAACAGAAATAACAGACAAAGTTATTGAATCTGATTTACATCACTGCTGTTTTTATATTAAGTTTTTCTGAAAATAAACTGAACTATTCAGTTCAAAATATGTCTAATACAAACTAAGACTGTTAAGTTAAAACAATTTCAATACTTACTGCAATAAATTCTCTTTTAACAATCCTCGTCTTTCGATTTTCTTTGTTCTTTGCTGAAAGTGAATTATGCTGTTTAGGAATTTCATAAATGTCATCATCAGAAAGCTGTAAAAAAATAGTTTGTATTTGATCATTGACCTAAATTTCGAAAAAAATTCGATCTAAATTTTGGACGCAATGACAGAAAAAAACTGAAGAAGCCTGCATATACTTGCACAAGGTTTAAAATTGCACTTGTAGTCACGAAAATAACCTGAAGTCTTTAGAAATGACCGAAAAAATCTTTATTGTACATTTGACCAAGCAAGTAAACCCTGATTCAGTGTACAATGATACCAGGACTTCCAAATTTTCAAGTCAAACCATCTTGTTAATGATGTTATTACAGTATATGCACTTATCATAATAATAGTGAGGTACTGGTAGTACAATGCATATACCGGTCTTGTATGGATCCATAACCAACGGATCCTTTGATGTTGGTGATTTATAACAGATATATAACAAAGCAAAAATTTTCAACCTTCTATTTGTTGCACTGGATAACTGCCTTAATGGGCCAATGAACACACCAGCTAAACAAATATGAAACAATGAATACTTACAGGCTCTGTTTTGATAATTATGCCTTTTTTGAAATGCTGCAAAGACGACATATCATTATTCTCTATTCTGATTTCTGTTCTGGAAACCGAATTTTCAAGGTCTGCTTGCTTTAAAGTCGAGTCATCTATATCCTAAAATAGATCATTAATCATACCAGCCAAAATCGTCATGTTTTTATTCACCAATTTGCTTTAGCCAGCAATGACACATTTCGATTTTGAATCCAGGTGCCACCTGGTCACCTGTCTATCACAAACAGAGGCTCTAAATCAGGGGTTTTTCACCAGGGATAAATTTAATTTCACCTACCCATGGGCTAAATTTACCGACTGGCAAACTGAAGCAAACTTCAATTTTCAATTGTGCAAAACCTCAAAACCAACATATACCTCGTTGTAAATTTGGAGATCAGTGAAATGGTTGGCATATATTGAACCGATGACCTTTTTTTTTTTTTGAGATCACCATGAAACGTGGGGAAATCTGTTGCTTTACGGACTGAAGACCTTTTTTTTGTAGATCACTGCAAGTGTCGCTGAAGTTATGAACAACCAAGAAGATGGGGGTAAATTTTTATAAACCACCAAAAAGATGGGGTAAATTATTCTTTCAACGATTGCTAAGGGTTAAAAGAGACAAAAAAGGTTAAAAACTCTTGCTCTAAATGATCCATATTAATACTGAAACATCAAGAAATAAATATTAATTTTTATAGACTCTGGTTTGATCAGAATCATCCATTTAGTGGTAATGTTATTCATATCAGATGTATTACTATTAATCGAATCTTATTTAATCAGTGATACTACCAGACTTTAATTAATTTGAGCCAATCAGTGATATCTGTTGATGTAACAGAAAGCAGTTTAGTTAGGTAGGTGTGTAGGTAGTTAGTTTAATTGGTTACTGCAAATACTGATAATGGATATACCAAGTAAATTCATACTGTAAGATGCTAATTTACAATTCTGCAGTTTTTGGTTTGACCTGATTTAATAACAAAACACTAGTCTTCAGTATAGTAACACTAACAGATGTTCTATCCATTATTGATTTTGCAAAGTAAAAAGTAGGAAGTTGGAACAGTGTTCCTAGTTCCCACAAAGCAGATTTTTTTTTTCAGCAAATCAGCAATTTGTAAGAACAAAGACAAATCATTTTTGGCAATACGATAAACATAGCTTTAAAAATTTTGAAATTGGTTGAAATAGACATTTGACTAACTGTATTACCATACTGGTATAAAATTCAGGGTACATAAACATCTTTTTTAAACTTTTGGGCACTTGCCAATAGGCCAAAAAATTAGAGGGAACACTGAGCGTGAATATTGCACTTAATTGATAATAAAATTACGGTTTTCTACACAGGCACAGCAATTTGTCAAATTTTTCTAAACAGGCATACTGTAGTAGGCAACACTGCTGCCAATGCCAATCCTACCATGCCTGTTTTCATGTTGTTCTGAATAGGCATAGTAGACAAGAAGACACAGCTACAGCTGCTATCCCTTACCTAACATACCTGTTCAGAGCAACCGATGGAATTATGTTAGATGATAATCAGTCTTGCACAAAATCGAATTTTAGCAAATTTACAACGAAAAGTCCCAAAATAAATCAGACGTCAATATACTACGATACACTACCACATAAATAACATAAACTTAGGATAGACTATTTTACCAAAAAATTATACGTCAAAGAGAAACAAAAACGAGGAACATTTATCTGTGCAGCATGTATGTTTCAATTCCTTTCAAAGCAGTGGCTCTCATCCTTTTATTGTTTGCAGCCCTCTTCTAAAGACTCTTAACACCAGTGGCCCCCTGCTCAGCAATAAAATTTTTTGTCTGTATTTCATTTGTAGTGGCTACAGGTTTGCAGCAAGTTTTCGGTGTGCTTTGTGATGTCACAGACAAACAAGACATTGCTACAAGCGGTTGAAATTGGAAGCCAGTTTTTCTGCAGTAGTCTAAAAACGCTTAAAAGCACCAGCCATCCGCTGACCGTAAGTGGTTAATTACCGTTAATAAATCTAGCACTCATAGCCCCCTGGTTATTGCCGTGTGGCCCCCTGGTTAATGTTGAGTGGCCCCCTGGTTAATGTCGTGTGGCCCCCAGGTTAATGTCATGTGGCCCCCTGGTAAATGTTCTATGGCCCCCTAGGAGAGTCAATAGCCCCTGGTTGAGAACCTCTGTTCTAAAGGGTCAAAAATTAGGGTTAATTAAGGGATTGGGTCAGATTCCAAAAGTAAAAATTTAAGTTTAGGTTAGATTTGAGGCAGAATTAAAAACCAGCTAAGAAATTTCAGGTGAAACAAAGCATTCCATAAATTTAAAACTTTGCAGAACAAATACCAGTCAGCCAGTACTATTCTCTTGGTTTTCAAAACCTCAATTCTTAGTACAGACTAATACACAGTAGCACATTACATATAAGGCAGAGGCTGCTGTTACATTATGTAAGAGTTACGGATGTCCATTTCAGAATACCAAAACCTATGGAACCAATTCCTATTTGGAACCGGTTCCGTTTTTTGGATTCGGTTTGGTTTAAAGATAAACTGCAAGTGATAAATTTGTTCAATTGAGTCAGTCGATCGCGTTGGGAAGCCTCCTTTTGACCCAGATGTTACAATCGTGTGATTTTCTCTAGGAGGGCTAAGCCCCAATGGCTGCGGACGAGTTTCCTTTTTCTGAAAACAACTGGAACGTGACATACATCGCAAGCAATATCTGGTGACTTCACCGCATTATCCAACTTTTACAGAACTTTATTAAGCGTTAAAATAGTGATCCGATTGCTTTGAAAGAATTTGTAAAAATGTGGTCGTTGACAGTCAGATCAATAATTTAAATGCGGCCCTTTCAAATATTCTTTCACTAACTTAAATCACTTTGTGGTTATTCGAGTTCAAACTTTAAATCTCTCGAAGTTATCAAAAACTAGATGGGAGTTTGCCAGCACACCCAGTGAACGACCGACGCATAGCTAATACTGTGATGCTTGAAAGTACTTTTCATCTACCGTAAAATCAGCTACTATTCAAAAATATCTGATTATGGAACCTCCAGAAAAGTAGAAGTCCCAAACAATGTCAAAAAATATCAACGTCATCGTTTCTGATTCTAAAAAAAACAACCTGTCAGGTTAAGCCAGTGTTTCTCAAAGCATGGGTCGCAAAAGCCTTATAAATGGGTTGCTGACACAAGTAGAGCCCTCAGTTCTTTGGTTATCTTTAATTCATAGTTAAGCAAACGAATATCCAATATTCTATGAAGAAGCCTTAAAAATTATAATCTCTTTTCCAAGTTCATATTTACGTGAGATGGGATTTTCTGCTCAGACATTTATAAAAGAGAAATAAAGAAACAGTCTGGGTAAAGAACATCCAATGCGTTAAGCGTTAAGTGACGTTGAGTCACGATTTTAAAAATAGTTGAAGCGAAATGGTGATAAATGTTGTGAAATAAAAGTACTGCTTTTTTGTGTTCTGTATTTTTGTAACTACTTAGTTAGGTCGCAGCTGTTCATGCAGAAAGCGTGTTAAAACGAATTTGGGTCACTGAAAAAAATGGTTGGGAAACACTGCGTTAAGCCATTGAAAAATCAATTGTTTGTGTGACGTTGCGTCAGCACTGTTTAAATGGGCATTGAAGCCTAACTTTTATTGATTTATTGCATTTGAAACAAAACTTGTATTTTTAAAATAATTTTTGAGCTCAACTTCAGAATTCTGCGATTACTACATCAAAAGATTATTGCATTTATATTTTCCCTTATGTCATACCAGAATTTCTTTCACTTTTTAAAAAATTTGTCTACGTTTGGTGTCGCTGTTACTGTTACTAGGGCTACTACATGCTAGCTGATATTAATCATTACTTACAATATGTAAGGCTATTTAATGATGACATTAATCATTACTTATGGTATGTACGCCTAGCCTACTAAGAAATTATAAAAAACAGTAAAGTCTAGTCTAACCTACAGCAATTTATACAGGTTGGTTTACCCTAATAATTACAAAGAACAACTTGGCCAAAAATAGGTCTACTTTTCATTTTTTCTTCTAAGTGCACTAAATCAAATATGCTTGTGCTAAAAGATGCAAATTTAAACTACTAAGAAGAATTCCACTTTTAAAAACTCATTTTAGAAAACCTGCCAAAGGCACATAGTCACTCCCAGACCTATAATTTGGCAAAGTTGGTTTTGAAATCGCTTATAAAATGCAAATTTGATGTAGTGTTGCCACTGCAAAATTTTTTCCCTTTTTTCAAAATCTTTTCCCTTAAAGCTATTTAACCTCAAACAATGAAAAAACGGGACAAAAACGTTGGTAATCAAATATTTTTTATAAATTTGGTGTTAAAATTCAAAAATTAGACTTCAATGCCCCTTTAAGTAGAAATATCTACCGGATGTCGTTTTGCAAAAGACGTTTAAACGATGAAAGATCGCATATTTGGCTTAAATCTTTTCAGCGACTTGGTTAACAGGGGAGCTTTAGCCGTTTAGTCTCCCCTAACTGTGTCACTGATTAAAGCATATTCTATTTTCTCATAAATCCTCAATAAGAAGCAAAATGTTTAGCTTGCTGCTAAGAAATCTGAGTTGCGAGTAATGTAAAAATGCAAGATTCTATACTATAACTGCAATTCAGTCGCCCATTACAGTTGCTAAACAAGCTTGTTAAAATTGCTGTACCATCAGCCAAAGTGTGTTTTAATGTACTACAAAAGCTTTAACTTTTAAGATAACTCCGTACTATTCCGTTCAACACCCCCAAACCACGCCAAAAATATTTTTCTGCTAAATATCTGCTGATATCATAAAACACTGGCACCCTAGCTTGAGCCGTGCAAAAAATTGATTTTTGGGGAGTCTATTTGGGGTGTCCACGAGGGTGGCACCCCCAAACTATGTCAAAATATTTGTTTGTTGAATATCTGCTGATATCATAAAACACTGGCACCCTAAGTTAAGCCGTTCAAAAAATTCATTTTGGGGGATCCATTTGGGTGAGTCTGCGGGGGGGTGGCACCCCCAAACTATGTCAAAATATTTTTCTGTTAAATATCTGCTGAAATCACAAAACACTGGCACCCTAGCTTGAGCTGTTCAAAAAATTGATTTTTGGGGGGTCCCCAGGGGGGTGGCAACCCAAACTAAATCAAAATGTTTGTTTGTTGAATATCTGCTGATGTCCAAACAAACTGGCACCCTAAGTTACGCAGTTCAAAAAATTGATTTTGGGGGAGTCTATTTTGGGGAGTCCCTGGGGGGTCCCAAACTATGTCAAAGTATTTGTTCGTTAAATATCTGCTGATATCATAAAACACTGTCACCCTAGCTTGAGCCTATCAACAAATTGATTTTTGGGAGGATCCCGAATGGGTGGCACCCCCAAACTATGTCAAAGTATTTTTCTGTTAAATATCTGCTAATATCATAAAACACTGGCACTCTGAGTTAAGCCATTCAAAAACTTGATTTTTTGGGGGTCTATTTGGAGGGGATCCCCTAGGGGGTGGCACCTCAAACTATGCAAAAACTTTTTGTCTGTTATCTGCTGATATCAAAACAAACTGGCACCCTAGTTTGAGCCTTCAAAAAATTGATTTTTTGGGCAGGCCCCAGGGGGGGTGGAAACCCAAACTATGTCAAAATATTTGTCGGTTAAGTATCTACTGATATCAAAAAAAACTAGCACCCTAGCTTGAGCTGTTCAAAAAATTGATTTTTTGGGGCCCCATTTTGGGGGGTTCCCAGGGGACTGGCCTCAAAAAGTTCAAGAGAAAAAATTGTGCTTGCAGCTCAACAACTTTACACAAAAATTAGACTTCAATGTTTTGTGGTTTAGGAGAAGAGCGTACAAAAATTAGGAAGAAAAAAAAGGAAAAAACCTCATCGCGGCCAAACGTGGGTTGGTTGGGATGAAAGGATATCTTAAGACATATAACCATATGAAATATTTTTTGCCGTACTTATGCCATTGTTGACTGAGATCGCTTTTTACGTCAAACTTGCGGGGCAGTTTTCGGGTTCTAAAACCAAAGCCACGTGTCCTATTGCCTCAAAATTTGGTACAAACATATAACTCATTAATCTCAAACTGCTGTCAAATTTCATGTAGCTAGACCAAAATGTTCTCGAGGTATAAGCATAAGTCTGAAATTTCGCACTCATTAGTTGGAAAATTGCCGAGTAAAAACAAAGGAACATGCGACATGAGCGTCGGTCGTTCCAATAATCGAGTAACGTCATTTAAAGAGCTCGCATAACAGTTTACAGTACAATGTCAAATTTCAGCACTTTTTAGGAGTTCTTATTAGTCTTTCACTTCATTTGAAATAACATAAAGCGGTCTTTCAAATTCCAGTGACTCACAAGCAAATTTCATTACATCAACGAAACTTACAGTCATGTATGACTCTGAAAAAGCTCTTTCACATCGCAATTCACCATATTATAGTATTGGTATACCGGTTGTTTCAAAATTAAAGCCCCCTCCTCAAAAGCATAAACTAAAATAAAAAAGTGCTAAAATTATGCAAATTTAAAACAGGCATTTTTTAAAGTTTTTTACTGAATTGTTTTTATTTTTGCCACATAGACTTAATTCTCGAATGGTATAATTTGACAAATTGCAAAAAAGGAGAATCCAAATTTATTTTCTCTAGTTAATGTTTCACTCCCAAGTTGTCACAAGTCGATGCGAATAACTTGGTAAACCATTGCAATTTTCTACATGCCCTTTAATTAACACGATCTTTCCAGCTAATTATTGTCCAACATGGCATTACCAAGTTTGGAATGTTCTATCTTTTTCTAATATTAGCCTATTGGTACTCTTAAAATTTGATATGTCTAGCTGGAGTACCACGGATTTAAGATTTAAAATTTTTAAGGAGCCCATTTGGCATAGTCTCCTCAATGTGGCCCACCAAATTTTGTTATCTATCTTTGATTTATATTAACTTATCCAATAGATTTAATTTGTTTAGATTTTGTAGTTAATGGGGGGAGGTGTCAACATAATTGGAGGACCCCTATAGTATGAGATCCTCAAAATTTTTTCATATTGAATTTTTACCTAAACTGAAAATTTTGTTTGTCTGGCTTGAGTGGTTAAAAATTTAGAAGGACTCGTACAAGGAGGACTCTCCAATTGTGGCACCTAGTCATATTTTATTTACCTATTCTGATTTTATTTTTCTTTTATATTTGCCTATTCTGGAAGTTTCATGTGTCTGGCTTGAATGGTTGAAAAGTTTGAATTTTGAAGGATCCAATTGAGGAACCCCCAATTTTGGTGCCTCAATTTAATTTTGTCCTTCCTTTGTCTTTCCTTGATATTTGCCTATCCTGCAAATTTGATGTGTCTAGCATAAACAATTAAAAAGTTTGAATTTCGGCATCTTCATTTGAGCGGGACCAATCGTGGTACCCCCAAATTTTGTCAAATTTTACCTTTTCTTCATATTTACCTATTCTGAAATTTTCATCAGTCTAGTGTAAATGGTTAAAGTTGTATTTTAGCATTCTTGTTTGAGAAAGATTTTGGTACCCTCAAATTTTGTCAAGTTTTATCTTTTCTTCCTACTTGTCGATCTTGAAAATTCTATGCGTGAGTGTGTTAAAAAAGTTGAAAATTTTAAGCGTGAGTGGTTAAAAAAGTTTGATTTTTGGAGGCCCTGTTTTAGGGAGATCCCCTTATATTGGTACACCCAAATTTTGTCAAAAATTATCTTATTTTCATAATTGTTAACCCTAAAACTTTCATTTGTCTAACGTGTATGGTTAAAAAGTTTTGAATTTTGGCGGCCTCATTTGGGGGGACCTCCCATTTTAGAACCTCCGAATTAGGTCAAATTTTACCCTTCTGTTGTATTTAGTTACTTTAAGAATTTCATGTGTCCAGCTCATAAGATTAAAAGCTCGAATTTTGGAGGTTCCTGAACATATTCTTTGTCACCAGGTATGATGTAGATCTGTATTTTATTGTTCTGCTGGTGTCAAGGCTAATTTCAAATATAAAAAACTTAAAAACAGCCAACGTTTTAACAGTAAACTAACTGCTTTCATCAGGGCTAAACGGTCTAAAACGAGTTAAAATGCAAATGGAAACAAAGCAACCAATCTTGTGACACGTGATTATGTCATTTGTTGGTTGCTTTGTTTCCATTTGCATTTTAACTCGTTTTAGACCTTTTAGCCCTGATGAAAGCAGTTAGTTTACTGTTGAAACGTTGGCTGCTTTTAAGTTTTTTATATTTGAAATTAGCCTTGACACAAGCAGAACAATAAAATACAGGTCTTTGGAGGTTCCTGTTTAGGGGAAACCACCAGTTTAGAACCACCACTTTTTGTTAGGTTTAGTTTATTTTTCATATCTACCTACTTCGAAAATTTGATCCATCTAGCTCAAACAGTTTAAAAGTTTAAAATTTTGGTGGTCTTGTTTGAGGGGGACACCCCATTTTGGTACCCCCAAATTTTGTCAAACATTATCTTTCCTTTATGCTTAGTTACCTCAAAAATTTCCTGTGTCCAGCTTAAAAAGTTAAAAAGGTTGAACTTTGGAAGGCCTTGTTTGGGAGAACCCCCTATTTTGAAACCACTAATTTTTGTTATGTTTAGCTTACTTTTAATATCTACCCATTCCGAAAATTTGATGCATCTAGCTCCAACGGTTTAAAAGTTTAAAATTTCGAGGGCCTTGTTTCAGAGGAATCCCCGATTTTGGTAATCCCAAATTTTGTCAAATTTAATTTTTTCTTCATTTTTGCCTACCCTGAAAATTTCATGTGTCTAACGTGAGTGGTCAAAAGGTTACAATTTTGGCAGTCTCTTTGGAGGGAAACTCTTATTTTGGTACCCCTAAATTTTGTCAAATTTTATCTTTTCTTTATGTTTACTTACCTTAAAAATTGTGTGGGTCTAGCTTAAAAGGTTAAAAAGTTTGAATTTTCAAGGGCTTGTTTGGGACGAAACCCCCATCGTTGAACCCCCAATTTTTGTTCAGTTTAGTTAATTTTTAACATCTACCAATTGAAAATTTGATCCATCTAGCTCTAATGATTTAAAAGTTCAAAATTTTGGAGGGCCCGATTGAGGGGATCCCCTAATCTGGCACCCCCCGATTTTCTTCCCGCACTAGTCTTCCCTGATATATTTAATCGCTCACGAATACAGTGCATTTAGCGGTTTAAAAGTAGATAGCCGGAGAAGAAAAAGAAAAGAGAAAAAAAGAAAAATACCGATAATATTTAAGTTGGGGTAAACGAACATACCCAAAAGAAAAGCAGTAGATAGTGTGCTCAAAAAGCACAAATCATTTACCATCAAAATTGATATTTACCAAGATATATCGATTCAAAATTGTCCACTTTCAGCCTATTTTCGGGCTGTAACATTTTGGTCACGTGACCGATATCCCCCGAACTCAGTTTGCATGAACCACTTATAATTACCCTCATAGCGTATAAATTTCAGCTGAGCATGCCAAGTGGTTTTTAAGTTACAGGCAAATTAAAATATTTTCAAGCCAAAATCAAATTTTTTTATGTTTTTTTTGTGTCTCAATTCACGATCACGTGATCTAGAATCCCCAAAATTGGCACACATTATGCATTCATTAATTCCCATGTTCATTCCAAATTTCAACCTTCTACGCTTTACTGTTTGCTAGTTAAGAGCAAATCAATCCTTATCTGCCAAAATTCATGAACAAAAACAAACGTACTACGCACTCAAGCAAAGTCCCAATGACAATTAAAATGAAAATTCAGAGAAACTGATGAAGCATTGAAGAATGAGAATAACCAATAATGATGTGATTTATAGTGTGGTAATCCTTGTACTGGCTATACATTCCTTAAAAATGAAACAAAATGTTGAAGTTTTTTGTTTTGCAGTAGTCGAGCAGTTAAGTGCTGAATTGATATCAAAATAGTACTGAAGGCCACTTTATAGATATAGGATTTGGTTAAAAATTTGGAATTCTGGATTCCGAAAAAAGATTTGGAATTATTCTATAATACATAACTATTCTGAAATGGCCATCCCTAGTACAAGTAACGAAATCGCTACCCTAGCCATAACCCTAATCCTAAACCTAACCCAAATTCTAACCATACCTCTAACACTAATGTTAATCCTAACCCAAACTCAAAATCTCATCCACACCCTAACGATAATTTAAAAAATAAAGAAGAGTAAATGAGTGCTCACTCTTTCCTCTCTTATTCTCTTTATGGGCGTAACATAACGTAACACTAGCCACTTTCTAAATATAAATCAGAAACAATTAACAATTTTTGACAAATTGTAAAACTAAAATCAACTTTCAACAATCTTACTTTGCCATCATCATCACTACTGCTCTCGCTTGGTATTTCCGCGCGAAAAGCAGAATCTTCAGGATAGATTGCTGGGCAAGCGTTTTGTTTTAGCAAGATTGATTCAGCATGACCTTTTCTAAATTGTTTAAAATTGAGAAAATGTTTTCTGTGGAAGTGGTCACTACATATTCGACTGCTTGATGAACATCCACGCCACCTTTTGTTCTTACTTGCAACAAAATGAATCCACTTCTTCTGCATTTCAACATCACTAGGAAACTCAAATAATGATATTTTGTGTGGTATTGCAAGAGAGTAGCAGCCGGATACAACACACTGGTATGGCATATTAACTTTAGTTGATAATGATATCTGATATGCTATTGTACTTTGTTTCTAGATAGACTACTCACAATCTACAAAGCTACACTACTAGACAGTTAACAATGTCAGATGATAGCATAACTTCTCGATAGTTAACAAATAACAACAATGGTAACGTTGTTAATTTTCCAGGTGATTCCCAAGTATTTACCAGTGATGGAATACTCAAGTACAGTACTTGAGTACAACTCGAGTACCATTTTTTGAGTACTCGTACTCGGAACCCCAGGTACTCGGTTGGTACTCGTACTCGAAGGTCAATGTACTCGGTACTCGGTCAAAAAAAGAGCCGAGTACACGAGCACATTTGGTCTTTGCTAAAAGTAATAAACAAAATGAATTTTTGATAGTAAACTGCAGCCAATAAAACCCGCTAATTTATTGAGTTGCTTTTGGTTGAATCCATGCAGAACGCAGCTGAACAAACAGCTTTTTCAAGGTGAGAACGAGCGAAATTAAGCGTTTGAATGTGGTTAAGTGATTGGGTCGACAGCGCATAGTATTGTTTGACAACAAACGCCTTTCTCCTGCAGAAAATGTGTGAAAGTTGCCGCAAATTTTAACTTATTTAGCAATTAAAGTTACATACTACAGAAATCGAGCCATGCGTGTTTACAAAGACGGCATCAGTTGGGTTAGCATTTTACGGTTTCACCTCAAATGTTGATGGAATATTTTCTACAGTAGATGTATTACTGTAATCTCCCAATCCCAAATAATAGTTTTACTGTGGTATTGGAAGGGGTATCCGAAAAAACATAGAGTTAGATTTGGAGGCAATATTTTCAGTGTTAAATTTAGGTCAGATAGAGATAGTTTAGTTGCATAGTTATTCTGTAGCTGAGTTGCAGCTGTAGGCAAAATTTTACTTTTTTTTTGCAAGAAATTGATAAAATAATAAGTCAAATCTTTTGATAACGCATGTAAAATGTGTTTGAAATATTAATATGACTAAGCACTAATTAGGATTATTTCATAAAAATGGATGTTAGATCTGAAATTAAATAATAGAACTGTAAACAGGTAAATATACAGAATAAAAATACCACTATAAATTACAGTTGTAGCTAGTAGCTGGTATTAAATGGCAGTATTATTTTACAGAGGTGCAGTCCTCGAGGACGTCCTTGGCCTCGAGGACATCCTCAAGGACACATTTTTAGGTCCTTGGCCTTGGCCTCAAAAATTGCCTTGTCCTCAGCTCAAGAACAGCACTATTTTTTGAATGGTTAAAATTTTGTAGATCGGCTGAAAAATGTTTTTCTAGACCGTTTTTTTTTTTTGGAGATCAACGGAAAAAAGTTTTTAAGACCTTTTTTTTTAGGAAAACACTTGCAATTGTGTCCTTGGCCTTGGCCTCGAGCCTTGTGTCCTCGACTCCACCTCTGTTATTTTATGCTCACATTACTTAGTCACCTCCTTTGAAATGCAGCATTATTTCGAGAACATTTACTACTATATCATTTGCAGTTTAGTGTTACAAGTTTTAGATAGTCATTAATTAAATACATAGGAGAGCACAAGTCCATTAATCAGTTAATAACGAAGCTAACTTTTTCATTAACTCATTAATCCATTAAAAAGTTTTTCCATGTTAAAGGATTAAATTAACTTCCGTTAAGTTCTGTTAACTTCCGTTAAAGATTTTATCGTTCATATCTTGCACCATTTATTTATCATAATGGTACAAACCAGTTGGCACTGGTAACACTTGTTGCGTATTAGCACAAGCTTTATAGAAGAAAGCGAAGAAAGGAGCTCTTTTTTGCGGCAAATAATAACCTGCAGCCTCATAGGTCTATCAATTATCGCTGTTCGCAATTCCAAAGATTTTCCAATCACAGCTTCATTAGTGCATTTGAACTTATTTTTGTCATGAAATTAGATTAGACTGTAAATGTAACTTCCAAAACACAAAAAGACCACCATTGCAAAAAATTTTTCCTTACAATCAGCTCAACAACGTCAATATGTGCTCTAAAAGCGAGTGAACATAAAGAAATGTACATTACACGCAAAATATTAACGAATTAATGGACTTTATTAACTCCCGTTAATTAAAGCTGAAAATAACGGATTAGCGTTAACGGAAGTGTGAAGTTTGTTAACGGACTAGTGGTTGACGAAGCTAACGTTTTGCATAAACTTGCCCACCTATGATTAAATGTTAATTGAATATTACATTAAATCACAAAAGCTCTCAAAAAATTGTTGTGGGTGATCATGCTTGGAGTAAAGGACTTTGAAAGCTTATTTGTGATTGAAAGAAGCATACGGTATACAAGGTGTCGCTTTTAAATAACAAAACTGGTGACATAAAGCAATTTTATTGAAGGAATAAAGGTCATTTTATTTTGTTTCCCCTTTGATGTATTCTCCCTTAGCATCAACACAGCGTTTCATTCGGATTTTCATAATAAAAGAACCTGACAACACCCTTAACATTAAACAAAAAGAGTTAACATTGCCTTGAATTTTGATTTTGGTTTATTTTGCTTTTTTAATTTGTGGTGAGTTTGCAGTTTTCCAACGCATGGACTGCCTCTTTGTCTCTGGTTCGTACTGGAAAATTCATCTCTCATCGCAGGTACAGTAATCACACTGTCTAAAAATTTAGGGTTTTCTTCATTTTGTTTTAAAATGTCAGCGCAAATCTCTTGGTGTTTTTCTTTTAGATCGCTAGTTAAAAGCTTTGAAACAACTTGTTCACAGACCTTTGTCATATGCAGATTTTCATGCAGTACTTGCCACACTGTTTCTTTGTCAATGGACATCCTTTCTGCTATCAGTCAAATACTAAGTCGACGATCTTCACGGACAATTTTTTCAATTTCTCGGATATTGTTAGTGGTTTTTGATATGGTTGGGCATCGTGAACGTTCATCATCTTCAACATCAGTCCGGCCTTCATGAAATCTTTTGTGCCATTCAAAAACGCGCATTCTTGACGTGCATTCTTTGCTGTAAACTTCCATCAAAGCTTGAATTTTACCAAAAATTTCAAGTTAATTCTTTGCTCAGTTTTAGAGTTAAACATTTTTCTGCGGCTGTAATAGAACTTCTTGCTACAATGAGCAATTTGCTGCTTCTGCAAGCCAAAGTTTTTTCCGACACACAAAAAAACGTGCACTTGCTTTCAATGTCAAGGTATCTAATTTGTTTAAAATATAACCACAATTTCGCGTGTAACTTGTCAGAAAATTGTCACCTGCAGTTGTGTGCCTCTTTAACATCCCACTCACAGAAAAAAACATATTCGTTCATATTTTTGTGACAAATTTTGAGCTGCTACAACTTAAAAATTTCTTTTTCTAAACTTGTAAAAGTACTCGTACTTTTTCATGGTACTCATACTCAAGTACATTTTTCAATATCAGAACTCGTACTCGAAGTTTTTTGCGGTACACGTACTCGGAAGTTGAGTACTTGACTCCAGTGTTCCCACTAAGCCGATTTTTTTCAGTGAATCGGCGATTTGATGGAGCAAGGAGAAATAAATTTTGGCAATATAGTAAACATTGCTTTAGAAAATTCGACAAATTTGTGGAAACATAACATTTAGTATACTTTAATACTGGATTGGTACAAAATTAAGGGCGCAAAAACGTCTTTTTAGAGCTTTGGGCACAATTGTTTCATGAAAATTTGGGCACTCGCTGATTAGCCATAAAGTTAGAGGGAACACAGCTTGACTCCATCACTGGTATTTACCTTCTGTTTCCAAGGTCAAAGATCTTAGGGTTTTTATTTCTTCTGATCTAAAGTAGTATAGTCATATATTTTTCCTTTGCATTCATGTACTTTCGCTCATGCTTACCAAATTTTGTGCCCTTTTTTTTCTAGAAATATTTGGGTTCTTGTTTGTGCTTTTGTTAGTACCTAAGTTAAACTAATGCTAGAATAAATTCCCCAGTTTGGAGACGGGGTCAGACATACAAGTGGCGGTGGCGCCACCTCCAAGCTCAGGTGGCGCCACTTGCAGCTTCAGGTGGCGCCACTTCTAAGTTCAAGTGGCGCCACCTCTAAGTTTAGGTGGCGCCACCTCTAAGTTTAGGTGGCGCCACTTGCAGCTTCAGGTGGCGCCACTTCTAAGTTCAGGTGGCGCCACCTGAAGCTTCAGGTGGCGGTACCAAAATCACAGGTGGCGGTACTAAAATCACAGGTGGCGGTACCAAAATTTATTAGTACCGCCATCTGAGAATTGAAGTGGCAGTTGAGGTTTGAGTTTGTTGATTTATTTATCAACTCACAAGGCTAAACTGAGAAGCAATGGAAAGTGAATGTTAGAAATTCTAGAAGATAGGCTAATGTTTAATGAAGCAGTGAAGTGTTTAAGCAGTTTTATTGGCATAATGTGTAGGCTAATGCTGAATGAGGATGAATTGGGAATTGATTAGGCCTATGCGTGTAGATTACTGGTCATAAGCATAGCTTACTGTTTTTAAGGAGTGAAGTGTCAAGAATGTGGGACGCAGATTTATTGGGGAAATCCGAGGCAAATGCCTCTTGACTTTTACTTGTAGGTTTTTACTACCGGTATTTGTAGGCTACTGTGTTAGTAGTACTGTAGCCTACCCTTTCAGCCTTTCTCAGTTCTGAGTTTCTGGCCATAGTCCAAATCCAGGCTTTGATGAATGATGAAGATAAGCACTTGTATTATGTAAAAAAGCAAAACAATTGTTTGATGTTAAAAGAGAATCTTCTTATTCCACAAAACTGCAGAATTCTTATGGTGATGCAAGGAAAACCTATCACACAGTAAATCAGCTTCTTGATAAGCAGTATACCAAAACTTTGAAAATTGATGAACCAAGTGAAAAATTAACAATGAAGTTTGCTGAATATTTTGATGGTAAAGTAAGAAATGTTTATGCTGGCTTAGAAAATTCAATTGCTGAAAATCAAAACATTGATGTAGTTGCTTTACTTCCTAGGACTCAAGACTTGATACGCCCAATGACTGAATTCACTCCTTTGTCTGTGGGTGCACTAAAGCAGATAATTATGAACATGCCTACTAAAACTTGTGATTTAGACCCAATTCCAACCAGCTTATTGAAAGTCTGCTTTGATACTGTGCTACCAGCTTTACTGCATATTGTTAATTTGTCACTTACTTCTGGCTTGCTTTCACTGGACCTTAAGATGGCATGCATTGTTCCACGACTCAAAAAAGAGTCACTTGATATTAATGACCTGAAAAACTATAGACCTATCAGCAACCTATCATTTTTGTCTAAGCTTTTAGAGAAATGTGTGTATAGCCAAATAAATGAGCATTTGCTTGCTAATCACTTGCTAAGTCAATTTCAGTCTGCTTATCGTCAGCACCACAGCTCCGAGACAGCCCTGGTCAAAGTCCACAATGACATTGTCCAGCTACTTGATTCTAATCTGAATGTGATGGTGATGTCATTTGATCTTTCTTGTGCTTTTGACACAGTAGACCACACTCACTTGATTAAAAAACTTCATCATCGTTTTGGTATTGATGGCATCGTTCTTTCCTGGTTTACGTCATATTTACAAAGCAGGCAGTTTTTTGTCAAGCTAGATGACACAGTTTCAGAAAATGTTAAACTTTTTTCAGGTGTTCCCCAGGGATCAATATTGGGCCCACTTCTATTTAACCTATACTGCCAAGACATTGAAAAAATTGCAGTCAGTCATAACATTGGGATTCATATATATGCTGATGACATTCAATGTTATTTTAGTTTTGATAAAACCATGCTATTAAATACTGTAAAAATAAAAATTGCTAACTTTATGTCGGATTTAAAAGCATGGATGAATAGCAATTACTTGCAACTAAATGAATTGAAAACCCAGTTTGTAGAGATGTTACCCCCAGGAAGAGAGCATGCAAAACTAATTCCAAACTTAAATTTGGGTGGTAGTGATGTTTTTCCTACGTCAGTATCTGTTAAAATGTTGGGTGTGATTCTAGACCAGGATATGTCATTAAGTTTGCACATCAATAAGGTAATCAATGTATGTTACTTGAATCTACGTAACTTGGGTAGAATTGGCTCTAAATTGTCACATGAACTGAAACTTCAATTAGTACATTCAATGATTCTTTCCCATCTAGATTATTGCAATGCACTGTACTATCATTTGCCGGTATATTTGTTAAAGAAGCTTACAGGTGTGTTACACGCCGCTGTGTGATTTGTTTTTGGTCTCTATGGGTCCTTAAGGAGAGTTCCAATATCTCCATACTTGAAAAGTTTGCATATTTTGCCAATGAAATTTCGCATTATGTTCAAAATAGCTTTAATGACATACAAATGCTTTCATAATCTTGCTCCTGCTTATATTAAACATTTGTTGAGTTTTCATCAGCCAATTGTATCTCATAATGTTAGGAGTAATACTGATCATTTGAAACTTGAACCTAAACAAGGATTGAATTTTGTGAAATCACAGGGTATGTTTTGTTTTGCAGCTCCGGAAGTATGGAACGTATTGCCTTTATCTGTTAGACATAGTGACAGTGTTTCTCAGTTCAAATGTCGTCTTAAGAGTCACTATTTCAGCCTGGCGTTTTGCGATGTTGATGACCTTTGAACATGATTTAAACATTAACACTTGAATCAAGTTTGAGGGTCATTGGTGTAACGGGTTTTGGGTTGGAATGGTGAGTCTTGGTCTAATGTTTGAGGTGTGATTTTTTTTTTTTTCTTTTCCTGGTTGGTTTCTTTCTATGTTTTTGAGTTACAGTGAATTTTACTGCCTGTCTGCCTTTAACAGAGTATCAGTATGGCTTTTTAGAGTATAGATGTCTCTTCCAGAGTGTTTTGTTTTTTTTTGAAAAAAGAAAGAAAAGAGCTTGGTTTTGCAGTTTTTTTTTTTTTTGCTTGTTTTATTTCATTTTAGTGTTTTTGCTTTTTCTACTTCATGTTACCACTGCAGACTACCTGGTCACAGTGTCTCCAGGCTACGCATTTCATTACTGTTGTATAGCATGTTTTGCTTGCCTAGGCTATTCTTGTTTGTCACTACTCTTCAATCAGCAGCTTAGTGCTTTTTTGCATTGATTTCTTGTACTTTTGCTTTTTTACCGTGCTGTTTTGCTTTTTTTTTTTACAGTGCCCCTTTGGCAGATATGCTGGTGACTTCCAGTATATATTATCTTAAGGGGTTTACAAATACCATGTTATTATTATTATTATTATTATCTTCCTGTGTAGCAACTTTGGAAGGTTGAAAGTCACTGTTTGGAAACTGAATAGAAAGAAGCGCTGTTAATTAGTACGGTAATTTTCTAGCCTATGTGTTACCGTATCTGTTAGCCTATCGCTACAAGTGATCTCATCACAAAAAATAGATTTCATCACAATGATTTGGCCATAAAGTAGCCTAGGGCAGTAGGGGTTTTAAAACAAGATACTAGCTCCGAGGATGCTAGAGTAGCCTAGTTTAATGTCTGCCTTTTTCAGTCAATGCTTGAATTGTAATAATGCAATGGCACAATTGCGATACAATTGCAAGGTAAGCTTTTTTTGTCTTCAGAATGTCGCAATCACTGTGTGACGAGATCACTGGCAACCTAACCTCCATTATGGTTAGACTAGGCTTACGCAATATATCAGATTCAGATATTAGTAGCTCTTGTACAGGGTTAAAAGTTGATGCTGTTTAAAAGCAAAGTAAAGACAAATCGATATCGATAATTCACACAAAAAGCAAAGAATTGTGATACAGTAGGCTACCATAGTTGTTATCAGAATCAAAAAGCAAAGACTGTAAAAGCAACAAAAAGCAAAGATATCAAAAACAAAAAGCAAAAATTAGTAATCCACTAATCGATGCTAAATTGCGAACAAAAATTTATATTCTGTTTTTCACTAGGATGCACTGAAATATTTGCTGTATTGACCATTAAATGTAACTTGTGAGAGGAAAAACTGGTATCATTACTGTAGCTTACTATAAAGGATATGAAAAATATGCTTTAAGGATGGGAAGAGATTTGGCGAATGTTCCATTCGCACAGACATTTTGAAATAAAGCCTAAAAAACTAACCCTAACCTTAACCCCAGTTCTAGCTGTAACCCAAAGCCTAACCTAAACCCTAATCCAAACCTATAAGCATAGGTGGGCAAGTTAATGCAAAACGTTAGCTAAACTTCATACCTTCGTTGACGTTAATCAGTTATTTTCTGCGTTAATTAACAGAAGTTAATAAAGTCTGTTAATTCGTTAATATTTTGCGTGTAATTTACATTTCTTTTTATTCACTGGCTTCTAGAACACGTATTGATGCTGTTGAGCTGATTGTAAGGAAATATTTATTGCTAAGGTGCTCTTTTTTGTTTTGGAAGTTGCATTTTACAGTCTAATAAAACTCATACAAATATGCAACAAGTGTTACCAGTGCAAACTGTTTTTTACTTGTACGATGAATGAATGGTGCAAGATATTACCAATGAAAACCATAACGGAAGTTGACAAAACTTAACGGAAGTTGATTTAGTCCGTTAACATGAAAAAAACTTTTTAACGGATTAACAAGTTAATGAAAAAGTCAGCTTCATTGTTAACGATTAACGGACTTGTGCCCACTTATGCCTATAAGTGTAATAATCAAAATAAAAATTTCCAAAAAAGAGTAACGTCACTAGAATCTTTGTTTATTTAACCATGCGTGTTCCATTCGCCAAGTCACTTCGCTTAGGATAATTATAAAGAGCAAGATGTAGCATAAGAGAAATGAAACAATGTAAGCTTAGGCAGACTCAACCAGAATAAACGTTAAGTATAAAGATTCTACCAATCAATAACCTGTAAACAAAAAGCATAGAAAATAAAAGGCAATAATCCATGGAAAAAATTGAAACAGGAAAGCTAAGCATCTGTGATGATTGATAACCCAAAAGCAAAGAATGTATTATACCAATAGTATCGATTATCGATTACTACTGGTAATCAATATTTCCAACCCTGCTCTTGTGCCTCTTCATCAAAATGCTACTTTTGATTTGAGTGTTGAAGAGCTTCCTTTTTGAGTAAAGAGAGTTAGACCATGAATTGAATACGGACTGACAGAGACTGACATGCAAATTGTTATTGTATTATAGATTTTGCTCAGGATAATACCAGATTAATCCCTTTGCGGGTAGAAGCACTTCAGTTAGCAGGTTTGTAGGTTAGCTAAGTTGATCACAAGCTTAACATCAAAGGTGGAGTCAAGGACACAAGGCTCGAGGCCAAGGACACCAAAAAAATCTGAGGCCAAGGATGGGAATGCTCTAGGTCTAGGACCAAAGACACAATGCGGAAGTGTTCTCCAACTAACAAAATAAACGGTCTTTGCTCAAAATTTTTGCGAAACGCAGGCGATCTCAAAAAAAGGTCTTCGCCCACAAATTCGCAACTTTTCCACAAAATTCAATCGTCAAAAATTTTTTTTTTTGCAAGTTCTCTGGCGTGTTCCAAGACAAAACAACATTGCTCATGACCTTGGCCCGTTTTCAACATGTCATAAAATAGTGCTGTCCTCAAGCTGAGGACAGGACATTTTCGAGGACTTGTGTTCAAGGCGAAGGACTTCAAATTGTGTCCTCGAGGACGTCCTTGAGGCCAAGGACTCCACTTCTGCATAACATATTGCATTTTTTTTCAATGTTTAGGTACTATTTCTGCTGTTGTTATACTTGTGAAATCTATGTTTTATGTGTTGTTTTTTGCTTTTTCTCTTATGTAGTGTTTGCTGGATTGTAATATATGTTTAAGTCATCCCCAGTTTATTTCTATTGAATTGGTTACATTTGTAATGTTTCTTCTGACTTAATTAATTGCTCATTTGATTAAAATTGCATATTGGTGCAAATAGAATAAAAATGATAAATGCACAAACTTATTCTGATCTGTGGTGCTAGTACGTAGAAGAGTATTTTTATTTAAGGCAGTGGCTATTTTGCCTGCAGAGGCTAAATAGCCCCATGTTATTTTGCAATTAGGAGGCAATATAGTCCTAAACGCTACCGGTATCTTGCCTCCAATGTCAAAATAGCCCTAACCTTAACCCTAAGCTTTACCTCAACCCCAACCGAAACAGAGGGAAAACACTATTTTGCCTCTAAGAGGCAAAATAGCCACTTCCTTTATTTAAATCTGAAATATCAACCCTGATCTTATGGTTTTTTAGATGTCTCTCATCATTTTGTATTTATCTGTGGTTCTGTGTATGTCTGAAATCTGAAGTAAATAAATCTGTCACTTCTTTAGTTTATTTCTGAAGCTTTTACTAATTTGTGACTTTTTTGGACTTGATAAAGAACCTTGGACTATTACACATTTGTTTATGTTTGATTTTATGATAGGCAGTATCTAAATACTGCAAAATGCATGATGGCAAAAGGCTATCCAATTCCATGAAGAGCTTTTGTAGTTGACTGCAGATTTCTTGCAGGTTTGCATAAATTTTTATTGTAAATGTTTTTTCTGCTATCTCAAACAGTCAGATTTCCATCTAACTGGCTAATGGTGTTTGATAAGTAATTAGATATATTTCTCAAGTTAAATTAATAAGATTAGTAAGTCAAATGTAAACATTCATAGCAGTCTGTGTTTCCCTTACTAGATCATGTTACTAGCACGAAAGTTTTTATTTACTTACAGAGAATGCAACACTACAGAAAATTCTATTATTTGGCACTAGTGAAAATTGTTGGCTTTGTGAAACATATATAGTTTTTGTTGTATTTCAATGTGTTTTGATCTCGTCAAAACTATTAGACAGCATCTATAGATTATAATATATAAAGAAATCTTTTACCATTCTCTGACTATTATTTTTTAGGTTTGCTATTCTCTTGCCGGCCTGATTTTGCATGGATCTTTCAACCTCAATGGAATGTCGGCAATGAAATTATTAATCAGGTAATTTTTTTGGCTATCACATACTCGGTATCTTGTTTTGTGTTTGTCCACTCGCACATTTCAAAAAGAAAGATGTTTTACCTTTTTGTTATTTATCTAAAGAATCTTCCTGCTGATTTTTATTGCAAAATTTTTATTACATAAACTAAATTCATACCAATGAGTTTTTTTGGAAAGCTTGGCACTATCTTTGTATTTGGAGATGTAGGGACAAGAATATCCCTGTTCAGGGCAGGTTTGTTTCATTTAAATCATTTAATAAAGATAGCTCAAAATTAATTAAAAATTTTGTGTTGAAATTGTAAAATCTCAATAATTTTTGGTTGCAAAACAACTTTTTCGTTCCACAACAGTCGATATTTTTCTAAAATTAACCTTTAGTCACTAGACAGAATTGAATGCGCCAAAACCATTTTAGCAAACAATGCTACTACTGACTGTAGTTACGTATTTTGTATAAACAATAAACCCAAATTTTTTTCAGGTAATATGATTGATATTGATTTAAAACATCATTCCATCACTCAGTTAACAAAATATTAACTGTAATATCTTCCAGTAACTGCAGTGTTTTCCTTAACAGTCTGCCGGTTAAAACAGATACTGCTGGCATCATCAATTTGCGCACTAGACCGATTATGAAACAAAATATTATTTCCATATAATATCGCATTAGAAACAACTGTTTTCAAAAGGATCCCATAAAGAAATATGACTGCGATTATGGTTAGTTGTACGGTACTAATTTGATCCTTGAAAAACTGAAAAGTGAAGTTGCCAGTTTGTAACAATTTAGATTCTAACCTTACTTGCAATTGAATCAGGGTATATTGCTTTAGAAGGTGACGTTCTCTTACGTCATAGGAGCTAGGCCTATTGACTCGCTAAACACGTTTGACTTGCAACGACATTTAATTTCCCACAGTTACTGCTCTTTGATTGAAAACATGTATGGTACGGTAGTTAATAAATAATTGAACTTTTTTTTTTTCAGAAACAAAATGTTGCAACACGGTAGTGGAAACATCTTGTTCTGATGTATCAGTATATGATGGAAGGAAAGTTTGATACCGATGTCCTTATTGACAGGTTGCAGAAGAGCAAATTATGAGAACAGCATCATTGTGGAATCTTGATCAAATGTTTGCCGCATTAAACCTATTTTACTAGAGAGAAGCAGAAAAAAGTGCTCCTTTTCTCCAAACCAACTGAACTTCCAATCAAATTTTGAAACTTCTTCGTGAATTCCAGTAGTTCGCACAGCAAACTAAAGCCGTTGCCCTTCAAATTGAGTATCACTGGACTCTGCCTAATTGATCTGATACACATCATCAACAATACATAGACACAAATCTATAATTCCTCTCTTGAAAAATCAGTATACTTTTGTTCTAACCGAGATATCGGAACGATCATAAGTTATGGTACTTTTTTACCGGCTATTTATTTAGACGCAATGTGGATAGTGTGACTCACTATTGCTGTATGTTGTATATAATTATATTAATGCATATGTATCGATTACAAAATTGTTATTATCTTGATACTATGACCAGCTGCCGCTTGAAAGGGTTTCTGGACACGGTGAGGTTTTATTTTCAGGGTGGTTTTTCTTTCCTCATCTTGCTCCGTTGAGCTAAACATAGTTTTGGCCGGTTGCGCCTCCCATTGACCACCTACGTAACCGTGCTTGGCCTCGCACTGGTCACTGCCCCCTTTCTTTTTTCTTTATCAATTATTTGAACAAGTACTGCAGCCGTTAGATTGACGTACATCGTGTGTGCCTTCATGTGTATGTTGATGAGTGTGATTCAGTGCCGTCGCTATCGGGGGGCAGGAGGCCGTGACCCCCTAACGGCCGCTTGTGCCGCTATCCCTATTTTGGTTTACTCAAAATATTGTTTTTGAAACATCACGCAACGACAAGACAACAAACAATGATGGAAAAAAGATAATTAACGTTCAAACATAATTCTGTTTGGACGTTTTCTCGATTCTTTGCGAAATCGCTCGCAACCAACTGCTGTACATTAATCTGACGCAATATTCCGTCTTAATTACACGCCTTTACGGATATGTCGCAGAGAGGAGTAAGCCTGCAGAATGGTTACCGGTCCTTCGTTAGTGATTACGACATGAAACAATACGGTACGTGAAAACAATTTTTTCTGTTTTGATTTTTAGAGCACACTCAAGATTTTGAGGTCACAGTCAGTGGCGCGACCAGGGTGAAGGGGCTTAAGCCCTCTTTGCCAAGTCACTTTGAAACCTCCAAATACGAGCGTTTAAACGTATTTTAGACTTGACCTGACGTAGGAGAAGGCTGAAAGTGCTTAGCAATTTAATTCTTTTAAATGACTTCTGAAGTTTAGCAATTTAGTTAATCATATGGCTTAAAAAAGTGCGAAGTGTGATTAAAATGGCGTTAAAATCTCTATATTTTTGCTGCATAATCGTAAAAATCGCCCAGCGGCTGGATGCTCCGCCTCCAGGCCCCCTTACACAATCACTAAATATTTAGTGACTATGCCTTTTGTGATACGTTTGAGTTGCATCAGTTTGCTTAGCATCACTGGGGCTTAATCAGGCAGTGTTTGTACAAAAAAACAAAACTTTTGCTTCACTCCTCTTTCCAAAATCCTGGTTTCACGTCTGGTAGCATTCACTGCTGTAGATAGATTTTTCGAGCAATTATGGGCCGCTGACGAAACTAGCTAAAAAACCTGCCGGCCTTGTTTTACAATTGTGCATAATTGTAGCCGTGCAAAATCTGAAGGTCAGTTTTTATAAGCAAACTTTAGTGCCCCCTTACTTCATTTGCTCTAACGACGGCAGTGGTGTGATTGATGAAATAATTAGGCCTACATTATACATACTTCAACTGGTGTGACAGGTGTAGCAACCTTGCTAATAAAAATCGCTTTTTTGTCTTAGATTCTCTACATGTTTTAACGTCTGACGATGTGTGTTTTTCCTGATTCTACGTCTTATATTGTGTTACTATACATTCGCTGTTGTGGTAGTAAAGAGTAAAAAGATTGAATGAACACTGGACAACAACTAAGAGAGTCGGAGCCGAATTACCAAAGTTTTAGGAGTTTTACTTCAGTTATATACTTAACTTTAGTAACCTTTTTTTGGACGTTTTTCGCTTTGATTTTCAAGTATTTTATGATTTATACTGAAAAAACGTGACAAACTTAGTAGCGTATGTCATCAACTCACAATTTAAGTTTGTTAAAAAAGCGAATCGGCAACCCTAATTTGGTGTTCCTACGAAACTAAGTTTAAATCCCAGTAGCATTATTTCTTTCTACAATTAGCTTACTTCTCAGTGTACAAAACTACTGCAGCGAAGAAACACTGGTGCTTGCTATGTGGTAGATAACGGCCAAACTGTCAGTTAACTCAGAGCGGTACATGGACATGCTGAGGCGACGCTTCATTCCAGCCATACAGAGGTAGAGGTTTGATGACATAAATGCAATTGTTTTCCAACAGAATGAGGCGCCTTCTCATTATTCCAACCTTCTAAAACAGTACTTTCCAGAGGACAAGTTATTTTCGAGGACAGACAATCCATGGCCTCCGCATTTCCCCACATCTTATTTCCTCAGACTACGTCCTCTGGAGTTACTTCAAAGATCGGTTTACGAAAATAATCCTTCAACAATTGAGAAACTGTAGGAAAAGTTCAAATGTGACATCAGGAAATTCCGGGAGACATGTTGGAGCGCGTTATTGACAATTTTAATGAAGGGTGGCAGGTGTCTCAAAAGCGTGGGGCTTGGGTCAAACATTTCAATTACCGGTACTAGGAACTTGAGGAAAAAACTAGACATTTCGCTAAAATTAATGCCTCTACCTGCTTTAAATTTATTTGTTAAATTGGCGATTACTCAAACATTCTAGCGAAAATTACATATCATAAAAAGATACTTTTCGAAATCGGTTTTGTTGAAATGAGAACTACTTAAGGTAATAAAGATGTGCCCCAACCCTTGTTTCACTATTAGCGAAAGTAGATTTAACTTTAGGCAGGGGTATCCCTGATTTTAGACAGTAAAACGGAAATAATAAATATCCACGCAATTTTCTTTCGCTGTTTTGAGGGTCAAGACTACGGTTTGAGTTGGGGTTCGATTCGAGTTTGGCTTCAATTGAACTAAATAGATGGAAACTACCGTAGGGTATATCTATAGTTTACACCAGTACTTAAACTGTGAAATTTTGCATGGGGGGACGCTTTTGAAAGCTTGACCAAACGCATTCAGAATGCGAAAGAACTTCAGCAGAAATTCTGCAATACCGTCCCTGAAATCAAGCGAAGACCAAAAAAAGGTCTTCGCCGCATTTTAGGAACCTCTTCGGCCAGAATTTGTGGATTTGTTCTGACCGGCTCTTTTTGGTCTGGTCAACCAGCGCTCAAATCTCGATTGGGGGACGCCAAATCCTCAATTGGGGTACGTGTCCCCCCCTACAATTTAAGTACTGGTTTACACCCTAAAGATATTGAGCTGAAACAGATATTCCAAGAAAGTGCTATGTACATATCAAGAGCATTATGGATTCATTCTGTTCCCACCAACTGCCGTATTAAATCGAATGTGGAGGATAGTTTAGAAGTAAAAACCCTTACATCATTCCAGTATTGCGATGCAGCACATGGTATGAAACAACACGATAGCTTCTCACAACGACCTTAAGTTATTGCAAGTGCACTAAAATTTGGTTTTGCAGTTCTTCAAAAAGACACAAGAGATATAACGATTCTAGAACAGAAATTTTATTTTAAAAAATTCGATTCAAGATTAAAACTCTAGGCTGCTAACTTCAACACATCATAATTATTATGAACATCATAAAAAAAATTCGGTTGGTTTTCTTGATCTCATTTCAAACACTAGCGGCACATTGGACACTTCCCCAAGGTTCTGCTGAAGTTGAAACGTAAGCAAGTCGCATGATACCAGCGGAAGCAGAGATCACATCCAATCTATGATATTAAAGTAAAATTAATCAATACGATTTGACAATAACAGCAGTGCTGTCAATTTAATTTTTTCATTAAGGTCACAGTATTTTCAAAGAGCTTAGTTCAATCGTAATCATTTGAAAACCTACTTAAAACGACCAAGTTGGAAGTGCACCACGCACATTACCGTATAAAATTGGCGTTAAACACAGTTTCAGATTCACCGGGTTCGATTTGCATTAAATTCTTTTTTATTCCTGTAAAGTTTGCTTTAAAGTTCCAGTTAAGGGATTAATTGCCATACCCTAACGGTAAATAAAATCAAAGAGTTATTCTGCGAAAGTACATGCTCCAGCGTTAGTTGTCTCGTGTTAAATCACTCATGCAAAGATGTCGCGTTTCTTAAATGCCCTTTTTTTGAAAAATCAGAAAATTGTGCGTTAAAAAATGTTGAGATTTATCCACGTATTTTTCTTCTGCGTTTTACAGGTTTTAAAATTGTGCTAGAAGTGCCGGTATAGTGACGGCTTACTTTTATTTTAAAAAGTTGATTTACACAGCAAACAGGGCCAATTGAGAGGCCGGGGCCCACATCAATTACCACTAGTAGCCTTTCATTTGCGCCGAGTTGCACAAAATAAAAATATTTGTCGTGCAACAAACTAGTTCGATCAACTTTTTCGAAATAGGTTAATCCTGGTATTTTGATGTCACAGACACATCTTTTCTCCAAGAGCAAGAAGTAGGTCGGCATGAAATAATTTCGTGACCACCTTGACATTATAATCATTTATGATTTTCTTTCTCTGCTTAAGCCGGGGGGGGGGGGGGGGGGCTAAAAGACTTTATTCTCCCCCTCCATCTCAGCTAAGTCACTTAGGAAGTTTAACCCAAAACTGTAAGCGTTGAAACATGGTTTGGACTTGACTTGAGCGTAAGGGGAGTGCTTTAAGGGGCTACGCAATTCAATTCTTCAACTGGCTTTAAAATCTTAGCAAAATTAGTTCCTTTAGATGACTTGTACAAAATTTGATTCAAATGGCGTTTAAATGGCTATGTTTTCTAAAATATTACAAAACTTGCCCAGATCTGGAGGCGAAGCACAGACCTACGTCTGTGATACGCATACACATCCCTTTTTCTCAGCACGCTGCCCAATTGAGACATTTTCAAGCAAAATTATTTGACCACTGGATTAAAACCCCAATAACAAAGTCTTGGTTTCGCGTCTGCGACGACAAACCTATCGAGCATTTTGTTGAAATAAACTTGATTTTATTTTGGACTATCCTAAGAAGACTGTTATATATTGATAAAACTTATGTGTATGAACGACAAGAGCAACATTTCAAGATAGGGCTGTACCGGATGTACCCCCTTTATAAAAAAAAATTTTAAAAACTTTATTTTGTCCATTATGTGACAGTCTGGTTAGTGCGGATATAGACATATAAAACTTTGGACAAAAAAGAACTTAGTTTTTCATGGATGAAACCTACAAGACCGGACTAATGTTCATATAAAACCCTGGAGAAATTTTGCTTGCCTTCATTTTTTCCTTATATTGGCTGGTTTTGTCGCAGTTCAATATCGTCCAAAAAATTGCAAACCTGCAAGGCCTAGTATAAACTTACCCGTTTTCGTTTACTCGTTGCAGAACTACTTTCGCCGCAAACAAAACTTACTTCTTTCATTAATCCTGCAAACAGTGTATCTCAGAACATCTAAGCTATTCTGATTGATTGATGCATCTTTATCCTCCGATCACGACAAAGCAACGGTGGTTCTATCATATGGACGAATCCGCACATGCTTAGGAATTGATCATACAGTATTTAGAGCTTTGCAGTTGATATTTGACTTATTTCGGTGTAGATTTGCTGCTCGTTCAAAGCCACCAAGCAGAGATCATCATTATTAAGCGTCTTATCCAAGGACGCAAATCCTTGACCAGGGTGCGGGTTGAGCCCAAGATCATGCAATCAGGGTGGTGGTGGTACTACCCGACCCCTTCCGAGGGATGGGGGTGCAGAGGAACTCCGCGACGACCCAACAGTCGGGCCACACCCCAAGGTATGGACCATAGGTCAAGAATAAAGAGAGAGGAGCCAGAGATAGATTTACGAAGGGGTTCAGAGGCAGGCAGTCGAGGAGGAAATGATTGAGGTCCTGTAGAGGGTGTCCACAGGCACTACAAGCAGAATTCTCCTTCCGACTGATCCTGTGAAGATATGAGGATAAAAGAAGACTGTGGCCATGGCAGCGAAGACGGGAAAGCTCACAGCGAATGGGGCGAGAAAGGAGAAGTTCCTCCGAAGAGACTTCGGGGACTTGGAAGTTCAGATGGGAGTGGGAGATGTGACGTCTCCAATTGTGGTATTGGGAATAACAAACTTTGGCAACAACTGGGGGGAGAGGGCATGGGATCGCGTCAGTGGGCAGAGAGGCACCAGCTTTGGCAAGTAAATCCGCTTTTTCATTACCGGGGAGACCTGCGTGACCGGGGACCCATTGGAAGCTCAAGATGGTGTTGTTGGAGAGGGAGGAGGCGAGGGACCAAACATTACAGAGGGACTCAGGCAGGAGATAAGAGGGGGCTGATGAAACGATGGAGAGGGCTGATTGGGAGTTGGTCAGGAAAAGAACTTACTGGAATTTGCACGTCATCAAATGGCTAGTACACCAATCGAGACCTTGCTTGAGGGCAAAGGTTTCAGCTGTGAAGCTGGAGGCAATTGGACCAGTGGAAAAGGACAGGAAATTAACGACACCTATACCCTCTCGGCCACGCAGCCGACTATACTTAGCAGCGAATGGAAGTCGAAGAGTAGCAGCAGTAGAAAAAGCAAATTTATTTCCAGCCTATACGCGTTGCCGATGGAAGCAAGCAAAGCCATGGCAACGGCCACAGCAAGGATAACTAAATTGACAACCATTTTGTACAAAGCAGCGCGAACTAACAAACTTGATTGGAAATCATCAAGCCAGCTGTACGACATTCCAAAATGATGATACTTGGAAGAATTTATTACTTAAGTTTAGGAACTAAGCGGCGAAAAATTAGACGTAATGTACACGGTGATGCTATGGAATATGGTTGGATACGAATCCATAATCTACTTGTATGTTGTGCAACTGAAATTTCACCTGAATTCCGCAGAATTGCTTTGGCATTGTCGAGACGGCATTGTCACAAACTTTCTACGGAAGACGAAAAGTTAAACGATGAAGGGAGAGCCGGAAGATTTTCGACTATTTTTTCACCTACCTGCAAAACATGAACAAAGTTTGCTGTATTGATTTAAATTAATACAAAAGTTATGGATAATGATGTAGAAATATACGAGGGCAGCCAAAGCTAACGATTTAAAAGGGAATTTATTTAACTTACCGGTAAATCTTTCACCCATGACCAAAAGGTTGGGATAAACCTAAAATGCATTCTCACCAATTTTAATTTTTTACGTCTTGTCGTTTTCAAGATATTGCAGTTCAAAGTTACCTCTTACTTCAGGGTTTCTATTTTGTCAGTATTGTGACAGAACTTTAAATTTTAGAAAGCTGGCTTATCTGTATTAAAAAGCAGCTAATTTTACCGCTCTGAACCTTTACTTTGTTTTGCAATAACTCCGCCGCAAAAATTTGGTGAAGTTAGTCTTCACTCAGATCTCAGATCTTCATTCTAACGTACAAAATAATGATAGCGATTCTTTGCCTATGCCAAATCATTTTCTCAAAATTGTTGGTGTAATATTTGATGACAGACTTGAACCTTGAAAAGCATATCAATAGAGAAATTAGTACTTGTTATGCCAATTTACGTAATTTCAAAATTGTATTTAAAATTCAGCTACTTCATTCTTTGATATTGTCCTACCTTGATTATTTATTATTGCAATGCCTTGTTTTATAACATACCGGAATGTTTATAGCACAAGTTGACAAAAGTTTTGTATGCTGCAGAGAGATATATTTTTGGACTTTGTGGTTCTGCTTCGCCTTCATATCTGAAAAGCCTTCATTTTTTACTAGTTAAATTTCGTATTCATTTCTTAACATTATTTTAATTGAGTTTTTAAGGATGTTGCCACTGTTTGATGCCACTATTTTACACCTTATTACGGTAGAATCAATGAAGCTTATTTCCGTAAAGCCATTTTATTTGAATGTTACTACGGCCACTTAGTCAGATGAATCAACACTTGTTGGTGTTATCTCAAGGGGGTAAAAATTGCAATTATTATTATTTTTCCAAACTGGCGATATTATTTTTGATCATTCATTGAATATTGAGGTTAATAAATGGTGAATTGTTTTAGTAGATGAAAATAAAAAACAGTACCACCATAGTTAAGCTGTGAAGATGTAACAAAAAACTAAGACTTAAGCAGTATTACTGTAAACCAAAATACTTTTTCAACATAAACATTGAAAATTAATGAAAAACACTGAAAAAAATTGGAAAATTAAATGCTTTTATACTGTAGGACATAAATTGTTTATAATCTGAAAATCTCCTCCAACAAAATGCGAACATACTGCTACAATGTGGTGTAATTTTGGGAGTTGAATCTCACCCAACAGCGCCAATGTAGTAAATAATAAAATCAATTATATTTTACTACGAAATTTTACTGCTTGGCAGAATCTCCATGAAAATATCACAATATTACTTACTGGTACTGTTCGTGTAGCTGCACAATGTGCAAACTTCAACATTTTTCAGAACACCTGAAGAAACAAAAAAGAACAAAAATTTAACTCAATGAGTTGCATATTGAAAGCTGACTACAATAACACCTTACAACTAAAATGTAAGCTAAAATGCAGCAAGAAAAATCCTGCAACCCATCAAAAACAACTAAAAAAAGAACAGAAGGCAAAAATGCAGGTATGTAAAGTTAGGGCAATCGTACAAGATTAGATAGGCATTGACTTTGTCCTTCTAAACCCAGCCTTTCCCAAGACATTCTACTTCAAACACAATCCAGGGGCCTATCTAATTATGATTTTTGTAGGCAACTCTGACTGTCATAACATCGATGACACCAGCTTAGTCGACTTTCATCAATCGTAAAGCAATGCCGCAATTAGGATAAGTCATAGCAGGGGCCTTAAAACATACATCTAGCTTACAGTATTGGCCTTCGCTATGGACTAGGCTACTACATTTAAACGTCACGGTAGCCAATAAAAATTATAATTAAAGAGGCCTCTACATGGTGTTTAAAGTGAAATACCTCTGAAATGGCTGGGTCAAAAAGGATAAAGTCAATGCCAAATTCAATTGCCTTTAACTTGAGATACCCACATTGATTTTGCCTTCAGTCTTATTTAAAGGTTGTGCAATTTGCAAGCTAGAGACAACTTTTAACTACGAGTCATGGTTAATCAATCAATTATTGGTTTATGATAAAAATCAATGACATTTTCAAGCAGATAGTTTTTATCAAGATCTGGACTAAATTGCATTCGCACATTTGTTTAAGCATGCTATAAATTGCCCTTAATTACCAGTTGGTCGAGCGGTAACGCGTTCGTCTCTGGAGCGGTAGGGCAGAGGTTCAAATCTCGAGCCGGTCAAATCAGGCACAGTGTTGCCAATGGCTCGCCACCGCTGCGACATTTCTTCGAAAGGAGCTGTGTTGCCTGGGCGCAATGACGCGGAGATGGGCCCCACAAACTTGTTACACGCTTTGGCATACTACAGCAAGTATAATGAAAGATTTGATTTGATAAATGAGAGATAGCACTATCTTATTTTAAAAAAATATGATATCTAAATTAAATTTGATGTAGTAAGGAGCTTTCAAAGCTTTACAAAGATCTAAATTTGATTTTCAAAACCTACCATGAAACACATTCAAATGATTTCTGCCAACAATCTTTGAAACACATTCTTTTGTACATGGTTGCATATCACCTACAATAATTTTTTTCTTTGAAACACATAACTTTGTTAATGAAATTAATGCAAAGATTTAAAACATAGATGGGGAATCTTCTTAGTACTGCAAGCCGCATGAATTGCACAACATTGCAGGTGGGCCGCAAAAAATCTCAAATTCCACATAAAATTCAAGGAGCAGAAAAACTCCCAGTAAGTGGCTGAAAGTTCTTCTGTTTGGCAAGACATGCGATGTCTGCTGAAGTCGAAGATGTTGCTACTCGCAATAACTGTAACAATGGCGAAGTTATCTCAAGAGAATACTTTTACAAAACTTACGTAAACATTTGAATGTTTTGATGCTAAGTTGTTTGCTGTGACAAACTTCAGATGCAGGCCACATTAAAATAGAAAGCAGCCCCCCAACTGATTTAAAAGATACTTAACAATTAATCACACCTGTCTTCCCACATTAGTTTTGACAATCAGCCTTTGCTAAAAATTCGTCATATACAGTATGTTAAAAATGCAAAAGCTGCAAATAAAATGTTTCTTTTTGGCTATAAGCATGTATAGTCAAGTGGCTTGTTTTGAAATTTTTAACTCCAAGGGCCTTATACTATGGTCTGAGTAAAAAAACAAATATTTGTGTTTCATAAGCCATTCAGTTCATTGTCAAATTTTTATTCGAAATAGGTTTTGGAAGAACATTTCTAGAAACTTGAAAAAAATTTTTTTCTAAAATTATAACCAGATTTTGTATGTGATTGACATTTTGTTGCAAAAATGCAAAGGTGTTGACATTATCGACAACTTGAGCAAGTTGGCGAAAGGTTGCAACCTTCGCAAGCAGTTGCTCAACATCGCTTACTTGTAAGTTGTAGTAACATGACCTACTAAATCACTGACCATATGTTTACAATTGCAGTTTGTTAGGAAATATTGTAAATAGTATATTTGTATGGTTTAGCACCTACTATCAGTCCAAAGAGTAGGCTGTTAGCAAGGTTAGATGCGGAACAGCCCTAGGCTAGCTAGCTTAATTTGGCAGAGTTACTACGATATTGTACTATCGTTAGGCTTTAGGGACACTAAAAATATGCCTCTCTAAATTTCAATATCATCAGTCACATCTGGACATCTAAGGCTGTAAAATTTACAGTGATTTTTCATAGCTATGCTTGATCTCAGAGCTGCATTTTAATGAATTCACCAAAGCAGTGGGCCTATCCCCATGGGGATCACGTCTTTTCGGTGCGACCATTTCGGCGCCACCTATTTCGTAGCCGTGTGTTTTCTGCACAGATCGTTTCGACGCCAATTCGGTGCTCTTTGACTTATTTAGGGTTTGGGTTAGGGCTTTGGGTTAGTGTTAGTAAAAAGCACAGAATATTGGCGCCGAAAAGTCGTGGACCCATCCCCACGACATCTAGGTTTCAAAACAAAAATTTATTCTATGCAGCAGAGTAGAAGCTGCTGTATCAGCATAGTGATTCTTTTGGCTAAGCAACTTTTGCTCTTTTGTTTTAAACTAACATGGTGTTGTTGTTTTTCACAGAATACAGAATAGCCTACGGTACTAGCGGGCTAGTTTTGAACGTATTAATAGTGTTTTTGCGCAATGTTTGTTAGCTTGTTGTTTAAAAAGTAACAATTGCTCGAATACTGGAAAATTCGCAAAAGTTCTTTTGCTGTCTGCTTGGTCGAGACAACTTGGTGAATATAACTGTATTTAGAATTGGTCTCAAGCTATACTGTATACAAGAGCTAAGAAGATAAAACAAAAATCAAAAAAAATTTTATAAAGTTTTGGATTGACCTAATTACTTCTGTGAATAGCAACAAACATGGAATTTTTTCTCCAGAATGTCCACTTAAAAGTCTTCATATTTCTCAAGGTTTGTGACAGTGATCAAGTTGAACTGGAAGAAATAGTTTTGAACTCTCCCAAGTTTTATAATCATGAATATTTATAGTGATTTTTCACTACAGTCCTATGTAATGAAAATAGAAGTGTCCAGCGTATTATGTTCATTTACTGTATCTTTGTGTAACATCTGAATTTAGTTGTTTGTGAATTTCAAAAAGTTTCTTCCTGTCTCTTAAAATTTAAACTGCTTTATTATGATGAATAAAGTGATCAAGTATACAATTTCAAGTCTGAAGTTCAATCATTACAATTACAGTCAGTGTAACCAGATCGAACTAGAAAGCCAATAAATATCTTATGAGTAGAAAGTGACAGTTTAATTTTTTGCTGCGTAATTTTTTTTTTTTGTTGTACGACATTTTTTTAAAGATTACAGTATACTGTAAGTATTTATTCATGTTTTATTGTTTATCAATGTAATCAGTTATTATACTTACTGAAAACTGTAAAATTTTGCAGAAAATTGATAAAGTACTGCAGCTGCCAAGCATGTCCATTAATATAGTTCCATTCTCATCAGTCACCACTAAACAAAAAAACTTGATATAGCATTTTTACAATAAATAATTGGACTGGGGAAGGAAGCATCAGTTACGTGAAAATGTGAAAACTAACAACAATTTTATTCAGATGCTGAGTAACAATTTTCACATGAAAAAATCTACATGTTTTTTATCAGGGGCATACTGTAACCAAAAAATTGCCAAGAAGGGGGGCTTGACCTTACAGCTATAAATTTGTCTGCATCTTACAAACTGTACTTTGGAGCAAAGCCCTTTGAGGTAAACATAGGGATGTTCATTACCGATTCTTTGCTAATTTCGAATCGATTCCGAATCAAATGTTTTGATTCCAGTATTTCGATTCCTAATTTCGATTCACTATTTACATATGACAAGATGTTGGTGCTGGTAACGAAAAATTTTATCGAAATCAAAAGCTCGCAGAAAACACAGTAAGTTAAACTCTCTCTGCACAGTATATAAGTTAAACTCTCTCTGCAGTGCGTGCAACGAACACGTTTATTTCCGTCTTTGTCCAAGACGGGAAGTTCAAAATGGTCCCATACATCAGATGTTCTTTTTCTTCCTGCTGCTGAACGCTTCATAATTACCCAGACTATCGCAATCGCGTGCAAATTTAAATTGAAGTCTTAATTCTCTATCTGTAAAAACTTTTGTTATGACTAGTATTATGTTATACCTGTCCTTTTGTAACTGAAGATTTAATAACAGTACAGTTATGGTAACGATCTCCGCAGAAAGACTTTTGCTAATTCAATATCTGACATTTACATGATCGGCGCCCGGCAAACTGCTAAAAAGTAACCACATCTCCGCAATCACAAAAGTAATTGTGACGTTATTGTTTATTTGCACGTGGGACTTGCGAAAAAGTAGTGAGGCGAGCGGGTGGCTTTTTTTTTAGCGCATTTGCAAACACATGCGCTCCTGCATTTGTGACAATACACATGGCCGAGCATGCGAGTGTGCGTGAAAGCGGCGCCGCCTGTACTAACCATCTCTCCAATCATCATGCGAGGCAATTAAATGACGCTGTTACGTAACAATGCTCGTGATGCGTGTTTATTTTCCGTACAAAGCAGTGCTGCCTAAAAACTTAGCACGAGTATTTTGATTCAGTAGTATCAAAAAAAGATTTTGGATCATTTGAGAATCGGAATCGAAATACTAGAATGAACATCCCTAGGTAAACATGATCGTCGCAACGTACTGGTGCCATACCGCAAGAAAGTGTTAACTAATAAAATGCTCACGAAAGCATTAAATGTTGCACTAAACATCGATAAGCGCTCCACTAGTGAATAAAAAAATGAATCTAGTTTCAGAGGCTGACTTTTTCTCAAACCAACTGCTAGTATTACAGTACTGTGCTAAATTCTGATCCTTCGATGATAGTGCCAAATCATGCAAAAAGTGCTTTGTTTTTTTTGCTTTCTCTAGCAAAGCAACACGGCAATCCATTGCACAATAAGCAAAAACTCCACTGCATAACTAATGACGAATCCAGCTTTTAGATTTACTTGTAGCGTTAGCATTGGGAGTCTTCATAAACAGCACGAAATAGCCAACAGAAGCAACTGTTTAAGCTTACTATCGATACCATAACATACTTTTCTGAAAAACAAAAATCACATTATAAAACAAAATTAGTCTAATGCTTTGAATGTACCTGTAGACAATTGGTTTACACTCTACAAAATAAATCTACCGGTACCATAATGAGACATGGAAAAAAATTTTTGTTTCAAATACGGTAACAGTTATTTTTTCAAAAATACCGTATTTATTCAAGTATAAGTCGCATGCGTGTATAAGTCGCACCCACATTTTTGACATGAAAAACAGGACAAAATTTTTAAAAACATTATTCATTCATTGCAATCTCATAACAAAAAATTAAAAACCATTGAAGTCATCACTGCTGTCACTGTCTTCAAATAGCCCTGTTTACCTCTGGAACATCCTCATCAGCATCCGATCAAGGTGGCAAGTGATGCAACGTAACGTAAGTGGATAAAATAATGATAACTAAACGTGTTAGAACATGAAAAAAAGGTGACAGTGTTGAAAGTGCAACGCTACTCGCATGGAAAGCAATAAGTGATATGATCAAATGAAAGGAGACAGTGTAGAATTCGATAGCAAGGAAACACCTCAAAAAATTTCGTATGGCATACAATGCACTTCATGTATTCGTGTATAAGTCGCACCTGACTTTTTGGGTGATATTTTGGTACAAAAAAATGCGACTTATACTCGAATAAATACGGTAAGTGTTTTTTAATTTGTTTTTTTTTTAAACACATTTTTTTTCAAATAAAACCTTTTCCCCCAAAAAATGTTTTTTAAACAAAAAAGTTTTACAGTACTTGGATTAAAATGTTATATAATATTTTCGAAGCTTTTCATCTGACACTTATCAAGAAGAATCGACAGAACAAACAGCGCAGAAAAAGGAGCCGCCATAGGAAAAAGCCAAACAGTGATTAACTGGAAAAGGATCGATGAGGAGCATCATTTGTGTACACAAACATATAGTGAAAAACATTCTTCATGATTGGAAAAAGTACAATATGAAATCAATTTCTGCGAAACTTTTTCCGCTCTCCTTCCATCTATCTACCTGCTTTCAAAGTCACTTTTATCAAAACTTTTAACCCTACCCTATCAGCTATGCAGACAAAAAAAAATTCGTGTACAGTTTACACCCTAATTGACCCTTTTCCAGCCAATCGCTACTCATCTTTTCCTAAAGGCACTCCTTTCTATGCCCTCTCTATTCTGACAATTTTTCTGGACAAGTGTCACATGAAAAGTGTCGAAAATACAAACATTTTAATGAAAGTAAAACTTTTTTGCTCGAAAAAAAATTTGGGGGGGGGAAAAAGCTTAATATATATTTGAAAACTATGTTTTTGAAAAAAAAATAAAAAAACTGATATTTTTGAAAAAAAAAACTGTCATTTAAAAACCTTTTTTGAAAAGTTTTTTCCGAAAAAACATTTAAAAAAAAAATTTTTTTTTGCAAAAAAAATTTTGAAAAAAAAATTTTTACACCTCGGGCATTTTTTTTACCTCGGCCACCTCATCGGCGGCATCTAAACATATATGTGTAAAAAATCACGGTCCGGGTCAGACATACAAATGGCACCCCCTCCAAGCTCAGGTGGCGCCACCTAAAGCTTCAAGTGGCGCCACCTGTAACTTCAGGTGGCGCCACCTGAAGCTTCAAGTGGCGCCACCTGCAACTTCACGTGGCGCCACCTGCAACTTCAGGTGGCGCCACCTGAAGCTTCAAGTGGCGCCACCTGTAACTTCAGGTGGCGCCACCTGCAACTTCAGGTGGCGCCACCTGCAACTTCAGGTGGCGCCACCTGCAACTTCAGGTGGCGCCACCTGAAGCTTCAAGTGGCGCCACCTATAACTTCAGGTGGCGCCACCTACAACTTCAGGTGGCGCCACCTGAAGCTTCAAGTGGCGCCACCTGCAACTTTAGGTGGCGCCACCTGAAGCTTCAAGTGGCGCCACCTATAACTTCAGGTGGCGCCACCTACAACTTCAGGTGGCGCCACCTGAAGCTTCAAGTGGCGCCACCTGCAACTTCAGGTGGGCGCCACCTGCAACTTCAGGTGGCGCCACCTGAAGCTTATAGTGGCGCCACCTGTAACTTTAGGTGGCGCCACCTGAAGTTGCAGGTGGCGCCACTGCAACTTTTTTGTCTGACACTTGTAGAAATTTAGGGTTGGGAGTTACAGCTACGATATTAATTTTCTTTTTTTAGCAACACCTTACCGCAGTGTCTGCCAACATTTAACAAATAATATTTAAGTTTACTTATTAAGTTGTAACTGTCACATCCACTTATAGCTCTGTTGTTTTCTATGAACTGCCAAAAGGGCAAGGGAAATCAAAAATTTGGAAAAAAGTTAATGAAATACGATCTTGAAAGTTACACACAAACCAAAAACCTATGTAAATAAAAGCTGCAGCTTATGATAAATCTAAAATTCTTAACCACCACATAATCTTTCGGGTCGCGCCATCTGAGCTTTGAGATTTTACACTAAACACAGAACAGACATCAACCATAATGGTGAGTTTGATTTCGTTTTAGAATTTACTTAAACATTAATAAATCGTCACCTCAACTAGTTTACATCCACTGCAATTTTGACATCCAATAACATCCACATTAACTTCATGACTACATTGCATTAACCTGTAACATCAACAGCCACCCCAACTTTGTTTCAAAACCACCAACCCTTCAGATGGCGCCACCTGAGCTATGATCTTAACACTAACAGGCATCAATGTAGGTAATGGTAAGATTGTTGGGCATCATCGGCTACACTTACAGTACATTTACAGTCACATCTGATGTCACAAACTGAACCTCAAGTGAGCTTAAATTTATACAAAATAAAATTTCCACACTAAAAAAAGGTAAAATCATACCATACGTTGTAAGCAACAACGTAAACAACTTTATGAATCAGCTGAGAAACAGAGATACATCACTGTTCCACTAGTATTGGGAGGTACAATCTTACATAACACATTAAGTTGCTATTATTATTTCCTACATGACTGTTTGTTATTTGACAGTGAAACATAGCCTACTGAATTGAGAAAAGCTTTCAATAAATTTATTTTTTTTGGTGATACTTTGGGAGTATCGAAGTTTTATCCTTACTTTGATAGGGGCCTAGACCAATAAAAGTCTTTTCGTTTTTGTTTTAGGGGCAATATAATTCATTTCCAGTACCGGTAATTTACTTATAAGCATTACGCTACATTTTACACCATAAAATAAAACACTGGTCAGGTATTAAAAACAATTCAAGGAATCAGCTGAGAAGCAGGAAAAGTTTTTATAAGATGTCACTGATTCATGGTGGGAAAAACAAATGTTACAGAAAAGATTCAGAAAACAATTCTAGCCAAAGCTTCTGAAGTAAAGCTGAAATAAAGAAACAAGAGATTTAAAAATACTTGTATATACACAGTCTGTCCAATTTTATTTACTTCTGAATTTAAACATACCTATACTGTAGTGGATAGGCTAAGCCTAGTGCTATACCGTAGTGGATAAGCCTAGTCCAACCATACAGATAGCCTAACACATCAACCATTACACCTAATGATTAAGAGTGCTTCTACTTCTTCAGCCTCCAAACAGTAGCCTAGCCTAACTTTCAACCTTCTGAAGTTGCTACACATTACAAAGTAGCCTACCATACTAATACCGGTACAAGTCTGAAGCTAGGCAATAGTATCTCTTATCTTGATCATTCATCAAACCAAAGCCTGGACAATGGCCAGAAACTTAGAAAGGGTACCAATAGTACAGTACGATAGCCTGGTAGCCTACTAATGCAATAGTACAGGCCCACAAGTACGGTAAAAGTAGAAAGGCATTTGCCACAGGTTTTCCAAATAACTCTGTGTCCCACACTACTGATACCTCACCCCCTAAAAATACGGTAATAAGCTATGCCTATGACCAGTACCAGCTAGAGAAATCTACTTGCATAGGTCTAGTCAATTCCCAATTCATCCTCATTCAGCATTAGCCTACACACTATGCCAATAAAACTGCTTAAACACTTCACTGCTTCATTAAACATTAGCCTATCTTCTAGAATTTCTAACATTCACTTTCCATTGCTTCTCAGTTTAGCCTTGTGAGTTGATAAATAAATCAACAAACTCAAATCTCAACTGCCACTTCAATTCTCAGATGGCGGTACTAATAAATTTTGGTACCGCCACCTGTGATTTTAGTACCGCCACCTGTGATTTTGGTACCACCACCTGAAGCTTCAGGTGGCGCCACCTGAACTTAGAAGTGGCGCCACCTGAAGCTGCAAGTGGCGCCACCTAAACTTAGAGGTGGCGCCACTTGAACTTAGAAGTGGCGCCACCTGAAGCTGCAAGTGGCGCCACTTGAACTTAGAAGTGGCGCCACCTGAAGTTGCAAGTGGCGCCACCTGAGCTTGGAGGTGGCGCCACCGCCACTTGTATGTCTGACCCCTGTTGCCAGTTTGGGTCTCACCACTTGAAAAAAAAATTACTGTAGGGTCGTTTGATTTAATCGATGCAGAAGAATTTTACTTGCAAAATGTGTGTTTGTACTTTGTAGCAATATTTCTATTGATTCATATGCTGACTGCATCAGCAAACTTCATCTAAAAACTTTCAATCAGAATACCATAGTCTTGCCAATGTTCTTATATTAATGTGCAAGATTTTCCATAACAGATAATCTTACTACCTACCTACCTAATAACTTACGAGCCTTCCGGTATTTAATGATTATTTTCAATACTACAAGATTAATCTGAACTACAATTTATGTCAACATGGTTGGGCTCTGTAGTTCTTTCCACCTACGTATTTGGAATAATCTCCCAGATATTGTTGTATCTGCTCGAAATTTGTTTTTTTTCAAAAAGTGTTTGAGTAAATTTGACCTACACCATCATATATCGATAGGCCTAGTTCATTTAATGCAGGGTTCGAAAACAACACTTGCCCACTTGCCCGAGGCAAGCTGAAATCGCCTTGAGCAACTTTTTTTTTGACTTAACTTGCCCGACGGGCAAGCTAACAAAATACAGCATATTAAACAACATCAAACAAGATCATTTAAGAGATGCAATTTAGGTCCGGTTTTGTTGCAATAAAATAGACTGTAAGTAGAGAAAGATGTTGCTTGCTTTATTTTAGCACTTTGTTACCATCACAATGAACACTTTGTTTAATCGTACACACATAATTATTCGCAACAGTTCTTAATCGCACACAAATTTTGCAATACTCAGACGCGCTTTGCAATTTTTTGGCACAAAGTGCAATTTTTTTTTTGGAGAAAAATTTTCCCATGCTTGCCACGTTAACCGCTGTTTCAAGTATCACAAATATTAACAACTACACCCTGCGCTGCATGAAGACAATGTCTAGAATTTTGCAATTTTTTTCGTTATGATTATTTTGAAGACCTTTTAGCTCCTATAACTTTTGCAAATTATTTCGGCTTTCCAGCTGGTGTAGTTTCCAAAATATTCGCGATTGAAAATGCATTACAATCAAAAAATCAATTTTTGCATAATGCATTTGAAAAAAGTTGTTTATCACGTCACCTTACCATCTGCCTTCAAAATACGTTTAAAGAAATTCGACTTGCATGAGATATGCTCGTTAGTATTTTAATCTCAAAGGCATTCATTGGTACAATACATTTTCTGTGTGCCAGCTTTTTGTTTACTGATTTGAATTCACTTTTTGTCCACTCTGCTTCTTTGTTATTGCCTGTTTTACAACTTGAGCTATGAGTGTATATATGTGATTTTTTTGCAGAGCTGTATAGAATTTCTTTTTCTTTTTTTTTTCTGCTTCACATATTAGTGTGCTCTGAGTGTGAACTCGGCACCATTGTGTCGTACTCCTAAATAAATAAATAAATAACAATCGCGCACAAAAACTTGATTCCCAAAGTACCGTAGGATACACGTACACTTTTACACATAAGTTTCAGTGTTTTTGCCAAGAAGTACTATTTACAATTTTTTTTCCAAAGGTAAACAGCCTCAAAACTTATTGTGCCTATTTTTTTTTTGGGCAAGTTGAAATTTCCTCGGGCAAGTAGATATTAGATATTACTTGCCCGACGGGCAAGTTGTCAAAAAAGTTAATTTCGACCCCTAATTTAATGTCTTGAATTTTGAGTTTGTGTCCATTTTGTCTTCTTACATTTACCGATAAGTGTATGCTGGTATTGACTAGGCTATTTTTATCATTAATTGTGTTATATTTCAAATACAAATACATACTGCACTGGTAAATAGTTTACCAGTACTCCTATAATTTACAAGATTTGGCCGATACTTTAGGTTTAGGCAATGGCTATTTTTCCGCTCTGCACTAGTGCTGGCAAAATAGCCCTAAACCTAACCCAAACCCTTAACCTAACTCTACTCTAAACTACACACTGAATAGAAGGAAAATACCATTTTGCACTAGGCTAGTGGGAAATAGACACCCCTTAGGTTTACAGGTTTACGATAGGCCATACCAGTACCGTACCTACAATAGCAATTAATAAGTAGGCTACCTTATGTTGTTCCTAGAACCAAACTAAATAGGCTGTTCTGCTACAGTAGTGCTATTCACATCAAAAATTAACAACAATTTCACTTTGTTTTAGCAATTTTATTTAGAAACCGCACTGGCACATGGCATTAGGTAGGCCTACTGTAATTCTAAATCGTATTTTTGGTCGTAATTTTTTCGCTTTAACAGTTTAAGACACGCTGATACCAGTATGTCCTTCCGTCCTTTACCTGTCACTAGCATTACAGTAGGCTACGACATGTGCGTTAAGCTGGTGTAAAGAAGACTGAAACGAGTGCAAGAAGCCCAAGAAGACTGGGAGACTGGAAACTTTGAATGATGCGCCTTACAAATCCGGCTTACAGCATCACGAAATCTTACCACAAACTAGATGGGAGTTTGCCAGCAAACCCAGTGAAGGACCGACGCACAGCTAATGCTGTGACGCTCAAAAGTACTTTTTGTCTACCGTAAAATCAGCAATTATTCAAAAATATCTGATTATGGAACCTCCAGAAAAGTTGAATCAAAAGATTTGTCAGTTAAATATCTCCTGAAATCATAAGACACTGTTACCCTAGCTTGAGCCGTTCAAAAATTGATTTTTGGGGGTCCATTTGGGGGTCCCTGGGGGGGGGTGGCACCCCTAAACTATGTCAAAATATTTGTCTGTTGAATATCTGCTGATATCATAACAGACTGGCACCCAAGTTGAGCTTTTCAAACAATTCATTTTTGGGGGTCCATTTGGGGGGTCCCCAGGGGGGTGGCACCCCCAAACTATGTCAAAATATTTGTCTGTTGAATATCTGCTAATATCATAAAACACTGGCACTCTAAGTTGAGCCGTTCAAAAAATTGATTTTTGGGGGTCCTCGGGGGGGGGGGTGGCACCCCCAAACTATGTCAAAATATTTGTCTGTTAAATATCTACTGATATCATAAAACACTAGCTGGCACTCTAAGTTGAGCCGTTCAAACAATTGATTTTTGGGGGTCCATTTTGGGGGGTTCCCGGGGGGGTGGTACCCCAAACATGTCAAAATATTTATCTCTTAAATATCTACTGATATCAAAAAAAAACTGGCACCCTAGGTTAAATCGTTAAAAAAATTTATTTTTGGGGGGTCCCCGAAGGGGTGGTACCCCCAAATTATGGTAAAATATTTGTCTCTTAAATATCTACTGATAACAGAAAAAACTGGCACCCTAGCTTGAGCCGTTCAAAAATTTGATTTTTTGGGGCCCCATTTTGGGGGGTCCCCGGGGGGGTGGTACCCCCAAATCATGTCAAAATATTTTTCTCTTAAATATCTACTGATATCAAAAAAAACTGGCACCCTAGGTTAAATGGTTAAAAAATTTGCTTTTGGGGGGGTCCCCGGGGGGGTGGTACCCCCAAATTATGTCAAAATATTTCTCTCTTAAATATCTACTGATATCAAAGAAAAATGGCACCCTAGGTTAAATCGTTAAAAAATTTATTTTTGGGGGGCCCCATTTGGGGGGGTCCCCGAAGGGGTGGTACCCCCAAATTATGTCAAAATATTTGTCTCTCAAATATCTACTGATATCAAAAAAAAATGGCACCCTAGCTTGAGCCGTTCAAAAATTTGATTTTTTGGGGGGGTTCCCGAGGGGGTGGTACCCCCAAACCATGTCTAAATATTTCTCTCTTAAATATCTACTGATATCAAAGAAAAATGGCACCCTAGGTTATATGCTTAAAAATTTGTTTTTGGGGGGTCCATTTGGGGGGATCCCCGGGGGGTGGTACCCCCAAATTATGTCAAAATATTTGTCTCTCAAATATCTACTGATATCAAAAAAACTGGCACCCTAGCTTGAGCCGTTCAAAAAATTGATTTTTTGGGGCCCCATTTTGGGGGAATTTCAGAGGGGGTGGTACCCCCAAATCATGTCGAAATATTTCTCTCTTAAATATCTACTGATATCAAAGAAAAATGGCACCCTAGGTTAAATGGTTAAAAAACTTGCTTTTGGGGGGTCCATTTGGGGGGGTCTCCGGGGGGGTGATACCCCCAAATTATGTCAAAATATTTCTCTCTTAAATATCTACTGATATCAAAGAAAAATGGCACCCTAGGTTAAATCGTTAAAAAATTTATTTTTGGGGGGCCCCATTTGGGGGGGTCCCCGAAGGGGTGGTACCCCCAAATTATGTCAAAATATTTGTCTCTCAAATATCTACTGATATCAAAAAAAAATGGCACCCTAGCTTGAGCCGTTCAAAAATTTGATTTTTTGGGGGGGTTCCCGAGGGGGTGGTACCCCCAAACCATGTCTAAATATTTCTCTCTTAAATATCTACTGATATCAAAGAAAAATGGCACCCTAGGTTATATGCTTAAAAATTTGTTTTTGGGGGGTCCATTTGGGGGGATCCCCGGGGGGTGGTACCCCCAAATTATGTCAAAATATTTGTCTCTCAAATATCTACTGATATCAAAAAAACTGGCACCCTAGCTTGAGCCGTTCAAAAAATTGATTTTTTGGGGCCCCATTTTGGGGGAATTTCAGAGGGGGTGGTACCCCCAAATCATGTCGAAATATTTCTCTCTTAAATATCTACTGATATCAAAGAAAAATGGCACCCTAGGTTATATGGTTAAAAAAATTTGTTCTTGGGGGGTCCATTTGGGGGGGTCCCCGGGGGGGTGGTACCCCCAAATTATGTCAAAATATTTGTCTCTCAAATATCTACTGATATCCAAAAAAACTGGCACCCTAGCTTGAGCCGTTCAAAAATTTGATTTTTTGGGGCCCCATTTTGGGGGGGTTCCCGGGGGAGTTGCCCCAAAAAAATTTCAGGAGACACAATTGCGTATGTACCTCAACAACTTCACACAAAAATTAGATTTCTATGTTTTGTGGTTTAGGAGAACTCGAGCGTACAAGATTTAGGAAGAAAAAAAAGGAAAAAAAAAGGAAAAAAAAGGAAAAAAAAAGGAAAAAAAAAGGAAAAAAAAGGAAAAAAAAAGGAAAAAAAAAGGAAAAAAATAAGAAAAAAACCTCATCGCGGCCGAAAGTGGGTTGGTAGGGATGAAAGGATATCTTAAGACATATAACCATGAGAAATATTTTTTGCCGTACTTAAGCCGTTTTTGACTTAGACCGCTTTTTACGCCAAACTTTCGGGGCGGTTTTCGGGTCATAAACCCGAAGTCACGTGACCTATTGCTCGAAATTTGGTACAAACATAAAACTCATTAATCTCAAACTGCTGTCAAAATTTCATGTAGTTAGACTAAACGGTTCTCGAGTTATAAGCAAAAGTCTGAAATCTCGCACTCATTAGTTAGAAAATGGCCGAGTAAAAACAAAGGAACACGCGACGCGAGCGTCGGTCGTTCCAACTAGATGGGAATTTGCCAGCAAACCCAGTGAACGACCGACGCATAGCTAATGCTGTGACCAAGGATGGCAGTACGGTACGGTACGTTCAGAATTTGCGTACTACGTACCTTGAACTGTACCGTACTAACCAGAGGTGGAGTCGAGGACACAAGGCTCGAGGCCAAGGCCAAGGCCAAGGACACAAAAAAAATCTGAGGCCAAGGCCAAGGCCAAGGACAGCCCTTCCGAGGACAGAACCTCTCGAGGCCAAGGACAGGAATGCTCGAGGCCAAGGCCAAGGACCAAGGACACAGGCGCAAGTGTTCTCCAAAAAAAAAGTCTTCAAAAATTTTTTTCAGGCGATCTCCAATTCGTTGGCGTACCCAGAATTTATTGGGATAAGCCTAAACCACAAATCGAATGAAATGACGTCATCAAAATTTTTCCGAAGAGGAAGTTTTTGTGGGATAAACATATCGTAGGATGGAAGATCTGATATCGCTGCCCGTTAGCACGTAACCAGGATTTTGCAAAGGGATAGGGCTTAAGCTAATAGTTCAAAAACGCAAATATTTAACTTTGGAAACGTGTTGAGAAAGCTAGTGTAACTCAAAGGTATCACAAACGGGGGGTCTCCATTGGACGATTTTTTGTAATTTTTTGGAAAAAAAAGCTATTTTAATTTAAAAAGCTATTTTAAAGCTATTTTAATGAATCACATTTCGCAAATGTTAAGAGCCATTTAAAAGCACTAGATTTTTGACATTTGAAAGCCAATTGAAAAAATCAAATTGTTTAATACTCCTTTTACTTGCAATTTAAGTTTAAAACATGTTTAACATCTTGTATTTTGGAGTTAAATTTAATTGTTAGTGATCTGGTCCAGCTAGGGTGCGTTGTCTTAATTATAATGTGCATTGTCTCTTGCAACATTTTAGCAGTAAATAATAATCCACTCGAGGATTTTCCTTAGAGATTTTTGTTTTGTCATGACAATAACCAGTTATAGGAGTATATGTTCGGCCAGAAGGCCCAGGCTCCCTCAATTGAAGTTCAATAATTCGTTCAATCAGCATTTTCCATGGCTAATTTTTTTTTAAAGTATTTTGTGCGTAAAAACCGGCGAGGTTGGAGGTGAATTACTGAATTGTTATTGAAAAATGGTAAAAGAGATAGTTAACTTCAACTAGCCATGTTATTGTCGGGCTGGATTTACATCGCGCTAGGCCCCTGGCGCTTTGGAGATTTTCTTAACATCTTTCTGCCAAATATAGGTGAAGACCAAAAAAAGTCTTACGATTTTAGCTCGGGGCCACTAACTGATACTCAGGCTCGTAGCCAGAAATTCGCACTGTGGGGGCGGTTTGGGGGTCTGGGGGCGGGGCCCCCAGTCACCAGAGGCCAATGGGGGTGAGGGGGCGAAGCCCCCAGCGCTCGAAAATTTTGCATTTTTTTGCAAAATGAACTTAATTTTAAAGCTATTTTAATAGAAAATAATGCTTTTAGAACGTGGCATAGAAATTGGCAACCCAACATGATTCAACTATAGTTGCATTAATGGGCTATATGGGAAGTGGCTGATGATAACATTGCAGTTCTCTTGTTTACCTGCTGGTAAATCAAAAAATCCTATTATTCAATAAAACTCACACGTAATTATCTATTTCGCCTATATTTTACAAAAATAATTGGGGGAAGGGTTAATGGAAAGATATTTGAGAGAAGTGACTGGTAATTACCTAACACTGAATAGCCCCCCCTCCCCCATATTCCTGAGTTGATGATATATTTGTTGATAAAACCCATGTTTGGCGTTTTTAAATTAGCGATCAAATTTGATTGTTTATTTTCAGGCATTTTTTCAAAGTTTTCATTGATTTGTAACTTTAATTTTTGACAATTAGCCCCCGTTGAATTTATGTTTCAAATGATGCATTAAATCACTTTTAGTCAATTCCAGCTCAAAAAACAGTCTCAAAAGAGCTAAAAACGTGGTATTTTCCTTATTCTGCATTTTGGTTGACAGGCCAATGGGGGGCTATAGTCCCCGCTTCCCCCATGGCAACGCTACTGCTGGTACTGCGTCATATTATGGTAAATCCAGCCCTGATTAATGCATTACGTTCACAAAAAGGCTAGATGCGGGCCTGAGATAGCAACTTTCAGGACAAAAACTCTCCGTTTTCTTCGGGTTATACGTTTAAATTGGCTGGGAAAAATTGAATTGAGGGGGACCCGGAGCTCCTGGTCTTCAATATTGTTGTTAGTTATACTGTTATAAGCGAAAAATGCTAAAAAGAAACTGAAACTGAAAAAAAATTAGGCTTTTTTGTCACATTTTGTCATTGGTGAAATTTCAATTGGGAAGGGGGCGGACCCCCTGCCCCCCTCCCCTTGGCTACGCTTATGTTCCAAGTGAGGAAAACAAAAAAGGTGTTCGCAAATTTTCTGCGAGGTTTCTTGCGTTTTCCAACAAAATTTCAACTGTTCAAAAAATAGTGCTGTCCTCGAGCCGAGGACAGGCCAATTTTCGAGGACTTGAGGCTTCGAGGCCAAGGCCAAGGACTTGACCTTCGAGGCCAAGGCCAAGGCCAAGGACTTCAAAATGTGTCCTCGAGGACGTCCTCGAGGCCAAGGACGTCCTCGAGGACTCCACCTCTGGTACTAACGTCCCGTACCCGTACCATTACAAAAAAGGGTACCGTACCAACGTACCTTTTTGGGGCCCCATTTTGGGGGGGTCCCCGGGGGGGTGGTACCCCCAAATCATGTCAAAATATTTGTCTCTTAAATATCTACTGATATCAAAAAAAAATGGCACCCTAGGTTAAATGGTTAAAAAACTTGCTTTTGGGGGGTCCATTTGGGGGGGTCTCCGGGGGGGTGATACCCCCAAATTATGTCAAAATATTTCTCTCTTAAATATCTACTGATATCAAAGAAAAATGGCACCCTAGGTTAAATCGTTAAAAAATTTGTTTTTGGGGGGGTCCATTTGGGGGGGTCCCCGAAGGGGTGGTACCCCCAAATTATGTCAAAATATTTGTCTCTCAAATATCTACTGACAACAAAAAAAACTGGCACCCTAGGTTGAGCCGTTCAAAAAATTGATTTTTTGGGGTGGTTCCCGGGGGGGTGGTACCCCCAAATCATGTCGAAATATTTCTCTCTTAAATATCTACTGATATCAAAAAAAAATGGCACCCTAGGTTATATGGTTAAAAAAATTTGTTTTTGGGGGGGTCCATTTGGGGGGTCCCAGGGGGGTGGTACCCCCAAATTATGTCAAAATATTTGTCTCTCAAATATCTACTGATATTCAAAAAAACTGGCACCCTAGCTTGAGCCGTTCAAAAATTTGATTTTTTGGGGCCCCATTTTGGGGGGGTTCCCGGGGGAGTTGCCCCAAAAAAATTTCAGGAGACACAATTGCGTATGTACCTCAACAACTTCACACAAAAGTTAGATTTCTATGTTTTGTGGTTTAGGAGAACTCGAGCGTACAAGATTTAGGAAGAAAAAAAAGGAAAAAAAAAGGAAAAAAAAGGAAAAAAAAAGGAAAAAAAAAGGAAAAAAAAAAGGAAAAAAATAAGAAAAAAACCTCATCGCGGCCGAAAGTGGGTTGGTAGGGATGAAAGGATATCTTAAGACATATAACCATGAGAAATATTTTTTGCCGTACTTAAGCCGTTTTTGACTTAGACCGCTTTTTACACCAAACTTTCGGGGCGGTTTTCGGGTCATAAACCCGAAGTCACGTGACCTATTGCTCGAAATTTGGTACAAACATAAAACTCATTAATCTCAAACTGCTGTCAAAATTTCATGTAGTTAGACCAAATGGTTCTCGAGTTATAAGCAAAAGTCTGAAATCTCGCACTCGTTAGTTAGAAAATGGCCGAGTAAAAACAAAGGAACACGCGACGCGAGCGTCGGTCGTTCCAACTAGATGGGAGTTTGCCAGCACACCCAGTGAACGACCAACGCATAGCTAATGCTGTGATGCTCAAAAGTACTTTTCGTCTACCGTAAAATCAGCAATTGTTCAAAAATATCTGATTATGGAACCTCCAGAAAAGTAGAGTCAAAATATTTGTCAGTTAAATATCTCCCGATATCATAAAACACTGGCACCCTAGCTTGAGCCGTTTAAAAATTGATTTTTGGGGGTCCATTTGGGGGTCCCTGGGGGGGTGGCACCCCCAAACTATGTCAAAATATTTGTTTGTTAAATATCTGCTGATATCATAAAACACTGGCACCCAAGTTGAGCCATTCAAAAAATTGATTTTTGGGGGTCCATTTGGGGGGGTCTGCGGGGGGGGGGTGGCACCCCCAAGCTATGTCAAAATATTTGTCTGTTAAATATCTGCTGATATCAAACAAAAGTAGAACTCTACCTTGAGTCGTTCAAAAAATTGATTTTTAGGGGGTCCATTTGGGGTGTCCCCGGGGGGGTGGCACCCCCAAACTATGTCAAAATATTTGTCTGTTAAATATCTACTGATATCATAAAAAACACTGGCACTCTAAGTTAAGCCGTTCAAAAAATTGATTTTGGGGGTCCATTTAGGGGGTCTCCGAGGGAGTGGCACCCCCAAACTATGTCAAAATATTTGTCGGGTAAATATCTGCTGATATCAAAAAAAAGTAGAACTCTACCTTGAGCCGTTCAAAAATTTGATTTTTGGGGGATCCATTTGTGGGGATTCCCGGGGGGTGGCACCCCAAAACTATGTCAAAATATTTTTCTGTTGAATATCTACTGATATCATATACAACTAGCACCCTAGCTTGAGCCGTTCAAAAAATGGGTTTTTTGGGGCCCCATTTTGGGGGGGTTCCCGGTGAAGTTTCCCCAATAAATTTCGGGAGAAAAAATTGCATTTGCAGCTCAACAAATTTACACAAAAATTAGATTTGGATGTGTTGTGGTTTAGGAGAAGAAGAGCGTACAAAAATTAGGAAGAAAAAAAACGAAAAAAAAAAGGAAAAAAAGGAAATAAACCTCATCGCGGCCAAACGTGGGTTGGTTGGGATGAAAGGGTATCTTGAGACATACAACCATATGAAATATTTTTTGCCGTACTTTTAAGCCGTTTTTGACTGAGATCGCTTTTTACGCTAAACTTGCGGGCCGGTTTTCGGGTTCTAAAACCGAAGTCACGTGTCCTATTGCCTCTAAATTTGGTACAAACATACAACTCATTAATCTCAAATTGCTGTCAAAATTTCATGTAGCTAGACCCAACCGTTCTCAAGTTATAAGCAAAAGTCTGAAATTTCGCACTCGTTAGTTGGAAAATGGCCGAGTAAAAACAGAGGAACACGCGACGCGAGCGTCGGTCGTTCCAAATATCTGATTATGGAACCTCCAGAAAAGTAGAAATCCCAAACAATGTCAAAAAATATCAACGTCATCGTTTCTGATTCTAAAAAAAACAACCCGTCAGGTGAAAGCCGAAGGATTTACGTACTTTCTTGCATTAAGAAGCCGTGATCCAAAACTAATCGGGTGGGTTAAGCCAGCGTTTCTCAAAGCATGGGTCGCGACCTAAATGAGGGTCGCAAAAGCCTTATAAATGGGTTGCTGACACAAGTAGAGCCCTCAGTTCTTTGGTTATCTTTAATTCATAGTTAAGCAAACGAATATCCAATATTCTATGAAGAAGCCTTAAAAATTATAATCTCTTTTCCAAGTTCATATTTACTTGAAATGGGATTTTCCGCTCTGACATTTATAAAAGAGAAATAAAGAAACAGTCTGGGTAAAGAACATCCAATGTGTTTAGCGTTAAGTGACGTTGAGTCACGATTTTAAAAATTGTTGAAACGAAATGGTGATAAATGTTGTGAAATAAAAGTACTGCTTTTTTGTGTTCTGTATTTTTGTAACTAGGTAGTTGTATCGCAGCTGTTCTAACAGATAACGAGGAGCTAGTCCTGCAAAACTTACGCAGGGAGCCGCACTCAAGCGTAGCGGTACGTCACTTTCTTAAGCTGAAAAGCTGCTGCTACGTAATTGCTATCCCCTCAGGCTGGCATCCCTGCTCCAACCCTAACTGTAATGCAAGGTTTTGAAGCAAAAAAAAGATAGCTTCGTGCATTTCCTTCCCAGTTCCTAATTACTGCGTCACACATTTACTACCCAACCGCGCATCAAACCCGGGTGCGGATGGTTGGTAGCTGAGCATGATAACCACTACACTGCGCAGCTTGCAACATTGCAAGCTTGCAACAGTGACAAAATATTGTATTTAAACCAAATGTATGAGAAAAAGGCAATGGCTCGTGCGTGAGCGTATGCATGACTAGCTTCTACTTTGCAGATAGCGTGGGTTGGATTGAATTTAAATTTTTGATTTGAATCCGCTCACGAGTTATTGATGAATTTGAATTCGACTTTTACAAAGTCAATGAATATGAATTTAATTTTTGCAAAGTCAATGAATTTGAATTTGAAGGTCTTAATTAAACAATCGATGAATTTGATTTTCTCAAATCAAAACTTACACTGTGAAAGTAGCGATTTATAAACTGGATAAAAAGACTGAAAATCAGGTCAGAACACAAATGATTGTTCAAAACTTGTTCGTGTGCTCAGGGGCGGCTCGTCTATGGAGACTACGGTACTGCAGCCCCCCCAAATAATTTTGTGTTTTCTGTCATTGGCATTGCCACAACAAATTGAAAGTATTTTTACTTTTATATTCAATTTTTGTTGAAAAGTTTATGAGATTGCCTCATTTGATGACCCAGATGAATGCTTTGCTTTCGTAATGCTAAGGAAACAATTTTTGTATCACGCTTCAAATCAGAGGTGGAGTCCTCGAGGACGTATCCTTCGCCTCGAGCATAGGCTAGCCAGAATTTCTGATTGGGGGGGGGCAAAACCATAAATCACATGCAATGACGTCATCAGAAATTTTCAAAAAAGGAACTTTTGTGGGGCAAAGATATCGTAGAATGGAAGGTCTGAAGTCGTAGTCTGTTGTCACTTAACCAGGATTTTGGTGAAGGAAGAGGGCAAAAACTAATAGTTAAAAAGTGCGAATGTCCAACTTAGGAGACGTGTTGAGTAAGCTAGTGTACTCAAACGTATCACAGACGGGGGTCTGGGGGCAAAGCCCCCAGCCACTGGGCGATTTTTATAAGTTTTTGGAAAAAAAAGTTATTTTAAATCCCATTGGATCACATTTCGTACGTGTTCACAGCCATTTGAAAGAACTAGATTTTTAACATTGAAAGCCAATCGAAAATTTTTAATTGTTCAATCCTCCTTATACTCGCCATTAAATTCCAAAACACGTTTAAAATCTTGCATTAGGCCTATTGTGTAAAATTTTAATTGTAAGTGATTTGGTCCATGTAGGGGGAAGTAAGGAACATTGTTTCCTGCAATATTTTAGCAGTAAATAATAATCCACTCGAAGATTTTCCATAGGAATTTTTGTTTTGTCATGAAGTTAATCAGTTACAGGAGTACACGTACGACCAGGAGGCCCAGGACCCCTCAATTCAAATTCAATAATTTGTCCAATGAGCATTTTCCCTAGCTAATTCTTTTAAAGTATTTTGTGCGTAAAAACTGGCGAGTTAGAGGTGAATTCTTATTGAAAAATGGTACAATAGATGGTTACGCTTACTAAATATGTTATTCCCTGGCCGGATTTACATTGCGTGGTGCCCCGGCACTAAGGGGTTTTTGCAACATCTTCCTGCCAAATATAAGTGAAGACCAAAAAAAGTCCTACGATCTGAGGGCGGGACCCTGGCACTGAGCCATATGGGAAATCCGGCGCTGGTTATTGCATTACGTCCATAAAAAGTTTAGATGAGGGAATGAGGTAGCAACTTATTATAGGACAAAAACCCTTGATTTCAGCCTGGTTATACGTTTAAATTGGTGGAAAAAATTGAATTAAGGGGGTGCGCCGGGCCCCCTGGTCGTCAATATTATTTATTGTTAATTACTGTTGTACGTGTGTACTGTTGTACGCAAAGATGCTAAAAGAAACTGAAAATGAAGAAACAAGGCTGTTTTGCCAAATTTTTGTCATTGGTGGCATTTCGATTGAGAGTACCCGGGCTCCCTGGGCCACCCTCATGGCTACGCCTATGATTTTGAGATTAAATCGCGCCCTTAAGTTCTTTTATAAAAAACAAAATTCAAAGCTAACTTAAAATAACTTTTTTTCCAATACGTGGAGGGCTCGAGTCAAGTCACTTGACAGTTTTTCGAAACGTCCAAGAATTGCATGACATTATTATGACGTGGACACGTGGTCGTCATTATTATTACTTACTTTTGTAGGCGTAAATCCTAAATTAAAGAAACTGCAATTCCGGACAAGGGCAAGATACTGGCTATGCTCTCATTATAATTATCATTGGTAGTATTTCAATTGGGGGGTTTGCATTACCGCTTGTGTTACAGCATTAACTTCATAATAATGTTAAACGAGGGCCTGGGGTTGCAACTTTTAGGACAAAACTCTTAGATTTCTTACAGGTTTTGCATACAAATCATTAAAAATTTGAATTAAGGGGCCCATGGCCCGGAACCCTTGGTCGTCAGTCAGGGGCTCTGGGGATCCCTGGTTGTCAGTTAGAGGCCCCGGGGCCCCCTGGTTGTCAGTTAGGGGCCCCGGGGCCCCCTGGCTGTTAATTAGGGGCCCTGGAGGCCCCTGTTTGTCAGTTGGAGGCCCCGGAGCCCCCTGGTTGTCAGTTAGGGGCTTCGGGGTCCCCTGGTTGTTAGTTAGGGGCCCCGGGGCCCCTGGTCGTCAGTTAAAGGCCTCGATGCCCCCTGTTCGTCAGCTAGGGGCCCCGGGGCCCCCTGGTTGTCGGTTAGGAGCCCCTGGTTGTTAGTTAGGGGCCCTGGGGCCCCTGGTCATTAGTTAGTTAGGGGCCCCGGGGCCCCCTAGTTGTCAGTTAGGGACCCCTGGTTGTCGGTTAGGGACCCCAGGGCCCCCTAGTTGGTAGATAAGGGGCCCCCTGCTCGTTAGTTAGGGGCCCCGGGGCTCCCTCGTTAATGTTATTGTTAATTACTGTTATGTGCGTAATTGCAGAAATAAAACTGCAACTAAAAATCGCTAGGCTATGTTGTCATAATTTTTTTGTCATTGGTGGTATTTTAATTGGGGGGGGCCGGGCCCCCTGGGCCCCCCTCTGGCCATCCTCGAGGACACATTTTCAAGTCCTTGGCCTTGGCCTCGAAGCCTTAGGTCCTCGAAAATTGCCCTGTCCTCGGCTCGAGGACAGCACTATTTTTTGAACCGTTGAAATTTTGTTGGAAAACGCCAGAAACCTCGCGGAAAATTTGCAAATACCTTTTTTGTTTTCCGCAATTGGAGCATAGGCATAGCCAAGCGGGCCTCCCCCCCAATTGAAATTTCACCAATGAAAAAAATGTGACAAAAAAGCCTATTGTTTCTTCAGTTTCAGTTTCTTTTTAGCATTTTTCGCTTACACCAGTAGCGAACAACAATATTGAAGACTTTGGGTCCCAGGACCCCCTCAAATCAATTTTTGCCAGCCAATTTCAACGTAAACCTGGAAGAAATGGATAGTTTTTGTCCTAAAAGTTGCTATTTCGGGATCACATTTAGCCTTTTTATGAACGTAATGCATTAACCAAGGCCGGATTTACCACAATATGGCGCAGTACCAGCTAAGGGCCCATCGCTCAAATTTTAAGACTTTTTATGGTCTTCACCTACATTTGGCAGAAAGATGTTCGAAAAATCTCCAAAGTGCCAGGGGCCCAGCGTGATATAAATTCGGCCCGGCAATAATGGTTAGTAAGCGTAACCATCTATTGTACTATTTTTCAATAACAATTCATTAATTCACTTCCACCTTGCCAATTTTTTGCACATAATACTTTATAAAAAAATTAGCCATGGAAAATGCTGATTGAACAAATCGTTGAACTTCAATTGAGGGGACCTGGGACCTCTGGCCTAACATGCACTTCTATAACTGGTTATTTTCATGACAAAACAAAAATCTTTAAGGAAAATCTTAGAGTGGGTTTTCATTTACTGCTAAAATGTTGCACCAGGCAATGAACCTTACTTCCCCCTACCTGGACCAAATCACGTACAATTAAACTTTAACACCAAAATGCAAGATGTCTCTAAACATGTGCGAAATGTGATTCAATGGCATTAAAATAGCTTTTTTTTCAAAAAAATTACAAAAAACCGCCCAACCCCCAAAGCCTCCAGCCGCTGGGGGCCCCGCCCCCAGACCCTCCGTCTGTGATACGTTTGAGTTACACTGGCTTTCTCAAAACGTCTCCAAAGTTACGTATTTGCACTTTTCAACTATATTAGTTTAAGCCCTCTCCCTTTGCAAAATCCTGGTTATGTGCCAACAGGCAAATTTTTGATGACGTCATTGCATGTGATTTGTGGTTTAGGCCTCCCCAATCAAAAATTCTGGCTACGCCTATAAATTGCAGGTTGCCTGAAAACTTTTTTGAAGACTTTTGTTTTTTCGGAGACCACTTACGGTTGTGTTCTTGGTCCTTGGCCTTGGCCTCGAGCATTCCTGTCCTTGGCCTCGAGAGGGTCTGTCCTCGGAAAGGCTGTCCATGGCCTTGGCCTTGGCCTCGGATTTTTTTTTGTGTCCTTGGCCTCGAGCCTTGTGTACTCGACTCCACCTCTGCTTTGTGCCGACTGGAGACTGCAAAAGTTGCAGTTCAGCTCGCCAGCTTAATCCACGTATCTCCGTGACGTCAACTCAATCGAGACATTTTTTTTTCTATTGTAGGCTATTCAGCCGACTGGACTGCAGTCCCTGCAGTCCCAAAAAAACTTTTTTCTTCAACGAACGAAATCGAATAGAGCATTGTTTGCGGCAAGGGTTGTTGCAACGGTTCAAATGATAGCATTTCTATATTAGTTGTCAAAGGCTTTCTGTAACGAAAGAAATGATCAAAAGCATTGATGGCTTCAACGAAAGGGTCATCGACCATTATTCACAATAAAAAAGTGTCGAATGAACTTTATATTTTTAGAACAATGAACTAGAAATTATTAAATTAACGATGCGCTATAAACAGTATCCAGAGTCTTAAAAGCACAATCAAACCTATAATCAATAAAACATTGTAAACTTGTTGTATTCTGTTATAATATGGTTAATTTGCGATTGTTTGCCTTTCTACGCTCGTGTTGATATCTGTAGCCCTAGTTATACTGACGAGGAACAAAAGGCGAATGTCGATTCCGAAACAGTATGTCTTAGGCTGTTAATCATAGGTTTGATTGTGCTTCTAAGACTTTGGGTACTGCCTACAGAACTTTATTTTCAAGTACACTTTTTTTTTACAAGAACCAGTAATTTTTATCGTAAAATTGCAAAAGCGCGATTTGAACAACAGCCAAAAGTTTTCTCAAATGCCTTCACAATGCACAATTAGCACTCTATAATCACGGAATCGTCGCAATTTTGCTTGCGAACTGGAAATCACTAAAATTTCATCGTTTTGAATCATCACAAAATTTTGTTTTTTTCAGATTTAAAATTTCTTCTTTTTAGTTTGTTTTTAATTTTTAGTGCTGTAAATGGCGTTAATCCTAATTTGTATTTAAATTTTGAGCAAAAATGAACCTCGGGTTCGTATAGAACTGTTCTTATAAATAACTAGATGGGAGTTTGCCAGCAAACCCAGTGAACGACCGACGCATAGCTAATGCTGTGACGCTCAAAAGTACTTTTTGTCTACTGTAAAATCAGCAATTATTCAAAAATATCTGATTATGGAACCTCCAGAAAAGTAGAGTCAAAATATTTGTCAGTTGAATATCCCCTGATATCATAATACACTGGCACCCTAGCTTGAGCCATTCAAAAATTGATTTTTGGGGGGCCATTTGGGGAGTTCCTGGGGGGGTGGGACCCCCAAAATATGACAAAATATTTGTTTGTTAAATATCTGCTGATATCAAAACAGACTGGCACCCAAGTTGATCTATTCAAAAAATTGATTTTTGGGGGTCCATTTGGGGGGGTGGCACCCCCAAACTATGTCAAAATATTTGTCTCCTAAATATCTATTGATATCAAAAAAAAACTGGCACCCTACGTTAAACCAATAAAAAAAATTATTTTGGGGGGTCCATTTTGGGGGGTCCCCGGGGGAGTGGTACCTCCAAACCATGTCAAAATTTTTATCTCTTAAGTGTCTACTGATATCAAAAAAAAACTGGCACCCTAGGTTAAATGGTTAAAAAATTCATTTTTGGGGGTCCATTTGGGGGGTCCCCGGGGGGGTGGTACCCCAAACCATGTCTAAATATTTATCTCTTAAATATCTACTGATATCAAAGAAAAATGGCACCCTAGGTTAAATCGTTAAAAAAATTTATTTTTGGGGGGTCCCCGAAGGGGTGGTACCCCCAAATTATGGTAAAATATTTGTCTCTTAAATATCTACTGATAACAGAAAAAACTGGCACCCTAGCTTGAGCCGTTCAAAAATTTGATTTTTTGGGGCCCCATTTTGGGGGGTCCCCGGGGGGGTGGTACCCCCAAATCATGTCAAAATATTTCTCTCTTAAATATCTACTGATATCAAAGAAAAATGGCACCCTAGGTTAAATGGTTAAAAAACTTGCTTTTGGGGGGGTCCATTTGGGGGGTCCCCGGGGGGGTGGTACCCCCAAATTATGTCAAAATATTTGTCTCTTAAATATCTACTGATATCAAAGAAAAATGGCACCCTAGGTTAAATCGTTAAAAAATTTATTTTTGGGGGGGTCCATTTGGGGGGGTCCCCGAAGGGGTGGTACCCCCAAATTATGTCAAAATATTTGTCTCTCAAATATCTACTGACAACAAAAAAAACTGGCACCCTAGGTTGAGCCGTTCAAAAAATTGATTTTTTGAGGGGGTTCCCGGGGGGGTGGTACCCCAAACCATGTCAAAATATTTATCTCTTAAATATCTACTGATATCAAAGAAAAATGGCACCCTAGGTTAAATGGTTAAAAAATTTGTTTTTGGGGGGTCCATTTGGGGGGGTCCCCGAAGGGGTGGTACCCCCAAATTATGTCAAAATATTTGTCTCTCAAATATCTACTGATATCAAAAAAAACTGGCACCCTAGCTTGAGCCGTTCAAAAAATTGATTTTTTGGGGCCCCATTTTGGGGGGGTTCCCGGGGGGGTGGTACCCCCAAACCATGTCGAAATATTTCTCTCTTAAATATCTACTGATATCAAAAAAAAATGGCACCCTAGGTTATATGGTTAAAAAAATTTGTTTTTGGGGGGTCCATTTGGGGGGTCCCAGGGGGGTGGTACCCCCAAATTATGTCAAAATATTTGTCTCTCAAATATCTACTGATATCCAAAAAAACTGGCACCCTAGCTTGAGCCGTTCAAAAATTTGATTTTTTGGGGCCCCATTTTGGGGGGTTCCCGGGGGAGTTGCCCCAAAAAAATTTCAGGAGACACAATTGCGTATGTACCTCAACAACTTCACACAAAAATTAGATTTCTATGTTTTGTGGTTTAGGAGAACTCGAGCGTACAAGATTTAGGAAGAAAAAAAAGGAAAAAAAAGGAAAAAAAAGGAAAAAAAAAGGAAAAAAAAGGAAAAAAAAAGGAAAAAAAAAGGAAAAAAATAAGAAAAAAACCTCATCGCGGCCGAAAGTGGGTTGGTAGGGATGAAAGGATATCTTAAGACATATAACCATGAGAAATATTTTTTGCCGTACTTAAGCCGTTTTTGCTTAGACCGCTTTTTACGCCAAACTTTCGGGGCGGTTTTCGGGTCATAAACCCGAAGTCACGTGACCTATTGCCTCGAAATTTGGTACAAACATAAAACTCATTAATCTCAAACTGCTGTCAAAATTTCATGAAGCTAGACCAAACGGTTCTCGAGTTATAAGCAAAAGTCTGAAATCTCGCACTCATTAGTTAGAAAATGGCCGAGTAAAAACAAAGGAACACGCGACGCGAGCGTCGGTCGTTCCAATAAGTGTAACTACACTACATCACTACAACATAATCATTAGTCGGATCGGGGTTTTTGAGTCGGATTCGGGCTAAAATCGACATCGGGCTTGATAATCGTACTTGCCTTGTGTTTTAGACTTTGAGGTGCTATGAAACATAATTAAAATAACTTTGCAACATAGAATGACGACTTCGTTTAAGCATCAATACGATTATTACGATACATTTGTTAAAGCGTCATAATTGATCAGCAGTAAGTAACTTTATTTTATCCGCATTGGGGCAATCACGTATACAAATTTTCACACCAGGGACGCCCGAACTTTTTGAGGAACGGATTATAGTGACTTTGAGCTGACCGCACTATCAGTGGATGTAAAAACTGGCGGAAATTTAGATAAAAACCAAAACAAAAAAGTTTTTTTTTGCATTTTAATGCAATTTTTGTCGGGATTTTAAATGGTGGCCAATAGAAACGAAAGAGGTTTGATTTGTTTTCTCGCAAAATTTGTCTGCTAGTTCATATAGAAATCTACGGCTCCGGGGTTTGGGTAATTGTGTTTTAGACGAAACTTAAGTAACTTTCTGGCTGTTTCGGGCCTGGTTTTGGCTTCAAATCACTTTTTGGGTTTGGGCTTACGCTTTTGGGTTCGGGTGTAATCCCGGTCTCAAAGGACCATCGGCAGGGATTGGTTTTATCATTTTGTGGAATTTTGAATAACTTTTGGCACTTTTTGAGCACTATTGACTGATTTTGGAAATGCACTCCATGTTTCATCATTATTTATTAAATGCACTGTCTCCACTAAATCGTCATTTTGTACTTTTGTGGTCTGGGTTGGATTCTTTGGATCTCCCCGTCAACAATTTCAGACTTATTCGTAAAGGAGCGCTACAATCATGTTACCGTAACGAAGCGCCGTAGCAAACGCAAAAACAAGTTGATATAAAGCGAAAAGTTTACAGGTTGGCCTTGGCCTACAAAAATTGTTTCATTTTGTAAATTCGTACGAAAGACGCAAACAAGCTCTGTACAATATGACGAAAAAAAAACATTTGCAGCCCTCCCGTTTCAAATAGGCGCGAGTCGCCGCTGCATGTGCTTTTATTGTGTCTTTTTTTCATTTATTATTTTTTTCTGATAAAAATTATGAGTTGGTACTAGTGGTACTGTCTCAAACGGTGAGTTAGGCTTACCTAATTCTACAGATTTCCTGAGTGAAACTTTTTTGCACAACTTCCAAGAACTATCTATTTATTATAGTAAAACGCGCAAAATTTTGTACCGATTTTCGATCAAAAATTAAGGGTGCGCGGTATGCACGAGGATTGTAGCGAAGTGTCTTTTTGATAATGTGTTTTTTTCGAATTTGTGCATGTGCTCTTGCACTTACACACAAATGCGCGACGATTTCGTGAGTGCACACGCACATGAAACATTTGAGCGTGCGTTCGACAAGCTGTTTTGTTTGGACAACAGTTACTGTTTAGTAAAAGATTTTCGAACAACTGCTAGGTGAATCGCATGATGAATCCGATTTTGAAGGGTTTTAAATTGTAATTTTATTGAAACGACCGACGCTCGCGTCGCGTGTTCCTCTGTTTTTACTCGGCCATTTTCCAACTAACGAGTGCAAAGTTTCAGACTTTTGCTTATAACTTGAGAACGGTTGGGTCTAGCTGCATGAAATTTTGACTGCAGTTTGAGATTAATAAGTTGTATGTTTGTACCAAATTTCGAGGCAATAAGTCACGTGACTTCGGTTTTAGAACCCGAAAACCGCCCCGCAAGTTTGGCGTAAAAAGCGGTCTCAGTCAAAAACGGCTGAAGTAAGGCAAAAAATGTTTCAAATGGTTATATGTCTTAATATACCCTTTCATCCCAACCAACCCACGTTTGGCCGCGTTGAGGTTTATTTCCTTTTTTTTTTCCTTTTTTTTTCCTTTTTGTTCCTTTTTGTTCCTTTTTATTTCCTTTTTTTTCGTTTTTTTTCTTCCTAAACTTTGTACGCTCTTCTTTTCCTAAACCACAAAACATGGAAATCTAATTCTTGTGTAAAGTTGTTGAGCTGCAAATGCAATTTTTTCTCCCGAAATTTATTCGGGCAACTCCACCAAAAACACCCCCCAAAATGGGGCTCCAAAAAATCAATGTTTTGAACGGCTCAAGCTAGGGTGCTAGTTGTTTATGATATCAGTAGATATTTAACAGACAAATATTTTGACAGAGTTTGGGGGTGCCCCCCCGGGGACCCCCCAAATGGACCCCCCAAAAATCAATTTTTAAACGGCTCAACTTAGAGTGCCAATGTTTTATGATATCAGCAGATATTTACCCGACAAATATTTTGACATAATTTGGGGGTGCCACTCCCCCAGAGACCCCCAAATGGACCCCCAAAATCAATTTTTTGAACGGCTCAAGCTAGGGTGCCAGTGTTTTATGATATCAGGGGATATTTAACTGAGAAATATTTTGACTCTACTTTTTTGGAGGTTCCATAATCAGATATTTTTGAATAATTACTGATTTAACGGTAGACAAAAAGTACTTTTGAGCATCACAGCATTAGCTATGCGTCGGTCGTTCACTGGGTTTGCTGGCAAACTCCCATCTAGTTTGTGAATTGTGTTCATACTGGCAGTTTGCTTTACCAGTGTACCATATGTTTTCAAAACAAATATTTTTTCACAGTCGCATGTCTTCAACAGCACTTGTCATGTACTATCCTTGGTCTGAGCTGAGAAAAAGGGAAAAAAAAAGTTTACACCAATTTTTGTTCGAAAATCAAGGGTGGGCGGTATACACGAGTGCGCGTTATGCTGGAATAAATGCGGTACTTGAAAATGTTAATTTTTTGGAATCGTAATCCTATCTAAGTTAGTTTCTGAATAGTCTGGTTTGTCAAATATGGGGTAAGTTTGAATTGTCGAGTTGTATGAATTTAGAAGTAGTAACTACAGATATGAACATAATTCTACATCAGTCCAATTGAACTAAAAACACATTTTAAAATCAACTTTCACAAAGTCAATAATGAATTTGAATATGAATTTGAATTTAGTTTTTCCAAAGTCAATTAATTTAAATTTAATATAAAGTAAAGAGCCAAAATGTGAGAGAACATTTTTGCTCTTTGCTTTAGATTAAGATAACTTGAACAACAAATAGAAAAATCTTAATAGCGTAGTGAAAATCCCATCATATCAAACTAAGTGCTAAACCAACATCTTAAGTGATCTACAACAATTTGTCTATTAACGCTTCCTCCATTGGTACTACAAATACGTATCGTAGCTCAAGTGTAAATTCAAAATGCATACAAAGCTATTGTGTAACGTCTAGTACATATTATTTATTTACATAAGACACTCTGCATTGTATTGATTCCAGATCTATGTTTTTGCCTTAATAGCAACAATTCTAATCTTCTATCTGGAACAGACGAATATTTGTATTTTTAATTCTTTGTCTAACAAATATGTACGAAAAAAAGCTTTTAGCTTAAATGAAAAGTAAAGATTTGGGGAATCTTTGTATTTGGGGGTTCCCGAAGAGGGGTATCACTTTTTAACCATGCCAAATTATTCATTTTTTAGGGACTTATTATTAAAAATAATTAGCTCTCTAACAAGTGATTTAAACAAATTGATCTAGGAGTGGTCCAATTTTCGGTTTCCCGAGGGAGTGGTACCCTTAAACTATGTCAAAATATTTGCTTAATATTTAATAATAATAGCAATTCAAAAAATGAATATTGGGGGGTTTATTTCGGGGAGGGGGAGTTCTTGGGGAGGTACCCCCAAACTATGTCAAAATATTTCTCAGTTAAATACGTGCTGATATCATAAAACACTGCACCCTAGCTTGAGTCATTCAAAAAATTGATTTTTGGGGGGTCCACTTTTGAGGTACCACCCCCAAATTACGCCAAAGCATTTTTTGTTAAATCTCTGCTGATATCATAAAAAACTAACACCCTATCGTGAGTCGTTCAAAAAATTGATTTTTTAGGGGTCCATTTGGGGGGCCCCAGGGAGGACCCCAAACTGAGTCAAAAGTTTTGTCAGTTAAATATCTACTGACATCATAAAACACTGGCACTCTAAGTTAAGCCGATCAAAAAACTAGTATTAGGGAGTCCATTTGGGGAGTCTTCGGGGGGGGGGGGGTGGCACCCCCAAGCTATGCCAAAATATTTGTCTGTTAAATATCTGCTAATATCAAAACAAACTAGCACCCTAAGTTGAGCTGTTCAAAAAATCGATTTTTGGGGGTCCATTTGGGGGAGTTCCCGGGGGGTGGCCCCCCAAACTATGTCAAAATATTTGTCTGTTAAATATCTGCTAATATCAAAACAAACTGGCACCCTAGTTTGAGTCCTTAAAAAAATTGATTTTGGGGGGTCTCCGGGGGGTGGCACCTCAAAACTACGCCAAAATATTTGTCTGTTAAATGTCTGCTGTTATCAAAACAAACTAGCACCCTAAGTTGAGCCGTTCAAAAAATTGATTTTTGGGGGGTCCATTTGGGGGGGTCCCAGGGGGGGTGGCACCCCCAAACTCTGTCAAAGTATTTGTCTGTTACGCATCTGTTGATATAAAAAAAAACTAGCACCCTAGCTTGAGCCGTTCAAAACATTGATTTTTGGGGGTGTTTCCAGGGCAGTTGCCCCAATAAATTTCGGGGGAAAAAATTGCATTTGCAGCTCAACAACTTTACACAAGAATTAGATTTCCATGTTTTGTGGTTTAGGAAAAGAAGAGCGCACAAAAATTAGGAAGAAAAAAAACGAAAAAAAAGGAAATAAAAAGGAAAAAAAGGAACAAAAAGGAAAAAAAGGAAATAAACCTCATCACGGCCAAACGTGGGTTGGTTGGGATGAAAGGGTGTATTAAGACATGTAACCATGTGAAATGTTTTTTGCCTTACTTCAGCCGTTTTTGACTGAGACCGCTTTTTACGCCAAACTTGCGGGGCGGTTTTCGGGTTCTAAAACCGAAGTCACGTGTTCTATTGCCTCGAAATTTGATACAAACATACAACTCATTAATCTCAAACTGCAGTCAAAATTTCATGAAGCTAGACCCAACCGTTCTCAAGTTATAAGCAAAAGTCTGAAATTTCGCACTCGTTAGTTGGAAAATGGCCGAGTAAAAACAGAGGAACACGCGACGCGAGCGTCGGTCGTTCCAATGATGATAACCACGTGTCCACGTCATAATAATATCATGCAATTCTTGAGGTTTCAAAAAACTCTCAAGTGACTTGACTTGCGTCCTCCACGTTTTGGAAAAAAAGTTATTTTGATTTTGCTTTAAATGTTTGTTTTATTTTATTTTTATGAAAGAACTTAAGGACGCGATCTTATCTCAAAATCATAGGCGTAGCCAGAGGAATGGCCCAGGGCGCCCGGGCCCTTACAATCGAAATGCCACCAATGACAAAAGTTTGACAAAAAAGCCTTGTTTCTTCATTTTCAGTTTCTTTTAACATCTTTGCGTACAACAGTACATGCGTACAACAGTAGTTAGCAATAAATGATATCGACGACCAAGGGGCCGGGCCCACCCTCCTTAATTCAATTTTTTCCAACCAATTTAAACGTAAAACCAAAGTGAAATCAAGGGTTTTTGTTCTAAAAGTTGCTACCTCAGGTCCTCATCTAAACTTTTTGTGAACGTAATGCACTAACCAGCGCTGTATTTCCCATATGGCACAGTGCCAGGGCCTCACGCTCAGATAGTAAGACTTTTTTTGGTCTTCACTTACACTTTATTAAGCGGGAAGATGTCGTCAAAATCCTCTAAATGCCAGCGGCCTCGCACAATGTAAATCCGGCACGGGAATAACATGTTTAGTGAGCGTAATCATCAATTGTACCATTTTTCAATAACTATTCACCTCCACCTCGCCAGGTTTTAGGCACAAAATACTTTAAAAAAAATTAGCCGTTGAAAATGCTGATTGAACAAATTATTGAATTTCAGTTGAGGGGCATGGGCCCACTGGTCGTTCATATACTCGTATAACTGGTTAATTTTATGACAAAACAAAAATCTCTAAGGAAAATCTACGAATGGATTATTATTTACTACTCAAATATTGCAGGAGGCAATGTTCCTTACTTCCCCCTATATGGACCAAATCATTTACAATTAAAATTTTACACCACAATGCAAAATTTTAAACGTGTTTTGAACTTTAATTGCAAGTAAAAGGAGGATTGAACAATTAAATATTTTCGATTGACTTTCAATGTTAAAAAGACTAGTTCTTTCAAATGGCTGTGAACACGTGCGAATTGTGATCCAATGGCATTAAAATAACTTTTTCTTTCCAAAAACTTACATAAATTGCCAAGCGACTGGGGGCTTTGCACCCAGACCCTCATAGCCACCGGCGGCTGGGGGCTCCGCCCCCAGATCCCCGCCTGTGATACGCTTGAGTACACTAGCTTACTCAACACGTCTCCTAAGTTAGATATTTGCAGTTTGTAACTATTTATTTCCGCCCTCTCCCTTTACCAAAATCCTGGTTAAGTGCCGACAGGCTGCGGCTTCAGATCTTTCATTCTACAATACTTTTGCCCCACAAAAAGTTCTTTTTTTGAAAATTTCTGATGACATCATTGCATGTGATTTGTGGTTTGGGCCCCCCAATCAAAAATCTTGGCTACGCCTATGACCATTCTCAACAAAGAAAACTGAGCTTTTAGCCGTGCCTTTGAAAGTATTGAGCCGCCGAATACAACAAAATGCTGCCGATGTCAATGCAAAAAAAGAATGTTTCACGATTATCAAGCAAAAATGTTAAAAGAAATTTTACTTCATTTGTTTTAATCGACAATGACGTATTTTAACATTGTGCCTGCTGTTTTCTCATATTCCTTCAAAAACGTAAATGTGTTGCCCACTGTTTTGTTTACTTTTGCATATCGATTACCCAATTTTTCCTACTTCAAACTTGTGCTAGGCCTTTTCCAAATTCATTCTGAAAAGTTATCAACCAGAACTGCAGTATAGTTAATTAACGTTCCATCGTTGTCAACTCATGAAATTGATCTTTTAATAAGCGAAATCGAAGAAAGGCAGCGCTTGTGGTTTTAATCAAAATATTGAAAATTTCCTTCTGATCGCAAAAAAGTTTCCTGCCCAGTATTCGCTAGTGCCGAATCATCCCTGGTGCCGAATTTATGCAATTAGTGATACGTTTTTGATGATTCTAATATTTTTTTAGTTAAAATTTGACATGTCCATTGGCAAAAGAGCTTTTTGCATTTTTAAGCAGTTAAGATAAATTTCAGTAGATAGTTTTCAGCTATTTCTCGCTGATTTTGTAACACACCAAACAAAAACGCTGTTATTCTTATTTAATAGTAATAAACTTTTATTTTGCCCTAACATCCAATTATTGAGCCCTCTGCAACCGCAAGTAGGCTACCGGAAAGAACATACCTGGTTTAATATTACTTGATCAATCATGCACTATTATGCAAATTTTGTTGGTGACAGATGACATAGCATGAAAAAAGCTACGCTATACGCTAAAGGGTTCCACACAAGCCAAGTTATTTTGACATTTTCCATTTATCTATTTCATCATTGCAGGCCGAAAAAAAATTTCATAGCCTGTGCACGCAATTTGCGGCAGACCTCATATAGTTATTACTAAACCTGCAGCTTTTCGCTTTTGTGATTGTGCTTGTATCATTTTGACAAACGAGGAATAACAATGAATGGACAAAGCGCATAATACTACAACCGCCGCGGCAAACTTCAAAGAAATTTCTTAACTACTTGTAAATGCTTTTACAGCGAAAAAAATACATGCGAAACCTTTAGCAATAGCAGAAAACACCTGATGCTTCGTTCTGGCAATAAGTTTTTCAAGAAAATTGCGTCTAGATGTAATAGCTCCAAAATTCTTCATGCAAACAAATTGTATAAAAAACTTGATCGTGTGATCCCGGACTTCAACTATGTCAAAATATTTGTTTAATATTTACTAATATTAAAAACAGTTAGCTTCCCAGCTTTAGCCATTCGAAAAATTGATTTTTGGTGGGTCCACTTGGGGAGGGGAGTTTTTGGAGAGGTACCCTAAACTATGTCAAAATATTTGTCTGCTAAATATCTGCTGATATCGTAAAACACTGGCACTCTAACTTGAGCGTAAAAAAAATTAATTTTTGGGGGGTCCATTTGGGGGGTCTCCGGGGGGGTGGCACCCCCAAACTATGTCAAAATATTTTTCTGTTAAATATCTGCTGATATCATAAACAACTAGCACCCTAGCTTGAGCCATTAAAAAAATTGATTTTTGGGGGTGTTCCCGGGGCAGTTGCCCCAATAAATTTTGGGAGAAAAAATTGCATTTGCAGCTCAACAACTTTAAACAAAATTTAAATTTCGATTATTTGTGGTTTAGGAGAAGAAGAGCGCACAAATATTAGAAAGAAAAAAAACGAAAAAAAAAGGAAATAAACCTCATCACGGCCAAACGTGGGTTGGTTGGGATGAAAGGGTGTATTAAGACATGTAACCCTTTGAAACATTTTTTGCCTTACTTCAGCCGTTTTTGACTGAGACCGCTTTTTACGCCAAACTTGCGGGGCGGTTTCCGTGTTCTAAAACCGAAGTCACGTGACTTATTGCCTCGAAATTTGGTACAAACATACAACTTATTAATCTCAAACTGCTGTCAAAATTTCATGTAGTTAGACCCAACCGTTCTCAAGTTATAAGCAAAAGTCTGAAATTTCGCACTCGTTAGTTGGAAAATGGCCGAGTAAAAACAGAGGAACACGCGACGCGAGCGTCGGTCGTTCCAATGAGAGCACTGCTAGTTGGCCTATGTTGTCCTTGTCCGGAATTGCAGTTTCTTTAATTTAGGATTTACGCGTACAAAAGTAAGTAACAACAATGACGACCACGTGTCCACGTCATAATAATGTCATGCAATTCCTACAGGTTTTAAAAAACTGTCAAATGACTTGACTCGAGTCCTCCACGTTTTGGAAAAAAGTTATTTTAATTTTGCTTGAATTTTTTTTTTTATTTCATTATGAAGAACTTGAGGGCGCGATTTTATCTCAAAATCATAGGCGTAGCCAGGGAGATGGCCCATGGGGCCCGGACCCTCTCAGTTGAAATGCCACCAATGACAAAAATTTAACAAAAAAACCTTGTTTCTTTCTTTTCCTTTTTTTTTTTAGTATCTTTGCGTACAACAGTACACACGTACAACAGTAATTAACAATAAATAATGTTGACAACCAAGAGGCCCGGCGCACCCCCTTAATTCAATTTTTTCAAACCAATTTAAACGTATAACCAGGGTAAAATCATAGGTTTTGTCCTGAAAGTTGCTATCTCATTCCCTCATCTAACCTGTTTATGAATGTAATGCAATAAGCAGCACCGTATTTGCCAAATGGCACAGTGCCAGGCCCCAGCGCTGAGATGGTTAAACTTTTTTTGGTCTTCACTTATATTTGGCAAGAATAAGTTGCAAAAATCCCCTCAGTGCCAGGGGCTCAGCGCAATGTAAATCCAGCCCAGGAATAACATGTTTAGTAAGCGTAACCGTCAGAGGTGGAGTCGAGGACACAAGGCTCGAGGCCAAGGCCAAGGTCAAGGACACAAAAAAAATCCGAGGCCAAGGCCAAGGCCAAGGACAGCCTTTCCGAGGACAGACGCTCTCGAGGCCAAGGACAGGAATGCTCGAGGCCAAGGCCAAGGACCAAGGACACAAAGCGCAAGTGCTCTCCAAAAAAAAAAAAAAAAAAAAAAAAAAAAGGTCTTCACAAAAATTTTTCAGGCGATCTCCAAAAAAAAAAAAAAAAAGGTCTTCACAAAAATTTTTCAAGCGATCTCCACTAAAAAACGTTTTCCAGACAATTTTTCAAGCGCTCCACAAAATTTTAACATTCCAAAAAATAGTGCTGTCCTCGAGCCGAGGACAGGCCAATTTTCGAGGACTTGAGGCCTCGAGGCCAAGGCCAAGGACTTGACCTTCGAGGCCAAGGCCAAGGCCAAGGACTTCAAATTGTGTCCTCGAGGACGTCCTCGAGGCCAAGGACGTCCTCGAGGACTCCACCTCTGGTAACCGTCTATTTTAGCATTTTTCAATAACGATTCAACTCCACCTCGCTAGTTTTTACGCACAAAATACTTTAAAAAAATAGCGAGGGAAAATGCTCATTAAACAAATCATTGAATTTCAATTGAGGGGGCCTGGGCCCCCTGGCCGTACATGTAAGTAGTTTATAGCGCTCCATTTTATCGCGTTTGAGGTTGCGGGTTTGAGGTTGCAGGTTTGAGGTTGCGGGTTAGAGGTTGCAGGTTTTCGCAAGATCGTAATGGCGGTTCTAACCCTAGGTCTAACCCTAAGAATCAAACCCGGAAGCGAAATTTTTTTTTCTACCATGGTTTTGCAGATTTATTACGTCACATCCGTTGTCACAACCTTGTGATTCATACTCCGCTCTCGCTTTTCGCTAGATCCGCTATATTCACAGGCTAATTGGTACAATGATACTGGGCAATTAGACTAGGCTTTAGTTTGGAATAAAGTCCTACCGAAGGCAGTGGTAGAATAGGCTTGGAAGAATAGCAAAACACAATAGCAGCAGTTAGTAAATAAGCCTAGACTTACGTTTTATAATCAAGTCAAAATATTAAGACAAAATTTGTGATACAAGCAAGTCAAAATAGCCTAGCCTAGTAATCTTTTTTAAGCTTGTAAAGGGTTGAGGTGCTGAGTCTTCAGCGATTATTGCACTATAGACAGAATAGGCCTATCAGAGGGAAGCCTAAAACATATTTCTTTAATTGATGCATAATTCAAGTTACTGTATGCGAATTGCAAAAATAAGTAGCAGATCTGAGATACCGGCACCAGTACCGGTACTGAGATCTGGATAGCCTAGTCAGACAGTGCAGTTAAATAGGTAGGTTACCGTAAATGACTAGCCTAAACTGTGTAGGCCCTGAATCTAAAAAATTGAAACGTCAAAGTTATTTTACTATTGTAATTTCACCAATGTTGTGATTGCTTTCAAATTTAGAGTCAGAATTAACTAGGCAGATTTGCTTACTGACTTCATCACGCAGTCATTCATCTGCTCATATTCCTCTCTCAGTACTGTCATAGTGGATGAAATTAGGACAAAGTTTACTTGATAAATTGATACCGTAAAGTATTAAACTGATAGATTGTTGAATCAGTTTGAAGGAAAACTTGCAAAAAAATTTACATAGGTTGCTAACTTTACCAGCTTCACGCAGTAGGCTACTGCAGCAGGTACACAGTCTGAAGATCTGACTGTTGCAGTACATTTTCCAGGTATTTCATTCGATTTATTTGGACAGTGAAGAGACTGTATAAGTCATCAACGTCTACTGTCACAAAAAAAAAAGAAACTTTATGCAGTAACATATATCAGTAAGAAACAGAGCAGTAGGCTAAAACTTACCGGTACTACTGTCACAACTCAAAACAAAAACTCACAACGTCAAACTTAACAATTATGCTTTGTATCAATGTATGGCATATGCTCAAAAACTTGATTACCTGGACCCCCTTATTCAATATTTTGTGTTTGAGTACTGTGATATATGAAGTCTTTAGTTCTTTATTAAACTGCAAGAGTTTCATCTCTCTAATTTCCTTTGCAATTTGATTCCATATTTTAGTTCCATTATAGATCAGCAATTTTTGAGTTTGTGCTGCGTTAACTCTGGGAAGAAAGTAGTTTGTTTTGCTTTTTTTTTTTAATGCTGTAAGAATGTATTTCATCCAGCATTATGAAAAGCCCTAAGTTAGACCTGGAAGTGTGAGATGATGTATTGCTTATTCTGTACATCAATTTTGCTGTTTCCATTTTGCACATGTCATTCAGCTGTAATAGATGTAAGCTTGAGAATAACGGTTTAGTATCAGGTATGTGTTCTGATGTTGTTGTGAGTTATTATTCTTACTGCTTTTTTTGTAAATTAATCAAAGGTGAAAGGGTAGATGCTGATGCACCACCCCAGCTGCTAATACAGTAATTTAGATGAGAATGGATGAAGCTGTAATAAATCAACATTAAAGTTTTACAATCCCCATACTTCTGTAAATGATACAATACCCAACAACCACTGGCTATTTTTGAACTAACTTTCTGAATTTAGGGTTTCCAATTTTGTTAATGATCAATCAGGACACCCAAATATTTAACACATGTATTTGCACTACATGTACTTTAACACATGTACTACGCAAACATGTAAGAGCTGTGTTCCCTTGAACTTTATGGCTAATCGACGAGTGTCCAAATTTTCTTTAAACAATTGTGCCCAAAGCCCTGAAAAGATGTTTATGTGCCATAAATTTCGTACCAATCCAGTATTAATGTATACCAAATGCCATATTTCCACAAATTTGTCAAGTTTTCTAAAGCTGTGTTTACTGTTTTGCCAAAAATGTTTGCCCTTGCTCCAACAAATCGCTGATTCGCTGAAAAAAATTGGCTTGGTGGGGACACTGATGTAGAGTGTTTGCGCAGACTTAACTGATGTTTGCAAATTATAGCTATTCATATTCTATAATTGTTTTAAATACAAAATTGCATTTCAGGCAGAAAAAATAGCCTACTAAAGCTAGTTTGAAAGAAATCTAGTATGTAGATGTGCGTGCGAAAACAAATGGTTTCTGATGTAGTGATTAATCGCCCAAGCTATGCAGCATTGACTGATTGATGCCATCTTTTAAGCCATTGTGTTACCCAGGAAGATTGATGAGCAATCCACAATTATCTGGCAATAATACAGGAAGTATTTGAAAGATTTTTTGGATGAAAAAAGATACAGCAGCAAGACTTACCAAGTGTTTGGGTATGTTCTTCAAATAATCGTTTGTAGCTTCGTTTTGTTTGCAATGATATTTCAAACTTGTTACAGTATTTATATCAAATACAAGTTTTGGTGCTGACTGCAATCTCACTTGCAGCAAGATTTAACCATATTAAAACTGGCCAGTTGGTCGAGCAGTAACGCAATTGTTCTGGATTGGGAGGTTCATATTTCAGGCCAGTCAAATCAGACACAGTGTTGCCACCACTGCGACATTTCTTCAAAAGGAGCTGTGTTGCCCTTCACAAATCTGAGGGGGTTTCCTCCGTGTTACATACTTCGGCATAATATGAGTATCGTGAAAGATTTGATGTAGTTATAACCTCGCAACATATAAGCTGGTAGCAAAAGTTGTTTGTTTAGCTGATTACACTGGTCAACAGCTGATTTTAAATGGAGATTCTGGTGAGTTTATCTTGATGGATTTTTGATGCAGATTCCAAAAAGGATTTTACTTCTACTCTTGCACATCAAGTTTTTGAGATTTTTTGGTTTTTATAATTTTAATTCAACTTTTGTTGTTAAGCATTTAAAGTCCAAATATATACAGTGGAACATTGCATTATGATGTCACAGAATAACATTTTTAAGTGGTGAAACAATGTAAGTGCAAGCTCTGAGTGACAGGGAAAGGATGGATGCAGGCAGTTTTGCAAGTTATTTTAGTAGTCTACAGTAAGTGTGGAGAATAAAAAATGTAGGAACATATGCAGGGGGAACTGAGGGAATTAATATTAACAGTATATAGCAATATGTTATGTTAAATAAAGCAGTTATTTCTGCAGGTGTAAAGCAGGTAGATACACATAGGTGTCGATTTTGGGGGGTGCACCGCTTCCTCGCCTTGCTAAGGAAAGGTGAAGCTCTTTGCATTAAGGTTAAAAGAAGGAAATATGGTTGGAAAAGATGTCAAAGTAAGTTACTACAGGAAGCGCAATAGGGATTTTTCTTTGACCTTCAAAATTGAAAGACCTCCTTGTTACTGCCATGATATGGAAGAGATATTTCAAACTCTGGGTGTAGTTCACATTGTGAAGGAATGGAGGGCTTTTATTGATTCCTCAAAGAGAAGTTTGAAGGCAGTTCTTCTACAAAGCGGAAATAAAATACCCTCCATCCCTATTGCACACTTTGCCCTGTTAAAAGAATCCTATGGTAGCATTGAAATTTTGTTGAATACAATTTGCTATTCTGACTACCAGTGTAGCTTATGTGGGGGTTTTAAGGTAATTGAAATTTTGATGGGATTACAAGGAGTTTTACAAAACACTGTTGTTTTTTATGTTTTGGGACATTTGCACCACTGCACAGCACTATGAAACAAAACAATGGCCGACAAGGAATTCGTATGCACCTGGAGTAAAAAATTTCTGACACATCCCTTCGGTAAATCCCGATAAAGTTTTAATGTCACCATTGTATATCTAGCTAGGATTAGTGAAGAACTTTGTGAAAGCTCTGGCAAAACAGAATTCGAATGGTTTTGAATTTCTCTGTGAAAAGTTTACTGAGCTAAGCCAAGCCAAGTTGAAAGAAGGAATCTTTGTTGGTCCACAGATTCTGGAAGTTTTTGAAGACCCAGAGTTTGAAAATGCATTAAATGCATTGGAACTATGAGCTTGGCATTCATTTAAATGGATTTGCTCCAATTTTTTTGAAAATTTCAAGTCAAATTCAAATCAATGTGTTGCATCAAGGTGTTGCAGAGTTGCTTGTGGCATACAAAGAGATGGGATGTTGCATTTCCTTAAAGATGCATTTTCTTCATTCACACCTTGAATTTTTCCTTGAAAACCTTGGAGCAGTTGGTGATGAGCAGGGTGAAAAATTTTGCCAAGATATCCAATCTATGGAAAAAAGGTATAAAGGAGTTTGGAATGAGGGTATGATGGGTGATGATTGCTAGATGTTGTACTGTGATGATGCGAACCATCCATACAAACGAAAATCATATGTCAAACATTTTAAAGTTTTCCTCATTTGAACTGGTATTGATTGCAGTATTAAGTGGTACTTAGATAAACAGCAAACATTTTCCACATGTGTTATTCTGAAAAACACTTTTGTTGAAGCTACCCCAAAAAGACTTTTTCAAAATCATCCAACTACAGGCTGTTTAAAAGCTGCCAATAAACAGTCTTTTTCAAGACTACAATTAGCAAAAAAGAGTTTGTCTATTGTCCAATCTTCAGTCTATTCTGTCCAATCTTCAGTCTTCATATTAAACAAGTTTAATGTGCTGGTCAGTACATTAAACTTGTTTAATCTTTTTTGTTCGACCTTTTTTTTCAAATTTGTTTAATTAGGTATAACAGCATGCTAATGTGATTAGTAGCCTTTGTCAAAATCTGAACAACAGCAATGATAATGGCAAAGGTATTGTCATTTATGGGGTACCAAATGCATGCAATGTAACTCACCATGCCCCGTCATATCTCAAAATCCTGATGTGCTAGAAGAAAACTAATGCCAGATTCAGAATCAGTGCCCCTATGTTACCCAGAAATCAGGGATCTTGTTCTTGTTTAAAAAAACAAACTATTATTTTGTTGACCAGTGTTATTTTTTGCATTTAGCAAAACTTGTAATGTTGTCAAGCCATGTTGTGAGTCTGATTATGGCAAGTGGCACATAGTTGCTCGAGCAAGAAAACATTTTACATTAGGTATGTCTTAATTATTTTTAGCCTTTGCTGGTAATTGTTTTCATTCTTTCAGGAAAAATTTTCTGGGTCTTCAAGGAGCATAATTCACTGCTTTAGGAAAATCGCCTGCCCTGCTGCAACCACTCAGGCTACTACTAGAATATCGCAAACTATGAAAGTGGAATTTCACCGATTGCTTTTTGAATAGTGGAATTTTATTTGCTATTGACAACAATATTCAGAAAGGTATAATTTAGAATCATAGTTATAAAATAACGAAAGTATCTTTACTTAACTAGCCTACTCAAGTAGATTTTGTCTGTAACAAGCACTTCTAAAGCAATTATGTTTTTGGATACTTTCTATTTTGCTTACTTTTACCGTGAAGTAATGCTACTTAAGCAGCATTTTGATTTAGAAGAGTACAAAGTTCTGTAGGTTTAAATGAATCACAAATTATCAGAACAATTGAGTTTTCTACCGACTAAGCAACGGTTTTATGAAATGATTCCAAGTAAATTTTGCGTGACATGATTTTCAAATTCCAAAGTTTCCCTGTTGTTCGTTTTGATTTGATTATAATAAAAAAAACTTGTATCAGCCAATAATTCATAAAAACTTGTAAAATAATTCATTATAATAAAAAAAACTTGTATCAGCCAATAATTCATGACTTCTTAAGAGAGTAAGAAGTTGAAAGACCAAGCATTATGTGACAGTGATGTGAAGGCAATCGACTAATTGTCATACACTACAGTTTGTGGATTGAATAATTTGTTTATTTTGCTTGAATACTTTCAGAAATTCTTCTACTTGAGTACTTTAAAAAACGACTACTTTTTACTTTTACCGTAGTACTTTTTTGGTCAATAGTTTGTACTTTAGTTTAAGTAGTTTTTCTTTCAAGTAACAAAACTTTTACTTGATTACAGTTATCAAGTACTTTTTACACCACTGTTAAAAATGTAGAAGGTGTTTTATACTGATATGGTTGAGACCAGAAGCAATGCAGTGCTATGCTGATCTTTGCAAGTGATATCAGCAATGACGTGCAAAGATGCTTCACATTGCTCAATGTCCGATCAAAATACACTTATAAGTTCACGTTCAATTTATTATTTGTCATTATAAGATGCAATAAACCAGTGGTTCTCAACCTTTTTTCAAAGCGACCCAAATTTATTGAAAAAATCAAATGTGTAAAATTTTGCGACCCATGTCCAGTATATTCTAATACATAGTTGAATTAAAAGCTGTTATGTGCAAAAAAAATTTTATAATGACAGAACTTTGTTGCAAATGCAACAAACAACTTTTCACTGAACATACATTTATGAATATTTGCTATTTAGCTTTGAGGATTGCAGGCTGTCAAGTGTGTCATTATTTCATTTTTTTGATTATTGATTTTCAATTTCGTTATTTTGGAACCATTGTCATCATTTCATTATATTCTAAGTAATCTACTGATATTTTTTGAGATCACTCGATAAATTGCAATAAATCATGAGTCATTGAAATGAAAACCTTTTTGGGGGGGGAGATCACCAAAAAAGATCTCACTAAAACTACACAAAGACCTTTTTTGACTGGTCTTCTGTTTAGTTTTTTGGATCTCTTTGCCTGTCTCGGTTTTCAGTATTAAAAAATATGATAAGTCTAATTATAATATACTTGAAAATTGTCATTATTTGCCATTATTTTATGTTCTGTAGTAATTTTTTATTCATTTTTTTAAATTCAAGGACTTGACAGTCTGATATTGTTACCAGGCGCGTCGCCAGAAATCTGCAATGTGGGGGTGTTACGGGGGTCTGGGGGTGGAGCCCCCAGCTGCCAGAGGCAATTGGGGGTTTGTGGCAAATCCCCATCTGCCAGAGCCTGAAGATCTGGGGGCAAAGCCCCAGCCAGCGGAGGCACGGGGCCTGAGGGACGAGCCCCCAGCGCTCAAAATTTTTTTTTTGCAAAAATAACTTAATTTTAGGCCTATTGTTTACAAGTTGGTAAATCATAAAATCCTTTACCAGTAGTTCAATAAAACTGTCAAGGAGTAATCTGTTTCGTCTATATGTTATAGAGAAAGATTTGGTTAGGAGGGCTATTGAAAGAAAGTTTGAGAGAAGTGATTGGTAATTAACTAATAATAAATGAATATCCCCCCTCTATTTCTGAGCTTAAATATTTTTTGATAAAACCTTTGTTAAACATTTTTCAATAAACGATCAAATTTGATTACCAATTTTTGAAGTTTTTTTTTCCGATCTATGAGTTTTGTTTTTGACTAAGTAATCCCCACCCCCCCTAAATTAAACGTTTCAAAATATGCGTTATATCATTTTTTGAGTCTATTTCAATGCAAAAGACAGTCTCAGAAGTGATAAAAACGTGGTTTTTTCCTTATTCTGCATTTTGGTCGGCAGGCCAATTGGGGGGCAATAGCCCCCCTGGTCATACTGCTGATCGTTATCAATTATGCCTGATGTAGTCTGACATACATGACCTTTGATTTCTAGTCTCCACGCACACAAACCTTCTTCACTGCGGGAGTTCTTTGTTAACATTAGTACTGCAATATATTGCTTACTACTTTGAAGCATTTTACAACTGTGCGGTCTCCAGAAGCTCAAAGTGTCACTGTTTGAGTTTTTCGTGTACAAAAATGCAACAAGGGTTGATGACCATCTGACTATGAAGCGGCGTTGCGTTTATTTTATTATTTTTTGTGCAAGTTTTACTCTTTGTAGATGTTTACAAAAAAAAAACAAGTGACCCAAAAGAATTTTTAGGCTACCCAACTTTGGGTCGCGACCCATAGGTTGAGAATCATGGCAATAAACGAGACACTACATAAAAAATAGTTTAGAAGGGACCTGTTAGGGTCATCTAGTCAATAAGCCCCTGGTCCGTAATATTTTATTTTGTAATTTTGGATTTAATTGATTATGGGTCATACGCACAAGCCAGTTAATCGTTGTTGTTTTTTGTTATTGTTTTTTTAAAGAGAGGGACTTTGTGACAAAATTTGGTTTATTAGTAATGTTGTGGTTTATCTGGTGATAGATGCTAGTCAATAGTCAGTCATCCCAGTTAGACTACAGATTTGTTCGTTTTTTAGTCATTTATACTCGATTAGTTTATTTGTGTCACTGTGTGCATTTGCATTAATTGAAAATGCAATTAATCAAAGAATAGAGTTTCACAGGTCATATCTTTTTAGAAGTCTTGGGCCATGGATTTCATCCACAGAAAGCACCCACTACTTCCCAACGTCGAATCCACTGTTTTCATGTCTCTGCATTAACAATATCTTCGACTGTGCATTTGTGCAAGTGTTCATTCAGCATTGCACAGTCCAAGTCAAACAATATCTGCACACTGCCTAGTCAAACAATATGTATAACTAAATATCGTGCATTTTCGTTTCATTTACATCTCCGGTTTGCAGCGTTTATTCCGAGCCAAGTCAACTGACCGCGAATTAAAGGTTACCAGTGATCTCGTCACAAAGTGATTTCGTGACCAAGTGAGGGTTTGGGCACGATGGCTGTAGGGATAGTAAAATATTTTTACGACCAACTTCTAGACCAATCGGGTTCAGTTCGTTCGCGGTCAGCTGTCGTGGACCCGTTTATGCAACCACACTATTTCAACAGTTGGTAGTTAAGCTTCAATGGAATGCGGGTTATTATTTTTGTTGAAATTTAAACGAGGACTGAAGGCAGCATCAATGGAGTAGACTTCATTTTTCTTTTTCCAGCCGTTCCACAGATATTCTACTTCAAGCACGACGTAGGAATCTCCAAATCACAATTTTTTTTGGCAACTCTGACATTTTAAAGCAGTATTCTAACATACTGAGGTCTATATTAACCTAGCTATAAATAGGTTAAAACGCTTCTGTGGCTTAATGTAATGGCTGCATTGCCTTAGGATAGGACTAAGATGGCGTCGCGGATGTTATCAATGCCAGGGTTGCCAATAAAAATTATGATTAGAGAGGTCCTTACGTCCTGTTTGAAGTAGAATATCTCTGGAAGGGCTGGATCAAGAAGGATGAAGTCAACGCCGATCTAATCTAATACGATTTGCCAAATTTAAGATACCCCCGGTGATTTTACCTTCAGTCCTCGTTCAAGTTGAGATTAAAGTTCAAGTTTGAGGTTAACATTTATTGGAGCTGGATCAAAGTGTTTTTGTTTATTATCAGAGGTGGGCAAAGCGCAACTTATGAGCCTCTGCAGTTGCTTAAGTTGCGTTTCACTTTGATGTTTTATTTTGAGATGTTGAAGTTGCGCTGCGAACTAATGTACCCTTAAAAGGAATTGCGCTACGCTTTCAAATTTTTGTTTTGTTAGTAGCGCTATTTTATTCGATAAACTTAATTTTGTTTAATTTCAATCCTAATGTTGTCAAATGTCGGCCATTTTCAATCGTAATGTTGTCAAATTGGCTTAAATTGCCTCTGACTAGAGGGAGGTTGCTTGATTCGAAGGATCGTCAGGCTTTTTGCAACTTCTCCGTCGCCTTAAACGAATGCTGATTAATTTTTACGTCGTGCTGTTACTAAGCGATGAAATAAATTTGTCTAGCCTTCAACAAATTACTTATTCTTTTTCCGTCTAGAATTGTAAAAATGTGGAGTTTGCATCGTGTTGTGTTATTTTGTTTCCGGAAGTTAAATTACTCTTTGACTTGGTATATGAATTTCGTTCCGCAATTACGGAAATTGCGCTACCCTTCAGAGATAAAAACTTTAAGTTTGCGTATCTTGCGCTTTGCTTTAAGTGATTTACAATTAGATAATCATTGCCCTGTGCGTTTGGTAAAATGTTATTCGTGCCCTCCTCTGTTTATTGTTATAATTTCATATTAATTAGTCGTACTCGTGAGTCGTGTCTTATGCTGTGAAATTGTAACGCTGCAGCAGGAGGCAACTCAATCTCAGTTTGCTTGTTGAAGTGCTTCCTCCTAGAGGTGGAGTCGAGGACACAAGGCTCGAGGCCAAGGACACAAAAAAAAATCCGAGCCCAAGACCAATTACCGACTTTCCGAGGACAGACCTTCTCGAGGCCGAGGACTGGAATGCTCAAGGCCAAGGATACAACGCGCAAGTGTTCTCCAAGAAAAAAAAAAGGTCTTCGCGCAGAAAGTCGCAAATTTTTCGTGAAATTTTAGTCAAGGAAAAAATGTTCATACCTTGGCCGATTTTCAACAAATCAAAAAATAGTGCTGTCCTCGGCCGAGGACAGGGTATTTTTGGCGACTTGGAGGCTTCGAGGTCAAGGACTTGGAGGCTTCGAGGCCAAGGACGTCCTGGAGGACTCCACCTCTGATTCCTCCTTTATTTTTTTATACTGTTGCACTGTAGAACTAGCTATTTATTTGGTATTTCCATTTGCTAAAGTTAAAAAGTCGCTTTTTTTAGTTTGTATTCGGATTATCACATATTGATGCTCTTATATATTTATTAGCTTTTCATTTATTTACCGTATTATACACCCTAGCATTTGATTGATGTGTGAACCACGACTGCGAGTTGTCAACTGCTCATATTGTATCTTTTCCTTTATTGAAAGTCGTTTGGTGGCATCAGTTTAGGTATGCTTGAACGTAAACTACATGTAAATTTGAAATTTGCGGGCTAATGCCATTAAATTTTTTTGCGGATTTATTGCGCTGCGTTTTCTTTCTAACTTTTTTCGGTTAGTCGCGCAAGTTTATACTTAAAAAGTTAGTGTTGTGTTTATCGTATTATTGCCAAATGTTAGCCTTCCTCAGTAAACAATTAATCCTTTTTTTGCCTAAAATCAAGATGCGAACTTCACATTGTGTGTTGTAACTTAATTGCGAACGTTAAGCTGCGCTTTATCTTATTCGTGCCTACCTTTAATAACAGTATAACGAAGCTTGCTTTTGTGTTCATACATTTTAGTTGTTTGCAAAGTTATTGAAAACCGCTATTTTGACGAGCAAGTCACTATTTTTTTCCAACCAACCGTACATCAAAATTTTTCAGCAGGTTGAAACCCCGATGGCCCACGGAAACTATGAGTTTTTTGCGTTCGAAGTATTTGAGCTTTTTAAACGCACCGTACGTGGTATGAAAAGAATTTTTGGGTGTCGAAAATCAAATCTTTTTAATCGCTAAATTACGCCGAAGTGTATGACAACTTAGCCGAGCCCATCTCCGAATCATCGCGCCTTGGCAACACTACTTCGAAAGGTTGCGTCAACGGCTTGCTGTTGTTTCTAACTCCGTGTCCGAATTCACTGACCCCAAATTTAAACTTTTGCAGTATCTATGCTCCAAAGACAAACGCATTTTTATTACTTAATCAATTTTGCGCAGGTGCTAAACATATTTGTCAGCTTCTCAGCGAAACCTTATTGGTATGGTACCTGAGGACTACGATTAGCCTCTATATTTCAGCATTTTAGATAACTGCTCTAAATTTAGAAAGATTTTAAAGTATGTTTTAAATGTTGATTTTTTGTATCTCTGTAATTTTATGCCGGACTTGTAAAATGAGTTTTATTTTTTTCATTAATTCGCGTTTCTGATTTTTCAAATGTATAAGTTACTTCACTCGGTAATTATTGCATACCGTTTGTGGTTGATATTTTGCATAAATTTTCAAAAAAATGGCCTGAATATAATATAATATTTTGTGGAGCCCTGCGTTCGCAAACAAAAACCGCTCGACGCTCGCTCATTCTTTTATCATCGTTTGTTGGCTGACTTGCATTATGTTGCTGTTGATTACTGCTTAATAAACCTCGATTTCATTACACACTGTCGTAAACGAAGTAGAATTGGAAAGCTTCATCGAGAATCGAACCCTTACGTGTCGCTGAAACCCAGATGAAGCGTCAATTTGCCAATCGTTTCCCTTTCACCTACAATTCAGCAACTTCGTAAGAAAGTTTTAAAGTAGAATTTTTTCAGAAAATTATTTTAGCAAGTATTTTTTGTGCAGTTTGATGGAATCGTCGAAATGGTTTACATCATCATTATCAGACATAAAAGAATGGAATTGCGTGATTGATTTTGTCATCGTAGAGATCTAAAGTTTTAGCGTAGACAGAACTAGGAATGTTAATTGGAATGATTCAAACGTGTAATCGCATGATAAGTAATATGTTATAATCACAAGGAGTAACCACTTCGGGCGCTAAAAGCAGAACACGCAGGTGACCTAACACTCGGAGTTTTGAAAAGAGTTGCAACGAGAAGGTGTTGCATGGCCGTTAACCATCTACGTTAACTAAAGCCGTTTCAAAGACTTGGCAAATGCTGATCTGACACATAATGTACTGTAGTTGTTCAAAAGGAAGCGGTTCACTATTAAAACCATGGTAAAAAGTTTACCAACACCATGTGTTTCGTCCCCATTTGCAGTTTTACGTATGAGTGCATATTTACAGTAAAGCAATCATAATTCACTCCGAGCGTAACATCCTCCTGCAGTATCTGTGCACAGAGCGAAGATACTGCAGTACAGTATTTGTGTTGATTTGGCTTACTTTTAATTGGTTTTGCAATCGCAACTTTCTAGCAAACACGAAGGTTATTTAATAGATACGATTCTTACGAAATAACATCAATCAACCAATGACGTGTTATTTGTAAATTAAAAAGTTCTACAACGACTTGAAAAAATTCAGATATGCAAGAAAAAAAAAAAAAAACTACTGTAGATTTCATTCAAATACATCTCAATAAAATCTAGAAGCATCGCCATATGTACGGGGGTCCAATTGTCTGTAAAAATCATTGCTTGGTTGAACCTCAAATTCGGCAATCTCTGGTCAACCAATGCACCACCACAATCATGTTGGAGGCTAGCTGAATAAAACGTCGTAACCCTGCAGTTGCTGCAAGCCATACACTGATACGATATAAATTAAGCTTTAACTCTCCTTCAATATATAGTTCAGTTGCCTAATTTCAGATTTGTGTAATGGGTTGGCAGAAGCTCGAGCTGAAACTGATTTTATTTAGAAGCGTAAACTTTGTTTTTTCGATAGAACATTCATAAACAAAATCAGATCCAGCACGCATTCTTTTTGAAACGTTTCATTACTTAAACCTACATCTACTACCAGCAATTCTACACTTAGCCATTTAGCTCATGCAATTGTGGAATAATTATGGTGTGAATTTTCGTGCCTAAGTGCTTTTGCACCAGACTAAATTGTCAGACAAACAAGTTTAAAGGTTTACTACTTGAAATCGGTATTATTAACAACTGAGAACTACTGGAGGTAATAAAGAAGTGACCCAAACCTTGTTTCACTATTTTTTTTCTTCAAAAATAAATTTAATCCATTTGACTCCGTACCATTAGCAACCCTGTGTTTCGAAATTTCGTGACAACATAAAAGGATAACTTAAAATTATTGTAAGAACGCAATGTTTACAATAATAATCGAACATCGCGTTGCCTAATCCGCAAGAAATTTTGCAAAGTCATCTTTTTTTGATGTCACGAAATTTCGATATGCAGGGTTGTCAATGGTACCTAGTTAAACGGATTAAATCTACTATTGCGGTACAGAAATAGTGGGAAAAGTTTGCAGCATCTCTTTGTTATCTCAAGCGATTTTCATTTCTTCAATGAAACCGATCTCGAGCAGTATCTTTTCAAAAGAATTCGATTAAAAGCGAGTTAATATTGTCAGCAGCAAACGCGTTAATTAAGCTCGAAAACACAAAATGGCGTTCGTTTGGTTTGGCAGTCAGATCATAGACTCTTCATCTAGTAGGCTAGAAACAAACGCACGGAGAAAAAGAGAAAAGGATTGAACAAAAAAAAGGTTGCTCTTGTTGCGAAGATTTTTTGCAGTCACGCGTATTCGACTGATTTGATTCGACATATTCGAAGAACAAGTGGATTGTGAAAAAAAAACGTTATAACTGTCAGTTTCCAACTACTACTAAAGAGTTCTATGGTCAGACGTATCACAGACGAATTTGTTAACCGAAAAAGTACTACACGTAATTAAAATAACAAAATGCAAGCTGTCAAGCGGCCTAGTACCAAAAAATGATGGCGCTTTTGAAAAAAGAAAAAGAACTTTGTAACAAAAACGAATGAAAAAAATGAGTGACAAGTTAAGATATTCTAACGAAAACCAGAGTCATTTTGTAGCATTTTTTTCAAAAATCATCTAGGCAATGATGAATTACATACACAAAAGTTGCTTACAATTTTGATAGCACAACTCAATTTAAATGAATTAAGAACAGCATGTACTGTAACATTGTTTATCATACCGCTTTCAAGTGTGACCCCTTGTTCACCTTCCGTGACTTGCGTGCGTCGAGAAATGCTTCACAAGCATTTCTAAAAGTTGATTGATTATTGCCGGACTGACAACGGTACTGTATATTACATATGTATCGCCACGTGTAGGATTCATTCTAAAAAACTATCTGTGAATAAAACATTAGTAAATCGTATATTTTAATGAGTGTATGAAAACGTTACATGGTGTCAGAAGTAGGATTCGAACTTTATTATGACCAAGTTAAGCCCGCCAAGAGAATTAAACTTCAGTGCCATGAGTTTGTCAGAGGAATGGCGCCGTTGGGAGAAATCATTTAAGAATTATTACGCAGCTGCAGAACTCAGCGAGAAGGCGCGGTCCACCCAAGTCGCCATTTTATTGAACTGTGCGGGAGAGGAGGCGAGAGATATTTTCGATAGTTTCAACCTTAATGTTGAGGATGATGACGCAACGTGTGATGCAGTTCTCCAGCGCTTCCGCACATATTGTAATCCAAAAAAGAGACCGGCGTTCGAATCTTACAAATTTTGGCAGCGACAGCAGTCAGAGGACGAGCCATTCGATAAATGGCTTATGGAGTTACGCATCATTGGCCGAAACTGCGAGTTTGGCACTACATTCGACAGACAATTACGCGACAAAATCCTTTTCGGCGTCCGTGACGATGTCGCCCGGCAAAGAATGCTGGAAGAAGAAGAGCTCACCTTAGAAAAAGCGATCAACATATGTCATTCACTCGAAGCAACGAAAGCAAGGTTGCATTTCATGGCTGACAAAACCAAACGTACAGAATTATCGGTGAACGCAATTCAGAAAAAGCACCAGGCAACCAGCTCCTTTACCAACCAACCGCGTCAAAAGCCTTGCTTTTATTGTGGAGCAGTTCACGAGCCGCGCCGATGCCCAGCTTTTGGCAAGCAATGCCATAAATGTGGAAAACGCAATCACTTCGCAGCCGTGTGCCAGCGTCGAATGATAAACGAAATAACGACTGAACAACCCGCTGACGAAGACGAAGCGTTCCTTCAGATACATTCCCTGCTTGAGAGAGGCCAGCGAACGAAGATGCGATCCAACTTGACGGTAAAAGACAATAACTTTCGTAGTTTTGAAATCGAATTTAAGCTTGACACTGGTGCTGAAGCTAATGTTTTACCATACAGTATTTATAATGAAATGTGTTTAGGCCCGTTGCATAATTGTTCTACTGTGTTGTGTGGCTTTGGCAATGCCATGGTTAAACCGCTGGGAACCACTTTTTTAGATGTATTTGATAGGCAAGGCGAACGTTTTCGCTTATCATTTTATGTTTGCAAAGTTGTACAAATTCCCATACTTGGTGAGCATGCCTGTGAGCTTTTAAACTTGGTCAAGAAAATAGAGGATATTTCTCCAAACAAAGTGCCGGTGGTACCGGTACGGTTTCCCTTAACGCTCGACAATATTAAACACCATTACCGAGAAGTGTTTAGTGGCACCGGCTTGTATAAACAAAAATATCATATTTCGCTCAAAAATGAGATCACGCCCGTGGTTCAACCACCGAGGCATATTGCATATGCTCTTCGCCCAAAGCTCAAGGCAGCTTTGGATGATCTTACTCGCAAAGGAATTGTGTCAGATGTTGATGGGCCCACAGACTGGGTTAGCAACTTGGTGGTGGTAGAGAAAAAAGACAAGAGTTTACGTCTTTGCCTCGACCCCAAGCCACTAAACCTTGCCATTTTACGTGAGCGTTTTGTCATACCGACTCCTGCTGACGTGCAATCGCAATTAGCCGGAAAACGTGTATTTTCTGTAATTGACATGAAAGATGGGTACTGGCACGTAGGTTTAACTGAGGCCTCCTCGTATCTCACCACTTTTCACACCCCTTGGGGTAGAAAACGCTTTTTGCGGATGCCATTTGGTATATGTTCAGCCAGTGAAGTAATGCAAAAACGAAATGCATCTGCATTTGGAGATATTCAGGGTGTGCATGTTATTGCCGACGACATAATTGTGGCGGCAAAAGACAATGACGAACATGATAAAATATTTCTCGCCCTCATTAACAGAGCCAAGGAAGTGGGAGTGCGGTTCAACGAGAAGAAGATCCAATTCAAAGTTAACTCGGTGCATTACATGGGACATATTGTGACCGAAGATGGACTCAAAGCAGATAACGAAAAAATTAACGCCATTGTGAATATGCCCGACCCCCATGACATTGCCTCACTCCAACGCTTACTAGGCATGACCAAATATCTATCGCAATATATTCCCAACGAATCAATCATCACCGCTCCTTTACGAGCGCTGTTAAAGAAAAACGCAAAGTGGGTGTGGTCGAACGAACACTCGACAGCCATCACAGAACTGAAGCGGCTGCTTGTTAGTTCACCAGTGCTTGCCTTTTACGATGTTGACAAAACAGTTACTCTTCAATGTGACGCGTCACAGTACGGTCTAGGTGCTTGTTTGTTACAGGAAAACAAACCTGTTGCTTTTGCCTCGCGAGCATTATCCCCGGCCGAAAAAAATTATGCACAAATTGAGAAAGAATTGTTGGCCATCGTGTTTGCTGCTGAAAAGTTTCATCAATATGTGTATGGCAAACCTTCTGTCATAGTGTACAGTGATCATAAACCTCTCGAATACATTTGGAAAAAACCGTTAGGCAAAACTCCTCCCCGTCTTCAACGTCTCATGCTCCGTTTGCAGCCCTACGACCTGATCATTCGTTATGTCCCAGGCAAATACATGTATATGGCCGACACCTTATCAAGAGCGCCTCTAGTCTCCACTGTTTCCAGCAGCGACATTGATGAAGATCTCGTTCAGGTCGTGCACTCCTTAGTCACTAACCTGCCCGTTACCACCACTAACTTAGACACAATAAAACGGGAGACTGCTGCCGATGGCATTCTGCAGAAAGTTAAAGCCTTTTGTCTCTCCGGGTGGCCCCGCAGTATCAAAAATGTTCCTCAACCTGTGCGCCCGTTTTGGCATAAACGTGATGTTTTGCATGTTGCTGATGACATAGTATTTGCCGATCAACGTATTGTAGTGCCGGCCGCGTTACAAACCCAGATGCTTGCCTTAATTCATGAATCACATTTTGGCATTGAAAAGAGCAAATCTCGGGCTCGTGAATTGTTATATTGGCCCAGTATGTGTGCTGACATTGAGCGTATTGTTTCGCAATGTGAATTGTGCATTAAGTATTAAAATAACAACCCACGTGAACCTTTGATCTCACATGACATACCTAATGCGAGATTTCTCAAAGTAGCTATGGACATAATGACGTATAAAAATCAGGATTATCTTGTGATTGTTGATTATTTTTCTAAGTACCCTGAAATGATTGCCTTGACAGATAAAACAGCCAGCACTATCGTATTGCAATGTAAAAATGTTTTTGCTCGTCATGGCATCCCTGCTGAAATTGTCAGTGATAACATGCCATTTAATAGTAGAGAATTTTTAACTTTTGCTAAAAGTTGGGGCATTATGACAACGACATCTAGCCCGACATATAGCCAGAGCAATGGCCAAGCAGAGCGCTTCGTACAGACCCTAAAGCGCATATTAAAGAAGGCCACTGATCTTCGTGAAGATCCATTTTTGGCCCTCCTAGAATATCGTAATACACCTGTGTCTGGGATGAAGTATTCTCCTGCACAAATTCTGTTTAGCCGGCGTTTACGTACTAAGCTTCCTATTGCCACGTCTCTTTTGTCACCTGTTGTTGTTGATCCATCGTTTGATTTAATTCGGAATCAGGCACGGCAGAAACGTTATTACGATCGTCGTGGTGTTAAACCTTTGCCGTCCTTAAAAAGGGGAGATGTGGTGTGTTATCGCAAAAATAATATGTGGCAGAAATCTGATGTTGTAAAAGATTGCAAAGAGCCTCGTTCATATATGATTCGTAGGACTAACGATTGTGGTTTATTGCGTAGAAATCGACGACATTTGTACAAAGCTAATTTGGAGCGACCAGAGTTTAACCGCCCGTTTTGCAACTATAGATCCTCGCAGCAAGTTCCTACAGCTGCGAATACCCCAATTCATAGCTCAGTTTTGTTGGAAAACGCTCCATCCAATTCCAGTTCCAATATGCCCGTACGAACTTCACGATATGGGCGGCCAATTAAGTTTCCTTCCAAGTATTCTGATTATGTTGTTTGACGCCAGTGAAAACTTTAACAGGAGAGGTGTAACATTGTTTATCATACCGCTTTCAAGTGTGACCCCTTGTTCACCTTCCGTGACTTGCGTGCGTCGAGAAATGCTTCACAAGCATTTCTAAAAGTTGATTGATTATTGCCGGACTGACAACGGTACTGTATATTACATATGTATCGCCACGTGTAGGATTCATTCTAAAAAACTATCTGTGAATAAAACATTAGTAAATCGTATATTTTAATGAGTGTATGAAAACGTTACATGTACATACACAAAATCCTCAAAACAAATAAATGTCATAGCAGTAAAACTAAAATGTAGCTAATTCTGGGTGGTACAAAAGTCATTCTTCACTCTTTTTGTTTAACACTCGGAACCAGTTTATACATCGCCATTTTTATTTTTACGGAAATTTGTTTTCCCGTTTTCTGATGCTGCTGCATAGTTGAGCAGGATTTTTTCCAAGGTAGCATTCGCAGCAGAAACCACTTTCTTTTTGCCACTTCAATAGCGGGCTAGTGTTCACTTGCGACAGCTATTTATAAGCTTCCGCTTGCGTGTTCCCACAGTTTTTGTGCAACTAGCAGATTCTTTTGAGCTTTCGCTTGTTCTTGCTGCATGTGCACAGAAAACATATTATCCTGGATAGAAATAGGGTACAAACCAGATCCATACATTACACGAACTGAAGATTCAAGTGCACGTTGTACTTTTGAGATAATCTAGGTATTTTACGTGAGTCTTATGTCCGAAAAACAGGGTAACTAAACTAAAAATTAGTTTACAACCAAACAAAATCCGGAAAAAATAATGAAAGAAATGATTGATAAAAAATAAATATATAAATAAAAATGAAAAAAAATGAACGCTTGACAGCCTGAAAAATGGAAATTTAATAAAAGCGTTTCGAACGATAATCCACAACTGCTTGGAAATCTCAACAAAAAACCATGGAGATCGCATGCAAGTTCAGGAAAATTTGGTGCTCTCTTTGTTTTCGGAGGAACATTTCTTATCGAGACTTCTCTTCTGATTACTGTTATTCACGTGGCATTATTTCTACTGTAGTTCTGTCGTTGTACATTTTTTGGAAGTCCATGATTCATTCATAATATTCCATAAGTACATTTCAAGATTTTGATGATATTTTGTGAAGATCAAAATGCTGCATGCACACTTGCATAGTCGAAGATATTGTTAATACAGAGACATGAAAGCAGATGACTCGACGTTGGGAAGTAGTGGGTACGTTCTGTGGTTGAAATCCATGGTCCAAGACTTCTCAAAAAATATGATCTGTGAAACTTTATTTTTTGATTTTGTATTTTCAATTTTAAAATGCAAATGCACCTAGTGACACAAATAGACTAATAGAGTATAAGTGACCAAAAATAAACAAATGTGTAGTCTAACTGGGATGACTATTGACTAGTAAATATCACCAAATAAACTACAATCTTACTTGTAAACCAAAGTTTGTCACGAAGTACCGCTCTTTAAAAAAACAAAAAAAACAACAACTAGGATTAAGTGGCTTGTGTGCATTAATCTAATCAATTAAATAAATGATTGCAAAATACCAAAATAATACGAAACCTTGAAACTTAAAAGCGCATTTAAATTGGACACAGAGCAATGTAAAACAACTTTGCGTGTTGCCTTACATCAATTGCAAAGATCAGCATAACACTGCATTGCTTCTGGTCTCAACCATATCAGTATCAAACACCATCTATATTTTAGATTGTACCTTATCGTACCTTTCTGAATACTGTTGTCGATAGTTAATGAAATTCCACTATTCAAAAAGCAATCGGTGAAATTCCACTTTCATAGTTTGCGATATTCTGGTAGTGGCCTCAGAGGTTGCAGCAGGGCAAGTGATTTTATCTAAGGCAGTGAAGGTATCATCCTTGAAGAACCAGCAAATTTTTCCTGAAAAAATGAAAGCAATTAGCAGCAAAGGCTAATAAAATATTTTCTTGCTAGAGCAACTATGTCCCACTTGCAATGATCAGACTCACAACATGACTTGACAACATTATAGGTTTTGTTAAATGCCAAAAAATAATCAGCAAAAAAAAAAAGCTTCTGTTGCCAATTTATATGTTGCGAGATTCTGACTACATCAAATCTTTCACGATACTCATTTCACATCTTTCACGATATTATGCCGAAGTATGTAACACGGAGGAAACCCCCTCAGATTTGTGAAGGGCAACACAGCTCCTTTTGAAGAAATGTCGCAGTGGTGGCAACACTGTGTCTGATTTGACTGGCCTGAAATATGAACCTCCCAATCCAGAACAATTGCGTTACTGCTCGACCAACTGGCCAGTTTTAATATGGTTAAATCTTGCTGCAAGTGAGATTGCAGTCAGCACCAAAACTTGTATTTGATATAAATACTGTAACAAGTTTGAAATATCATTGCAAACAAAACGAAGCTACAAACGATTATTTGAAGAACATACCCAAACACTTGGTAAGTCTTGCTGCTGTATCTTTTTTCATCCAAAAAATCTTTCAAATACTTCCTGTATTATTGCCAGATAATTGTGGATTGCTCATCAATCTTCCTGGGTAACACAATGGCTTAAAAGATGGCATCAATCAGTCAATGCTGCATAGCTTGGGCGATTAATCACTACATCAGAAACCATTTGTTTTCGCACGCACATCTACATACTAGATTTCTTTCAAACTAGCTTTAGTAGGCTATTTTTTCTGCCTGAAATGCAATTTTGTATTTAAAACAATTATAGAATATGAATAGCTATAATTTGCAAACATCAGTTAAGTCTGCGCAAACACTCTACATCAGTGTCCCCACCAAGCCAATTTTTTTCAGCGAATCAGCGATTTGTTGGAGCAAGGGCAAACATTTTTGGCAAAACAGTAAACACAGCTTTAGAAAACTTGACAAATTTGTGGAAATATGACATTTGGTATACATTAATACTGGATTGGTACGAAATTTATGGCACATAAACATCTTTTCAGGGCTTTGGGCACAATTGTTTAAAGAAAATTTGGACACTCGTCGATTAGCCATAAAGTTCAAGGGAACACAGCTCTTACATGTTTGCGTAGTACATGTGTTAAAGTACATGTAGTGCAAATACATGTGTTAAATATTTGGGTGTCCTGATTGATCATTAACAAAATTGGAAACCCTAAATTCAGAAAGTTAGTTCAAAAATAGCCAGTGGTTGTTGGGTATTGTATCATTTACAGAAGTATGGGGATTGTAAAACTTTAATGTTGATTTATTACAGCTTCATCCATTCTCATCTAAATTACTGTATTAGCAGCTGGGGTGGTGCATCAGCATCTACCCTTTCACCTTTGATTAATTTACAAAAAAAGCAGTAAGAATAATAACTCACAACAACATCAGAACACATACCTGATACTAAACCGTTATTCTCAAGCTTACATCTATTACAGCTGAATGACATGTGCAAAATGGAAACAGCAAAATTGATGTACAGAATAAGCAATACATCATCTCACACTTCCAGGTCTAACTTAGGGCTTTTCATAATGCTGGATGAAATACATTCTTACAGCATTAAAAAAAAAAAGCAAAACAAACTACTTTCTTCCCAGAGTTAACGCAGCACAAACTCAAAAATTGCTGATCTATAATGGAACTAAAATATGGAATCAAATTGCAAAGGAAATTAGAGAGATGAAACTCTTGCAGTTTAATAAAGAACTAAAGACTTCATATATCACAGTACTCAAACACAAAATATTGAATAAGGGGGTCCAGGTAATCAAGTTTTTGAGCATATGCCATACATTGATACAAAGCATAATTGTTAAGTTTGACGTTGTGAGTTTTTGTTTTGAGTTGTGACAGTAGTACCGGTAAGTTTTAGCCTACTGCTCTGTTTCTTACTGATATATGTTACTGCATAAAGTTTCTTTTTTTTTTGTGACAGTAGACGTTGATGACTTATACAGTCTCTTCACTGTCCAAATAAATCGAATGAAATACCTGGAAAATGTACTGCAACAGTCAGATCTTCAGACTGTGTACCTGCTGCAGTAGCCTACTGCGTGAAGCTGGTAAAGTTAGCAACCTATGTAAATTTTTTTGCAAGTTTTCCTTCAAACTGATTCAACAATCTATCAGTTTAATACTTTACGGTATCAATTTATCAAGTAAACTTTGTCCTAATTTCATCCACTATGACAGTACTGAGAGAGGAATATGAGCAGATGAATGACTGCGTGATGAAGTCAGTAAGCAAATCTGCCTAGTTAATTCTGACTCTAAATTTGAAAGCAATCACAACATTGGTGAAATTACAATAGTAAAATAACTTTGACGTTTCAATTTTTTAGATTCAGGGCCTACACAGTTTAGGCTAGTCATTTACGGTAACCTACCTATTTAACTGCACTGTCTGACTAGGCTATCCAGATCTCAGTACCGGTACTGGTGCCGGTATCTCAGATCTGCTACTTATTTTTGCAATTCGCATACAGTAACTTGAATTATGCATCAATTAAAGAAATATGTTTTAGGCTTCCCTCTGATAGGCCTATTCTGTCTATAGTGCAATAATCGCTGAAGACTCAGCACCTCAACCCTTTACAAGCTTAAAAAAGATTACTAGGCTAGGCTATTTTGACTTGCTTGTATCACAAATTTTGTCTTAATATTTTGACTTGATTATAAAACGTAAGTCTAGGCTTATTTACTAACTGCTGCTATTGTGTTTTGCTATTCTTCCAAGCCTATTCTACCACTGCCTTCGGTAGGACTTTATTCCAAACTAAAGCCTAGTCTAATTGCCCAGTATCATTGTACCAATTAGCCTGTGAATATAGCGGATCTAGCGAAAAGCGAGAGCGGAGTATGAATCACAAGGTTGTGACAACGGATGTGACGTAATAAATCTGCAAAACCATGGTAGAAAAAAAAATTTCGCAACCCGGAACTAGGTCAAAACTAGAAGAGCGGCTCGCCTGAGGACCGAACCAACAAAATTTTTTCCAATTTTTTGAAATTTGTAAGGTTTTCCTAAGAAAAAAAAAACAAAAAAAAACGAGGTAGTTTGTTGAAGTTCGTATAAGACTCACTTGGGAACTGAACTCGTAACCTCCCGACTTAAACTCTTACAGTGCTGAGCAAAAGTTTAAGACCACTCACGTTATGCATTTTTGTAATTTCACTTATATTGTGTACGAAATGTATACGAATTGACGACCCATATTAGCATGATATATGTAAGAAAAACATCAGAACACACAAATAAAGCAATTTTTCAAAAATATCAGTAGTTAGTGTGCCCTCCACGGCTTGTTAACGCTGCTTCAATGCGTTGAGGCATGCTATCTATGAGCTTCTTGCAATATTCAGCGGAGATTTCTTTCGTCCATATTTCTTTGATTTTGGTCACTAGTGATTTTGCATTAGTTGACTGTTTTTCTGATACAGTCAAACCTCGGTTTTCGAACATAATCCGTTCCAGAAGGCTGTTCGAAAAGTGATTTGTTCGAAATCCGAAACAATTTTTCCCATTAAAATTAATGCAAATAATTTTAATCCGTTCCAACTCTAGAAAACAACTTTTGTAAAGTATTTGTTTACTATTTTACACCATAAACTGTACTGTGTATTGTAGTACCACAAATAAAAATGGGTTGAAGTAGATTGTATTTTATTTTAATAAAGGATTTCCTATTTAAGATGATGAAAAAAAACAAAAAGTAAACATTTCTTATGTTTTATTTTTAAAACATCAAAAACATTAAAGGTTAAGATGCAGTACAATACGAAAAATTTTGAAAAAATTTGCAGAAATTACTAATCAAGCAGTAAAAAAAAATACAACAGCTCAGTTACACCAAAAATCGTGTGAAAAAAGCCGACATATGCAGCATCATGGCGCATTCGTGTTCGCTCGGCTTCTTTCGGTTTGGTCGTGACCCGAATTTATGTTCGAAGTCTTAGACGTCATTTTTTGGTCGAAAACCGATTTGGTCGAGAACAGAAGCGTTCGATAACCGAGGTTTGACTGTACTTTATTTTTCGGTAGCATCCACAAATTTTCAATTGGGTTTAGGTCTGGACTGTTTCCGGGCCAGTCCAATTGTCGGATATTTTTCTCTCCAAAAAATTCTTTACTATTCTACTTCGGTGGCAAGGGGCCCCATCATGCATAAAAATATCGCACTGATGAACAGTCATATGCAATTGTAGCTTTTCTTGCAAAATTTTGACGTATTTTTGGAACGACCGACGCTCGCGTCGCGTGTTCGTTTTTGCTTTTACTCGGCCATTTTCCAACTAACGAGTGCGAAATTTCAGACTTTTGCTTATAACTCGAGAACGGTTGGGTCTAGCTACATGAAATTTTGACAGCAGTTTGAGATTAATGAGTTGTATGTTTGTATCAAATTTCGAGGCAATAGAACACGTGACTTCGGTTTTAGAACCCGAAAACCGCCCCTCAAGTTTAACATAAAAAGCGGTCTAAGTCAAAAACGGCTTAAGTACGTACGGCAAAAAACATTTTATATGGTTGTATGTCTTGCGATACCCTTTCATCCCAACCAACCCACGTTTGGCCGCGATGACGTTCATTTCTTTTTTTCCTTTTTATTTCCTTTTTTTTCGTTTTTTTTCTTCCTAAACTTTGTACGCTCTTCTTCTCCTAAACCACAAAACATGGAAATCTAATTTTTTTGCAAAGTTGTTGAGCTGCAAATGCAATTTTTTCCCCCGAAATTTATTGGGGCAACTCCACCGGGAACCCCCCCAAAATGGGGCTCCAAAAAATCAATTTTTTGATTGGCTCAAGCTAGAGTGCCAGTATTTTTTAATATCAGTAGATATTTAACAGACAAATATTTTGACATAGTTTGGGGTTGCCACCCCCCCGGGGACCCCCCAAATGGAACCCCCAAAAATCAATTTTTTTGAACAGCTCAAGTTAGAGTACCATTGTTTTACGATATCAGCAGATATTTACCCGACAAATATTTTGACATAGTTTGGGGATGCCACCCCCGGGGACCCCCTAAAAATCAATTTTTTGAACTGCTCACTTTAGAGTGCCGATGTGTTACAATATCAGCAAATATTCAACAGGCAAATATTTTGACAGAGTTTGGGGGTGCCCCTCCCCGGGGACCCCCCAAATGGACACCCCAAAAATCAAATTTTTGAAAAGCTTAACTTAGCGTGCCAATGTTTTCTGATATCAGCAGATATTTACCCGACAAATATTTTGACATAGTTTGGGGGTGCCATCCCCCGGGGACCCCCAAATGGACCCCCAAAAATCAATTTTTTGAACGACTCAACTTAAGGTGCCAGTGTTTTATGATATTAGGAGATATTTAACTGAGAAATATTTTGACTTTACTTTTCTGGAGGTTCCATAATCAGATATCAATAATTGCTGATTTTATGGTAGACAAAAAGTACTTTTGAGCGTCACAGCATTAGCTACGCGTCGGTGGTTCACTGGGTTTGCTGGCAAACTCCCATCTAGTTCTCCATTCATAGTTGTTCCATGAGTTAAAAAGTAGAGTCCGCCGGTTCCAGCAGCTGACATTGCCCTCCACACCATTTGACTTGGAGGGTGTTTTACAGTTGGAACAGTATACTTTTCATGATATTGTTCTCCAGATGGTCGCCAAACATGCTGCACCCGAAGAGAAAATTGCTGCACTGAGGATTCATCCGAAAATAACACCTTGCCCCAATCCTCTGATGTTCAGCTGCAGTGAGCTTTGGTAAAGCTAAGGTGCGTCTTTTTCATCAGGGAGGTAAGCCGAGGTTTTCGGGCTGGTTTACAAGCTTTTAAACCAAAATTAATCGACGTGAGACCGTGGATCAACTGATATTGACACCTGCCTAAAGGAGTTCCTTACGGATTTTTTTTTCTAGAACTCAACGGAGATCGCACTGCAATCTTTTTGATGATATGGTCATCTCTACAGGTGGTTTTTAAGGGTCTCCCACTCCTCTTCCTGTCCGTATAAATGCCATATTTTTGAAACTTGGCTATTGCTTGGTGCACAGCAGTTTTGCTGACCCCGAGTATGGATGAGTTTGAGGAATTTTATCGGCTATATATTTTCCTACATTAACAAAATAAGTACTAAAAGACTCCGCAATATCCCTAGGATTTTCTTAAAACGTAGGCTATTTATATTTAAAACGTAGGCTATTTATCTTTAGATTTTCTTAAAACGTAGAAAAATCGCATAAAGGACCAAGGACACAAACGCCAAGGCCAAGGACCATGGACACAAACACCAAGGCCCAGGACCAAGGACACGAACGCAAGTGTTCTCAAAAAAAGAAAAGGTCTTCAAAAATTTTTTTCAGGCGATCTTCAAAAAAAAAAAAAAAAGTAAAGAAAGGTCTTCAAAAAAATTTTTTAGGCGATCTCCAAAAAAACGGTGCAGAAGAAAATATTTCAGCCGATCTACAAAATTTTAACCATTCAAAAAATAGTGCTGTCCCCGAGCCGAGGACAGGGCAATTTTTGAGGACTTGAGGCTTCGAGGCCAAGGCCAAGGACTTGACCTTCGAGGCCAAGGACTTCAAAATGTGTCCTTGAGGACTTCACGTCTGGTAGCAGGGTAGGGCAGGCAGGCTAAAATAGATTAATTAGTGAGCATTGAGCAAGTTAGTCTTCTTTTTTAAAAAAAACTCTGAACTAGGCCTTGTTACCAGTACACACTAACACAGTAGGCTACAGTTACTTTGCTCAAAAATGAAAAAGTACCGGTAGGCCTTACCATAACTAAGTTTTAATACAAGTCAGAAAAAGTAGGCTAACTGCAGTAGCCTAGTTACAAAACTTTACAAGTTACAGTTCAGAGTTAGTTTTGGTGATCAGAACTTTGGATTAGCAACATGGCTGTCAGTGTAGTGTGAATGTCACTGTCAGTTGTCACCCAGCACCAGAACCCCAAAACTAATAGGCTGCAACCAGTGGTGGGATTCAAATTTTTTGTCAGCTGGTTCTATTACAAAAGTCTTATTTTTCAGCCAGTTCTGTTACAAAAAATCATATTTTTCTGCAACTACCACTAACCTAATTATTTATCATTACTTCCTGATTAACATTTCAAAATAAAGGTTAAGCAGGCATCATTACCGGTATGTCAAAATCAACTTCAAAATTTGTGATAATGTTGAGGATTGTTTATATGAAGTGACTTGGCGCACAGAATGTGCGCGATTAAATAAACGTTGATTTTGGTGATGTCACTCATGTCATTTTCGGAAATTTTTATTTTGATTGTTACAGTTATAGCAGATCAAAAATCAAAATCAAATTTATTTTTCGAAGATGCAAGACAAATACGCTACGACAACATTGCGTATAGCAGAACATCGTCAGGAAAACATGGCAAAGCCCGAAGGCTTAAAACATCGAAGTGTCTTGGCGCACGGAACGTGCGCGGTTAAATAAACAAGATTCCGATGACGTCACTCGTTTTCGGAAATTTTTATTTTGATTATTATAGTTATAGGTTTGGGTTAGAGTTTAGGTTAGGGTTTGGGTTAGGGCTAGAATTAGGGTTAGGGCTAAGGCTAGTGCTTTGGGTTAGGTTTTTTAGCCTTAATTACGAAATGTATGCGCGCACGGAACGTGCGCCAAGCCTTTTCCTTAAAACATACAAAATTATTAGCATTATTGTTGAGATAAATTACATCATTGCTGTATGGCCATGAAACCTTTTAGCAACGAACAAGCAGTGCTTATGTACAAAATGTACAATTATATACAGCCATAAAAATAGACGTCAAGGACAAATGGTCTAAAAGCTGGATACAAAACACCAAAAAAAAAAAATAATAATAATAAAAAATAAAAAAATAAAATAAAAAAAAATTTTTTAAATGAAAAGCTTAGCAACAACAAAAAAAAATACAATTTTTTCTGTGCAGAGAAAGACTTGTAGGCTACAAGACGGACTAATTTAGTATCGCAAGAATAGCAATAAAAGTAAAACTGTTCTATGTAGTTAAAATCATTGAATTGATAATACACAGTATACTTAAATGCGTAATGTAGCAGTTAATATTGGTAATCACTGTTGAACCTAGTTTTCAAATAACGTTTTAAATTGTTTTTGAAAGCACTTTGGCTCTGCATATTTCTTACAGTAAATGGTATAGAATTCCATATTTTAACTCCGCTACACATAATTGATTGTTGGGTGACAGTTTTGGAAAACTAGGGATAATGAAGAGACTTACTATTGCGTGTAGAGAATGTGTGCACTTGTTCATTACGTTGAAATAGAGCTAGGAACATATTAGGCAAATTGCGGTGGTGCAATTTAAACATAAAGATGCCCGTTGTCAAAATCTGTAGTTCTTTTATTGTGAGAAATTTATAGTGTTTTGGTGTTTTGTGATTTATGAATGAAATAAATTTATTGCAGAGTTGTTGCATTTTCTTTACTATGGTAATATTGCCATGATTCCACACAATGATTCCATAACGAAGATAACTTTCAATTAGTGAATGGTAAATTTGCCCAAGATTTTCAACGTTTAAGCAATATTTTAATTTAGAAATTACTCCAAAAGAAGACCGTAGTTTATTTAATAGTGTTAGCATATGTGGCTTCCATGAAAGATTTTCATCAATAAGTAATCCTAAAAATGAAATTGCATGCACTTTTTCGATAGGAATATCATTGACATATAAGGATTTATCGGTTTTAATACCTTTCTTTTTGTTTGACGTGAACACTATGAATTTTGTTTTATTTACGTTTAGTGTTAATTTATTGGCAGATAGCCAATTTGTTACTAAAACCAATTCTTTTTGTGCTACATCATATAATGCATTAATATTTTTGTGATGCAAAAATATGTTTGTATCGTCAGCATACATAATAGCATCTGCTCTTTTAAGGCAGTTTTTGAAGTCATTCACATAAATTAAAAACAAAATAGGCCCCAAAATTGATCCTTGCGGAACACCAAATTTAATATCAGAAGAATTTGATAATGCTTCTCCATATTCAGTGATTTGCTTACGATTGCATAAATAACTGGAGAACCAATTATGAGCAGTACCTCGAATTCCACAATGATAGAGTTTAGCAAGTAAAATGCTATGATCAATAGTGTCGAAAGCTTTGGACAAGTCCAAGAACACTCCTAAAGTTGCTTCATTAGATTCCATGGCAGCAGTTATTTTATTAACTAAGTATGTTGCAGCCAATTCAGTAGAATAGTGCTCCCTGAAGCCAAACTGGTATTTATGAAAGAAATCATTTTTTTCCAAAAAATTGGTGAGTCTAACTTGCACAATTTTTTCAAGGATTTTAGAAAAGCATGATAATAAGCTTATGGGCCGATAATTAGTAATGTTTTTAGAATCACCTTTCTTATAAATTGGGATTATTTTAGCAGTTTTAAAATGTTCGATAAACTTTCCTTGAGACAGCGACAAGTTAAAAATATGCGATAAAGCTGTTAAAATGTTATTGGGGGTAAATTTTATTACTGTGGATGGAATATCATCTATGCCACAGCTTGATTTTGGTTTCATGGTAGTAATTATACTTTGAATTTCTTCAGCGGAAGTGGGTTTAAAGAATATTGTGTTTAAAGTAGGTTGAGGTAAAAAGTCAGCAAATTTAGCAGCGGTCCAAGGAATTTTTTTGACCAAATTTTCAGCTATTGTTGAGAAGTAGGTGTTAAAATGGTTTGAAATTTCTGCATCATCACATATCAACTCATTGTTAATGAAAAATTGATTCTTAGTTTTGACTTGTGATTTACCTAAAAGCTGATTGATTATTTGCCATGTTTTCTTTAAGTTCTTTTTGTTTTCCACGAGATAGGCTTGGGTTAGGGTTTACACTTTACTGGGTTTTAGGTTAGGCTTAGGGTTAGGGCTAGGATTAAGGTTAGGGCTTAGGGTTAGTTTTTTTAGGCTTTATTACGAAATGTCTGCTCGCACGGAACGTGCACCAAGCCTTTTCCTTGTTTATATCGCTAAATATATCATTGTATACTGTACTCGTTAATAATAAACTTAAAAACGTGAAGGTGTATGATCTACTGAAAACAAATGCTTGAATGTTGATATTCTTTAAAAATGCTGTTATTCTATGCAAAATAAACACCAGAAATCTTTATCGGAGAAATAAAGTTTCGTGAAATTAAACTCAAGTTTTGCAATTTTTACTTCAAACTGTTCAAATATTTCCAAATGGCGACCTGATTGTCATCAATTTCTTTATTTGTCTTCACTTTTTATCCTGTTTTTATCAGCATAGTGGTTTCTTTTTAGCCATATCTTGACTGAAGAATTGGGCTCCCATGAGCTAAAAGAGAGACCAATCAGATTAATTATCATAAGATTAGCTACATTCTCAACAGTAGGCGACTCCTTTTGTCTGAATGTATAATTTCATTTTTGAAAATCCTCTTTCTGCCTCTGCAAAACTATCAGCAGTAGCACAGATAGTATTTTAAGCTTTCTGTACACTTGAAGGAACCTCAGCCTTTGCTAGGTTGCTACAATTTTGGTAGACATTTTCCGCATAGTCTCGAATTCATTGATACTGATTTCACGATGAAAAACTTTACTAGATTTCCTCATCTTTTCAGCAGATAACCAAGGCACAACTCTGAACTACATCCTCAATATTCAAAAATTGGGATCAAGAAAATTAATCAGATCGTGAATTACATCATCTTGTTCATTGTTTTTTGATGTAAAATTGTCACAGTTCATCAGCCTCTTTTTCATATTTTCAATTACTGCTTCAAGTAGCTTTTGATGAGGAAGGCTAATGACTTTGTTATTTTCAACAAAATAAATACCCTTAATAGATTCTGAAGCAATATTAATTTTTTTTAATAGGTTCTCTTGGTTTCTTTAAGCATTTCAAATACCTTAATAGTCCTTTTTATTAACTGCTCAGCTTTTGTCAGTGTTAAATTTCTGGCTCGAAGAGCGTCATAAAGTAAAGAAATTTCTTGAAGTATATCTATCAATAGTGCCAAATTCTCTGAGAAATACCTGTTGCAAATACATGCAGCCATACCTAAATGTTTTGCTTCACTAGAAAAATATTTGTACAATGCTGGATATGCACGCCACACAGCAAGTGCAGATCTTAAGACTGCAAGAAGCTCACCTAGAACTCTACCTATCTTTATAATTTGTTGCCCAAGTATTTCTGAAAGTTTGAAAAGTTGCATTTGGTTTTTGTTTGATTGGTGAAAAATTGCGAAGATTTTATTGGTAAATATTTTGAAATGATTCACCTGTTTTATATCCTTGACAGAATCGTCCAAAATAAGTTGCAAATGATGATTTAAGCAATGCCAAAGGATTATGTTAGGATAATCATTTTTAAGTCCAGTGCCTTCCCCAGAATTGCGACCAAGCATTGCACTTGCTCCATCAGAACAGAAAGCAATCGAATTGTTCCTCAAATATGTATTTTCAAACCCTCCATCATGCAAACTCTTTAACAGAGACATGTATATTTGTTTAGCTCCTTGTCCTTCAAGACATCATAATCTTCAAAAAAATTATAAACACTGGTTTATTACAGTCATTTGCAAAAGTAGCGAACCACCTACTAAAACAGAACTTTTAATCACTTTAACTTTGCAAGACTTATAGAACATTATAAAAACCAACGAAACCTTGTTTTTATGATCATCATTATTTGGAGACTTGTTTCTATCAACCAAAAACGTCAAAAAGAAGAATTTTGAAGCTGTATGCCAAGTTTGAGATGTTGCAATATCGCTAAAATTTGGGTTAATTTTGGAAATAATTTCACAATTTAGTGAAGTCTAGCGACTGAAAAGCAAATCTGAGAACCTCTTCCATAAAAGAAATTACATAAACAGAAATAAATGGCAAGGATAATGAGTTTTGCAAGGTATTTCAAAATTATCAATTTCTGACCCCTCCAAAATGCACTAATCGCAGAGCGCTTATGAAAGCAAATTCAAAGCGGCTAACAATCACTAACAGTCTGTGGGAGAGCCGTTATTTGCTGTGTGGCTAGTATAGTAGTAGGTAATTCAGTCATCGAATTTTCAACTCACTACCGCATAATTAAATATGCAGTCTTGCTTGAAACGTCTCAATGTAATTGGCTTTGGGATTATTGATTTTGGGGGAGTTCCTTCAAAATCAATTGAAGGTAATTAAAAATTTGCATAATTATTCGCCTTTTTTTTCTGTTTGGGTATCTTTCATATCAAATCAAATCTCGAAATTTACAGTTTGAAGCTTTCTGCTCCAACAATCTTTGTTATAATAAGATTTTTTTACAAAATTGAGCCAATTTTGACCAAAATTACAAAAATTCAAACTTAAAAAAAAGTGGAAATTTATTTTCTTTCACGATTTTGGTTGATAGAAGCAAGTCTCCAAGTAATGATGATCATAAAAACAAGGTTTAATTAATTTTAATGATGTTCTGAAGTCTTACAAAGTTGAAAATTTTACTTTTAACAGGTGGTTCGATACTTTTGCAAATGACTGTAGATAGGGTTGATGCTTCATCTACGATGACACAAGTTTTTAAGTTTTGTTCAATGATTTTGGTAAATATTTCACTCTTGATATCCTTTGCAATGTGATCAACTATTTTTACTGCAGTTTTCCGAGAATGAAGTCCAACACCTAAATCAACTCCATTTGTTATTTGAAGTTCAATCTCATCTTTAATATCAGAAAATGGCCTACATCTTTTTGCCAAACTGTAGACTGTATCGAAAATTCTGCAAGTTGAGGCAATAGATCCCTCATTCATTTTATCAATGTGCCTTTCGTAATTGCATCACATGCATGATACTCTTCTTGCTTTACAAATAGCTTATGTGTCTTTGATGAAAAGTGTTCCTTTATTTTTTTTCCTGAGAAACGCTTGCATAATGGTTGTAGTCGTTTCTGAGGCTTCGACTCTGCAATTTGCCCATTCAGCTGAAACTCGAATTCCTGTTATGTTCAAAGAGTCACATTTGGCACAATGATCAAAACCAAATTTCTGGTTACGAGCAATCAATCCTTCATATTTTTTTTGAAAATTCTCATATTGCATTGTATTCCAGCAGTGTGGCAGAGATGCTGCAGCATCTGTCTGATCTCCAGGTGATACAGTAGTTGCAATACACTTATCAGATGTAGCCATTGTATCTGTCTGATCTGCTGGTGACACAATATTAACAGTAGACATATCGGAAGCAGACGTTGCATCTGCATTATTCATAAAAGATGGATGTATTTCATCTGTTGCAAGCTCAGTTGCTTCTTCCACCAAGCTTCAGTTCTTGGAATTTTTTGTAAGAAATTTAATACATTTCTTTGTCTTTTCATTTTAGGCTGTAATCTATAAAACAACGCAATCCAATAGCACATTGTCCTAACAGCTAGTGGTAAAATTTAGTTTTTTTAGGAACAGGTTCTCTCACTCCAGGACTTGCTAACAACAGCTTCTTTTGTTATCACATTCTTTAAAACAGGGATGTGGAAGCAGTCAAATTTTTAATGCTTCTGCTTCCATCTCCTCTTGAAGTTTTATGCTTCTGAGTTCGCTTCCGCTTCCTATCTCTTTCATCAAAGTGCTTCCGCTACCACAAAAATTTCACCGCTTCCAGCTGTCGCTTCCACGGTAAGTTTGAATTTGTAACAGCTGCGACTAGCTAAGTAGTATACAAGGTTTCATAAACTACAGATGACACTACTAAGCTTACTTGGCTGTGTCACTTGCCAGCACGTGCAGCAGCCACAGCAAACTAAGAAAGAGCCTACTGGTACCATAACTTCATTAAGGCCACTGCTGGCCACAGTAAAACGTGGAGCTCTGATTCCATGGCAATATTGGTTGTATAGAACACCCATGACTTCTCGCAAAGACAGTGTGCTCAAGGCTCTTTATTAATTACGATAATTTAAGGCAGCACAAACGTTAAAGATTATGGCAGTAACTAAAGTGGAAATTTTGCACACATTATTATGTACCGGTACCTAGAAATAATATTATTATGGCAGTGGTGATTTTGCCTCAATAGCCCCATGTTATTTTGCCATTTGGAGGCAAAATAGCCTTTAGGACTATTTTGCAAGTGCCGAAATAGCCCTAACCCTAATCCTAACCCTAATTCCAACCATAATTCTTACCCAAACAGAGGAAAAAGACTGTTTTGCCTCTAGAGGCAAAATAGCCACTTTCTATTATTATTGTTATATTTTACCCCAACAGTTGTAGGTAGTTTGAAAATACGAAATCACCTGATTTTGAAAAAAATGTTTCTGCTTCCAGCTCCTTTTCAACACTTTCGCTTCTGCTTCCAACCTCTTTCATCAAAGTGCTTCCGCTTCCACAAAAAATTAACCTCTTATGCCACTTCCACTTTCAGCTTCCACATTCCTGCTTTAAAACCAAACTATTTAACAACCTATTCTTGAGATTAAAGTAGCTGTAAGAACAGGATGCAACCCAGGCTACAGTGAATGGTGCAATCTGGCTGAATCCTATCACTGCTAACAGCTACACTAAAAAGCAGCAGTCATCTCATTACTTGTACTTATGATGCAACAATTCAATTTTCAGACAAACAATCACAAAAGGAAAATTACTACAATTACGGTATAAAAATTCACACAATGTATATCTGTTTTTGTGCAAACTTGACCATTACACATTTTCAAAAAAAACATGTGAGCTACTTGGATCTCAACAATCGATGTATCAGATAAGATGCACAAATCCATTGACAGTAACCAGTAATGATTACCGATTCGCTGATCTCATAAAATTTTGTGAGACGACTCTTTAGAACCGGTGTAGACCGGCGAAATACCATCACTGGCTGCTACAAACCATACCAAAAACTGAAGTCAAACCATTATATACATTCGGAATGAAATGAATGTTTCTTGTTACAAAATATAATTTTCGTTTGAGTGTTGCAGTTTATGCAACATCATGCATAATGTGTTAACTAGGCTACAATATTTTTTAGGTTTGTTGCATTTGGTGTAGGCTTCTGTAGGATAGGCTGACGATCTGGAATGAAAATACTCGAGTTGGTGACTCAACTCAAGTCACATATTGCTGAATACAGTATAAGTCATTTTTGTTTTTTGGGGAATGAGTTGGACTTGACTAGAGTTACAATAATATAAATGACTCTGCTCAAATTTTGTCCCAATGACTTGAGTCATAGAGCCATATTTTAGATTACGTTTACATTACAGATTAGATTACGAGTGGGCAACAATCTTAATTTCTACCTTTTTGTAGAATACATGCTTACGCTTACAGTTTGTGTACATATAGTATGGTAAATAAATTTGATTGTTTTGTAGGATACTAGTACGTGCTTACACTTAAAGTTTCATGCAGGGCTGCAGACTTGAAAAAACTTGATCATTTTGCCGTACTTGATAAAATAAATTTTCTGAACTTGGAAGAAATTAAAAATTTGTGGGAAAGAAGTATTGTTTGTTGATCAAGTCGTGTAAATTAAGATTGCATTCTTGCAACAGCTGTGGTACAATTGTGAACCTATTGCATAAGCAAAATAGTTTTGTCTTTTTATTTGCAATAAGCACCAGCAGTGAACAAGAAGACTTAGTAGGCCTATTTTTGTTAGCCCTAACTCGAAAGAACTAGATATTTTTGCCAAAGTTGAACTAAAAAAAATTAGAGAACTAAAACTTGAATCTCATAAAATAGATTGAACTCACATAAAAATCGATCAAGTTTGCAGCCCATGTTTCGTACCTATGATAAAAAGTGCTGCCTTAACTTTGCTTGAAATAACTTTTAAGGTAAGTTGAGGTAGCTCTGTTCGAAGGATGTAGAAGTATCAAATTTTTGGGAAAATAGGAAGCAGGAAGCTGGTAGAAGGGTACCACTTCTGCTTCCGCCTTGGCCATTCATACATAGGCGTTGGTTTTTTATTGATTGAGCAAATTTCGAGGGGGCAAAATCTTTTCGCTAAGTTTGGTTAAACTAACTAATTCTATTTCAGTTCAAAATTTTGCTCCCAAATTCAGGTGCTGACCAAAGAAAAAGATCTTTGCCACAAACTGGTTCTATTTCAGCGCAGAATTTTTGAATTTTGTCTCCAAATTCATGTGAAGATCTAAACATAATGTAGGTCTTCGCCATATTCTGGTTTTATCTCAGGCCGGAATTTTGGATTTTTTATTGCCAAGTGGGTATTACTTGCCAAAAAACTGAGTGGGCCAGACATATTTCGCCCCTTTCAGTGTCAGATCCGAGAGGGTGGTGCCCCCTTGCCTCCCCAAAATCGACGCCAGTGCATTCATATCAAATGTTGAAGCTCAAATGTGGTAAATACAACTTTTTGTAAAATATTTGACAAAAAGTTATTGTTTAATAAACCAGCATTTGCAAAGAAACGTAGAAGCAAAGACTTTTTCGTCTGATCATCCAGACACTTACCCTCAATGAAAAGAGCGCTGAAGTCTTGTTGGGAGGGAAGCTGAAATCCCTACGGAGGGATGCTAAATCTCGATGGGGGGATGCTAACTCTTAATGGAGGGTCTCATGGGGATGCTAATATAGGTAATGCATATAATATAGGTAATTCACCCTCATAATATAGGTAATGACCAAAAAAAGGTTTTCACTTTCAATTATGCCATTTTTGTCCAAACTCTAGGCTAAGTCAAGCCAAAGAAAAAATACAACCAGAATGCTTTCTTTATGTGGGGGATACTGAATTTCGATGAAGGGGTCCACTCTAATTTTCAATGGGGGTTTTGTGTCCTGCATTTTGCCTCACAATTTAAGTACTGACTAAATGATATACTGGTACTATATTTATTATACCATACTATGCTTACAATGCCATACTTAGCTTCAGTGCCTGTTATACCAACGATGTCACAATATATAATCTTTATTACGCCATAGTATGCCTAAGTAGGGTCCACGACAACTGACCGCAAACAAACTGACCGCGAACCCCGCCGATTGGCTGAGAAGGGTGTTCCTAAGTGTATTTTTACTATCCCCAGAGCCATTTTGCCCAAACCCTCACTTTGTGATGAAATCACTGCAACGAAACCGTTGGTTCATGGTCAGTTTGTCGTGGTTAGTTGACTGGGCTCGGCCTAAGTACTATGATTCCATACCATGCCACTAGGTCTGTGTCGTGCTACGCCTATTATCAATACTGTGCCATACTATGCCTACCATGGCGTATTATGCTTACTATTCCATACTATGCTTACAATGCCATACTAAGCTTTAGTACAGTGTCTACAATGATAGTATAGCAACTATGATGCCTTATTATGCCATACCAGTGTTCCCACTAAGCTGATGTTTGTCAGTGCATCGTGGATGTGTTAAATCAAAGGAAAATACTTTTTGGCAAAATAATAAACATAGATTGAACAAAGTCAACAAATTTGTAAAAGTTTGACTTTTAATATGCATTAAAATTGGATTGGTACAAATTTTAGGGCACTGAATATATTTTTACAGCTTTGGGTGCAATTGTTTTGAGAAAATTTGGGCACCTGCTAATTAGCCAAAAAGTTAAAGGGAACACAGTGCCATACTCTGCCTACAATGCCATACTAAGCTACAGTGCCTACTATGCCGTAGTATGCCTACTATGTTTAGAATGCGTACTATGCCATTGTATGCCTACTTTGCTCGTTATGCCTACCATGTTGTAGTACAGTGGTTCTCAAACTTTAAAAAAAACGCAATGGTCCCTTAGCAATTTTTTAAATGGCTCACGGTCTCCATAAAAAATTAACATAAATAAACACAAAACAACAAGTTGTTTTTTTATTGCATCAATATGACGGGTACACTTTCTTGTTTGCTATCAGTTCGCAGCTATGCTGGTTTCTGTTCTGGACAACGCAACCCTCATATCGTGAATCGCATCTAACCAGTTTCGGGCTTTTGACTTGATGGCAAGTAGCACTGAAAAAGCAGATCCACACTCATTGTTATGTTGTTGGGAATGAAATTAGTACTTTCGAGGCCATCTTCTAAATGTCAGGGTAGGTTTCTGCCATTTCAATCCAAAAGTCACTGCCAACCATTTCACTAGTAAATAAGCTTCTAGCATTTCCATCATTCACCAAATCGATGAACTGTTCTTGAACTGAATTACCTTATGAAGGCAGATCTCCAACACTGGTTCCGAAACGGTTGTTTACAAAATGACAATAGTTTTAAAATTCTTCCATGTCATGGAAGTTCTGCCGAATTTCTTCACAAGAATGGAAATGTGTCATTTCATGAGCTCGAGAACACCTTCGTTGACGTCAAGTTTCTTTTCATCCAGAAAAGAATTAAGATGTGGAAAAAGAACAAAGTTTTTGTTTTTGCAATTTGAAATAACCATAACTCTGTTATTTACTTATGTATAGATTCTGCAAGCTTATTTCAAGGAGAATCAAAAATTTATTTGACTGAAATTACACATTACAGTAACTTTTTCTGAAACCAACTCTGCTGCCGCCACTCACCTGGTTTTTACTTTTAAATCATCCGCAAAACAAACTGTCCTTTTTGCTGACAAACATTCTTCTTCACTTGCAGACTTCACACTAGAAGAGCCATTGCTTAAATCACATCATGCATCGTATTGTGTCATCATAGATGTATATGTAGTCTGTAAGGTTTCATAGTGAATTGTATTTGTTAAGTTTGGTTTGGAAAGATAAGTTGCCTGAAAATCTTATTTTATACATAATTTTTTCTTCTTCTTTTGCGTCGTTTTGATTTTTTTGAAATGTGCTTTGCGATCCCTCAAAGTGTTTTGCAGGGTCCATGACAACTGACTGTGAACAAACTGACCGCGAGCAATGCTGATTGGCTGAGAAGGGCGCTCCTAAATATATTTTTACTATCCCCAGAGCCATCTTGCCCAAACCCTCACTTTGTGACGATATCACTGCGACGAAATGAGTGACCAAATCACTGTAACGAAACCATTGGTTCGCGGTTAGTTTGTTCGCGGTCAGTTGACTTGGCTCGTGTTTTGCAGACCCCAGTTTGAGAACCACGATTGCAGTATGTCTACTAATACTACTATGGCTACATTTGTTTTACATCGCTTTTTAATTGAACTCTCATTTGTCAGCTTTATAATGCTCCTTGGTATTGTATGAAAGGTCTTGACAAGAGCTTTCAAACAAAACAGTAAAATTTTTGAGTTATTGTTTCTAACATGTGGTAAAAATGCTAAAAAGTCAAATCATAACAAATTCAATGCTACCATGAAAACTCTAAATATAATATGTATGCTTTGTATTAAGTTGTTTTTTAATCTTCTACTTGGGTTATAAATGCTGTAAGGTGAAATTGATTTACTATATAAGAGTATAGCATCAAACATTATGACTTGCTGGATATTTTTTTTTATAAATCTACATCTTGACCAAGTTGAGAAAAAGTTCGTACAAAAATGACGATTATCAGTAATGCTTGATAACAATTTGATTTAGTGCATAATAGGTAGAACTTCCACTGAACGTGAACTGAAAAAAGTATCAAAGGTTAGATAGTTTTTTTATCATTTATAGCAAAATTGAAACACTGCGCTGATATTATGAATTTTCTTTCTGGTTAGTTAAAAGTATGTATATGTATATCTATGAACATCTCCATAATCTTCTGCAATCAGCATAGTCAAGCAAACTTACTCATTGGTTGAAAATTTGTTACAAGAGTTTGGGCATTTACATTTGACACATACAGTATTTGCTGATGGCAGAGATAGAAGAGCTTCAACTTTTAGTAAACTAATTTTTAGTTTACTGGTTTTCTGAGGGGCAGCTTTATTCAGTTGACATTGTCTGCTATCGTACTGCTCTATATGTATTGGTAATCTTTATCCACTAATAATGAAAGTATTTGTAAATTAAAACTTATCAACCTTTTTTGACTTTTTTTTATTTTGAATTTACTGCAATTAATTGAATGACCTTCTTAAAAGGCATTCAAGTCCAGTTTTTCACTGTCTAGCCTATAAAATCCATTCATGCCAACACCGTATTTGAACTTTGTACGTCTTGTCATTTTCAAAATATTGCAGTTCAAAGTTAACAGTTTTCGACTTGCTGCAGTTGAAAGTTAACATTTTTCCATTTTGCCAGTATTGTGATAGAAGCTAAACTTTTTGAAAGTTGGCTTGAATTTACTTAAAAAACAGCAAGTTTACAACTCTGACTTTTTACTTTGTTTTGACAACAACACTGCCAAAAACACTTATTCAAAGTTAGAAACAATAAACATGCAGTTACTTTTGGAAATTTTGCTTGTAATTGGCATGCTTGGCAAAGTTTCTAAGGGGAAAGAGCCTTTCTAAGGAAAAATTTAAATTGTCATATTTTGAGAATGGAAGGTTGTTGAAAGCTCAAATTTGGTGAAGTTAGTCATCAAATTTTTCGAAAATTTCTAAGAGAAAACCAAGCAAAAAAATTTTGACCGAAATGCCTTTTTAAATGCTGATTGTTCAGCACTGGAATGATGCCTGTACTTGATGCTGTGATAACTAATAACATACAAGTGCAAACAATTTTTCTCTGGAATTGCAATAAGCCTCTTTACGATATGTACATATTTACATTCTAAATAATCAATAAACACTGATGACTGAAAGTTTAATACCTATGATATCATCATTACCTACTTTTTTACTAGTGCCCCAATGCAAAATTTTTCTCAAACTATGAGTTTTTCTAGGTTTGAATTTTTAACAATTTTGTCACATGTTAGAAACAATAATCCAAAAATTTTATTGTTTTGTTTGAAAGCTCTTGTCAAGACCTTTCATGTGATACCTTACACTTAATGATGCTTATTAGCAATTAAAATTCCATCGCACATGAGTGATTTTTAAGACTGACCATATTAAACAAGAGGTCAAAGGTCAACTCAAAATGTTACAGAGGTCAAATGACCTGTGAATATGTTCAGCAGAATGAAGAAAACAAATCTTGAAAAGAACACCCACAACTACTCGCATTTGACAAAGATATAGACAGTTCAAATTATATACCTACATTTTGGCAATTTTTTTCTGCTTGAGCAATCATAAAATTTTAAATTTTATACAGCTATGTCTTTTGCTACAGTTAAGCGATTTAAAAAAAAATTAGCTGTTTGGAATCAGGATCAAAAGTTGTACAAACCTACTAATTTAAAATCAAAATAAAAGAGGGTGGGTAGCATGGCCTGGACCAGTTGACATGAAATGACCCTTCATCTTTTGTTAAGGTGTAACCATTATTGGCTATTTTTTAGTAACGGTAACCTTTTATGGCAAAGACAAATCATAGCAAATTATTGAAATGTTAGATACATTGAAGCATTCACAATATGTCAACAACAAACACAAATTTAAAAAATAAAGTTTAATGTGAAATGTTACCCCTTTTGTTGGCAACAAGCTCAGCATAATCAGGTTCGATGCAGGAACAAGATATTTTAAATATGTCTTCTAGATGCTCATAAGTAAGAGAGGAACGTTGTTTGTTTTTGTTGAAGTTCATTAGCAAGAACATTTGTTCACATATTGTATGTAAGTGCTCCCAAATAAGCTGAACATTTGCTTCACCAAAGTAAATAAATTTATGAAGCTTCTTTGTTAAGGCACTTCTAAAAGTCTTTTAGACTGCTTTCACCAATTCAAGGGTAATATTTTCAAGGGCTGCAATAAAATGCTTTGAGGCCATTTCAAAGGCTACTATAAAAAGCTTCGCAGGCTGTATGTTGCAGACCTGCGCTACTGCATTAAGTCGTTTCGCTGCGCACTAATCAGTTTGATCTTGTCAGCAGAACAGACCCGAGCTGGTAAAAAGGATGAACTTTTAGTAGCCTGGTGATTTCAGTAAAAATGAAGCGCAGCTGTCAAATGCATTTCAGTCTAAATCATAGCTTAGCCTAGCAATAAGGTTTTAATTACTAGGCTACAAACTCATGCGTGATAATAAGACTACCAGTATTTGAATAGGCCTATTGTATTTGCTTACAGTATTTAGTGACCTTAGAATAAACTTTTCCATCTAAGTTGCATACAAGGGTCTACTACTCTAATAACTCTACTAGCCTTGCTTTTGCTTGTTCTTAGCTGTTTGTTACCTAGGCTATTGTACAGTCAACTCTTTTCACCAGCTCGGATCTATTCTGCTGACAAGATCAAACTGATTAGTGCAAAGCGAAACCACTCAATGCAGTAGCCTAATAGCGGCGTTTCTTTAGGCAAGAACTGGAAAGGCATTGCTAACAACTCTAGAGGTTACCAACATCAGGGTTGCCAATAAAAATTATTAAAATTTATAACATCAGAGGCCCCGGCATCGTGTTTGAAGTAGAATATCTCTGGAACAACAAGGTCAAGAAGAATGGAGTCAAAGCCAATCCAGTCTTACGCGATTGGCCTAACTTTAGACACCCACATTGATTTTGCCTCGAGTCCTCGTTAATTTGCTTTGGCTTAGTGTAATGTAGCTCCTCAGCATTTAGAGGGTTGTTTATTTAAGCTATTTATCTCCAAGATGATTAAGACATAAACTGTTTTTTAACAGTCTGGCCCAATGTTGCATAAATCTTAGCCAGAAAAATTTGTGCTTAACGAATTACTGGTGAAATTTTTTTTGATGTAGCATTGTTCCCTCTAACTTTTTAGTAAGCGGCAAGTGACCAAATTTTATTCTAAGCAATTGTGTCCAAAGATTAGAAATGTCAATGTACGTATAGAGTCTAGTAGGGCTGCAAACTCAAACTCAAAAAAACTTGATTGTTTTGTCGAACTTGAACTTTTAAACTCGAAAAAAAACATTAAAAAAATTATAATTTTTCTGAACTTGAACTTAGGTTTGAATAAAACTGTTTTGAGCTCAGTACAAAAAACAGATTAAAAATTTTTCAGAAAGAAATACTTTTTATTCATCAAGAATTGTGCATTGAGATTGTGTTTTTCCCAACAGCTGCATGCCCTTCACTTATTTATGCGGTGGGGACCTGGAAAAACAGCATATATACAAAAAAAGTGCTAAATGCTGATGTAACGTTCTCTTGAGTTCATTACGTGAAAAGAAGTTTGTCTGTTAGCAAAAACTTTGTAATTATTGTGTTCATAATGTACTGAAACTACAACAACAACAATGTATTGAAATGACTTAAATAAATTTTTTTATTACTATATTAGGTTAAATTGATTGAACCGATTTTGTGACCAGTTATACTGGTGTTAAATTGTTGTAAACTGTATCGTCTGTCAGAAGGTAAGTAATATGGGATAGTAATTTAAACATCTCAAAAGAAATTTCAGCAATAAATGCAATCACTTCAGTCAAAATACCAAACATTTTGACCACAACATGGACAATTTCGATAGTAGACAGTGGCTGAGGTATAATCGAGAATCTACTGCATTAGCAAAATAGTTTTATCTTTTTATTTGCAATGAGCAGTGGCAGTGAACAGCTAAGTATTTTTGCAAGCTTGAAAAACTTGATATTTTTGCCAAATTTAAATTCAGAAAAATTAAACTAGACAATTCGAACTTGCTAAAATAGGTAGACTTAAATAAAAATGGATCAAGTTCGCAGCTCTGAAGCTTTTTTGTTTTTCAAAATAAATAATTTGAATAAGAACTGATAATGCTCTTTGGGCAAATTATATTTTAATGCAGTATATTAGTGGTTGCCAATGGCTGATTCCATGCTGTTCTCATGAAATTGATGAAACTAAATGCTTTTTGATCTTACTTTGCTGAATTGTTCTCTTTGTATTGTGCTGGTGATTCCCTTACTCGCTTTTACTTTAGTTGACATTATATTGATTTGCATGATATTGCCTAAGTTTTACGCCTTTGGCTATTATGTTTGAATTATAGTCCTTCTTGGATGTGTTTTTACATAGCCTAGCTTCGATTGCATTAGTTTTCTTCAGTGCTTTAGCAATTTGACCAAAAGTCATTGGTTTATAGGTTTACAAGTGAAAAGGGTGAGTAACTCCTCTACAAGCAATAAAACACATCAAGCAGGCTCTCCAACCATGGGACTAGGGTCAATCCATGCTTAATTTGATGGGTTGTCAACCCATGTTCCAGAATCTTCACCAAATTTGGCATGGGGGTAGAACAGAGTAAAAAAACTCTTCGCAAAAAATTTCACCTTTCTAGCGCAAGCCGTTCCTGAGGTATGGCCTTTTCAAAATTGTGCAAATAAGTGGATTTTGAGGATACTCAGGAGTCATTTTGATCTCTAAAGCTCAAAGTTGAGGTAGGAGGATGCAGTACATTGCTACCCCCCATTTTTGACCATGCTAAATCCAGTAAAACTGTTATTTTCAAGTTGAACAAATTGTTTTTTGAGTTATTTAATAATTTAGGTGTTTCTCTTTGGGCCTCGATTATGGGGTGCTCTGAAGTTTTGTTTTTTAAAAATTGCTTCAACCCCATCTTGGATGACTGCTTTTCATGGCTAATATGAAACCAAGCTTGATCAAACTGAATTAACATATGTATTATCAGGTATCAAATGATAGCTAGGGCATTGTTAGAGCTTTTTTTCATTTGCCTCATTCAAAAAGTATAGGCTTCCTTAAATAATCTGGAACACGTTCATATCATTTTTATCACCCAATATCAGCAAATCAAATTGGATGCAAGTAGATTTGCTCGGACTTCAAACTTTTCTGCGACAATTAATTTTTCACCAGCAGTATACCAAAAGGTTGAGAGCATGGATTTTGTGGCATGTTAGATTGCTGTTATAAATTTCATTGGTGGGTGGGTCTCATTTTAAGTGTAAATGAACCATAACTGGAAATCGATGTTAAAGTTGTGTGTCCACATGGACCATCACCATCATTTTATTGGCCTTAGCAAGATGACATTTGTACTATTCCTTACAACCAAATTCTTTGTGCAATTGATACTCTTTCTACTTCATTTTATGACAACCCTGATCAAATAATCTGGGTTCAACCCGCATGCTGGTCATGTTGTTGCATCCTTGGATAAGACACTTTTTGGTGATTATCTCTGCTTAGTGGTTTTGAACACGCAGCAAATTCTGTGAACAAGAATTTGAAGAAATCAACTGGAACATTGGATCATTAGAAATTCCTAACCAGGTGCAGATTCCTCCAATCACAAAGTAGTCATTGCAATGAAAAGTGTGCAGATCGTCCAATAGTTAGTGTCTGACGTATCCCGTGACAGGAAGATAAATATGCTCTACAGCAACAACAACAAATCTACAAACTTTCTAGACTAAGTCTGAAAACAATTAAACAAAATGTTAACAACTAAGTCTAATTAGCTTCAAACTTGATTGTTCACATTGGTGTAAATCTATTGTACAATCAATTTCAAACTATTAATTTATTTTGTCATCATTTGAAACTTGAACTACATCCAATGCATCTTCTTATGTCTAATTGAACTCTCAAATGGTGTGTTAAAAATATATAAAAATCATGTTAATGACTTGAATGCTTTTAATGAGTGATGCACAATTTCTGACATTGTGTTGAAGTTTTATATGGTGATCTTCTAACAGTATTGTGTCTAACAAAGGTCAACAGCTTGCAAAATATCAAGCTAATTTTGATAAATAGCAAAGACTTGGCTTTAATGCATGCTTTAAACAAAGAAATGTTGCTATAAAAAAGTAATAGAGTTATATTTAAGAAAAAAGCATTTTAAAAGTTGGCTATCGTGCGTGACATGTTTCTAAAATAAAAAACTGAAGAATTGAATGGTTCATTAATTTTGATGCTTTATAATACATGTCAAATCAGTTTGACAAAGCGTAGTTTCGTAGTAGCCATTAAAAGTAGTCATTCAAGATGGGGTTAAATCATTTTTTAAGAAAATTTCAGAACAATCCATAATTGAGATCGAAAGAGAAACACCTAAATTATTGAATAACTCAAAAACAATCTTTTCAATTTAAAAATAACAGTTTTATTGGATTTGGCATGGTAAAAATGGGAGGGAGAGGGTAGCAATTTTCTGCATCCTCCTACCTCAACTTTGAACCTTAGAAGTTGAAATCACTCGTGTGTAGCCTCAAAATTTACTTATTTGAACAATGATGGTGATGGTCCATGTGATGGGCACATAGCTTTAACATCGACTCCAGTTATGGTTTATTTACACTTAAAACGAGACCCACCCACCAATGAAATTTATAACAGCAATCTAACATGCCACAAAATCCATGCTCTCAACCTTTTGGTATACTGCTGGTGAAAAATTAATTGTCGCAGAAAAGTTTGAAGTCCGAGCAAATCTACTTGCATCCAATTTGATTTGCTGATATTGGGTGATAAAAATGATACGAACGTGTTCCAGATTATTTAAGGAAGCCTATACTTTTTGAATGAGGCAAATGAAAAAAAGCTCTAACAATGCCCTAGCTATCATTTGATACCTGATAATACATATGTTAATTCAGTTTGATCAAGCTTGGTTTCATATTAGCCATGAAAAGCAGTCATCCAAGATGGGGTTGAAGCAATTTTTAAAAAACAAAACTTCAGAGCACCCCATAATCGAGGCCCAAAGAGAAACACCTAAATTATTAAATAACTCAAAAAACAATTTGTTCAACTTGAAAATAACAGTTTTACTGGATTTAGCATGGTCAAAAATGGGGGGTAGCAATGTACTGCATCCTCCTACCTCAACTTTGAGCTTTAGAGATCAAAATGACTCCTGAGTATCCTCAAAATCCACTTATTTGCACAATTTTGAAAAGACCATATGTCAGGAACGGCTTGCGCTAGAAAGGTGAAATTTTTTGCGAAGAGTTTTTTTTACTCTGTTCTACCCCCATGCCAAATTTGGTGAAGCTTCTAGAACATGATTTGACATTTCACAAAAAAGTATAAATTTTGAACCAAACAAGCAAACCGAGGGCAATTTTTTCCAAAGCACTGCCCTGGACTCAAGTTTCGCTTAACTCCTAACAAAGCTCTTTAGCCGGGCTGGCGTAAACCAAAGTACTGGTAATCCATGATCAAAATCGAAACAATCCTGGCAATTTAAGGAACCAAACATTGTAAAAAATACCTGGATAACAAGACAAGACAAATTTGTTTCATCGATCAGTAATAGCACGAAGAAGAAATTTTAATCAGCATTCGTTTAAGAAGGCGACAGGAAAGTTGCGAAAGACCTTACCGTCATGGAGTCAAGCAACCACCCTCTCGGCGGAGAGGCAATTTATGCCAGTATCATGGTTGGTTTTCATTACTAAGTGAGATGCGACATTTTGACGATTTCAAAAAATAAATGACCACCCGTTATCAGCATGATTTTTTTCATGTTACCAACGCAGACATCTGCTTAATTACATCATGAACGGAATATATAAACTACGTAAACAAAATCTTTGATGCTAATATTTGTACGACGATAAAAGAAAGTTTTTATAGCGAGATTTGAATTTTTTGTGCGAGAATGCCCTAATATTCGCGGGAATGCAATTCCAAATCTTAACTACCTGACACTTAATGCACCTTTGTAATTTGTTAGTGTGGTAACAAGGTATGTTTAAATTGCTACGAAGGGGCGCATTCAAATTATTGATCCGACTACAGTATGACTACATTTTTTTTACAAATTTATTCAAAGCAATCAGATCACTATTTTAAAGCTTAATAAAGCTCAGTAAAAGTTGGATAATGCTGCGAAGTCCCCAGATGTTGCTTGCGATGTCACGTTCTAGTTATTAAATTGATTTGCAATGGTGTTAGGGTCATCGGTAATGTGATTATTAAGTTTAAGAGTTAGTGGGGTTCATGGGTTGATTTTTGTGGCAATACTGAACGTATAATTTCCCATGTTTTATGCAAGTTTTTTTTGTTTGCAAATTCAGAGTAATAGTAAATCTTTTTAGAGAAGGATTTAATTTTTGTAAGCATGTTCAAGTAGCGCCGAAAGAAGCTTTTTTACACTGTATTACTAAAAATGAAATGAGTTGGAAACATTGAATTTTTTTTTCCTTGTGGAAGTTAGTATCTAGTAGACCAAACGGATCTAGTAGACCAACTAAAACTAAAAATGGAATTGGAGAAAGGAAAAGCCAATCAGATAAAAATTCAAGCAGTGTATCCAGTTTTTTTTTAACTTTACTGATGAGCTTTGTTCGGAGTAAAGCGAAACTCGAGCCTGGACAGTGCTTTGGAAAAATTGCCCCCAGTTTGCTTCTTTGATTCAATTTTGCCTAGTCCTATGGTTGGAGAGCCTGTTTGATATGTTTTATTGCATGTTGAGGAGCTAGATTTCTGCCACCAGTTGTTGGATTGTTTACCTTTGGGATTAGCTCTGTGCTTGATTCCCGTAATTGGGCAGATCACCTTAACTTTGAGGGTTTGGTGCCCATAACCAGTTTTTGGTTTACAGGTTTGAATTATTTTTGTCTGCTAGATGACGCTCACGGTCGATTTTGGCTTATTTGAATATTGTTGTTTGTAAGCTGCGTAGCCACTCAATATTAACATTGCTTTGGGCGATTGTAGCGGTTTAGATGAACGCGTTCAGAAAAGTGATTACGACGTAAGAGTACTTAAAAAGTGTAAATGACAGAAAGCTCAATGATGACTGACAGCTAAATGTATTGGAAGACTTGCGTGATTGTTTTGCAGTTTACGTAAATTAATTTTTTGTTACTTGAATCAAAAGTGATTGCGGTAAAATAATCTTTCAGACACTTCACTTACTAAGCATTGCGTTTCTGTAGTTGATGGTGAGAATCCTTGAGCTTCTATCGTATTACATAGCTCGTTTCGCGTGTTAAATAGCATTCAGTAATCATTGTTAGGAAATTGTTTGGTTTGTCGAAAAATAAAACGAAAGTATCGTTTAGGCGGCGATGATTGTGCGCCTGCCGATCGAATGCGAAAAAAGCACTCAAGAATGGGCGTGTGTGTTCTATCCTTTGCGCACGTCTCGCATTTTAAAGAAGAAATACAGAATGAGTGTTCATGCGTATCGTTTGTCCTTCGCTCCAGTGCGTGGGGAGATATATCGGCGTTGATGAGAGCAAATCTATTATATCTTGAAATTGTTTTTCACTGCTCTATTCGCGCGTTCTTTGTCACAAATTAGTATGGACTAGTGCGCACCATGCTCTTGCCAAATACCGTTAGATTGCATGATGCCTCTTCACTACCTTGCGTTGGTATACATGAAGTTCAGTTCCGGTAGTTAGAAATTCTCGTCGTTTGGCCTCTAGTAACGCAATGCGATAAGGGGGATGGAGTTCGTTTTCCAGACCGGCAATCGAATACAGTGCTATGTAACCGGTTTTTAAAACTGGTTATGTGATGTATCATTTTACATTGTAATTCACTAAAACTCTGAAGGTAGATCTGAAAAATATTAAATGGAAACTAGAAAGCGGTTGCTGCACCGCGAACAAATTTCACCGATTAAGCGTTATTGCGGTGAATGATTCTTATGGACCTTGTTTTTCAGCCTTTTCACATTTTTTGATGGGATAATTTGTTTCAACCGAGATTTTTAATCTACTAATATTTTTTGAAAAAATTTTTGTCCGAAAATTGCTGACCCTACAATGTTTGGTTGCTTTGTTACTTCGTTTATTAGAGGAACACTGTTTCAAGTGTAACCTTTCTTTTTGCACATCCGTTTACTATTTCTCAGGTTGGCAAAGCTGCCCGATAATGCAGTGTTCTGCTGAAAAAAGAATTCAGTACTCAAGATCGCAGCGCGAATCGAATTCGGGGCTTGTCAGACGCGCGCCTTGACCATTACGGTTGCCCCATAGAAGCGACGCAGTCGAATCGTTGATGTATTATCGCGTTTAATTCGAAATGAGCACAAAAAAGCTATAGATTGTAACCACAGTATAAGGGTACACTTCGCAGAAATGCGTGGTGGTACGTGACCGTTATGTGCAAGTGAAGAGTTTATTTCTTCGTGATATCTGTGAAGCTTTCAACTGCAACCTTATCCTCTGCGAAAGCTGTCCAAACACCTGACCGGTACAGCACATGCACAGTTACACACTACACAGGCCCGGGCTTAACTGATAGTGAAGCGGAGTGGCTAATTTTTACGCTCCAGCTCCACTCCGATATTTCTTCAACTGACTCCGGCTCCAATCCTGCTCCAAAGTTTTACAACAACACTCCGCTCCGAAATACTCCGAGACAAAAATACGCTTCGACGAAAAATTCAAACCAATTTTCATATTGCTCAATAGCCTGGTATAAGCCTAGTCTAGCTACATATTCTGATATTCCATATCCAGAATGCAAAAATAGTTACTCATTTTACTACCAACTATCACTTTGACTTAAAAGACTACTTTAAAGTCAGACTCCGGCTCCCAATTTTTTTTTAAATTGTCACTCCGGCTCCGGCGTAAAAATGCAAAATCCGGCTCCAACTCCACTCCGGCTCCAAGCTCCACCTTATTAATTGACTGTGACTGACGATCTTGCTCAGTAAAGTTGCGTAAACCAGGCGGGAAAGTGCGATAGCGATATTGCGTATGATGGCGGAATCTTGTTACTTGTCGAAAGCCAGCACGCGTCACACGTCATAATAGCTTATTGCGATCGAATAATCGTTTAGCACGTATCGAGATGCATGATTGGCGTTGTCAATCATTACGTAGCATTGAGATGCAATAAGCCTTTATTGGTTGCTTGGCTTAATTATGTTTTACGGCTGAAGGTAAGTTAATTTTTAGTGCACATAATGCCTTCTAAATAAATTATAAATCTTTGATATTCAAGTATGCGCTATTATGTGGATTATTTAACAATTTCTAGGTAATTGAACTTCCAGATGCTTGGGCTTGATTCGAGCCGAAAGCCATTGTAATAATGGTTTCAATGTCGCATCATCAGTTCATTCATTTGGGGTAGAGGTCATTACCATGTTGAGTTTTGTTAATCTACAAACCGTGTGGGTGCAAAAGTGTAGGTAACTTTTCAATCCCAGCTGCTCAGCAACACAGCGAACACCAGTTCAGTTTTTCAGTTTTATTTTTTTGTCTAACAAAAATATAACATAACGATTACAAGAAAACGCTAATTTACTATTCGTCGCAGGTTTCATGAAAGTTTACTTTGAATTTCGAACTGCAGTGCAGTCAACCGGCATATCCATTCGTCAGACAATTTGAAGTTAAAACGAGAAACATTCATCTGCTCTTGCTGCGCTATCGTTTTGAGATGACAGGACTAAGGGTCTGAACGTTATTAAAAAAGGGGAAGGTCGACGTTAAATTTTGTCAAATTTTGATTATCGTTTTCTCACAATTTTGAACCCACGTTGTTTGCAATGTCTTGTGCAAACCTGGTGAATCTACGATTGAATTGATGATGATTAACGTTTAACCAAGCCTATTTATGAGTTAATAAGGAGCAACTTTTTTTATGTATTCAAACAGCGCTAGCTTGGGATTATCTACCAGTACTCTTTCATTACTTATGAGGTAGTGTCAAGTTTTTTAATTTCGAAAAGATGGCCCCAGCTTTCGAGGACCTCTTCTATTATCGCACTCCAAAAGAGCATTTCTATCTTCATTTTCAATCGTTTGCAAAAATTTGTCGCATGTCAACTTGCTTTATAGTATCGTAATTAATAGTTTTGGCATCAAGGGATAATTAGATTTGATAAGGAAAGTTTTTGTGCTTAATTTCACAGATTCTTGGAGGTGTATTTCCACAAACGTTTCGCAAAGACGTAACAGCCTTAGCAAAAGAATTGACCTTTATTGCCGTGTGTGTTTTCGTTACCGAGAAAAGCGTATTGTTTAGCAGATTTGCGACAGAGCGGTTTTGGCTAATGTTTTATGCACGACAATTTTTTTGTTACTTTCTTTTCCACTTATTGATTTAATGTGATGCTTTTCACTTGGGACTACTCTTCGACCTTGCTTCAGAGTAGCCTTTATGTTGTTGGTCTGTTGTACCGCTATTACCTTCAACACGCATTAAATTGACCAAGTTAAATAGCATTACGCTTACGTCTAACGGTGTATACCTAATAAGGTGGGAAATTCGATAAAAAAAAAATTCGGATTTTCGTGTGATGTGGTTCAGCTGGAATAATATACCTTGTAAGTTTGATGTTGATCTAGCAAAAAATTAATAACTATTTAACAGATACAACATTACCAGGGCCGAATTCACAATGCGCTGGGCTACTGGCTGTTTTGCGAGATTCACTCTTAATCAAAATGTTTGGAGAAGCTAAAATGCGTTCTCACCACATGTAAACTTTTTAAGTCTTCCCGTTTTCAAGATATTGCAGTTCAAAATTAACAATTTTCCTCTTACTTCAGTGTTGCCACTTTGTCAGCATTGTGACAGACTATAAACTTGGAAAACTGGCTTACATTTTTATTGAAAAGCAGCTAATTTTGCAGTTCTAAACCTTTACTTTGTTTTGCACTAACTCGGCTGCAAAACAATTATTGAGAACCAGGAACATGCTCTAACTTTATGAATTTGGCAACCCTCGCAAAAATTTTAAAGGGAAAAAGCTTTTCTAAGGGGAAATCTAATCTGCAATATTCAGAAACGGAAGGTCGCAGAAAGTTCAAATTTGATGAAGTTAGTTTTCAGATCGGTCAATTTTTTTTGAAAGAAAATCGAGCAAAAAAATTTCCGTCCTGAATGCCATTTTAAACTTCATCGCAACTCGCTCCCCGGCAAGAATATGATCAAAAAAGTCAATCATGCCCTGGCGCGTTACCAAGATTTTGCTAAGGAGGTTGAACGCAAATCTAAAATTTGTTTGCATCTAACGAACAGCGAAGCCCCCAGCCGCTGGGCGATTTTTGTAATTTTTCGACAAAAAAACGGCCATTTTATTTTACAGCCATTTGGATGTTATTTCGCACGTTTGTAAATCATGTGAAGAATTGCTAAGATTTTGAAGACCTCTTCATGGGCGTCGGCAAGGGGGGGGGGGGGGGGGGGCAGGGGAGGGCCATGGCCCCCCTGGATTTTCACGCACTCTCTCTAAAACCTCCCAAATTTCAAAAATTCTTCCATTTGTAGTTGTTAATACTGGCTCTATTCTTATTGGCCCTCTCCTGAAAGATTTTCTACCGACGCCCTTGGACCTTTTACAGAAATAAATCACGTTGTCCCTTTAGCCTCCCTTTGTTCCTGGTCAAATTTAAAGCACGTTTAAAACCATTCGTGTTTGGGTTAATTTTATGCCCCAGGCCCTGGCTCCTGGTACTGTGCCTAAGTGCCATGGTAAATCCCGCGATTAAAGCTGGTGGAAGACACTACTTTGCTTTTTTTTTTCATTTTCAAAAACGCCCTTTTACACTTTAAGGCCCGATTTACACTGGCCTTAAAATCATGAGCGTACGAGTGCATTTTAGTTTAAATAGAAATCCGTCTGTCCAGCGTACAAGCTACCAGTTGGTTAAACTAAACCTTGGATACGCTCATACGGTCACGATTTTACGCACATTTTAGTTGACCGCCGGCTGGGCTTAAAGAGTGTATGCTTTTTTAATTGGTCGGATTGAAATTCTGATCTATAGTAAAATGACCGCCATTCAATATCGGTGAACTCGCAATACGACAGCAAGAGCTCTATTACTCTGTTTCCCAAAGCAGTTAACAACATGGCACTTAGTTGGATTTGCCTGTTTCACGCAAAGGCTACTCCACAGAACCCCAGCTAAGCTGGAGAACCCGGGAGAGAAAAGTGGTCATTTTCTAATCAAATAGTGCCGTGGAGAGCCCGTCACAACTCAGGCTAACTGCTGATGGGTATCCACTGGGTGTGCGTGGTACCTATTGGTTTCCTTCTTCGACCTGCTGGGTCATGTTGTTTGGGTGACTTCGCTATTCTTACCCGAATGAAGCACTGGGAGGGGGCGTGGCACTTCAAAAAACGGAACGATATTATAAAAAGCCTAGAATACTATTAACTTCAGCCAATTGCAACGTATGCCAACGGCGAGCTGCCTCATCACTGTAAAGTCGGTCAGTAAATGACTTTTTTCTATTATTATAAAAGCTGTGATTGATGGTTGGAGTGAGGCCGACCCAGTAAAATTACCTTGCGAAAGGTTCTTATTTTTCGAGATTGTTTTTATTTGACCCGCTTAAAATTTCCGTATTCCGTTGATATATCGCTAAAATTCCTCAACGTGCCGTTTTTGTGTCTTGAGACATATTTGGTCTCTGTACTGATGAGTCGGATGGATATCCGGAAGAGCCCGACAGAAGAAGCAGGGGAGACTTTAAAACCGGATTTTAACTAAACCAAGAGTGATTGACGATCATAAGCTTGCATTTCCGAAAAATTATCTTTAAAAAATTAGTTACATGTATGAAGTATCGATTTTCAAATCTACTTAAGGATATAGAGTGAAAAATGGCGACGATATTTCGCATAACTGCACAGGTTTGCGAACACAAATAAATCGATCGAAGTAGCTAATTTTAATTTACTCTGGCGATGCTGAATTGTTAGACTGCTTAGTGTTTGGTTTGTACAAGCAATTGACAACCTAATAAAAAAAAAAAGAAGCTTAATTTCACAAAAAATAAATGTTGATCTGCTCGTACTTTTGACCAATTCTTACCTGACTGAATCGCAATTCAAATCCTAAAAAAGTATGGATAAATATTGCTCATTTTTCTTTTCAGTTGAATTAAAATTTACCAATGAAATACTTATTCCGTAACAGAAATCCAGACTCAGAAAAGATACGAGTTGAACTGGCTTTGAATCTTCGCTGGTTGGTCAAGCCTTTGATCCGTTAGTCTTGGGTTTCGCTCGCGGGTTAGCCGGACTCAGGGTTTCCAACCTTTCTCTACGGTGCGACTAATCTTAAAGTTGCAGTATGTTGCCATGGCTCATTGACAGTTGAGATTGCATCCACTGACTCGTTACACGCATCGATCTCCTACAGCGGGTTAATGAATATTTGATTTTTCTTGTTACTAGTATTAGAACGGCTAGCATACGCTTGTAAGTGTACCTTTTCTCTCTGTATAGCATGGGTACTCATCTATATCAGGACCTTTGCTAAAATATATCAGGACCTTTGCTAAAACTAGCATGGGTACTAGTTTTAGCAAAGGTCCTGATATAGCAGATGAAAATTCGTTTGATCCAGAAAAAGTTGAGAAAATTTGGTAAAGGTCCAGAAGATGTGTAGACCAAAAGTCTGCTTGAAGGTCAAACAAAAAAATAGAAAAGGACTTCACCGCAATGTGGCGACCAAAATGTGATTGAAGACCAAAAAAAGGTCTTCACCGCAATTTGGTAAGGGTTTGCGCGCTGCACGTGCGTTGGGCAGACGGTGAGTTCCCGTCCAGAGAAGTGTGAAGGTTCCAATTTAGGTCCGATAGTGGGCCGTGGTCCGACTTTAGCGCTCTGGAGGTCCGAGTTTGGACCGCGGTCCGCCAATTGAGTAGCCATACTATATAGCATCCGAAAAAAACAATTAAAGCAATTAAAACTGCGTGTGCCTACAATTTTTCGCCAAAAATGCAAAAATATCATTCACGAAGTACGTATGATGTTTGTTTGGAATCTTTTAGAATATCAAAGAATCGAACCCTGCCTGCCAGGTTACAAGCATATTACATGGCTATGAGTGGGCTGTGCTCCGTGGCAACCGATTTTCGTGACGCTAGGGTTAGTAATTGCGTTGATGAACCATGAAAGTGTGGCTTGTACTTTCAAAATTCTATCGCTGTTGACATTCGTCCTAACCAAAAACACCGGCAAAGGCAACTTTAGCCTATGGTTTTTTCGGTTGAAAGTCTACGAGCCGCTTCGAGTATCAGCGAAACTCAACTATTTGCAAATTGTTTGTCTTTTTACCTCTTCAAATAACCCATTGCTTGCTTGACAAAGCGCATATATTTGTGTTACTTCACGTATTAATAGTATACCTTTTATTTAGAGAAAATAGCAAGATAATAAAAAGGTTTTGCTGCCCGTTCTCAAAATTAGTTAATCATTAACGGGCGCATAGATGCTTTTGGAATAGCGGTAGTGCACGTATTCGTTTAGCTTCTTTAAACAAATCAACACTTTGTCCATAGATCTCTTATGATTCTTCTGTTTGTATGATATTAATATTTGTCATGAGCAAGGCACTGCTGTTGAAACATATGTTGCGAATTGATTATTTTGAAAGAATGCGATCATTCTTCGTGGCATTTAATCGTTTGTTAGTTGTTATTTTGTGCTAAATACTGGGGAGGCAGGAGAATTAATATTAATTGTTTAGAAATTTTTATGCATAAGCCACGCATATTATGATTAATTGGTTTTGCGCTGTTCCGTCAAGTTGGTTATTATGTAGTAGCAAAATTAGCTCAAGCAGAGCGTCGGATTGGGATTAAAAGGTTCCTGGTTCGATCCTCGAACTGGCATTGCACTGTTGTGTTTGGGAAGGGCACATAACTCTCATCCGATTGGGATAAGCGATCTACCTGTGTTGGTGGCTCAGACTGGTGAAAGAATCACAAGCTAAACCCAAACAGGGGGTTTTGTTTAGTGTGGTATGGCATTGCAAAAGCACAGACACAGTACCTGGTCGATGCGCGTGTTGGGAAGGAAGCAGTGACCAATCTACGAAATCTCTCTGGGGCAGTTGTCGAGTTGGTGAACACAGATAAACTTTTGTGTAACAATTAGACGATTTGACATTGGTGGATAGATTTTTGTGTAAAACAGTTTTTGTGTAACCTGCATATAAGTTAATGTGCCAAAATTGATCAAAATTTTGACATATTTGGTTTGTTACACGTCGACGGTAAATATGTTAAAACATCAGTTTAGCTTTAAGTTAATTTAGTTTAAATTGAAACAACGCGTTTGTGGTTACTTTTATGTGATACATTTGTCTGTGTCAGTCGGCCTATTGCTGAGATTTGCGAACATTTTGTTTCGGTCCATCAAAATATCTTTCTCGTTGCTGACTCGATTCTGACTCATGCGTTTGTCGCTTGCGAATGTGTCAGTGTCTGCTCTATTGCGGCAAATCGAAGAAATTGTCTGTGTTTGACGCAGTCAATGATTCTGCAATACACGACAAAATTTTAAGATCATAAAATTGTCCTCAATGCTAGAAGTCCAAAAAGTTGAGTAAGAATGCGAAGCATTTACAGTATCCCAGTTTTGTTCTTCACTTGTAGCTAAGTTTTTGGATCTTACTGGGTATGATTGTTGTGAATGTGTAAAGGTGTTATGCTATAGCCGCAAAGTTTGCCACAAGAAAAAAAAAAATTATGTTAGCGTATCTGCATTTTTTCGAGTTTTACAAATTTCTTGAATAAAGAATATGTTACTGCTTATCAATTTATTAAAAATAATGTACAGAGAAACTAATGATAATAATTTGTGATTAAATTACTCAAATCGCTTTTATTAAAGCCGATAAACGCTAAAATATCAGGAATTTGACAATTGTGCATACATATCTTTAAATCGGCGATAAAGAAAATACGATAGTTAATTTATAACATATTTGTTTTCATTTGGATCAAATAGCTTGACAACTAGTGGCGTTTTTGCAAAAGGTGATATAGTTTCTCTATATACGGCCGCCATAACGCCCAAAGCATTATTTCCTATCGTCAATTCGTCGTCAATCGCATTAAGCATTTCACGCATTGCAATATACTCTTTTAGAAAATCAAACTATTTCATGAGATATTTTCCAATAGCCTACATTTAACCGCAAATGCGCATACTATACAAGAAGGTTGAATTTTCGTTTATAGAGAATAGAACAAGAGTAGTTAAATTGTATTGCCATTGTTTTGTGACAATGCTTACAACTTGTTTTACAAGTGAATGTTTTAGCCCTTTGTTACGTTTCGAGTTTTACCTTTTGTTACACTATGTATTGTTTTTCAGTTCTGCAGAGAGCAACGTTCAGGTAATTAGGCCAACATTGCGTAGTTAATCGTACCTGAATTGTGCTTTAACTTAAGACGAGACCGGGTTTGGATAGAAAAAAAGCGTTAGTTTAGCGATTAGTTTTTAGTCACAAATTCTCTCTCTGCTTCGCTTGATTGCACATTGCTTGCGTGTGTGCAATGCGCGAGTTGTTTTTCTCTTTCTATAATCTTAAATGTTTAATGTTTCCGCACGCGTTACGGCGCAAAGTCGCAAGCCATTGTTCTTCCATCTAAAACGCCAATCTCTTTTAGCGCTGCTTGGACGTTTCTACTTTTGCTACTTGACTTCATTTAATCTTTAATTTTGTGACGCAAGAATGCCACTTTCGCTCATCGCAGGTACAAGCTAGATTTTTATCACCTCAGAATTTTAGGCAGATGTAAACATAAGCTGTTTAGCACCAGATTTCAATGTAGATCCAATTATTTACAGGTGTAGAAAATTAGTGTTTTTATCAGCTACTACCTAAGCAAGTGTTAATTATTTTCTGATGATAGCAGCTACCATGTGACAACGAAGCTATTTGGTTTCAGAAATTTAGGATGTAGTGATGATGATGTAAATGTATGTTGTTGCAAATGGGGATTTAACTATGTTTTTCCATGGATTTTTATTGGATATACAACAAGTAGAAGCGACAAAAGAAACAATTTGAAAACATTGTGAGTAGCATATGTGCTCTACTGTCTACTGCCTGTGAATCACAGTTTAAATATTCTACTGTTGCCACTAAAACAAAAAAATAGTGCAACTATTTCACCAGAAAAATCTGTGGTAAAAAGAGGATTTAGAAAATGAATATTCATCTGCACATTTTTATTTTTAAAGATTAAGATTAGGGTTAGTGTTAGATTTAAGCTAAGTTTCAAAGTAAGGATTTGAGTTTAGGTTACAATGGATCAAAATTATTAGAAAAACAAGATTAAATTGTCTGATAAAATACACTAATCTAAAAATGTTAAGATAATTAGGCTTTTTGTTTACATTTTAGTGGTTAAGGGGTAAAGTAAAAAAATAAGAATGAATGAATGCATTGTGCTCTTGTTTAAATTAGAATTTCAAAAATATTATTTGGTTTTGTGGTGAAGTAGAACATAGGCTGCAGATTTTTCACTTGCAGTATTATTGGTCAAACAAATGAGTAAAAGATTATGAATTAGTAGTGGAAAGTGCTTTTTTACTATTGGCAACTTGTAAAAAATTCTGTTGGTATAATTCATCACATTCGCTTTGAAAAAGAAGGAATTAGAGAGTTTAGATACAGAAATGAAGAAACAGTTAATAAAAAAAATTTTGAATGAAAATCCCTGATTTATATAAATTTAAACTTGCAAAATTAAAGCACCGACAATTCATTGCTCTGTTGCTTTTGCACATTTTTTAGCAATTTAAGTTTGATACACAATTGCAATGTACGATTATGTCCAGTTTGCTGAGTGCAAACATGGTAAATATTATTGCATTTTATGTTTTTTTTTGTTCTTCATTTTATGTAATAAATTTTGGTCTTTCACTCTATGTTGATGATATTCTGTTACTGACCAGTGTGATCACCTTTGTCATAGCTTCTGAACCACCTGAGCAAATTGTTTCCTGTAGCGTATCAGGGCACTAATGCTGATTGACTTCAAATTCAATCTCATTTGTGGGGGCTATTGCTCAGATGTCGGTCGGCTCATCTTCTGCAATGAAGCAGGTGAACCATGAAATACTTTTTCTGCTCATAGTTTTTTTTTTTCATATTTTGGAGCAGTTTTCATTTTTTTTGAGCTCGTAGTTTGTTTTTTTCATTCCAACTGCTTGCTCGGAATGTAGCAAACTTTTGCTAGAATGTGGTGTTGCCATTTTATAATTCTTGATTGCGGTTTTGCCTTTAATTGTGGTAATTTTTTGGTGCAATCTTTTATTTTTACTGAAGACATTAAAATTTTCACTAATAAAGACGTGTTTAGAATGTGATGGACAAAGGACACCAAGAAGCATCGCCGGTTGTAGGACTAACTTCTAACATACCAGCCAAATTGAAGTCAACCAACAGTTTCACTGATTCTCCAAATAGCAACAGTTGCAATGCTTGTAACAGCCCCTCTCAACCTGCTATTACTTCAACAAACAAAACTATGTCACCCTTTACTCCCTTTAATGCAGAGACCAAGCCTGACGATATGGTTTTACCAAAGAATGGAACAAAATTAATGCATGGTGAGTATAGAACTGGTTTAACTCTGTTTTTCATTGCTTGTGAAGTTGTTCAGCTTTGTCTGTAATGTGTAGTTCAATTTTCTAGCTGTTCAATTTTTGTGTACTGTACATCCATTATCATGCATTGCCAATTATAAGTTATCCAATCAGATGCTTTGTTTGTCCCATTTCATACAGTTGCTGCATAGTGTAGAGGTTACCACACACTTGTCTTAAAAAACAAAAACTATTATTTTGGTGTTGCCTAAGGTGAATGACAACTAGATCCATTGTAACTGCTGCTGTAAATTGCAGATCGTTGTGTTTGCAACCTTCAGTTTATGGAGTTCATCATTTTTGCTTGTGTAAAAAATGAGACTTGTATTAGTACTACTACCAAAGACTCATACTGGCACTGCACTGAAGCTTCACTTAGTGTTGATATCAATTAATCATACCCAATCGTTGTTATGTCAATAAAGTGTTCAATTCTCGGCCAGGTCAAAAACAAAAATTGGTATCCACCAATTACTTTCTTGGCAGTCATCATGCTAAGGTGCAGTGTGAAGCCTCCATTGTATATGGTAGACTAAAACCAAAGCTTCTTGTTTGCCAAAAACATTATTGGTAACTGCCCGACTAGCCAATTTGCTATAGCATGGTGTAAGATGCTTTTCATATTTATTTTAGGGCCCAGCACAAGTCCTTTTTTTCCTAATGAAAACTCTCCTGCCTATCCGAATTCGACCAGTCCATCAGTAACCACATCAAGCAGTTCTTGGTTGCATGGAAACAGCAATTCTAAACGGTATTTATCCTACAAAAATCATCAAATCTTTGCTACTTATGCTGAATTTTGCCAAATTGTGTAACGATTTTGTTGGGACCATCTTTGTACGGTTGAGTTTGGCTGGCAATTTCTTTTGAAGTACAGTAATTTTGAAGTGCAGCGCTGGTGCTTTGTTGGCAACACTCAACCTTATGACATGAGGCTTTGCAATGGTGTTCATGAAAAAAATCAACACCATTTTGCCACAAAAGATATCACGGTTGTTATGAATACTTTTATATGGTAATACTACTCGTGATGCAAGTTTCTGTGATACAGCAGCCATTATTTATGACGAAATGGTGTTAAAGTTTTTCATCAGCACCATTGCAAAACTTCATGTAAAAACGTTGACTGTGTCGGATTTATTCAGCTTAGGAATTGAACCTTAGACATTCCTTTCCATAGGCAAGCTCGCTAACTGCTCGACCCCCTATTGTGTATTTCTCTGTTATAAATGTTGGTTGAGCTGAGCTGATCTGTTTATAATGGGTTGTATATACTATTGTATTGTGGTGGCAGTTTGTTTTTTGAGCATTTAATGTCATCAATGATTCACTTATATGAATTTTTATCTTCAATTATATTTATGTCTGTAGTCAAGTTTCACTACGCGATGTAACATATTCTTTGAACTGGTAGAATGTTTGGTTATACATACATTTTCAAAGAATATCGTGAAAAAGTATCAACCCTCAACTTTGTGTAACTAGTCACATGTTTTATATTTCAGAACATACAACAAGTTTAGTGGTGGTTCTAGTCCTAGTGATGCGATGCCTGCTTCAAGAACTGTGAATCGTACCGATAAAACGTTTGCGAAGAGTGAGCAGGCGTCCCATGGCATGCTTTCCCGAAGTCGATCCGTGAATAGCAACATTGGCCAAGGCAACCCCAACAACGTAAATCCTAATATTGCCAGACGGATGTGCTCAGTAGATTCCAATCATAACAAAGACTCTGCGACGAGTAGAAATGCCACCAACGCGGTCAAGTTTTCTGACAAAGTACGTCATAGCCCAAGGACTAATTACGTACACGAGGGAAGATCGCAGAGTGAATCGCCGTTCGGAACAGGGCCTCCTGCGTCATTCGAGAGTGCGCTACCCGGCAATTCTTCGAAGAGCAAGCCCCGAAGCGAGTCTTCAAGCACTCCAAACATGAGGTTAAATCATTTAATGAGCCGAACCTCCTCCAGCAATAGTATTTCTGACTTAAGTCCATGCAGTGCCGAAGAAAACACAAGCAAACTCAACAAAACTTCTTCACTAGCGCTTGAATCTAGTCTACCTAGTAGTGCTACGTTTACGCCCGTGTGCAATAATACAAGCGATGCCATCAACGATTTAAGCATCGAAAACAATCTTCTAAGTTTAGATGATGATGACATCAACATTGATTCACTGCAAAACGAACAACTCGATCTTGACGATTTCGACTTTCCTGGCAGTGGCAACGACAGGGATGATATTGGCTCGAATGCACTTAAACTTAACTTGTCAGCAGAAGATGTGCAACAGACATTAAATTCCGTTTCCGCCGACCAGCCACTTCCTGACATCTCCATGGGATGCGCTAGCACAGACAACAATCCTACTTCGTCTGATGCAGACAACAGATCACAAACTGACTTGCTTAGTGAAAACATTGAATTACGAGACATTCTAACTACTACCTCTTCTTCTGTAACAACTTTACCGACATCTAGTGTTGAAACGACGTCCTCCAAACTCATTCCAACGTCTCTGGTAATAATTGCTTATCGTGCGACTTATTGATGTAAAAATTACTTTTTGCTAGCGAGGTGCAAGCTCTTAACTGACCATTTTCGTTACTTAGCTTGTAGGATTAGGTTGATTGCTACTCCCTGACCTTTTTGCTATCGTGGTTGAAAAAATTTTGTGAAGACGCATAGTTGTGCTACACCGCTAGACCTAGAGCAGACCATAAATCAGAGATGGAAAACCAGCAATTAAATTATCTTTCCGGAAAAGTTCAGATGCTAGGTTTTTAAAAATGTGATGGTTGAAGTTTGCAAAAGTACAGATGCTTCTGGCCAGAGTGTCATTTCATGCATGTTTATTACAAGGTTTCATTATCTGCATAAGGATTCGAACTTTCAACCTTATGAATTAGTGTTTTTATTGCTGCACTTTTTTTTGCAAGTCCATCGCTTAACCACTGCATTATGGAATTTGCATAGTTGTGCTATTTTTACTTCCACCATTTTACATTTTAGTTTGTTTAGGATCCCATAACTGGTGCGTTTTCTGACATCTGTTCAACATCTAACACTGCGTTAACAACAACAACAACAACGTCATATCCCTCCCCAGCGCTTAGCAGTGGACCTACCAAGTCTCACCTACAAGAAATACTGGGGGCCGCTGATACTAACAGGTACTGCACTTGTGCATTTTGTTGCTGCTATGAGTTGGATTTTGCCGAAATATTCTTTCCTGAAATATTTAGACGCTAAAGCTTTTTAACGTTTCATGTAATACAAATGCCGAATAGCTCCAATATTTTCATTCAAGGGAGCTTATTGATTTTCTAAGGTTTTCACCAAAAAGCGAACTTTAGTAGTTTGGGTTGAACCCTCACAACAAGGCATAGCAGAAGGCGTCCGAACTTGTTTTATAAACAGCAACTTGCTTTATAAATGTGTTCACTGAGCGAACATAACGTCAATAGAACACAGACAGTTTTCAATATCAGAATAGCACTTGCGGAATTTACAATGGCAGGGAATCAAACATTTAACTTAAATCTTTAAAACGTGTAGTTTAATCAGCTACCGCTTTGCCAACCCAAAGTGCTACTAAATCTCATGAACTTTTTTGAACTCTCAAATATTCGCAGTTTCTTCCTTTTGCTGAGGATCCTTTTGCGCTAAGCGAAGAATTGCTGAAGAAATCGATAACTGTTCATTTTTCGGCTGCATGACACCTTTGCCGCTGTCCTGACTAATAACTGCTCACTTGGCGGAGATATTATCCTTAACTATAACATTCTTCTGTGGACTGCAACATTGATGAATTGCCAATATTTGCGAGAAAATGCTCGTTTTCCAAACTTTGTGTTACAACTCACGACAATTCTTATCGTAGTTATTGTGGAATTGTTGAAATCTGCAGCTCAAGCTGTTGTAATTAGGTCATCAAAATATGCTTGAAATAAAGTTCCAGGCTACCTTTTTAGCTCTTGTTAGGGTTTTGAGATCAGGTCTTTTTCGATTTAGTCATGTGCCTGTCTAGGCAAAGGTTAATATCAAGCCTTCCTAGGCACGACGTTATAGTAGTCAATAATCATCTCTATAAAATAATCACTGTGGTTACAGTCTTAAATTCTGTGAACTCCGTAGAAAACTGGAAGCCATTTTTTTAGTATCTTGCAGCTGTACTTTCAAAAGAGCCCCATATTGAGATCCTCTTATCTATTCGGCCCATGGTACGACCGTTGCTAAGTTTCGCAGTTCGTACCCCTATTTTATCGAGTAGCAATCAAATAAACAAATGAACAAAAACGATTAACCAACTAATCAAACAAACGAATCTTGTTTCTTGGTCGAGCGGTAACGCTTTCGTCTCTGGAACGGGAGGTCTGAGGTTTAAATCTCGAGCTGGTCAAATCGTTCATAGTGTTGCCAACGGCTCGCCACCGCTGCAACATTTTGAAAGGAGCTGTGTTGCCCAGGCGCAATGACGCGGAGATGGGGCCCCGCAAACTCGTTACACGCTTTGGCGTAGTGCAGCGAGTATAATGAAAGATTTGATTTATTTTGTCCCCACCAAATGATTCCACTATTCTATCTCAGGTGATGAATTTCTGTAGTTTGTTGCTGTTGTCATGAAGACAGCGAAATCAATTACATGTTATTTGCAAAGTCTTTGCTTCTATTTTTAGAAGCTGTGGTTAATAATGGTAATTATCGTTTTAAACAGAGGGTTTAAGTTTTGCTTACTTTTTAAAACAGATCCAAGGCAATTAAGGCGGTATCCATGACTCATGGCCACCTGCCTTTAAACAGTACTTCTGCAGTATTTCTAACTGTGTGAAACTCTTTTTGAGTTTCCACAATGTGCAAAGCTTGCACTTTTTTCACTTTTAAACAAATTTTTTCCTTACATTTTATTTGCTTTACATTAAACGCAAGAGAATTAAGATACCAAAATATACTCATTTTAACGAATTCTTGGATGCTTGGAGCCAAAATCTCAGCACATAGCTTTTTAGCAGTTGCTGCAATTACTTTTTGCGGCACGGAAAAACAAGCCTTTTCTCTCCAAATGTTTATCTTTTGTCGCATACCATTGTCGTTGGGGTAGACCCCATTTACTCGTTACACAGTTCAGCGTGTAATTTAATTTTTCCATAGTGTAATAAAGGTTTGGTTTTTTCTTTGTATTTCAGGTTAAAAAACATGGCTCGTCCCATTGATCCTTCTCAGTATTCATCGCCATCGTCTGCCTCGTTTACCTCCGACTTTAGCAATCAAAATAAATCCTTCATCGGACAAAACCTGCCGACTTCCACGGATCGACCGCCTCAACAACTGCACGTCACTTCTCCGTCTGGGGTGTCGACCCGACACAAGTACCCCACAGGAAGTGGACCTCCATTTCCCCCACGAATGCTTCACCGAACCGCTAGTACCCCTCACCAGATGCCAAGTCTCCATAATTACGATATGAACCCTACTCCATTTGATCACCCCGGCAAGTTTCCCCCTGATCATGGAATGCCGATGGGGCCCAGATCGGCTATGCCCTTCGATCAACCTAACCTTCCTCACTCCATGCACGATGGAGGACCATATGGCCTTTCCTCCCCACAAGGTAACTGGCAGAGGTCCCATTCGAGCAGTGGATTGATGGGGCCTCACGTGGGGCACCCTGGGTTGAGCGACGGGAGTCGAAGTCCTCGAGGTTTTGGGCCCAATTTCCCATCAAAACCAATTAACCCAATGTCTGGGTTGCAGAGTACGGTAGACGCCATTCCCAATTTAAGTATGATAACTAAAAACAATAACAACAACATGGGACCTCCCCAATCCAGCCAAAGAATTCCAACTCCCGGAATGGGGGAGGCTTCTATATCTGGCCCATTGTCAATAGACTCTCGAACAATGTTGCCTCCTCCATCGCCTCTCACACACGACAAGCGATCGGTTAGCGCAGACGGGAGCGTTACAGTTCCAGGGCTGCCAAAAACTAAAGGGAATAAACGTGAAAGAGGCCTATCTCTGGATTCCAAAGACGGCGATAAAAAAGGTGAATATTTACCGGTGCTACGCATCATATAAGGAATGCGTTCCAAAATACTGCTAGATCTACTAGAGCCTGTTTTCAACATACTTAATCCCTCCAAGACTTTTTTTTTGAAAATTTTAAGATATTTTCTGACATTTTAACGAATTGCCTAAGAACGTTCAAGAATTACGTTTTCCGAAACACCTAACTTTTGAAACGATTTTTTATCCAATGCCTTTGATGAAGAGACAGGGTTAGTTTCTCTACTGGAACAGTTTTACCGACACATGTGCAATTAATTATTCAGCTTTCTAATGGCGTTTATTTTTACATATACAATTTCATTAAAACGTGGTGTTTCAACAGAAATGTGTTGCAGAGCCTGGAGCAAAAAAGCGGAGGAAAAGCAAATCTAAAGACGAAAGTAAGTCATGGTCTAGTTTATCAATTGTTCGGTCGTAATTTTGCAACTCCAGTAACGATATTTTAACAAACTACTTTAACACATGACAACATATACATAGCGTAATATTCTACGTACGCAACAGCACTCTACGTTAGTTTTTGACTTAATTTTGGTTTTCCTGAAATTTCTGGACAACTGAGGCAGCCACAAGTGGTAATGTGTAGTCCTATGGTTGAGAACGGAAAAGAGTGACGTAGCTCGCAAGTTGTAGGTTCTCTCTCAGTTTTTTGGATCGGGAAGTTTTTGGCATTGTTGAATAAGTGTTGATCTATATCGTTGTTCTTCGTTTAAGTAAATTAGTTTCGAGAATGCTTTCCAAATTTGCGCTTTCGTACTGCTGAGTTTGGAAATATGATGCGATTCTTTGGGTTTTAATGCGTTTGCAGTTGGACAATAGTGTTACTAAAAGTGATTTTTGCGCACAAGACACAATGCACACAAGTATTTTATAACTTGTCTTTTACGGCAACAGAAATATGCAAACGTTTGCATAATTTGTCGCATAATTTATCTTGAAGTGATTTTAAATGCTCGTTTTACTGCTTGGGTTGACATTTTTCGTTGCTATTTGGCGGTCAAAAGATAGTTGACAGAGTTTTGTGATTCACAAACGCTACGCATAGTGATTCACTGTTACGTCATAATAAATATTCGAGATCCCACGCACCTTGGAATGTCGAGAGTAAGCAGCGATTGCGATCGCTTAGCTCGCGTATGTTCGCGTCAAAAAGCATGCATTTTTACCATTTGGCTACCACCTGAGCGATTTAGAGTTGGGTTAACCATCTAACAGTTGTTGAGGTATTTTCGAATATCCTAATCTGAAATGCTTTTTGCGTCAACGTGGACCTAAGTACTACTCGACTAAGCATTTCAAGTTGAACTTGAGTTTTCCATTTTTCAAATCTTGACTTTAAAATTCGAAAATCGTGTTAGTTTCTCGTTAAAGTTTTGTTGGCAGTCTAAATGTTCTCTAGAATCGTGTTTTTTGTTTTTCTTCTTTCTTAAATGTCGAAATTTGCAAATAATTTTGGCTTATTTTCACGATTGATTTGCAAAGTATTTTAATTTTTTTTAGTCAAAAAATTAGGTTAATAACTGAAAAATTAAATGTAGACTTAAGTCGAACTTGAGCTTTTACTCAAGCATGCTGTCACAATTCAGCAATAAGTTAAACCATTTCACTGTTCGTCAATAATGCCTTGTTATTGCTACCAGGCATCGGTTCTAATTTAATTTATTAGCGAATTTGGTGACTGGCAATTAAACCGAGTTGGCAGCGTTCTGCCTTCCATGCTGTTTGGCTGTCTAATAAAGGTTTAATTATGACGTCGCAATCGCCTTTCAAAACAAAATGCGACATTCGTTTCCATATTAACAATGGTGAATATTTTTCATGTACGTTTTTTTTTTGTCGAAAATAAAAAGAATGGAAAAGAAAAAAGAAACCGGAAAAGAACCAAAATTGATATAGAAAAGTGTACAACTGGAAATGGGTAATGAAAAACCCGAGGGCATTTCATATTTGATATTGCCATTGGGGAACAGACAACCTATCCGTGTTTGAAATATGGGACAGCTCAATCAAAGCTTGCATGTCGGCAACGCGGCCGATAGGGCAAAGGCGTCGTTTTTACGACGACCTTGATCGAATGATCTGGGTTCAATCTGCACCCTGGTCACGCTGTTGCTTCCTTGGATAAGACGCTTTACGATGATTATCTCTGCTTGGTGGCTTCGAACAAGCAGCAAATTCAGTGGACAAGAATTCGAAGAAATCCACAGGAACATTGGATCTTTGGAAACTTCTGAACAGGTGCAGATTCTTCCAATCACGAAGTAGTCATTGCAATGAAAAGTGCGGGTATCGTCCAATATTTTGCGTTTGACGCTGTCCGGTGACAGGAGGATAAATACGCGCTACAACAACAACAACAATTTAAGCTCGGATGAAAAAGTTGTTTTTCAGATTTAATTAATTAGCACTTGGCTGATCTGCATCGAAACTAGTAACCGAAACCGGAAAGCATGATTCGGGGCCATTGAATAGTAAACCGTTGTAAAGTTCATGAAGTCCTTATTCGATTGATTCATATTTATCCTCCATTCAAGAGTAAGCGACGGTCCAGCTATTATTTTGGACGAATTCTCCCCCGCTTAGGAGTTTACCGTATTCCAGGCTTTCCGATCGACGTTGGCTTCTTCCCACGTAAATTTGCCTCGTGTTTGAAGCCACCACGCAAAGATAATCATCGCAAAGCGCATTATCCATGGAAGCAACAACGTGACCAAGGTGTGGGTTAAACCCAGATCATGCAATCAGGGTCGTAGAAAAACGAGGCCTTTACCCTTTCGGCCACACTGCCGACTGATACAGTTAGAGCCCAATAAAGAGCTTGTGGGGCCCGGGCAATTAAGTCCGCAGTGCCCCAAGACAGCGGTGAGTCTAGAACTCGGGCCGGAAACTATTTAAAGACAAATGAGGGTCTTCACTGAAAGTGTAGGGCCCTCAAAAGCACGCGCCTTGCTTGCCGATAGTTGAATCATCCACCAACGGTGGTCGCCGTCGAGTGGTGGGAGTGCCCTGCTCTGTGCAGGGATCGAAATGGCCACCAACCTCCGGGATTATCCTAGGTCAGTAGCACTTCTGTGCTAAGGGTGATTCTCTTGTGTCCTCTTTGGACATAGGAGGCTGCCATCCCTCGGAAGCAGCCCGGTAGAACAACAACGACAATAGTTGAATCAGACCCCGATTCGGGGGGGATATTTTTTTGAAAAATATGCAAGAATGTAGTGGCGCGAATTTCCAACATAGTACATTAATACCAGAGCTAGAAATTGAGTTCAATTCGAAATGTATACTTGAAAGTTTAGAGTTTCTTTTCTTAGATTAGAAGTTTAGAGCTATATAGCAATTCGACAAATCAAATATTGTTTCTACTTTCCCACCACCAGTGGGAGAAAAACCAAGCCAATTCGAAGTAGCAACCAAGAAAGAAATTGTGCTCGTAATGACTTCAGATTAAAACGCTGAATTATAAATTGTTTATGTTCTTTTTAGCTCGAAAAGCTGATCTTCGAGTTAGTCAACGTTTAGGCCATCCAAGCGACTTGCAGGTAACTGAAGAGTATGAATAATTCATTATTGAACTGCGCATTGATTTGTGATAATTTTTCTGCTGTTAAAGCCAACTCAATGGCAACATCACTTGGTCTCCTGTTATTTGCAGCAAACCTTGACAAATTTAAATACAAATTTTCGAAATCATATTCGTGCTTTTGTTTGGCAGTTGGGCGTAGGAATATTTGTTTATCGAATTTTGACCAAAAACTTTCGCATATTTAAACTATTGTTTGCTCAAATGATTATTATTAGCTGTTCAAAGTGTTCAGTAATTATTTGTTATTTGCAGCCAAGAACGTCTAGCAATGTAGCTTATTGTCGTGAAATCTCCTTGCACACAATCGAATTACTTGTCGCCGCCATGAAATAGTGATGAGATGATTCAGTTTTGAATTTTATTAAATGTGTCGGTCGGGTTCGATTCCTGCTGAAGCACTCTTGGTATTCGTCACGAAACGTTTCTGGGAATCGTAATTGTAATTGCATTTTATTCACCAAGTTGCTATGGTCAGGAGACAGTAGAGGGACCTTTCGGTCTTCAGGTCAAGCTGCCACCTGTCTATACCACACACGGTGGAGGCTCCTCACTGCCCTTTTAATTGCTGAACGTCAAGCAGGGAAGCTGTAGATACCAAATTTTTCAGTCTTTTGTTAGGCCCGACCGGGAATCGAGCCCCGGTCTGCCGTTTCAGTTGCAGACTTAAAAAAAAAAGAATTCAAAAGAAGTCCTGTGGCTGTTAGCCATTAAGTGGTTACGCATATTGTGCTAGCAACAGGAGAGGGTATGACCAGTACACGGACACGTTTGCAGACGACTTAGAAGTTTATGATAGTGATTTTGCGATAGGTGTTCAGCTCCATCTCACTATCGGTTTGTATTTGTTTTAAAGGCCACTTGTTACTACGTGTTCAACACCGAAATGGCGAATGCAGCAGCTAGCCTGGTTGGGAACGGCTCCGTTCAATCTATCATTCATCACCACACCAATGTTCAAGCAAACTGCCGCCTTCTTCCTTCTAAGTCACCTATTCACACTTCTAATCAACAAACCTCTATTAAAACTGAACTAAATTCACCCCACAGTGCCTTAACATCTTCTGCGAGCGCGCCACCGAGCGTTAAGCCGGAGATAAAATCGCTCCCCCATTCTGTTCCCGCCTCAACCACTCCCAGTCAAGGAGTTAAGACGGAAAACCCCAATTCAATTCCATCTGCCGGGTCCCAAGTAAAATCAGATACGAAGCCAGGCAATGCAGTGAATCGTATCAAAGGTGAAACAGAAGCAGATGCAGCGAGAAACAGCACAGGCGCGAACCATTCCCCTTCAACAGAATTGGTGAGCATTTGACTTCTTTTGAGGGTACCGGTAATTTCACATGATTCCAATCTTTATGCGATACCGGTACTTCATTTGAAAATTAAAAATGATTTAAGGTTTAGGTAAAAGTTAAAATTTTTGCCTAAACTGTCTTCTCGGAATAAGGTGGATTCACAGCTTTTCTCGATTTGAGTACGCATGACAGATTTTCAACGGTGGCCGTCTGTGTTGTGATGGACACCATTCTTTTGAGTAGCGTGGAAATGACGACTTCTTTCCTGAGTTCTCCAACCCAACTGAAGTTCTATGTTGTGATATTTAGTTGCACCATGTTTTCATCCACAGGAAAGAACCGGGTGGTCACCTGTAAAACGATTAGTCGCCATAAAATAATATAAAACCTGATATTACAAATTACAGAGTAGATGAAAAATGTTGTAAACATAGTAATAATAATTCGCCATAAAACTAAAAAGCAGCGAATTGAAATGTGGAAACTTTAGTAATATTCTCCTTAATTAACGTAAACTACATTGTAGCATATTATTGCGTAATGTTGACTTGCGGATATGCGTCACAATTGAAGTTAGATCTTTTTCCGAGTTTTGAATGCAAATGGGATATCCTTTACAGTGGATTTGCAGCGTGCACGTTTTGTCTTTCCAATGCAGCTTTTGTTATTTTTTTGGTGTAAGGTATAGCAACACAGATCATCAATGTTCCCACTAAGCTGAATTTGTCAGCGATTTATTAGAACAAGAGCGATTTATTTTTGTTATATAATAAACATAGCTTTAGCAGAGTCGCCAAATTTATGGAAATATGACATGAAGTATACTTTAGTACCGGATGATCCCGGATTGGTACGAAATTTGGGGCACATAAACGTCTTTTTACAGCTTTGGGCATAATTGTTTCACAAGAAAATTTAGACACTCGCCGATTATCGAAAACGTTAGAGGGAAGGAACACTACAGATCATTATCTTCTTTGCACTAATCCAATACGCTCTCTTTTGGCAGGGAGATCGCAAAGTCTCTTCTACTTTGTGCTCTTCGAGCCTGAAGAAATCGTATTGGATTGGTACAAGACTTCGCAAAAAAGAGTTTGATGTATGTTTGTACCCAGCATGACGGTCTGTTGTTAATTTTTAGGCAAAGAAAGAAGAAAACTTAACCGACGAACAGCGGAAGCATCGGGAAGAATCGCTCACTAAATTAGAAAGACTAAAATCTCAGTTTATCACCAAATCAAGTATGTTTATTTATCGCATGTCGTGTTGTTTCAGAAAAGAGGCGAATATCTAAAAACGTAAACGAGACACACTACGTTTATTTTTTCTCTTATTTGAAAGTCTTTGACCCCCAATTTTTTTTAGTTTTTTTCAGCATGTTTTGAATGGCTTTGGTAAATTTAGGTTTTTGATGAATAATATTTGATTTTTAACCATTTTCGTGCCTGATGTAACTCCTGACGTTTTTCGCTTTCTTACTTTCCTCTTGCTCTGTAGTTACTTCGTGCATTTTGATTGAAATGGTAATTAAGAATTAAAACTATCAGCAAAATCGCCGTTTTTGTGATAATGCACTATGGCCGCCAATGTTTCCTTCCAGCTTTTAAATTCTTTCATCTAACACCTGAAAGCTCTTAGTTCAATTCCGCAATCATCATTTGAAAATTTTCTGATTATGAAATTGCTGATCGTCTCATTGCTGTGATTCTCCACAAAGTTTTTGAGGGATCAGAGTTAGAATTAAAACAAAAAAAAGCACATTTGAATTCCGTGATAAATTTGCAATGTATTTTAACTAAAACTAAAAAATTAATCAATAAAAAAATTAACAGTTGGGTCACCTTAATCACTAATAATGGTTTCTGTTTAACAGGTGTCTCTTCGTCGAACAACCCAGAGTCGTGGCCGGTCTCAACCTCGCAGAACAACCATTATCGGATGACCAGATATTTGCAAAAGGTGCAAGAAACCAATAAGGATAACTCCCCGGCTGAAAGCTGGTTAACTCTTGTTCAAGTAGGTCCAACGGCACCCTCGCATAGTCCACGATATTTGATATTCTGTATCAAATAACCTAGAAAGGTTAAGTTTAAACGGGCCCTGGTTATAAATTACGAGTAATAAATTTTAAGTAGTAAATTTACCTGTTATTTTGCATTTAAATTGCTGCTTTATCTTTGATCATTATATCCCCAGTGGCCGGTATAAATTCTCGGAATGTGTATATCCCATTTTACATTATGCCGTAGCCGACTTTATTTTGTGTCCGAGGTTTTTGATTATGGTCTATTTCAGTCCCAGCTTTAAAAGACGGTCTATTAACAATAACTATCGCAAATAAGTGAAAAATATTAATCATCACAAAGGCAGTGCTTATTATTCATTAAGTTCTCACATTATAGCGTCACAATCGTAACGACATGCTACTGTTTCAATTATTATTGTAACAAATTTGAGATTGGCTGTTGCACTAAGTCTTAATTGCGGCAAGCAATGCCAAAAATTTGTTCTACGAGTTTACGGAGTTAATTTGAAGCATTGAAAATACCTTGGGTTAATTTGTTGCTAGTTTTTACTCCAAAGTTTGTGAGTGTCGATGGATTTATCCCGTTTCTTTGAGTCCAATTAACTTGCGCACCCTATTAGTTGTGTGGTCTTCGTCTTGAAGCATCTCGACTTGATTCTCGCTAGAATGACTTGCAAAAAGAATCAACTTGTGGTTGGAAGTTATCCAGACCTTGTCTATCTTAAGTTTATTTTTTCGGTCGTTTAATGCTCATTGAATTAAATTTTTAGTATTGTCGTTTGTCTACCACACATGGTGGAGGCTTCACACTTCGCTTTTTTGCTGAATGTCAAGTAAAAAAGTTTCGAATATCAATTTTTGTAGTCTACCGCTTTGGTAGAGAACGATCTATTCACTCTGCCATTAATCGGTTATGAAAAATGCATTGCCAGTTCAAACTCTTTTGCTTCGTGAACTCATCAAATAAACTTAAATTTAGTTTGGTTAAGTTTCGGCTGGGAGAAAATTACTTTTTTAATTTTTCGAATTTGCAAGCTCTTTAGGCGATGTAGACAAGTCTCAAAAAACCGCGAAAACTTCTTTAGAATTGTCTGAACTTTCCGACATTTTTTTGATTAAATTGGCTATCTGAATTTTTCTGATTGGACTATAGATTTTAAATCGTTAATTCAGCATTAAGCGTTCTTTAAAACCTCTACTTCTTAGTCCATTTCCTTGAAAACTTATTTTTGCTATTTTTTAGGCTTATAATGAAGAAAAACGAAGAAATCGCCACATGATGAGCAATCCAATAGACAACGTGCCCTCAGAGCCCCCACCCTACAGCCCTGCTGGTCCACCGCATATGAACCAGCGGTGGGTGCACTCCGGTCACCCGATTAGGGAGCATGTTCTCTCTCCGGAACTCTCAAACTCCCGATTTCCCCATCATGGCGTGCCTGGTCCAATAAGAATTCCACATGACGGCGCCAGATTTCCAGCCTCATACGGCCCAAGCCGCTTCCCGAGAAACTATATTCCAAGCGGTCCAAGTCGAATGTCGATGTATTCCGTGCCCCCTGGGATGATTCCCCGGTCTTCAATACCCCGGTTACCTTCGTCACATGGAATGGTTCCTTCTAATGAAGCCTATCCGTTTTCAGAAAAGCTAAAAGAGCAGGCTAGCATGTATCGCTCAGAGGGAATGCACAACCAACCTGGCCCTATGGGGTTTGATATCAACACAGGAGACCCCATGGTTGGCCCAAGAATGGGCTCCCCTGATTGGCCCCCTTACGCCAACGCCCACAATCAGGTTCCTTTGAACCGAGGTTTGGGCTCGATCCCATCGGAGGTTCTTTCTCCTAACTGTTCCGGTATTGGTTCTGCCTCAATCAATCCTAATTCAATGCCCGGCCAGGTGATGGAACCTTGTGTGGCCCCTAGTGGCGACACGGCAATGGACATCAACATGGCGATGCAAATGAATAACCCCGGTATAGGGCCGTCCTTTGGTATGACGTCATACGCGAGCAAAGGCCCTGGTGGCCTCCCTACATACCCTACAGCGTCAATGGCTGGCAAATCCTATCCGTCTGAAGAAATGAGACCATCAACCAACCCGTCATTAGATGGCGCTGCTGGGATGATGGGGGACACCATGGCTAGGAGAGGGGAACCTCGACCCCCTGATCTCAACATTAACCCAAGTATGACGAGATCACCCCCTAACTTTCAAGGAAGTAAGTAAAAAATAGTTGATGATGCACTATATGTAAACTGAACTTTTTTGCATGGTATACAAGGTGTAATTACTTAATAAACGGTTGCTTGTTCGACTGGATGGATTGAAAACTTAACGTTCTGATCGCTGGCTCTGATTTTTGCTAAGCGTGTGATTACATGCGTTCATTGTTTTTTAATCTACTCATGGTAGATCGAATTCTGTTGCCCTAAATGATTGGCCAAAGAATAAAACCCTCACCTTATCGTTCAAAAGTCCTGTTTGCGACATAATGTACCAAATGAGAATTACTGGCCAGAATATAAGTTGTCAAAAATTTTGAGTTTTGTCTCCGATACCAAGGTTCTAGTTTAATTTTTGTCCCACTCGTATTTAAGTTTTAAGTCTCATTAAGAACTAGAATCTGTCACAGTGAAGTAAAATTGACAGAATCTAGCGAACGCTATTTTTAATTTTTATGAAAGTTACACAAAGTACACTGATGAACACGTTAGCTTTTTGTGAATAACTGTACCACAAAGTAGTTTCCATTATGGTCGAAAGAGTTGCTAGTTTTTTGTGCTCTTTTGCAGGTCGCCACCCTATGCATTCTCCTGGTATGATGCCATCACAATATGTGGGAGGTGAACCCGGCGGTTTTCCCCATGGTGGGCTCCCTCATATGTCTCCCCATCCAAGCAATATTCCCCGATCCCCCATGGTGAATTCTCCAAGTTTGATGAAGTCTCCCATGGGTGGAATGCGTCTAAATAAGATGTCATATGGTGGGATGGCACCGATGGACCAACCGGGGATAATGCAAGCGGGGCGGCGGTCGGCAGGTCCGGCCGGTGGTCTTCCAGCTGACTGGAACGGCATGCCACAACCAGCATCTGGACCGGTAAGTGGTTAGTTAACAGTGCTTTTTGCCTGGTTAGTTGAGGTTAGAGTGTTTGGGTATTAGGTTACTTGGGTAAATAGGTTTACGCTTTCGCAAGAACAATTTTGCCAAAAGTATGACTCGGCTTTGCTGTGAATTTAACTTCGGCTACTTTAACTTTGGTACGACTGTCTTTGCAACACGATTAATTTTCCGTTATGTTTTCCACCTAAACTTATACTGTAAAAAGTACTTAGAAAAAACATTTGCTGTGTTGTATACTGTCAAGAGTTAATTCAATCAGATGATCTAAAACTTTCAAATCTTTTATCTCTTAGAGCTAAGTCAGAGGCAAAATTGTTGCCATAATTTTAAAGTTGTATGGTTGTTGGCCGTTGGGTGATTATTATTTTCATCTTATTTCTTAATAGTTCTATTTCTGTGTTCTATATTATGCACTAATGAAGTTTCTAATGAAAGATGACTCCAAATGCTGTAAATATGTTCTATTTTATCGAATTAACGCAATTTTTTTTTGTTTTTTGTGCGGTGTCCGCTAACACCAGCAAGTTCCTTACAGTCAACAGTTTACTATAATTCGGGTTTTAGTGTGAAGTTGTGTACCTTAAAGTTGGAATTCGGCGCTAAAATCAGATACTAGACCCCAGCCTTAGTTGGCCTGCTTTTATCAACTTAGTTGTTGAAAGCTCAGAAACTTCACTTGTTTAAAGAGATACTGCTCGAAATCGGTTTTATTGAAGAAATGAGAACTACTTTTTTAGGTAATAAAGATTTGCCCCTAACCTTTTTCAGCAATTCCCATTATTCGCGAAAATACGATTTAATCCATTTGACTCAGTACCATAGCCAATCCTGCATTTCGCAATTTCGTAACATCACATAAGGCTGATTTTTCAAAATTTCTTGCAGACTAAAAAACGTGATTACCAACTGGTAGCAATGACTTGAATTAGGCGAATTCGTCCACCGACACTTCAACAATAAACTTCCTTTGAATTTCCAAATTATTTTGTTGGTTTGAATCAAATCCACACAATAGACGCCAGACGACAAGTGACTGGTTGCAATTATTGCATTCCACTTTATAAAACATCTCGAATGCAACGTTCAATCAAATACAAAAACGTCATTATTTGGAACAATATTCCTTCCGATATAAGGAAAAACACTTTTCGAAAATCCAAAACTAATTCCGAAAACCGGCTAATTGCAAATTACTAATGAACAACTGTAGATGAATTTGGTTGAATATGTTGATGTAAAACAAAACAAGTTGCTAGTGACATCTAAATGCTATTAGCTTTAATTCGAATTTAACTGGCTAATTGTCTACCAATATAGGGTGGCTGCTTGACTCGGAAGACCTACGGTCCCTTCGCAGACCCCTGTCCTTCCCTTGTTAATTATGCGCATTAATCGATATGTGTTTTGAATTATTTAACTGCTTGCGAGTTGAACGCAGTACATGTTGAGTTGAGTGATTATAGCCTAACCAAATCTGAAAAGTTGGCTACTGCTAATGGTACCTGTAGACCTAGGCTACCAGTACTGATCTACAGTATGCTCGTTTTTGGTTTCAAATTTTATATCACATATGGGCTAAAAGCATCACCAAAACTTGAAGCTGGTGTAACTTTGATACAGTAGATTCTGTCAGCCTAAGTTTAGTTTGAATTGGAATCGCCGGCTAAAGCAGAATTCTAAGAGTCTGCGTGAAGTTTTGCAAAATCTGCCTTGGTGATGTCACAAAATTGCCAAATGCAAGGTTACCAATGGTACGGAGTCAAACGGATTAACTCGTATTTTCGCGAATTAGGGGAATTGTGGAAAAAGGTTTGGGGCACCTCTTTATTGCCTAAAGTGGTTCTCATTTCTTCAATAAAACCGATTTCGAGCTGTATATCTTTAACGGCTGGGTCTTTTGCAGCCCTCCCGGATGCCTCACAACGCAATTCCCAACAATCCGAACCACAAGCCCGCCATCCAACAAATGATAGATGGTGTCAACCGATTTCAACTACCGAACGCTTTATATCAAAATGAAGTAAGTCACTTGATTGCTGTGGCCTTACTTTTAGCGCTGACTTGTAGTAACTTTGCGACTATTAGAGTTTTTAAAATTGCAGAAGATTAAAAGGTTTTTGTTTTGAGAGAAAGGTTAGTATTGAGCGAAAAAGTAGAAAGCCGACTGTTGTACGTTTTATTGTTGTGTCCTGACAAACTTGGTTTTGTTCACATTTTTTGCGTTGAATTTCCTACTTTTTCGGATTTGCTCTCAAATGGGAGCTAATATTTTTTCGTGGATTTGTTTTGGGTAGCAGAAGTGCTCAAGAACACTGCCGACATTTTGTCCTGACAAACTTGGTTTTGTTCACATTTTTTGCGTTGAATTTCCTACTTTTTCGGATTTGCTCTCAAATGGGAGCTAATATTTTTTCGTGGATTTGTTTTGGGTAGCAGAAGTGCTCAAGAACACTGCCGACATTTGCTTGCATCCGCAGCTACTGTGAGCACCGTAAATAGTAAACTATACGTTTCACTTGAAAAAATAATAATAAACAAGCAAACTTGATATATTGTTTTAGTTTGTAATCTTAAAACACCACAATATGACATCAGTCTCAATTATTATGATATCAAAAATATCTGTATGACATCATCATAATTTGATACTTAGCAATTACAATGGTTGCTTGTTTCCAGGTCAAAGAATCCGTCAGTCCTCAGTCACTATCCCATATGGTGGATAACCCTGGTATGAACCAAGACACTTCATCTCTTAGTCAGTCCCGAATTGAGGGCCCTATCACCCCTGGCGCTGGACCTATGTTGCGACATCCTGGTTTTGACTCTGGCCCTCGGTCTGCAGGTCCCCGGATGATTGGCCCTATGATGGGAGAGAGTTTCGGCCCCGAATTTACCCGCCCCCCTTCCCATCCCGAAATGTGCATGTCCCCTGTTCAAGGTGGTACCCCGGGTCAGGGTATGGGTCAACCGGCTATGATGGACACAATGCATGGTGGGCCTGGGTTACAACCGAGTATGCTACCCTCTAGTGACGCCACAGTGAGTGGTGGTATGCCTGGCCATCCCAACCAACCACAAAGTGTGCAGCGATTTCCGTCTGAATTCGATCTTTCCGGTATTTTACCGAGTGAAAAACCAACCGAAACCCTCTCCTACTTTCCATCAGGGGGCGCCAACACACAGGACACCTCTCAGATGATCCCCAACCCTAACATGAGCATGGCAATGCGAAGTCCTTCTATGACGCAACAACCGGTTAATAGGTAAGATTGTTGCAGTATAGTGTTCATTTAGCTTGCTAATTAAAGAAGTTAATGTACTAAAGTGAACCCATAGAAATGCACCCGCAAAACCTGATTTAAAACAGTAGTTTAGTCCATTTTATTATTTTGTACTTGCCAGGATTCATCATAACTAATCAACTATTTTGCCATTATTTTACACTTTGGTTGGAGGTTGACGTTACACACTACTTGCAACATCTTAACTGGAGGTCAACAAAGAGGAAAGTTGATTAATTTTTTGCCAAAGCAATGTTTTTTCTATTTTCATTTTTCGTTTCAGGTATCCGAGTATGGTTCAGCGACCTATGACCCCTGGGGCATCCTACGCTGGAAATAACTCCGGCATACGAATGCCTGGGCCTGGAAATTTTATGGGCTCTAATCCTCCTGGCTACCCCGCATCTGCGGGCGAAGGGTACATGTCTCCATCTTGGGAGGGTGTACCCCGTCCGCAGATGATGCCAAACAACGGCCCCAATATGCATCCGAATTTTCAACGACCTCTCATTTAGTATTGATCATTGACTGGGTATGACTAAAATACTGAAATGAGGAAAAAAAGGAATTGCTGAAAACTCATTCACGAACAAACGGTGTCGTGAAAACAGGGATTCGTCCGAAGAATTTTTTCCACAATTCCTAACATTTTTGTAAATTTTTGGTCGAAATTGCGGTGGGTTTCCTTTTAGGTGACAAAAAGGCGGAAATCCATATTGCACTATTGTTCGTTTTACCCACCAAACATTCAAATCAAATTAATTTTGTAGCTCTGTAGTTAACCCTACCATTTCGTGCGCGTTTCCTTTATTATTCTTTAAGTGTTCCAAATTTTCCTAATTTCCGCGTTTTAGTCGTATCCTTTTTGACCGTAATTTAAGTGAACTTTCATTGTATTTATATAAGCTACTGTTTTGTGCTTGGTACTGTCATGTTGGCTGCCGATCCTTGTATTATTGTTATTGTTTTTCGAGCAAATTATGTTTCGGTGCTTCTTGTTGTTTTCTTGCACTAAAAACCAACTTGACAACGTTTATTTAATAATGTTAGATGGTGCAAACTTGCTTACTTTGTACATTTTTATTGTGATTTTTTAATTTCCAGAACAAATTTTGCCCAAATCATGTGCGCCATTCAAGTCCACTCTATCTTTGTTGCTTACCACCACTGAGAACTAATTTGGTGCTGCAGTTTCTATATAAGCTTATGACGAAGCATTTGAGTTTTATACTTTTTGTCACTTTTTTACGTCCTTAAAACTTTACTATAACGCTCGAGATTGAAAAACGTTGTGTCTTTTTCTACTTTTAAAGTGTTGTGGTACTATTCGAGTACACGTAACACAACTCAGTTAGCTGGGAGTTTTTCCCATACACTCGTTTGGTCGTTTGTAGCCGATTTGTGTTTTGAAAGCGTTATGTCTTGAGTGTTATACAATAGCACTTACGTGCAAGTATGACAAGCATGCGTTTTATCCTGTCATAAATAAACTTTTGCGCCAATATAAACTTTTTTCCATTGCAAGATATGCTACCGAATTACTTTTTCAAAGTGAGATAAGAGTAATTTTTCTGCGGTTTACCGATTAAGTATCAACTCGCTCTCTACGCTATGGTTACAAGTATTTAACTTATAAAAAGCATCAATGGAGTTGTTTATTTATATAGGTTCGGTCGTTTGAGCTTCTCGTCAAATGTCCGACTTCTTCCAGCTGGCTGTATTTAGGACCGTGCCGATTAATCGGCATCGGCAATTTTTTTGGTATCGGCATCGGTAAAATGTGGCCGATACTTGCAGATTCTTTGGACATAATAACATTGCTAGTTTTTTTTCCGATCAGATCGTTTTACATTTGTATTTTGTACCCGACGGACACAGGCGCAGCCAGAAATTAAAAAAGGGAGGGACAAAATTTTTTGTTATGATTAAAGCATATACAAATCGAAAAGTTTAATTTATGCAAATTGTAACAAATCACAAAGTTTAAGCAATAACAGGCAGCAGTCCTGCCGTCGTTAATGCAGCAGACGCATAAAGATAAATAATGAAAGGGAATAAAGTGGTATCACCTGGTTTTACGATTTTATTTTATTTGACGATGCAACGGCGGACGCAAAAAACGCATTTTCTTCACTTAAGGCCATACGAGAAAAGCGTGCCGATTGCCGTTATTATTCAGGCACAGGGCCACAGAGAGAAATTTTTCCAAGGGGTGCGAAGGTCGATACCTGGCCCCTAAATCTCTCTCCCCAAACTTGGGCAAAATTTTTTATTCTAATTTTTTGCCCAAAATTAGGTGAAGAGCACCAAAAAGAAAAAGGTCTTCACTCAAATTTAGTCCCACAAATACGCCACTGGATGCGACACCAAAACTTGACGCCGAAACCTGAACTCTTCCGGGCCCCCCTAGGCCCGGGTACGATGTACCCCCCTCTCGCAGGCCCTGTTCAGGCAAGCTGGCATAACAATATTTCAAATGCAATATATTGTAACGAATTAAGAACAAAGGAGATGTACAATTCGCAAAAAAACAGGAACAACCCCCGCATACACCCGAAAATATTGGTTCTTGAAAAATTAAGTGCTCATTATTGTTTATGTTAATTGATACTACGTACTGCTTGCTACCTTTAAACAGAAAAAAATGCGCTGCATTGTGATTTCTCAATACTAAGTTTTGTCTACTGATTATTGTTCTGTTATTAATAAATATTGTTGGAAGGAAAGAAGGATATCTAAGCATTAAGCAAGAATAATGCTATAACGATTCCTTACGTACGGTTAATTTTCTCAATCAAATGATGCGAATCTGAACGCGGGCATTCGTGGAAAAATGGTCATAACTAAATACTATGGGTTTATATACAGCACGCCCGCGAACAAAATTTGGTGCTCGCCGAAAACTGCGTACAGCGCTTTCATTGTGAATTTTTGGGCCAGGTCTACACTGCTCGTAAAATCGACGGAGTCTACGCGACTGTTTGCTCGCAACCAATCATCGCGCTCCTTTTAAATTTCGACACTATTTGGACAACGTCGTCGGACTCGATGATCTGATAGACAACGAGAACATGGTTAAAAACTATACAGTGTATATGCGGACATAGAAATTGATCAAAAAAGATTTTCTAAAAATGAATTAGTGTACATTTACTGTTATTAACATTTCACATTGTTCAGTTTGAAGTTGTAAGATTAATTCAAACCAGCCAATCGTCTGCTTCCCAACCCCAGTTGAAAATAAATTTAAAGGATCAAGCTGACACCGTAGTTACGCTTTTGGTAAACAACAAAAACTTTTTGGGCAAATTATATTGATCCACCGTTTTTCAGGTAAACGGATTCTCTACTCTTGGTCTAAATGCAAGGCCTACATAAGACGGTTTAGAACAGGGCTGCCCTACCTTTTTACTGGTACGGACCACATTTACTGGAGAAAAGTTATTGCGGGCCATATGCTTTTTTACCAAAATTAATCTCCAAATAATTGCAAGTTTGTTGTACAAAATCGGTGCTCTTTTTGGCCAGTATTTCGGGTATCTGTCCCCAAAAGTAGGTAAAGACAAAAAAAAAAGGTCTTCGCCGCAAATCCGAACTGATTTCGGGAAAACCAAACAGAAGAAGGTTTTGGTTTAGACCTTTATATTTGCCAGAAAATGCTAAGTAAGCCTTTCCATGAGAATAACAACCGCGCAAAAAGACCTTGCGGGCCACACAAAACAGCTTCGCGAGCCAAATGTGGCCCGCGGGTTGGGCAGCCCTGGTTTAGATCAATTACGTCTGATATCTTTCACAATGTAATGTAAAAAAGCAGGCAAAATGCATGCAATCAAAATCCGTCATTTTGTATAATGACAATTCCTAATACAGCAGAATAAAAAAACAATTTCGACGTTAAAGATGTATGGAAAATTGAAGAGTTATTCTCTTCAAAGAAATTTGCTTTTCTGCAGCAATTGGTGTTTTTTCCGAATGTTTTCAATTAAAATATTCCCGAGATTTATTAGGGCTGAAATACGATTTGACTATGGTGACATTTAATTCGTGGACTCATTTACGTCAGATCTCGGTCGCCCCAAATTTTCACCGGTATCTGATTCTATTTGTTCCACTGCTTTCTGCCTTGTTCGCGTTCTCCCGCAAAAGCAATGCTGACGAGACACAGGGCATGCTTTGGAATGGAATGGAAGACGATTTTTCCATATTCCGTACTGGCAATTTTCTTCCATTCCATACCAAAAATCTTCCATTCCATACTAAAATTTTCTTCCATATTCCATTCCAAACTAAAATTTTCTTCCATATTCCATTCCATACTTCCATACCAAAGAAATTTTAGACTGGAAGCAATGCAACGAATATTTTGTTGCTTTGCACCTTTGCAATGTTGTAAGCAACCGCTCGTGAAGGTGAGCCAACAATACTTAGATGTAACGACTGGTATCTGGTATGCATATTGCACATGGTTTAATGCGTAGGCGTAGCCTGAATTTTGAATTGGGAGGAGGGCTAGACCGCAAATCATGCAATGACGTCATCAAAAGTTTTTGAAAAGAGGGACTTTTCATGGGACATAGAATGAAAGATGAAAAGCTGCGCGTCTGATTTGGCTCGTAACCTGTATTTGCTATAAAGGAAGGACTAGAACCGCAAGTTAAAATTTTTTCTATCCTATAAACATTGGGAGACGTGGTGAGCAAATTAGTGCAACTCAAACATGTCACAGAGGAGGCATGACGGCTGAGCCCCCAGCCGCTGGGCGATTTTTTATAATTTTTTGGAAAAAAATGGCTATTTTAATGTGATTTGGATCACATTTCGCACGTTTTCAGAGCCATTTGAAAGAACAAAAATTTTGATGTTTGAAAGCCAACTGAAAAAATTACTCCTTTTACTTCAGGTCAAGTCCAAAACACGTTTAAAATCTTGCATTTTGGAGTTAAATTTTGTGACTTGGCCCAAGTCAGGGAAATCAAGGTACATTGCTTTCTGCAACATTTTTAGCATTAAGTAATGCACTCGAAGATTTGCCTTTGAAGATTTTTGTTTTGTCATGAAAATAACCAGTTTTAGGAATATATGTACGAGAAGGGGCCCAGGCACCCTCGATTCAAATTCAATAATTTGTTCAATAAGCATTTCCCTTAAGTAGGTTTTTTCAAAAGCATTTTGTCGCGTGAAAACTGACGAGATGGAGGTGAATTGTTATTTAAAGTTGGTAATTTAGAGTTGGTACATTGGATGCCATAAATGGTCTCTAATCATGTTATCGTAATATAAAAGTTAGCTGGGGGCCTAAAACATATTATTGCATGAACAAGTTAGATGAGTGCCTAAGATTGCACCTTTTAGAACAAAAACGCTGAATTTCTCCCGGCTTGTACATTTAAATTGGTTGGTAAAAATTTAAATTGAGATGGCATGAGCCCCCTGGTCGTCAATATTAATATTAAGTTATTCCTAATTGCCGTTGTACGCATGTACCATTGCACTCAAAAAATGCTAAAAGAAACTGAATAAATAGGCTTTGTGTCATCATTTTGATCATTGGTAGCTTTACAATTGGGGGGGAGGCAAAGGACCCGGTCCTTCTGGCTATGCGTATGGTTTAATGATTACCGTACAAGTTTGCCCTCACATCAACTAGAACATTTACCGTAATAGAAATACCAAGCTTTAACCCCAAAAAGAATTACTATAAGCTTAAAAACTAAAAATATAAATAAAATTAAGCTGAAACGGGGATGAAATAGCAAATACGAGTTTTCGTGATGATGTAAGAAAACAAAATTTACGGCTGGGCAAACTGTCAGCCTCAAAATAAAAAAAAAAACAAGTCAGATCTATCAAGGTCGTCAACTGTAACATCAATGCTGCAATTAAATTGCAATGTACTGACAATGATGCAATACGCGTACACTGTTTGCGCAATGTACACAACTAAAGTACCGCGATTTGTCGACAAATAATATGCGTAGATATTGAAGTTGAATACTTCTGCGACAATATTATTCATCACCACCCGACATCGGTATGTATTTTTCTGTAAATACAATGCACGAAATCTAGTATGGAATTATGGAAGATTGTTTTCCATTCCATTCTTGAAATCTTCCATTACATTCCATTCTGGCATCTTCCATATTCCGTACCGAAATTTCCGTTCCATTCCATTCCATTTTCCATTCCATTCCATTTTCCATTCCATTTTCCATTCCATTCCATTTTCCATTCCTTTCCTTTCCATTCCATACCATGCCCTGACGAATCAAATCAAAATCAAATCTTTCATTATACTCGCTGTAATACGCCGAAGCGTGTAACGAGTTGGCGGGGCCCATCTCCGCGTCATTGCGCCCGGGCAACACAGCTCCTTTCGAAGAAATGTCGCAGCGATGGCTAGCCGTTGGTAACACTGTGTCTGATTTGACCGGCCTAAGATTTGATCCTCAGACCTCCCGCTCCAGAGACGAATGCGTTACCGCTCGACCATCTGGCCGGTATATCCTAGAAACTGATGATGATCACAATTAGGCCAATGTATTCAATGGCTATACTTCTAGTTGTGGCGCTGAACAAGGCAGTTTTATCATGATTTTATTTCGATGTAATTAAAAACAGAATCGTTCGCTTACTTCTTAGATTTTAAAACGAAAACACTTAAAGAAAATTCGTTTAGGTCTTGTTAGAGCTTTCCAAAAACAAACGTAAAAACACTACAAACAAAACTGAATATGAGCAAAGTTTTGTCATTTTTTCATCAATGAAATTTTTGTGTAGTAGGCTATTCATTTTGCTTAAAAAAAACATGATTAAGTTTGAATGAGTAAAACATAGTATACCAAACTTGCATTGTAACTTTTGCAAGTTTGCGTCATTGTAAAGGAGAACGCTACAAATTGCGCGATGTTTTGCAACAGTTGCCTCAGATCATAGACTCTTTATTAGCAGACTAGAAGCTGACAGTTTTGTCTTTTTTTCTTGACGGTTTCTTCAGCCTGACTTTTTTCTTCACAGTTCTCTTGTTCTATGTATATGTCCAATCAAATCCATCGAATGCGCGTCACCGCAAAAAAATCATCGCAAGAAGAGCAAACTTTTTTCTTCAATGCTTTTCTCTTTTTCTCCGCGCGTCTGTTTCTAGTCTACTAAATAAAGAGTCTATGCTTAGATGCTTCGATCATAAATTTCTTATTTCCGGTTGAAACTCGATCTGATTTATGGATTGCAAAGTTACGTATCTATTCTATAGAAGAATTAGTTAGAAATATAAATGGCAACATTGCTAAAAAAATCTCTTGGTTTCGCGCCAAATTTGATAATTGTGTTCGAGTTACAAAGTTGGAACAGAAGTAAGCACAGTAGGCATGCTTTTTGAAGATGACAGGCATTTAGCTCAGTCAATTGGTAAGGAAAAATTCTTGAAAAGAAGTCAAAAGTAGGCATACAGTAGTATGGCATACGGTAACCAACAGTAGAATCCGACCCGTACAACAGTATGGCATATTGGTTAAGTACCTATAGAAGTCAAAAGTAGGCTCAGCCTAGTACTGGTATGGCATAGTAGGCAACTAGGCATAGTATAGCATAAGCCTACAGTAACAGTAGTAATTCCGATAGTATCTGAGTAGCCTATCCTTCCATATGACATATTAGAGGTATACTTTAGTATGTGATTCTACTCTGTTGTACTGTAGTACTGTATGGCTTAGTGGACATACGGTAGCTAGTAGTTTGGCATTGGCCTAGCACTGTATGGCATAGTAGGCATTGTGAGGTATATAGTAGTGCTGAGTATATCTGATATCACATTGTACTAACATTTCAGATTTAGTCATTGCCATGTACCACACAATTGGGTGCTCGTCTAGATCTTGAGATGTCTTTCATCCACCTTGTCGCTACACTTAAACTGTAAATGTGCTATTGATTTATTTTAGAATTAATTCAAATCTTTTGTTACACTCACTGCGTTACAAATATGAAATTATGCCGAAGCGTGTAACAAGTTGGTGGGGTTCATCTTTGCGTCGTTACGCCTGGGCAACGCAGCTTCCTTTGAAAAAATGTCGCAGCGGTGGAGATAGGTTGACAACACTGTTTCTGATTTGACTGGCCTGAGATTTGAACCTTAGGCCTCCAGCTCCTGAGATGAGCAGGGTATTGCTCGACCAACTGGTTTTGTTTCAAATTGAGTGGGGTAAGTTTGGGTAATTCCGGATGAAATTCTGTTATTTTTGTTCTACAGTCTATCTGCTCTCTTCTTCAATAAACTCCAAAACTATTGCTTTCATTTGTGCATTTCAATGTTGGAATTTAGTATTTTCACACTGGTTCGAAAAAAAATTTAAGGAATAGATGAAAAAATCGGTCTGAAAGGACTTGTCTGGAATTACCCTTGAAAGAGTATTTCTGCACATCTGCATTTTTAAGGCAAAAGTGAAAAATTGATACTTTTTTATAACAGATAAATTTACAAAAATTATAAACTAGAATAATATGCTAAGAAGCTTAATTGGGTACTTTTTTGGAAATTTTAATTGACTCTGTCAGGTGTTTGCACCAATCTAGTGCCAATTTATTGATTGCGCCATGTTGGTTAAAATGAATATGCCTAAGCCATGTTGATTGAAATTTTCCTTTTAGCACCTTGACCGTGGTTGAATCATTATTAAAGATGTTTACTTCGCAAATGCGCTTAAATTGGAAGTCTTATCAAATTAACAGCCACTCCAAAATTACTGTAGAGTCGGGATTTTGGTTAGTTCTACGCCACGCTGACACCAGATTTATGATTTTATCTGTGATTTTCTGTTGCGGATCGCGGACTTATCAAGGGCACCTCGTAACTTTTTTAATGCATGAGCCTTTTAGTAAATACAGCCATATAATTGTTTTTATTTTTACTCCCAAGCTATCTCCTAAATTTGTTTTTCTTTTACAATCATTTTGACTCCCAAACTCATTCTCTTACGGATTTTTCAAAGTTAGATTGGATATGGAATAGGAATGGATTTAACTTTTTTCTGGAAAAAATTAGAGTTATGAAAAAACAAAAGTTACTAGGAATCTGGTTTGCTTACAGTACAGCTTTTGAGAGTGTGTTTGGCTGCAATGTATAGGACAAATTAATACTATATCTTATCTAATCTGTAAACAAAAGCAGAGAGCTACTACGCATATTGCACATAAAATGACCAGGCAATTATTCAATTACCAAAATAATGATCTACAATGATATACAGATATAGCTTATACAAAAACATAATAATTACAATTTTACTTTCATGTCCAGAATTACCCCTGGCTGTCTGGAATTTTCCCTGTCCGGATTTACCCTAGATTACCCTAGCGCAATAAATTATGCTGTGCATGGTAAGCATAGTATCTAGTATGGCGTGGCATGGCATAATAGTCAGTGATGCCAACTGATGCAAATCTGATGTTTTTGATTAAAATTTGATGCAAATTACGAAAAAAGATTAAAGAAAGCTTAAATCACCCTATTGCAATTGGCAAACATCTGTGGAATTGATGTGAACTCCAAAAAAAAAGGTTCTCACTCAATTCTTCTGAGAAAAATGGTTGGAAGAAAGGTGATCTTCAACAAAAAAAGGAGAGGCTTGGCGCACATTTCATTAAGGCTTGGTACATTAAGACACTTTGTAATAAAACCTATAAAACTTAACCCCGACCCTAACCTTGACCTATAAATTTATATAATAATCAAATTAAAATTTTCTGTACAATTGATGTAGTGGAAATCTTTTATATATTTTCGCATGTTTTGTGCACCTAGTCACTTTGAAAAAAGTCTTCAGCCCAATTTCAACTCTATTCATGGATGTTTGTGTTAGAAATTTGCTGCAAATGCCTGGTTTTGTGGTTGTGATGTAATCTGAAGTTTGTTGAAGAGCACTCGCTGGCATCACTGGTTTGGGTTACAAACAGTAGGCAATGTCTGGTGAAATAAATATTTTTTTAGATTTTGGTGTACATCTGGATACTGTAACTTGAACTGCGTAAAAAGAAAAGAAGATGCTGTCAAAGTCTAGTTCATATTTTGTCTCTGTTTTTAAGATGCATGGATATAGTCTAAACAGGTAAACTGTATGCACAATATGTGATTGAACAATACAGTAGGCCTACTTTAATAGTGGTACCATGTTTATATAATTGATAGAGTACCAATGCTGACTGTAGCACATTTTGTAATTGCTAAAGAATTAAAAACTCTGAACTTGATACCAAAATCTTGTCAGTTTTTTTAATTGTGGTTATTTACATCTGAAATGTGTAATTGTTGTTGTAGCGCATATTTATCCTCCTGTCACCAGACAGCATCAGACGCTAACTTGTTGGACGACTTGCACACTTTTCATTGCATTGACTACTTCGTGATTGGAGGAATCTGCACCTGCTTAGGAGTTTCTGACGAGCCAATGTTTCCGTGGATGTCTATGAATTCTTGTCCACTGAATTTGCTGCTTGTTCAAAGCCGCCAAGCAGAGATAATCATTGTAAAGCACCTTATCCAAGGACACAACAGAGTGACCAGCATGCGGGTCATTCGATCAGGGTCGTCGTAAGAATGGCACTTTTACCCTCTCGGCCACGCTGCCGACTTTAATGCTGCTGCTGCTGCCAATTGTAAATGCTTCTTTTTTATACCATTTTCTAAATTTTGAAATCAAATAACTTTTAATTATTGCAATGTTTAGTGATGCAAATTCCTTTTTGAATAATTCATTGGGATCTGTGAATGAAGTAGAACGAGAAGATTTAATTGATCGAATGCTTGAGACAATACAAAAACAAAACTGTAAGTTTTGAATTGAAATTTGAGTTTAAAGACAAGTTGTAATTAATTAATTAAAGCTCATGGGTTGATTTGATAACAATTAAGTTAATAGCAAGTTTATAATTGGAGAGGAAAAAACAACGTCGATCAACAAGCAGGTCCATGATCACAACATCACAGGAATTGCACAGGTGAGCATCCGGGACCGGTTTCGTCCTTGCTCAAGGGACTCATCAGGTGGAAGAACAACGAGAAAACCAAATTAAGCAATGCAGCGACGGAGAACATAACTTGCAAATTGACATCATGCATAGGCATCATGCCAAGCGAGTGTTCCTTGTCAAAAGAACAAAGCTATAGGGACCCCAAGTAGACTATCAAGAACTACAAAAACCACCAAGGGAACCACAAGGGTACCAGAGATATCGCACCTCCGGGCGGGGAACCATAGCGAATCAATGGAGAGGAAAAAACAATGTCGATCAACAAGCAGGTCCATGATCACAACATCACAGGAATTGCACAGGTGAGCATCCGCAACCGGTTTCGTCCTTGCTCAAGGGACTCATCAGGTGGAAGAACAACGAGAAAACCAAATTAAGCAATGCAGCGACGGAGAACATAACTTGCAAATCGACATCATGCATAGGCATCACGCCAAGCGAGTGTTCCTTGTCAAAAGAACAAAGCTAAGGGACCCCAAGTAGACTATCAAGAACTACAAAAACCACCAAGGGAACCACAAGGGTACCAGAGATATCGCACCTCCGGGCGGGGAACCATAGCGAATCAATGGAGAGGAAAAAACGTCGATCAACAAGCAGGTCCATGATCCCTTGAGCAAGTTCGAAACCGGTCGCGGATGCTCACCTGTGCAATTCCTGTGATGTTGTGATCATGGAACTGCTTGTTGATCGACGTTGTTTCCTCTCCATTGATTTGCTATGGTTCCCCGCCCGGAGGTGCGACATCTCTGGTACCCTTGTGGTTCCCTTGGTGGTTTTTGAAGTTTATAATTATTACGATTGGGTTCAGAAAGGATTATCAACTTACTTTTTTGCATAATAACATTTTTCCAAACTCTCATTCAGTGTTATTAGAACTGTATAAAATTAAACTATCAAGTCTGATCTGTGATAGCTAAACAACAGAAATTTAAATTCTGGCTACATGTTAGCTGGTTAATTTCAAATGGACTTATATTTTGATTTTTTGAATAGTGTCATCCAACATAATATCACAGAGCACTCTTGAAGAAGCTTTGAAACAGTGTGAAAGTGCAACAGAAGATACGTAAGATGTTTCTTTTAGTTAGACTTGCAGCTTTTGTAAGTCTGCAGTGAAGGAAAAATGTGGTATAATGCATTAACGACTCCAATAGAAGTTGAATTTTTCGTTTGATATATTTATCTTGTGGTTTAAAAAGTTTGATAAATTAAACTGTTTTGTGTCATCATTGAATCTTGGGAAATTAAGGCTATATGTATATGCCTACATTGTTGCATTAGTTTGTCAAAAGTCAAAAGAATTAAAAGAAACCGATGTTTGATATATCTGCATACTGCAAGTTTTACATATGTGGAAAATGTATTTATGTTATGGCTTGTAATACAAGGTGGAAAATCAGTTTTACATCCGGTAATGATCAAATTCAACATGTTCTAAACTTTTAATTCAAGTTAAAACCTTACATTGTTTTAGCAATCTAATGTTAACGATCATTGATGCATTTGATGTTCCAAAATTTGTATATAACGGTGAAAGGAAGAAGTTTTTGAGGTAGGCCAAGTTTTTTGATTTAATGGTTTTATTAGCACCACTTTCTAAAGTATATTATTGTGTTTCAGTGGAAAAAGCATGGAGGCAAATACCAAACATATTGGTATTTATTTGACCAGTTACTTATTTTAACTGCAGCATTAAAAGAAACTTGATTACTAGTACCTAGTAATTTAGTTTATTTAATTTATATCCTTTCAATATATGAATACCAGGGCTGCGAACTCAATTGACTTTTGAGTTTGAGTTCAGCCTATTTTAACAAGTTCGAATTCTCTACTTTAGTTTTTTCGAGTTCAAGTTCCTCAAAAATATCGAGTTTTTTGAGTTCAGGCTAACAAAAATACTGAGTCTACTTTTCGACTTAATTGCTCTCTTTTTGTAGACATGCTGTGTTTGTAGGTCACCACGGCATAAACAAGTGAACATCAATCTCAATTTACCGGGCATGATGAACAAAAAATATTTCTGTTAAACAATTTTTTTAATCTTCAAATTTCATTTTAAATAACTCTAACAGTTTTTATCAAATTCGAGTTCAGAAAAATTATTTTTTTGAGTTTAAGTTTGAGTCCGCAGGCCTGATGAATACCGGTATCTAGCAGTCTTAAAACTGGTTGTTTGTTCTTGATGATTTGGTCGTAAAACATGTTATTTGTGATTTTCGTTTTCTTTTATCTAACTTAAAAATTTTCAGTAAAATAGTCACTCCCTGTTTTCTTTTTACAAAATTTGTCTAGTAGAGTTCTTTTCAAATAGTACTGGTATGCTAAGCAGTCATTAATTTTGATGTTTTTGCTTTGTAGAGATATAGACGCAGGTCGTCAACCTCCATCTTTATTAAGCACTGCCAATGATAAGGCTGATTTGTTTTGTGATCGCTATCGGATGCTCTACCAAAGAACATCTCGGCACAAACTCTTTACTCCACCAATTTTAGGTAAATTTGTCAGCAGTAGAATTGCAAACAAAACTATCAGTTTTGATTTTTTAATATTTTATTTCTCTGCTTATATAGCTAGATTCAGCAGTTCTTCAAAATGAAGTGCTGTAGAAATGTGTCTTTTTTTTTTAAGAGCGACTGTTTCATAAAACCAAATCTTCTTGCTACCTACCAGCACTTTCAGAATTTCTAAATATAGTCATCTATTCCTAAAAAAAAGCTTAATGTAGTCTAGTTACTCGATAATTTTGATGTGAATTTTTACCTTACCCAAAATATGTTTTGTCACAGTTAATCAATTCTTAAACTAAATTTCTGTTTAAAATTCTTACCTGTAAATATTTTGCTTAAAGGTGTGCAGGAGACAAACAGCAGAAAATTTCATTTAAAAAACGTTGAATACCTGCTGGGTTGTACCGCAAAGCTTAAAGATATAATCGTACTTGGAATGCTAACGCAACTAAAAGAGGTAATTTCTGCAACTGTGCTTTTTTGATTGATTTCACAAATGTTACTATATTTTTTTAACTGCTTAAGTATAGAGTTAGAAAGAATAAAAGATTGGAAGTGTTACTTACTCATCAATCATCATCATCATTTTGCTCCAGGAATGTGCTTCCTTCTATTTCCGGAACCCAGCAGATGTTCCTCGCATGCAGGAGTCAGCCGGTGTTGCAGCCTAGTCGCCATCTTTTACGATCTAGTACATCCAACCTTTGCAAACCTCTGGCAATCATATCACAGTCCAGCACTTCTTTCCATCTCTTTTGTCCCATCAACTTCTAAGTGTAGTGTCTTTACTGGGCTTCTTTCTTTATCCATTATCTCCACATGCCCCAACCGTCGCAACCTTTGCTCCTTCACAAACTTTTCCAATCTCTCTATCTATACACCCGTCATCTCACGAATCTTGTCAATGTTTATTTTATCTTTCAAGGTTTTCACAGATAACATTCGCAACATTCTCATTTCTGTAGTCGTCAACTTCCTTTCATCTTCCACTTTCAAAGCCCAACATTCAGCACCATAAGTTAAAGCACTTCTCAGATAATTTTTGTATAAGGTGCCTCTAACCTTAAATGATATGCTGCTTCCGATCTCATTCTTGATGTGTTCTTACTGTACTGTAATATTGCAATTTCTGTGTTACTTGCTGTTTTATAGAATTGCAATTTCTCTGAAAAATATTCAAGATTATCAATCTAACCGCAGGAATTCAATTTTCGTATTTTTGTTAATATTTTCAAAGTTTCACGAAATAGCAATATCATTCAATCGTGTATTTAAATTTAAGTGTGAATTCGATCCTTTAACAACTTTTTAAATAGAACATAAAGTATTGTTTATTTTTGTTATTTTCTAAACGTTTTTGTTTAATTGTTGTTCCAGTCGAAATACTACTTAGAGGACCCGACTGGAGCAGTTGCCTTGGACTTGTCTGAAGCTGTATCCTTCAAGCTGTCTTTTGATATTTGCTGAAAATTTACCATCCTGGGACTGCCACAGTCTTGGTGGTGTATCGTAGCAGTTTTCTTTAATTGATTGGTGGCTCCGCAACCGGTGTGTCGCAGAGTATTTGTAATTTTTTTTTAGCAAACTAACAAGAATGCTTTTTATCTTTTTGCAAATTTGAACGTTTGTCTACCTACAATTTGAGACAAGCCACCGGTGGTTTCCGGCCTGAAGACCTTTTTTTATTTTTATTTTTTAGATCACATCTATAACGGCAGAAATCGATGGTTTCCGACCTGAAGATCTTTTATTTTTGAGATCACCTTTTGTCACTGACATTGTTAGTTGCGGTGTGCTGCCGAATTTTGCAAGTTTATAAGTGTGCCGCAAGTTAAAAAAAGTTGCGAAGCCCTGGTATAGGACAGGGTTGCCAAACTTTTTGAGAAAGGGGCTGCAGTGACTTTGAGCCTGTCAGAACGGTTTCCAGTGAGATGTTATGCAAAAACTGGCGAAATTTAAGTGATGAGAAAAAAAAAGGTATTCACCGTATTTTGTAGTGACTTTACCGGAATATTATGTGTCCAAACGAAACTAAGTAAAATTGATTTGGTTTATTGCAAAATTTCTCTGCTAGTTCATCTCGAAACCACTCGTGAGCCGCAAAATGTTATTCGGACCACATGCAGTCTGCGAAACGAGGTTTGGGCAGTCTTGGTATAGGATTTAAAGGCGGTAAATCATCCAGCCAATTCCGGTGGTTTATAATAGCTAAAATTGAACTATAATTTTTGGTATTTTTTGTTTTGATTTTGGGGCTGCGTTTGCAAAGATATTCAACAAATACAAAAAGATGTCCCCCCGAAAAAAGGTTTTGGAAACTCTGAGTTTTGATCTTCCCGCCAAAACCACTGTTCACTAAACTATTAGGCCTACTGTAATCTTATTAAACTATTAGGCCTAACTATCTCTAAACTATTAGGCCTAATAGTTTAGAGATAGTTAGGCCTAAACTATTTAGAAATAAACTATCTCTAAATTATTAGGCCTACCACAGTTCTCTAAACCATTAGGCCTACTGTGGTTTTGGCGGAAAGAACAAAACTCAGAGTTTCCAAAAACTTTTTTCGGGGGGACATCTTTTTGTATTTGTTGAATATCTTTGCAACCGCAGTCCCCAAAATTAAAACAAAAAATACCAAAAAATATAATTCAATTTTAGCTATTGTAAACCACTGGAATTGGCTGGATGATTCACCGCCTTTAATTTCATTTTACGGGTTATTGTCAATGGTACTCCAATTTGCTTACTTTCTGTGCTACATTTTGCCACTTGCGTTGGACTGGAAATAGTATAGAGGCTTTACGTTTTTTTTTTCTGGTATTTTTGATCAATTTACTAAAGTAGTGATGTTGAATGACTCTGCAGTAAATCATCAGTTTTATCAGGAGAGGATGTTTTCTTGTTTTTGCTAAACAAAAGTTACTTGGGTATAAGGTTGCATATTTCTGAACTCTAGTTCCGCAAAGTTGAACGCTGAATTTTTCTTAACTTGAAGTTTTGTAGAAATTTCACAGTGGTTTGTTTACCGAGAACAGTTTTGTTCTGGCAGAAGGTTGGTATGAAGATGAGTTGTTCCACATCACTGCATTCGGATTTCCTCCCGCAGAAACATCGAAAACCACCAGGTATGCAGACTAGAAAAGCTCGTTTTAGTTTTCGTTCATTGGAATCTGTATGAGCATTTACATTTTTGCCCCGTACAACTTTGTCTTGTACTGCTGTTTTTCTTTTCATTTAGTGGTAAAGGTACCGATGATTTTTCCAATACGACACTGATGTAACATGGCAGTTGGCAAATCGCCCGGTCAATATTTTATTACCTCTTATTACCCACCATTCACTCAGGGTTTGGGAGAGCTGAAGCTCAATTTGGAGGGTCGTTATACACCACAGGTCTTTCATCGTTTTCTTCATCTCGCTTTTGTTGAGTTTTAATCGGTTTGAGCCAAGATTTTGCTGTAGCAGCCTTGTTGCAAGATTTAGTACTTCTGATATGTCTTTTGCATTTTGGCAAAAAAGTATCTGTTTTTTTTCCAGAGCTTATTATGGAAACGTGAATTTTTTTGGCGGGTCATCAACTCAATGTGCTAAAGCGTCATCAACACTGCTCCAAAAGGAAGAAGAAAACGAAGACGCCATGTTTTTATTCCTCCATGATGTTTGGTTAGACCAGGTAGGTTGTTAAATGGTGAAACTTACTGGTTTTTAGCTTTTTTATGCTTTGTTAATCTTGGCTATTGAAAATTTAATTTTTAAACCGAGATGTTAATGGTGTAAAAAAATTCGACTGTTTTCTCTTTTTTTTTTTATCTATTTGCTTGTAAATTCTTTCTATAAATCACATCCTAGTAAAAGTCCTGTGATTTAGGTTTTCAAAGTTTCTTCCAGAATTCTAATATTTGTTCAACTGGTATTAAGGAGGTGTAGGTGGGTATTTTGAAACCAAAAAAAAAAAACAACAACAAAAAAACAGTTGATTTCTTTAAGATTTTGAATAATATAAGTCGTGATAGTGGTTAACACCTGCTACGCAAGTGTTTAATTAACCTGGTAACAAAATCACCGACTCTTCATTATTTTAATAAAAAAGTATTTGCTTTCAGGAATCGGTGATAAAGAAACTCGAATCGATATTTATTGGCTTTTCTGAGTGTCCCCCTACATGTGTTGTGCTGACTGGACCATTTTCTTCCACTCTAGTTGGCTGCAGCCATCAAAATCTCCTGAAGGAAGGACTGACCAATCTGGCGAAGTTAATAGCTCGTTTCGAACTTATTCACAAAGAGTAAGTGGACACTTGGTTTTAATGTTTTGATGCGTTCAAGTTTGTTTAATTGACGCCAATACAAGCAGGTATTTACGGAAATTAAATATCAGTGCTTTAAAGAGGCAATACAGGGACTGCAGAGAGACCGAGTGATCTTTCAGTTTGCTTCCACCCTGGGTTTAAATAGGAAAGGTGATGTTGTCTGCATAGATGTTGGTGATAATTCTAGTGCTCTCAACTTGTTCTCAGTAGTCCGTATTCAATGTTTCCACGGTATATATAATTTATGAGCATAAAGGTGGTAAAAGCCGCCCTAATTTCGATTCCACACCAAGGTGTTTATGGCGGTTGAGACTGGCAGTAACGGCAAAAAACTAAGTACAAATTAAATTAAAAGTGGTGTCAGCCTGCCCAGATTTTAATTTCACCAAAACTTCGTTTTATATTTTACCTTGCAATTTCTGACCGTGTTTACCAATAGGCTTGTGTAATACTGAACCAGAGTATTTTTAATTTAGGACAAAGTTTGTTTTCGTCCCTGCTCACGAAGATCCTGGTATTGGGCAAATTCTTCCTCGCCCTTCACTTCCGTCCGTCATCACAAAAGATTTTGTCAAGAAAATTCCGAACGCTACTTTCGCTTCAAATCCTTGCAGGTCGAATTTTTATTTGAAGTGATAATTTTACTGTAAATTTTAACAAAGATAATGAAAAATATTTTTTCAAACATTTTGTATCTCAGGTTTAGGGATTCTTTAGTCAGGGTTAGGGTAAATTTTAGAGTAAAGACTATAGCAGAGCCAATGTTGGGGTTGGGATTAAACTTAGTGTAAAGTAGATTAAATCTTTCTGTGAATTAGAGCTTGGTTTTATTGTACAGTAGTTACGTCTAAAAATTATTTTATTTCCATTGATCTTATTTGCTCAACGGCCAAGCTTTTAGATTTGTTTAAGCTTCTTTTATGATATGGCATAAATCTTCGCTCTACGACTGTCCCTAATCGCGCTAATGCAAGCATATGTTTTTGGTTTTGTTTTCCAGTCTTTCGTCGGGCTGAGGTCATCGTTTAAAGGTGAATTATTTGGCCCCAATGGAAGATCAGTGGTTCTGTGTCTTTTCAAAGGAGTCAGCGACGCATCGCCAGAACTGTTACCAGCAACTTTTCAATCGCTAATCCGACGCTCTAGCACAGGGGTTGGCAGACTTTTCGTCTTCGCGGGCCACATCCAGACCCAACAAGGTTCCAGTTGGCGGCCATCATCTCTGAAACGTTGTCAACTCCAAAATTAAGCATCTTTCCGCCGAAATAATGGCGAGGACCAAAAAAAAAGAGGTCTTCACCAGGACATTAGGCATTTTTCGGCCGAATTAAAGGCGAAAATCTCCGCCATAAAATGAGGTACATTTCGGGGAAGTTATTGGCGAATATCAATAATAAAAAAGAAAGAGAAAAGGTCTACGCCATAATTTGAGGCGGTTTTAGATTTCCCTATTTCCAGAAGCCTCGCGAAATCCTTCTCGCCGGATTTACGGGGATATAAAAGGTCGCGGGCTGGAAGAAATTCCTTGGCGGGCCGGATCCGGCCCGTGGGCCGTAGGTTGCCGACCCCTACTCTAGCAATTCAACTACTCTGCCAAAAAACATAATTGTTGGCTTGTTCAGAATTCAATATTGTTCTCAAGAAATAGTAATATTTCGAGAAGATATAATCAAGAAAATGTGTCGAAATTCAATAAAGTGCCCTACCACAGATATTCCAGAACAGGTAGCGCAAACATTTCTGTCTTCTGTCTTTTTTTTTTTTGAACTGTTTTCAGCCGAATTAATTGTTATTTGGAAATGTATCAGTATTTATTATTATAAACCTGGTTAGATTTGTTGTTTAACAACTAAAGAATTAATCATTAATGTTTTACATTAATTTATTGTATTAGTTTATTACTCGCTGTATCTTGCGTTCTTGCTGTATCGGTATTGTTGCTCATATATCACAGATCTCTGCTATCCATTAAAATGGAAAGGGAGGCTGGTAGAGTTTTTGAGAAAATGTGAGTAACTTAGATGCTAATTTTTTTAAAATTCAAATGGTAATGCTTATGTGATTAAAAGCAACAATTCAAAATTGCTTTTTCAGTTTGTAAAGAGCATTTTATCGCAAGGCCATCTATGTCCCTTACCGTTACACGTTAGTCCTGTATACTGGATGTTCGATCATGCCCTGCATATTTACCCCATTCCTGACGTCATCGTGTTTTGTGACCGAACCACGAAACCGTTTGAAATAACTCAATTGGACTGCCTCTGCGTCAGCCCGGTGAGTATTTATTATGAGGTTGGTTGGAGTTGCCAGGTTTTTTCCTGTAGATGAGAGCATGGTATAGCGCAAGTGTTGCTTCTCAAAAGCGTAGCTGGGCTTGAGAACTCGGGAGAAAGGAGAGGCCATTTCCACGCCACCCAAGAGTTGGCACCCCATCACTGCACACACGGTTACCGCAGGTGGATACCAATTTGTGGCCTTTTATAACCCGCTGGAGGGCGCCTTACTATTGTGAGGTAAGTTAGTGCAAGCTGTGTGTAGATTAACGTTTGCAAATCACTCGAAAGTTGATTTTCATCTAGTTTTTTTTTTCAGCAATTATTTTATTGGATGAAGCCATTTTAAAATCTTGATAATTCTGCATTTTGAATGATACACAGATAAAGTTTTAATTGGAAAATAAATTCTGCCTTGTTGGTTAGGGTTCTTTTGCTGGCGGTGACTTCAACTTCAAAGCTTATTATCCTTCGAGTAAACGAATGGAGGATTGCAAAGTTGAAACATGATGCTACGGTTTGTACGAACTCTTTCACTGTGATTTTCTTTTTTTAAAAATGCAGCTTTTTTATGAGTAATCATCATGCATCTGCACTTTCAACGATCTTATTTATGTCGGCCGTGTCTTTTTATCTACTACACAAACGCTGCTTTTACCGGAATTATTCCCGGTCTGTATTTGGCTTTGATATACAAATTGTACGTGGTATAATCGTTAGCGTCTTACAAGTACATTATTTTTTTAAAAATCGGTACCCTTGGCGTGCCCATTTACCCGGGTACTAACTTTTAAAATGTTGGTTTGGCCTTGAATTAATAGTTGGGAAACAATTTTGGAGTGGTAGGTCAAGTCTTTATGTTGTTATATTATTTTTTACGATAATCAACATTTATTGACATTGCAAGATACTAGATTTGGGAGATACTCAAACGGTAAGTTCATTTTGCTAATGAATTTTTGGAGCGTATTGTAACGTTTGAATCATCGTACCGTTTGCTATGACGTGGAAGTAGTTGATGACGTTCATCTCAATTCAAAATGGTTTTCCTCCTACGTTACAACGTACGCGAAGTACATTCTTTAATCAGTTGATCAAGCTTGGAGTATCAATCCAGAAGTTTTTGAAGAATCAGTAATAGGTTGACGCTTTTTTTATTCGTCTGTACGATCAAAACTTGAGTCTTGATTTATGTCGGTTTTGTTCGCATTTCCAGTCGCAAGTATTTTAATTGTAATTAATTTTTATTCGCCAAGTTGCTTTGGCCTGGAGTCAGCGAAGGGAGCTTTCGGTCTTCGAGTCAAGCTGCCACTTGTCTACCACACACGGTGGAGGCTTCTCACTGTTTCTTTTAATGCTCAATTTCAAGCAGGGAAGCTGTGAATACCAATTTTTATAGTCTTTGGTTTGACCATATCGGGAATCAAACCCAGGTCTAGTGTTTGAGTAACAGACGCTATATCCACTCAACCACTGATCGGTTTTAGTATGATCTGACTGATTTTTTTGCAACAACATTTAATAAGATAGCGATAATACTGAGACACATTTAAATGGCAATGACAAAATATTTACACAAAATAAACTATTTGTAAACCAAGCACGTTCAACCTTTCTAATTTTCCCCTTTACCATTAGCATAAAATCCCCAAATCGCTGTTCAATTAGAGCTATTTCATTGTTTTCTCAAGTTCAGCATGGTAAACTTTATTCCTATTCACACCTGTTATACGATTATTGGCTGCTGGTTTATTAAAAGAAACGGAAATAGTTTGGCTTCGGTTCCCAGGCTGGCCTATTTTGAGCGTAAATTTTGAAGAGGAGCTGGCATAACGCCCTAAAGTTTCATCTACTAGAACAACAATAGTAAACAAGCACAAATTAAGTTGGAAGTGTTAAAATTATGAGCAGACGAATAAAAAAAAAAACAAACATGCAAAATCGTTCGTTTCCTTGTGATAATTTTTACAAAATGTTTACAAATACGTTTCAGGCCTTTCAAGCTTATAAAAAATACAAGTTACCGACGTTTTTTAGAATGTTTTAGTATTTTCCAGCTTAGCTAAAGATATAATTATTAAATTAAATTACGTATAGCTTCTTGCTGTAGGATGATTGAAAAACAACGAAGATCTTTGATGCTAAATTTAAATCGAATAAAGACGATTATACAGCAAACTAAGGACCTTGAGCTCATTTTGTTCTAGTTGGGCTGGAACGATTCTTTAATTAATCAATGGCTAAAACTTCCATGCACTTAATCATATTGTAGAATATGTTTTATTAGCACGTTTTTCTCAAATATTTTGGTCAAATGTCCGATTCAGAAAATATATTAGGCAGTGTTCCGTTTAACTTTTTGGTTAATCGCGAGTTCCCAAATTTTTTTGAAATAATTGCGCCCAAAACTGTAGAAAGACGTTTATGTGCCCTAAATTTTGTACCAATGTGGAATTAAGTATGGTAAATGTCTTATTTCCACAACTTTGTTGACTTTTTAAAAATACGTTTGTCATATTGCCGAAAATTATTTAATTTTCCAGTAAATCGGTGATTTGCTGACAAAAATCGGCTTAGTGGGAACACTAATATTAAGTTCGTAAGCACAGCATGTGGCTTAGACGAAAAAATATGCAGTTATTTTTCTTTCTTAGTCATTTTAACGGAAAGATATTTTTTTGTCTTTTAGGAGTTTTTTAGTCAATACCGTTAAATGAGTGGAAAAATGAACCTTGTGCATAGTAGATGTTTGCATGCTTTACGTAATGTGTACCACAACGTGGAATACATTTGTTACTAAAATTAATGAAATATTGGACCGATCATTCGTTTGAAAAACATGTGAAGTAAAACTGAACAAAAACTAGCTGCACTGCATCGAAAGTTCGGGATTTCACTATGAGCGGAAGCGAACCTGCCTATGTCCAAATCAAGGACGTTCATCTTGTTGTTATCCCACAAATACATTAAGAAGCACATCATGATACTGGCTCGATTTTTGACCGGAACCTGGAGGAGTTTCGCTTTATTTTTTTCGAGTTTGTTGGGCTTTGCTGTTTCTTTTGTTCTCGGATGAACTTCGCTAATATTTTCATTGCTTCAAAAACTCCTGATCCGTTAGTCGCGCAACATTCCTGAATACAAAGATTGCTTGAACGTTTGTTGGAATAAACCGTTTTTTTTGTGGATGAATGATTTGAAGTTGCGCACTTTTATGGCAAAATAAAAGTGGGTTTTTGAGATGATAGTGCAACGGAATGTCTCGTCATAGAACTAGCAATTTGCAGGTGGACACGGAATAGATGTAACCAATCCTCACCGCCCAAATAGGGGTACCTTATCACCACAAAAGCACCAACTGCTGATGGGTAACCGTCGTTTTTTCTTTTTTTTTGGGGGGGCCACTCCGCGCAGCTTTTTCGGATAAGCACTAATCAAACTTGTACGTCACGTTTTACGATCGTGCATATTGAGGTTGGCTGACCGGTTTATTTCTTAGTCAAGTAGTATCAAGAAGTGCTAAACCTGTAGCTTTTCTTGCTTAGACTTGGCATATAAAAGTTTCATGAAAAAAGGAGCGAAAATAGTTGTGGTGCAATAGAGCTAGATCGTTAAAACGTTGTAAGCACTGATGCCAGATAATTTACCCGTTCACTTTTAATGACCCCGTATTGACAAATAAGTACGTGCAAACGGAGCTGCTAAGAAGGGGACACACTGTTATATGTTGTTGGCCTATACAGTAGCCGGGAGATCACCACATCCAAGATTTGAAATCTGCGCGACCTGCTCAATCAGCCATGGTCTATAGAAATAAAAGGTCGACTATAATCACGTTATGAAAGGTGTAGGAAGTTTGGCCAAAATACCGCATAAAGGGAGTTGAGAAGGTCATTCAATTGTCATAATGCCGCTGATTACGTCAAAAGCTTGCAACACATCCAAAAAGTAACACTGGGATGAGGTTTGCCTACAATAAGGGAGAAAAAATAAGGAAATAGTTTTGTTCGTGGAATTTGGTTTGAACTAAAGTGACCTCACCTGAACGTGCCATGACCTTTCTGGGGGCAAGTTATGAAGTTGTAGAACCCCTTCCATGTTTTTCAAGTCGATTGCACCAGGGAGATCTTGCTTGTTTGCCAAAACCACCAACGGTATCTGAGTAAAAGCAAGCAATATTACTTTGCTGCGGCGCATTTTCAACCAAACTGAAAGTTTTGTTAAGTTGTAGGAAGCAAGGCTGGATTACAGAAGCATATGGGTAATTTTGCCATAACCAAGCCGTCGACGTTTTCAATGCTTACTATTTGCTAAATCGGTAACATTTCATGAAAGAATCTTCTCTTAAGCGCAAACCGCTGACCTGCTGAAGCAAATTTATTTGCGGAAGCTGTTGCAGACGCATTTAGAATGCATTACTGCCAAAAATAGTTTGAAAAAACGAAAAAAAAAGGGATAGGTTAATCTGTTTGATGCCCTAGTTCTAGTTAACGCCACAGCATCATAACTTACTCTGTTCATTTCATTTTCTGTGAGAATTGCATTTAACTCCGTTGCTGCTTCTATGAATCGGTTTGTATCGGCGCTGTCGACCACGTAGATAAGTCCTGGACAGAAACGAGATTTCAAAAACTGATTGCATGTAATTGCTGGATTAGCGGTGACACCAGAGTAATGTGTTGGTCTTGCATAAACCAGTAACCTCCATCAAGCCTTAGTGTTGGTTCTCAATTTTTTTAATGCGACTTTTGTTAAAACTTTGTTGTACTGCATTTCTTTTTTCTATCGAGTATGAACGCAACAACCCAAAGTTTACACTGTTTCAACGCTGAGTGCTACAGCGATATTAACTACAAATCCTTAATAAAAAATCTTGTTAAATCCATAGGGATTAGCCGTCTATGTGGTGACGCCTTTTTCGAGAATCCGAGTAACGTAGAAAACTTCATTTTGCTGGGTTGGTTTTTAGCATATTGTTGTGGTTCAATAGTGTTATACGTGCTTTCATTCACCGAAGATAATTGTTTAATTCCACCTACCAGGTTCTGGTGTATTTCAACTACCAGGTTCTGGTGTTGTGTGTGTTAATTTATTACTTAGTTTATTAGCTAAAAAGGATGTTCAGCTGATGGCTTGTGTCGTTAATTTTTTTAGCAAAAATATTTGAGTTTCTTTGTCAAGCGCAGCTATGGGGTGCCGTTTGTGTACCCTAATTTGTGCAATGGTTTTTTGCATATTTAATTAAGTAGTCATTTTAATTGAATGTACAAAAATAAATATACAAAAACAACACGTGCAAAAATAAATATGCAAAAATTTTTGGATATTTATTACACCATAAATTGCGCAACGTTTTTTTGCATATTTAGTTAAATAGTCATTTTAATCAAATATACAAAAATATATGCCGCAGAATAAACCGTTGCAAAAATCAATAGACAAAAAACTGTTACACAAAAACTTTTTGCGCAAAAATTTTTGACACAAAAATTGTTGTTGCAAAAATAAATCCGCAAAAATTTTTGTGGATTTATTTTTGCAACATCATTTTTGTATCAAAATTTTTCGCATTACAATTGTCTGTGTCACAAATATTTGTACATTTATTTTTGATAGCAAAGAAGCAGCTCATGCCGAAACAAATGTGCAAAATTTTGTGACGCAAAAAATGTTGATGCAAAACTTTTGTCGCAAAAAAACGCATGCAAAAATAAATCGTCAAAAATATTTGACTATTTAATTCATGTCCATAATGATCAAGGGTTGAAATTATGGGGGCGGGAAGGTATGAAACTAACTTCAGGACGAAAGCTTCAAGCTGTACGGCAGCTATAGTGAGGTGCTAGCCTGCTTATGAGACCTCTCGTTGGGTTGGGAAATGATGGTTCATTCATCCGTACCTTCCCGCCCGCATAATTCCAACCCTTGATCATCATGGACATGAACTAAATAGTCAAATATTTTTGACGATTTAATTTTGCACGCGTTTTTTTGCGACAAATTTTGCATCAACCGTCACAAAATTTTGCACATTTATTTCGGCGTGTGCTGTTTCTTTGCTATCAAAAATAAATGTACAAATATTTGTGACACAAACAATTGTAATGCGAAAAATTTTGATGCAAAAAATGATGTTGCAAAAATAAATCCACAAAAATTTTTGCGGATTTATTTTTGCAACAACAATTTTTGTGTCAAAAATTTTTGCGCAAAAAATTTTGTGTTACAGTTTTTTGTCTATTTAGTTTTGCAGCGGTTTATTCTGCGGCATATATTTTTGTATATTTGATTAAAATGACTATTTAATTTAAAATGCAAAAAAACGTTGCGCAATTTATGGTGTAATAAATATTCAAAAATTTTTGCATATTTATTTTTGCCCGTGATTTTTTTGTATATTTATTCAGGGTTGCCACATCCTGGAAAAGTCCTGGAAAGTCCTGGATTTTTTTTGCTGTCCTGGAAAGTCCTTGAAAGTCCTTGAATTTTGTTTGTGAGTCCTGGAAAGTCCTGGAAAATGTTTATAAAGTTTTTCCGTGATTTACCCAGACAGAATATGAAGTTTTTTAGTTTTTTTATAATAACTGGTACCTTGTAATTGTGCAAAGCTGTTGTTGAAATAACTTGCATTGTGAAGTTCGTTCAAAATGCTTTATTGTATTGTAAAAAGACAGAACTCATTTGTATGCTGGCGCACAAACAATAAATTGCTATGCTAGCCCTAATGTTGGTTAGAGCTAGGGTTGCTGTTTGGATTAACCCAAACTGCAACCCTAGCTCTTACTTCAATGTTAATATGAGCGCCCATTCTTCTGCTCTTTGCTCTCTTGTTCTTTTTAAGCAGTTCTTACTAGTACACTAGAATGCAAATAAGCACTTCCTCGTTAAAATGCCAAAATTTGTACTTTGCATTACAGTATGTATAAATTATTGAATATTATTAAGAAGAGTGAATTCATGGACAGTAATTTATTGCAATGCGATACTCCAGTAGCAGTATTACTGCTAGTAGCAGTAGCATAGCGGACTATAAGCCCTCCATTGGCCCGTAGACCAAAATGCACAACTAGAAAAATACTATGTTTATCGCAGTATACTTCTAAGGCAGTTTTTTGCAGTAATATGGATAGTAAAGTAATTTAAAGCCACTTTTGGAACATGATTTTGGGGAAGGGCTAATATTGGTCAAAAATAAAACCAGTAACAACTTAGTAAGTACTCACTAAAAATGGCTAAAAATAAACAATTTGATCGCTTTATGCAAAATGCTTAACGTAGGCTTTGTAAAAAAGTGTAACTCAGTATTTAATTCTGTTAATTACCAATCAACTCTCTCAAATCTTATTTCATTAGCCCCTACTCCCAAATTATATCTTTATCTAGCGTTATAAAATACAAACGATTTGGATTAATACTTAGGAGTTTTTTCAAAGGAGGTGCCTATTTGCACTCTATAGCGTGCAAATGAGCTCTGCGTATAAGAAAAAGTGGGTGCTCATTTGCTCAAATACACTTTTATTTTTTAAATTATTATCGTTAGTGGTTTGTTGGAGTTTAGATTTTGAGTTTGGGTTAAGGTTAGGGTTACAGTTTGGGTTAATTTTAAGGTTGGGGTTAGGGCTAGGATAGAGTTTTTCGTTTGCACCCTGGCGTGCAAATAAGCTCTGTTGTTTCAAATAATAGGATTTTATAGTTAACTGGCTGAAAATAAAGCTAGGACTAAAGTTTTACCATTACCCATTATCACTAGAGCTCGACCAATATATCTAGCGTCAGCTGATATGTTTTGGCCGATATCAGGGCCAAGCCGGCATATTGTATCGGCTATCTACCGCCGATAAAATATCGGCTTATCGAAATTACCTTAAACTGTTTATTTTCAAGAGCAAGCACGAGTATTCTTGCGTTCAATTTGCTTAGTATGACTTGCGTTTGCAATAGTCTTTTGTTGGAGGAGAATTACTGAAGCTTTTAGTGTCAAGTTAAGTGAAAAATATAGACCAAATTAGGTAGTTTATGAGTTATATATCCATATCGGCCTAAAAAAGTCATATCGATTGAGCTCTAGCTATCACCCACATACTGTAGCCCATTTATGCATTCAGTTTAATCATGTTTTTGCAGTGCTAATTTCTATGCCACGTTTTAAAAGCGATAATCTTGACCAAATTAGGCCTAAAATTAAGTTATTATTGCAAAAAAATTGCAAAATCTTTGAACGCTGGGGGCTTTGTCCCCAGACCCCCAATGGCTTCTGGCGTCTGAGGGTTCCGCCCCCTTACCAAAAAGCTTAACCCTCCCGTTGCAAATTTCTAGCTTTGCACCTGGTTAGTGGTCAAGACTAGGAATGCAAATGCGTTACATCAAAATTTTTCGTCAATCACAAGTTCAAAAGAGTAGGTGCATGAAAGAATAATAGTCAAAATCAAATTTTAAGTGCTTAAAAAAAAAGCTTAAACAGTCCTGGAAAAGTCCTGGAAAATGACCAAAAAAAGTCCTGGAAAGTCCTGGAATTTGATTTTGCAGTTTCTGTGGCAACCCTGTTTATTTTTGTACATTCAATTAAAATGACTACTTAATTAAATATGCAAAAAATTATTGCACAAATTAGGGTACACAAACGGCGCTCCATACGTAGCCAAAAAGCTGTTATAGTATGCAACGATGCGTCTTATTTTTACATTTGGGGTTATTTTCCGAGCGTTACGAGGACGGGTTTTATATAAGTTTTAAATTGTTTAGTAATGGTTGAGAAACAAGCTCTGATTACCTATCGTGGTTATGATAGGACATGGAAATTCGTAAAAAGAAATTGGGCTTCTACCGCTCTTGCTGAGAATTGTTTACTCGAAGAATTTACGCTGTCGCAGTTTAGTATTAGCAATAAAACGTGTCTTTGGTGCACTGTTTTAAAAATTTTTAGTTGTTAAAACTTTCCTATAAAATTATTTTTTAATTAGCAGTTTTAGTGGAACGATATTTCTGCATAGGTGGACACAAGTCCGTTAATCGTTAATCCGTTAATATGAAGCTAACGTTTTCATTAACTCGTTAATCCTAAGAAGTTTTTTCATGTTAGCGGACTAAATTAACTTCCGGTAAGTATTGTTAACTTCCGTTGAGGTTTTTATCGTTAATATCTTGTACCATTTATTCATCGTACCGGTACAAACCAGTTTGCACTGGTCACACTTGTTGCGTATTAGCCCGAATTTTATAAAAAAAGCGAAGAAAGGAGCTCTTTTTGCGGCAAGTAGTAAGCTGCAGTCTCATAGGTCTATTAATTATCGCTCTTTACAATTTCCAAAGATTTTCCGATCGCAGCTTTGTTAATGCGTTTGAACTTATTTTTATTGTGAAATTAGATTAGACTGTAAAATGTAACTTCCAAAGCACAAAAAGACCACCATAGCAATAAATATTTCCTAATAATCAGCTCAACAGCGTCAATACGTGTTCTAGAAGCGAGTGAATAAAAAAAAAAAAAAAAATGTAAATTACACACAAAATGTAAACAACTTAACGGACTGTATTAACTTCCGTTAATTAAAGCTGAAAATAACGGATTAACGTTAGCGGAAGTGTGAAGTTTGTTAACGGACTAGTAGTTAACGAAGCTAACGTTCTCCATTAACTTGCCCACCTATGTATTTCTGTCTCATGTCTCAACCTAGTTCGGGACAGAATCTATAGTTATTGTTTCAATTAGATTAGTATTGCCTCTGTCACGTTAAAGGTTGAAGAAGAGGATTTTGCATCCTATTATTGTCTAAAGTTGTTGCAAAAGTTAAGCGGCTTTTTCGTTTCTCTCGCATCAAATTTTACACACACTCGTTTTACGTTGCTGCCTCACCTATGTATCTTTTTTTGAGTATTGGAAAACGTTTTTGCGAAGGAAGCGCTAATTTTCGTTCTGAATTCAAGATTTAAATTTTGTTTTGTACTTTGAAGAGGTACCAGAAGTCCTGAACAGCGAATAAGAACAAAAAAATTAGTGAAAGTGTTAGTGCAGAGTATTGTATGCTTTCTCAATCTTTCTAGCGAGTCGCAACAGCTTAGGGAACTCAGAATTTATTGTTTGGGACTACCTCATAGTCAGCAGTTATTTGGGACTAATATTTGAGGCTTATTTTGGACTGAAAAGTTATTTAGGACTACCTCAGGAGTCGTCTGTTTTTTCTCGAGACCGTTGACCATCTAGTTGGAGTCGAGCATCCCATTGTTTTCAGAGACATTTATTTCTACAGAGAGATTAAAATTTAATTTGTTATTCGTTGCCGTCGGAAGCAAAGTTATTGGGTAAGTTTGTGCATTTTTTTACTGGCATATTGGTTTCTCTGTTTCATTTATTGGTTATTTTCGGGTTAGTTATTGTAATTTGGAATGTGTAAAGCACGGTAGTTGGTTAAAGTTGATTATATCATACCATGATATTAATGGGTCCACGACAACTGACCGCGAACAACGCCGATTGGCTGAGAAGGGCGATCCTAAATATATTTTTACTATCTCCAGAGCCATCTTGCCCAAACCCTCACTTTGTGAGAATATAACTGCGACGAAATCACTGAAACGAAATCGTTGGTTCGCGGTCAGTTGACTTGACTCAATATTAATTGGGACTTCGCGCGCGCGTAGGATCTTTGTTTTTACTCGGCCATTTTAGTAGATGAGCAGCAAAATTTATTGATTTGCATGTACCTAAAAAACAGTTCAACATAGTAAGTTGAATTTTGGATAAAACAAGACAATAATTTAAAGCATCATGTATGCTGATTTTGAAGAACCTAGGTCACGTGATCGTGATGTAGAAACTAAATTTGAGAAAAAACTGTCATTTTAGTCTCGAAAATTTATTAATTCGCTTATAACTATAAATTTGCTTAACGTGGAACGCTGAAAGTTGAACACAACTGGGGTGTAGATAAAGGCTGTATGCGCAGCAAGTTTTGGGGCGCCCAGTCACGTGATCGCGATTTCAGAGGCCGAAAATCGACGAAAAGTGAAATTTTTAGCCGGTATATTTCGGTAACTACGGATATTAATAAAAAAAAGTTTGTGTGTTTTGAACATACTACTCACGACTTTTATTATGGTTAAATTCATTTATTCCGCCTTGGATAAAATTTTTCCTTATTTTCTTTTTTTATATCACTATCTGCTTTTGAACCACAAAATGCACATGGATCATACTGTGAGCTATTATAGGTATCCAAAAGCACTGGTGCCCGCCTGAAATTGGGGGTACCACGATGGGGGTCCCCCCCTAACGAGCTCTCCAAAATTCAAACTTCATCTTTAAAGCTAGACCACTGAAATTTTTAAGCTAAGTAAATATAGGGGAAAGATGAAATTTGACAAAATTTGGGGATATCCAAATAAGGGGGTCCTCCTCGCACAAGGCCGCCAAAATTTAAACTTTTAAACCTGTTAAGCTAGACACATGGAATTTTCAGGGTAGGCAAACAAAAACAAAAGATATGATTTGACAAAATTTGGAAATACAAAAATGAGTGGTCCCCCTCAAACAGGACCGCCAAAATTCGTTTTAACCAATCATGTTAGACCGATAAAATTTTCGGAATAGGTAAATGTATGTAAAAGATGTATTATATGCCGAAATTTGGAGGTACCACAATAGGTGGTCCTCCTCAAAGGAGGACGCTAAAATTTAAACTTTTTAATTGTTTAAGCTAGACACATGAAATTTTCAGGATAGAGAAATGTGAAGAAAAGATAATATTTGACAAAGCTATGGGGTACCACAATGAGAGGTCCTCCTCAAACGGCACTGCCAAAATCAATAGTTTTTGTCCACTTAAGCTAGACGCATGTAATTTTTAGGATAGGCAGTTATAACAGAAATTTATAATATGACAAAATTTCAAGGTACCAAGATGGGGGTCCCTCAATTAGGTTCTCAAAAATTCAAACTTTTCAACCATTTAAGCTAAACATAAGAAAGATTCAGAATAGAAAGAAAAGATAAAGTTATGGCAATTTCATTTGCCACAATGCCACAAGTGTTGGGTAGTCCTCTTCAAATATTTCTTTCAAAATTTTTAACCACTCAAACTTAAAGAAAAATGGCAATTTTCAACATAGGTAAAAAGATAACATGAAAAAATTTGGTGATGCCATACTTTAGGGATCCTTCATTTACGTTGACACCTCCCCCCATTAGCTACAAAAGCTAACCAATTTAAATCTATTCGATAGGTTAATATAAATCAAAAGACTGAAGGTAACAAAATTTGGTGGACAGCATTGAGGAGACCATGCCAGATGGGCCCTGTAAGCTAATCGCATTCCAGTTTTTCTGGATATAGCTTATGTAAGCATTATGGTTTCCCAATTGTTATTCTTGTCTGAGAATTTTCCCAATCGATCGTTTTATGCTGGAAGCTTTTTCTGTATGCCGTCATTTTGATACTTTCATTTGTGAACACGATTGTAGAACAGTAATTTGTATCTTTTATCTGAACAAATACTCATAACCCATCGAAGTTCGAGCAAATAAGTCGCATTAGTTGGGGACAAGAAGAGCTTGTTTGCGGTCGATAATATTTTTGCGTTAATTTACTGGTATGTGTTTTTAATTATACAAAGTAGTTATGGGAATTTAACGCAAAATTTTGAAAGGCGTTATCCACAAACAAACCTGATCAAGTTAAAGAAAACTATGAAATTCGAAAGCAAAGTATTTCAGATTTAACTATCAACGACCATAAACACGCTTAACGCAATTGTAAAGTACTTTAGTTCAGTAAAGTTAGATACTTTCGCGAAGTCCCCGGATATCGCTTGCGATGTCACATTCTAGTTTGAAAACATTATGTTTGCATTGCCTTTATAGCCTAGGCAAAACACCTTTTTCATCTTTTTAGAATTATTGGGATAAGTCGTAAACCAAACCAAAGTTCTGTTTTAGGTGGCATTGGTTGGGAATTTTGTAATACATACCCTGGCCCATCCAATGTAGGAACCTTTTGAAGAGCTCTTTTTTAAAATGTTTAGAAAAGATAATGTCGTAATCACTTAAGTTTGTTAAACAATGTTTGACGTCATAAACGAACATCAGTTGTTTGTACTGGTTTCATTTAACTGACTTAAAAGCTCAAACTACGCTTTGTTGAAAGCTGAAACGTTTGTATGCGGAAATTGTAGAGGTTAAGTGATTGTGCAGTCGATGCACGCGTTTAAGCCAAACAGAAAACTAAACTTTGGACATAGAAAACAGTATGTGCAACATAGAAAGCTTTGAAAGCGTTTTATGACTAGTTGACTCTCATCGACTTGATTGTTGTCTTGTGACTGAATTCTTCGAAAAATGCTTAATATTGGGATTTTTTCAAATCCTTATATTTAAATCTCAATCTTATTTTGAAAAATCTAAAAAGTGCCAGTCCTTTAGCATGCTTAAGTTTGTCTGCAGTAAAATATATAGTGGCTCTTCTCCAGATCGAATGGGAAGTGTTGACGTAACATTTCCTAATATGACTTTCATAATATTATGAATGCTTCGCGCACAATGCTTTTATTATTGCGTGATCTCGCATAGAAACTTGGATGACTGCTCAAAATTATGCTTAATTTGTTCAATGATATTGAAAATCCCTCATTAAACTTGTTTTTTGATACAAGTTGATTGGATGTCAATCGGTGTCATAGAAAGCTAATTTGCTGTACGCAGTGTAGGATTGTCTTTAGCGTTTGTTATGGTTATGTGTTAATTTTTCAATAGTGTTGCTTTATTTTGAAATGATTTCACCTTAATTGCTTGACCAGAATTGTAGTTATGCTTACGGAATAACTTTAAAGAGCTGCGGTGGCATTTTCGTTTCTGGATTTAAGATTAGTTCAGTGCTTGTTTTTAGTATTTCATCCATGTTGCATTACCTTCAGTTGAATTGTAGTAGTGCTTCCATAACTCCCTGATCTTGTGCTGCCCCCCAATGTCCCAAATTGTTAAGGTGAGGCCCTTACACGGATTGACTGTTTCCACATTGTAACCCATGGTCGGAATCGTCCGTAGTGATTTGCTGAATTTTAACTTCTTTAAAATCGTTGTTTTACCTGAAAACAAACTTGATATTAAAAATTTTTGTCAGCCCTTCGTCTTTCTAAAAAACAAGCTTGAAGTAGAAAAATTACTCTACAGAAGTGAGTTACAATTATATTTGGCATTAAACTTGTAACATATGAAACAATAGTACACAATAGCCTTTGTGCTGTGTAATGTCTACCTACTTATCTGTACTTTTATGTGCGTTTTTAAAAAAGCAAAGCGAAAAACAAAACAAAGAAACCGAGAATCGGAACAAGAACCGCAACAGAAAAATAGTCTATGTTAAAAATATCTTTTTCAACCAATTCATTTAGTTTAAAACTAATAATTCGATAATAAAAGTATGATAATTCAAACGTGGTTAGTTTTACATGAGTAAAATCATACTGCAGGAGATGGAGGTCTAAACAATGTCTGTGTTAATACTCTGAGTTCCGGTAAGTGCCAAATATTTGTGTGGCTGTAAGGCTGTTGTAGCTTTATTGCAAACAGGTATGATGATTCATTAGAAATTCTACTTTTGGATATTAATCACGGAAGTGTGTGCATTGCTGGAACGTTCGATCATACTATATTAAAAGGCAAATGGGATCTTTTAATAAAGCATTAAATGAATGATTATTGGAAATACTTCACATGGATGCAATAGGAGCAATATAATTTGCAACAGCTTAGAAAAATTTTAAAGTTTAGGTTACGTATTTTGGCTCTCCCAATTTTTCTCTCCATTTTCGAAAGCTTTCCACTTAATATAGTTTGTTGTGATTGTACTTGCATAATTTGTTCACCAACTTGCCTTGGCCAGGAGACTGCGAAGGAACCTTCCGGTCTTCGAGTCAAGCTGCCACCTGCTCACCTGTCTGTCACACACGGTGGAGGCTTCACGCTGTCCCTTTTATTGCTGACGTCAAGCAGTAAAACTGTAATGTGAACGCGAATTTTTATGGTCTTTGGTTTGACCCGACCGCGAATCCAACTCAAGTCTACCGTTTTTGTAGCTGGCAATATACCTTTCAGTTGTTGGTTCGTGAGTTGGTAATATTGAGAGAAAACTAAACTATCTAAGTTTTTGCTTTCACAAAAAAAGGTTTTGCCAAACCCAAACGAAAGTATTAAGACTGGGGCAGCTCCTACGTTTCGTAGGTGAAGTTGATATGAAACGCGGTGGTTAAAACAATTAAAAATGACTTTCAGCAAAGTTAACCTTGTGATAACGTTAAAAACGTTTCTGATAGAATTCTACGATAATGATCTCCGTCTGGATCGTTACTTAGCTGAAAGTTGTTTTTTAATCCTGGTTTGTATTGGGATTCAAATATCGGAACTGAACTTACAAAGCTTTGGGAGGCTACCGTCTTCTCGAACTCCCAAATTTTTCTACTGTTAGCCATTCCTTGAAAGGGTAGATCTCAAACCTTATTGTATGTTTTTAATGATGTTTTCGAACCTACCTGCCGCATCCAGTCCCAACATGCAAACTCGGATGGGCTCCTCCCCTCTGAATCCAAGTTTTTCCAAAATTGCTCCCATAGCTTAATAAATAGTGTGGAGAACGTTAAAAAATAAATCTTTAGATTACTTTAATCTGGAAATGACGATCAAGATAACTTCATTCGGTTTGGCGTAAATCTTGGCATATTAGATTGATTATAGAGTATATTAGATTCACTGGTTACTTGAGCATAATTTTTCAAGGATTTCTGCTGCTATTTGTGAATTGGTTTCTGCTCTTTGGCTTTGAGTTTACACACAAATTAAGCCTAATAGCTAAGTCAAGAAAAAGAACTTTGCTGGGTTTGGAAAAATATACCACTGTTTGATTTTGATCAAATGATGTACGATTGACACGTTTCAAGGTTTTTTTTATCCCAAGGTCCCAAGCCAACATTTATCTTCAAGTAAAACTGAGATTTATTTAAAATTGACTACACTCTTGAGCCATTTGTATGGTAAGGTTTATTTTATCCTGAAAAGTTGTTAAAATAAAAACTGACTCCACATATCTTTCATAATATCCTTTATTAATATTGGCAAAGATTGATGAGATGTCGATGATGTAAAATCTGAAAAGAGTTATTTTTTATACGTTAATGTGACTTATATAGCCACTGTTTGGATAAATATAGCCGCATTGCTACGTGCCACCTCAACTTGGTGGTAAAAAGGACTTCCGCTTTGAAATAGATGGTGGCCAATTTCCTTATTCAAACTCATAACGTCATCAAATTGTTGATGATGTAATGTAGCGAAACAATGTGATGCTGCGGTGTGGCCAGCTTGCTAGTTGACCTTATATGTGTTTGGGCCTTGGCCAAGATCATTTGATTTCGATTACTCAATTGCAAGTAATAAAAGAGGCGGTTACTTCACGCCCTAAATTGGTTAATAGATAATAGATAGTTAGATACTAGTTTATTCGCGTGTAGAAAAATACAGCACAATGTAATCGAAGTGAAAATGTACTACACAATTTACAATACTATGGATTGAAGCGAAGAGCATAGCTAACCTAAGCAACTTCATTCACATGGCTTCTAAACAATATGCTACCTTCACCAGCCATAGCGTTTTTCTCCATAGACTCAATTTGCTTTTTGCGTGCTTATAAGTTTTTTTGCTGCTAACCGCATTACACTATTTTTATAAAAACAATGTATAACTGTGACGAAGTGCATTAAGGTTTAAATCTATTCATCTTTGAATCATCTATTATATTTATTTGCTGTTGCATTTCTAATTTAATTTTGGTTTTGTTGAGTGTAAATTTTGGAGTTTAATGAGCGTTAAAAAAATTGAAATGCAAGTTTATAATTTCAAACTGTTGGGGGGTCTTAAAATCCATTAAATTGCGTTAAAATCGGATATTTTGTATTGCAAAACTTGCCTAGTTCTCTCCTTCCAGGTACCGTCTGCAATTTACTAAAAATTATCTAAATTTAAACTAGAAAATTTTGGGCATTGGTTCTATACCTAGATCAAATCCTAGCTGCGAGCTGGCTACAGCCTGATTTTTAATCAAAAAATGTCTGTCTAACTCTTGGTCTAATACAGCTGTTCGTATTTGGTCTGATAATGCGGAAGGTTGCTCATTTCTGGTTAAGCTAAATAAATTTTAGAGAGTAATGCCTTCTCTTTATGAGCATAACGCATTTAAGCACGCTAAACTTAATTTTGTAAAAAAATTTTAATCACTCTATAAGCACCTGAGCTATTCTGATTTACGTTAATAAATAAATAGTACTTCATGCTCAAAATAGGAGTTAGTTATGTCATAAATTAATATAATATTGAGTAGAATCGACTACTAGGGGTCTGGAAGGTAAAAATACCAGTTATATACTTTTTTTCGTTTTAATTCCTGATTTTTCAATTTCATTTAACAAAGGTAATCATGAAAAAATGTGTCGTCTGGTTATTTTGCGTCCTTTTGTCTCAGTGTCTTGTCCCCATAGGCATAGCCAAGCCCCCCCCCAATAAATGCTACCAACGATAAAAATTAACAAAAAAGCCTATTGTTTTTTCAGTTTCCGTTCCTTTTAGCATTTTTTTGCGTACAACATACACACGTACAACAGTAATTAGCAATAATATTGACGACCAGGGGGGCAGGGGCCCCCTCAATTCAATATTTACCGACTAATTATATATGTAACCCGGCTGAAATTAAGGATTTTTGTCCACAAAGTTGCTACCTCAGGCCCTCATGTAACCGTTTTATGAACGTATTGCAATAATCAGGGGCGAATTTGCCGTATGGAACAGTGCCAGGGGCCCCGCTTTCGGATAGTAAGACTTTTTTCCTGATCTTCACTATTTGTCAAGAAGATTTTGCGAAAATCTCCAAAGTGCCGGGGGTCCCACGCAATGTAAATCCGGCCAGGTCAATAACTTGGTTAGTAAGCGTAACCATCTATTGTACCATTTTTCAATAACAATTCACCTCCACCCGTAGGCGTAGCCGGGGGGGGGGCAAAGGGCCTGCCCCCCTGTAATTGCAATACCACCAATTATATAAATGTGACAAAAAAGCCACTTGTTTTTTCAGTTCAGTTTCTTTTAGCATTTTCGCGTACAATAGCAGTACTCGCGTGAAACGGTAATTAACTACAATTTGACGATCAGAGGGCCCTGGTTCCCCTCTATTCAATCTTTGCCAAGCAATTTCAATGTATAATCCGGGTGAAATTAAGGGTTTATGTTCTAAACGTTGCTACCTCAGGCCCACATGTAACCATTTTATGAACGTAATGTGATAAACATGGACGGATTTAACGTATGGCCCATTTTTTTGGTCTTCACCATAATATTCGGCAGGAAGATGTTGCGAAATTCCCTAAATGCCAGGGGCCCCGCGCAGCGTAAATCCAGCCCAGGTTAGTAGGTTGGTAGGCGTAACAAATACATGGTTAGTAGGCGTAACCATCTATTGCACCAGTTTTCAATAACAATTCACCTCCACCTCGCCAGTTTTTATACGAAAAAATTCTTCTGAAGAAAAATTAGCTTCGGGAAATGCTCCTTGATAAAATTATTGAATTTAAACTGAAGGAGTCTGGGCCCCCTGGATGTACGCGTTCATGCACTCTATAACTGGTTATTTTTATGACAAAAGAAAAATCTCTAAGGAAAATGTTTGAGTGGATTATTATTTACTGCTAAAATACTGCTGGAGGCAATGTACCTTATTTCCCTCTACCTGGGCCAAATCACTTAAAAAAATTCAACAACAAAATGCAAGATTTGAAACGTGGTTTGGACTTATTGTAAGTAAACGGAAGATTGAACAATTTACTTCAATTGGCTTACAAATGCTAAAAATCTAGTTTATTCAAGTGGCTCTGAGCACGTTGGAATTGTGATTCAGCGGCGTTGAAATAGCTTTTGCTTCCCAACAAATTACAAAAACTTGCCCAGAGGCTGGGGGCATCGCCCCCGAACCCCGTTTGTGATACGTTTGAGTTACGTTAGTTTACTCAACACGTCTCCCACTTTAAACATTTTCGCTGTTTAACTTTAACTTTGAGCCCTCTCCCCTTAGCAAAATCCTGATTCAGTGCAAAACCAGGCCACGGCTTTTGATCTTCTATTCTACGATATCTTAGCCCCACGGAAAAATCTTAAAAATTTCTGATGACGTCATTGCATGTAATTTCTTGTTTAGCCCCCCCCATTCAAAAATCCTGGCTACGCATATGCTTGTCGCTCGCCTTTATTTTGGGTTTCGGTCTGTTGGTGATTTGTCGTCAAATTACTGCTCTGCTAGCTTGCAAGCATAATGTACTCTGAGCTTTCGAACTAAAACCGTCTACGATTATTTTTACTTACGTTCCTCGAGTTGGATCTGCTAAAACATAGGGTACAGTATATTCGCAATGGCTACGTCATCATGATTAGAAATAAGATGTGCCATTACAAATTTAGATGCTTAGAACGTTTTTTTATGCAAAGTCATTCACTATTTCACATTACGATTCATATGATTGCAATGGGCGTATTTAGATTTTTAATAACTACAGTATGATTTCACAGGAAAAGACAAATATCTAGAAACTAGTGAGTTTTTACTCAAAAACCAAAAAGCCTTTGAAATTTTAGCTTTTTGATTATCGATAACAGCACTAAAACCTACTGAATTGTTGTGCTATCATCTTCTGCAATGTGAATTCTGCCGAATCTTGCCAAAATTTTATTTCAAATTTTTGCTATTCCTTGAAATTTCTCCCTTGCTATCACTTTCAACAAGTGATTCTCATGACTGGTGCCTGGAAACGATTTCCTAAATTGAAATAATTCTGAGTCATCAATCGTAAATGAGCATTAATTGCTGGAATATTGACGATCTATTATCACATTTGAGGCAGACAAAATGATTTGGACTTTGCTAGTCTGAAATTCTACAATTCTGCAGAAAAGAGTATTAAAACAGGAACGTAATAATAATCATTGAGGTTGCATAATACCGTTTGTTGCTCGACGCTGATGCTATGAACTGGTGTTGGTAGTTTTTCGACTTGTCATTGCTTATTTCTCGCATAAAAAACACTGGGGTTTAACGTCGGAAATAAGGTGAAGATTACTAATTGAGGGTCTTTTCCAAACTACCAATTGTTTTGTAGAAAGTTCTGTAATACAGGTTTAGAAAAACAAATGTTTAATAGACCTCTCCTAAACTTTATTGAAAGAGAAAGAGCTTTTTAAAACTTTCTATGAAACACTCCGCTCTTTCTATAACCTTTTGAGGACATTGAATTTTTTTTCTCAACTTGGGGTTAAAATAATTTCGTTGAATACTATCTTTAGCCGAGGAGTTTTTATAGAATCCATTATTCAATTATTATTGATATGGCTCTATGCGTCGTACCTGCGTGCAAGTAAAGCAGAGCACCCATTTTTGTAAGTCTTACGTGAAGCTGTGCCACCACAGCAGGGGGCACATGACAGAAATTTCCTCGTTCGCTTTAATAACGAGTTTTTTTTAAAGAGGAGCTAACGAACGAAATACTCGCTAAACGTAAGAGGTCATTTTTGCACGTGTATGTAAAGCCTTGCGAAATCCGTTACGTCATTCTTTCTCGCTAAATTTCTTCGAGCGATTGCGGAAAGCAGTTCGAGTAAAAAAACGTCACATTTTCCTCGCCAACTTAAAGAGGATTTTGAAGCACTCTTTAAGCGTGCGAGAAATCTTTTTGGTTTAGAAATGTAATGGCGAAATGTTGAAAACTTCTAACTCATGCGAATTTTTGCTGAAAATTAATTCAAATCGTCGCCATGTTTGCTATTAGACTGCTAAAAAAAAGCGAATTGCATTGAGAATCATTTGCTGTTTCGATTGATAAAGAAATGCAAAGTAGTGCAAGTTGACAAAAATAGTAACACACTCCTATTATAAGAACGATTTTCTAAAACACGAGGCTCATTTTTGCTCAAAATTTAAGAATAAATTAAAAACACTGCCAGCCTCGGCAGCAAAACAAACTAAAAACAAAAAAAAAATTCAAACTAATCAAAGAAACTAAAATTCGTGCTGATTCAAAACGATAAAAGTTCAGTGATTTTCTTGTGTTTGCAAGCAAAATTGTAACTATTCAAGGTTATAAAGCTCTGTTGCTCTGCGCAAGCAATTGAGAAAATTTTTTCGGCAGTTGTTCAACTTGAAAAAAGCTTGCTTTTTTGCTTTTGCAATTTTACGATGCTGCAAAAGCAAGAAAAAAGCCTTCACTTAAGTCTTAAGCAGACAGAGCTATAGGAATAAAACAGTGTTTCAAACATGCCCGCTGAAATTGACATCGATGCTCTCAAAATTTTTACAAAATCAAGAACAAATGAGACTGAATATTGGCAAAAAATTAAAAACAGCCAGTCTAAACTCAAGATTTACCGGTTCTAAAAAGGAAGTGTACTTCGACTTGCTCACTTTAGAAAAATTTTGAAACCTTAAGACCTAAAGTTACTGTTAACATATGAGTTTACCCACCAACAACCTCAAGGGCGCTTTACTTCATTTAAAAAATTATTGTATGGAAAAAGTTGTTCTTATTTTACATTGATCCAAAAATGTAATTAAATTCTGTCTTTCATTTACTAATTGTTATCAGTTGAAGAATTTGCTTGCGTAGAATAATAACGCATAGCTTAAAGTATCTTTTTCCATAACAATGTAGTTCATACAATACGCTTGAACGCATTATTTTGAAGTAGAAATGCATCTGACGTCACAATGGGGTATTTATTACGTACTAACACAAGTAACGAACATCTCGCAAAGAAATTCGAGCGAGCCGTTTTAACGTGTGTTGGGCGAGACGGCTCAGGAATGGCAGTTAGTCGACGAAGATTATTTGCTCGTTAGCGCTTTTTAGCGAGCGAGAATGGCCTTTACGAGCTCGTTAGCACGTTCTGTCATGTCGCCCCAGGTAAACTTAATTGGTCTTAATTTTGATTAGAAATAAGCTGCTTAACCTTTTCATCTAACCTGACACTACATCCGCGGGTTATGTCGTCGCCATGGAGAACCTACAAGAAGCTAGTCTGCGGACGAAATGTATTTTATTTCATACGCATATTTTTGATTATTGGAAAGTCCATTTAACATGTTCCAATATTATAACTTCCTCGCCACTGCGACATTTCTTTGTGAGGATGACACGGAGAAAGGGCCTTGCAAACTCGTAACACGCTTTAGCGTTACACAACGAGCGCAAATAAAAAGATTTGATTTTTTAAGGCGCATTTACTTACCGATAAGGGAAATTTTCCGAAAAGGGAAATTTTGTTTCAAAAATAAAACTATGAAACAATTTCCTACAAAATTTTACGTTGGGTAAATTAGAAGTTCGGTATTGTTTTGCAAATTATCTCAGTCTAGTTACTTACTTTCACAAGCTCAGTTATCTTAGATTATTAAAATGTTGGCGTTCGCGAATGAAAAAAGAAAACAAAACAATTTCTCTATTGTTTTTGTTTCGCTATAAGTCGCTCTAAGATTATTTTTTCTTGTTTCGTACCATTAGTTCTACAGTTATTCAAATTTCTAACTTTGCTTCAAAACACGAAAAAATAATGTACTTCCGCTTTACGTTTGCTTATATTGTGATGTTTAGCTCACTCGATCTAAACTTTAATGATTTCGCTACACTCAGTTGTGCTTGCTGCATCGCGTATAACAAAGGATCTAGCATTTCCGGTAGGCCATCATGTAGTTTCAACAGGCTTTTGGTTTTTAAACCACGCTATATTTTGGTGAGCGAAGTTGCATCATCGGGTTTCAATTGAATTTGAGTTTCGTTTTGCGCTTATCGCATAAAACGTGGCTCGTTCATTACCTGCTATTTCCTACTTTTGTGCGTTGGCTATCATTATTACGTTCACCTGTGCTCAGTATATGCTGTCAAATCGGTAGGTTGACTCGGATCGTTTATTTTGTCACAATTGTGCTGATCTTTAAACGACAATGCTGTATAACACTCTTCTTCAATACGAACCTTGCTTAGAAGTTAACCATTTATCGAATTTTTTGGTTGATTTTCGGACTAAAAAAATTTTTGCTTTTCGGGACTTTCGCGACGCTTCGCGTAAATCACATTGAATGAGGCATTAATTATTAGTTTTTAGACAACTTCGCATGTAACTTTTTTATTTTGGCATTAGATTTGATCAGAGGGTTTTCAGGTTTTATTCTCTGTGAAGAATATTTTGCTAGTCTGTTGTAATGCACTTAACACTAATTAAGGTTTCTAAATTACTTTGTAAACTTTGGCTGGATTCTTTACTAAAACATTGAGTAGCTTATCCTGAGTTCAAATGCTAAATTGGTAACCCTTGGTGTGGTTGCAAATAAAAATTATTCCGCTTGAATATCGCTAGGTTCAGTGGGTCGAGCGATAACGGGTTTGTCTCTGAAGCGGGAGGTTTGAGGTTCAAATCTTCGGCCGATTAAATCAAACAGTGTTGCCAACAACTCGCGACCATTGCTACATTTCTTCGAAAGAAGCTGTGTTGCCGGGGCGCAGTCACGCGGGGATGGGCCCCGTCAACTCGTTAAACGCTTCGGCGTAATACAGTGAGTATGAAAGATTTGATTGATTCAATTTGAAATTCACTGCAGTGCCTTATGACTATTCTGTGCAGAGAGTTTTTTTTGAGGCGAAATTGAACTCCCGCTTGCTATGAGCGATCAATCGATAAGTTGTGTGATGTATAGTTGTACAGAGTTGTAAGTTTTCGGGTCTGGATCGGGCCTAAAGTTGACAAAATTTCGGCCTAAAGTTGACAAAATTTTATAGTTGTACAGAGTTGTAAGTTTTCGGGTCTGGTTCGGGCCCAAAGTTGACAAAATTTCGGCCTTAGACGTGCTTTTTGTCTTGGGTGCACATACTACACAAAAATATAATCAAAATAGCTTGGCAACATTGCAGAATGAAGACTTCATTTAAGTCTTCGGGCATGATTTGGGCTTCGAAGTAGTTTTCGGGTTCGGATTTATATTTTTAGGTTTTGGCCGGGTTCTGGCCTGAAGTAGTTGGCCCGTTTACAACTCTGGGAGTTGTAGCCGACGGCCGCGGCATCTTCTTTAGCTGCGAGACACCCAGCGATTTAGAATGAATCTCATTATTTTGTGTTTTCTTCAGTTTAGCGTTTTCTCAAAATTCCTTTGATTAACACTAAACAACGAGCAAGTTTTCCAAAATAAATTATTTTTAATAACTTAATAATTAACGTTTCTTAACAAGTTAATTTTTTCTGCAAACCTCTGATTTTACTTTGCTGAGATCCAGATTTATTTCGCGAACTTTAAATAAAATAATGTGCATAATAGGTATGTTGGCCTTAAACGTATGAATGGGAGAATACAGGTGAAAAGGAACTGACGGAAGTCCCGTATTATTTCCCCCGGAAAATGAACATCTAGTTTTGAATGAATTTTTTGCTGTTTGTGCGAACCACGAAGTAGATATGATAATTGCCATAAGGCCATAATCGTCAACCCGAGGGCACAACAACGCGACCACGGCACGAGTTTTACCAAGATTATGTGATCAGGATTGCTGTCAAATAATGTGACCTCAGAACCTGTCAAACGTAGTAACTCGGCCAAAAAGCATCACTCAAATAGTATTAGTTTTTGTTCACTAACTTGCGTTAGCCAGGAGACAACGAAGGGACTGAATCTTCGAGTCCAGCTGCCGCCTGTGTAACACGCAGTGGGGGCTTCACTCTGTACCATTTAATGCTGAACGTCAAGCAGTGTAGCTGTTTATATCAATTTTTATAGCTTCTGATTTGATCTGACCGGAAATCGAACCCAGGTCTATCGTTTCAGTAACAGACGCCCTATCCACTCGACCATAAGCTCATTAAGCGTCTTATCACGGGGCACAATAACGCGACCGCGGTAAGAGTTGAACCAAGATTATGTGATCATGGTTGTTAGCGAATAATGCAACCCCAAACCGTGCCAGATATATCAATTCGTAACCTAACAAGCATCATTCTACGTACAGTATATACGATTACGCTGTGTAGACATCATTCAATCCTTTTAAGATAAGAACAGAACATTAGAAATACACATGGGCGTCGGCAAGGGGGGGCCAGGGGAGGGCCATGCCCCCTGGATTTTCACACTCTCTCTTAAACCTACCAAATTTCAAAAATTCTTTTATTTTTAGTAGTTTAAACTGGCTATATTCTTATTGGCCCTCCCCTGAAAAACTTTCTGCCGACGCCCTTGGAAATGCAGAACATTTTGTAAAAATGCATCTTGCTCTAGAGTACAAAATATCAAGACTCCTCAGTCGTCATGATTCGGAAGTTACACTCATTTGACAATTTAATTTGTAGATCTGCAAACCAATGAAGTGCCATCTCTTCGTAGAGCTAGGAGTATTGGATTTGGATCATGTTGCATTTGTCTGCTTTGGTGGAAAAGGATCCTCGCAATACGGATTCTAGGTGGAAGATTTTGCAATTAACTTGCGCCTGTTTGCGATAATTCTACAAGTTGAATATTTCTGGTTGAAATTATCACTTTTTACTTCTCTACAAATGTACATGCAAAGGAAAGCGCCAGAACCAACAAATATCCCTTATAACGGACCTGCGAAATGATCCCAATATTCCAAGAACTGTAATTTTGATTGTTCATTGTTGTGTCTTCTGTTCCTAAAAAGCCATAGCGATTGATGGTTCTACGGCTATTTTGTAAGTCGGGGTGTCCAAACTTTATTAATGAAGTGCCGAATTAACTTTGCGAAGTTACCCTTGGACCAATCAGCTCTTGCCAGAATATCAGGCGAAGACCACTGGCCGATCCAGAGGGGTCCTCTAAGTCGGAATGTTTCTGGGGTCAATTTGATCGCATTTTCTGGATATGTTACTATTAGGTCATTAAAAGGGACAATTTTGCTGCTTGTTTGAAGCCACCAAGCAAAGGTAAACGACTGTAGCTCTCTTTAAGTGTAATATCTTGGTGTGTCATTTTATGAGGGGGGAAGGGGTGTGTACTGTGTAATGGTTTTACGTGTCATTTTGTGCCGATTATGTGAGGGGGTTGGGAAAATTGCCGAAAGATCTCATCTGGAGATTTCAAGGATATCCACGAGACGTAGTAGACAATCATGATTGGAGAACTACTAAGCGGGAGCGTTTGTGCAAGCCCTCCCGTTGCTGACTTTCCGATTAAATTTTCGTAAAACTGCTACAAGTGACATGAATACAAGTATGCATTCATGGTCACTTGCGGGTTCTGTCGTTTATTTAATAAGCAACTTACCAAGGCCGTAAAAGGAACAATCCTTCATTCATTCGTGTATGAGCCAAACACTCTACTATGCTAAACAGCCTTTCTCGATTCTGTTTGCAAGTCTTTAATCAGGCTGATTCACCATAACTGGTAGACTGCAGAGTAAAGTTAGTGCCCTAGCCCCCCGCATAAGTGACACCTCGAAGGACTCCTTTCACGAAAACGTGGCAAGACAAAAAAAGTTTTTTTGCCACAAAATTGGGTCGGAAGCAAAGTCGATACAGGAATAATTCACGAGCAACTTTGGCTTTGCTGGTAAATTTGCTGCTTGTTAGAAACCACGAAGCTCAACAGTCCTACTTCAAAGGTGTCCATCAAAGGACGTAACAGCGTGATTAGGTCTCGAGTTGAACTCAAATCGTGTAATCAAAAACCATGCCAACATATTTATGACTACAGACCTTGTTTGTCCTTTTAACGCCTTGTGGTACAGATGCTGTATGAGAGGTTTCTAGGCTAAGATAATTAAGAACCGAAGTAACGACGCATGTTTAGCAAATAAGCAAAAAAAAGCCTGCATTAGCACCTTGATTCTACCATTTCCTCCTTCCCGTGTGTTCGTGATGCATTGTCTAGTTGCCAGGAGGGGGGCTTGAAATCGTTCCGAGTGGTGAGAATTTTTTCGCTGTTTTTACAGTACGACTTCTGTAACTAGAATGTCAGATCACGTGATGCTTTCCGACAGTGTATGAATTTCAAGAGAACACCAATGATCTGATGACGTCATTGGTGATTCGCGCGATTCTCGTTTTCCACTAAACAACAGAAATAAAATTTGTTGGGACGAACCAAGAAATCTGTAAGCTTTTCTATTTGCGTCGATGGAAATCGTGAGCGGAACGGCTCCGAGTCCACTTTATTCCATGAAGATCTTAAACCGATCACTGCAGTATCCATGACACAAAATTTCGTCATAATTTCCTCAAAAATAGTGAATGAGAGAATTAAGGAGAGTGATGTTTCAAGGATAAGTTCCCAGCAGTAGTCGATTTCCGTGCTGGATCCTTTCATTTGCAGCTTGTTTCCATCTCGCCAGTAGCTGTATCGCGTCTCCGCAACTGATCTTTGATCATGCCCGCTTGTTCGAATGGTTTATCGCTCATGTTTCTCGTCATAATTCTAATGGGTTATGATAGTAAAAAAAACTTTTACCATGGATTAGGTTTTGCAACTTTTAAAAATTGAGAGCAGCGAAAACTCGTATAAATTACTTGTACACTGTATATCGATAGCTGCTTGGGGAACTAACGACCAGCAATTTTTTCATGGTTAAATAAGTTGTAACAAATTCGGGTTGCAACAATGTTTTTAGAGTCTGAAAAAATTTCACAATCGACTACCGTGAATGGAATTTAAATTTAAGTTGATTTTCGCCAAGTTTTGAATAAAAATTGAAGTAATAAAAAGTGCTGTTTTCAAAAAAAAAAAAAAAGTTAAGGTTAACATACTTCTATAAAATTAATGCAAAATAAAATTTGAACTTAGTAGATTTTTGCCCTAAACTAGGGCTACCATACGTCCTCCTTTTGGAGGACATGTCATCCTTTTTGACAAAAAATTATCCGTCCTCCTAAAACGTTCAAAAATGCCTAAATGTCCTCCTTTTTACATTTTAAAGAAAAAGGTCAGCATGAAGACTAAATTTTTTTATATTTTTTGTGAAAAAATAAAAATCAAAGTCACGCTGGCTTGCGAGGTTACTCCATGTCGATGCTATAAGTGAGGTTCTATGATGTAACAACGTTTTTTATTTTGCTTTTCGCTCACACCGGATGCTGATGTTTGTTATGTTGTAATATCATTTTAAAAAGTTTTTTTTGAAGTTGACAGTAATTTCAGTAAAGCTGCAATATTTTTCATTTGCAGGTAGTTGAGATAACGTTGCTAAGTTTGATAAATACTGCATATATCGCTCTATGCCAAAGAGAAAGTCGCAGTTTACGGACGAACTAAAACAAAAGTATCCATTTTTTTAGAAAAGGACGTAATGATTTTGAAGCAGAATGTATTACTTGTGGCTTTGGTACGTTTGTTTCAGTAGCAAATAAAGGCAGACTTAGTTTAGATAATCATGTTGACAGTGAAAAACACAAAAAAGCTGTTAGAGGAGAAAAGTCGTCTGCAAAGGTGACCGATTATTATTCTAAGCCTGGTACCCAAATCGAGGATAATGTTGCAGCTGCTGAAGCCACTATGGCATTTCACACAGTTAAGCATCATCAGAGCTACAAATCTAACGATTGTACTTCTACTTTGATAAGAAAGTTATTTCCTGATTCAAATATTTCGAAAAAGTATTCTTGTGCTCGGACCAAAGTTGAAGCTATCGTTAATAACGTGCTTTCCCCAATGACTGTTCAATATGCGCTTAATGACATACAAGAACATGGAATAATGTACCTGGGAGTAGCAACTGATGGAAGTAAATCAAACTTTTTCCGATTGTGATTCAATACTTTGATTGGATAAATGGCGGTCTACAGTCTAAACTGCTTAAAGTGAGAAGTACTACAAACGAAACATCTTTAACAATTGCAAATGAAGTAAAAGAAACCTTGACGAAGATGGACTTACTTGAAAAGTGTGTTTCATTTACTGGTGACAATTGTAACACTAACTTTGGAGGTTTGGCTCGTAGAAAGGGTAATAACGTTTTTTCTCGTTTGAAAAACGACGTGCCAAATCTAGTTAGCATTGGTTGCCCAGCTCATATTTTGAATAACTGTTTAGATCAAGGTACAAATCAGATGAGTACTGATATTGAAAGTATCATATACAAGACCTATCAGTATTTTTGCATTTATACTGTGCGCACGGAAGAGTTGAAAACTTATTGTGAGTTTGTAGATATGGAGTATCAAAAACTTCTTTCTCACAGTGTAACAAGGTGGCTATCACTTTATCCCAGTTTATCAAGGATGCTTCAAATGTATCCTGCTTTGCAGTCATATTTCATGTCCATTGACAGGCCTCCTGTTGTGTTAAAACGATTTTATGAATCGTCTCTGAGCGAACTTTATTTAAAACATTTGCAATCTTTTGTTGCTGTTTTTAATGAACAAGTTCAGAATATTGAAAGATCAAAAGCATCAGTCATTGAAGTTAGATCTTGCCTTGATGTTGTGAAATCAACGATTAAAGAAAGACAGAAGCAGATGTTCATATCAACCCAAGTTAAATCAAAGCTAGGTAAACTCAGAAAAGAAGGTCAAGATCATGAGTGTGACCTGTTTATCTCAGATGTCTCTAGTGTTGTACCAATCCTGTGTTGAGTATCTAGATAAATGGACAACTTTATTTGAAGAGTTTTAATGCTTTGACTGGATGCTCTTGTTGCAAACAGTCACATGGGAAAAAATTGAACCATGTGTGGAGTATTTGCTTCATAAAAATGTCGATATTAATGAAGCTAAATTGTTTGACCAATATCAAAACCTCTGCAAATTCGTGAAAAATCAGCTTGAAACGAATTCAGAGATGTATCTCAAAATGATGGCACATGAGAGATGGACTCTCTATTTCAAAACTTGCAACACCATTGAATTTTTCAGCGAACTGCTAAAAATCGCACAGTTTTACTTCAGCCTTATTGCTCATAATGCTAATGTGGAACGAATTTTTTCCTTAATGCAGCCACAGTGGTCAAAAGAAAGAGAAAGTTTTTTATTTGAGTCGGTTGCTAGCATATTAACGCTTGTGTACAATTTTAGCCATGTCACATGCAGCCAGTTTTACAATATAGTAAAAGTTGATTCTGCATTATTGAAAAAAGTTAAAGGAACAGCCAAATATTCGTGGGCTGCATCAGACAAGTAAACTAAATAATCATTTTGCAATTTTAGACGAAACTTGATTATTTTTGTGACTATATGTGCCACCTGTGGTAACGAAGAGTGCTTGTTACTTTAATTTTCTGCGTGCTTTAAAAATGTAAAACAGCCAGTACTTGCTTATAATACTTTCAAAAATGTGTCCTCCTTTTTGGTCATGAAAATATGGTAGCCCTACCTAAACTGAAAATTTCAATTAGTTTTATTTAGCTTATTATAGCAGATTGAAATTTTAGTTAATTTTGGCTAAATTGTGCGTAAAAATTAACTATGAACAGTGAACACTTACTCATTAAGTTTATTTTAAAAAATAGAGTTGAAACGCTGTTCTTTTTCGATGAAAAAAAAAAAAAAAAATAGAAGCTTGTTTTCATTCAATTCAAAAGATAACGAAAGGGTTGCGATGTTATTTAAATTATTTTTAATGAATAAGACTCCTCTTCACAATAATTTGCTACTCCCCAAAGAACAAAATTAGGATGCATTGGATTAAAATTTTGTTGATTAACTTGATTTGAAATTCGTCCATTTCGTCTGCCGACGATTACCGTACCGAGAGTGGCAGAATATCAAGCAACGCCATGTCAAATTCTGTTAACACCGACTGAACAAATATCAATCAAAAGAACTATGCACTAAAAACTAGACTGGCGTTACAAGGCAAGAGTTCCACAAGCAACGCTGATGACAAAAACGTTTGGAAGCAAACAAATGTTAGATACCGGTACTAGAAATATAATTACAGCAACTTGCAGATAGAAAAAATTACTGCTTGTGACGTACAAGATACAACGATGCCCCCCAAAAATTGCCTGATTTTTTATAGGCTGAATGATATTCCAAAATGTAAACAAAATTTAGAAAACAAAGAAACCGTTATCAAACTTTAAAAAAATACATGATCAAGAGTAATATTAACCAAAAGACAGAACTCTGTGGGTAAGTTCTGTCTTTTGGTTAATATTACTCTTGACCATGTATTTCATTTAAATCCATTAAGTTGGATAAACGGTTCAACCAAAGCACAAATGACTGTTTAAGTTCACAAGAAGCTATTTTCAGCATACCATCTAGCCCATCCTTGCTACCAAAAAAAAAACTAGACTGAAAAACTTCAACAAGCAAAAGCCTAAAGCTAGTCATGCTGGCAAAAGAAAAAAGATTGCGGAACAAAAAAATGTTTGTATATGTACACAGTACATCTTCATTCTTCACCAAAAAGATATCCATAATTTGCAAAAATGACTTGGCTTTATTGAATAAGCTCTTAATTAATTCAGCATCCTAATTCGTAACGTAGAGAATTATTATACTTGGCCAGATGACTGACAGCAGTACCTATTATCTTCAATTGAAAAACCTATGCTACACAAATGGCCTTTACACGTTAATCTTCAAATTAACATCACTATCATTCCTCAAATGAACGTTGTAAACCATCTAGAAATAACATTGGAAGCAGAATACAAGTTGGTCACCATTTCATCTCAAAAAATTAACTTGTAGCAATCATGACATTAGAATATTTATTTGAATTAGCCACTTGATGCCAAAAACTGCCCCATAAACATCTACTCTTATCGTGTTCCATATGCACCTACCGCATGTACATTAATTTCGAGATCCCATACTAAGTTACCATATAGTTACCGTTTTGCAAAATAAAGCTGCGAAGATTGGCGGAGGAAAACCACGTGAAAGTAGTAATAAATTCTATTCTAAATCCAAAATCTCATACATGTATAATTACATACATTAGAAAGCCAATTTCACAAAAAAGTTTCGTCACAAAATGAGCTATTATTTCATCAAGCAATATAACGAAACGAGCTACTAGATGTTAAGTACAAGCAACCTAATTGGGTATTCCTCACTACGCTGCATCACGACTACTAAGATGAATAAAGTATCAGGAGTAAAAATATGGACATTTCCATCGAAATTCGAAAGCGACCACCTATCCTTTTCAAATCTAACCACAACATTCTAATTGAATTCGTATCAACTATCAATCAGTCAAATCATGACGTCACTAACTTTTGAGTTTTTACGAATAATGCTTTTCATATTTTTAAGTCGATGAATAAATATGAAAACCTCTACCAATTCTAGTTTCAGACATTTTTGCAAATTAGTATGCCATAGCAATTACCATCGCAAGGAACAAACTAAGAACTTCGGTGACTTTCTTACCGAAAAAGACTATTCCAGATCATAACCTAAATATTTCGTTTTTTCTTAGCTCATTGACTCGTGAATTTTATGGGCTTGTTTTCTTTTGCACGTGTTCAGTAAGGCAGGTCCACCACCAGGTGTAAATTGCTTAGCCCCAGCATCTGTCTGCCACTTAAAGGTGGAGAGATCTTGTTAGTGTTTGTTTGCCCTAAGACACTACAAGCAAACTTGCCGCTTGTTCTCCATACTATTCCTTTGATACTGAGCGCCAAGCAGAGAAGCTGAAAGTATTTTTATTTGTTTGGATCGAGTTGTTCAATTTGCAGTTATCTACGCAACAATTTTTAAGTTTAAACTGGTTGTGAATTGTGATTACCATATTTCAAGTAGAGTGAACAATATCTTTTTTTCAGAACGAAGAAGACAAAGAAAAGGAGGAGAAAATGCCACGCCTGTGGCCAAAAGTATTCAAACGTAACCTACCATCGCTCTAAACATCCAGATGTGTCAGCAAAAGAATTTCTTTACGATTCAAAGCTGAAGTCACAGCGCATTGGTCGCTATTCTTCTTATGAAGGATTTCAGTGCAAAATCTGTAATCGCATTGTCAAAGACATAAAAAAGCATGTAGCAGTGGTACACCCGGAAAGCATTGCACTCCAACTCCAACATTTGGCCGTACCAGATTCCACACAAAACTCAATTGAAGGGTTTATTTCTGGATATGAAAGGATTTTGATGACAAGTGGCGTGGGAAAACTGGAAAAAGTTTTAGAAAAAATTGCAACGTCATATGGAAATCAAAACTCTCGTGAAAGCAGTGGAGGACATGTTTTCTCATGAGGGAAATTATGATCGGTTACAGTTTACTGCAAATAAAACAGGAGCAGAAGCAACTAAATATGTTTATTTGGCTACGCTTCAAAATTTTTTGACCTATATGGAGCTTTTCAATTCAACGTTTTAGCCTATACAGATTGCCATCCTCCAAACAGTAGTCAACAATATGCTTCAAAGACAGCGTAAGAAAGAAAAACGGAGTAATCACTTCAAGGAAGTTTCAAGAAAGAAATTAAGTGGATACAAATTTCCGTATGGTGCGATTATTGAGTGCGAAAGTAGGAACCAGGCAGAAATGAAACTTTTGCAGTCATCGGCAAAGTCGGAGAAATCTACAAAACGTCTTGTTGAAACCTTATATGCGGACGTTTTTCTTTGCATTATCTGCAAAATCGGTTGTCGACCAAGTGTTTTGACAGGTTTAACCTACAAAGAGTTTAACCTATGAACGCACCAACAACCAAATGTATAGCTTGCTTATTTCAAAGCAGAAAGAAAAAAAACGTGAAGCTTGTTTGGTTTTGAGTGGCCGAGAGTTTGAAGATCTAAACTTTGCGTCAGAATGCGGGTGGAAGTACCTTGAAGTGGTACCAACAGAAAATGACCCGGTTTTTCCGAATTTGGCGCAATCCGGCACCACTGCAAATCACCGCAGCTCAAGCCAAGAGTTTTGGAGGATTTTCAATCACAGGAGCGGTTTAGTCTTTGGCAAGAAAGTCAATGCTACGGATATCTGAAAATTAATTCATACCCTCATGCGGCATCAGCCATCGCACGTAGTACTGAAATTGTCGTTCCAAGTTCCTCGGGAACGAGGAGAAAAACGGAGCAGTTCCGTTGACGATTTCCACCGAAGCAAACCGAAAAACCTTACGGATTTCTCGATTCTGTCATCGGAAAAGTCCCAACGAATTCTGTTTCCTAGTGTTTCGTGGAAGACGAGAATCACTGATGACGTCATCACAACATCGATGTTCACTTGAAATTCCTACACTGTAGGAAGCATCACGTGATCTGACATTCTGGTTACAAAAGTCGTACTGTAGAAACAGTAAATCCTCACATCTCGGGAAGATTTCGAATTCCTTCTTCTGGCACATATGTTCGACATGCATGTCCTACAAAGGAGGAAATGGGAGGACAGAGGCACTGGTACAGGCCCCACAGCAAGCTCTAAAGTAGAAACCAACATTTCAGCAAGAAATAATTGACACAAAAAATTGCACAGATGAAAGATTAATGGTGAAATTAAAAGACTCATATCCGACCTTATCTCTTAATGATTAAGTTTTGAAGCAAATTTTTCAGTTTAATCTTTGACAAAACTAGCGCAACAGATCAAAGAAAATGAACTAATAAGAATTAGATAAATTCAAAAATCAAAATCAAATCTTTCATTATACTCGCTGTATTACACTGAAGCGTGTAACGAGTTGGCAGGGCCCATCTCCGCGTCACTGCGCCTGTGGACAACACAGCTCCATTCGAAAAAATGTCACAGCAGTGGCGAGCTGTTGGCAACACCGTGTCCGATTTGACCTGCCCGAAATTTGAACCTCAGACCTCCCGCTCCAGAGACGAACGCATTATCGCTCGGCCAACTGGCCCGTAATTCGCTAAATTCCTTATTGTATTTACAATTTTATTCACTTGAACAAGAAACAGCAAACGAACAAGTGGCTTTTCAGTCAAGCTACCACACACGGTGGAGGCTTCACACTGTCCCTTTTGTTGCTGAACGTCAAGCAAAAAAACTCTGAACCAATTTCAATAGTCGCTGTTTTGTCCCGACCGAGAATCGAACCGGAGTCAACCGTTTCACTAGCTGACGCTCTATCCACTCGACCACCGATCGCAGTGATCGAGTACGTGAACAGTAGCAATTAACTAAATCATTACAACATCTATCAATGGAATAACTCATCCAAAGTAGTCATCGGGTTCTCTGCTTCGTTCACAGCAAACTGCCTTACTAAGTAGCGATTGCAGGTAGCAACAAGTACCGTTCAGTTACCAAATATTCAATTGGTTACCTCTTTTTCGGCCGACTTTGCCTTGACCACCAGCTGCGATAAGTTTTCAGTCTTCGAGTCGGTTGCCAGTGGTCAACCACCTTTCAATGTTGAACCTCAAGCAGGGAAGTTGCGAATTAAAATCTTTAACTCGAGCGGGAATCGAGCCCACGACAACCAACTCAGTAGCCCATATCAAGTAATTAGTCCAATCCAAGCATTGTTTTGTCACAGTGAACCCAAAAGATAGTCTGGTCTTCAAATCTGGATCAATTGGATTAACATAATTTCGTATAAAGGTGAGACACATGAAAATTATGCCATGGTGAACCCCAATACTACCTATGCTAAACAAAAATTGAAAAAATCGGGCATTAATCGAAATCTCAAAATTAGCCGTCGGTATCTAAAAAGAACAAAACATATTTTTCGGCCCAACTTAAAATGCAGGAGCATAGCCCCAAACCCAACTCGAAACAAAAACTCAATTCCAGCGCTTCTAGTAACTCAGTCAATTTAGTAGTTCTTCTACGTTTATCAATAACCCGCCGCGAACAGCGGTTTGAAGAAGCAATTTGAGGTTCAAAGTGCCACAGTTTAAGTTGGGACGAAATTAAGAGTTTGGGACTTTCATTTCGCTTTGCTCGTTGCAACATAGGAACGCATGGAGAAACGGCAAATGCCAGTACTGAGCGATGAAATGAAATAATTGAAAAGGGCTGTAGGAACAAATGCAACACATTGAAGGATATTCTTAACTTGACAGCAGACGGTTGCGGAAACAGGAAGCCAAAATCAGGTTTAGCGTTGAAAATATGGGGCTATAAGGAGGTTAGGGTGAATGCTTTTTGACCAAGTAATTTGGCGGCGGGGTCAACAAGGTACGAGCAACAAAGATGGAATAAATCTGAGAGCACCACTATTAAAAATTCGATCAATATACCGAAACATCGTGCAGTGAATCTCTAGCAGGGAAACGCATTGATTAACTACTCTCTTAGACCACCGTCACCGCACGAGGGATAGAATAGGAGCGAAATCAATTGCAAACAGAATCAAGCTTTTATCTTAATTCTCCATCTTCTTGGATGATTCGAACCCAAATGATGAGGGTCTCTGACCTGGATCCGGTCTAGAGGCTCGATTGAAACATCGTGCAACGTTTCGAAGTCGCGATGCAATTCAACAACATAGGATTCATCCTAAATATGACCAAATAATGAAAATCTTTGCAAAAACATTTCGCAAAAAGTACACCTCAGTATAATATAACCGAAAGATTGTTTCACCAGTTGACATGTTCCGTTCCATTTCATCCACGTTCGGGGGGCTCCCATCCAGCCGGTTGTAACATGCGGCCAATGGGGTGCCCCACTCTTTGAATGGTGTGAAAATGGCCACTATTTCCTCCCGGGTTCTTCAGACCAGCTGAACTTCTGTGAAGCAGCTTCGCAGAAACAGACAGACATTTATTGCTCAAAAAAAAAAATGACATTCGCACTGAATAGAATTTTCGTAGAAAAAATACTTTTATCCCCCAATAAAAGCCGGGCAGCTCCAACAAAATTTGAATAATTTATCCAATAATCCCAATTTTGGTCATTTTCGCATTGTGTCTAACAAGGCGAAGACCAAAGTGATGGCTGGAAATGTTAGCATGTCGCTCCAAAGGAATCAAGATTGAAAGTTTAAAAATACGTCACGCGGTATCTGAACTTTCTCAAATCTGTATTTGCTGTATTGCATACCGACAGGTACTTACATCTTTGCTGACGTACACCAGTCTTTGTTTCCTCACTTCAATTTTGGTTAGTTTTTGAATGAAGAGCTTGAGGTTCCCTATCGTCATGGAGAGAGGCAATCGACGTTTTACCGGTTTGAAATCAGGTTTCACAGGCGCTTCTATCATCACCTCTAAGAGGGTTACAGTGATTATAAGCTGCGGGTTTGGATCCTACAGAGGACAACCTTTTCGCAACGCTTGTTTAAGTAGTCGCCGTTCTGGTGGCTCCAACCTACACTTCCGCGCTGGTAGCATTTAGGTAAGAAACCACGTAAACAGTTAAATTTACAGTGATTTGTTCGCAATCAAAAAGGTGTCGCAAAACCAGAGGATATTAGCGTAAATCCTCAAACATTTAATAGTTTTCAAAAAACGTTGGAAATTTATTTCTTCGCATAAATCAGGCGCCACTTCTTCCTATGACCGTTCTAGTAAAAAAAGTTTTTGAAGTTACGTGCTAATATTCAGCTAACGAGCTCAACCGAAGCATTTTAAAATGTTTCCCACATAGCAAAACAATTTTTAAAAGCAAGAAGATGCCAGAAAGAATGGCGACTTACCAATAAGATTTTGCTTGATTGCTGTGGATTTTTTAACAAGTTGATGATCGGCGGGTGCTCCGTATTCTAAACAAACATTTCACTTTTAGCATTCAACATCATTGGTGGATTTTAGAACCCTGGCATCGATGCCACTAGAAGCTCTCGAAGTAGAAGCTCTAATAGAAGTTTTCGTTCCAGCAATAGAACGCTTTCGCATAAGCAACAGTGTTGTACTGTTGTAACTATTAGCACAGTATTTTGATCGGGAGACAGCGAAGAAACTTTTTGGATAATCTTTTCTTCAACGCATATCTTCTAAAACTGAAGTTGTTACTCGAGCAAGCAAAACCAACCTTGAGCAATTTCCATAAACCTTGGATGGTTTTTGAGAAATTCCTCAGACGGTCGATTAAGCTCTGGATTCTGGTGGCCACCGGAGTTCTTCCAATCCAACCCATATTTCTGAAGGTAATCCAACTCGGCGCTTCTACGTTCTTGCTCGGAAACCTGTTAAAAACAAACAACGCGAAATCGAAAAAAAGCATTCAAAACTCCCAACTTAAAAAGCAATACTGCGATGTCAAATCACTAATTTTTTGAAGAATAAATATTTAACGGTGTTTTTAAAGAACAAAATTTCATACCAAATTTCTGAAAAACAAATATTTAACAGTTTTTTGCAATGGTGTAAGTATGCTGATCTTAATGGGCAATAAGAATATCAGAAATTTTGTTTTTTTGGGAATAGAATGAGCCAAGAAACCAATTCAATTTTAATTAGCAATTTCAATTTTCAATTCAAGCTGGACGTTGGACAACTTTTGATTTTAGAGCAAAAAAAGATTAGAACAAACAAAGTAAGCAAAAAATTATCACGTTTTATCGTATCTTACTTGGCTATTATTGTGCATGGTCAACTTTTTTATTTTGGCGATGATGATTCCTTGCATGGTGTGATGTTCTTCCAAGCTCAACACTGGGTTTTTTGTGAAGTTTAAGCGAGTAAGGACAGGAAAATTGTTAATCTCGTTGAAAACATCAAGCTAAAATAACAAAGTATTTACTTCTCAAAATATTCATTCTACTGTGAGCATTGAGCAAGATCGTATCAAAAAAAGATGACTTTTGGCAACAATTGCCCTGAGCTTCCAGCAGAGCATATCGCAGCACACGCACATCAAGCCGTATTTTCACACTTAAAAACAAGCAAAGGCCCAGAAAAAAGGTCTTCAGTACTTTTGGAAACTAATTTAGGTCGAGTATCCAGTCAATATTAGTAAATATAATGCACATTTTTGCTGACTTCGTTGGGCCGGGCCTTCTCCCTCTCACGACTTCATACTGCCTAGGGCCCAACGTGCCTTACTAAAGCACTGGCTATTCGCTTGTGATGTCATTACGCAAGGATTAAAACAGAATAACCTGCTCGCACAATCATTAATTCGAGAATAACGGTGACCGAATATAACGAATATAAGTCTCGCATAAACTTTTTCTTTGCTATGTTTTCAGTAAGTGTAGTGATTCAATATTAGCCGCTACTCTTCACAGTCTCACACGACTTTCTACATCTCGTCTGAAAGATTTCTAGGCAGTTCCAAACTGCCATAAACTTGACATTGAATGTTTTACCACAAACACAGCACTAGCGACCCCAATCCTCCCCCAACAAAAAAAAAGCTTCGAAACTTTTGCCACTTACCGTTTCAAATAAGTTTCCGCTAAATGAAACATGAGTGAGGTTTTGAAATTCATTAGGCATGACGTTTAAGCTTGAAAATCCACAGTGGTTTAGAAATAAAGTGTTCAACCTGAAACAGTCCAAAATTTTGAAAAGGAGCTGATTTTTTGCGCAAAAAATACACAACTTTAAAAGCAAAATTAAAAATTTAGGCCCGGTCACACTGGACTTAAAATCTTGAGCGCACAAGCATACCCTTACTTTTTTTAACCGATGTTTTGAATTTCTGCTTAAAATAAACTAAAAATAAGCTTGTGGGCTCACGGTTTTACACCCAGCGTGGACTGGGCCTTAGTTGTACAAACAGTTTACAACCTGTTTCAATTTTAGAATTGTTAAAAAGGTAAGACTTCATTCTAATTCCATTAAGTAACTCAGCAAAAAACAAATACTTGCAATTACTTGGAAAGTGCGCTTAATTGTCGAATTTCGTCCCATGAGTTAATGGAATTTTCTGATAGATTTAAAACTTCCAAACAGGTGAATATGTTGGAAGGTGGTGATACTATTTCATCAATTTTATTTCCGACAAGATGGAGATGACAAACATGCGGCCATAAAATGCTGCACTTGAGAACCTATAAAAAATCATTGACAATATCGTAAAACAACAGCATGCTTCGGTTAATGATTAATTACAAAGTAATACTTTATTTTACATCCACAGCTTCTCCAAGTTCAAATCAGCAATTCAGCATCTTTCACGAGGTTAAATAAAATTATTTCAGAGGGCCTAAGCCAGGAGTTTCCAAACTTCAAAGTCCCGCCCACAGACCATTTGCGATCCATAAAGAACTTTTATTCAGCCCGCGTCGAAAACAACTGCGGTCCACCATTAAAATTTTCGCCAGCAATCGTAAGCGAGAGATACTGGCACAGCAGAGTTGCAGACCTTACCGCATACTTCCACCCAAAAACAGTTGGAGACTTTTTGATCACCTTTTCTTACCACTAAATCCCTAAGTTTGACCAATATTCTGTTTTTCTCTCCTTATTTCGATTTTCGTGGACTTGATTGACCCGCACGCAAACAGGAAATCAGGATCCAAGACAACTGACCACCAACTAACCCTAACGTAGGCGGTCAAGTTGGGAAAGTTTGGGCAATAGCTGATTTGGTAAGGAAAATTGGATAAAATGTCTTTATGAATTGTGAAACCAGCAGCAATCACATAGCTTCAGCACCCTGAGGTTGAATGCGGTTATCCACAAATACTTAGTACCTTTGAAAATACCCGTACTTTTAAGAATATACCGTTCTAGAGTTTTACCTCCTTCCAAGTTAGCCGGCAATGGTTGAGAACAAGTGTATGGAGTGACGCAAAAGAAGATGTGGAATTTCCAGCGTTATCGAGTTCCAAAAAGTTGTCGCTGAGATTAAGAACTTTCAACTTTGGAAGTTGTCCGGCAATGTTGCAAATTTCACTCCAGGTGGAAAGAAGGTTCTTAGACAAATCAATTTCCACGATATCTGACCATGAAGTACAATATTGAACAATGAGCAAGGATTGAGCAAAGGAGAATTGAGGTTTCGGGCCAAGCTGCTACCTGTCTCCGATGAACATCCCCACACAGCTATGTTGAGAATACTTTAAGACAAAATTTTGAATTAATCGAGAACTGAACTTGAGTCTACCGTTTCAGCACCACATGCACTTGGCCACTGATTGTTTTACAAGGTTTTGGCATGCAATTGAAATGCTCCAGGCTATCAGGCAAAGCATTATGAGATCTGAATATATACTGCTTAACATTAAATAACACCATGCAACTTCAATGCCATGGGAGTAAATTTCTAAGGGAAGCAAACTTTCAATGCAAATTGCCAATACAAACTACCGGTACTACAGCAGGTTAATAGCAATATGCATATATTCGAAAAGCTTTTATTTCCAAGTAGCAGGTCATTGATGAGACCGGCAATTTGGTCGAGCAGTAATGCATTCGTCACTGGAGCTAAGATCCAGTGACGAATGCATTACTGCTCGACCAAATTGGTCAAATTTTGAGTCTCGGGCTGGTCAAATCAAAACAGTGTTGCCAATGGCTCGCTACCACTGCAACAGCATTTCTTCGAAAGAAGCTTTGTTGCCCGCCGGCACAATAACGCCGAGCTGGGCCTTGCAAACTTGTTACAAAGGTCGAACCGATCTGTGGTCGAGTGGATAGAGCGTCTGCTACTGAAATGGTAGACTTGCGTTCAATTTCCGACTGGGTCATACCAAAGACTATAAAAATTGGTATTCATAGCCTCCTCCTTAAGGTTCAGCAATTGGGGACAGTGTGAAGCCTCCATCGCGTGTGGTAGACAGGTGGGCAGGAGGCAGCTTGACTCGAAGACCGAAAGGTCCCTTCGCAGTCTTCTGGCCAAGGCAACTTGGTGAATGAAATGCAATTACAATTAAACGCTTCAGCGTAATACAGCTAGCATAATGAAGATTTGATTACGTCATTGATGGACAACTCAACTAACTTGAAGTATATTTCAGCTTACTTGGAATTAAACTGGATAAGGAGTCTGCAGGCCCAGCATAAGAAATCTGTTGTGCTCTCAAACCAATCTGCTTTAAATTGCTCAGTTGTCTGAAACATATTGAATTGCTAAGTACACCTCAAAGTCTATAATTAATCTGCATTTCAATCATTGCTTCCCCTAGAAAGCAAACTCAAGGAATTGGTATTCTGATAGCTCTTTCTACAGTAGCCACTCTTGTTAAAGTCAATTAGTCAAATAGCATATAAAAAAGTTATTCAAAATCTCAGCAGTTGTGCCATGAAGTTGACAAAAAATCTTTTCACTACGTTTTGAAAATCTAGGCTAGGTGGAGGCAAGATGAGAAAATGATAGAAGACTGTGATTTGTGACGTCCCACCAACGAGATGTTGCACCCAAAACTTCAGCAAATGGTTGACATTAAAAACACATACACTCATCCAGGCAGCTAATTTAATGTTCTAACAAAAAAATTAATTATTTTAACATTGTGCATTCTTTTGCTTACTCAAATTCTTTTTGAACTTTAGTCAGTCCGACAGCTTCAACTTTCTTCAGCTTTCCTGTTGCACCTTTTAAGTACATGGATTGATTTTCATCATCATTTGAGCTGATATATCGATCCTCTATTGCTTCGATCATTGAAGTTCCCAGATTTAAAACAGTTTGTCGGACAAATGAGCCACCAGTTTTGTGTCTAAATAACATCCTCAATTTTATAGTAAAGTACCGATAATGCCATTGATTGCACTCAAAACTTACATGCTGGAACAATACAAGTCATGTATTATGGTTTTTCAGTAGTTGATGGTGGCCAAAAATCAACTCATTTTCGAAGTGTTGCTACTTGCAAGAGGCTGATGAGAGTTTTAAGTTCAAAACAGCACTAACCAACTCAGTGAATTTAAGTCCATAAAATTGTAATTACATCTTTATTTACCAAGTTGCCTTGGCCAGGAGACAGTGAAGGGACCTTTTGGTCTTCCGAGTAAAGCTGGTAAATCTACCATACTTGCCTCACAGTGTCAACAATAAACAAAAAAAATTTGCTAAGCACTAAAGAAAATTGTTAAGTTTATAAAATAGCATTATCTATGCCTGTATACCACTATACCAGCATTTCTATACTTTAATATAAACCTGCAGTCAAAAAATTTTGCAAGAAAAGGGCAAAACATTTAATTGTCAATTTAATATGGTGATAGCAACTATGAAATGGTGTCTGTACTAATATTGGGACAATTTTGAGGTGGTGCAGCATTTGAATATGACTTTCATTAAAGTCGATTTCGTTTCGCTTTCACACAAAGCTTTTCGAACAAAACTCTTCAGTTTCAATCTCTGCCTGGTTTGGAATGTGGTGAGTAGGATCTTTTATAGAGCAGATGCACTAAGGATAAATGCAATCTACAGTAAAGAGAAATGCATTTTAAGGAGATTGTCCAATCAGTGGTAAGGAGAAATGCAATCTATCCAGTGACAGCAAGCTCCAGGGTTTGCCACAGAAACTGCAAAATCAAATTCCAGGACTTACCAGAACTTTTTTAGATCATTTTCCAGGACTGTTAAACGTTTTTTTACAGGACTTAAAATTTAATTTTTATTATTACTCTTTTATGCACCCACTTTTTGTACTTGTTATTGAAGAAAATTTTAATTCCACGCAGTCGGATTTCTAGTACTGACTACTAGCCAGGTTCATAGCCAAAAATCGGCAATGGGAGGGCTGGGCTTGGGGTATGGAGTTGCCAGCTGCTGGAGGCCATTGGGAGTCTGAGCCCCGGGGACAAAGATCCCAGCATAAAAAATTTCATAATTTTTTGCAATAATAACTTAATTTTAGGCCCAGTTTGGTAAAAATTAATGCATTTTAAACTAGGCGCAGAAATTAGCACTGCAAAAACATGATTGAACTGGTCTCATAAATGGGCTAGAGTATGTGGGGGATGGTAATGGTAAAACTTTTGTCCTAGCTTTATTTCAAGCAAGTAAACCATAAAATCCCATTATTTGAAAAAGGCTGAGCTTATTTGCACCAACGCGCAAATATAAAATCGCTATCCTAGCCCTAATCCCAACCCTAAACATAACATATTTAACTGTAACCCTGGAACTGAAAACACTACTGACCTAACTTTTTGTTGAATGCAGCTTTAGATATTTTCTTGTAGATTATTTGATAAAGACAAAATGATTAATACAAGTTGATGCAAATTTTAATAAGAAGCTTCGCTTTATTTCTATATTCTTTCTACATCTTGTAATACTTCCTGTCTCATTTCAAGTGCAAAAAGCTTTTGTAGTATCTACGTATGCTGAGCCAGTCGGGAATAACGAAAAACTGCTGCTATGCTTGGATTGCTCCTATTTACGACTATAGCTATTTCACATGAAACTGAGAGCACCAGCAATGCATTAGCATTATTTTCACTTCATTTAATTATGTAACCAGAGCATCTCAATTGTTGTCAAAGTTTTTACAATGTTTGCTCTATTAGCAGCTGGTTGTCTTGAACTGAGGTTCATATCACCACAACCTATTATTTTTACATAGAAATGAACTTTGTAGCCTCTTTCAGGTGCAACGCATTGGCACGTAACTTCCAAGTGCAACACATTACAATAAGCTCAATTGCAGCTTTACCAGTTGAACTGGCATTGTATCGTATTTACCTAAAAATGTGTTTTCTGACTTTACATAAAATCTAGACCAGATAGGTCGATATGATGTATTAAAATTGAATAGGAAATCAGACATTCTGCATCTTTTGACTCCTGAATCAAGTCTCTAGCACATGTAGTTTTCGAGTTATGGATGTAGAGATTATTTGGTCCAACTCGAAAAATGTATGAGGGTTGAGCTACCCTCAAATAGCAAAATTTTTCAAAAATATTTTATGTGTAGTGTTTTTTTACCAAAAGAAACACCTTAACATCTCAGACCATAAAAATTCAAAAAAAAGTTTTTAAGGACCAGTCTAATATACATACTGAAGCTTAGTGATTATTCGTTCATAATTGTAATAGTTCGCAATTGTTCATGTCATTTACGATGCAAATCACGAAAACCAATGAGCCCAAAGCACTGTATTTCTTGATCACAATGATCCAGTTTAAGGGCTTCGATATTACAGTACTATTTTATCATTTATAGTTTTATGGTGTGCGTTCGTAACCTCGAAATAGCATAAGTGCAAAATTTTGGCATTCCAACAAGAAAGTGCGTATTTGTACACTGGCGAATAAGCAAGAACTCCTTAAATACAATAAGAGAGCAAAGAGCAGAAGAAGAGGTGCTCATTTAATCTCTTCTATTTTTTAAATTATCGCTTGGGTTGGGGTGCCATATTTTCATCTAGACCAAAAAGAGGACAGTTTTGAAAAACGAAGCCCAAACGACCAAACACGCAGAAGGAATATACCGGCCAACCATACTGACTGAAGACTTTTTTATTTTGGAGAACACCATTTTCCAAGGGGAAATTCAAAAACTGAAGACTGTTTTTTTTTGGAGACCACTTGTTTTTACACTGATTTCGCCCTTCGAAAATGGTGATCTCAAAAAAAAAGATCTTCTGTCAGTAAGGTTGTACTAAGGTCGGCGGGAGTTGAACGCAAGTGTGGACGGAAGTATATCGTTTTAGGTCGGTTTGGTCTTTGACTCCTGCTTTTAAGTTCTGAGCATCGAAAAAGAAGACATTTGGCTACTTTTTTGGTGTCCTTGGAGAACAATTCATTTTAAACGGAAAAAGAAGACAAATCCTCTTAAAAGAGAACATACGGTAGCCCTACGTTAGGGTTACACAACGCTAAGATTAATGTTAGGATTGGAGCTTGCGATACAGTTTGGGTTAGATTTAGGGTTGGGTTAAGGCTAGGATAGCGACTTTTCTACGTGTGCGCCAGCATACAAATAAGCTCTGTCTTTTCACAGAATAAACTTTTAAATTTACCCTTTTAAAGGACCTTCACAATGCAAATTATTTCAACAATACCTTTGTACAATTACAAGGTACCAGTTATAACACCCAAAAAAAACTTCACGTTCTGTCCTGGTAAATCATGAGAAAACTTTCCAAACTTTTTCCAGGACTTACAAACAAAATTCAAGGACTTTCCAGGACAGCAAAAAAAAATCCAGGACGTTTCCAGGATGTGGCAACCCTGAAGCTCTGATCTTATCGAAACAGTTGAAGAGTAAATACAAGCAGCTTAGGCCTGCACAAATCTGTTTTTTTCCATGAAATATAAACCGCTTCCAACTGGCTCAAGTGAAACTGAGAACGAGCTGTAGTTATATGTACAAAAAACAAGCTTAAGCAAGAAATTGATTTATCACAAAGATCTTGCTTGACAATGGGTATGGGGGTACACAACTTTTCGACGCGACCATTTTGGCGTGGACCTTTTCGGCGCCAATATTTGGTGCTTTTTACTAACCCTAACCCAAAGCCCTAACCCTAAATAAGTGAACTGTCAAATAGCACCAAATTGGCACCGAAACGATATGTGCAGAAAACGTCCGGCAACGAAATAGGTGGCACCGAAATGGTCGCGCAAAAAAGACGTGATCCCAAGGGTATGGTACCAGTACCCTGAAGATATAGTGCACAAGTACATATCCAAGAAAATTGCACATTTTTCTACAGCCTAATCCTCTAGACCAAAAAAGTGTCCAGTGTACCTGAGAGCTCAGTGGATAGGTTCAGCTTCTCAGCAATTAGAAAATCAAATTAAAAGTGCTGTGCAAAATTGCTATGGAGCAGTATCACCACGTTTGATTTTCTCAAGCCAATGCATGCTACCTGTTGCCAAAAAGAATGTGCTACCTGCCAATCAAAGAAGTATGGTTATTTACAAATATGTGAGCCACTGTGATAGTAGATTCATAGGTTGCACAACGCAAAGGCTTCAGGAACACATTAAGCAGCATGCACCAAAAGCAATAAAGCTAAGAACTACCCTAACTTAGGAGCAGGGAACCCACCAATCCCAACCAACCAGAACTCAGTCAAACAGAAAATGCAAAGCAAAAAGTAAGATTCAATTCGAACCAGAGAGCAATTCAGCCATTAGACCATGACTTTTAGGTGTGAATGTTTAGGTGCAGGACGTTTAAGCTACGGGATTTTATGCACCAGAGGAAAAATTTTTTTCAAAATTTTATTAAAAAAAGTATTTTCTGTAAAAAAAAAATTTTTGTTTTTGTTTTCAAAAACGTATTTTTCTTTCAAATAAAAGCTTTTTTCCAAAAAAAAAAAAAAAGTTTTACTTTGATTAAAATGTTAATATTTTCAAAGCTTTTCATCTGACCCTTGTCAAGAGGAATTGTCAGAATAGAGAACACAGGAAAAGAAGCCGTTATAGGAAAAAGCTGAGCAGTGATTGGCTGGAAAAGGATGACTAGAGAACGTCATTTGTGTACAATCTTTACGTTGAGAACAAATTCTTTTTGTCGGCAGAGGGCAAGGTTAGAAGTTTTGATAAAAGTGACTTCAAAAGCAGATAGATGGAAGGAGAGCGAAAAAAAGTTGTACAAAAACTTGATTTCTTTTGTATTTTTTTTCAACCACATCACTTTTATCAAAACTTCTAACCTCAACCTCTGCTAACAAAAAGAATAGGTTGTACACAAATGATGCTCTTTCATTGATTCTTTTTAAGCCAATCACTGCTTGGCTTTTTCCTATAGTCGCTCCTTTTCCTGCGCTCTCTCCATTCTGACGATTCCTATTGACAAGTGTCAGATGAAAAGCTTCCAAAATATCAACATTTTAATTAAAGTAAAACTTTTTTGTTTGAAAAACGTTTTCTTTTTTTTTTTTGGCAGAAAGCTTTTATTTGAAAGAAAAATAGGTACGTTTTTGAAAAAAAAATTAAAATATTTTTTTCAAAAAAGTTTTTTTTTGAAAAAAATTTTGGAAAAATTTGGCACCTTATCAGCAGTTCCAAAACCTCCCACACCTAAAAGTTGTAGACCATTCAGCCATTGGCCAACATTTTTTGGAATCCAATCAGTGCGCACACAGCTATTCTGATTTGTGGTTTAAAATCCAAACCACAGCTTGTTCTTAGTTTCACTTGAGCCTGTTGGAAGTCGTTTATATTTCATGGAAAAAAACAGATTTGTGCAGGCAAAAGCAGTTCATATTTACTCTTCAACTGTTCCGATAAGATCAGAGCCTGCCGTTACTGGATAGACTGCATTTCTCCTTACCATTAATTGGGTAATCTCCTTAAAATGAATTTTTCCTTACTGTAGATTGCATTTCTCCTTAGTGCATCTGGTCTATAAAAGATCCTGCTCACCACATACCAAACCAGACAGAGGCCTTAACCTGAAGAGTTCTGTCTGAAAAGCTTAGTGTGAAAGCAAAATGAAATCGAGTTTATTGAAAGTCATATTAAAATTTTGTACTAATATTGGTACTAAGCCAGCTTTTCATACTGTTTTGAGATGTTGAGATTGGAAAAGTTGCAAATACAGACGAAACCGGTTAATCACATACCTAGTTTGCCAGACATTTTTATGCGATTATCCCATATATGCGTTTAAGCGATATGCTCTAGAAAAAGTATTTATCGTAAACGAATGTTGTACTAGGGATTGTGCATCAGTCAACTGAAGCATGAAGAGCGTTATACTTGTCTAAAATAACACTACAGCAATTCATTACAAAACACTGTGTATCGCCAGCAGTTGCATAAATAGCGTGACTTCAAGTTACTGTAATGCACTTACGCTACAAACAACCACGATAAAATATTGTATTGATCTCAACAAAAGTCTTTATTGCGTCACAACTACTTTGATCACAGCACGACGACTTTTTTTTCTTTGTTTAAGCGACGGCTTTTTTTCTTGTTCTTTTTGATAATTACTGTAGTTTTCGATGTCTTAGTGATCTTAAATGATGTCATAAAAGAAACCGTTCTAGTAGAACATTCAGTTAACTTAAAATCATGACGTAGTGCAGCTCACTAAGATTAATGCGCTCCCATGTTGCACCAAATGATGAATAGCATGAACCGGTCTGGCATTGCTTTTGGTGCTCATGTGAGACTATCCAGATCACAGCTGGTTGCCATTGAATTTATGTGTACTGAAGTGCAACTGGTGACAAAATTTGTATCAAAAAGTGTGAATCAGTGTGAGAACTTTTCTCTAAGGAATGTGAACTCCTGATCTCTTGGCACACGATTTACTTTGTGATCGATGATTTCCTGAAGAAAATTGCGTTTAACCAAACGAAGGTAGCAATTTCGGCAATAAAGCTTATGCAATAATCCAATTTATTCCTTTAAGCGGTATGCAATTAACCGGTGTTTTTACTTAATGATAGATAGGATTTGGCTCGGGATTTCAGATATATATGCAATAAAATGATATATGCATTTAAGCGATAAGCAATTAACCGATTTCGTCTGTATTTAAGATAAACCATTTTTACCTGCACGTGAAATAAGTCACCCCATCTTTTGAGCCATCATGCTTTCCTCTAGTCTCATCATCCCATTCAATTCCAACCCACTCACCTGGAAGGAAAATCAAGTCATTCAATTAGTTGCCACTTGAAATTTATTGCAATAGTACAACAAGGCTGGAAATGTAGTGTTTAGTCATTGACCAAAATGTTTGGTGAATAACAGAAAAATGGTAAACGATCCAGATAAAAGAAAAAACAACAAAAAGTTCAGAAATCTATTACCAAGCTAACAATATAATAATCACTTCTGGCATAATTTTGAAAAAATTAATCCATTATTATAACGAAGCTTAAGTTTAACCTCTTGAATGGAGATTAAAGAGCTATGGCGATTTATATTCTGTAATTTAAGCAAGTTAGCAAGAAGTCATTTTGATTAGGAAGTAGTCATTAAAAAGCAAACATTAAATCCACACCAACCAGTTGTGGGTGGAACATTTCCAATAAACCGCACTGTTCCAATTTCTTCATTTTTTTCTATTCTATTTCCCACTGATATTTTTCTCATTTTGGATACACAAAGAAAATTATCTTTAATTTTTAGAAGTAGTTTATAATAAGTTTAACATAACAATCAATACTGCAAAACAGTAACAAAAGTTATCACAGTGATAATTTGCCAAATGTGTAGCATCATTAAAGTTTTAAATGACCCAAAGCTTGTGCAATAGGGTGGAGTGAAAAAACATTTTTGTTTCAAATCAAAAACCCCCAAGCACCAACAGCTGGCAATTGACCTGAAAATACCTTCCAAACCAATTTTGGGCCGTTGCCATCATCACCCTACTAGCACATCGAGGTCAAAGGTCAAACAGGGTCAATATTTTATAAAATGGACATAACTTTTGAAGTACTGGCACTAGAAGGATGGTTTTTGGCTAAAAATGACCGAAATACCCATGTTTCTATCTGTCTCGAAAGAACTTTTTGCTCTATAATGAATGCAAAACCTTGGAATTGCCATAATATCACAAATTTCCATTTTTTAATCCATGAAACGCAAATATTTTCAATTACATTTGCCAAATGATACTCATGAGGTATAAAAATTGGTAAAATTGTGCTCTTTCTTACATACAACCCATTTACAGCTCTACACAGTTATACATTAAATACACACGGTAGATCACCTTAGGATGCCATGTTGCCCTTTTGGAATGACAAGGCGGCATCAGGCCTACAATTAGACCACAGAACTTTCAGTTGGGACTGTGTTTGGGAGTCTTATGACAGACTGCTGAGTCGCCAACACAACAGATATTGACTAGATCTCGACCAATATGACTTTTTCAGGCCGATATCGATATTTTGAAAATTTTTAGGCCGATATCGATAAATTAACTTACTAACTACGAAGTTTTGTCACTTTATTTAAATTAACTTGACACTAAAAGCTTCACCGATTCCCCTCCAAAGTAAGACTATAGCAAACATAAGTCACACTCAGTGTTCCCTATAAGCGCAAAAAAGTGCGAAATTTTTTCCGGCATTTTTTTTCCTGCCAAAAACCGGCGTTTTTGTTTCCCGCCAAAAACCATAGACAGCCGTGGTTCACGACGCCTCGCTCTGGTATGTCGCAGAAATCGCGAAGAAAAGTTGCATAACTTAGATGAAGGACCTTTTTTTTTTTGGAGATCAACATAAAATCGGAGAAAAAGATGCCTCCATCGGCGTGATGACCTTTTTTTTTTTTTTTTTGAGATCACATTGAAACCGGACAAAAATGATGAGAGAATTTTCGGCATTTTCACATTGAGTTTAGAACGTTCGCACTATTTCCGGCAATTTCGCAGAAGGTGAAAACTTAGAGGGAACACTGGTCACACTCCAGTATTATTCAATAAAAAAACAAACCAAAAACACAACAATTTGGCAATCAATAGTCAAGAGCGGTCATGCTTGCTCTCAAAAATAAACAGTTTAAGGTAATTGTGCTAAGTCGATATTTTATCGGTGGTAAATAGCCGATACGATATATCGGCTTGGCCCTGATATCGGCCAATATATATCGGCTGATCGATATATCGGTCGAGCTCTAATATTGACCTCTCATGACATCTGGAGAGGCTGAGTTAAAACGCACTACTGTTAACTATTTTATTTCTTTTAGGTGCGAATAGTTTGAAATTACATGTATCACAATAATATTTACTGCACAATAAAAAAGTTGTTGTTATGTTGACAGAAAATCATCTGTTACAAGAATTTGTAGCTTTAAGGGGTTTTATGAGTTTACAAGCAAAGACAGTTTTTCGAAAAATTCCTTGCCTACAAAGAGATGTTTTGGAACGGTTGCTACATGAAAGTCACTTGCAAACAAGAGCAGCACATGAGGTAGAGGCACAAGAACTGATTGATGTTTGGGTATTTTGCAATGTATATCCAAATGGTATTAATTCGGTAACTGTAGGTTGGAAAGATTGGCAAAGTCTTTTACAAAATTGCACAGATACCCTAAAAGCAGAAGAAAAGACGACAACTACAAACAACTAGTAGCAAATTTTTTAGCTGACACTGGCAATTTGTTTGACATCTTTTGCAGAGATGATTTACAGCGAAGAAAGTTAGAAGAGTTTTACAAACTTCGCATGACCACGTCACACTTCGATTCTACAACAATCAAAAAGGTCTTTGGCTTGGTAGATGTTCGAATGTTGTAGAAAAACTGCTGCCATCTGATGAAAGATTTGCCAGAATGACAGATTATCAAATGCGACATGCTGCAAGCACTTCTGCACAAAATGAAGGAAATATAAATAAAGAACCAATGGATCAAAAAGCTACTGAACATGCTTCAAGTTCAAATGATTTTGTACCAGCCAAGCGACAAAAAGTTACCGCTAGTACTAAAGCACAAAGTTGTGCACCCCTTAAGCAGCTTGCCAGAATTAGTAAAAGATTCGGTTTATCAGATAGAGCAGCTGCTGCTGCTGCAGCCTCTACCACATTGAAAGATTTCGGAATTATTTCTTCTGATGATTCTTCAGTTGTTGTAGACAGAAGCAAGCTGAGAAGAGAACGTCAAAAATATCGTGCTGAAATACCTGAAGAAAAAGCTCTTTTTGATCTTGTTGATGCCCTTTATTTAGATGGAAGAACTGATAAAAATCTGCCATCAGTAGAAGTGAATGGGAAGCATTACAAGCAAATAATCAAAGAGCACCATCATGTCATTGTTGGAGAGCCTGGAGAATTTTACATTCCCAAATTACAACAGAAAACGCACAGCAATTAACAATTGCCAAGGCTGTTCTGCTTCTTACTGAAAACACGACATTGGCTGATAAACTTATCATAATTGGAAGCGATGGTACTCCTTCAATGACTGGTATTAAGTCTGGTTTGACTGCATCTCTGGAAAAGCTTCTTTGTAGGCCTCTTCAATGGGCTATTTGCTTGCTGCATTTGAACCAAATACCACTACTTCATGTGTTCCAGATGTTAGATGGTACAACAACTGGCCCTCAGTCATTTGCAGGCCCAGTTGGAAAAGCTATTGCGAGAAAGGTGTCAACTTGGCAAGTTACTTCTTTTAAAAAAATAAAAATGATGATTTTCCAACAATTTCAAATTTTATACAAGAAACACTGAGCACCGACCAGTATCACGCATATAAAATTTGCCAAGCAGTTATTTCAGGAGAGTTGTCTGAAGATCTCGAATTACTTGAAGTGGGCTAACTTAGTCATGCATGATGGATCACTTTAGGTTGTCGAGTTTTGAGATTTTATGTTTCACAGCAAAAACCTTCAAATTCCTTGCAAACCTTGGCAGAGTTTCTAGTCAAAGTTTATTTTCCATGCTGGTTCACTATCAAAATAAGGTGCGAACTCACAGATGGAGCAAGAAACTTTTTTTTATGTCATGGAGAGAATTACGGAAATCTCTAGCTCAAGTATACAAGCGATAATGAAAAATATGTATTTTATTGTTCTGCTGGTGTCAAGGCTAATTTCAAACATAAAAAACTTAAAAACAGCCAACGTTTCAACAGTAAACTAACCGCTTTCATCAGGGCTAAAAGATCTAAAATGAGTTAAAATGCAAATAGAAGCAAAGCAATCAACAAATGACGTAATCACATGTCACATGAGTAAGCAATAACATTGTGTCAAAAAGCAGGTAAATGAATGAATTAGGACCAAACCGGTATCTGAAATACTATGATAACAATTTGTTTCGTCATGATTACGTCATTTGTGACACGTGATTACGTCATTTGTTGATTGCTTTGCTTCTATTTGCATTTTAACTCATTTTAGATCTTTTAGCCCTGATGAAAGCAGTTAGTTTACTGTTGAAACGTTGGCTGTTTTTAAGTTTTTTATGTTTGAAATTAGCCTTGACACCAGCAGAACAATAAAATACATATCTACATCTTACCTGGTGACAAAGAATATGTTCAGATAATGAAAGATGTTATGCAACAAAATGGATTTTTTCCTCATTCAGAAAATATTCTCGTGGTAATGCTATCAGATGATGACGAAAACCTCCGAAGAATTGCTGTGAACAAAATCTTAAAAGTCAGAGAATCAATTCAAGGGAAACCTTTAAGTGAAACAGAAATTTTAGCCCAAGATCACAAATCATCATCTTCATCATCATCATCATCACAAGAAGTAAAAAAATTTCAGATACCACAAACTGATTTTGCTGCAAAGAGTTACAATACCATGATAGATTTGAATGAAGGTGAAATCAGTGAACCACCATGATTAAGATCTCTTCAACATGGCAATATTGAAGCCTTTAGAGAACATCAGCTGCTGTTAAACCACCCATGCCACAACCAAGCAGGGGAGAAACATGTAAAATTAGTTACCGAAGTATCTCTTCTTTTTTCCAGTTTCAAAAAACGAGACGAAAGTATTACACAAAAATCTGATCCAGGCAGTTAATGAAGCACTTTGATACCAAGCAACAGTACCACTAATTCATTTACTTTGCATTTTACACTGCATTCAATGCTTTGTTGCTAACCAATCGATGCCAAGCTACGAATTTATGTTTTCTACACTAATGCTTTGCCTTACGTCCATCCAGGTTGACAACAGTTTTGTTTAAAAATAAATGACTTGTGAGTTTTGTCAAATTTTTCCCAACTTATGATTATAAAGTAGCACCTAAACTGACTGTTTGCATTGAAACATTGTGCAAGTAAAAGTACTGCTAGTTGTTTTTTTTAATGTTTGTAATGAAATACTTTAACCGATACAGTACTTAAATTGTTATGCTCACATTACCATTGATTAGTTGGTTTATTGTACTGGGATATGTCAATAAAAGTGGTATGTGTGTAAATATTTGTGTTTTTATAAATGAAAAATGATTGGCAATTTAAGGGTTTTGTATTCAATTTAGAACAAAAAGTTCTCTTTGAAATAGCTAGAAACATGGGTATTCCGATCATTTTAAGCCAAAAACCATCTTTCTATTGCCAGTGGTTCAAAAGTTATGTCCATTTTATGAAATATTGACCCGATTTGACCTTTGACCTCAATGTGCTAGTTGGGTGACGATAGCAACAGCCCAAAATTAGTTCGGAAGGCGTTTTCAGGTCAATTGCCAGCTGTTGGTGCGTGGGGGTTTTCAATTTGAATCTTAAGTGTTTTTTCACTCCACCCTACTGTGCAACTACCATAGAAACAAAAAATGAGATAACACAATTAAAAGCTACCTTCCTAAGTTAATACAAAATGTCCATCGTGACATAATGCTAGCATGTTGTTTTGACTTGGCAAAACTATAAAATATACAATGTCACAAGTTAGTGTACGCTGCAATAAGCAATTGAAAATAAACACTCAAGTAGACAGGCTTTATAAAACTCATTTGGCTTAGCAGCTACATCAAAACAGCAGATACAAATCACTAGCATAATAGCATTTCTAGGGATATATAAATACATCAACACAGCGATATCACAGTGGAGATTCAAAGCTTAACTTATGAACATTCAAAGCTTAGCCTATGAACAGTGCACATATCCTACTTCATCACAGCAACACAAATTGAATGAGCTAACTAGATTGGCATATACCGCACACATTGTTACTGCAGTTGAAAGAAAAACTTGCTCTCCACTTAAAAATTACATTGATTAGGTTTCTAGCTTCACATAGACTTTGGTTTATGTTGATATGGATGCAGAGTCCCATCATCATTGAAATAATCATGAAATTTATAGTGATTTATACACCATTTAATTACCCAAATATTGATTATGAAAAACAATATACTTGCTAACCACAGATAAAAAAATACATTTGAACCTTGAAATTCTAACAAATAAGCAACACCAAGCCACACAGCTTGACCAAAAAACCAAGATGATATTGGAACAAAAATTTTTCTTAATGATAAATGAGCAAAACCAGGAACTAAAAGGGGCAGCAAGGAGAGATACCAGATAAAGTACTGGGATGTACAAACTTTGTTAAAAGTAACAAAAGCATAAGTCAAAAGAAAGAGGCAAAAAGGAGGATCATTAAATTTAGTGAAAGATATAGCAAGAAGTATTACCAACTGACTAATGAAGCCAAAGAAGTTCAACAACCCATTAGGATTTAAATACATCATATAAAAATACACAGAAAAATTATGCCGTATGTCACGTCTTGATATGTGATACAAAAACGAGTGAACAATGTATTCATTTCCGTACATTAAGTAAAACACATTCAGTACAATAATAAATGTTATGACACTACTTAGAACAAATTTTAGCCTAAGCTTTTCACTCTGAAAAAGGAAAACAGGAAGAATCAAATGATACCAAACAGCTTTCTTGTTCAGTTTGGCCATGTCTAATTTAAAGAATAAACAAAACAAACATAAAAAATAAACAATAGGGTAGATTTTCATGTGAGCAGCAAAAGCAAACAAGAGACCTGCAACTATAGCATTTCTTTGCAAAATTGCATAGATAATCGCAACCACTAAAGCAGAAAGAATTGATTCTGCATTTCCGCGACAGGAAATGGTTATTGTAATAGGATTAAAGAGCCAAACTGCAATGGCTGCATTAACAATACCTTTCTTGCTGTTTAGGATTTTCAAAATTTTTTCAATGATTATTGCAGTGCAAAAATCACAGCCAATAAATAGAACTTTTCCCCAGAATTTTTGAATAAAAACATTGGGCACAAGAAGCCATGCTAAAATTGGACTATAACGATAAGTTGCTCTTCTATATGGTGAATCAAGTTCATAGACAAATTTAGCAGCATCAGAAAATACAAAATAATCAACGTCTGTGAACTTCACATTCATATATGCATCTTGCCACTCTCCATAAAGCAACAATACAAACCGAATAAAGACTGATGAAAGATAGATCATGCTTTGATCAAAGAATGTTGAAAAAGCCATCATTGCATTGCAAACTAATCCTCTTCAGCTCAGTGCTTGTTTATTTTCGGTCCCAACATTCAAAATTAAACTAGCAAACAAACTACAGCAATACACTGCTATATACTGTGTGCTTTCAACTCAAGCAATCTGTAATAGTCAAAAGAGTTCAGAATGTTGGACTTGTTGTTACCAGACACCACACATGTGACTGACTCTATCCTACTCTCCACAGTCCAGCCTCATTGGAAAGTTTGCATGATATGCCAGAGAAATCAAAGCATCATGAAATCTTAAGCCAAATTGGCACAAAAAATGCAATTAGCTTTGGCATGATGCAAAAGCCCCTCATCAATGTTAACATTGCTCTTGCAGTAACCTACCTTTAAACTTCTGTTAGGTATCATTTAGCACTTTTGCAGATCCCATCAAAAAGCTTGAGAAACTGAAAGCAGTTTCTGGTTTTTGAAAAAATTGGGGCAGTTTTGAATTATTTTTATGGCTAATTTCTTAATCATCAGTCAGTTTGATTTGCTACGGTACAGCAACAAAATTTTTGATGATAGGCTTAGAAACACTGGACATATGCTACTGAGTACACTAAGTAGGTAAATGTTAAACATATCTGACATGTAAACTTTTTTTATGAGGCTTTGCAACTTCGTGTTCATGAAAAAAATCAATCAATACCATTTCGTCATAAAATCAACACCATTTCATTTCAAAACTGTTTAGAATATGTTCTGTAGACCTTTCATACAACTGATTTTTTTATTTATCTACTGGTAGGCTATTTATCATTTTATGTATGAATTTTTATTTTGCTGAACCAATATTCAGATATTCATCAGATTCAGAAAACTTTAACCCACTATGATACAGAGTTGGGTGATAGCTACCGGTAGGTGCTATTTAGTTTCTTCTGCCTTGTATACTTTATCTTACAATATGCTATGTTTCACTTTTTTTTGCTTTTACATGTTACTGTAATCTGTGTTATTGTATTCTTACATTACCTATACTCGAAAGCTTTGAATCTGAATTTACCTATTGGTACTGTTTACAATAATGGATGATAGGCTACTTGCAACCATTTTAAATTAATTATGGTAATCTGATGGCTTTACTCTTTTTGTGGAATACTTGTTTGCTCTGCCTGGCTGTTCCATCTTACACTTGACGACTGTGCACTTGTGTCTTTAATTCATTTTGCTCGGCTAATCTGATGGACATTTTGTGGTTTGTATGTGTTTCGCTCTGGTGCTTTTGCACTGATCGGCTTCTAATTATTATTATTTTTATAAAAGATATCACGGTTATTATGAATACTTTTATAAGGTCATACAATTTGTGATATAAACTTCTTTGATGTAATCACCAATATTCACGACAAAATTGCGTTGAAAATTTTCATTAACATGTAAAAAGGTTACCAGAGGAAAGTTAGCAAGTTGCGCCGGAAAAATCCGGCGCACATCATCTCAAAAATATGGCGCAAAAAACGTAAATGAATTTGGTACGCACTGCGCAGCAAAAGTTCTTCAAGAACGTAAATTATAGCGTTGTTATAGCAATGAAAAACTTCTCGATATTCGCAGAAGAAAGGAGTGAAGACTCTATTTTTTCAGAGGCAAGTAACAGAGCAAAAAAACAGCTAGAATTATAGAAGAAAATTTTTTTGTCTAATTTGGCGAGTTTCTTGCACTTAAATTGACGTGGCGCAAAAATCCTAGGCAGAGTATTTAAACTTTCCAACAGAGGTAAAGTGGAGGACACTACGTTCGAGGCCAAGGCCAAGAACTCAAAAAAAAATCCGAGGCCAAGGCCAAAACCAAGGACCGACTTTTCGAGTACAGACCCTCTCGAGGCCAAGGACAGGAATGGCCGAGGCTAACGCCAGGGACCAAGGACACAATTTTTCTAAATTAAGGTCGGTAAATTTTCCATGATTTTTAAGCTCGAAATTAAGTGCTAAAGATGTTACATTTTGTTAAGTTTCTGATAAAAATTCAAAAATAATATTTTTAAAAAAATTAATAACGAATGCCATTTTGAAGTTTTACACGTTAGTAGCTGATGTTGATTTCGCACCGTAGCGGTGTCGCAGTAATTAAACAAGGCCATAACCCGTGAATAAAAATATAGCTAGAACTTAAATTGTAGGAGGGATGCGTTCCCCCATCGGTAGTTATCGTCCCCAGTGGCGGATCCAGAAAATTTTGGTGGGGGGGATGATAAAAATTTTAAGCACAAAACCTCAAAAATTCGGATGTGTTGTAACCAGGCGCGTAGCCAGAAATTCGCAATGGAGCGGCTGTTTTAGGGGTCTGGGGGCTTGGCCCCCAGCGCTCAAAAATTTTGCATTTTTTTGCAAAAATAATTTAATTTTATAGCTAGTTTGATAAAATAAAGCTTTTAAAATGCGGCATAGAAATTGGCAGAGCAAACATGATTCAAGTGGTTGCATAAATGGCCTATGTGAGAGGTGGTTAATGGTAAAATTTGAGTTCTCTTATTTGGATGCTGGTAAATCATAAGCATAAAATCTTCTAGTTCAATAAAACTCACACGGATTAATTTGTTTCACCTATACCGGTATTTTATAGAGAAAAATAATTGGAGAGGGGCTAATGGAAAGAGAATTGAGACAAGTGATTGGTAATTAACCAATACTGAATAGCCTCTCCACCCCATTACTGAATAGCCTCTCCACGTTTAGGCCTATAATATATTTGTTGATGAAACCCGTGTTCAAGTTTTTCACACTAGCAATCAAATTTTATTGCTTATTTTTGGTCCTTTTTTAAAGTTTTTTTTTTGATTCGTGAGTTTTATTTTTGATAAATTAGTCCCCCTTATGTTTCAAAAAATGCTTTAAATCACTTTTTGGTCTATTTCAGTGCGAAAAACAGTCTCAGATGTGCTAAAAACGTGCTATTTTTTATTTTGCATTTTGGTTGACAGGCCAACGGAGGGGCTATAGCAGTGGTGCCGAAACAAGAGGGGGTTGGGGAGGATATATCCCTTAATATAATGACTGTATACCCCCCAACAATTTGAGTATGGTCTTCATTTGCATCCCCACCTATAATTTGACTCTGGTGTGCATCTGAGCGCAGGTCAGTACTTAAAAAAGTGTTCCATTTCTGGTGAAGACCTTTTTTTTTGGTCTTCACCTGAATTCGGGGAAAAAAAGTGTTCCATTTCTGGTGAACTCTTCACTTAATTTGCATAATTTGCTCACCTGAAAAAGTCTTGGTCGAGGTTCATCCCCCCAATGTTGAAAATAGGGCAAAATTGGGGTAAAATTACAAATTTTCCCCCCAATGCTCAACAAAGATTTGCACCACTGGGCTATAGCCCCCCTCCTGGCTACACTACTGCTGAGGATTAATGTTCTTGACCTCGCCTAATGCTCACTGTTTATAAGCCTAATATGTCACTTACGAAATAATGATTTGCATTGTGTAGGCTTTATCGCTGAAAAGTGAAAGTTGTAAATTTTGCTAATTCGGCGCTTCCAAATCAATCGCACCTGTAAAATACTAATTTCTGTTTTGTAAAAACTCGCTGTAAAAATTACATTTTTCTGTCCCTCCACTCACAGGGCTTTAGAAATTATATCACAGTCACACAGCCTATCGAAAATTCTCTGATTGTTTTTTTCAAATAAGTTTAATATTCATATGCTTGTTATGTTTACACTGATGGGGGATGTATCCCCCCATCCGCCCCCATAACTCCGCCACTGGTTGTGCTCCTATGCCTTAATCGCTGAAAAGTGCAAGTTGTGAGTTTTGCTGATTTGGCGCCTTCAAATCAATCGGACTTGTAAAAGACTAGTTTCTGTTTTGTAAAAACTTCGCTGCACAAATACTATTTTCTTTCACTCCCCTCCTCTTGGCTTTTCAAATTATATCACAGTTACACGAGCTAACGACTATTCACTGATTGCTTTTTTTAAATAAGTTAAGTATTATTCATATGTACGTTATGTTTAGGCTGGTGGGGGGGATGCATCCCCCCCATCCCCCCCCTAAATCCGCCACTGATCGTCCCCCAATTGAGATGAGGCCTCCCCTATAAAAAAATTCAGCGCCTTCCCCCCATACACGGTAAGCGGAAAATACCTTTTTCAAAATTTGTTTGGTCTTCATTCGAATGTGGCGGTCAAATATCGCACCAAAAAAAAACAACAAAAACATGTATCACACAATACAGTAAAACAAATATTGCACAATTAAACCACAAACAAAATAATCGTCAAATCAAAGACTCCCAAACATTTTTGTTTTGGTCTTCATTTCAATTAGGCGGATAACAATTGCACATACTGGAGTGAAGACCTTGCTTTTTTCGGTCTTCATTCTAATTTGGCTGTGAAAAAATCGCAACAAAAAACGATTGTTTTTCTTTTTCTTTTGATTTCGAGGCAAAATTCACACCAAGTTGCTACCGCGTTGCAAATACGTCTGGTCAGGCTGCTTAAACGTCCCCCCATGCAGTGATGGAATCGAGTACTCAACTTCCGAGTACGAGTACCGCAAAAAACTCGAGTACGAGTACTGATATTGAAAAATGTACTCTAGTACGAGTACCGTAAAAAAGTTCGAGTACAAGTACTTTTACGATTAGCAAAATAAGTTTTTGAGTAGTTACAGCTCAAAATTTGTCGCAAAAACATAAACGAATACGTTTTTTTTCTGTGAGTGGGATGTTAAGAAGGCACACAACTGCAAACGACAATTTTCTGACAAGTTACACACAAAATTACTGTTATATTTTAAACAAATTAGGTACCTTGACTTGCAGAAGCTGCAAATTGCTTCTTGTTGCAAGAAGTTGTGTTGCAGCTGCAGAAAAATGTTTAACTCTAAAACTAAGCAAAGAATTAACCTGAAATTTTTGATAAAATTAAAGCTTTGATGGAAGTTTACGGCAAAGAATGCATGTCAAGAATTCGCGTTTTTGAATGGCACAAAAGATTTCGTGAAGGCCGGACTGATGTTGAAGATGACGAACGTTCACGACGCCCAACTATATCAAAAACCACTAACAATATCCGAGAAATTGAAAAAATTGTCCGTGAAGATCGTCGGCTTAGTATTCGACTGATAGCAGAGAGGATGTCCATTGACAAAGAAACAGTGAGGCAAGTACTGCATGAGAATGTGCGTATAACAAAGGTCTGTGCACAAGTTGTTTCAAAGCTTTTAACTAGCGATCAAAAGGAAAAACGCCAAAAGATTTGCGCTGACATTTTAAAACAAATTGAAGAAAACCCTAAATTTTTAGACAATGTGATTACTGTACCTGCGATGAGAGATGACTTTTCCAGTACGACCCAGAGACAAAGAGGCAGTCCATGCTTTGGAAAACTGCAAACTCACCACGAATCGTCCTCGATGCACGCAACGCAACATATGTGGACGTGTTTCTAGAGCTCCGTATTTTCAAGCAACTTACTATGAATCTAGAGAAAGTTTCAGCTCAAATTTAATATGAACAGAAGCAAAAAAGCGCCGTGAACATTAATAGATGAGCGATCAACGCGAAAGCTAGAAGCAAACCTAGAAAATCTTGTAAAACAAACAGCCTATTCAGCTTCTCAGCTTAGCCAAAACTGCGTCGCCATTTTTTCTTTGACCAGCATAGTTACATCATAGTCACGTTATCATGTCCAAACGAAAATCTACGGATGCTAAGATTACTGGTACTGACTTAGACAACATTCAGAATTTAATTAATAAAGCTGTTACCAAATCACTCGCTAAACATTCTCAGAAGATGCTGGAACTAAAAGACGAACTAGCTGAAATGAAAAAAGATCAAAAAGATATGCGAATCCAAATAAATGCTCTAAAAGCTGAAAACAATAAGCTGAGAGAATCTAATCAAAAGGTGGACGAAAGTGAAGTTCGAGATCAAGTGAAATCATTAATAGATGAAGAAAGATCTTCAACCAAACAGGAGAAAGTGAAGCTAAGGCAAGAAGTTGATCAACTAACGACAAGAACGGACATGCTTTCTGGAAGTGTGGCCTTCATCGCGGACCAATATGACCTTGACACTGCTAAATTTTCCATTGCCTCTAAACTAGCCAAGGAAACCTCTGATAAACTGTTAAAAGTAAGAAGTGAAATTGACGACTTAAAAATGCAACAAAAATCAACTGCAATGCATCTGGACAAACTAGAGCAATATGGCAGACGAGAAAATGTTGAAATCCACGGTGTACCGACAATGAGGAACGAAAATACGAATCAAATCGTTAAAACCGTGGCAAAAGCTCTGAATGTGCAATTGGACGAGAGGCACATTTCAACTTCTCACCGACTATCGAAACCTCAAAACCAAAAAGAAACCCGTCAGTACCCGCCGATTATTGTGCGTTTTTCGAATAGAGACAAACGCAACGAAATATTCAGAAAACGAAAAAATCTTCAAGCCAATCAATACATAAAATCAACGTTTGGCAATGCCAACCTGAAAATAACAGAAAATCTGACCAGGTATAAAAAAACTCTATATGATACCGCTAAATTGGCCAACCAAGATCTCCATTATAAATTCCTTTGGACTTCTCAAGGCCAAATTCGCCTTAGACAGAAACCAGATAGCAAAATCATTACTGTGTCCTCACTATCTGACTTGAACAAGCTTGGGTATTCCGGCCCTGTTGCTGGAAAAACTGGGACGAAGTGTTAAGTGTGCCTATTATTGCTTTTTACCAGTAGGCTATCATACTACATTAATTTTTATTATACAGCAAAATGACCTTGTGCAACAAAAAGACTTTATGTAAGAATTGTAGCATGCTCAATTGTACCACCATATGCAACAAGTGTTGCAATGCCTTACTTCCCTTTTTTTCAATTAGCGACTTAGAATATAAAATTTTGAATACCGGTATCAGTGATCACAATTCAATCCAGTGTAATAACAATGCTGAAACCAGTGTAAGAGACGATGAATATTTTTCTCCCAAACAACTTCGGAATCTCATGAGTAAGCGAAATAATTCATCCTTAATAATTCACTTTAATACAAGAAGTTTAGCAAAAAACAAAAATTTAATTGAAGAATTCTTAACCGAAATCAAATATTCTCCAGAGATAATTGGCATATCAGAAACTAAAATCAATTCTAACACGTGTCTCAATTTAAACATTCCAAATTTCGATTTTTTTCATAATGACTCTCCCACGAACGCAGGAGGAGTTGGAATATATGTAAAACAAAGTTTGAAATATAAACTAAGACATGATTTATTGCTCAATGTACCAAATTGCGAAGATATATGGGCAGAAGTTTCAACCAACCAAGGCAGTATAATTTTTGCTGTAATTTACCGACATCCATGTACTAACTTCCTAGTTTTTGAAAATGCCTTGTGTAACACCTTAACCGAATTGGAAAACCAAAAACTGAAGTATGTAGTCAGTGGGGATATAAACATAAATCATTTAGCATTTAATAATCAAAAAATCAGCAATTACTTTAATTCACTAAATGCGTTAGGTAGCAAACTTTTAATTAATGCACCTACACGGTTTTCGAGACATAGCAAGCCTTCTTTGTTAGATCATGTTTACTCCAACATCACCCAAAAAGAAATTATTGGTAAGCCATGCTTATTTCACATATCTGACCACTTGCCGACTTGTGCAATAATAAACAGTTTTAGTGCTAACAAAAAATTCACGTCAAAAATGAAGAGGTGTATGAAAACCTTTAAAGTAGAAAACTTTATTATTGATCTAAATTGCCAATTGCAAAGCTGTCGTAATATAAATAACCAAGACACGGATGTCAATGAAGATGTCTCCAGAATTACTGAAATTTTTATGAAAACCTTAAATAGCCATGCACCCCTAGTGTTTATGTCTCGACGTGAAAGAAAACTGAACGAGAAACCTTGGATAACTAAAGGCATTTTGAAATCAATCAAAACGAAAAACAAGCTATTCAAATCTTGTTATAAGTGTTCTGAAGTCAGCAAAATTGATTTTTACAAAAAATACCGCAATAAGCTCACGCATGTAAAATTTCTTGCAAGGAGTCAATATTACAACAGTTTATTAACAGAAAACCGATCCAACCCTAAAAAAACCTGGGAGATTCTTCGACAAATTATTGAAGGCAAGAACAGCTCGTGCAATAAACTACCCACTTCCTTAAAAATAAACGGAATAACATGTGAAACTGACAGTGATGAATTCTTAAACCGAATGAGTGAATATTTCGCTAACGTTGGATCAAACTTATCGAAAAGTAATAAATCTGACATTTCCCAACTAAAGATTTTTTCCAAGTCTATAATGCAAAGTTTTATGTTGCATGAATTTACTGACAGCGAAGTGTCTCTCGCTATTAGCGATGTTAAAAGTAATTCGGCTCCTGGAATTGACGGCATTTCTCCAAAATTTATGAAAATGGCCAAAGTTGCCTTAGCTCCTATTTTGACTAAGTTATACAATAAATGTTTGCAACAGGAATGTTTTCCTGATGATTTTAAAGTAGGTCAAGTCATTCCAATTCCGAAAACATTAGCACCCAAAGAACTTGGTGAATTTCGACCTATAACTCTCTTAAACCTCTTTTCTAAAGTTTTCGAAAAAGTGTTAAAGTCTAAATTTATGGATTTTATTGACAAATATAATATACTAGCTCCTGAACAATTTGGATTTACTACAAACAGCTCCACTGAACTAGCAATAACCACGATTTATGACAAATTACTGGATAATCTTGATAAAAATCAATATACTTGTGCTGTATTTCTCGACATCAAAAAGGCTTTTGATTCCCTTGACCACAAAATCCTACTGAAGAAGCTAGATCACTATGGTTTTCGAGGAAAAATTTGGAATTTGATGAAATCCTATTTGGAAAACAGAAAAATTTGCACTAAAGTAGAATTAAACACTTCGGGTTTTTTTAAAGTAACTCACGGAATTCCTCAAGGCTCTGTCTTAGGACCACTTCTTTTTCTGTTGTTTATCAATGACTTACCTCAAGCATCAAAATTCAATGTAACTTTGTTTGCTGATGATGCTAACTTGCATATTTCCCACCAAAATCCACACACTTTGCAAGTAATGGTTAATGAAGAAATCGAGAAAATTGAAAACTGGATGTACTCTAACAAACTAACGTTAAACTACTCGAAGTGTAGCTATATGATTATAAGCCGCAAGCCCCTTAATATCTCAGAATTTAGTTTGACAATGAATAACTTGAATATCAAACGAAGTGATTGCGTAAAATATCTAGGTGTGTTATTAGATGAAAACTTAACCTGGAAAAATCAAGTACAAAAACTAAACAAAAGCCTTTCAAAAATATGTGGGTTAATCTTTAAAATAAGACACTATGTACCCTTAGCCACTCGCAAACTAATTTATTACTCTATGTTTCACTCCGTCATATCGTACTCTTTAATTAATTGGGGAAGAACTACCAATTCGTGTCTACACCAACTGGAAGTTTTGCAGAATAAATTTATCAGAGCCAGTTTATTTCTTCCTCGAAATTCTCCTATCGATTGTCTTTATGTTAAATTTCAAGCTTTAAAACTAAAAGACATGATCAAATTTGAATTTTCAAAATTTATTTTTAAATTTAAAAACAACATGCTTCCTTTATCATTTAGTAATTACTTTGTCGATCTAACTAAGATACACAAACACAACACCAGACAAAAATCAGCCGGCGGTTATTATCATCATACATTCGACAGTGAGTTTGGGAGGAAAAGATTACATCACGCATGTTTAAAGGAATGGGAAGCTATTCCTCTTGCTCAAAAAAATTGCTCCTTTGCTAAATTTAAAAATAATTATAAATCAGTTACTTTGGAACGTTACTCCAAAGACGATGGTTAAATACATAATTTGCTTAACTGCTTGGTTTTTGTTTTTTTTTCAAGTGGAGTAAAATATGTAATAAGTGTGATCGTTAATCTTTAGACTTACATTGATATAAAGAAACGTTTTAGCTAAAATTAAACTTGTATTTTACTAGAAAACGTGTTTGCTAGATTACACCTGTATTGTTATTAGGAAAACGTAATGTAATTATTCAATTACACCTATCGCATATTGTTGTTAATGAAAAATAGCTCAACAAAAATTGACTGATTTGATGGATGCACGGTACCCATTAATGCGAAAACTGATATACATTGTAAATATTGTTTGCTTTATGACAGTGCTGCTTTTTACTATGCTTTGTAGAATTGTGTTAATTTTTTGCCAAGCTTAAGTTTACGTCTGATACTGTTTAAGTATTGCTATTTGGTGCAGTTGACATAGATGACCGCATGGTCTTTCGCTGCTTCCTGCCTGCGTACTTTAACGTATGGTAAAATAAACTTGACTTGACTTGACTTGAATTAATAAAGCAAAATCAAAATTCAAGGCAATGTTGATTGTTTTTTTTTATGGTAAGGGTGTTTCGTGTTCTTTTTTTTTTATGAAAATCCGAATGAAACGCTGTGTTGATGCTAAGAGAGAATACATCACAGGGAAACAAAATAACATGACCTTTTTTTCTTCAATAAAATTGCTTTATGTCACCAGTCTTGTTATTTAATAGCGACACCTCGTATACTGTATGCTTCTTTCAATCACAAATAAGCTTTCAAAGTCCTCTACTCCAAATGTGATCACCCACAACAATTTTTTGAGAGCTTTTGCGATTTAATGTTATATTTAATTAACATTTAATCATAGGTGGGCAAGTTAATGCAAAACGTTAGCTTCGTTAACCACTAGTCCGTTAACAAACTTCACACTTCTGTTAACGTTAATCCGTTATTTTCAGCTTTAATTAACGGGAGTTAATAAAGTCCGTTAATTCGTTAATATTTTGCGTGTAATGTACATTTCTTTATATTCAGTCGCTTTTAAAGCACGTATTGACGTTGTTGAGCTGATTGTACGCAAAAATTTATTGCTATGGTGGTCTTTTGGTGTTTTGGAAGTTACATTTTACAGTCTATAATCTAATTTCAAGACAAAAATAAGTTCAACTGCACCAATGAAGCTGCGGTTGGAAAATCTTTTGAAATTGCGAACAGCGATAATTAATAGACCTATGTGGCTGCAGCTTATTATTAGCCACAAAAAAGAGCTCCTTTCTTCGCTTTCTTCTATAAAGCTCGTGCTAATACGCCAGAGGTGGAAACCGGTCGGGTCGACCGGCCGGTCGGGTTGCCGGTCGGGTCGAGATTCTTCGACCGGCCGGTCAAGCCGGTTGAAAAACCGGTCAAATTCTCCTTTCTGGCAACTAAAAACATCTAAGCACCAATCGAAATGTACTTGTATATTTTATCATAAATAAAACTTTTTATAAAAAATCAGTATTAACAAACCACACCTTTCGAAAACACTTGCTGAATGGTTTCAAGCTGTGACTAATATGCTGTGACCACTAAGACATGCACATCCAGGGACGTATTTAGGGTGGAACTATTGTGCCACGCCTCCCGACATTGGGCCACGGCACAAAGCAAAAAAGTGTAAAATATACGTTAAAATTGCGTAATCAGATTCTAATAAAGCATGCATGTGGAAGAGGCTTTTGCTACCTTGCATTTTAGCATCATTTTAATCAGCTTTAGAGTAGAAGTGGCGCAGATTTCAGATTTTTTATTACATGCTAAAATCTGGCCACTTTGAAAAGTTTGTTTCAACTTAAATTTAGCGCACTCTACTCTGGATAAGAAAGACATAGCTTTTATTTTTTTTATATCTAACTAGCCATGGCTTGTTCTGAAGTAGCAGCATTTCTACAAACTGCTGGGGCACATTATATTTCGAATGTTTTCTAGCCAATGTCATAACAGTTTAGTGTTTTTAATGAAAACAACGGACGCGTTGCGTTCATCGGGATAGTTATTCATAACCACTTCGTACTACCGAAGAGTTTATTTATTGGTTTGGCGTTTCGCTTCCCAAACCGGGAAGCTTCTTCAGAACAATTTTCGGCAGTGCTGCTTGGCTGTTACTAAAAGATAAATGAGAAAAAAATAACAGCAGAAGATAGGTAACAGTAAAAACATGCAAACATCACAGTACTCGTACTACGTATTATACCCAAAAAACATTAAAATAATGGAGCAATAACGTTATATAATATCGAAAATTAGGTCACTTACAGAGTGAAAAAAAAAGGAATATTAAAAAACTATGCCACTAACAGCGTGAAAAAAGGAATACTGAAAAGTTATGTCACTAACAGCGTGAAAAAACTTAATAGTATTCATAACAACTAAGCTGCTTCACTAACAGTTTGAGAAAGTATGAAAAGGATCTATTGCAAAACATTATGTATAGGAAAAGGTTTTCAGCTACACAGAGATTAAAATTAATTGTTCCGTCCGTATATAAATCTCTGTGGAGCTAAAAAGCTTTTCCAGTACATAATGTTTTGCAATAGATCCTTTTTATACTTTCTCAAACTGTCAGTGAAGCAGCCTAGTTGTTATGAATATTATTAATTTTTTTCACGCTGTTACTGACATAATTTTCGATATCATATAATGTTATTGCTCCATCATTTTAATGTTTTTGGGTACAAAAGTACCAGTATTGTGATGTTCGTATGTTTTTGCTGTTACCTATCTTCTGCTGTTATTTTTTTTCTCATTTATCTTTTTGTAACTGCAAAGACAGCACTGCCGAAAAAATGTTTAGTGTTTGATGCTCGGCAAATTGCAAATAATCTGTCACCAACAGCTAAAAAATTGTAACTTCACTTTTTGGCCTTTCGCAAAATATCGTTAGAAAGAACGTCTAATAATTTAGCTTGTGTCCTCCAGTGATTTTTATGCTTATTTTGTGCACATTTTGCGCTGCTCAAAACTGGTCTTTCAAACCGAAACTTAACTAAAAAAGGTCTTAAAATTGAGTCATTTTTGCAAAAAATGACGTTTTTTTCTGAGACGTTTTTTTCTGAGACCCCCGTCCAAAGTCACAAATTTTAACACCTCACCCATGCCCACCCTCCCTTTTGAAAGTTTTTCATTAGATACATTGAACAGTGAACAAAAACCTACTGTAAAAAAACCGGTCGACCGGGCCGGTCAGAAACCGGTCGACCGGCCGGTCAACCGGCGATGATTTTGAAATTTACCGGTCGGGTCGGGTCGAGAAAATCCTGACCGGTTCCATCTCTGCAATACGCAACAAGCGTTACTAGAGCAAACTGGTTTGTACCATTATGATAAATGAATGGTGCAAGATATTAACGATAAAAACTTTAACGGAAATAAACAGAACTTAACGGAAGTTAATTTAGTCCGTTAACATGAAAAAACTTTTTAACGGATTAACGAGTTAATGAAAAAGTTAGCTTCGTTATTAACGGATTAACGGATTTGTGCCCACCTATGCATTTAATTAAAGACTATCTAAAACTTGTAACACTAAACTGCAAATGACGTAGTAGTTAATGTTCTCGAAATAATGCTGCATTTCAAAGGAGGTGACTAAGTAAAGTGAGCATAAAATAATGCTGCAATTTAATATCAGCAACTTTAGCTACTACTGTAATTTATAGTGGTATTTCTATTGTGTATATTTACGTGATTACTGTTCTATTATTCAATTTCAGATCTAACATTCATTTTTATAAAATAATCCTAATTAGTGCTTAGTCACATTAATATTTCAAACGCATTTTACATGCAGTATCAAAAGACTTGACTTATTATTTTATCAATTTCACGCAAAAAAAGTAAAGTTTTGCCTACAGCTGCAACTCAGCTACAGAATAACTATGCAACCAAGCTATCTCTATCTGACCTAAATTTAACACTGAAAATATGGCCTCCAAATCTAAGTCTATGCCTATGCTTTTTCGGATACCCCTATCAATACCACAGTAAAACTATTATTTGGGATTGGGAGATTACAGTAACACCTCTACTGTAGAAAATATTCTATTAACATTACTATGCGCTGTCGACCCAATCACTTTACCTCATTCCAACGCTTGATTTCGCTCGTTCTCGCCATTAAAAAGCTGTTTGTTCAGCTGCGGTCTGCACGGATTCAAGCAAAAGCAACTCAATAAATCAGCGGGTTTTATTGGCTACAGTTTGCTATCAAAAATTTATTTTGTTTATTACTTTTAGCGAAGGCCAAAGGTACTCATGTACTCGGCGCTTTTTTTGGCCGAGTACCGAGTACATTGACCTTCGAGTACGAGTACCAACCAAGTACCAGGGGTTCCGTGTACGAGTACTCAAAAAATGGTACTCGAGTACTAGTACTGTCCTCAAGTACTCCATCACTGTCCCCATGCATTATTTCACAGTTTAAATGCCCAAGATAGCTAAATTATAAACGTAAAAATGGTCAAGGCCATAATTCCTTCATTGGGGCCCCGATGCAAACGTCCACTGATTATGGATCGCCACTTTTTTAGTAGTTTCCTAAACGCAAACCATAGGCCTATTGCTTGGTTAAACTTTTTTTTTTCACGAAATTTTTCTAAATTATTGACTAGAAATATTGCAAAATACTGTGAATTTATGTTTTTAAAATGAATTGAGGTGTCGTAAAGGGTATATTTGAAAGCTCAAAAGTTTTTGGCATTGAAAAAATACGGGGTTCTGAGGCGAGGCAAAATTCCCACGCCCCCGTTGAATAATGTTAATGATTATTTTGGGGAAAAAATAGCAATTTTTGTGACTTTAAAGAAGATTACACATTTAGATTTGTGAAGCAATTTGAAAAGAAAATACCGTAAATGCTAAGTTAGAAAAATTTTAGTTTTCTCACAATTCCCAACCCTAATTTTAAGCCAATCTTTTCTCTGCATTTCAGTACATTTTTGTCTTGCTCACAATCATCTCTTGGCTGCAATATTTATTTTATTACATGGTGCCTTGTAATTCTTGCTTGCATTTCTTATTGCCATTTAGTTTAGGTTTAAAAAAAAGGATATGTGTGGGTGTGCTACCTTAATCAATTTTTTTTTTATGCAATCAATAGTTTACTTACATTGTCAAAAACAACTAGATGACAATTTTATTGAGACATTTACTACAATAATTCTTGACAGGAGGGAGGCAATGAATCGATCTTTCGGTCACTGAGTCTGCAGCCCCCATGTTCTTCCAGAGAAAAACTTAATTTATTAAGGTTACCTCTCATTCGTTAAATCAAAAACAGGATAGTGCTATCATATGAAATGTAAATTTTCAACTATAATTTGGTGAAAGATATTTCTTGTGTTTGCTTTTGAAGTTTGTGGGTGTGCTTCCTGAATTAAATTTAATGCTCTGGACGACTTGAATTATATTTTAAGTTTGTTGCTATAAAAGAAGAGTAGGATTACTGTTGAATTATCAGTAGGCTGACTATTACATAGTAATGACTTACTGCATTAGCAATGATTTCATTGTCTTTTTTGAACTTGTATATGGTGTTATTTTTTGCAGCAGTTGACTACTATGTTTATTACACGGTGCCTTGTTTGTTTTTTTCGTTTTTGTTTTGTTTTTGCTTGCGCTTTTCTTATCGCCATTTGCTTTAGAGTGAAGTATGAAGTGGGAGGGTGGGTGAGGCTGACTTGATAAGCACTGCTCCTTCGCTTCATCCACAGTATGCATAGACTGTGGTTTCGCGTTGTACAGCTTTTACAGATGTCATTGTGTGCCTCTTTTTGTGCATGCTGAAAGAATAAACTACTACTACTACTACATCTAATGCCTGCCAATAAATGAGCGCGAACGTTTCGGCCATCAAAAGACACTTTGTTAAATTTAACATAAAGTATTTAATTAAAAAACCTAAGGATCCCAGCAGGTTCGCATTAAGAAGGAACGCATCGAAGACATTTGCCCCGTGCCCCTTTCAAAAGGTCCACAATTGTCGTAGCGAAAAATAAAAAAATAAACGATTAATTTTTTCTAAAAACGTCCAATTTTTTGCGGAAGCTTGTAAAAAATTTATTAAGTAATCCAGGCATTCGAACAATTATAGTTAATTTTCACAATTACAGTTAATTTCACACTTACTGGAATTTCCTAATAATCCTTCATGCAGCGTTTTTGTGATCGTTTATTTGGGATTCTTAGCAGGGTGTCGAACCGAACCTGAACCCGAACCGTGAACCCGAATGAACCGTTTCATTTTGGTGAACCCGAACCGAACCTGAACCAGCAAAATTTTACTTCAGTGAACCTGAACCGAACCTGAACCCTCAAAATTGTGCTCAAGTGAACCCAAACCGAACCTGAACCCCTAACAAAAGTAAGAATATATTTTTCCATATCCGGATGCCGCTGGTACACGCACAATAAGAGCTGTGGTGATCATCAACATGGTCAGCAATTTCTCCTTTTTTTTTTCTGGACGAAACGAGTAACGACAGTTGAATTTTAAGTCAATGAACCCGAACCGAACCTGAACCAGTAATAATTTACTTGAGTGAACCTGAACCAAACCTGAACCTCGAAAATCGTGCTCAAGTGAACCCGAACCAAACCTGAACCGCTAAAATATTTTGAGCAGGAGCTAAACCTGAACCCGAACCGTTATTTGAAACGATTCGACACCCTGATTCTTAGCGGCGATTTCCAACACACAAATTGTTCAGTGGACGTGGTTTTCCCCTCCAGACCGCTTGCCAGTGATTAGAGTTAATTTTTCTTATCTCAAAATAAATTCTTTGCGCTCGCGTATTTTCAGAACAAGTTGGCGCTCTCCAAGATGCGTTTTGTTAATTATATCGAGATATAGGCTACTAACAAATTTACTGTAATATATCAATATGCCTTCCATGGTAATACTGTGTTACATTTCATTATCACACACATACTTTCTTCCAAATTCATACGCAAAATAGGTTCGGCCATGTTTTAGCATTAGCAACTAAACCTGGTTTGTCCAGACCCCCCGGATGGTTTGTTGTGGCTCTGGATGGCTTTACTGTAGTGCTTTGCAGTTTGTACCGTCTGCACAGAAAGTATTAGCAGAAATAAAAACAATTTTCATCAATGTGTTTTGTTTCTTCATTCTCCGATTAGAGCTTTCGCACAAAGCCATTTAAAATAAGTTTCAGTATGACTTGGCTAAGTTGGCTATCACATTGTATTATTTAAAAAAAAAAAAGAAACAACTAATTGACAGACTATCAGATATGTCGCCTTTTGTTTGTTTTTTTCTTTTTAACCAATCTAAAAATAATACTGTCCTCGAGGCGAGGACATTTTCGAGGACTTGTAGGCTTTGGGGTCAAGAACTTGAAAATGTGTCCTAGAGGCCAAGGACGTCCTCGAGGACTCCACCTCTGGCAAAAGTAAAAATGATTGAATCTCAAAACTACTTTTTGTTCAAAATAATGACTAATTTTTCGGTTCAATCACTTGGGACACATTTAAAATTGACTTAACAGCTTCAAAATTGATCGGATGATCTGCAAACAATTCATTGGGATTGAACTAATCTAAAACTGCTTAGGCGTTCCGGTGGTCCAATTCTCTTGTGGTTCTCTTCGACTTCTTGTCCATTGAATTTGTTGCTTGTTCGACGCAGCCAATTCGACTGGAGAATTGAGATTCCAATGATTAACTTTGTACCCGTAACAGACTTCAGGCAGCAATAAGGCCTACTGTAACTTTTATTGTAAACCACGGACTCAAACTTTGGTAAATAAGTGAAAATTAAGTCATCAATTTTCTGTCAATTTTTGAAAAAATGTCAAGTTTAACCGCAGGCAATTTTTTGAATTTGGGCAACAAATTCATTATCGAGTAAAGTCGATTTTTTGAACTTTTGGCAAGGTTAACCCTAGGGAAGTTAACAAACTTTTAATTTTTACCGAGTTACTGTGAGTAAATTCTCGTGAAATTTTGAAAAAATGTCACTTTTGGCAAAGTTAAAAATCGAGTTAAAACAAGGCCCGTAGTTTCAGTGCAGAAAAAAGCAGAGATTGTAAAAAAATATTGACTTTTTATTTCGAGTCGGTGAAATATAACTCTTACATTCTAATTAAGAAACTGTAAGTAGAAGAAGTAAAATTAAAAAACAATACTGTAAGTTTTTGAACTAACTGTTTCTCTTTATGGCTCGGTCCAAGTTGCTAATTTTTGCAGCTTCGGTTTTGCATTTTTTTATTTTATTTTTTAGAGTTTAAGTTTGTTGCGAACGCGAGTTGAAGTTTATTTGAACGTGAATTAAAAAATGCTTCGCAACGTTTCAGCTAAAGTGTGAAAATTAACACGAAAATAAAATTCAAAACGAAAACGTAACGAGATAAGCGCAACTTTGAAAAGCATTTCTAAACTTTACGAAAAGCAACAAGAATTTGCAAATTTTTCTCATTGTTGTTCTTCTGTTTTAGCAGTTTCGTTCGGTGGGGATTCTTGCGTTCCAGTTTCTTTTTCAACTTCTACAGAATCAGTTGGTTCACCCTCTTGGGGAACAGAACTAGAGTCAACAGTCTCACCCTCTTGGGGAACCGATACGGGGTCAACAGTTTCATCTAGCTGAGGAACAGAACTGGGGTCAACAGTTTCACTCTCTTGAGGAACCAAACTAGGGGCAACGATTTCACCTTCTTGGGAAACCGAGCCGGAACCAGCAGTTTCACTTTCTTGAGGAACCGAACTGGGGTCAGAAGTTCCACTCTCTTGAGGAACCGAACTGGGGTCAACAATTTCACCTTCTGGGGGAACCGAACCGGAGTCAACAGCTTCACTCTCTTGAGGAACCAAACTAGGGGCAACGATTTCACCTTCTTGGGAAACCGAGCCGGAACCAGCAGTTTCACTTTCTTGAGGAACCGAACTGGGGTCAGCAGTTCCACTCTCTTGAGGAACCGAACTGGGGTCGACAATTTCACCTTCTTGGGAAACCGAGCCGGAGCCAGCAGTTTCACTTTCTTGAGGAACCGAACTGGGGTCAGCAGTTCCACTCTCTTGAGGAACCGAACTGGGGTCAACAATTTCACCTTCTTGGGGAACCGAGCCGGAGTCAGCAGTTTCACTCTCTTGAGGAACCGAACCGGAGTCAACAGTTTCACCTTTTGGGGGAATCGAACTGGGATCAATAGTTTCACTCTCTTGCACAACCGAAGCCTGGTCTGCAACAGGCTGATCTGAGCCCTGCGTTAAATCAACGCGTACCTCGGGATCAGATTTTCGAGTTACTTCTTCCGCATCAATGAACTGCGTGGGAACGGGAGGTCGACTGCGACGAGATGGTGATGAAGGCTCGACGGCATCATGAGTGACGTCATCGGTGGTTACGCTACCGTGTAAGTCACTCTGTACGCCTGGATCCGACTTGTGACCAACGGCAGCAGTGTCGAGGAACTGTGAGGGCAGATCTGGTACCGTTCTGCGTATGGGTGATGGGGCGTAGGGAGGAGGAGGTACGTCAACGTGGGTCACATCTGACAAGGGGGTGCCCTTGGGCGGCATCGATTTGGAGGACACGGTACTAGTTTGAAGAAACTGGGTGGGTATGGCTGGATCGGTTCGCCTTATGTCCGGTTTTGCAATATCGAATTCTGGAAATTTTGTCGCTTCCTGTTCAGAAGTTTCATCAGCAACAGTTTCGGGTGTAGCTCCAGTTGGAGAAGTAAGGTGGCTACCAGGAGGAAGAGATTTTCTAACAACATCACTTGTAGGTAAAAAGTCAGTGGGAATAGAAAGGTCGGAACGGTGCGCAGGCGATTTTCGGGAGTCGTCGTCATCACCAGCGACCTCATCATCTCTCCTCAGCGCAAGATAATCCTGGTCTGGGGAACCCACGCTCGCAGCAGCCGCTGAAATGCCCTGGGAACCTCCACCGGAGGAGTAGCGCCGCAAACTTGCTGATCCTCTACGTTGGTCGGCATCCCTTGAACCATCTCTGGTCAGTTCTCGACTGGGGGGTGGGCTTCCGCTAATCACGGTGCTCTTTCTGCCAACTGGGCTGGTAGGGATAGGTTGAGTCGGAATAGGAGGGTAAGAATGACGGTGATGGACGTCGGGGGAAGTTACCGCCTGGCTCAGGTCGTCATCCGTTCCGCGTCTTGATTCTTCAATGGATATTTTGATTCTGTCAGTGTTTTTCTCACCTCGCGAATCGGCGCTGGATCCAGCGCGACCAGAAGCACTTTCGGCGCGACCAAAAGCGCCACTGTCTCTCCCTACGGTCCCAGATAAGTCTTCGACACTTTCTCCGAGGACAGGAGCGGTAGTAGCGTGGATGATCCGATGAGCAGCTAAAATGTGTTTTTTCTGATCCAATTTAACTGAAAAAAAAAAGAGAAAGAGAAGAATTAGTCAGTTGTAGTACAAGTAGTATAGAAGCAACAGTAAAGTTTTCTTCTTGATGATAATGCTCATTGCCCACTCTTTGTCAGCAAGCTTCAGTTTTTTAATTAGCCATTCTGAAGAAAATGCGGCGAATTAAATGATGATGTAACGCAAGCAAATCAAATCAGCGATAACACGTTTGTCTCTGGAGCGGGAGATCAGAGGTTTGAATCTCGAGCCGGTCAAATGACGCAGAGATGGGCCCAGCCAACTTGGAGCACGCTTTGGCGTAATAGAGCGAGTTGGCTATAATATAGGTTTCGATTGATTGAAGAAACCAAAAATCAACCTACAACAAGTAAACTCCAAGATCAGCGACAGCGCCGTTGCTTTTTGGTGACAGAAAGATAAACAACTAAACATGTAACAATAAACAAGTAATTAAGAGGCTGAAGTGTGACATCTGATTTTTTTTATCTACGCAAAACTACGAGATAAGGCTCAGCTGATACTACAATGACTTACTTTTTTGTCTCGAGTTAATTTTGAGAATTTCGGGCAGTAAAAAGCAATGAACCAACTCCGAAACGATTTCTTCGGATTGCAATTGAGTTCGCCTGAAGCATGACGTTGCAAAATAGTTAGAGAACTGGTTTTAGTGAAGGAATAAGCTCTACCTCACAAGACAGAAACAACACGAAGTAGACATTGATTAGCATTCGTTTAAGAAAGCAACAGGGAAGTTGCGAAAGCCTTATGCGGTCTTTGAGTCAAAAAAACACTCTCTTGTCAGAGAGGCAATTTATACCAGTAATGAGGATGGTTTTCATTACTTTGTCGAAGTGTGTTACGACATTTTGGCAATTTAAAAAAAGACTTTACCTAATTTAATTAATATCACAACATAACAAAGTACACGTCAAAAAGTAAAAATTGAATTCAAACTCCACTCATCATAATTTAATTAATAGATCAACAGGACAGTGCTCTAGTAGACAGCACATCTGTCATTGAAAATATAGATCGCATTTGCCCGGGCTTCATTCGAGACAGGACATCGACGCCGCTCAATCAGTGGGTTGTCGAGGGTGACCAATGGCACCAATCATTAGTGATGAGATGCCCATTTTTTTAGTGGTATGGACAGCCACTTTTCTCTCCCGGCTTCCCCAGATTATCTGAGCTTCAGTGGTATAGCATTTCTACTGCACCGTGCTCTCATCCAAAGGAAGGAGCGACCCCCAACCAAACATACTCAAGCCGAAACAAATATTCTTGTCCTACAATCTCTCACTTTTCTTCCATTGCATAAGCGACGTCATTAATTTTGTCAGCGAAGTCTCGGATTTCGTCTCTAGCTTGCTCGTCCGCTGTCCCGTCGACTGCATCCATTACAATGTCCTCCAAGTAGGTGTCCACAGTGGTTTGATGAATCTTCATTAACTGCTTGAAAATCTCATCCTCTTCTCTCCTCCGTCGCTCCTCCACTTGCCGTCTTCCTGACTCCTCAGCCTCGCGGAGTCGTCTTCGGCGCTCAGCCAGCATGCTACGGAAGTAGGAGTAAAAATATGATTAGAGGCGGAGTTGCTGAAAGCTTGAATCGAAGATCAAACTGGTTCAATTTTTTTTGTCAAGACGCTTTTCGGTTACTTTAACAAAAGTATTTTTCTCCACTAAACTTTTAAACAAAGAGCCAGAAGACTCTGCGTTTTACAACATAAGTTTTTGGCATTAAAAATTAAAACAGTTAAATTTAAAACTAAAATCAGGGTGAAGTTAAGCTCTCTTACTGACCACGGTGAGGTGAAGTTACGCTTTTGACATTGATCAATACCCAAAATTTCTCTGCGTTGCTTGCAAATATTGTTGTAAAGGTTTGAAATAACCTGATTGCATGAATTCTTCTTTCTTCTTGCAGACGTATTAATTCTTTGGAAAGGAAATCCAACAAGTCTGCGATTGATTCGCCCTCTATTTGCGACACTATTTCGTTCACGTAGGATTCCTCCAAAAAAAAAAAAAAAAATATATATATATACCACAAGTGATAATTTTCGTGCAGGCTTTATATATCTTTCAGCCAACCCGTGCACTCTCTGTTCGCTGCTAATGCAGAGACAACCTCGGAAAAGGCAGGCCGTACAGTGATTGAGTTTATATTCTTATATATATACAGGACTTCAAACTCTCGGAAGTAATAGATTAAAAAAAATTAGTATCTAGATTTAGTGATTGGAGAGTCTGCTACTGAATCAGTAGACGCGGATTTAATTCCCATTCAAGTCAAAACAAAGACTTTACAGCTTCCCTGCTTGTCACTTAGCTTTTAAAAAAGGCCTTTGGAAAGTTCGAACGTGTGTGATAAATAGGTAACACGTGGCAGCTTGACACAATACCTGCGAATTCCCTTCACAGTCTCCTGATAAAAGCGACCACGCAAACCAATAAAGAAACTTGAAAAATAATCAATTAGCTAAAAAGTGACCGGTAATCCATTTGATATGTTGTAGATCCAAAAACCTGGGTAATTTCTCAAAATGCTCCGTTTATTGAATCGCAGCATTGTAGAGGCAATTTCTAAAACTGCCGATCTAGTCTTCAAGCACAAAATTTAACTGAAAAAAAACAATCAATGGCAAAGTTACCAACCAACCTTGTGTTGGTATAATCTTCTCTGGCGCTGCAGCGACACCACGTGTTGTCTCTCCGTCTTCTTCAGCTGCTGCTCGGCTTTCTGTAACGCATGAGTGCTCCTCACTTCATTAATCAGCTCCAGTCTCTTCTCCTTTCCTTCGTACATCATGTTTTGGATCGCTCTTCCTCGGATTGTTTTCTGGAGGAAGATTGTAGCCAACTCCTCTTTCTCCAGCTCCTAAAAGCAATGATCGCAAAGTTTGCAAAAAATAATGAAACTAAAGCTTACAACTGCAATAAATATACAATTATGCATGTACTGTATTTTTGTTGCATTAAGCATGGCAGACCACATTACAAGAGACAGACCGCTTACTCTCCATCCAACGGTATCCATGGACTGATCCGACTGGATGAAGATGGAAACACCTGACTGCAAGAAATCTACCTAAACAGAAGCTCAAACGACCGAACAAATAAGCAAGGCATTTTGATATTCTTCCATCTACAAACTTTGTTTTTAAACGAAGTTAATTAATAGTTTTAGCATGGATACAAAATTGAAAATAATATATCTAAGCTACATGAGGATGGAGTAATTTCGAAGTTTACAAAAACATTGCTTCCACTTACCTCAGACGGCACTTCAGTTGTCGGAGTCGGAGGGCGAGGAACCGGCTTTTCCACCTTATGGAGAAAGCGAAGGGGTTTTGGGGGCTCTGCGCCTTTCTTCTTCGCCTCAGTTATCGCCTACAGAAAATTTGACAACGTAAACAAATAATCTTTGATATAAGTTACTTCAACAAAATATTGTCACTTTAGATCTTTGAATATACAATTAGGCCATCATTCATCAATTTTTCAGCTTCTCTGATTGCAGTTAGATTCAAATTATAGGCATTATTGAAATTATCTATTCAACTGTCAAATGTCTATTCCACAATCGCAAATAACGGCGAGTTTATTTTGCAAAGACAAACAGAACCATAACGGTGATGATCAATGTCTTTAGATTTTTCAAACAGATCTATAACTATTGGGGTAAACTGATGCAAATATGCAAACACCAAAACAAGAAGTTTTCGCAACTTTGGAATCCCCCTTTTTTTTTGGAGCCGATTGCAGATTGAGACAAAGTCAAGTCTACGCCGCTCAGTTGAAGAACCTCAACCAACCTGGAAGGGGGCCCTTTTGCTACGCCACTCATTCAGCACAACTTCAGATCACAAACTTATACCTTGGTAGCAATTAATTTTGAGGTCTAGTGTTCGCTATAAATTCAGGCAACTAACTTTGTGCATATCTTCTAACTGCTTGGTGAGTCTGTACTTCTTCTTGACATAACCGAACGCCCCCATGACTGGTTTCTGCGGGGCTCGAACCCGGGGCTGCGTCACAAAGTCTGGTAACGACGCCTCAAGCTCCAGCAAACCTAAATAAAACAAGTAACATATATTATAAAAATTAGCATGGTTATCAAAAGAGCAACAACACCAATACTCAAAAACTCAAATCAAATCTTTCATTATATTCGCTCTATTACGCCAGAGCGTGTAACGAGTTCGCGGGGCCCATCTCCGCATCATTGGGCCTGCGGGCAACACAGCTCTTTTCGAAGAAATGTTGCAGCAGTGGCGAGTCGTTGATAACACTTTGTCTGATTGGAACGGCCCGAGATTTGAACCTCAGACTTCCGCTCCAGGGACGTACGTGTCACCGCTCGACCAAGATATTAAAAAGCTCGACACTTAAAAGAAAGGTTGATTCAGAAAAAAGCCACATTTCCAGGTTTTTGCATCAAGTAACGACCGAAACTTTATGGAGCTTCATTTTCTGCTGTAATGTTTAAATGAATTGCGTTTGCCATTCAAACAAAAATTTGCCTAGGTTTCATTACAAGCTCAAATGGATTACAAGAGGAACGAAAGAATTTCGGTTATGTTCTGAACTTAATTATAGTAAAAATGCTGTTTCCGACATCAGGATTTGCACTTAAAGTCTTCTCATAACCAATATACCAAAAGAGCAACACAAATACTAGACTCAAAATTACCTTGAAAGGTATTGAGATAACGACTTCGTACGACGTATTGCTCCGAGCCACGGTCGAGAAACACTCCTACCCTGGTCAGAGGAGCGTGCGCTTGCGAGCCAAATTCGCCGTATTCCTTCACAAAATCTTTTCTCTCAAATTTTCCTTCCACGTTCTTGCTTTTACGTATCAGTCGACGTACCGCTAACAAAAAAAAAATATTTCAAATCATTACAGATGACGCTTCTTCACCAAAAAAAAAAGACTAACTCAGTAAAAACTCAGCTATTTGATCAAAATTGAAGGAATGAAACAAAAATGCAAATGCGAAATACGGTCATCCTTGATGGACTTCAGCCCCTAGTAGGAAAAATTGCCTTAATTCTTATAAATTGATTTAATTCATTCTAATTGGTAAAAAATTGCCTACGTTAAGAGCTGATGATGAGTACCATCAGCCTAAAATCGGGCTCTTCTGCTCTGTGATCAACAAATTGTTGATGTCGCGATTTAATTGTTTCGCTTTTTTGCAGTCGCTTAAGACAGTAGTTTATAATACAACTGCTTACTTCTAATGTGTTCTTTTCTTATTTTCATGATTTTTCCCTCTTTGATTTTTTGCTTTTTACTCCACAGTTTGTCTAGTCTCTTATCGTTCAGTTCTTGTTGTTTGATTTCTCTTTGAATTAGCAACTTCTTTAAAACCTCCAATCTTTCTTCTTGCAACCTTCAACGCAGAAAAAAATAGTTAAAAACAATGCACAAGGCAGTTTGCTATCTTAGCTTTAAACATTATAGCAGTTGACTTAATTATAAACTTTTAAAGATAAACCAAAGCTAAACAATAAGCCTAGTCATTTAGTGAGAAGCAGAGCAAATATTTTGGGGCTGATGGGCTTGTTTGCAAACTTAAAAAAGTTTTTAGGATTCTAACATGTATTTGTTTTTTGAGAATCGCAATCCACATCAAACTTGATGACGAGCACGTGCCTCGTGACAAGAGGCTGGTTGGTTCCTTCAATTACACGGAATGTGACGTTTAAGCGTAAAGACGTTAAAGTGTCTACACGTTTATGCGCGCATAACGGTCCCGCATCCAAATGTTCGCGCCTACGTGTTCCAAATAGCAAATTGGGACAATTTGGTGCAACTAAATCACTGAAACAAGAGACAAGTAACGGCATTACTTTTCAATCTCTTGTTCTCTCAGTAGCCATTCTTTTGTTTCCATCTCATCCATCATCCTTTTGCGTTTCTCCAGCTGTGTGACATCACTAAGCGGAGGAAGGGTTTTCTCCCACTCCCTTTTTGCGCGAGCGCGCTCGATCATCTCCACTTCGGCAAGACCAGCAGGAAGGCCGTGGTCTGGAAAGCAAAAAGTCACTATTTGAATTGCTACTTACAAGCGCCTCAACTGAACGGAATTGAACTCAATTGAACGCATAGTTGACGTTGAAAAGAATCACCAAAGATTGCTCTGAGAGAACTCAGATCACTTTGGCGATCAGTGGTCGAGTGGATAGAGCGTCTGCTACTGAAACAATAGACTCGAGTTCGATTCCCGGTCGTGTCAAACCAAACACTCTAAAAATTGGTATTCACAGCTTTCCTACTTGACATTCAGCAATTAAAGCGACAATGTGAAACTTTTACCATGTGCGGCAGTCAGGTGGCAGCTTGACTCGAAGAACGGAAGATCCCTTCGCTGTCTCCTGACCACGGTAACTTCGTGAATAAAATGTGATCACAAATTGGCTAGAACAAATTCGTTGACGCTAGCGCTCAATGATTTTCATTGAGTTCAATAAATTATGCAGAAACAAAACATTACGTTCAACATCACACATCGCACAAATTCAGCTTCACTACGGAGTTGATACTCCGAAATGAAATCATTGTATTGTATTCGGCGCAATACATATTCAGAAACTGAATAAGAAATCAATAATTTTACACCCAGGAATTTTTGAGAAGTCAAACACCAAAGAAGAGTCAACTTACTGTATGTGAGAGTGGCTAGTGTTAGTAGTTCTGGGGCACTGCCGGGCCTCACTACATATTCGGGAGTGTAGGGGTCTGTCTGAGCTTCTGAATCGCGGTAGTCAGTTTGTATTTCGATGTTTCGTGTAGCGGGAGTAGGAACCCGCTTCATAAGTTCGCCAGGGGGCGCCAGTGGATCAACTCTACAAGTAAGCATATCGTAATAATGTCGCACAGGTCGAGAATGGACTGAATATAAAAGGGGAAACGTTCGATTTCCTGCCGCAGCAAAATTCCACATGTGGGCAAATACATTTGTGTTGAAAAAAGTGTCTTGTGTTATGCTCGCCATTTTTTGATCTTCCGTTAGGATGTAGTGATGCTGGGGAATAAAAAAAAGTTTAAAGCCCGTCCAAACTTGCCGTACTATCGTGAACGTACAAAAGTTCGGGCACTAGCCATAGCAATTTACTGGAGTGAAATATGTTAAAATAAACAAACAATAGCTTGTAAGCTAACTGTTACGATTATATGCCAGCAGAGACAGCGTCTAAGACTCGTGGTTGTGAAACTTGCTCATCATCGTATTTTGACACACCAACATCATAGCATCGGGGCTTCCTCTCACATCCCTCATACCAATGTGCTTGTGGAGAACAGAATAGGGAGACTAAAGGGAGAAAGACTAAAAAAACGTAAATTGATGAAAATTGTGCAAAAGTTTCAACACATTCAAAATAACTTTTCCCTTCCACAAATTCTCGTCGACATACATGAAGAAAGTTTCTTTTTTCCTAATAAAAATCAGGTTTACGAAAAAACAGGCAATAATACTTACGTGGTAGGTTGAAGTAATACTTCAGGTGGGACTTGCTGTAGAAACGGAATAATCGGACGTCTAAAATATTTGTAGCGATTCTGTCCGCTCACTTTCGGATTCTCATATTTCACAGCTGGTACCGCCACTGCTGGGTCGTAATTGCAACTGAAACAAAAGATTCTTCTCAAGCGAACCGCTAATTTATTTAACGGCTTTAGCAAGTTGATTTTGATTGAAGCTATCATAAATAGCCATGCTACATTAGAGAGACTTCAGTTTTTGTTTCTTATCAGCGCCTAAGCAAACAGACAATTCCATCACTACGCTACTGCAACTGGAAGAGAGAGCGGGCTTCCGACAGTGACGACTACTCAACCAAATTGTTCCAATAATCATTATCTAGCATGATGCTTTTGACGTTTATTGGTCAGAGTAATTTATTTTTTAACCGTTTGCGTGATTCCGGGCCTGGAGACAACAAGCATGGAAGCTTGGGGAAGAACCACCAGTTAGTAATCTTTCTGGTCCACAGCTTTTAATGTGGAAGACACTTTTTTCGTATTACTCGCTTTAAGAAGTCGCTGTTTTGGTGGCTTTTTATGAATTACCACTTGAATACAAATACCAATACAAAAGAACATTTAAATGTGAACTACAAAAGACGAAAACTTCAAGTTACGTTTTGTATCGAATGAGAGCCTCTCTTCTTTGGTCTGCATAGCCTCGCCACCTTCTACTGACAAACTTCGGTACCGGGTCAGTGTTGTTTAAACGTAGTTGGAACCGTGGAAAGTGAGGGAGGGCGGAGAACATCTCATTATGCGTTGGAATCCGTTGCTAAAAGTATCCTTGTTTTTCAAATGCGCAGAAATAGACAATCTACTCCAGTATACGAGTAGCTACTTAGTTAGCAAGGAAGACAATGCTAAAACTCTTCGATTATGAATCTCAGATCGTATTGAGTGCAATGTAAAAACGAATGATACCAAATAGGCGACTTGCCCGTTTCTGCCAGTGCTCAAAAATCTCTCTAAACATCTTCCTAAAAAAAGTCGAGAACAAAAACACTTCAACAATTAAACTTTGATTTCGAAAATTTCGTTTCCTTGAAAAGCCGTTATATATAGTATTTTTCAAAGTTCTGGCATAGCTCAATTGAGACAAAATTCACAAATGAATATCAAAAAACTACCTCTTCAAAGTGAAATGGACTCAACATAATGTAGTCTCCAAGACAATCACAGCACAATACCTGTATGCCCAATAAAGTTATTATATTTTTCTTTAAACTAAACTATTGTAATATTTAAAAAAACCAGCAAGTCTGCTAAAATTTGAAGGGATTAATTTCGGTAAATAAGAGGTGCTATATTTGTTTTTTTAAATATCCCAAATCGTCCAAACAACTTACAATTCGATTAGGATTGGTTTGGGCTCTGTAAGCATCTCTAGCGTGGTCTTGATCGCTTGATAGCGTGTAGGTTGGATCTGCAAAATATGTACCGTTAATAACGAATTAACGATACCAAAATTATGTATCACTTATCAATCAACAATAATAAGTTACAAATTTTTTAGAACCGTAGTTCATTCACATCTCATTAAAATCTTTGCATCAGGATTATCTTAATATTTTCATAACCAGGTGAAAAAAATCCCCAAATTGAGTTGAAGTTAGACTTTGGAAAACATCTATTTACAACACGAAAAGAATTCAAGTAATGGTTTGAATTTAATAACAAGACTCCTTTTACTCAGACTAAATGTTTGAGCAAAAATTTTCCAAATAATAACAAAATCTCAATCAGCTCACCATATAAATAGTCATGGTCTCTGGTTCTGTTCACAACAGTGCGGTGCAAAGTTTGGGTTCTTGTTTGAGCCATTTTAAGCGTGATTCACGTTTAAACTAATCAAGAAATTAAGCACCTTTGCTGTTCATTTTCAATTCTAAAAAGACAAAAACGCTTTGAAACAACATTTTTTTAAATTAAAGCACAGCTGCACCACAACAATAAAAAATAATGGAAATACAAATTTTTAAGCATTACTGTTTATTTCAATTGCTAGTAGGCTACCAGTTTCGCACACTTTTACAAGCAAAAATAAAGGAAAAAAGCAACTACGCTGCTAAGCTAATGATTTTTGCAATATGCAATTTACATTTGATAGCAAAATTCTTCAAACAAAATTAAACACAAAAACTGTCATTTCAAAAGAAATTACTGCTGTAATTCAAAGCACTAATTTCAAAAAAATTACAGCAGTCATAAATTGACTAAAAACATTAAATTTCAATCAACTGTAAAAGGCATTAAAAACTTAAAAACACAAGGACAATCATCACTAAAAAAGTACTCTTATAACAAGCAGTTAAGCAACTATATAATACTGGTGCAGTAGTTGCGTGTTACGATTCTGAATATAATTGCTGTAAGATTATATTGTAACCCTGTTAAGATTATGCTGTAACTCTATTAACTTGAGGTTGTCATAAAACTATCCATTATGTTGTATGGAATGAAAACTTCAGTATCTATTTTTTTAGAAATGGAAGACTTCACATAAATAATTTTTAAATGAATGCTTCATGGAGAAACATTAAACCAGCTTCAGCTTTAAACTTAGCATAGACTGAGCAAACTTGCACATCATATTTTGTGAAGAAAAAGAATTAATTATGTCGAATAATTGCAGCAAAAATTTTTACAGGCTGGTATGAAGTTAGCTTTGGTTCCAATAATTTGCTAAAATGTACGAGAAAACAAAACAAAGACAAATTTACCAACAAAATTGAGAGAAAATTTCGGATATTGTGACATTTAAAAATATTAACAAATAACAAAAAGCATACAAAATTACAATCCAACAAAAAAATGGGTCAGTATAACACAAAATTTTAAATTTCGTGTTTTTGTTTTCAAACTGTTTAAGATCCAAAATACTGTAGAAAAATATATGAAAACAATAAAAATACAATTTTTTGAAATGGCAAAGACACATTTCAGAATTAAAAGTGATGAAAATTCACAATTCAATTGCCTGGTTTCTATGTTCTACTTTTGGCTAAGTCTTTTGTTGTTTATAAGCAATAAGTTTAATAAAAAAACAGTAAGCTTTGCACATTAACACAAAAACCTTAACCAAAACCATAAGCATGATATCTAAATTGGTTTGTTTTGGATGGGAATTATTCTGTTTATTAAAATGTTATACAACCATTGCATTCATGTCAAACATTTTCCAATAATGTTTAAAATATTTTCTTTGAAAAGTAGTGCAAGTTTTGTTGGTGTGAGGGTAACCATACATCCTCACTAAGTTTGCATAAAGTCAACACAATCTTTTACAATTTTTAGTTTTGAATAAATTGTAGTTCTAACATTTTAAAACTATTCCTGAAACAAAGGATCAGTAATACATTGTACACAAATAAAAATAACATAGTACTGGTTCTATTTCACAAGAAATGTTTAACCTGAAAACAAAAAAGATTTACTTATTTCTGATTTGCACATTTTTAAGGGCTCAGATGTACCTAAATAATTAAAACTATAACAAATTTTTCGATAAAATTCCTAAAAATAGTTGAACATAATAATTTTCTATAGCGAATAATAAAAGCAAACATTTGAAGCAAAATCCAGCTCAACAGTAATCAAAATAATTGTACCAGTAAAATAAACATATTGACCTGTTGAGCATATTCATATAGTAATGATAACAATACGTTTCATGATGAAAATATGTACAACATAAAAATATAAAACATAAATAAGACATGAGTTGCAAGGTATGTTTAAGATCCATTACGAGCTGTTTGAGATGCAGCATCAGGCAAACTTTTGTATGCTTCCAGTCTCTTTTTTACAACAGTTCTTAGAATATCATCCAATACAGCTCTTCCTAAAATGCTCTTGTCGATTCTCTTTACTACTTCATCCATTACAAATGGAATAAAACCTTGTTCCACATCACGCTCAACAGGGTCATAGAAATAACCTCCATCTCGCAAAGTACTGAATACAGAGGGCACAAGGTCAGCAAGGTAGCTTTGAGCAAATGCACGAGCAGCAATCTTATCAGCTGTTTCACGTTCTTTTTTAAGGACATCTCGCTGTTGCTTCATTCGTCTCTCTTTTTCTTCCCTGTGCCTTCTTTCTTGTTCTTCGAGTCTCTGCATTTCAACTAGTTCAGCATTCCGAATCTCCTCAAATTCTCTTTGTTGTTGACGAAGATTTGCTAATTCTTCTTCCTCTAAAACTTCGAACAAAGATTGCTCCAACGTTTTACCAATCAAAACCTCTAAAATAGGTTTCACTTCAATGTCAAAATCAAACAGATCTCCTTCATAAATTTGGGTGGCAACATCTTTTCCGGTTTTGGCAGGAATGAACATCGGAGAAGGTGGGCGATCAAGAAAAGCATCAGTCTGTGTATCAACATCTGCTTCCTCAATCCTGTCACTGAGCTCTTCCAAATACAATTCAGTTTGAACTTGAATGTGTTTTCTGCCTTCTACAGCATCTGGTGAACGTGTCCTCAGCTGTTCCTTTGCGCGCTTTTTAGCAATTGCTCGTCTTCGTATTTCTTGCTGTCGTTGAATTTCAATTGGATCTGGCTGGGCGCTGACTGGTAACGTGTTTTGAGCATATGTATTTCCTCGTACAATTCTTCTGTCGTACATAATATTTCCATAAGGAATCGGGCCATCCTGTTCTTCATATTCAAAACGATACTTAGCCCTTCCCTGAACTGCCCTAGGCTTACTTTGAAAAGTGTAAGTACCAGTTTCAGGCTGTTTCGGAACTACAGCTGCCATTCTGGCAATTTTTTACCTTCTATCAGCTAGCAAAAACGACAAATCTCTCCCACGCCTAAGGCAAAATTGCAACAACAGTCTCGAAATTCTCTCCCTAAGCAGTAACGCGCAGTCAAAATGTTTAAACGTTTACGTAAGTGGAAAATCGTAACCATAACAACTAGCGCAGAGACACTCAGTGGTGAATATTTTTTATTTCATAAAAGAAATGTAACCATTTAAAATTCTAAAAAATCCAGAAAAAAACTTTAAAGCTTTAAATGTTTAAAAGAATAAAAGCAGATTAATTTTATTTCAAAAATCATTGTTTGAAAACTTTAAATTTACGTAAATTTTGCTAATAGAAATATTATTTCCTTTATTTTGGGGACTGTCAAATAATTTTTTGGATTTATTGTTTTTGATGTTGAAAAAGAAAGGGATGGCAAAAATCGGTATGATCATATATTGCTAAAAATCAGAGGTGGAGTCGAGGACACAAGGCTCGAGGCCAAGGACACAAAACAAATCCGAGGCTAAGGCCAAGGACAGCCTTTCCGAGGACAAACCCTCTCGAGGCCAAGGACAGGAATGCTCGAGGCCAAGGCCAAGGACCAAGGACACAGCCGCAAAGGTTCTCCAAAAATAAAAATAAAAAGTCTTTAAAAAAGTTTTTCAGGCAATCTCCAATTTATAGGCGTAGCCAGAATTTTTGATTGGGGAGGCCTAAACCACAAATCACATGCAATGACGTCATCAAAAATTTGCCTGTTGGCACTTAACCAGGATTTTGCAAAGGGAGAGGGCTTAAACTAATGCAGTTGAAAAGTGCAAATACGTAACTTTGGAGACGTTTTGAGAAAGCCAGTGCAACTCAAACGTATCACAGACGGGGAGTCTGGGGGCGAAGCCTCCAGCTATTGGGCGATTTTTTGTAATTTTTGGGAAAAAAAAGCTATTTTAATGCCGTTGAATCACATTTCGCACATGTTTATAGCCATTTGAAAGCACTAGATTTTTGACATCTGAAAGCCAATTAAAAAAATTAAATTGCTTAATCTTTCTTCTAGTTGCAATTTAAGTCCAAATTACGTTCATCATCTTGTATTTTGGTGTTAAAGTTTAATTGTACGTGATTTGGTCCAGGTAAGGGGAAGCAGAGCATATTTTAACGACTTTTCACTGGGGGGGCAATTTCATACTACAGGTATAAGATTAAAGCCCCACCCGTCGTCTCCGACGATGTCACTCCAGAGGATGACTATCAGACCACCACTGCAACACATCTTAGGTATTTTTATTGACATCTGAGTTTGTTCAAGTACCTCAGATTTCACTTCAAGCTTCACTCTGTAATTCCAAGGGAGAGGACCAATCATATATCGGTAGTTAGGGTGGTTTGATTATAGGACCTGTCAAAATTACTCTAAAATCTGGTAGTAAATCGCTTGAAGAGACTCTCCAAGGTTACACTAAAATGCTGAGCACCAAGTAGTGTAACAGCGAATACTATATTTTAAAGTCTTTCGTTCTTGACCAGACCCGGAATTAAACCAGGGTCTACCATTTCAGAGACGTACCCCAATCCACCAATACGCCATCTAGTATTGTAATCGTGTAAGTATTCCAATTATGATTCTTAGGCTAACTTTAATAGATAAAAAATAATTCTACTGTACTTGCCAATTGCTCTGGTATTTTTAAGAACTAGAAATCCACAAACTTGTAGTCTTCATAAATTTCAAAAGAGACTTGCAATAAAATATTCTGTATAGCTGTTAGTGAGTGCTTATCCACTTAAAAGACTAATACTCTGAAAAGGTACAGCAGAAATTAGATATCAGCACAATGACAACCAAGCAAACTTATGGAGAGCAACAGATAAACTCCACACCATAAACTAAGCCTAAGGTGTCTGCACTCTGCTGTATCCAAACTTCGTAGTACCATGTTTGCAAAGAATGAAAGAAAACTTGCCTAATTATCCAATTCAGAAAGATACATAGAATCTTTCAAAAAATTAAAGTTAGTAGTAATTGAATTGCTTATTAATTGGCTTTTTGCTTTAGATATTACTATCAAGTATATAGATTTATTGTAATGTTTTTGTACAAGTATATTATCACCATAGTTGCAAAGCAACGCAAAGGAGGGTAGCTAATAACTGATATTCCATGATCTCCAAAAGAATTACATGGATAGGCTGATATAAATAAATAAATAAATAAGTAATAATAAATAAGGATTGTTAGCTGAAACAACAACCTGATTGATTTAATTCTCCCAAAAATAAAGTCTAGAATATAGTGAATCGAATGTGTAAATGTGAACCCTTATACAAAGCTGCAAAGAGTCTAGTCAAAACTCAACAGCATTAACCTTTCAAAAACATCCATGTCTATGCTTTGATGACAGTCATGAGCCGAAAGGTACTATATACGGATCACGTTTTAGTGTTTGCTTGAATACTATTCACATTTCACAATCATCTCATCACACCGCTTGTCAAAACTAGTACTTTTTTATAAAATTAGCGAAAAAATTTAGCAACATATTCACGTTTTTTGTACAAATCACAATCCGGCTCTTTCTGTCGGCGGTCTTTTCTCTTTAAAAACTCTCCAACTGCTTCCCTTGGGTCTTACTTAGCTGTGCCAATACCATTAAGAGCAATGAGCATCCTTGACTTTACTGTATCTATGTGCATGCTTTGTCGGTAGAGGGTAACAATCTTATTGTACACAGAAATCATTCTTTCGGTTTGCATGGAGTGCGGTACCATAACAAGTAGAGCCATCAGACACTTATTTAAAGTCACGCTGTTGCGAGTAACGTGACATAGCTTTCTTAGTCGCCATGATAGCATTGTGCCAAAGTCCGTGTTTTCGGGTAAGAATCCAACATCGTGTATCATCGGCCAATAATTGCACACATCATCCGAAAACTGTTCAACTTCTCCTGGAAATAACATTCTCACAATTGTCAGTCCATGAGAAACAAAATCGTTCATGGTTTTTGCAGAAAGCAAAGTAATGCATTTCTGAATGAGCTCTTCTTGTTCAATATTCATTCGCTGAGTCATGTAATTCTTAGCTGCCATGACCACTTCCACGCTAATGGCCTCTCTACTTCTAAAAAAAGAAACAAAAGCATTCAAACGGGTGCGACTTGGAGTTGGTTCCACTTCATCATCATTTTCGGACTCTTGCATTGCCCTTTTTTCGTCTTCAAGATATTTTTCTTCACATCCTCCTGGGTAAGGGGCATTCGACATAAGGTCAAGCTTTCGTATAGAGGTGTCACGGCAAGTGATTACATCGGTTAATATAAGGTCATCACTTTGAAAATTCTTTTGCAAGTTTTTAAAAACTTTAGCAACATCACCCATCAAGGCAGTGAGCCAGACTTGATTCGATCCGGTAGTCCACTTACGCAAAAAACCACTAGCCTCTGCTTTTGCATGTCGTGTTCCTTCAGCAGAAATTTGTTTCCCAACTTCAATGCAGCCATCTCGATTATGCAGTACTGCTTCGATTACATTAACCAAATGCTCAGCAAAGCGAACTTCAAAATACGCTGGAAATTCATGTGCATCAAGAAACAGTGTAAGAAGAGTAGCTTTATGATTTTTGCTTGTTCTGAAGTAACTTGCCACCCCCAATACGTTCGCTTTCCACAGCTGGAGATCGGGAACAGCATGCTCCATGTCTTCTACAGCGAGATCTGATCGATGAGCTACACACCAAAAGGAAAAAATATTACGATCAAGGTAAGTACGCAACAACTTCCAAAATCCGTTTCTACGTCCAGTATTTGCTGACTCGCCATCATTAGTTACACCCACAAGTTTCGATTTGACAAGTCCAAATGAATTTATTATGGCTTTCACTATTTCCAGAAGACCCTCAGCACCTCTAGCTTGGGGGACATCTACAGATAAAAAAACTGTTTTCATGTTGAGATCCTTATCAATAATACGAGCACTCACAAACTTGTTGTCTCTCATTGTCGGGCTCAAACTGCAATCTACCTGAATGGCCCAAACAACTGCTGCGTTAACCAGATTCGAAGTAACTTTACTCTGAAGCTCTCCTTCGATTTTAAGCATTTTAGCATATATATCAGGGTCTCTGTAGTGTAAAACAGAGCCTGGTGGTTTGAACTCTTCAAACTGTTGATTAAAGCCATTTTCTCTGAAAGACGAAATTAGTTGGTCACTGTGCAAACTAGCCAATGATCGTCCTGGCCAAGAAAAGGCAGTAGGGGTCAGAAGAAGACTGTCATTGTATACATCAATCGACAATCTGATAAGCATTTCAACCGTTTCCACACGCTGTTTCGTCAAATAGTGTATCCATGAATGAGAAGTTGATTGTGACTTCCATTGACGGTTTAATTGCTTATAATCCGACGACTTTTTATGTGGTTGAGATAAAAGATGATCCACGACATCGATTAATTTCTTTTTTGAATCAGCACGACACCCCCTAGCGAGTGGAACCACACCATTTCTTGAATACTTTTTAGCTTCAAATTCAAATTCTTCACATATAAGACATTTTACAAACAATCGTTTTCTTTGACCCTGTGCGTCGTTGTAGAACTTCAAGCATTCGTGACGAGATCGTAGCCATTGTTGTGTAAGTTTCATGGACTTATACCACTCAGTTGCTTCAGAGTTTCCACCACAGCTTGTGTTTTCCCTTCTATCCGTACTGCTAGTTTCTGCAATTGCTGCAGTATTTTGTGAATCGATTGCATTTTCTTCCAAGCCAATAGAGGAATCAGTTGTTGCTCTTTCTTCCGAAACAGCAGTTACGTTCTCGAGCGAAGTTGGTGCAGCATTATTATTGCCCTCTAAACTTGATGCATTTTCTGGCACGCTCGTTGCACTTTTCTCCGAGGTTGACGCATTTTCTTCTTGCAAACTCTGCTGTCCTCGTCTGTTGACCTTTGGTGGCACTGGACTGAAAAATTCTGATATTGCTTTTACACCAGCGGGAACTTTTCTCTTGCTGCTCATGGTCTAACACTTTAACTACTGTTTCTATTACAAGCAAGGCGTTCTCTATTAAAGACCATGCAACGTATGCATTATGCAAGCACAATTTTGTGGAGGCCCATTGTCTATTTTTTTATCCTCCTTAATTCTTATATTGAGCACGCATTAATTTTTATATCTTGACCATATACCGAAAATATTTTAATTTGACAAGCTCTGCCGGTGTACTGTTCACCCAAACAAAGTCATTAACATAAGCTCTGAAAATTTTCACTGGGGGGGCAAAAAAGTTCACTGGGGGGGCAATTTCCCCCCCAGTTATAATGTTAAAATATGGCCTGAGGGGAAGTAAGGTGCATTGCCTCGTGCAACATTTTAGCAGTAAATGAAAACCCATTCGAAGATTTTCCTTCGAGATTTTTGTTTTTTCATGAAAATAATCAGTTATAGAACTGCATGTTAGGCCAAGGGGCCTAGGCCCCCTCAATTGATGTTCAACGATTTGTTCAACCATCATTTTCCATGGCTAATTTTTTTAAAAAGTATTTTGTGCGTAAAAACTGGCGAGGTGGATGTGAATTACTGAATTGTTATTGAAAAATAGTACAATAGATGGTCCGCTTACTAATCATGTTATTGCCGGCCGGATTTACGTCGCGCTGTGCTCCTGGCACTTTGGAGACTTTTGCAACATCTTTCTGCCAAATGTAGATGAAGACCATAAAAAGTCTTAAGATTTGAGCACAGGGCCCTTAGCTGGTACTGCGCCCTATTGTGGTAAATCCGGCCTTGGTTAATGCATTACGTTCATAAAAAGGCTAGATGTGATACTGAGATAGCTACTTTTTTGGACGAAAACTATCTATTTCTTCCAGGTTTACGTTTAAATTGGCTGGCAAAAATTGATTTGAGGAGGTCCCGGGACCCCTGGTCTTCAATATTGTTGTTAGCTACTGGTGTAAGCGAAAAATGCTAAAAAGAAACTGAAACTGACAAAACAATAGGCTTTTTTGTCACATTTTTGTCATTGGTAAAATTTCAATTGGGGGAGAGGCCCAATTGGTTAGGCCTATGCTCCAATTGCGGAAAACAAAAAAGGTATTTGCAAATTTTCCGCAAGGTTTCTGGCGTTTTCCAACGAAATTTCAACGGTTCAAAAAATAGTGCTGTCCTCGAGCCGAGGATAGGGCAATTTTCGAGGACCTAAGGCTTCGAGGCCAAGACCAAGGACTTCAAAATGTGTCCTCGAGGCCAAGGACGTCCTCAAGGACTCCACCTCTGCTAAAATACTTAAGTGATTCTCGCATCAAAATTTGTCTGTATAGTACTTGCTCCACATTCGTGCACAAAAAGCGAACTTAAATCTTTCTACCTTGTTTGCTGCAGGTGTTGCTATCGAGTACCAAAAATTTTACATATTAACGTTTAATATCTAATTTTAGTACCGGTACACACTTTTCAGTATCGGTACCAGTGCCATCGCTACGGGGGATGGGGAGCCGTGCCCCCCTAATGGCTGCTTGTTCCTTCCCATTTCGGTTTACTCAAAATACTGTTTTTGGAATATCATATCACGCAACGATAAGACAATGAACAACGATGGAAGAAGGAATGATTACGTTCAAAAATAATTCTCGTTTGACGATTTCTCGCTTCTTTGCAAAATTGCAGGCAACCAAATGCTGTGCATAAATGTGACGTCATAATGCGTCTTAATAACACGCCTTTACGGATGTGTCGCGGAAGAGGGATTATGGAAGTTGAAATGGATGATGGAGGAAGACTTAATTGTTGCGCTGATCTGATTCCTGACTTTGCCAATGTACAGCAACCATCATTAAGCTTGCAATCAATCTTATTAACAGTAATTTTGAAACAGTCAAACTTTAACAACTATAAAAACTCTTAATGGTAACAACTCTAACTGTAAAAACTTAAACTCGAAAAACTCGGAGAAAATGCACAAACCGTAAAACTCTCAAAAACTGTGTTTTTCGCCACGCCCAAAACAAGCTATAGTATACATACAGGTTCCATCTCTGCCCTTTTTGTCTTAATGACGTCGAAATTTAGCAAAAAGAAACTAACTTGAGCTCGCACCCACAGATAAAAAAGGATAGAAACAGGCCCAGCGCCCGGATGGCGTGACTGCGGGGGGAGCTGAAATAAATTTTGGGGAGCCCGAGAAGTTTATTTATGTGAATTCGAGAGGGGCGCGGGGGCACGAGAAATTTATTCTCGTGTGGATCAAACGAACAAGGTGAAGACCAAAAAAAAGGTCTTTTGTTCAAAAATTTCCACAAATTCTGGTTATTGTCTCAAACTTCTTGCAATTTTTCACGAATTCTTAAGTGAAGACTAAATAAAAAAAAAGAAAAAAGGTCTTCGTCCCAAAACTTTCATGAAATTCCACAAAAATTACGAAAAACGGGCGGTAAACACCAATTTGGGAGTCTTAGGCCTCAATTTGCACTCCAATAGCCCCGAGCCTGTTAATTTCTTCGGGGCACAGTTCTCGCTTGGGGGGCACAATTTTCGTTTGGGGAGAACAAGCAGTCATTTGGGGGGGCACGGCCCCGGAATGCCCCCCCGTGGCGCCGGGTCTGGATAGAAAACCATTCGTTTTGGGAATCTGAATCACTCAAACGAGGCAGATATGGAGCAACGCTGCTGCATCGCTCAAACGTGATACAAAAACAAGTTGAAGCGTTAGAAATTCGGTTCACTCGGATAAATCATCTGATACGTGATCTGCTTGATCGCAGCATTTGCACGCGCTGAACATGATCAGTTTCTTCACGCCACAGGATGTAAGCATACCGGTACTTCGTTAATGATATGTTTTTTTTGGGGGGGAGTACACTGAAGGTTTTTTAGGTTGCAGTCAATGGCGCAAACAGGGAGAAGAGGTTAAAGGGATTATAGCTTCCTTTAGCCAAGTCGACCAGAAAATTTAACCTGAGAATACGAGCGTTTAAACGTGTTTTCGACTTGATCTGAAGTAAGGGAGACCGAAGGGGCTAGGCAATTTAATTCTTTCAAATGACTTCTAAATTTTAGCCATTTAGATCTGCATAACGCTTCAAAAACGTGCGAAATGTGATTAAAATGGCGTTAAAACTGCTAATTTTCCGCAAAATTGCCCGGCGGCTGGGCCCCGCACCACACCCCCGTCTGCTACACTCTTGATTTGCATTAATTTGTTCAGCATGGGGTCTAAATTCGACAATTTTTGTACAAAACAGTTTAGTTTTAAGCCCCCGTCCTCTCAGCAAAATCTTGGTTGCGCGTCTGATGGCAATCACGGTTGCAAATAGATTTTTTAAGCGATTATGGGCCGCACACGAAATAAGCTAAGAAACGCTGCCGGCCTTTATGCCTCTTTGTAGACATGAATACAGCAGAATTTTTAAAATTGCGCATAATTTGTAGCCGTACAATTTCAGTTTTTATGTGCAAAAGTTCAGTGTATTTTAGAGCCCCCTCACTTTCGGCTAGTGTACCCCACTTCATTTGCTCTTGCAACGACACTGACCGGTACCTATTGAGAATTTTTGTTTATATACTGCTTTAACCGCTTTTATTTATTTCTTTAAAACTACCCGTAACGCAAAATTATATGCATTTGAGAAGAGCATGAAATACAAGCATGACTTTGGTTAGGCTGTTTGTAATGACTACCAAGAATGAATCTCAAAATCCAAATTGAGGGCTTTTTTCACACGAAAGTTGCTGAAAATCAAACAAGGTCCACTCTATACATCTCGTGACAAGGGCATAATCAGAGGGGAACGGCGCCTCTTCTTTACGCCTTTTTACGTTTGATGTTATAAAACACTGATCAGTTTTTTACACGAGACAGAAGAGTGAAATTTACGGTATCAAAAGTCTGTCCTGAAATAGACCATGCACTTCTCTGCAGTTTGTTCAAAAGTTTAGCTTGTCGATCACAAATTTGTGCATTGTTGCAAGCAAGATTCTTTATAGAACTTGTAAATGCATTTTCCTTCAAGTGGGAACTATCATAGGAAAATAATTTCCCACCTTCATCTAAGATTGTAGCTTCATTTACAGCTTCAGATGCTTACTTATAGTTGATCCAAACACTTAACTTTTTTATTTACGGCAGTTCATTGCAATAAAAACGAATTCCACCGGCTTATTTCTTCAAATTCTCGTCCACTGAAGCTGCTACTTCTTCGAAGCCACCAAGCAGAGATAATTAGCGTAAAGCGTTTTCTTTCAAAATCGCAACAACGTGACCAGTATGGGTTAAACTCCGTTCATGCTCGTTGTAAAACGAGGCCTTTTCTCCATCAGCAAAAAAAAAACCATTCGTCGACAAAACCTCTGGAATATGTACGGTACTTTGTTTTGAAGCTTGTCAAATGTCAGTAAATGGGGTCCGTTGCTACATTTTCATTTATGTGTATGAACCACTCTTTTTGCGTCTGTCTAATAAGAGAGCACCCTTTTTTGAATTTTATTTGGAAGTTTTTCGCCAGGCTGGGGTACCACGCCGTGCTGGCGGCAATGGGAAACAAACGTTAAGGATCTTTCCACAAAAGACATTGCTAATTCGCGAAGCGAAAGCAGCCTTTCGTTTTTCAACTTGATGCTCTACATTCATCTCGCGTCCACCTTTGAAGAGCTCATTTTAGGCTCTTTCCTCTCGACATAAATCCTAAACCTACGGTCCAGGCCTTGGGTTGTGGCCCAATTGTTGAGTCTTCGTAGTTTTTTCGCGTCCTATCTCTAAAAAGGGATCGGGTATAACACCAAAACGTACTAACAATTGTGCCATGCATATACTGTAATGCACATACTTGAGTTGGTCATGTACTTTTTCCTAATTTGAGTTGGTACCAGTCGAGAAAAATTGTTATTATTACGATTAGGATGGGAAGGCCAAGCGTACTTGGTTCCGTTACCAAAGCCAATTAAATCAAGGCAAGTACAGAGAGGCAGAGGCTATTCTGCTAATCGGTTACGACCACCAGTCATTAAGAACAAAATATTCTAATTCAAAAACTTCACTTTTAAATAAACAAGCTACGAGATAAACATCTACAGTCATAACTGCTCATAAAATCCAAAGCACAAAAAAATTTCAACCTCAATACGTAAAGATCGCAGCAATCCCTCAGTTATTTACAGGATAACGTTCAAAAAACATATCCTCAAAGCATAGGCGTCGATTATGGGGGGGGGGGCACCCCCTCGGGTATAACGCTGAAGGGGGCGAAGTATGTCTGGCCCCCTCAGTTTTCTGGGGAGTAATACCCACTTGGCAACTAGAAATCCGAAATTCCGGACTGAGATAGATCCAGAATGCGGCGAAGACCTTCTTTTTGGGCTTCGCCTGAATTTGGGGGCAAAATTCCGGACTGATATAGAATTATAGGGTTTAACCAAACTTCTCAAAAACATTTCGCCCCATCGGAATTTGCTATATCAATAAAAATTGACGATTATGCTTCAGAGTTAGTAGAATCGTCGAGAGTGGCCAAGCTTACAGATCAAGTCTACTGCAGATCACATCAAACGGGAGCCAAGTAAACCTTTTTCCGAAAAACCTCGTATGATTTCATGGAATGCCCAAAGCAGCCTAATAAGTCTACTTCCTTATAAATTTGCATGTGTAATGTTATTGGTTTAAGGTGTGACCATCTCTCAAATCTTTTCAGGCATCGAAAAGGTCAAATAGACTCACATTAGCGTGGTGAATAAGCAGTAAAGCACCTTTGGCTTGATTACGACTAAACTACAACGATAAATTTAAATATTTCGCTCATTAAACTACATGTTGAAAAGATAGTAGGTTGCAGTAGCTGTAATAGGCCTAGTACAAAACATGACCGATATTAATTTTACCAACTGGTTTGCAACTTGAAGATCCCCTAATCGATTAACCAGTGAAAGCTCATTGTAAATAACAAAACGAATCTCAGCTAAAATCTGAAAATAGTCCAAACAGGCGCGTCGCCAGCTGGGGGCAATGCCCCCCCGATTTTTTTCTTGCCCCCCACGGTATTTTTTTGGGAGGAAGAAGTTGGTGTTTTTGGGCGGAAAAAACGTTAAAATTTGCGATTTCGGCCAGAAAAAGCCTTCGTTTTTCGGCGAAGACCTTTTTTTTCTTTTTTGGAGATCACCTGCTTTTGGTCGGAAAATTTTGTGATTTTGGCCCGAAAAAGCCTTCGGATTTCGGCGAAAACCTTTGCCCCCCCCGATCTCGCGAAGCTGGCGACACCCCTGAATCTAAATCAGAAATGCGAACTTGAAAGAGTCCTGTCATAAAATAACTCAATAAACATGAATATTAGAAAAAAAAACAATGCAGAAGCAAGAATAAAAAACTGAAAAATTTGATTTTTTTTCCACCAAAGCTCAAATTCGAACCGAAACAACTTGATATTTTTACCACCAACTCAAACTTATCTAAAAACATTCATCGCCTTCGCATTCCTGGATTAGATTTGCCAATTAATCGAACAAATGTGAGAGCAAATAGAATACTAAGAACTGTTCCCAGTTCATCGTTTTGTTAGTCAAATTATGTACTAGCCTACAAAGTGTATAAAATGCCATAGACCTACTACTAAATCACACACACAATTTCAATTGAACAATAGTGGATTTCCTTATTTCTCGGTAGTAACGGAAGGATTGCCACAGCAGGAGCAAAACTGAAACGAGAGTCTCAGCGAATGATGCAGTTTCAGACTGGAAAGGAGGTTGCACGCAAATACAGTGAACGAAGTACTAAATAGCAGCAAAATGCATAATCTAAAACATTGCCAAGATAACACAGTTCGAGTTACGGAGAAAATCTTTCTACAAGAAAGCTACAAAATACGAGAATTCTAAATTTGCTGCCGTTGCATTTCTTCTTTTATTTGTCGGTCAAGTTCAGAAATAATTCGGTCAGTTTGAGAATACACACCAGTTCGTAGCAATGTGTCGCGTTCTTCGATTAAGCGCGATATTCGCTCGTTAATTTCGTCCTTATCAGCTGGTTTTGCACGACACGACTCAATAGCGATGGAGGAAAGCTGGTTAGCAGCTTTATTGGACACCATTGACTGAATATTTTCTTGGATTTGTTTAAGTTTATTGTGATCGTCCGCAATGGCTGCTTTTTCATCAGTAGCCATACAGCGTAATTTCAAAGTCTCTAGTTCTTGCTGCTGCTGTTTAAGCCGAGCTAGTGCACTGTCTTGCTCCCGTTTCTTCATCGTTTCTAATTCCTTCAGGGTTCGAAACCATTGCTGTTTGTAGTGAAGTTTCGATTTGACGGCCGACTCCAGCTTCCGTTCAACTTCCGTTTTTAGAAGCTTGGTTTGGTTCAGTTCAGCTTGAAGACGAATTTCAGGCCTGTTGCTCTCCTCCCTTTTCAGATCATAAAACTGCGTCATTAGAGAAGAGTATTTCTGCTCAAGATCGTTGACTTGCTTCAGCAATTTCTTGTTTTGTTCTGCGATGTTAGCTCTTTTTTCCCGCTCTAGTTGAACCTGGTGCACACAGTCTTCTTTCATTCGCTTGCTAGCTTCCTTAGTCTCGAAAATCGCGCGCTCTTTGTCTCGAATGGCGTCTTCTCGAAGTCGATTGAGCTCCTGTTCAGCAGCCGACACCTGCTGTTCACGTTTCTCCAAGCCGCTGATTGCTTTAGATAGTTGCTTTTCCAAAGCTTGATACTCAGACACTTGCTTAGCAACTAGCAGCTCTCTTTCTTTGTCACGTTTGGCGAATTCCTCACCTAGTAACTTGAGGTGCTGGGCTTCCATTTCTCTTAATTTCCCGTTGAAGTTTTCTTTTTCTTGAGATTTCCAAAGCTCCAATTCGATTGCAGCTTTGTATTCGTCCGTCTGTCTTGGATCTTCTTTTTTTGGAGACTTTCTTCGCACTTCCATGATTTTAGGGGGACTAGGCCTGATCATCTCAATAGGACGAATAATATTTTGGTCAACCACCACACCGAAATCCTCCAGAACTGTGACAATGTTCAAATTGGCAATCTTATCTCTACTTGGAGTAAGAACTGGGACTGCGCCGTGACAAACCTGCCTGTAACCAGATTTTTCCTCGATGAACTTGACCCGATCGGCTTCAAGAATCTTGGTTAACACCAATGTAGCCATTCCGAGCATTTGGTCATTCATTTCGCTGTCTTTGTGCCAGACTTCTAGCACAATGGGATAGCTGCAAAATGTCGATGTTAGCAACTCCGGTGGACAAGCAAAATCGAAAACGCACTTTGACCGTGGAATTCTTGTTTCTGAATGACTTTTTGCTACGACAGCGCCTGTCAAGACAGGAGAAAAGCTGCCAAAAAATGGGTAGGAGTATTTGACGTATATATTGCATAAACAAGGTAGTTTCGCAGTGTTAATCGAAGTAATATCAAGCGTGAACCGGAAATGTTGTAAAGGAGCTGGGACATCTGTGTGAGTTTCCGTTGTAGTTAAACCATAGGAGTTTTCATCTTTGACAGGGTGCATGGATGGTTTTGGTAGATCAAAAACAGTTCGTTCACTACTACTAGAAGGAATGGGTGTCGCATCGTCTTCTGTCTTAGCCACTTCCGGCTCAGGCTTGGTTGGTTCTGCTCTTTTGCCACTTGTTTCCTTTGAACCTTGCACTGGTTTGTTATCCTCATTAAGATCTGGAAACGGAATGGGCTTGGGAGCAGTGTCTCGAACTGGGGGTTCATTTGGTGCTGCTTCGGGGGAAAGAGGTATTTTGGGAGGTTGTTGAAGAACATCAACGTTAGCAGGTACAGATTCCTTGCGCAAGCCAATAGCAGCACTGACTCCAGGCTGAATAGTTTTAGCATAGGTAAGTGTATCACCTGGCGCTAAGGGGTACATGCCTTCAATCGCCAAAGGTGCACTGTCAATCAAACTCAGTTGCTTCTTGGTGAAAAGTGGAGCAAATGGGATACCAGTAGATCCTAAAACCTGGTCGCCACAGCACAAGTGAACCTTTAAAATTGCGTTTTGCACGAAATAAGTCTTTAACGACTCCAGAGTACTGCGAATGCGAATCGATGCCCTCTCAGGGGTAATGTCAGGTGATAAGAGGTTGTGAAAAGCATCATTTGTAATGTCACTGCCAAACAACGAATAGTAAAAGAAAAAACCGGAATGAACAGCAGGTAAAGGTTTGTCGCCATATACCAACTGCTCTAGATGATAAGCTGAACCCAGGGTGACAGATAAAACAAACATTTCACATGTAGATCGATCCGGACCAACTTGAAAATATGCTTCACTCTCATTCAAAACAGCTTCAATTTTCTTTCCAGTAGGTTCTACTGGCCGAGGAGGTGCCTCACTGGCCTTGAAAGCTTCTTGGGAAGGGTGACTATCATCTTCAAGCACCATGGAGATTTTGATTCCTGGCTTAAGCCTTGAATATTTGCTGTTTAATAGATTGTGCCACTTAGCAGCTTTGGGCTTCTGTTGTGCTCCTCGTAAATCCAATAAAATGTAGCCAATATTTTCTCTCACACCTGTGCCTTTATCAACAGCAAAACATTGCAATTTTACCGGAGTTCTCAGCATTTTATGTTGATGCAAAGCTCTTCTGTCCATCTCCCAGGCCAATTCAGTCGTAAAATTCGGGGCTTCAACATGATCAACAGGATCAGTAGCAAGCAATTCACCATCAAACTTGCATTCGATAACAAGATGGTGTTTGTTTCTTGTTGGAAAATTCCTTCCTTCCAAAACAGAAATCACAACTAAAAACGATTCTTTTTGCATTTTACGAACTAAGAATAAAAAGCTAAGTACCTGAAATAAACAATCAACACAATAAACTAACAAACTAAGGCTTCGTGATTACACTCTAAACATTTGTGGTAACCTTCTGGATTGCTGGATTTAATTTTCTTTCTGAAATTTCCTGCCCACTGTCCTAATTTGGTATTCCATACTTTTAAAATTTATTTGCATATCTTTATACCAAAATTGGATAGTTTGTATACTAAAATATTAGTGATGTGCTAACTAATTCGAATCAACATCAAAAATTTAGTTTTTTTTTAAGAATCAACAAAATTAATCGAATTTTTAATGCTAATTCTTTTTTAGAGTCATTTTAAACAGTACTATGGGATATATTTTTATCATATATTGGCGGAAGTTCTAAACAGGCATAGTAGCATTAGAGTTGGCAGAAGCATACTATGCCTATTTAGAACCAGTTTTTTCAGTGATTTGTTGGTTGGAACAAGGGCAAATAATTTTTGGCAACATGGTAAACATAGCTTTAGAAAACTTGACAAATTTGTGGAAATATGACAGTTGGTATACTTTAATACTAAATTGGTACAAAATTTAGCACACATAAAAGTCTTTTTAGAGGTTTGGGCACATTTGTTTTACGAAAATTTCAGCATTCGTCTATTAACCCAAAAAGTTGGAGGGAACACTGTTTGGAATAACATGCCAGGTTAGATACTATGACTAGGGTGGCTGAGCACAGTTGCCCACTATACCTCATTATAACAATTTGGCATTTATGCTGTGTCTGTAAATTAGAACCCATATATTGCTTTGTTTGTGTAGTTAAAAAAACAAAAACAAACGACTTTCAATAAAAGGTTATTTCACCACAATCTCAACATGCTACAAAAAATGAACAAAAAACCGGAGTAGAATTCTGCCACAGCAGTTGACTGCAACATCATCAGAAAGTACAGTGCAACCTGCATGTGGTGTTTGAGTACTTAGTAAGCATTTTTACTTGATAGATAATTTCCACCTTTTTATTGAAAAACTTGTTAATGGGCAGGTCTAGCTATTTTAAATTGACGCAATTTTTAAAGACCTTTTTTTGTCCAACACAAGACAAGACAAATACTATTTAGTTGCTCAGTAGCAATTCAATGCCAGTCATGAACATTGATTAGAATTGCAACAACGAAGTTGCACTTGGACCATGCAAAGGACTTTATGGTCATCAAGCAAGCAACCACCCTAAATGTCAAAGAGAATTAATTCAACCACAAATATAAAAGTTTAGATAATTTTTTAACAAAATGCACTGTTGTTAGATTTCCAGCCAAACTAAATGCCAATATTTCGTGGCAATAGGTCATATGACATAAGTTGTACAGCTTGAACAACCAAAAAGTATTTAGTATAATTAACATGATAGGTCTCATTTAAAAACTGTTCAAGTAACACTTAACACTTTCGCCAATATTTAACATAACTAACTAACAGCTCATTCATCCAAATTACAATAGATTTTTAGATTCCTAGTATGCATTTCTCCAGAACAGAGATCTAACTTTTGCATGAAGTTGTAAGTCTATAACGAAGTAGAATTAATCTCTTGAAATTATTAAAAAATTTTGGTGCCCCTTTCTAAAACACCCAAGATTAGTTTTAAGTAGTGTTTTCTCTAACTTTTTGTCTAATCAGCAAATTCTCAATTTTCTCAAAACAATAGCGCCCAGAGCTGTAAAATATGTTTGTATGCCCAAAAATTTGCTCCAATCCAGCATTAAAACATACCATAAGCCATATTTCAGTAATTTATTGACTTTTAAAAAGCTATGTTTATCAAGCTGCCAAAAATTACTTGCCCGTGATTTAATAAACCGCTAATTCGGTGACAAAAATCAGGTTATGGAAACACTGGTTTTAAGTAACAAATATCAAATCTATAGCAGCTATATATTTAAGTTCTTTCAGGATGAAAACATTAGAAGATTATTAATTTACCAATATTTGAGCATGCCACGAGAAATGACTTCTTCCTAAAGTAATTTTTGAGTATAGCAGTAAAAATTAATTTTTTTTAGAAGATGGCTCATTGGAAAAGAGATGCCGTATGCTAACTGGTCCAGACCTGATTCAAATTGCCCAAAATATGTCAGAAAGTAAATTATAACAAAGCTAATTTTGACTTTATTTTCAAGAGTATACTTGCATTTCAATTTCTTGTGTATGTCCAGGCTAAACAACTAATTTTACATTATGTCAAAACAACAAAGAGAATAAGCAAACAAAACGTGGGAGCTCATTACTCCTTTTACTGTTTTTTGAGTTTGGTAAAGGTGTAAGCTTAAGGTTAAAGTTAAGTCATCAATCTTTTAAAGCAGAGGCTGCTGTTTCGTTATGTAAGAATAAGAAAATTGATATCCCAGCTCTAACCCCAATCTCCAACTTTGCACCTAATTCAAACTGTAACCCTAGCTCTAACCCAAACCCTAATGTTAATTTAAAAATTAAAAGAGTAATTGAGCAAATGAGAGCCTACTGTTTGCTCTCTTATTCTCTTTATGGGTATTACATAACATTAGCGCTTCCATTTTTAATTCTGATGCAGATAATTCGAAACTGCTTACAGTTTATTTTGAATTTTGAAAGTTTCTATTCCACTTCTTGTTGGGTTGAGGTTGCCAACACTAGAAAAAATCAACAGTTTTAAGGATGCCACTAAAACGTTTAATGTTAATGGTTTCAATTCAATGACATTTAACTTTTGACCTGCTTATGTTTCTGACAAAAATGCAGATTTTATTGGTTTTGTTGCTTTAATAAGAGCAATAATCACATTTTTTAATATTTAGTCATGTTGCCTTTATTTGTTATGACCATTTGCAAGCGTTTTGGCATAAAGTCACTTAAATTTTAAAAATATTCCATTGACATCTCCCGGTACCACACTTTTTTCAGCTCTTCTTGCAGGATCTCAAAGTTGGGTGTTTTCTTTTTGGACATCTTGTGCTCTTCCTTGGAGAGCATGTGCTCTTCCAAGACTTGCAGGTAGAGTTCAGCGTTCATCTTTTTATTTTTAGGGAGAAAGTACAGGCCTCCCCTGCCTTTTTCCCCCAAAAAATATCCCCAAACCATTACCAACTGCAAATGTTTAACGGTAGAAACGGCATAGATGGGCAAGTTAATACAAAACGTTAGCTTCGTTAACCACTAGTCCGTTAACAAACTTCACACCTCCGTTAACGTTAATCCGTTATTTTCAGCTTTAATTAACGGAAGTTAATAAAGTCCGTTAATCCGTTAACATTTTGCGTGTAATTTACATTTCGTTTTATTCACTCGCTTCTAGAACACGTATTGACCCTGTTGAGCTGATTTTACGGAAATATTTATTGCTATGGTGGTCTTTTTGTGTTTTGAAAGCTAGATTTTACAGTCTCATCTAATTTCAATATAAAAACAAGTTCAAATGCACAACGAAGCTGCAAGATATTAACGATAAAAACCTTAACGGAAGTTAACAGAACTTAACGGAAGTTACTTTAGTCCGTTAACAGCACTTAACGGAAGTTAATTTAGTCCGTTAACATGAAAAAACTTTTTAACGGATTAACGAGTTAATAAAAAAGTTAGCTTCGTTATTAATGGATTAACGATTAACGGACTTGTGCCCACCTATGAGAAACGGTGTACAGAGGATCAAAGTGATCTGATGATCTTGGATGCCACACAGTGGTAGACCCCATCTTAAAGACTTGGAAACTGCTCTCATCGTAAAACATCACTTTCCTCCACTGTTTAGGGGTCAAATGTATTTCTTTGCAAATGCAAGCCATTTTGTCTTCATTCTCTTGGTAATCAGCGGTTTTTTTGGCAAGTTTATGACTTGGAAAATCCAATTCTTTTTGAAGACAACGCTGGACTGTACAAATCTTCACATGTCGCAGTAGCTCTGGATGGAGATTTTGCAGTTCTAAGGCTGTCAAGCGAGGGTTGTTCGGTAGTTCTCATTTTATGATGGTGTCAGTATGTGGAGAGGTTTTCTTCTTTCTTCCTCCACCAAACTTATGCTTTGGAACTGTGCTGTTTAGAAGATCTTTGGCTGCAGCCAACAACCTCATGATGGTTGCCTTCCGTCTTCCACCCTCCCAACAGATGACCTTAATGGGCACGTTTTCCTGCCTTCAAGCAAGGATGCGAGCTTTCTCTTTGTCACTGGTATATTTTCCACGCATGATGTTTTAACTTCTCTATCTATTCTCAATCACTTCCACAATTCTCTTAAGGCTGCAAATCCGCTATGATTCTCCACTGCCTCTTTATACATTTTCATCAGTACTTTTTTTTATAAAAAGCCTAAGGCAATTCTGTGCCGTAACAATTTTCCATTGTCTACTTAATTGAAATCATAATTGAAATCATAATTGAAATTAAGTAAAATAATTCCCTTTTGTGACGATGAGATCGATTTTCATATTCTATGGCAATGAAAGTGTGTGAAAATGATCCAGGTCTCAAGTCATTTTGCGGCAGCTATGTATAACCAAAATGCAATTTTTTTGTAGACAATATTACTGTTTACTTAGTGTTTACCATCATCACCAGGCTAAGAGTTAAACATTGAACACCAACGTAGATGAACTTATTTGGGCATAGCATATTTTTGTAAAAGGCTAGCACAGAGCATTCATTATTAAATGGAATAGTTTTTGCGTTTAAGTATGCAATTATTCAAGTGAGCTGGCAGCCTGCGAGCAGTTACATCAGAAGTGGTTAATGCTAATGCTTCATATGCTTGAGATCCTGGGTTTGAAAGATAAATAAATAGTTTATTTCAGCATAAGAAATTGAAGGCACACAATTTAAGCTGCAACTTATTCCAGTACGAGCTACATACAGTGCACACCAAGTCCCACACCGTGGGTGTAGCAAAAGAGCAAAGCTCACTTAATCACCTACACCAACATAATAACAACAAAAATTTAGGTTACATATCCATAATTATAACAAAAAAATAAAAATGAAAAACAAGACAAAAAGTTCACAAGTTAAAGGAAACTGGGTGAGTTAAAAATAACAACTAAAAACCAAAAGACACAACTGGGTCCACATTGCCGAAATTTCCTTGCTGGCATCAGTAACGAGAATTTTCTAAGAGGTGCTACAAAACAAAAAACTCGCTAAAGGCAAAAGGTTATTTTTACTCGTGTATCTGAAGCTCGAGAGCTGGATAATGTCATTTTTGCTCGCTAAGTTGCTTGGATCGATTGCGAGATATAACGGGAATAAAAAAACGTCACATTTTCCTTGCCAACTTAACAAAGGTTTTGAAGCACTCTTTCGAAGTTTGTTTTGGTCAGAAATTTCATGGCCAAATGCTGAAAAGTCTAACTAAAGCAAATTTTTGCTGAAAACTACTCAAAATGGTCTCCATGTTTGCAATTAGACTGCTAAGAAGAAAGCGCATTGCATTGAGAACTGTTTGCTGGGTCGACTGATAAAGAAATATTGAGTTGCGCCATATGACAAAAATAGCAATACATTCTTCCTATAAGAACAATTTTCTAAAAACATGAAACTCATTTTTGCTTAAAATTTAAGAACAAATAATTAAAAACAACGCTAGCCTCGGCAGCAAAATAAACCAAAAGCAAACAAGAAAAAAAAATTCAAATCAAAGAAAAGCAACTAAATTTTGCACTGATTCAAAACGTAAAACTTTAGTGATTTTCTTTATGCAAGCAAAACTACAAGTATTCCAAGAGTAAACTGTAAAGCGCTGTTTGAATTTCTTTGGCTGTTGTTCGAAAAAAGCTTGCTTGAAAGCAGAAAAAAAAGCCTTTACTCAGGCCGACAGAGCATTAGAAATTACACACTGTTGAAAAAGTTGACATTGATGCTCTCAAAATTTAAGAAAAAATTAAGAACAAGTGATGCTGAAAATCGGCGAAAAATTAATAACAGCCAGTCTCAACTCAAGATTTACTGGTTCTAAAAAAGAACAGTGTACTTAGACTGGTTCACTTTTGAAGAATTTTGAAACTTATTTGCTTTTAACATAAAAGCATATACCCACCAACAACTTCAAGAGCGCTTCAGGTCATTTACAAAAATTGTGGGGTGGTAAATGTTCTTTTTTACATTGATTCAAAAACATATTAAAATTAAACTTCGTCATTCATTAACTAATTACTATCACCGGAGGATTTCACAAGCTTAGAATACTAATGCATGGCCCATAGTATCTTTTCCCATAGCAATAGTAGTACATACCGTCATACAGACACAGTATGCTTAAACGCATTATTTTGAAGTAGAAATGTATCTGACGTCACAATGAGGTATTTATTACGTACTAATGCAACATCTCGGAAAAAAATGCGAGCGAGCATTTTTAACGCATGTTAGGCGAGATGGTTAAGAAATAGCATTTTACCTACAAAGCTTTTTGCTTGTTAACATCTTTTAGTGAGCGAAAATGGCCTTTACAAGCTCGCTAACTTGTTCAGTTACTTGGGCCCTAAAGAGCCCTACAAATACTTGAAATCAAAGACTTTGAAATAAGCACATACATTGAAAAAAAAAACTTAAGGTGTAATGACCCAAATTTGCTTTTGTTCAAGTAACGAGCCAGCGATGACCAGCAACCTAGGTACAGTACATCACTTCTAATTAATCACAGTATAAAGAGATTGCATCTCTGGCACAATCTGTTGTACAGTGACATCTATCTATCAAAATTATTTTTTACAGACTTTATGACAAGCATACATAGAAAAATAATCATAGTAATATTTAGAGTCAAAATTGTTTTCATTTAATTGTATTTTTCTCACAATATGTTTTTATTTTCCTTTTTAAAACAATAAAATGAACAAGACTATATTTCTAAAGAAATCTGATACCATATTTGAACGCCATAAAATTGTATTGAGTTCCTGCTGCTGCTAGTATTTACAGGATTAAGAAAATAATTTTGGTTGTATTTGCTTCAAGTATGAGTATGAGCTTGTGCGATTGGTAAAAAGTAAGTTTCAAAAATTTAAGGAAAAACCTTAACATGATAATTGTACATGAACTTGCTTCACTCAAAATTATAAATGTTAGATATTTTAGAATCTTGTATTTGTAATATAAAGAATTGTCAACTATATATGGTCTTTCCATGTTGACTTAATTATTTTTTTTAATACTTTGTTTTGAAGAATTTCAATAGGTTTAATTGCAGTTTTGGCAGCACAAACCCAGCCAAGAATACGGTTTAGATCTTAGGTTAGACCACACAGCAATGACAGTATAGGATTATAGCTCGACCGATATAAATCGGCCGATATCAGGGTCAAGCCGATATATTGTATCAGTATTTTCCACCAATAAAATATCGGCTGAGAACAATTACCTCAAACTGTTGATTGTTGAGAGCAAGCACAACCGCTCTTGACTATCGATTGCCAAATCGTTGTATTTTTTGTTTGTTTTTTTGATGAATAATACTGGAGTGTGACTTGTGTTTGTAATAGTCTTTCTTTGGAGGGGAATTAGAGAAGCTCTTAGTGTCAAGTTAATTGAAAAATAATGACAAAGTTTTGTAGCTAATAAGTTAATAAATCGGTTATCGATATCGGCCTAAAAATATCCGAAATATTGATATTGGCCTGAAAAACTCATATCGGTTGAGCTCTATATAGGATTATTGTTACAAGTTAGTTTGATAATATTTCTGTAAGGATAACTTCCCTTTCCAGGCAATTTATTTAGTTACTGGTTGTAGATTAAGACTTGCATCTAATTAAACTACACATATTAATAATAGTTATTTGAAAGCAAGATTTCAGATTCATTAATTTAATGTTAAATTTGTAATTACTTACTAGCTTTGTAAATTGTTTACAACTTACAAGCATTGCCACAACTAAAATCTGCTGATTAACAAACCTCATTTTTGGGTTTAGTTTTTTGTTCAGGATTTATGATCAAACATTCAAATTTAGACAATTTTTTTTGTCGTTACAGTACAGAATTTAATTTGATTATTTTCATCACTGCAAGCATGATCCTAGGTCTTCAGTGCTTAATCTTGTAGTTGTTTTTTTAGTTCTTTTGACCGAATCAAAAATTGGCTTTCTATTTTCAGTCATTCACCAACAATTTCTAAAGACCAATGACTAACAAATGACATTGACAAAAAACCCTAGCGTCGTGAAAATATTGTCCAGACAAACAGCCAAGAACTACATCATAACTGATAAACTAGAAGTAACCAAATTTGCCATTCTAAGACTAAAGCTTTTGGATGAATGGACCACCTTTAACTGAACGTAATTTATTCTTCTAGTAGTACTGAGTAGGTCTAGCCATCATGTTTATTTCCAATTTTCAACTTTCATTAGTTTATTAACCCGGACATTTTTTCCCAGTATCTGTTATTCTACTGCCGATTGTACAGTTTTAGCTTTTAATTCAGAGCCACCTGTCTTGTCTACCTACTTAAAGAGTTTTAAAGCTGTACCATTCCTCATGTTAGATGTCATTAAGTATATGCCATCCACCTTTTTCTGGAACATCTGCGATTCATGTATGAGCATGCGCACTAGGGTAATGACTAAAAAAAAATTTTTTTTGCTGCTATGGCATTGAATGAGCTTTTTTTATGAGAATAACAAATCTGAAAAAATTTTTTGAAAATTTTGAAAAAAGGTCCTGCACCAACGCGATTTTCTGACCCCACTTGCCCCCAATTTCGACTTTTTTTTCTTATGGTGCCATACTCTCACAAAAAACTTTCCTTTTAATACTTTAGAAGGAATGTCCTCACAATTACACACTTTTAAAAAAAAAATTGGTTGAATTTGACCAAAGGGGTCAAGAGTTATAAGCAATATTGGCCAGGATTAGAGGCAAAAAAGCTAAGATGCTCAACTGCTCCATCTAGCAGCTAAAGCGTGAAATTGGATTATTTTATTGATTTTTTGTGCAATTGTGCTATAGTTTGAGTCAAATTGCTTACTTTAGGAAATAGGATGCCAGGAAGACTAGAGTATGGTGTTAATGTTTTGCTTCTTGCCACCAGGTGGCAGCCTCAATTATTTCATTTGCACTGCGTTTTTATCAATTTAAATTCACCTGATGTCTTAACCGATAATCATATCTTCATTGATTTTGTTTGATTTACCAGTTTTGGTCTACTTTTATGTGCCAATTTTTTATATTTCTTGATTTTATTATTTAGGTGGTTGTAGTAGGTTTGAGATTACGTAGTTGTAGAAAACAATGTCTTTCTTTAAAGCTGATTCATCTGTAACAAAAACAAAAAGGCATTGACCGCCAATTTTCCTACTTCAAGCATAACTAATCGACGTGCGCTTTCAAGAGTGGAAAGTTTTAATGACTATGTGAGACTGCCACTAAAAAGTCAAGTTTTAGGGAGGTATCATGTCTTGCTTGAAAAATCTAAAAAGAAAAAAACTCGGATTCAATTGATATATGATGAACTTTTTCAGTTATGGAAAAAATTTAATTTTCCAACCTTAAGTAGACAAGCAATTACAGCACGGCTAGATAAACTGATTTCCAATTATCGAAAATATCAACGCAAGCCAAGCAAAACCTTTGAAAAAGATATGCAAAAAGTGTTTGACATCACTAACGCTGGTGGAGAATGGCTTTGCCAAGAAGACAAAGATTTGTATTACAGGCAAATCCAATCTGATGGAAGAGTTGGTTACACAACGCAAAAACTTGCACCAGCATCAACAATCCATCCTTCGAAGAAAAGAAAGATACCAAAACCAAACGATTTTCCTTCAACATCCATCCAGGGGGCAAACAACTTTAGCTCAGAATCAGAAACTGAGAGCACATCCAGTATCAGTGAGAGCACTGCTTCAGAAGATACCAGTGACACCGAACCAGCATCCAAATGTAGTTCAACTTCAGGAGCCACAAAAATGGTTATCCGCCACTTTATGTCTACTTATAAAGCTGCAGCAGTGTGTTATACTCTCGCTGAAGAAGGCGTTACTCTCTCTACACCGTCTCAGTCAGGCGTCTGGCGTAGTATCTTGAGGAAGGGGGAAAAAGAGAAAGAGAAAATCAAACTCATTCTGCAGCAAGAAAAAAATTATTGCCTACACTTTGATGGAAAAAAGTTGTCTAATTCCGAACACCAAGTCGTTTGCTTGCAGAGTCAAAGTAGGGAAATAAAGCTGGGAATACTGAAATGTAGCAGTGGATCGGCTCAACATATTTACAGCCAACTGGAGCAAATCCTGGATGAGTATATAGCTTGGTCTTGCATTAAAATGATCATCTGTGATACCACCGCAGTTAATACTGGTTGAGTAAATGGAGTAGTGGTGAAACTGCAAAAGAAAATGGCTGAAATGGGTTTGGAGCGACCACAGTACATAGGCTGTCAGCACCACATTCTGGATAGAATTTTAAAGCATGTTCTAGATTTTTACATCAGCAGGCACTCTACAAAACCAAACTTAAGTTACGAATTTGTGGAAGAAATCACTAAAAACTATGAAAGTTTGCAAGAATTGTATCACGGTGATTCCAATGTAGAAATTACTCAAAATCCAGGCAGGAGAGATGATTTCAAATTTTTGTATGAATTATGCAAAGCGTTCCAATTTCATAAAGTAAGTGAAAAATTGATACCGCAAAATCGTCTGGTAGGTTTTGTAATCAAAAGGATTTTTTATTTACAGGAACATGGCATTTTTCCTATCATCAAATGGAGAAAGTTGCCTTCTTTGCACAATGCTCGTTGGAATTCCAGAGCCATTTACTTGCTGATGTCGTACTTTTTGCTTCCCAACTGGAGAGATTCTTTGGCTATACCTGCTCAATTTGTTGCTTACGGATGGCAAAAAGCCTGGTTTTCTGACCAAAAGTACACAGAATCTGCACGTGGAGATTTGCTGAAAGCAGTTACTGAAATTAATGTAAGTATTAAAATAGACTGAAGTTGTGATGGCAAACTAAAATCATTTTTGTTTTATAGTGCAACAGTGCGTTGAAGTGCTTTAACACCCATTGGAATAAAGAGCCATCTGTGCTGGCAATACCTCGATCCAATATGATTGCTGAAAGAGCTGTCAAATTGATGGAAGAACTGCAAAAATCATGCACAAATGAAAAACACCTAACTGTGAAGTTTGTGGCTCGCAACAATTTATTACCTATTCACTTTTGAAACATCTGTGTTGAAATTTTCAAGTATTAAAAAGAACTTTTCACTGGGTTGTTGTTGTTGTTTTTAGCAATAAAATTAGCTTAGATGGATATCACTCTCTGAGAATTTAACAATAGAGTGTATTAGAAATTTTTAAGAAAATGCTGATAAATCATAATTTTTTTGAAACTACAAAAGGAATAAAAATGCTGCCACCTGGTGGCAAGAAGCAAAACATTAACACCATACTCTAGTCTTCCTGGCATCCTATTTCCCAAAGTAAGCAATTTGACTCAAACTACACCACAATTGCTCAAAAAATCAATAAAATAATCCAATTTCACGCTTTAGCTGCTAGATGGAGCAGTTGAGCATCTTAGCTTTTTTGCCTCTAATCCTGGCCAATATTGCTTATAACTCTTGACCCCTTTGGTCAAATTCAACCAATTTTTTTTTAAAAAGTGTGTAATTGTGAGGACATTCCTTCTAAAGTATTAAAAGGAAAGTTTTTTGTGAGAGTATGGTACCATAAAAAAAAAAAGTCGAAATTTAGGGCAAGTGGGGTCAGAAAATCGCGTTGGTGCGGGACCTTTTTTCAAAATTTTCAAAAAATTTTTTCAGATTTGTTATTCTCATTAAAAAGCTCATTCAATGCCATAGCAGCGATTTTGAATTTCGCAAAAAAAAATTTTAGTCATTACCCTAATGCACACACTCTCGCTCCTCTCATGCGCGCACTCCTTAGGGTTAGGGCTAGATTTGGGGAATTGCTTAGATCACATAGAGAGCACACGCACAGTCATCCACAGGTCGAGCTCAAAAAAAAAAAAAAAAAAAAGCGAACAGCTTATAAACAAAACCCTATATGTTTTCTTGATATTATGTGACAAAGTTAACGTTTTTAACTAATTTGAAAAAACAAAACAAAACAACAGCCTACAGTAGGCAGGTAGGCTATACCTGACTGCCTGATACTCTGTAAAGGAGTTACATGATTTGAAGAAAACTGAAATGATAATAATAATAGAGAGTAATGCCTCTTGAGCATTTCAAAGCAATGCAATATTTGAACACTTCAACAATGATACCTACACTAGTGGTACTCAATGGTACACTAGTAACCAATAAAGTAGGCCTACCTGATACTGTATCAGTAGGTGAAGATAGGCCTACCACAAGCTAACATTTTTGGCAGTGTCTAGAGCAGCGGCCTGGTTTCCAACATGAAAAAGCTGCTGCACCAATTGTTTCCTTTTGCACTTTGATTAACTATCTTTCAGGCTGGCATCACTGCCTGAACCCCAACTCCAATGCAAGGCTCCGAAGGAAAAGAATAAGAGAACGAAGTGTGAATCGACCTGATTGCAAAACTTGCCAGGCGTGTTCAGCATGAATCAAACCTGGCCGCGAGCCTTTACCAAGGTTGAAGTCGATGCTGTTTAAAAGCAAAGATGAATTGATATTGAAAGTTCACACAAAAAGCAAAGAACTGTCGATAATTGATATTAGAAACAAAAAGCAAAGACTTAAGAAACAAAAAGCAAAGGTTAGTAATCGATGCCAAAATGCAAACAAAAATTTTTATTCTATTTTTCATTTATCATTAGGATGCACCAAAATTTTTGCTTTATTGACCATTAAATGAAACTTGTTAGTGGAAACACTATCATTGCCGTACTATAAAGGATATAAAAAATACACTTTCAGGGCAATTACAGTATAAAGAGCAATATAGCATAAGAGAAACAAAACAATGTAAGCTTAGGCAGACTCTACAACAACAAAAGTAAAGTTTTAAGATTCTACCAATTGATAACATATACCCAAAAAGCATAGAAAAGGCGATAATCGAAAGAAAAAATTGAAAGAAAAGCATTTGCTATTATCAATAACAGAAGAGCAAAGAATGTACAGTGGTCTCAGTTATCGATTTTGCACTAATTGATATTGCCAACCCTGGCCCCTTACTACTACATCACAGAGCTGCATAGGCGCTTCCTTGAATACCGGTATCTGATATGTCAAAGTGCCGTAGTCAAGTTGAGTACATGAAAAAAAGCAATAGATTGTAACAACCAATGCGGCGGCTTTTTCATATTGGAAACCAGATCGATGCTCCAGACACTACCAACATTTTTCAGTAATAAGTACGGTAATTTCAAACAGTCAAAAGGCGTTTGAACAGTATATAACTGTAACTTGTACCTGATACCACCTACCAGTGCTGATTTTTAAACTTTTTGACCAGCGTACAAAGCTAGATCTATCCCACTCTACAGTAGGTGTATCCATCTCAAACGTGCATTTGACTAGGCTAACCCAAAAACTAAGCAACCACAATTTTAAACTTTGTGAATTCCAAAGTAGGCTGGCCTAGCCAAGTCCAATCCATTATTTTGGCAGAGGTTGCTGTTACGTTACATAAGCATAGGCATCGATCTTTTGTTGATTGAGCAAATTCCGAGGGGGCAAAATGTTTTTGAGAAGTTTGGTTCAACTTAATAATTCTATTTTAGTTTGGAATTTTGCCCCCAAATTCAGGTAAAGAGTAGAAGACCAAAAAAATGTCTTTGCCGCATTCTGGTTGTATCTCAGTCCGAAGTTTCGGATTTCTTGTTGCAAAGTGGGTACTACTAGCCAAAATACTGAGGGGGCAAGACATATTTTGCCCCCTTCACTATCAGACCCAAAAGAGTGCTGCCCCTGGCTTCCCCAAAATTGACGCCTATGTACGTAAGAATAAAATCGTTATCCTGCCCCAACCCCAACCCTTACCCAAACTATAACCCTAGCTCTAACCCTAACATTAATCCTAACTTAAACTCAAACTCTACTGTAACCTAAATCCTAACGACAATTAAAAAAGGAAGGCTTTATTTCACCGGAAATTTTTATCTACCGTAGTTTTTTATTAATTCTGACTCAAATCTAACCCAAACTCAAATGCGTACTCTAATACTATTCCCAAATCGAACCCTAACCCAAACATAAACCCTAATCTTAACCCCTAAAAAAGCAAATAAAAAAAGCGCGGATGAATATTTCTCATTATCGTTTTATTCTTTAACTTGAAAATTTTCGGTGAAATAGTAACTACCATTAAAAAAACAAAGAGTAAATGAGCGCTCACTCTTTGCTCTCTTAAACTCTTTATGGGCGTTACGTAACGTAACACTAGTCACTTCCTAAAAAGTTACGGTGAAATAGTCACTCTTTAACTGATTAGAGGTACTTTGCCCAAGTCTCAAAATCTCATTTTTAAACCTAACCCCTTGGTTCAAAATATTTCAGGATAAAAATCAGCGAACTGAAACAAGTTTTAGGTTGCCACTAAAAATTGGCCAAAAATTGATGGATTCAAAACGGACTAGGCATATACTCTGACCTTAGTTACTTATTCCTAATTTGTTAAAGAGATACTGTCAAAATCGGTTTTATTGAAGATATGAAAACTGCTTGTGCAATAAAGAGGTGCTCCAAACTATGTTCCACATTTCCCCTTTTCCGCAAAAATAGGTTTAATACAATTGACTCTGTATAATTGGCAAACCTGCGTTTCGAACTTTCGTGAGAACAGGAAAGGATGACTTTGCAAATTTCTTGCAGAATATCGAGCATCGCATTCCTTATTCACCAAGAAATTTTTGCATAGTTATTTTATTCTGATGTATTAAAGTTTGGAACGCAGAGTTGCTAATGGTACGGAGTCAGATTATTCAAAGCTATTTTTTCTAATAAGGGGAATCGTAGAACAAGATTTAGAAAATCAGCCATCTTGATTCACAACAAACAATTGGACACACTCGTGTACATGTACAACATTTTTTAATGCTTCAGACAGCAAAAGAAAAAAAAGAATCTCGTGCGAGAGAACTTGCTTCTATATTATATACCAGAGTTGTCCGAAACACTAAATCTTTGTTCCTATTCCATTTCGTTCCTAATGGCTTTTGTTTCTATTCCTAACCTGTTCCTAAATTTAACAAAAACATCATTCCGAAATTTCTAACTAAAAAAATTGTACCAAGAAAATGACAAAGCTTTATCAAAATATTGATACCATATTAATCTGAGATTTAGGAAATTAAATTAATCTGAGGTTTAGAAATTCCTGTTCCTGTTCCGGAAAATGAAAAATTGATTCCAAACCGATCCGGTTCCAAAACAAAACGCAAATTCCGGTTGCAACTTGTTCCTGGTTCCGGTCCATGGACAACCCTGCTATATACTATCACAAAACAAAAGAAAAAGGTGGTCTCGAGAGCGGAGACGGAGAGAAAAAAGGGTTGGAAAATAAAACAAAACCGGAGAGTGTGGGGCACCACAAAGATTTTGAGCACCTCTTTATTACCTCAAGTAGTTATCAGCATTTCTTCAAAAAAGTCCATTTTGAGAAGGCCTATTATATCTTTAAGAGATCCCTGATTTCAACTTTTTAGAGATGATGCGATAATTGTATTTACCGTACATCTTTATTGAGTATTGTAATTCCATTTTATTCACTAAAGTTTCGTGGTCTGGAGACAGTGAAGGGACCATTATTCGGTCTTTGAGTCAAGCTTTCACCTGTCTATCGCACGTGGTGGACCCTTTAAACTGTCCCTTTAATTGCTGAACGTCATGCAGGAAAGCTGTGAATAAGTATTTTTTGAGTCAAAAGTTGATGATTGCGGGTACGAGAATTGCTTTAATTTAAATGTTCATTTCTTCGAAGCAGCTTTTCGTCTGACACTTGTCAAGAAGAATTATGGGGAGCTGTTAGTCTAAAATATTTTTTTCATTTTATAAGGACAAATTTTGCCCCGATTTGACATATCTACTGCGATATGACATATTGCAATTTGCAACAATATGTAACATATTGCTGCAATATGTGACATATTGCTGCAATATGTGACATTTTGCAATGATTTGTGATATATTGCAACAATATGTGACATATTGCTACAATATGTGACATATTGCAATGGTATGTGACATATTGCAGTGATATGTCACATATTGTAGCAATAGGCTATGTGACATGTCTAATGCGACATATCTACTACGGACATATTGCAGCAATATGTGACATACTTACTGAGATATGACAAATTGTAGCAATATGTGACATATCTATTGCACGTGGAAACAATTGGCGCGTTTAGGGTGCTTTTTGTTTGCTGATTTATTTCGCTACCATAATGACGTCAGGTGTGTTAAATCACTTAAGCGCAAGGACATTTTCGCGCTATTTCTACTGGCATATTATTATTATTACTTGTATATTTCAGACACAAGCGGCAAGCATAAACAGCATGAAGCAAGATCCATAGTAAACAACAAATACACACACACAAAAAAAAAAAGAATCAGCGTAAATAATGTCCAACAATATAGTCTAGCCAGTCTAGAGTATGCAGATATCGCAGGCTAGGAGTTGCGATAGTGCCGGTACGAGAGATTAGTATCTCTGTCAGCTAGGACTGTGGCCTAGTCAAAAAGAGTATCTGCTGTTGAGCTTGCTAAACGCTCAGCAATTAAGTGTAGCGCGATGGATGAAATAAACGCAGTAAATACGTTACCGTAATTACGACAGTGATTCAAACCAAATTCAGTCTTGGCACTAAAGTTTCAAATTCCTACTAAACGCCCGATAAAAATTCCCTACTCGGGTGAAATCGCTATGAATGGTAACTTCCGGTATGTTCCCAAGACCTCAGACTGTCAAACACGCACCAACTACAAGTAGCAGTGCTTGATTTCATTCTGCATTCAAACGTAGCGTAATCATAATCTTTCTTAAAAGTGAAGTATTTAGGTTTTGTATTGGCATCTTAAGGGATGAAGATGACGTGAACAGGCAAGTAGGCCTACTGTTTCGAAAATCGACATTTAATCGTCTAACTTTAAGAGTAGGTTATAACAATGCTTTCAGGATTTTGTATATTCTTCCTCGGCGCACAAGTATGTCTACCACGTTCGTCCAAAATAATGTGCCTACTTCTCATGCTCTGATCCAGGGATGTGGAAGCGGAAGCAGTTAATTTTTGGGGATGCGGAAACGCTTTGATGAAAGAGTTTGAAGCGGAAGCGAACTTGGAAGCGAAAGTATTGAAAAGGAGTTGAAGCAGAAGCAACTTTTTCAAAATCAGGCGCTTACGGATTTTCAAACTGGCTACTACCGTTGGGGTATAATGTAACAATAATAACATTATTTCTAGGTACACAACAATGGGTGCAAAATTTCCACTTCAGTCACTGCCTAAATTTTTAACGTTTGTGCTGCCTTAAATTATCGTACTTAAGAAAGAACCATGAGCTGATGAACATACCGTCTTTGCAAGAGATCATCGGTGTGATAATGATATACGTATAGTACCACCAATTCTACCATGGCATCAGAGAGTTCAAAGTTTTACTGTGGCCAGCAGTGGCCATTATCTGGTTGTGGTAAGCTCTTTCTTAGTTTACTGTGGCTGCTGCACGTGCTGACAAGTGGCACTGCAAAGTAAGCGTAGTAATGTCACCAGTAGTTTATGAAAACTTGTAGGCTACTTAGCCAGTCGCAGCCGTTACAAATTGAAAGTTTCTTACCGGTAACTATTGATTAAAAGTGGTCTTTTATTAATCATGATCAAAATGCTGCAGTGCATTAGCCATGATTGCTAGATCTTGGTTATTTTATTATGACATGCTAGGCTACTGAATAACAAAAACTTTCCTGTTTTTTTACACTAAATACAATTATCTGCTTCATACTGAGGAGGGATGTAAAAGCGGAAGCGGTTAAATGTTTGAGGAGCAGAAGCACTTTGACGAAAGAGACTGGAAGCGGAAACGAACTCAGAAGCGACTAATTTTATCCGGAGCTGATACCGGAAGCAAAAAATTCCAGAGGTGAGGAAGCTGAAACGAACTCGGAAGCACAAAACTTCACGAGGAGCTGGAAGTGGAAGCATTAAAAATTTGACTGCTTCCACATTCCTGCTCTGAACAGAAAGTGCGCAATAAACTTCATCCTTCGATGTATTAACTCCTGCAACATGTGGTTGTCTGCCCTAGTAAGATCAAATGACTTTAAGTCCGGTCCATACAATAATCATTTTAAGAATTTGCACCAGAATATACCCAGCTTGGACAATATACTAATACCGCAAGAACAAACGATTAAATTCTATTTTGCTTAAATCTTTTGTGTGTGTTTGGGTGTGATTAGTGTGTAGTTGTGTTTATGCCTTTGTACTGCTAGACCGATGTTTTTTGAAACCGTCAATAAATAGATAATATTAACTTTATTTGCCTACAAGTTCGGCTAATCCGTGATAGGGATTGCACTGTATTTACCAGAGGTGGGCAGCGCAAGTCATAAAACTTGCGCCGCAAGCGCACGCGCAACTACTCTAAAAATCTTGCGCCGCAAGCGTTTCCGCAAGCCCAAAAAAATAATTGCGCCGCAAGTGCAACCGCTAGCGCCAGCGCAAATGTGGCGTTTTGAAAAGTATGATTCTAAATGACTCACTGCTCAAACCTGACCAGGTTACGGTCGAAACTAATATTCAAAACAAATTATGTACGCTACCAAATTAGTAAACAAAAAATTATTGATTTTCTTTAAAAATTACAAGCATTTGAAAATGCGCATTGCTTAAACCCTTTGGGCGAAGAACATTTTTATGTCTAACGAAAAAATACTCTCAACACTCGCACTCAAGGAACCGCGGTGTTAAAAAATTCCACAAACAAAGTCTGCGTGTGGTGGTAAGCGAACGACTTCGGAGTCACTGTTGTTTCCTAATGGCTCTTCAAGGAAATCCTTTACAAGCTTTGGTACATATTTTGTGCTTCTGGAGCAATTAGCATCACTCTTTGACAAATGGAGCACGCTAAAAACTCATCCTGTTTTTGTTTAAAGAAATTGAACCATCTAAGTATTACTTATAAGTGCTTTACCAATGCTGTCACTCCTGTTTGCAATATCTTTCAAGTTTTCCCGGACTAGCAAAGCAGTTGTAATCAATAGTTTTTGTTGTTTTTTATTTTTGAATCGCGGTAAAAAAGGACTGTCACGACTAACGCGGTTAATGCCCATTGCCCAAAGCAAGTTTACGATTGTTTAAATACGACAAGCGTATTTCTAAAAACACAATTACAAAAATAATTTTTCTTTTTAAAATTTGATTTTACAATCATTTTGTAATTTACTCAAATGGAACAAAAAATATTTTAGAGAGAAACGTTTCAGCGAAAAATGACTCCAGCTGTAAATCCAATAGAAGTATTGCAAGCAGTAGACGAATGGAATTCCCCGTGACGAAGCTTTTATGCACCTACCTCGTCATAGGCGTAGCCAGGGGGGGGGGGAGGGGGGGCAAAACTGCTCCCCTTCCAATTGAAATGCCACCAATAATAAAAATAATACAAACAAAGCGTTATGTTTTTTTCAGTTTCAGCTTCTTTAAGCATTTTTGCGTCCAACTGTATATGTGCACAACAGACTAATATTAATGACCAGGTAGGTGGCCTAGGCCCCCTCAAATCAAATTTTTGCCATCCAATTTTAATGTATAACCCGTATTCATGACAAAACAATAATTTCCCAAGGCAAATATTCGATGGATTAATTAGTGCTAAAAATATTGCAGGAAGCAATGTGCTTTGCTTCTCCGACCTGAGCCAAGTCACTAGCAAAATTTAACCCCCAAATTCAAAATTTTAAACGTGTCTTGGTCTTTGATCTTTAAGTAAATGGAAGACTCACCATTTTGATTGTTTCAATTGGGTTTCGATTCTTAAAACTTGAGTAATTTTAAATGGCTCTAAAAACGTGCCAAATGTGATCCAAATGACATTAAAATAGCTATTTTTTACAAAAAAAAATTGAAAAAAATCGCCCAGTGGTGGCCCCCATACCCCGTCTGTGATACGTATGGACTAAACTAGTTTGCTCACCACGTCTCCCAAGTTAGACAATTTGGCAATCTTTTTAACTTTAGGTTCAAGCATTTTTCGTTAGCAAAACCCATGTTAAATGCCAGCCCAGGCTTCTGTTTCTCCATCCTACGAAATCTTTGTCCCTTAAGAGTCCCTCTTTTCAAAAAAATTTTGATGGCGTCATTACATGTGATTTACGGTTTGGCCTCCAACCCCAATCAAAAATCCTGGCTTCGACTACGTACCTCGTCAAGGTTTTTTTGTTAACTTTAATCACATTTGATTGAAAAACAATCATTCATAGTCGTATCTGACTTGCGATTGCGCGCAAAATTGCTAAAAATACTTGCGGCGCAAGCGTCAGCACAACCGTTTAAAAATAATTGCGGTGCAAGCGCTATATCGCAAGTGGCATAGTTGCGCCGCAAGTGCCCACCTCTGGTATGTACATTGAACATGTATCACCATGCTATACTTGCAGCGCAGACTTAGGCGATTTTTGTTGCGGTCTTTTCGCTGTCTTGCTAGTTTCTTTTTTGTTTTGCTAGCGAAATGAACTAGACTAGCTGATTACAACTGAGAAACTAAAAGGGTTAATTTTCATTAAAAATTTGTAAAATAACCGAAATGTCGTGTGTAGAAAATAAATCATCTACTTTAAGTTGGGAAAAGACAGACCGCCCGCATAGCTGCAAGTCGGTACCAAAACAGGCCAACCACAACCAGGCGGCGTTTTTCGAGACAGTCTTTGGTTAAATTTTTGCTTTGACTTGCCTTATCTAATAATGCTTCAAATAAACTCTAACTATATTTAACAATTTTGTTTGAATTTTTTTAGGCCTAACACACATGCATTTTTTTTTTCTATCTACTGTACTTGTCGTAGCATTTTTTTATGCGTTAGACGACTATCAACATTGTTCGCAAATCAGTTTACAATATCAAAATTTAGACTACTCATATTATGAACAAAATTTGCTGTTTAAAAGTAACAAACTTTTCTCTTTATATAAATACATATTCTCAAAGGCTTTACGGCCTGCCGTTTTGGAGTTTGTTTTTTTATCAGCATTGAACAGAGAGTATACTGGTTGGCTGAAAGCAGTGGTGTAAAGTAACGAAATACTTTTACATGAGTAGATTACTTGAGTAGTTTTTTTCGGTAACGAGTACTTTTTTGAGTAGTTTTTTTTTAACTACTTTTACTTAAGTACTTTTAGTCTGAAGTAACGCTACTTAAGTACTTATTATGTGATAAAAGTACAAAGTAGTTTTAAAATTTTAGACGCAGTGTTGACTGCACTTTGACTGTGGGCATCTGCAGTCAATCATTCGTAACGCGCAGTCAGGCTATTCTCTATTGGTTCTTTCTTTAAATTCCATGTTTGACTGCGTTTATGTGCTTTTGAAAAAAATTGCATTTTTTCTAATCAAGTACTGGTAAACATCGACTTCTTAATCAGGACTAGGAACCAAAGCTCAACCGAAGAGTTAGCCTGCAACATTATAGGTTAACTTTACCATTTTAACACCAATAAAATGCAAACGAATCGTCAGTTTTCCTGAAGTCATGAGTAGAGTTAGTAACTTAGGGTGCATTTACAATCGGGCTGTTCGTAATTAGGGTGAAAGATCCGTTCCCGTTTTGCTGTTTTGTAGGACTGGCGGATTAGGCAATTGCAGAAATTTATTAATAAGTGTGGATATGAGATCCTGGCAGGCGCATAGCCAAAAATTTGCAATGGAGCAAGGCTAATTCAGAGGCTGGAAGCTACATCAAATGATCTCATCCCAGATCTTGATCGGTTTTCACGCAGATTGAGTCGGTTTTGCAGTCCAAATTTAAGCGATCTCCAAAAACAAAGGTCTTCAAATTTTTTTTTTGGCGAACTACAAAATTTTAACAATTCAAAAAATACTGCTGTCCTCGAGACGAGGACAGGCATTTTTCGAGGACTTGAGGCTTCGAGGCCAATGACTTCAAAATGTGTCCTCGAGACCAAGGACATCCTCAAGGACTCCACCTCTGCTGAGTAGCACTGTAGCAGTAAAACTTCATCATTGAGTAATAAACTGATGAAATGTTTAGTTTCTCTGTTCTTGAGAACAGTGTCTTGCAGTTTGAAATCCTGGGGTTGAACAGATAAATATGCCGACAAGATTGTATAGCCTAGTGGTTAGAGCATCTGTATATCAGGCTGAAAATTTGGGTTCAAATCTGGTCCAGTCAAGCCAAAGACTTAAAAATAGGTAGCCTACTACAAACTGTATTCACATCTTCCTGCTTGACATTTTGCATTGAAGGTGATAATGTGCTGCTCAGTGCTTACATCTGTGTATGGTAGAGAGGTGGCAGCTTGCCTCAGCGACCCTAATACCACTTTGCAGTTTCCTGCTCAAGGCAACACGGTGAATAAATCAGTAAAACTGAAAACAAACAAGGTAGAATTTAGGAATTGCATGATAAACTTTGTCTAGGCAGGCAGCAGGTTTTCTAAAATGCAGCAAGTAAATTGAATTGGAATTAAATTAAGCTGCAGTCTAAAGGTGAATTTGCACAGTATCCGTTGTTCGTACGTTTTCGTCCGTTTTTTTACGTTTTTGCTTCTCCTTGACAAAATATGCGCTTTTTCATCCGCATTTTTATGTGTCCATATCCGCACTAACCAGACAGTCACATACTGGACAAAAGTTTTCCGAAAAAAATTTTTTGTAAAGGGGTACAGCTCTATCTCGAAATATCGCTCTTATCGTTCATACATAAAATTTTTGAACAAAATTTTTATCTATATATAACAGTCTACTTAGTGCGTATATGGACTTATGAAAATGCGGATGAAAAAGCGCATACTTTTTCAAGGAGAAGCAAAAACGTAAAAAAACGGACGAAAACGTACGAAAAACGGATACTGTGTAAATTCACCTTAACCTACTAATGTTGTGACAGAACACTGGTATCACTATCAATGACTGTGCTTCACTCACAGTTTCATTTATGTTTCTACCGGTTTCTATCTACCTTCACATGTCGTAAAATAAAATCAACTAAAAAAAGTTCACGATAATTTTTTCTTCTTTAATCCAAAAAAAGTTTATTGCAGACTATTGAATTGCCTTTGGTGCGTGACTTTTGGCGCACCCTGTGGATACAGTAGGCTTGAATGATTGATTGATTGATGCATCTTTATCCTCCTTTCACGAGAAAGCGACTGTGGCGCTATCCTTTGGTCGAATCCGCAACCGCTTAGGAGTTAACAATTTCCGAGTTTTCCGGTTGACCTTTGACTTCTTTCCACATAAATTTGCTGCTTGTTCAAAGCCACTAAGCAGAGATAATCATCGTAAAGCGTCTTATCCTAGGACGCAACACCGCGACCAGGGTGCAAGTTGAACCCAGTGGCGGATCCAGAAAATTTTGGTTGGGGGGGATGATAAAAATTTTAAGCACAAAACCTCAAAAATTCGGATGTGTTGTAACCAGGCGCATAGCCAGAAATTCGCAATGGAGCGGCTGATTTAGGGGTCTGGGGGCGGAGCCCCCAGCGCTCAAAAATTTTGCATTTTTTTGCAAAAATAATTTAATTTCAGAGCTAGTTTGATAAAATAAAGCTTTTAAAATGCGGCATAGAAATTGGCAGTGCAAACATGATTCAACCGGTTGCATAAATAGCCTATGTGAGAGGTGGTTAATGGTAAAACTTTAGTTCTCTTGTTTGGATGCTGGTAAATCATAAGCATAAAATCTTATAGTTCAATAAAACTCACGCGGAGTAATTTGTTTCATCTATATTTTATAGAGAAAAATAATTGGAGAGGGGCTAATGGAAAGAGAATTGAGACAAGTGATTGGTAATTAACCAATACTGAATAGCCTCTACTCCCCATTTCTGAGTTTAGGCCTGTAATATATTTGCTGATGAAACCCGTGTTCAAGTTTTTTACACTAGCGATCAAATTTTATTGCTTATTTTTGGTCATTTTTTAAAGTTTTTTTTTGATTTGTAAGTTTTATTTTTGACAAATTAGCCCCTCCTTAGCATATGTTTCAAAAAAAATGCTTTAAATCACTTTTTGGTCAACTTCAGTGCGAAAAACAGCCTCAGAAGTGCTAAAAACGTGATATTTTTTATTTTGCGTTTTGGTTGACAGGCCAATGGAGGGACTATAGCCCCCCCCCCGCCCCCCTGGCTACACTACTGCTTAGGATTAATGTTCTTGACCTCGCTTAATGCTCACCTTTTACGAGCCTAATATGTCACTTAAGAAATGATTTGCATTGTGTAGGTTTCATCGCTGAAAAGTGCAAGTTGTAAATTTTTATAATTCGGTGCTTTCAAATCAATCGGACCCGTAAAAGACTAATTTCTGTTTTGTAAAAACTTCGTTGTAAAAATTACATTTTTCGATCCCTCCCCTCACAGGGCTTTAGAAATTATATCACAGTCACACGGCCTATCTCATATGCACGTTATGTTTACGCTAATAGGAGATGTATCCCCTCATCCGCCCCCATAACTCCGCCACTGGTTGTGCTCCTATGCCTTTATCGCTGAAAAGTGCAAGTTCTGAGTTTTGCTGATTTGGCGCCTTCAAATCAATCGGACCTGTAAAAGACTAATTTCTGTTTTGTAAAAACTTCGCTGCACAAATACTATTTTCTTGCACCTCCCCCCTCCCCTTGGCTTTTGAAATTATATCACAGTCACACGGGCTAACGACTATTCACTGATTGCTTTTTTAAATAAGTTAAGTATTATTCATATGCACGTTGTGTTTAGGCTGGTGGGGGGAATGCATCCCCCCCATCTCCCCTAAATCCGCCACTGGTTGAACCCATGATCATGCGATCAGGGTCGTCGTAAAAACGACGTCTTTACCCTCTTGGCGACGCTGCCGACACTCTAATAAGACACTTCCGCGGTGTTTTTACTTTTTAGCGTATAAATTTAACAATGGCAGTGAATGAGTATTTGAGCGAATATTTTATGAATTGATTCCTTGAATATAGTAACAAAAAACCTGCACAATTAATATTTCATGACTTCTTAAATTGTAATTGTAATTACATTTTATTCACCAAGTTGCCTTGGCCAGGAAGCAGCGAAGGTACCTTTCGGTTTTCGAGTCAAGCTGCCATCTGTCTACCACACACGGTGGAAGCTTCACACTGTCCTTTTAATTGCTGAACGTCAAGCAGGGAAGCTGTGAATACCAATTTTTATAGTCTTTGGTTTGACCCGACCGGGAATCGAACCCGAGTCTACCGCATCAGTAGCAGACGCTCTATCCACTCGACCACCGATCGGTGGGGCGTGAGAATAGTGAGGGTGAGGGGTTAGAAAATCAAGCGCTTGTGGCAGCGATGTGAAGGTAGTCGACCAGTTGCCATTGGTCAATTGAATAGTTTGCTTATTTTGCGTGAATACTTTCAGAAATACTTCTACTTGAGTAGTTTTAAAATGACTACTTTTTGACTTTTACTCAAGTACTTTTTTTGGTCGGTACTTTGTACTTTACTTCAAGTAGTTTTTTTGTCAGTAACGAAACTTTTACTTGAGTACAATTTTTGAGTACTTTTTACACCACTGGTTGTAAGACAGAGTATTAAAGCCTGCACAAAAATTATCCCTTGTGGTAGCTTTCGTATCCAGTGAGAGTGCTCGGCCTGACCAAATCGCGAATCTGATCAAGGAGCCATATATTCTCAATCGCTGTACGGCCTGCCATTTTGGGGTTTGTCCCTTCATCAGGCTTTAAGACTCTGTCTTTCAGCCAACCAGATGCTCTCTGTTCGCTGCTGATAAAGGGACAAACCCCGAAAAGGCAGGCCGTACGTACAGCGATTGAGATTACATATAAATATACATCACTTCAAAGTATGGACTGCATGCTGCAGTAGCCTACATAACAATTACTTCGTAGAATCTAACTGACTGCAATAGCTGAATATTTTTGCCCATGAATAAGCAGTTTAAGTTATTACCGCTCGAAAAATATTTTACAGGTGCTTCGAGCAAAGTTATTAGTGCTTATGTTTCTACTCAAGGTATTTCCATGCTCAAGTAGCGGAATATTCGTTCTTTTGCCCAAGTGCAAATAAATGACCAAATTTAAAAAAGCGCTGTAATTTGTAGAGTGCAATTGTTTTCCAAATAAAGCACGTTTAGACAAAAGTTGATGAGTCCAATTTCCTTGTTTTGAGAAAACCGCATTTATAGTTCGGCTAACTTGTCAACTTGTAACTTATCAAGTGCTACATGTTAAGCTATTTATGACCGAAAATTAAATTAAAATCATTTTTTCTCAGAAAAAACAACTTTAGCGAATAACTTGAAAAATGGAAAAAAGTCTTTGTTTGTGAATTGTCACTCACTTAATAACTTTCGCCAAAACGTACATCAAATATGCTGTGTTTAAAACATTAAACGAGCCCAGTTAGCAGAACTTTAGTCTTACGTAGCTTGCAAGCGCAATATCGTAAAACAAATACAATAAGTACTGTTAATTGTATGGGCAAAAACTCATCGATTAGGTAGGCCATAGACTCTTTATTAGTAAACTGGAAACTGACAGTTGTGTCTTTTTATTCTTCACTGTTCATTTTTCTAGAATATGCCTATTTGTCCAATCAGCGTGACTTTTTTCTTCGGGGTTCAGTTGCGCTAAGAATATGTCCAATCAAATCAGTCGAATACGGGTGACCGCAAAAAAACTTCGCAACAATAGCGAACTTTTTTTCTTCAATGCTCTTCTCTTTTTCTCCACGCGTCTGTTTCTAGTCTGTTAAATAAAGAGTGTATGGTTAAACAAAGCTAGAATAAAAGGACTTCTGCGACCAACTTTTATACATTGTCCCACTGGTGAGCTTCTGCAAAAGCTTTACTGCATTTTATTCATCCAGTTGCCTCGGCCAGGAGACTGCAAAAAGATGTTTCGGTCCTCTAGTCAAGCTGCCACCTGTCTATTACATACGATGGAGACACACGAGAATTTGTTTTGTGTGAAATTTCCGTTTAGATGCTATTAAAGAAGCATTCAAGTTAAGCTTTTCAGTTTTGACCAAAATGATGGAAAAAGCTTAAAATGCATTCTCTCCAAATTTGAACTATATTCGTCTTGCTGCTGTTCCCAAGATGTTGCAGTTCAAACTTACCAATTTTTCTCTTACTTCAGTGCAGGCACTTACCAGAATAGAATTTTTTGGGGGGCAAACGAAAATTTGGGAGGCAATGTCTTCTCGCTGGAGCGATCTAAAAAAAAAGGTCTTCATTTTGGAAAGCCACCATTTTCTGCAACTTTTGAACATTAAATCAAAAATAATACAACACTTTTCTTACCATCCTAAACTTAAGCATTTAAGTGTAATTTATTGGGGTGGGGGGGGGGGGGGGCAAACTAAAATTTTTGCAGGGCAATTGCCTTCCTGCTCCCCCCTGCCTACGTGCCTGCTTCAGTGCTGCCGTTTTGTCAGCATTGTGACAGAAGATTAACGTTTGAAAAGTTGGCTTAATTTACTTAAAAAGCAGCTCATTTACATTTCTGACAACAACACTCCCAATAACAGTTAACGAGAGTAAAAAGCATAATTATACAGTAACTTTTTAAAACTGTGCTTGTAGTTTTGACAAACCTGACAAAATTTCTAAGCGAAAAAAGCTCTTTTAATGGGAAATCTAAACAGTCATATCTTGGAAAGGGAAGGTCGTTGAAAGCTCGAAAGCGGAGCAAAAAACTTTTCGACCTGAATGCCTTTTGAAAGCGTAATATAAAAAACTTTGCAACACTGAATGGCGACCTCGTGTAAGCGTGAATGCGGTTATTGTTACACAATCACCATGATTACGTCACAATTACTCAGCAATGAATATTTTCACTACAAGCAATAACCGCGCAGTCTTAAATCTAACCTAATTTTCGGTTTTTTCGGGCCTGTTTTTGGCTTCAAATCACTCTTCGGGTTCGTGCTCGCACTGGTCGGCCTGTTTACAACTCTTGGGCATTTTTTTATCGCGTTAAAAACATGACAATACTTTTGCACCCAAAAGCACCAGAAACTTACTAATGTTATCTATAAGTGGAAATTGTGCCTAAAGAAAAATAAGCATAAACGGACTATACATGCACTACAACGGAAATGACCACTCCATGTCGAGAAAGTCAAATTTAAAATAATAAATTTAGTTTCTAAATTTTATTTTAGCACTTAAATTATTAAGTTTTGGTAATGATTAGTCATAATTCCTCTAATACTGTAGGAAGTTCCGCATAATCACTTAATATGGCAAAGCTACTCTATTAATACTTTTTAATCATTTTCTTAAAATCTTAGACTGAGCTTTCTGGTTTATGGAGAAGTATTCTGTTTGTTAAAGGGTAATGAATGTAGCAAAAATATAATTTTTCTGGGTCAACATGCAGTTGAGCTCATTTTTTTAATTTGCTGACAACTTTTGAAAATTCGCTCTATGTTTCATTATTGCAGCAAGGCGCATCAGGCAAATCAAAATGGTTAACAAAGAGAATAATAGCAAACGTTCGGGATGAAAACTGCAAGAAATTACCAGTTGATGAATCAAAAATTTAAAACCTTTTGCACCAACAAGGTTCGAGCGCTATTCTTGGCAGCATACAATGGCATTAGAGCCTTATTCTTGACAATCTTCGTAAATTTATTTAGCTGCCTTCATCTAGCAAAAATTCATTCTAACTAGCTTGACAGTTGGCCTAGCACTTAGTGGTAACGCATTCGTCTCTGGAGCGAGAGGTCAATAGTTCAAATATTGAGCCGATCAAATCGAAAACAGTGCTATCTACAGCTAGCCATTGTTGCACTCAGGAAGAAAGGGTTAAAGCTTTATGCGATTACGCAACTTAATTAATTTCGTGGTGTTTAAGATTTATACTGTGTGTAACACTACACAATAGCAGGCCCGGCGCCACGGGGGGGCATTTCGGAGCTGTGCCTTCCTAAATCACTGCTTGTGCCCCCCAAACGAAAATTGTGCCCCCCCAAGCGAGGACTGTGCCCAGAAGAAATTAACAGGGTCGGCGCTACTGGAGTGCAAATCGAGGCCTTAGACTCCCAAAATAGTGCTTATCGCCCTAGAATTCGTGAGCAAGAACTGTTTTTTCGTAATTTTTTGTGTACTCACTCCGGATTTCATGAAACTACGCGTATATTTGGGAGAAAGACCTTTTTTTTTTTATTTTGGTCTTTACTTTGGAATTTGCGAAAAATCGCAATATTCTTGAGATGAAAACCAGAATCGTGAAAATTTTTGAATTGAAAACCTTTTTTTTTTTGTTTGGTCTTCATCTCAGAATTCGTGGAAAACTTTGGAATTTGCGAAAAATCGCAATATTCTTGAGATGAAAACCAGAATCGTGAAAATTTTTGAATTGAAAACCTTTTTTTTTTGTTTGGTCTTCATCTCAGAATTCGTGGAAAATCGAACGATTTTTGAGATCAAAACCAGAATTTGAGGAAATTTTTGAATTAAAGACGTTTTTTTTTTTTTGGTCTTCACCTTTTTTGTTTGATCCACACTCTCGAATTCACACAAACAAAGTTCTCGTGCCCCTCCAAAATTTATTTATGCCCCCAATCAAGCTATCCTGGCGCCGGGTCTGCACAATAGTATTCGATGAAGAGGTGAAGCATTTCTAAGAGTATTTGCAAAAGATGAAGAAAATTTAAAACATGTTTTTGCCAACTTCAGCTTTCTGCGACCTGTTGCTTCCACCATGTTTCATCACAAAGTTAAAAATAGCATTGTCAGTCGAAAGCATCTCTTCTAAAATCACCTACGACAAAAAAATTTCACAAATGGTATTTTTAAAACATACGGTTGCAGTAGGGCTTCAGCAATTCGTCTGTGTTACAAAAATCAAACAAGTTACCGCGAGCCCAACTTGAGAAAAATTAAATTGCATGGCAACACTGCAAGGAAGATATTAAATTGCTTTTAACCTTGAATCTTGGTAACGATAAGTCGTAGAAGAAAACTATACTGTCGTAACACAGACAACACAGGTTTTCATTTTCAGAACATAGGTGCTAACGAGATAGGTGCTTGAGATAGAAATTATTAAAGATATGAGAACTACTTGAAGTAATAAACAGGTTCCCCAAACCTTGTTCAATTACTCCTTACCCGCAAAAATAACTTTGATCCGTTTGACTTCGTATCGTTGGCAACCCTCCGTTTTGAAATTTCGTGATATCAGAAAAGGATGACTTTGCAAAATTTTCCGCAGAATAAGTAACGCGATGTTATCAAAATTTCAAAACGCCGGGTTGCAAACGGTACGCAGGCAAACGCATTAAAAGGCTGTAAAAGCCTGGTAACTGTATTATATCTCAATTTCACGCACATACTTCCTTCCGAATCCACATTTGTTAAAGCCCTGCATGATTTTGATGGTTTGCATCCGCACCAGAAGTATTAGCAGAAATTAAAAAGAACTATTCTACACTGCCTTTTGCCTCCTCATTCTTCAATTATAGCTTTCACACAATGCCATTTTTAAAATAAGGAACAATATTATACTAATTTTCAGGCAAGGAAAGGAAACGAATTGACAGGTTAGAAGTTTACGTTATTTGTTGCTTTTTTTTTTTAAGCAATCGAAAAATAATGTGGTCCTCGAGCCGAGAACAGGATCTTTTTGAGGACTTGTAAGCTTCAAAGCCAAAGCCAAGGAATCGAGCCTTGAGGCCAAGGCCTTCTAAAGGTGTCCTAAAGGACTCCACCTCTGCTAAACACCAGACTAATCTTTGCGTAGTTGTTTTAGAAGTAGAGCCAAAATAGGCGCTTTAATTAAGATCGAAAAAGGTATACTTTTGCCATTAGTACAAGTGATTCCATGGGTCATGTAATAAAATTCCTGTGTTGTATGTCAGTAATACTTGTTTTGGAAGTCCCATTTATACGGTCTTGCCCGCATTATGGATATCCAGGCTATTGTGCATATTCAGATGAACCAGTAGAAAGAATTGGCGCTTCTTATGGGGATTTTGACAGTGCTGGTTGCGGTAAGTAACCCAAGAAAACGAACTTTTTCGTTGATAGATAATGCTATTTGCCTGTTTACTAAATTTAGAGAACCTGAGGTAAAAAAACTGCTTGCGTAGATATCTTGCAATTTTGGCTCGAAAGAACAGATTGCTAAATTTAGAGATGCGGTTACAGATTCAATTTCAGCTCAATTTAAAAAGCTTGAAGCGTTCCTGGATAGATGAAGGGTCGGATTTACCATATGCACAGCGTCAGGAGCCCCGCGCTTGGATTATAAACCTTTTTTGGTCTTCACCTTCATTTGACCGCAAAATGCAGCTAATTTACCAAAAGTGCCAGGGTCCAACGCAATGTAAATCCAGCCCTAGTTAGTAGTTAGGTACATTTTTCCCGAAAAGCCTATATACTCTATTATCCTGATCTGGTTAACTGAAAAATCAAAATAATCTAAGTTAATTGCGGTAATTTTTTTGCTAGCTAGGACACACACGATTGAATAACAGTATTAAAACTGATGATTAATAATTTTAAAACCAGCAGACGATTGGTTTTCAATACAATATCAATAAACTTTAAGTATTGAAAAGTAACGGAAAAAAGTCCAGTAATATTTTTTGCGGAGGAAAACATCTACGTTTTAACAGGTTTTTTAAACTGCATGTTATTCGAGAATTCGGGTGACTTTGAATTAAGCTATCGCAATCTTCCTTGCCAGGAAAGACCTTATTTGAGTGAACAAGGTACGCTATAAATAGTCAAATTTTGTTAAAATAATGGATCATTGGGAACAGTGGTCAGTGGATAGAGGGTCTGTTTAAGTTACGAAAACAATACAGAGCTCAATACGCTTAAGTCAATTAAACCAAAGACTATTAGCAACGACTATAAAAATTGGTATTTACAGCTTTTCTGCTTGACGTTCAGAGTCAAAGGAAAAGTGTGGAGCCTTCACCGTGTGTAGTCTGTTAGACAGGTGGCAGTACCGGTATTTTTTTTACATTTTTTGTGTTTTGGTTTTCAATGCTTCTCATAAAAAAGCGCAGTTCACATTATTTGAAATTAAAAACCCTAGGCTACAAGTGCAAGCTGCTTAACGCGTATTCGGGCTCAGCATGGATGCCTTATTCTTATTCAAAAGGAATTGTGTACGATCATCATGTTATCGAGCACTTTTTTAAATTCAAACTCTACTTTGCAATTCTTCGCTACACCATTGTGAGCAAATTTGTACTCCTTTCAGCTCAATTAATGAACTTACAAAATGTTTCAGATTGCTCAAAGACTGGCTGCAAGCTCAATCTTGCATGTTTACCCTGGTCTTCCCAAGACCAGTACCTTGCAGCTGAGGTTTGCCCATCCATCACATCTGGCTCTAGAAGTTCTAGAACCGAATTTGAAGTTGTGGAAGCAAGAAATTGTACAAGTAATTAGTTGAAAGGGCTGTATCAAGAGAGCATTTGCCCCCGGCCTGCCACAAGGAAAGTCTCCCCGCCAAGAGGTTCTTTTTATTAATCGTAAAAAACAGTGAAACATGTCAAAGTACTAATTTTTATTAACATGCTAACGTTTTTGGTTACTATCAGAGGTGGGCAGTAACTAGTTACAATAGTAACTAGTTACTGTAAGTAGTTACTTTTTTAGTAACTGTAACTCAGTTACTTTTTCAAAGAAGTAACGAAAGTGGGAAGTAGTTACTATTTGGAGACATTAAAAAGTTAATAGCCACAGTTACTTTTAGTTTTGGTCCTGTCGAAAAAGATTCTTTAATCGTTAGATTTTGGTTAAATGAAACACTTCTTATGTGATCCCTGTTGGCGCTACGGATTACGGATTTTTTTTATTTTGCACTAACGTGGCAACCCTAACCATGCTGTGAGAAGATATTAAAACGTTTTTAAATTAAAGACTTCCTTTTAACAATCTAATAGGTTACGTTCTAATATCTTCTCTGCAGGGATTGTTTTGATTGAATAATTTTTATCAATAGCGTGTACAGGAGCGTATTTAGGGGAGGGCATGGTGCATGCCCCCCCTTTTGGGTCACCAGGATAATATAATTCCCATAGAATTGTATGCAAAAGTGCGGCATGGCCCCCCTCCTTTGTAACTTGGGCAGAAAGATTGAGCGCACAATCGGACAGAATTTGGGTGAAGACTTGTCTTCACCTAATTTTGGGCCAAAAACCGGACTAAATTTAAGTGAAGACCTTTTTTTTTTTAGGTCTTCATCTAATTTTGGGCAGGAAAACGGACTGATTTTGAGTGGAGAAATTTTTCTTTTGGTCTTCATTATTTCCTAATTTTCTGCCCCCCCCCCTTTCGAAAATCCTGCGTACGCTACTTAGCGTGTAGTGTTCGTTCAGCCGATAACGTTGTTGTTAAAATAGCCGCTTTACCCCTTTTGTTGCTTTTCATTTTGAAAAGACATTTTGAAACACAAAGACAGCATGGGCAAAGACATTTTGAAACCCAAACTTTCTGGTCCCAGCGATGAACATTTTGAGATGCTTGCTTTCTCGAAAGACAATTAAATAAAGTGCATCAATGTGTTACGTTGTGTATTTTTGTTATAACAACAGCAACAATAGCCATAAGTAGCTTGTGCAGAGGCACCGCATGAAAATTAGAAAATGAATAGAGAAAGAAATCAGTTAATACCGGTACCAAAGTACAAAATCAACATTTTCGATACTTCATTCATACCGGTAATTAGGTTTATTAAAAGTAACTGTAACTCTAACTAGTTACTTTTTCAAAATGGTAACTGTAACTTAGTTACTTTTTTGCCATGTAACTGTAACTCGGTTATTACTTTTACAACGTAACGTGCCCACCACTGGTTACTATAACCTGCTGTAAGTCGTGAGTGCTATGCTATATGGCATGTGTGATATATTTTAAACTCATGTTTACATTTTAGTACACATATTTACTAAATTTTTCTAGTCAATATTTGTTTTTTCTCAAAGTTTTACAATAACTACTAATTTCCGAACAATTTTTTATACGGTGTAATTAGAAAAAGTTTATAGGACTGCGGCTCAGCAGCGCAAAAGCGTTGTAAAACGGCCATTTATTTGGTAGAATACCACAAAAATTGTTCAAAAGTAATGGGCTCTGCACCAATGCCAGTGGTTGACGCGATTATTTTTATTGCTTTGTACTTACGCACGAAATCGAGATTTGGATCCGAGATATTGCTTGCGTTCACCACGCTCATATTCATCCAATTTTAAGGCATACATGGTTTGACGCTTCTAAAAATGAAAATGCTGCTTAGCAGCGACATTTGCAGTGACAGAAAAAGTAAAAGCAATCCCTGAGAAAATACCACGCGTGGAGACCACAAGCCATTGTTGAACTATAGACTAACACTTGGTCATATGCTCCAACCCGAATTAACTTTGATAAGCAGATTAACAAAATTTTATATGAATTTAGAAGAGTCTACGCCAACCTGATATAGCCTATGTTTTGCTGTTCTTTACTTTTCTGTACCCCATTAGTTAGGCCGAGAAGGGATCCTGACAATTGGGTTGCACTGGAAGATCAACTCAGGTCTTCTTTGGTTAACCCAAGCTCAGGGCCTGCGAGAGGGGGGGTTCAGGGGGTACATCGTACCCGGGCCTAGGGGGGCCCGGGCTCAAGGGGTCCGGAAGAGTTCAGGTTTCCGCGTTAAGTTTTGGTATCGCACCATAACACCGTAATCAAACTTAACTACAGCAAAAATATCGGTCAGCCTGTTTAATCCTGGTAATTGGTCGCTATTTTTGCTACACAGCCTTTAGGACATCCTATAGTGGCCGATTTGATTAAAAAAAGAGGAAAGTGTATCAGAAATCATACACTTGCACCGAAATTAACGTTTTGTTACATTTCTCTGACTTGAGAGCCCTAATTCTACAGTATAACAATGTACGAGGGCCCACATTTCCAGAGATCCAAAAGCATTTTAACCTCAGAAAGCGGAGTCAAAGTTGACATACTACACTACTATCGTTAAGTAATTCACTCTATCTGTATGAGTTTAATACGAATTTGGGTTCGTGAAGTCGATGATTGCAGATGACCTCTTAAAACTTTTATCAGTAAAATATTTGGATTTGCAGTATTAATGTCATTATATTGTATAATATTGTGTCAATGTCATCACCCCCCGCTTCACATACTTTCTTTCATGTATGTAACGTTTTTTGCTTGTCAATTTAAGCAAGTTTGGTGCTGCGATGTTGATCAAATGCTGTATTTTACCATTGAAAAACATAAAAAGTGCTAAAGCTTCCGGGGCTCTGCCCCAGACCCCGCTGGGGGAGCTCACAGCGCTCCCCCAGACCCCCTGGCTGGATTTAAAGCAATATCATGTCTAGTTGTGTTTTTCATAGGTCCTAACTGTATGTAAATATCGTTATCCCCTCACTTTTAAATGAACATCTGCAACCATCGGACAAAATTGATTTAACGGCATAGGCCCTGATAAGGGTTGGGGGGCCCAATAAGATTTGGGGGCCCGGTATCGACCTTCGTACCCCCCGGAAAATTTTCTCTCTGAGGCCCTGCCCAAGCCAAAGCCAATCATAGAGGTGCGTCTACAGCTTTTGCTTGAGTGCAACATAGTTGAAGTTAAGCTTTATTCTTTTATATTTGATCAACTCGCTCAGAAAATACAGTTACTGCAATCGAAGCTGAGAAAAATCAGCTGCTGTAATCGAAGCAAAACTGAAAATGACCAAATTTATCGGTATGCTGGACCAAAATCTGTACACACGCTTTTTCGAACAGTTTTTTTTATCTTTTCAGTCTTTGTAAGCGGCTTATTTCAATTTGATTATCAAACGTTTCAGCGATGAAAACGGCATCAGAATGTGTGTCGAATTTAACTGTGCTGATTTCGAATTGTTTTTACCTGGCAGCATCGGCTGCTTTGTTTGCTGCTGAGCAATCGCACACTGCAGAGAATTCGGTAACTTGTTCGAAAAACAAATTTTTACTTTTTGGAAAAAATGAACTATACGTAATAAAAGTTGATTTAAATTAACGCACAAAAAAATTAATTGATTACAAAATGCTCAAGCAGATACAAATTTAATTTTGCTTGGTTAATTTAACTTTTTTTATTAAAGAAATCGTTATGTCCAAAACTGGTTTTCTCAACAAATTCACCCATAATTTTTGCGGTGCACTCTATCTATCATGTTCTGATTACTATCTTTCGCAACTTATCATTGAGTTTTTTACAGTTCCGCCTAATTTTAATCCCTTTCTGGGGAAAAGCGCCGATACCAGAGAATCAAGGTCGTTTCTGTATTGTGTGAGAAACAAAATAACTACAATGGTGGTAATTGTATTTTCCTTATAAAGACATTTGCACTTTTGCAGCACAATATTGTAGTTTTTAACAATTTCTTGAAGCCGCCATGTAGCTCAGTAGTGCATAGTAGTAGATCATCAGATTAGTGATCAAAAGGTTGCTTGCTTCAAGTTTTACATTGCAGATTCTGAACTTACTGGTCTTTCACCTATAGTGTGCGGTTTTGTAGTGTTGACTAATCAAACAAATTCTGTTCTAAATAAATAAATGGTCATGCATCATTGCGCTTTGGGAAAAAATCCCCTCAACGCTTTTATTCCATCGGGGCCAAGAAGTTTACTCATTGTGGTGGCTCGTGCACCTGACAAAATATTTTATCATCAAAACTTAAAAAAAAGGTGCTGTATGTTGGTGTAGACGAAGAGTACCAGGAAAAAATAGGTAATGCATGAATGAATGAAAAATTTCTCAAACATTAGTTCGATTATAATGGGTATATAGGATGCGATTGGAAAATATGTTTATAAGCTATTAGCTTACCCTTTTATAACATTCTGATTAAATTCTTTACGTATTTGAAGGTTTTGGTAGTTCCTTTACGTCCCATACTGGCAAGAGATACACACAGGCAGAATCAAATCACGTTTTTTTTAGTTATCTGAATCTGGAATTTCTGGCAAAAATAAGGTGTGTTTCCCGAATTCTATCTTCCCCCTTGCAAAAGATCTTATCAGCCAGAGCAATATAGAAGGTAACACATCAGGGCTTCAAAATAGCGATTGACGTGATATTGAGCAGTTTTTTACTTGCTACTTGGCAGCAGTCGATGACGAAACTGTTCTATTTTACACGCCTTTTAATGTACCACCTAGAGATTTCCGGTAACACAAAAAGCATCTCTGTATGTGCTGTGTCTCTTCCAACATCTCCGCGCCTTGTTGCGATAGTTTTAGCTGAGCGTAGCCAGAGCATTTTTACTGTCTGTAGCATATAGTGTTGCTGAAAAAAAGCCTAGCCTCACACTTTTTCCGTTTCAGCAAAGCTAATGCCTTGTGTGTGCATAAATATTCATTTTAAGTTCAAAAACGTCATCAACACATCTACAAAAGCTTAAGTTTTTAGATAGTTGTAGGCCTATTTCAATGCAACAGTATTGTGTTTATTGCAGAAGCTAATTTGTTCATTTGTAGGTTCACCTAAAACAGCCTACTGCTACGAGGAAAGTATCTCCTACATGGAACGCAATTTCACTTTTGAGAGAACGGAAGTTTATCAACTAGCTGCTTCCCGACAAATATGCGACAACACAGGTTATTTTGGTTTCGTAAAATTGATCTAAATATTTGCGCTATTCCAAACGTTTCGCCATCTCATATACCAGCTGGCTTCATCGGGATACCATTTAATTGAAAATCATATTTAATTGTTTATATTACTAAAACTTCAAATTCTAATCTTTCTCGATCCATTCCACTCTTAATCACTGAAATGTATCACTCTTATTGCTTTTCTAAATTAAAGTCCTTCTTGGCTTACGGACAGGAGGATCGCAACGACGACCACTGTGCAGATAAGCTTGCCAGAACAGCTACCGACACTGCTGCTAAAAACAAGTCTAGTTAAAATTTGTATTTCGTTGATACAAGTGACTGCTGATGAATTATAATTTCTCACCATTAGTGATATTATAACATAGCCTACAGTATCAAGACTTGAGCTTGTGTAATGTGTATTTCAAGGTTTGCCTTTAGCTGCAATTAGCTGCGCGCCTCCAACAAGCATGGACTCCACATCAGTCGAAGGAAGGTTGGATCTATCAACTATTGAAGTAGCAGATTGCGAAGTCACGCTAAATGACATCATCAATGCAACCGCTGTGCGAGACCTGAACAACATCGCGGTTCTGACGTCACGACCAGAATCATTGTCAGATGAGCAAATTTCGACTGCGACCAATGCCTTGGCATTTTTTCTCAAAAATTCTCAAAATGAGGTAAAACGTCTTTTTTTTAACATAATAAGAACAAAGTTTCTTCGATCGTATCAATCACGTAGCATAAGTTTTAAATTATATATCTGAAAATAAAATTGATAATTATACACGGTGATACGGAATCGTTTCCATGCCGGAATTAAGACTAAAAGAACTGTCTTCTTTCAAAAAGATCATAATGGGCTAGGGCCTCTTTGTGGACACCAGCTTGCAGAAATGGAACGGTGCAAACTATACCCAGCTCATCTTCTATCAGTGCTTCGTCTTAGAACCCGAAGGGAGCGTATATTCACCACACCCTAACGGTAACAACTAATAACAGCACTGCCTTCAACGACCGAAAAGCATCGCTAAATTAAGTTACTTTTTCACCGGAAAAAAGATTCCTACTCTTGCTTGCAGATCATATTTTTGTAGCCGTATTTTTTTACATCTCCATTGTTCAGAACAGAGTAATTTCTAGTTCAGTTTACTAGATACGGTAGAACAAAAACAATACCGAACTTTTTAGATGCCGTTTATTGAATATTTTTGATGTGATTTTTGTACATATCATTAAAATTTTATAAAGGCCCAAATTATGCAAAAATGCAACATCTTCTAAACAAAATAAGTCGCGGAGAGAACTTATGAAATTTTACAGTAGTTGTTTGAATCTTGAATTGATCAAGATACTAATTCCAGTACGAAGATAAAGCAAATCGTTTTCTTTAGAAAATTAACCAATCAACATTGACTTTAACAACTCAAGCGATTTCAAATTTGCTTTCTGGTGATGAAATAAATAGGAACATCAGAAATGAAACTAACAGGTACCTGAAAAAATAATATTTCCTTTTCCTTCTCAGGTTACGCCGTTAACGGAACCAAACCTACCTCATTAATTCTCTAAATAATTCCAATATCCCTTCGCTCTATTCATTATTCAAAGGAATCCTCCGACACCAAGAATCTTCAACGCCTTTTATGTGTCCACCCAGAGGATCGTAAAAGGCAAAAAATGGGTGCTCATCAGCAATGACCACCAGTGTGGTGATAGGAAGCCCGCTTTTTGAATGGTGTGGAAAGGGCCACTTTTCTTTGCCAGTTTTAGCTGAGATTCCATGCAGTCCAACTGAGATTCTGTGGTGCAAAGAAATTGTATTGTAGTTACATTTTGTTCACCAAGTTGCCTTGGCCAGGAGACAGCGAAGGGACATTTCGGTCTTCGAGTCAAGCTGCAACCTGCCCACCTGTCTACCACACACGGTGAGGCTTCACACTGTCTCTTTAATTGCTGAACGTTAAGCAGGGAAGCTGTGAATACCAATTTTGGTAGTCTTTCTACTGCACCATCATAGTCGTAGGATTTCTGTTGCACCATATTCTCATTTATAGGAAAGTGCCGGGAAGTAACAACAACGTTTAATTGTGTCAATACTGTGAAAATTTCTTAATAAATCGTCGTCATTAATCGTATAAGATACTTAGACACATGGAATGCAACTGCATTCCCGTCCATGTGACGATTTTTCAAAATATTTTTGGTAGCAGTGTGAGTTATTGATAACGGTAGCATAACAATGGAAATAAAAGAAATTTAACTGTGCTAAACTTCCAGGTGATTTTCGCTTGATTTTAACTTTAGTATAACGCAAAATCAACGTTCTAAAGATATCGGCAGGTAAAACTGAATCGTTTTGCATTAAAATGTCATAATTATCTTGAGTACTCTTTAGTTCCTCCGTTGAAATCAAGTCAAGCCTTCTACAAAGTTTAAATACTTTTGCTGAGCGAGTTGAACTCCCAGAAAACACTTCAAGGATCAACATAACAACACAAGATATCACGGTGCAGGTAAACTTTACGAGATTTTTTACTGAGTGAAACCATTTTTAAAACCTAAATAGTTTGATTCCTAATCGCCGGAGGTGGAGTCAAGGACACAAGGCTCGAGGCCAAGGACACAAAAAAAATCCATGGCCAAGGACATCCCTTCCGAGGAAAAATCCTCTCGAGGCCAAGAAAAGGAATGCTCGAGGCCAAGGCCAAGGACCAAGGACACAGGGAAAGTGTTCTCTAAAAAAAAGATCTTCAAAATTTATTTTCAGGCGATCTCAAAAAAAACATCTTCAAAAAATTTTTTCAGGCTATCTCCAATATAGGAATAAAAAAGGTCTTTGCAAATTTTCCCCGAGTTTTCTGGCGTTTTCCAAAGAAATTTTAAGGGTTCAAAAAATAGTGCTGTCCTGGAGTCGAGGACAGAGTAATTTTTGAGGACTTGCAGGCTTCGAGGCCAAGGCAAAGAACTTGACCTTCGAGGCCAAGGCCAAGGACTTCAAAATGTGTCCTCGAGGACTCCACCTCTGTTAATCGCAGTGGTTTAGTGGTCATAGAATGTCTGTCACGTAAACGGTAGACTCGGGTTCGTTTTCAGGATTGGGATAAACCAAAGACTATAAAAATTAGTCTTAGCTGCTTCCTGTTTGACTTTTAGAGCTAAAAGGCACAAAGTTAAATCTCTCCCGTGGTTGGTCGTTTTGAGTGCACGCAATATTTAAAAAATGTTTAATTTTTCTTTATTTAATAAAGTAGTATAATTTAAACTGCAACAAATTGTGTTTGCTGCAAGGTTCAACAGACGCTTACAAATGCAACCACCAACAACGAAACTAAAGCTGTCTTCGTCTTGGATGATGTTCGATCAGGAGCTAACGTAAAGGCCGAGATAACCGTGGTATTGCCAACGAAAGACAAAGGATGTGGTAGTGCAAACAATACCAATCAGTTAACATCGATTAACAATCTCATCTTTTTTGCTACGTCACTTAACAAAAGATTTTCCTTGAAGCCAAATCAAAATACCTCTCAAGTAAGAAGACTAATTCAAAGACTATTTCATTTTATTTGATTAAGACTATCACCGAAAATCAACTAAATTAGTTCGAAACGCCTCAAATGAAAACTATAACATTTATTAACAACAATGGAGTTCAGAAACTCTCAGCGACTGTTTCACCCTAACGGAATCATTAAAGGGAACTATTAAAAAGGAAACTTCCAAACAAAAATTGCAACTCAAGAGAAATATGTTTACTTATCCACCACTGCTATTCGTTGTGGTGATATAATTTAACAATTGCAAGTATAATTTAACAATAGAATTTAACAATAGAATAGTCGAGTGCATTTATGGAAAAAACATAGGCCTTATCCCTAAAAATCGCAACGAAGGGTTTCTTGATTGATTTTGACAGTATATTAGCTTTGCTAAATATAACATAGTAAAAGTCTACGAAAATCTGAGCCTGCAAAATGTATTAATTTTGTGATCAAAATCTGGCTTTGCAATAGCAATTTTTCTTCTTTATTGTGATGTTTTAGGTTACTTTTTTGATTAGTTGATGAACAAAACCAAAGTGACAAAGTAAAAACATAATTGTGGTAGAACTGTGATGTAATAATATAGACAGCCATGCCACCTTCCCTTTTCGGCCGTAGCCTTTCCCTTTTCGGCCGTCCTTTTCCGCAGAAGAATTACAATTAAGATAACTATTTTTCCTAAAAGTTGCCCCTTCACCCCCAGATCCCCGTCTGTGATGCGTATGAGTTAGACTAGGTGCGCTCATCACGTCTCTGAAGTTAAACATTTTTAAATACAAAAAAATTAACGTTTAGTCTTCCCCCTTTAGCAAAATCCCGGTTACATGCCAACCCAAGCGCCGGCTTCTTATCTTCCATTCTACAATATCTTTGTCTCAAAAAAATTATTTTTGAAAATTTCTGATGACGTGATTGCATGTGATTTGCAGGTTTGGCCCCCCTCCCCCCAATCAAAAGTCCTGTCTACGCCAATGCTAAAGTTTGCCAAAAGCATTGAGTTTTATTAAAATCACATTTGCAACTAATTCAATATAGATACTTTCAATGGGATAGTAATTTCTATTTCCAAACAATAATACTGTATTTGCAAAAAAAAAATCAGTTTTAGTTTTATAAAAGCTCCGTTTTTTCAAGTTATTTGAGGTTCCTAACAGTTTTTTCTAGCATCATCAAAATCGATATGCAGATGTTTTTTAAAGAGCCACCAAAATTTTTCATTGTCTTGAAGCTTCATCCCAGCTTCTGCTCAAAGGTTGCTCAACTTATTTGAAAATCAAAAACATTATTTTAGTTTCATAATTTTGTTTTTCTTTTATTTTGCTGTTTAGAAAAATTAGCTGTATTTATGAATTGAAACTTGACCACCGTACGAAAAAGTTTAATTCGCTGTTCCATAAAAATCATAGGTTCCATTCAACATTGCGCTTTTTTCAGTCAAATTAAACATTTTCTTCAATTAAATGACGTCATTGGCCTTAATGTGTATGACGATTGAGGCATGTTGAGATTTAGTGCTAGTACTTACAATATTATGTACAGTATGTATGAACATACTGTATACGGACAAAATAAGCTGAGCCTTATATCTTTTATAGATTTTGACCACTAGGTGGAAATAGAGAAAAATAGGTGAAACAAGGGCACGTAAATCCAATCTCCCGAGAATGTCATAGTGACATCAAACAGAGTACGTCGTTGAAGTAGGTTCAGAACTGTTAAAACATTTTAAGCTTCCCAAAATTTAAATTTCTTTATTATGTTACCGAGATCAAAAATAGATCTTGGGCTCTTGACCAAATAGGATACATCAATTAAATAGATATCACGTTTTATACTTTATAAGTAAAAATCATTTACAAAGTTTTGCATTTTACCGACACTTTGCGTTTAGGTTTGCGAAACTTTTTTAACTGAATGAAATTTCATCTTTTGTTTCAATGAAGAGCCAAAATTACAGTTTTATTATCATTGACGTCATCATCAAATTCTGAAGTCCCAGGATTTTAATCATAAGAATGAACTAGTTAATGAACTATCATATTATTCTATACCGAAAACAAAAAATAGACGTTTTGACACTAAATTATACGTTTTTTTTTGAGGTATTATTCCAGACGAATGTGGGAAATGACGTCATCGAAGAACAAACGCTGTTTGCCTGGTCAGATTTTTGACGACTTTTAGTATGTCAGTAGCCCAAATACTACATGCACTCGACTAGAAATCATGATTTTATTTAAGCTATTGTAGTTATTATTAACATACTCTCCTAAACGAATGTATTTGTTTTGATCCAAAACTGTTTGGCAATTTTTAAAATTACACTGGCTTAGTCTCCCCTTCATCTATTTATTTAAAACCTGTCACTTTAGTTATTCATGAATTATTGCAAAGCTTTTTGAAATGGTTTAGGTAGTTTCACTCGGAATCGGAAACTCAACGATGGCGAATCTTACTGACGTCAAAGTTTCCTTTAGTTTTGAAAATGTGACTTACCCTGAACGTGAAGAGGTAGTGATAAAACATCAAAAGAAGAAAGTAAGTTACTATGCTGGGAAGGATTACTATATCATGATTTATTAGGAATAAATGCTTATTGTTTTTTTAACGATAAAACGATGGTACCCGTTGGGCAAATCTGCAACCGCTTAAAAGTTGACTATTTTCCAATTAACGTTTGACTTTTTCCCACATAAATTTGTTGCATGTTTAAAACCACCAAGCAGAGATAATAATCTTTAGGATGCACGTTATTCAGGGACACGGCTGAACAGAGTGACGCGATTTCGACTACGACGTCATCAGAGATGGCCACCTGTGTGTTGATAGGGTGCCACTTATTACGCCGTGAAAAATGGCCTCTTTTTATCAGATTCTCAGCCCTTTTGGGTTCTGCAGTGTAGCATTGCTGCGGCACTATGCTCTCATTCACAGGAAAGAGCCGGATCACAACAACATCGTCATCAAAAGATTTCTCAGTGTCGTTAGGTAAACGTTTTCCAGCTCTTTGCATCTGCAGGGTTGGTTGACGTTAAAGCAATTAACTGCCTGTTAAAGTTGTTATGACAACCCATGAGTAAACCACGATAGAGATTAAGATTTCACAGATATATGAGTTTTAAAGATCTTTTTGGGGAAACGTTTAGGATTGAAGCTAAAAAATTGGTGTCGAGAAACAGTTTCACTAAGATTAAAAAAGAGCCAAAGCTGTAGTAAATATTTTATTTAAAAAGAGACGTTTCGACTAATTACTTAAGTCATTGTCAATCTGCAAAATAATGCATAAGAAAAATTAGAGTAATAGGTAACCTGCAAGAAGTTAAGTTTAACAAACAGGCAAAAATTTCCGAAATTAACGGAATGTAGTTCTACAGTGTGAAGACATTTATTGCTTTCAAAAATGTGCCCAAACCAAGGTAGTAAGTATTGCATTAATAACGGCGTATTAAACATAACCAAGCGACAGTCATCCTTTTAATTTATGTCAATTGTTAGCTTAACTGGTCTTGGTTGTCAGTCCGTGGACATTGCTTTCAAGAAACGACAGATCAAGGTAGGATTTTTTCTTAATTTATTGAGACTTTTAGTTGGGGTTCAATATTCCAACCCTTTTGGAACTTGGGGCAATTTTTAGTAATTTGGAATTTGGTTTAAAGTTTACTTTTACGATTTCACTAACTGGTGTGGTTGATATAAGTGGATAAAATAGTGCGTCTGAAAGTCGGGGTGCACTGGCTAATTACAAGCAGTGCTACATATGGTCAGTAGAGAGGTAAATAGTGATGATTTGAAGGAGAGCTGGTTGTTAATATCTTATCAATTTATGAGTGACTGCTCGGGTTCTGTAATGTTGGTTTGACTTTCAAACTGTCTTCAATAAAATTGCATTGTATAAGACGGTTTTTGGATACACAATGTCTGTTGAATGGATGAGTATCGCTTGATTAGATTTAATATGCTTTTATTAATGCATTACTTATTATCTTGGTTTGGGCACACTCTTGAAAGGAATAAATGTCTTCCCACTGTAGAACTACATTGCGTTAATTTCAGAAATTTTTGCCTGTTTTGTTAAACTTAACTTTACAGGTTATCTATTACTCTAATTTTTCTTATACATTGTTTACAGATTGGCAATGACTTAAGCAATTAGTCAAAACGTCTCTTTTTAGATAAAATGTTTACGACAGTTTGGGCTCTTTTATTCTTAGTGAAACTTTTAGGATTGAAGTTTTAAGATTATTTTTTTTATGAAGTTCCAATTTCTGGCGCTATTTAAATTTGATTTAGTTTATAAAAAAGCGTCAATTTTTAATTTTACTCTGATACTGGATGATTCTTTGAAGTTGACTGTTGCCATTCCAATTCTTATTAAAATTTGGGCAGAGGCTGACTATTTTCAAGTTTTTATAAATTTTCAGCGTCATATTGTTTTTAAATTTTATTGAAGAAAAAAGCGACGCAAACTCATTCTTGCTTGGTTAAAATTTGTGTTTTGTTATTTATTGATCATTAAAATGGTCTTCAGCTAAAAGCTCTGCTGGTTGCTTACAAATGCATTGTACTGGAGTAAGTTCTGAAATATTTTTTTCATGCAATGTTCTTAATTTGTTCTTAAATTTTGAGCAAAAATAAGCCTCGAGTTGTTATATGAAAAAGTATAATTTACTCTGCTATTATTTTTTTCATTTTACGATCGAGCATTTTCAAGTAGTACTTACTAGCAAGCACTGATCCTGTTACGCATTTACCAAATTAGAAAAAAACGCGATTGTCGTTGCTCTAGAAAAATAATTTATCCGTCGCTGTCTAAATTGTTTTGTGAAGGATATAAAAAGTCAAAAAAATGAATTACTAGTCGCAAAATATGTATATCTTAGCTATTTTTATGGTCATGCCATTGACAAGGCAAGTATACAAAATCATTCCCTTTAGCGTCAACTCAACCAAGCTCGTTTTGTGGAATGGAATTTTGAAACAATGGAATGGACAAAATCGGTGTGTGATAGGGAAGCCCCTACTCGCAGATATCTGTGCAGCGAACTGGGAAGTTATGCAATTTTATTCGTAAGTAGGCAATGAGCAATGTGCAGTTGTACATGTAGTTCATAGAGCTAAATGTGTCATATAGAAAGTAAAGACCGAAAAAAACAAGTTGAACCAAAAAGCCTTATTATTTTGCACTATTTCGCAATTTTCTGTCAATTTAGAGTCACGATCAATGACACAATGATCATATTTTCTTTTGTTTAACTGCCCGCAAGATAGTTCAAACTATTAATGTAGTTTTTTTAATTTTATTTTTGTAATTAAAAATACAGGAAGAATTTTCTATATGAGAACAACAGATCTCTAGCTCTTTAAATACGAACTCCTAAAAGTGAAAAAGAGCAAACAGCTGGACAAAAATTTAGTATTGTTGATGTTTTTCAGAGTAAAAGAATTGTACCTTCAGTTGCTTCGCTGGCGATCGTCAGCTACGTGGGATGCGCAATATCATTGTTATTTCTCTTAGCAACTATCGTTATCAATTTGTCTTGCAAGTATGAATTGATTATAGTTGTGCTTGGTAGTTTTTGTGGTGTGATTAAATTTTGATTATTGAAATTGAGATACTCTGAAACATTTGGAACAACTATTAAAATGGAATCAAATTGTTATAAGTTTTGTTTTTGGTGAATCTAATGGCATACTATTACTGTTTTTGTAAAATATGAAAACAAGGTAATGCAGTATACACTTTAAAACTTGATTCCTAATTGAAAAATTAAATTGATTCCAAAAGTATTAAAAAAAAATCAAGAATCGTCTATTTATCTAATTACAAGGATCAGACCATTAACGACAATTGCAAGTTAAAATTGATATTTCCATACGTGGGCGCAAGTCCGTTGATCGTAAATCCTTTAATAACGAAGCTAACTTTTTCATTAACTCGTTAATCCGTTAAAAAGTTTTTTCATGATAACGGACTAGATTAACTTCCGTAAAGGTTTTCATCATTAATATCTTGCACCATTCATTCATCGTACCGGTAAAAAAAAAGCGAGTGAATAAAAAGAAATGTAAATTAACGCAAGATATTAACGAATTAACGGATTTTATTAACTTCCGTTAATTAAAGCTGAAAATAACGGATTAACATTAACGGAGGTATGAAGTTTGTTAACGGTTTAGTGGTTAACGAAGCTAACGTTTTGTATTAACTTGTCCACCTATGGATATTTCTCTTAAATTGGCAATTAATATATTTTGATTTACGGTGTCAAATGCCTTTTTTAGGTCTAAAAATATTTCACAGCAGTGATGTGAAATTAAACTTTTCTTTACAGTACGTAAATGATTTGTTTTGATATTCAGAGAACTACGCAACAAGCCGACCACAACTACTTTGGTTAACATTTGCATTTGCTTGATCGGCGTTTATTTTTTCTACGCTGTTGGCGTCGGCAGAGTGGCGCATCACCACGTCTGTAACGCCCTTACATTTTTATTGCACTACTTTGCTCTCGCAAGTTTTGCGTGGATGACCGTGAACGCCTATCAAATGTACAGAGCTTTCACATCGGTGAGATGTTTTAAATTCATTGTTGGTTCAGAAGGGTAGAATTACAAAGCGGTTTAGTTTAGCTTATAATATTCTATTTAGCTATTTTAGCTTATACTGCACTTAGTCAGTTTCAACCAAACGATACTTCGTAATGGAAAACATAAAGGCTGCAATGAAACGGAGTCGTGAAGATTTATAGTCTTTGAGAAACATGACTTTCTTTCATTGAATAAGCAAGTCTGCTCGTATTGCATGGGAAATTATTTTGGTTGCAACCAAACTAAGCTGGTGGAACTATTACAAAAGAAATACTTAGTTGACTATTACAAATTACAAAAGAAATTAGTTGATTATGACCATTTCCTATAACTGAGCATTTGTATTTAGTTGACGTATGGTGTGAAACATGCAAATGTGACTTCCTACCTTTTGGCATATGGACTGCCGTTTATCTTGGTCTTGCTCAATTTTGCTTCTACAGTTCTATATCTTGATGACAAGCAAAATCCCAGCGATTATCCAGGTTCGACAATTTTATCAACATAAATCAGTTTGTCAATTTCGTATAGTTGGTTACTGTCAACTAATATTTTTGAGCTGCTCCAAGACGATCACTCCACTTGACTCCCTCACCTTTATCGACTTCTTCTCTTGCGTGATGCAGATGTGCCCATTGATTCAAAATGTTAATGCGTGCAAACAAACGCATTACTTTCCTAATTCGTTTCGACCAGTATCACATTATCAACATCACGAATGATGATGTACAGAAAGATCAAAGGATTATTGTAGTTTCTCACAAACGCAAAAGGCAATAAAAAATGTTATAGCAGGGGCGGATCCAAAATTTTTTGAAGGAGGGGGTACGCTCAAGAAATAATAATTTTGCATGCGTTTTAGAAAGTAGGTAAAGTAAGTAAATTTTATTTTCAGACTCATCCAAATACAATCAAACAATAAACATAAAACGTATAAATACGATTTGTACGATTTTTCGTTTCAGTTTAACAGTTTTAGGTGCAATTAGCCTTCATGTGTTATTCCGAAATAAGTTTTTGTATACTGCAGTTAATTTAGCCGGACGCATAGCCAAAAATCTGCAATGGCTATTTTGCCGCCGGAGGCCATTGGGGTCTGGAGAGAAGACCCCAGCGCTCGAAGATTTTGTGGCTTTTTTTTTTGAAATATAACTTAATTTTAGGCCTATTTTAGTAAAAATTAATGCATTTAAAACGTGGCATAGAAATTAGCAGTGCAAAAACATGATGAAACTGGCTGTGTAAATGGGCTATGAGTGCGTTGGTTAATGGTAAAATTTCATTTTTTTTATTACAAGCCAGTAAATGATAAAGAAAAAACATCACAAATTTTAACCTAATTGGTCTGCATTAAAAAAAAGACAATTTTGGAGATGTTAATTACCCTTTTTCGCCCCATCCCCACCCCCACCGAGTATTTTACTGTTAATTCTGGACAAGAAATGGATCTTGCTTCAGTTATTGTAATGATTTTTACGCGTTACACGATTTTTGGTTTATATTTCTCCAGTTTGAGAGATTGGATCCGCCACTGTATAGACACAAACATAGCTATAACCAACCTCAAAGATGTAAACGCTTTGGAATCAACATACGTTTCGAGTCAAAAGTGTCTGGAACTGAAATATAGCCAAAATCTTTGTCTAAAAACATCACTGAACTGACTCTTCTGACTATCCCCAGTAACTTGCTAAATTGATCTTTCTATTTTGAAGCGTAAATCAAATCGTGCTATAAACAATTGTAGCGATATGAGATCTTTATCGCAGTCCTCTCCATTTGTATTTCTTGTTGGATGCTTAATTATTTCAGACATATATTACGAATCTCTTTACCGGGCCAAATTCACTTGCTGGCTTCAAGGCCCTTCCTTTATATGGGGCTTTTTGGTTCCGATTGGGGTTATGCTGCTTATTAACATCGTCGTGTTTGTTGCCATGGTAAAGAAAATCGTATTCAAAAGAAGAAAGGTATGTGTAAATCACAAGCTCTTTCTCCGTGTTTTGACCAGGGATGAAACGACTCTAGTCATTTTTGTAGTTTTGCGTAGTAACTCAGACTCTAATTTAAGAAAAGGACTCGACTCGAATTTTGTCCTAATGACTCGAGTCGAAATTTAAATTTTACTCACCTTAAAGAATGAACAAAAATCAATCATCGTTTTGTAGAATATCTGTTTGCAGTTTCATTTATGTTATATACATTTAATTTGGCGAAGTGGTTTAATACAAATAGGTGGAGTCCCGGTTTTGGAAGTAAGTAAAATTTTATTATATTTTTTGAGAGTAACTCGACTCAAGTTTCTTTTTCCGAAAATGACTCTAGTTACTTTTGCTCACAAAACTAAACTAGAGGTAACATTCCAAGTGACTCGACTCGAGCTCGTTCCAACCCCGGTTTAGACAGCAAAAGAAGCGTTTAACTATCGTATGTTGCCTGTATGGTTTGGGACTGAGCAGATCCCTCAACTATTAGAAAGCTAACATTCGCTATACAAGGGATTAAGTTATAGAAGGGAATGAATAAACTTCGGAGCATAATGACTGGAACGTTTAAATAATCTCAATAATAAAACAAAGAGCCAAAATGCGATCGAACATTTTTTTCTGGACGTTTTAAGACATTACTAGGCTTATCATCAGCAGATAAAGGATTAAGGTCGAAATGAATAAAGTTTTTCTTAATTTTAAAAGCATGACATGGCAGGTTCTGAAGTCCTGAGCTAGCTATTTTGATTTCGTAATGCATATGGGTGGCTGAGATTCAACCTTTTTGGATTTGTTGAGGACGTTGATGAGTTATTAGTTCCAAACAGTATTGTCTACTAGTCCTGCTTGACGTAATTACTTATTGCAGTTGATTATGATGGTTGTATTGTCGCTGTTGGCACTTCAATCCATATGAAGAGCCAGCACCATTGCACTAACTTGTGAAAACTTCTCTCCAGCCGAATGCAACAACTTTAACCTATTATCAAAATTAGATTAATTCGACGGCCAAAGACCGCACTCTGACAGACAGACTAGGAAACGCGATTACCATGGTAACAATGATGGGGCTCACGTGGATATTTGGTTATTTCCTGTTGATACCCTACAATGTGACGTATGAATCTGCCATGCAGTGGCTCTTCACCATCTTCAACGTGTTTCAGGTACGAAAGTTCTATTTTAAACATACCATCACGAAATTTTATTAGACTGAGATGCCCATGATGATCTCGAGTACGGGAGAAATATAGAGGATAGAGCGTTTGCTACTGAAGCGATAGACTGGTAGAACCGATCAGTGGTCGAGTAGATAGAGCATCTGCTACTGAAGCGGTAGACTCGGGTTCGATTCCCGGTCGGGTCAAACCAAAGACTATAAAAATTGGTATTCACAGCTTTCCTGCTTGACGTTCAGCAATTAAAGAGACAGTGTGAAGCCTCCGGCGTGTGTGGTAGACAGGTGGGCAGGTGGCAGCTTGACTCGAAGACCGAAAGGTCCCTTCGCTGTCTCCTGGCCAAGGCAACTTGGTGAATAAAATGTAATTCCAATTACAATAGTATGAAGGTTTTTTAACATTTTATTGTTTATGATACGAAAAGCGCACTTAAAGTATAACTCATACTCTTTATTACTACCCATAACCAATAAAGCATAACCTGCAGAGCAGTATTTTAAATCACGTGTAGAGAAGATTTAAGTTCTCCAAGGTTGTAAATACCAGTTTCAATTTGCATCTTACGTATAAACTGTATCGCTAAATGGCTATTAAATGATCATTACATTACTCATAAGCGTAGCCAGGATTTTTGATTGGAGGGGCCCAAACCACAAATCAAAGGAAATGGCGTCATCAAAAATTTTCAATAGAGAAAATTTGATGGGGCAAAGATATTGTAGAATAAAAAATCAGAAGCCGTGGCCTGTGTGTTGGCACTTCTGGATTTTGCTAAATGAAGAAGGCTTGAACTAATTGTTATAAAGTACAAATGTCTGACTTGAGAGTCGTGTTGAGTAAACTAGCGTAACTCAAACACACTGCAGACGGGGGCTGGGGGCAAAGCCCCCATCCGCTAGGCGATTTATTGTAATTTTTTGAAAAAAAGCTATTTTATTGCCACTAGATAACACTTTGCACGTGTTCAGAGTCAGTTGAAAGAACTAGATTTTTAACATTTAAAAGCCAATTGGAAAAAATTAAATTATTCAATCCTTCTTTTACTTGCAATTTAAGTCCGAAACACGTTTAAAATCTTGCATTTTCCTGTTAAAATTTGTAAGCGATTTGGCTCAGGTAGGAGGAAGTATGGTGCTGCCTCCTGCAAATAATAATCCACTCGAAGATTTTCCTTAAAAAGTTTTGTTTTGTCATGAATTTAACCAGTTATAGGAGTACATCTACGGGCACGGGCCCAGGACCCCTCAATTCAAATTCAATAATTTGTTTAATGAGCATTTCCCCTAGCTAATTTTTTTTTCAAAAGTATTTTTTCGCGTAAAAACTGGCGAGGTGGAGATGAGTTGCTATTGAAAAATGGTGCAATAGATGGCTACACATACTAACCATGTCATTTCCTGGCCGGATTTACATTGTGCGGGGCCCCTGGTAGTTTGGGGATTATTGCAACATCTTCCTGCCAAATACAGTTAAAGACCAAACAAAATCTAACCATCTGAGCGTGGGGCCCTGGCACTGTGCCATATGGTAAATCCGGCCCTGGTTATTGCATTACGTTCAAAAAAAGGTTAGATGAGGTTATGAGGTAACAACTTTCGAGACAAAAACCCTTAATTTCACCAGGGTTATACATTTAAATTGGTTGACAATGAGGGGGCCCGGGCCCCCTGGTCGTCAATATTATTATTAATTACTGTTGTATGCAAAGATGCTAAAAGAAACTGAAACCAAAGAACCTAGTGGTTTTTGTCACGTTTTTATCATTGGTGGCATTTCGATTGGGGAGAGGGCCGGGCCCCCTGGCCCCCCATGGCTACGCCTATAACGTAACTGTACGTACATTGCGGTAAATGCGCAAAATTTTGGACAGAAAGATGCAGAAATCAACCAAAAACTAAAAGTAAAAATTCAAAGATGGGGTTTTGAGGCGTTGTTTTTCCTGGCCGGTAATCGAATCTTCAGTTCCAGCGTGTCGGAAGAGCTCAAACTGTATGCTCAAACATGGAAATGCAGCTAAAAACTGGTAACTCTTTTAAACAAGTGGAATTTTATTAAAGCGCCAGCAAGCTAAGAATAGTCGTATTTTGATGAATTTTTAATCGAGTTAAGTGACATCAAATTCATATCCAAACGCAATAATATGCAGTGGCGTCGCTAGGGGAGCGGAAGGGGCGGCCTGCCCCGGTGTCACCATTTTGGGGTGACACCATTTGGGGTGACACCATATTATGATGTGAAACCATAACTCACCTGATTTGTGGTGAAGACCTCGTTTTGTCATTTTTTTTGGTCTCCAACCTCATTTGGACCAATTACCCACTAATTTTTTGGCGAAGACCTTTTATTTTTGGTCTTCGCCTATTTTTGGACCGAAAAAGGTTGACATCACGTAATCCCGCCCCGGGTGCCGCCATCCCTAGCAACGCCTCTGATAATATGAACTGTTTATTATTTTCTCTAGGGCGGAATAATTTTCTACCTGCACTGCCTACGACGAGAAAACGTACGCAAGATGTGGATCTTCTATACGCCAAAGAAAATATCAACCGTTTCATCACTAGACAAGGACCAATCAAAGGCAGAAAAAACAGAAAGAAAAACAAAAACACCAAACAACGTGGTTGCGTCGGATGAACTGAATTGTGAATTTAAGAACTAAACTTGGAAAAGTCAAGATTTTTTGTATTGTATTAAACCGTATAAACCTGTAAGTTTACTGACCAAGTCTTTTAATTAACTGCCGAAGACATCGTCGTGGAAATCCTAGAAAAAGTGGTAACAAACACTTTTGCAAACGAGATTTTAATGAGGCATAATGCTGGACCAAAAGGCAAATTTCTTATGCACAAAAATACCAAACAGCTTGATGAATTTGGTTATTTGAGGCATCTCATGATAAATCACATGGAAAAACCTGTCGCTTCAGCCAATGAAGGCTATGAGGTGTGGCCTATGGAGATGAAGAACCAAGCTGCGGAGCAAGTTTTGAGATTTCTTAAAAAAAATTACATGCTTATTGAGCTATCTGAATGAACTAAATTGCTAATTTACTATAGCTTCTACACCCAAAAGAGCTTCTAAGTTTGCAAATTTAGATTAAATTTTCTCAATAAGTTGGCTGAGAGATGGCAAGCTTTAGTGTTACAAGATTAGAAAAATCATTTCAATTTCCAAAACATTAGGGTTAATATTTTTTCCAGACTCTTCCTTCCAGAATGAAAAATAGCCAAATTTTTTCTTACTTTTCAAGGCTTGTATGGTAACCGCGTCAATCAATAATAATCTATCATTTTTAGATCTTTGTTTGGATGAAATAAAGAACAAAAAACCAGTATAATATTTAAAGTTAATTGTCCGGCAGCAGTTATCTTCAAAGTGGCCATCTCACGTACTGATACTCTTAAGATTAGAGGGTGTGTGGATTTATGAGTTAGCAAAAAATAAAATACCTTAAAACTGTCGAATTCTGTTATCTTAATTTTGTGTTATATGACTTAAACTGCTGAAAACGAGGTTAATTTTCAGACTACGTCTTAGTTTTGTTATGTGAAAAATTTAATAATATGAAATGTTTTTGTAGCTTGGCGAAAACGTACAAAAACTGCGATAAAGTTTGACAGGGTACGATTTTATAATCGTTCCTCGTAGCTAGCGCAAAGTACCACAAAATGGGATAGCACTGTTAGTGTAGACTGTAGATTCCTAAGTCTATGCTACAAGAATTTTAACATTTTTAATAGCATGTAGTAAAAGACGTTGGTCTAATCCCCAACATTACAAAAAGTTTAGCTCTTAGTTGATGAAATTTTACTTTCATGTTGGTGACTACAAAGCCTTAAAATTACAGGTGATTAGCATAACAGTCCCATGATGAAGTGAGGTTATTTTGCCGCATGGTAATCGAGTTATTGTTTGTTTATTTTTGTGAACACACAAACGAGTGTTGCAATGTCAAGCTGTTATGATTAAGGTTCTGCAATAATGTTTGTGCGAAAATCGACATTATTACGTTGTAGCAATCATTCCCCTGACATGCAACCTACAAACGAAACTTAACTTCAGTATCATAGGCTCATGAAACAAACCAACCAAAATTTTGTGTTGTTCAACCAAATCGCTTGACCGCGTTAGGACGTGTTCTTCTGATCTTGCAAAAAAATCACACAAAAATGAGTTTTTTTCTGAAAACTTTTTGTAAGATCTGATCTCAACAAGTGCGGAAAACGTTGAATCATGATATAATTGATTCACTTTGTTTATGAAGCAATAATGGGGTTTCTAATTGGTGTTGTTTATTTGTGGCTATCCCTGCTGCATGTGTATTTGTGTGCACTTGGAATACTGATACTGTTTTTTGTGTTTGAAATGAAGTAATTTGGTAGAGTTTTCATAAATACATGTTGCGGTGAATAATGAACTGAACTGTCGCTACTGGAAATTAGTATTAAGCATAAATAACCGGCCAGTTGGTCGAACGGTAATGCGTTCGTCTCTGGAGCGACAGGTCTGAAGTTCAAATTTCGGGCCGGTCAAATCAAGCACAGTGTTGCCAATGGCTCGCTATCGCTGCGACATTTCTTCGAAAGAAGCTGTGCTGCCTAGGCGCAATGACGTGGAGATGGGCAACACCAACTCCTTACACGCTTCGGCATAATACAGCGAGTGTAATGAAAGATTTGATTTGATTATATGCAACAAAGTAATGCACAAAAGAAAAAATTGAATTAATTCTGCTGACATGGTAAGTTAGTTGATACAGTGTCTCAACTAAACTATAGCCGAGAACACCATCCTATTTCTTTCTAACTGTTATGCTTGTCTTTGTCCAAATTCAGCAGTTAGGTAACTTAACTTCTCATTTCTACTTTTCCTAAGAATCAAGACACACCCGCACAGAGTTGTAAGTCGGGCCGAGCTTTAAGTGGGGTTCGGGCTTAAGTATGACAAAATGTCGGGCTTAATTTGGGCTTGATATACGTACTTGCCTACAGTGATTTAGTCTTTTAGGTGCTATAAAAGCCTAATTAAAATAACTTCGCAACACTAAATGACGGTAATTGTCAAACAATTATTATTTTGCGTTACAAATTACCAGCATAAGGAGCTTTACTCTAAGTGCATGCGAGCAAGTACCGTGCACATTTTTTAGTTTTTTTGTGCCTGGTTTTGGCTTGAAATCACTTGTCCGGTTCGGGCCTAAGCTAGTCGGCCTGTTTATAACTCTGCATCCGTAAGCTTATGGTCTGCCACCTTGCACCCACAAAGACTGAAAATCTCGGCTGAAAATCCGGAGATTGCCTAACTGAAAGTTCGTTGCGTTGTTCTAATGTTAATTGAAGAACCATAAAACTTGATGCCTTAAGTTATTACATCTATACTAACTAAACTTGTAATTACGTAGTGTCAATTAATAATACAAGCGTAAAGTTCGTATTAACATCTGAAATGAAAAAGTTGAATGAAAATGTGTACTGGCTTTTAGAGCATAAACTGCCGACTTAATGACCGAAAAGTTTATTCCAGTCTCCCTATCTACATTTCAATATTGTTTCTTTTCTCACGAATATTGCTTAATTTTTTGTCGATAAACATGAATAAAGTGCTGTTTGTATTGATTTAATTTATATTGTAGAAAGCGTTATAAAATTTGCAAAATAAATCTCCAGAAGAAATGTTCTTTATATTACATATTAAATACTTTCTGCAACGAAAAACATCCGTATTTTTTTTGGGGTATATACAGCGCATGATTGCACAAGTTAGACACTTAAATGCTTTCATAACAAAAAGCAAATCGAAAAAAGAGCATGCTACAATAAGAAACTGACGGTTAAGCATATTACTGTATAAAAAATCCACAATATTGGGATACTACGTGATAATCTTTCTACTAGGAACAAGCATAATTGCATCATCTGTAAGTATCGAGACACTAAGGTTGATTTTTATTCAAACAAAAAAGCGGTATATACTAGTTAATACTGTGTTGCTATTATCACTAGTAATAAAACTTTAATGCAGCAATGTAGGATCAAAATAGCTCGAAACATAACAGTTTTTTTATTACTGCATTACGTGACGAAAAAGCAACCGCATAGACATCTGAGCAGAGGGAATGACCACTCAAAATGGCAAATTAAATTTTTGAAATTTTTTTAACATTTAGTTTGTGTTTGAGTTATTTATAGTCAATTCGTAATATTTCAACTTGTATAATAAAAGTTTAAAGAGTTCCGCAAAATGTAACAAGAGTAGTTATTTTTGAATTCTTTTCATGTTTTCCATCAGCTCTTGATTAAGTTCCCTGAAATTTGTAAATATAAATTAAGATTTTAGACTTGGCAAAAATATTTTTTTGCTGATTTAAAACATAAGTTGTTGAACAGTGTCGTGGGCATAATACTCTTTAAAAGTAGCTACGTTACAGTTACTTGGCAAAAAACAGTAACTAAAGTGCAGTCCACAATTCAAATAAAATTAGTTGCAGTTTCTAGTTATACTAGTAGAGTTACTTTTGTTCTCACAACCTTTATAAGTCTACGAGTATACTGTGAATCACCTAAATTTTATTCGTAAAATTTGTACAGTTTACAAAAATTTACGAGCCTAAAAAAACTGCTTTTAAGTTCATTGCTTGTTAGAAAAATCACTATGAACGAGTGATAAAAGCCAAAAAAAGGTAACCACTATAAGAAACTATTATTGTCATATCGCAATGACGTAAAATTGCTATGGAAAACTAGAAATGAGATTATCGGCCGAAACAAAATGACCTGTTCGCCAAACTGTATTGAAGTCCATAACGCTAAACTAACAAATAAGCAACAGTTTGCATATACTTTTAACACGCATTTTTCAATTATTGCCAAAAATCTGCTTGCACAAAACCAGCCTTCTCAATCCTCATCTACTACTTCCTTGACTCATTTTAACAACCATAATACCTTTTTTATTAACTGCATCTCTGCCCAAAAAATCAAACGCATGATTTCTACTACTAAACCGAAAAGCTCTTTGGGATGTGATGATATTCCTTCTATACTTTTGCGTGAGCTATCTAAACCGACTGTAGAGTTTTTGGCCCACATTTTCAACCAGTTTTTTAACACAGGAAAATTTTCCTGTATTTTTAAATTAGTGAAAGGTGTTACCGTTTTTAAGAAAAAAAATTCCACAGACTTGAATAATTGCAGACTTATCAGTCTATTTCACACCTTCTCAAAAATTTTAGATAAAGAAATGCATAAAAAAATGCTTTTACTTCTTAACCGCAATCATATTATTTCTCAACCGCAATCATTATAAAACTTTTGGCTCAAACTTACTTAATAGTAAAAAAAATGTTACTACAGCTTTTTCAGAAAGTCAGGTATAATTCCGGTATTTACTGTTCTCAGCTATCTTGACAATTAAGCTCCTGTTGCATACATACTTACATCACAAAAATAATTGCACTGAAAGAGCTTTTAAGATGTGTCGTTATGTAAACATACTGAGCATACTGGTTGCACTTAGTTTGCAAGCTCAGCATTCAACGTGTTGGGCTTCCCAATCTGATCGTACCTTTGAAGAAATAGACGAAAATTTTCATAGATGCTGTAAGTTAGTAGGGTATGCTACACGTAAGAACATTATAATAAAATTGTAATGTTGAACCTTATTTCAATAAATAGGATTTACCACAGAAGGGAGTTGAACGATATTCCCTGCCACTTTAGTAACAACGCAAAGTTAAAAGCTTTGCAGATTGATTCCAATCTTTACGCAATTTTCAATTGCATAGAGCTCGTATATTAAGTATGACAGTATCGATAGTGGGTTACGTTTTGCTGAAACGATGGTTTGGCTGTCTATTATGCATGAGTTGCACATTTTTCTAATTCTGCATAAGATGATTACAACATTTGTTTTGCATTATTTTAAACCTGATCATTAAATAAAGATTTTCGTTTTATTCACTTTAACGTAAAATTTTTCGGTGAAATAGTCACTTTCATTTATTTAACAGGGCTTTTCAACTGCACGAGGTTCCATAACATGGAAGACTTTGAATCAAGTTATGAAAATCTTTCGTGTGAAGAAAGATTATTTCCGGATTATCAAGGTATGATGCGTATACATTTTGATTTTTGTTTTGATTTTCTACACCACAACTCCGAGTGAGCAGACTTCTTTTTTATACTCGCTGTATTACGCCGAAGCGTGTAACGAATTTGCGAGGCTCATCTCCCTGTCATTGCGCCTTGGCAACACAGCTTCTTTAAAAGTAATGTTGTAGCGGTTGCAACACGTCTGTGTTCAATTTCAACGACCCGAGATTTAAACCTTGAGACCTTCAGCTCCAGAGACGAACGCGTTACCGCTCGACCACATAGCCACCGCATAGTAGTAAATGCGTTTACAATAAGTTGTTGTTTCATTTAAAAGCCTAATAAATTTAATTTTTCTAACAATTAATTTCGTTAAAAAAACATCCATATTTTTTTTGCAGAAAATTATTTACACTAACAAACGCAAAAAGCTTTCTGATGTTAGGAGAGTCCACGTCAAGCCCAGGGTTGTTAGCCTAAAACACTAAACTATGCAATTTGGTTGTATATATTTTTCATTTACATAAATTTGGTTATAGTTCTAAAGTAGCAATACTGCACTGGGAAACATATGAAAACGGTAAAGGGGAGGAAGGGGGGCCTATTCCAATTACAATTTTCTCTGGCTATTGAAACAGAATTGACTTGAGCAAGGACAAAACGCGTCGCGACAGCTCAAATCCATTTATCGTTATTAAGTCATTATTCATTCGGTAAAACAATGTCCCTAGTCCTTGAGTCCCTTAACTGGAGTTGATTTACTCTCACCAAAGTAGAAGCTTGAGCACTTCGGTTTGGGAATCTTTTGACTATGACCCTTGCCTTAGCCTCTCTCAAAATTTAAGTTTGGTTATATCACGATGATCAGGTAAGTCGTTTTTAACAGTTTCGGTCCAATTTTTCTGTTAGAGCTGTTAGCCAAAATCATGCCAAAACAACTTTTAGGTGGAAAATTAAAAATAATGGTATAACATCAAGTGATAAATGCAATCAGTGGTTTTAAATGCTACGCGATAACAAAACATTTCGCTTTTTGAAAGGCATGATTGACAGTGGACTGGACAGCTCTGAAAACTGACTATTACAACCAGGGTTGGAAAAATTACTAGTTTTTGCTGTAATTATAATTACTAATACAATTACAGTATAAAATTTTCAATTACAATTACAGTAATTCAAGTCCAAGTAATTGTAATTCAATTACAATTACAATTACAATGAAAAGATTTTCAAAACATCGCGCCCAGTTCACCTGCGTACGAAGCCTCGAGTTTAATTTGCTTCTGTCTACACTGTGGATTTGTTTTGTATTTCTATACCAGACCTATTAAAGCTCCATTTCTCTCTGTCTTTGTTCTTCCATCAATCTTTGTTTAACTTTAATTTTCGCAATACATAAATTCACTTGTAAGCAATTGTCAAGTTTGTTATTGAACTCATATCGCTTCCAGCAACATTATGGTTTTAGCTAAACCATGATGTCATACCGCAATTATTTGTGCAAAAGAAAATAAGTTTTAACATAATTAAAAATTGTAAAAAAATTGAAATTGTATACGTTACAACTTCAAGTTACAACTACTATTTAAAACTATTTTAACTTTTACCAATAATATCACTTAGTTCGCATGATCGTACAAAATAGAACCATTAGTGTCGCTTTGACATGCACACAAAAGGGCAAACAAGCAAAAAAGCACACAAAATTTTAATATCACATATAGCATTGAAGTTACAATCATAGGCGTAGCCAGGGAGGGAGGGGGCCCGGCTCCTCCGATCGAAATACCACCAATGGCAGAAATGTGACAAAAAAATCTTGTTTCTTCATTTTCAGTTTCTTTTAGCATCGTTGCGTAGAACGGTACACGCGTACAACAGTAATTACCAATAAATTTGACGACCAGGAGACCCGGGCTCCATCAATTCGATTTTGCCAACAAATAACTGAAATGTGTAACTTGGGAGAAATCAAGTGGTTTTGTCCTGAAAGTTGCTATCTTAGGCCCTCATCTAACCTTTTTATGAACGTAATGCAATAACCAGGGGCGGATTTACCATATGACACAGTGGCAGAGCCCCACGCTCAGATGGTTAGATTTTGTTTGGTCTTCACCGACATTTGGCAGGAAGATGTGCGAAAATTGCCAAAGTACCAGGGGCCCCGTGCAAATGTAAAGCTGGCCCGGTAATTACATGGTTAGTAAGCGTAGTCATCTAATGTACCATTTTTCAGTTGTGATTCATCTCCACGTTTCCAGTTTTTACGCACGAAATACCTTTGAAAAAATCAGCTAGGGGAAATGCTCATTGAACAAAGTATTGAATTTGAATTGAGGGGTCCTGGGCCCCCTGGCCGTACATGTACTCCTATAACTAGTTAATTTCATGAAAAAACAAAAATCTCTAACGAAAATCTTTGACTGAGTCATTGTTTACCGCTAAAATATTGCAGGAGGCAATGTTCCTTACTTTCCCCTACCTGGGTCAAATAAATTACTTACAGTTAAAATTCAACTACATATTACAAGATTTTTAACGTGTTTTGAACTTAAATTGCATGTAAAAGAAAGATTCAACAATTCAATTTTTTCGATTGGTTTTCAAATGTTAAAAATCTAGTTTTCTCAAATGGCTCTGAACACGTGCGAATGTGATCCTGGAGCATTAACATAGCTTTTTTTCAAAAAATTACAAAAAAATGCCCAGTGGCTGGGGGCATCGCCCTCAGACCCCCAAAACCTCCGGAGGCCGGGGATTCCATCCTCAGACCCCCGTCTGAAATACATTTGAGTTACATTATCTCACTCAACACGTCTCCCAAGTTAGACATTTGCACTTTTTAACTATTACTTTGCTGTACCTTTACCATTAGCAAAATCCTGGTTAATACCAACAACAGGCCTCGGCTTTAGATTTTCCATTCTACGATATCTTTGCCTCACAAAAAGTTCTTCTTTTGAAAATTGCTTATGACGTCATTGCGTGTAATTTGTGATGTGGTTCTCCCCCAATCAAAAATCCTGGCTACGCTTATGGTTACAATGATTACTTACCACCGGTTACACACATCTGACGTCATAGGCCAATTCTAAATTAGGCTATTTTTTGGCTCAGAGTTAGTACTGGTTATGATTAGAGTAGGTGCTAAGTTTAGGTTATAAATAGGATTACCCGTATCTCTAAAACTCACTCTAACTATCCCTTACCTAGTTTGATGTTTGGTTTGCGACGTCAGATGTGACTGCAACCGGTAGAAAGTATCGATTTGCATCGGAGGAAAATTGATATTGTTCAAACACATTTTGTTATTACCTATCTTAGTGAATAATAGAGAAATTGTAATTAAAAATCGGCAGAAAAATTTTCAATTACAATTACATCAAAATTGTGTGATAAATTACATTTTTTTAATTACAATTATAATTTTTCCAAGCCTGATTGCAAGTTCAAAAATACAAAAATAGTTTTTGTGCTTGTTTTAAAAGTTTTTCACTACAGCCGTTAAGCTCAAATTGCCACTGCAATGGGCAAAGCAACAATGCTAGTGGATGTGAGCGTGTGGTGTCCAGAGCTCAACCTGATCTGGACACCCGCCACATACGTAGCCTATGCAAAATAGAACCGTTTTGCTCTTTTATGCAAATGCTACTTAAATCATAGTTGGAGTGATTACCCAAATTGAAATATTATCATTGCTGGTTATAAATTAATTTCAATCGCTTAACTCATTGACATTTGCTATTGCTTCAATAAAAAAACATAAAAAATAATAAAAAGCAAAGCTAGAAAAGGGAATCTACAAAATACATATTTTGATTAATTATCCAGTCCAATTTTTATGCCCCATAGTATATTTGGACATTTTTACTTCAGATTAACGATTACAACCGCTCGCTCAACTGTTGAACGGGTTCGTATATAACAAGAGCGTCGGCAGAAAAATTTTCAAAGGGAAGCAATTCAAATAAAGCCAGTATTAGCTACTAAAAATAAAAGAATTTTTTAAATTTAGAAGGTTTTAGAGAGAGTGTGTGAAAATTTAGAGGGGAGCCATGGCCGTCCTGCCCCCTCCTTGCCGATGCCCATAATGTCTAACTATAGACAAACTCAGAAGAATTTTAAATTAAAATGCCAACCTTTACTTTGAAATTAATTTTACAGGTTGTTTGGTCGGAATCAAGTCTTTATACTTTGGATGTGTTGAAAGTAAACGAATTGAAAAAGAATATTATTTGACTGCCGAAACATGTGTATCCGTTCCACCCAGTGACAAAAGCTGGCTTAAAGCTTTGGAATTTCCGGTTGCAAGATCAAGAAATTGTTCGAGTATGAAGTAAACATTAGCAGATACAATCGTTTGACAGGCGCTCATAAGCAGAATTTTACTGACAACTCAAAAGTTAATACAGTAATAATATTACCAACAACAAACCGTCCAACGATTGCGCAGAGGTGAGGTCGAGGACCCAAGGCTTGAGGCCAAGGAAACAACCAAAAAAAAAAAAAAATCAAGGCCAAGGCCAAAAACACACTTGCCGGGGACAGACCCTCTCGAGCCAAGGACAGGAACAGGCGCGTAGCCAGAAATTCGCAATGAAGGGGGGCTGTTTGGGGGGTCTGGGGGCAAAGCCCCCAGCCGCCGGAGGCCAATGGGGGTCTGGGGGCAAAGCTCCCAGCCGCCGGAGGCACAGGGGTGTGGAGGCGGAGCCCCCAGCACTCGAAAATTTTGAATTTTTTTGCAAAAATAACTTCATTTTAAAGCTATTTTGATTAAAAAATAATGCTTTTAAAACGGGGCTAAGAAATTGGCAGTGCAAACATGATTAAACTGGTGGCATAAATGGGCTATTTGGGAGGTGGCTAATGGTTGAGAGAAATGATTGGTAATTAACTAATACTGAATAGCCCCCCCACTATTCCTAAGTTTATAGTATATTTGTTGATGACACCTATGTTTAGCATTTTTATGCTTGCGATCAAATTTGATTGCTTATTTTTGACAATTTTTCAAAGTTTTCATTTATTTGTTGGTTTTATTTTTAACAAATTAGCTCCCCCTCCCTCTGAACATATGTTTCAATAGATGTTTTAAATTACTATTTAGTCCACTCCAGTGCATAAAACAGTCTCAAAAGTGCTGAAAACGTAGTGTTTTTCCCATTCTGCATTTTGGTCGACATGCCAATTGGGGGGGGGCTATAGCCCCCCCCGCCCCCCCTGGCAATGCTACTGGACAGGAATGCTCGAAGCCCAGTTCAAGGACGAAGGACACCACACGGAAGTGTTCTCCAAAAAAAAGTCTTTGCTCAAAAATTCGAAAATTTTCCACAAAATTCAAGCGTTCTCGAAAAAACAGGTCTTCAAAATTTTTTTCACAAGTTCTCTGGCGTGCTCCAAGACGAAACAACCTTGCTTTTGACCTAGGCCCATTTTCAACAAGTCAAAAAATTGCGCTATTCTCAAGCCAAAGACAGGAAATTTTCGAGGACTTGCAGGCTTCGAGGCCAAGCCAAAGGACTTCAAATTGTGTCCACGAGAACTCCACCTCTGTGCATTAATCTAGTACCGGTAGAGTAAATTAAAAAATTTTGAAGTATATCATATTTAGAAAATCTTCAAGCATACTGCTCTAGTCCAAAACTCGTTTTAAACACCTGAAAATTTGAACTGAATCTTCTAAGCGTTTCAGAAAGGACTGTAGATACTTACAGTAAATCGATTTATATATTCACAGCTTTCCTGCTTGACCTTCAGCATTAAAAGAGGCATGCGAAGCTTTCACCGTATGAGGTGGACAGCAGGTTAGAGCAGCATGAAAGTACATAATGCAGAGTTGTAAACGAGCCGATTATTAGTTCAGGCCCGAACCCGGCCCGAACCCGAAAATATAAGCCCGAGCCCAACAACTAATTTGAAGCCCAAATCATGCCCGAAAAAAAACGAAAGTTAGGTCAAATATGAAAAATTTAGCATTGTTGCCAAGTTATTTTAATTATATTTTTGTGCACCTAAGACAAAAAGCACGTCTCAGGCCCGAATTAAGCCCGAAATTTTGTCAACTTTATGCCCGAACTCGACGCGAAAAGCCTGGCCCGATTTCAACTCTGATAGAATGGTATAATTAGTTAATTACAGTTATGGAAACATACTATCCGCCTCAAATTAATGCCTAAATTTGTTACAGCAAAACGTAATACAAGTGCGAGTTATGTTATTAATGACAGAACATCAGGATGGTTTCAGTTTTGCAGCAGAGAAGGAACAGCTAGAGGGGTGAATTTTAAGGTAATTTTACTTAAAATTGATTTCGGCCTGTGGCCATCTTTAGCCTTGAATATAATCTTTAGCTAGTTAGCACAATTGATTGATTAATCCATTTTTATCCTTCACTCACTCATAATTAAATTAAAGTTCCTTTTTATCTTCCACTCACTCGTAATGAAGTACAGGCAAAAAAAATTTTTACAAAGACAAAAAAACATTTATTGTAACAGAAAAGTTGCCCTTTTTGAAATTTCAATATCTTTGACTACCTCAATCATAGAATCTCTGTTTTCTGACTAACTTAAGGCGTAAGACTTCTATTTCATCTGGAACTTCTTTCGATCCTTATTCGCTTTGAATAAAAATTTCACAAAAACTAGAAACATGCATAAAATCAATAGATGTTGTCTCCCAGAATTTTAGATAGCATCTTTTAGTTCGTAAAAAATTTTTCAAGACTTGGTAATGAATTGCACTAATAAAAATAATCTGCCGGGTGAAAAAATGCATTCTGTTCTAAATAGTGGCCACAGGCTTATTGATCTTCATCGGAACAGTTGAAGAGTGAAACCAACCTTTTTTGCGTAAAGAGTGATTACAAAACATAAAAAATGTTAACTTTCTCGAAAGTCAAATTTAAATTCTGTACCACCTCAAAATTGTTCATGAAAAGTTAATTGTACGAGTGGGAGCAGGGGCGTATTTAGGGGGGGGAAATTGTGTCATGGCCCCCCCTTTGGGTCGCCAGGATTTTAAAATTGCATAGAAAAGTAAGCAAAATTGATGGTATGGGCCCCCCTTTCTGCAAGTTTGGCCTTAGGTTTGATCACACAAAGGGTTTGTTCTGTGCGTTCCTTTTAGGCATTGGGCTTAAAATCGGAGCAAATGTGAGTGAAGACCTTTTTTTTGCTCTTTACCTGATTTTGGGCAAAAAATCGGATTAAATTTAATTAGAACAATATCTGATTCAGATCTTTGTTCTTCTTAAATTTTCTGGCCCCCCCCCCCCCCTTTTCAAAATCCTGCGTATGCTACTGAGTGGGAGGTCATGTATTTAGCGAGTGGGAGCAAAGCCTCATTGCAAAAAAGAGTTTTTCAGCATTAATGTTTTGATATTTAAACTATTTAATTACACTTTTGAGATACTTCGAGTCCAGCTCAACCGTGGACATCAAAATGCAATAAACAATATCATTTTCCCTTCAACTTTTGGTCCGAAAAATGCAGGTAAGCAAGATAAAATCGTGCCACATTTCTATTCCTTGCGGAATGATTTTGGTTTATTCGCTATGTTCATTGGAGCGAAAAAAATTAAATTATTTTGCCATTTCTGAAAGTTCCTGTCGGGGATCAGCAGTACAAACACTCTTGCATTTTCAAATATCTTATTTCGCCTTTCTACTAACCGTTTGAATAGATTTTCTTGAATAAAGTTAATGGTAGTACAGACGTAAAGACTTAGACCATGCATAATGATTTGTAAATGTGATCTTGTTGACTGTTTCAGCGGTACCAATTCTACACGCACCGGTAGTGAAGACAAATCCTGCCGGCCAAGTAACAGTGAGGAGAGGAAGCACCGTCAATTTAACTTGCACTGCAAGTGGAATCCCACCCCTCACCGTGTCGTGGTGGAAGGGTGAACAACTGCTTGCTTCTTCCGAAGGTTATCGAGTCAACAAGGGTATGCGAAGGCTTTTTTCGTTCTTGATAATAGAAGGTTGAATAACATGATTACTATTTAGATGTTTTTGTACAATAATCGAATTATCGCCAATAACTGTCAGCAATTAGATTACAGCACAATAGCAGCGAAGTTGTAATCATGTTATTAGACCTTCTAATGTAAAGCGTGAAACTTCGAATCCTCTTGTTGTCTAGATATCCCTGCTAACTCTTCGACTGATGCTCAAACAGAAAACAAAATATTTTCCTCTCTTCCAATCCACGTAAGTAGGTAATAGACAAATTTCCAAGTCCAAGCAATATGATAGTGCTGTGTTAATAAATCCTTTTTCGACCACACATACCTACAGCAAGGAATCAAATCTATGTTATCTTTTCAATTTAGTAAAGTTTTGATAAAGATATAAAAAGCGAATTGTTCAAAAAAAAAAAAAAATGCAATTTTTTAAAAGATTTATATTTTATACATTTTTAGAGAGCTATAGAAAATTTAAATAACTTTGCAAAACTACAAGACAAACATGATACTGATAATCCGAGATAATAAATTCTAGAAGTAATGTACAATCATTATTAAAAAAATTTGACTAAATACAGGATGGCCCATAAGTAGGTATACAGCAATCACAATATAAATCGACGAAATTTGTTTTTAAGTTAGAAGCAGCACATTCCAAATTGCTTCACATTACATGCTTAGTACCAGGAACTGAAATATGACTTGAAATGAAGTATATACCACCAATAAAAAATTCTTGTAACACTTCCGAGCGATAACTGTATACCTACTTATGGGCAACCCTGTATATCAATGCAGTAAATATTTTCCAGAATATTCGCAAAACAGAAGCTGGCGAATACAGATGTAGAGCTGTTAACATTCATAGTACTAGTGAAGAAGTGGTTACCGTGGAAGTAACAGGCAATGAAAACATCAGAAAAATTGCTGGTAATAGCTTAACTAATTTTTAGAATTTCTGATAAGTAACTATTAAGAAGATAAAATTAAATTAGCAAAAAACCAGCAATGGAAGCGCAGTAGGTACAATGAACACTGTTACCATCCTCAAAATATCAAGCATGAAATTAGTTTTTGCATCTATCACACAACCGGGTCGAAGCATCAAGAAAACTACAGGTCAGCCGATTTACCCAAAATTGGTCAATAGGAGAAAAGTTTATCAATTACAAATGAACTATGCTGACGACCTGGCAAAATTTTGGTTTCGATTTGATGTGCAAACTTTGGTTGGAACAATCGAAGACTAAAAGAAATTAAAGATTTAAACGAAGCAATGCTTAGATCAGAAGTGTAAGATGTTTAAATTAGAAGTTTTCCAATGCAGGAATAATTGCTTGATTACGCAAAACATAGAAGCGTAGACATTTGATTTGTTGTGCAGGTTTATCCCAAACTGCTCACTGTTCTGAAAAAACAATATCGTACATGGGACGCAATTTTACTTTTGTGAAAACGGAAGTCTATCAACTCGCTGCTTCCCGACAAATATGCGACGAAACAGGTTATTCAGGATTCGCACAGCTAGTTTATAAAGTTAAGTTTCTATTGAGTTGAATGTGCTTTGCCAGTTAATCATGGAGAGCGAGTAAATTGCATAAAATATGAGTTGATGCAAAAATAAAGCAACAAAAAAACGTGAAGATCAAAAATCATTTAGTGTTTAGGTGGAACCAGCCACAAAGGTAAAAGACCACAAGTATCATACACTGTCCAAAAACCATGGTAGCAGTAAATATCCCAGCCTTAGATGTAAAACGAACAAAGAAACAATTCACATGCTAGGACTCAGTCCTCCAAAATCATAACTACTAAAAACTTCCAAGATTTTGCGTTGATCTTTGAAATAAAATGTTGATTTATGATGCACCTTTTCGTTTTTCAAGATTTGCCTTTAGCAGCGGTCAGCTGCGCGCCTCCATCAAACATAAAGTCCACTTCAACCGAAGCAGTACTGGATCTATCAACTATCCAGGTCATCGATTGCGGTGTTACATTAAATGACGTCATCAACGCAACCGATGTGCGAGACCTAAACACCATCGCCGTGCTGACATCACGACCAGAATCATTGTCAGATGAGCAAATTTCAACCGCAACAAACACCTTAGCGTCTTATCTTGAAAATTCTCAACATGAGGTTAAGTGTGATTTTTGCGAACATAACAAAGTTGCTGAAAACTCAGATAAATATTTTGCACTTTTCTGAATAGAATTTTAATCTGGTACGTAGGCTCGCCTAGAGCTGACTATCCATCTTTACTGTCTGAATGCTTGGAAGACACCAACAACTTCACGCCAAAGTTTCAAAGAGTGGCTTTGACAACTATCGAGCATCACATGATGAGTTTTCACGCTAAAAAGCTAGAAAAAAAAATTATTGTATTGCAGCAAAATCGTCATTACACTATGCTACTATATATATCAGAGTTGTAAACAACCCGACAAGTACAGGGCCGACCCCGAAAGCATAAGCCAGAGCCCGGACCGAAAACGAAAAGTGACTTGAAGCCCAAAGCAGATCCAAAAATTAGGTTAGATCTACAAAACGTTTAGCGGTTATATTGCTCGTTTACGGTTAAAATAAATCTACTTTTTGCTGATAAAATGTGACGTAATATAATGACTGGTGTAACAATAATCGCATTGATGCTTAAGCGAAGTCGTCAATAAGTGTAGTAAAAATATCGCAATAGCTTTTATAGCGTGTAAAAGACGAAAACACTAAGCAAGTACGCACGTCAAGTCCGAATTAGGCCCGACAGTTTGTCAATTTTAAACCCTAACCCGGGTCGAGAAGCATAAGCATAGACAGGATTTTTAGTTGGGGGGGGAGGGGGGTTCAAACCACAAATTACATGCAATAACGTCATCAGAAATTTTTGAAAGAGGAACTTTTTGTGGGACAAAGATATCGTGGAATGGATGACTGGAATGGATGACCGGGACAAAGATATCGTGGTCTGGTTTACCAAAGTTAAAGATGAAAATGTTTAAATTGGGAGATGCGTTGAGTAAACTTGTGCAGTTCAAACATATCACATATGAGGGTCTGGGGGCTAAGCCCCCAGAAGCTGGGCGATTTTTTGGAAAAATAAGCTATTTTAATGCCATTGCATCACATTCCACACGTGTTTAAAGCCATTTGAAAGAACTAGATTTAAACATATGAAAGCCAGTTCAAAAAATAATTTGTTCAATCCTTCTTTTACTCACAATTCAATTCTAAAGCACGTTTAAAATCTTGCATTTTCGCGTAAATTTTGTACGTGATTTGGCCCAGGTAGGGGGCAGTAAGGTACAATGCCTCTTGCAATTTTTTAGCAGTAAATAATAAAATAATCCACTCGACGATATTCCTCAGAGATTTTTGTTTTGTCATGTCATGAAAATAACTAGTTGTAGAAGTACATATACGGCCAGGGGGCCCAGACGCACTTAATTCAAATTCAATAATTTGTTTAATGAGCACTTACCATAACTAATTTTTATTTGAAAAGTATATTTTCGCGTAAAAACTGGCAAGGTAGAAGTAAATTATTATTGAAAAATTTTATAATAGATGGTTACGCTTACTAACCATGTTATTGACCGGGCCGGATTTACATTGCATGGGGCTCATGGTACTCGCGAGATTTTTACAAAATCTTGCTAATAATAGGTGAAGAAAAAAAAAGTCTTACAATATGAGTGCTAAGCCCCTGGCACTGTGCCATATGGTAAATCCGCCTCTGGTTATTGCATTACGTTCGTAAAAAGGTTAGATGAGGGCATGAGATAGGAACTTTTAGGACAAAAACTCTTAATTTTACCCGGGTTACACATATATATTGGTTGGTAAAAATTAAATTAAGGGAACCCGGGCCCCCCGGTCATCAATATTACTGTTAATTACTGTTACAAGAGTGTATTTTGTACGCGAAAAATGCCAAAAGAAACTGAAATTGAAGAAATAATAGGCTTTTTGTCTCATAGTTATCATTGATGGCATTTCAATTGGGGGGTGCCCCCCCCCGGCAACGTCTATGCCGAAAACCTCGAACCGAGTTTTGAATCTGCTATTCATTAATAGTGTTACACTAATACGTCAAAATGAATAATACTCATAAGCAGAAACAATGATTATTATTCAAGTAATTGAAACAAATTGAACACAGAACCGAATATTTAAACAAGCGAACAATTCGACCAGGTGTAAATACCATATGGACTGGTCCGAAAGCCAGGATAAACAAAAGAAAAGCAACTCAACTCAATCAATCCAAAGGAAACGAACCACCGACGTTGAATCGGCAGTATATTCTGTGCACAAATTTAAATTTCATGATTGTGCTTATTCCTGTAGCATATTTTCAAACGCATCATGAAATTTTAAGAAACTTTCCTTTTTGCTTCCAATTGCTTGGAGTAAAAGTCATTTCAAACTTAACGCTTGCACCAACTATCCAACATATTTTACCTGTATTCATTTCAATTCTCCAAATTAGAAAATGTATGATTAACAAATAAACCATTACATTTTCTCACAGACCTTGGTGTCAGTTTTTTCATGATATGTACCAGCTTTTCAACTAAAAAATACAAAATTATTTCGTTTAGAAAATTAACCAATCAACATTGACTCTAACAACTCAAACGATTTCAAATTTGTTTTTCGGTGATGAAATAAACAGAAACAACAAAAGCAAAACAAACAGGTACCTGCACTACCGGTAGTAGTATTCTACTTCCATTTCTAGTTCTGCCTCCATCAATAACGCCAAATTGTCTTGATCAAACCATTTTCGTAACTCAGCACGTCTCCACTTCATTACATGCCCAAGGAGCATTATTCTCCTTTCTCAAACTAATCTTCTTCGTATGTGATATTTTAGTTTCTACTGTATAGAGTAGGCCTATCCTTACTTATCAAGGTCATTGTTGATTAGGGTTGTGATTTTTTTTGTTTGTAAATGCCTGATGCTGGAAGTGATGAACTTTTGCATGTTAATGACGATTATCACTTTCTTTTTGCTTAATATTACAAAAACCTCGCGCACCCATGCCCCGAAAAAATCTTATGATTCACTCAAAAATCGTATTTAGCTTACCCATTAAAACAGAACGAAAAAAGCTACTTGCATTGCGTGAATAAACTGAATCAGTAAGCGACAAACCCAAGCGCACAAATTAAGTTTGTTAGTGAATAAAAGCCGCTCGCTTAAGGCAACGCGTCAAAAACTACACGCCTAAATGTAATATTTGACGATATTTAAAAAATGGTTTCCATGATAATGAGTTGTTTTTTGGCTACCACGTTTGATCGTGTTGTCTCGACTGCTAATGGAATATCAGCTCAATGAGCGGAATGCCAATGTTTTGGGCATGCTATGAAAGGTTACGGCTAAGAGAAAAAGGTCTTGGTTAGTACATCGATTTTTACACCTTTTGGTTATGCTTATAGCTAAATCAAGCTTCTGTTCACACAATTATGATTTACAGTTGATAGTTTTGTACTGACTTTTGAAGTAAATGGAAAATTTCGCTTTTACCTAAAAAAATTTTTCTTTGAGTGCTGTTGCTGCTGTCCCATTGGTAATAATTTAGGTTTGAAAAACCTGACAAGGTTTAAATAAATTAAAACACTTGCAAGTAAAAATTTTTCAGTGAAGACTCACCTTTCTAAATTAGCTACAAAAGCCCTTTTAGCTACTATAATAGCCAATGTGTTTAACTATGTACTTTCAGCTTTTTCGCAGGTTAATCATTGCAAGTGCCACTAGTAATGTTTCAGAATTTTTTGCTTGTTTTTGGCCTTGCAATTTTGCATCATTAAAAAAGTCTAATTTAGTTCGTTTTTTTTTTGTTTTTTTTTTGGTCATTTAACTAAACTTTTAGTGAATAACCGAAAAAATTTTAAATATTTTAGTCAAAACGACAAAAAAAAAAAAAAAAAGAAAGAAGAAATTGTAAAAGTTCTTATTTTTGAATGCAATCCCATAAATGACCTCAAGATTTTTGAAATAACAAAAAAATTCGCAAAATCGGACATTTGACCTAAAAGTCTGAGCGAAAAAATAAACCTAAAACCCCACATTATCTGCCAACGATCTGCTTTTTCGTAGGCATTCTATACAAATCTTTCGATGCACTCTTATCTACGAAATTTTTGCTTACCGTATTTCATTTTTCAGAGTTTGTGCATTTTGATTGGCACTTCAATCTACCACAGCCTTTTTTACACAGCAGTTAAGTAATTTTTTTACAGCGCTCATGCAAAGAACAAATTTTATGTGCAGATTATACTCTGCTAATAAATGAATATCTGTCCCGAGAATCAAACGACAAGATTGCACTAGCCAACATTCAGCTGTATTATGTGGGTCATGTTCGCAACTACAACTTTACTTTATCGTGGTATCCCTTTTTACTAAATGTAATGCTGAAAGAGCAATCTCGCTATAATTCACGAAAATTTTGGCTATATTAATACGTAAATTATAGCCCCAGTAGCCTCCCAAAAATTTGGCTTTTTTGAACATTTTTGTGTGCTTATTGTTTTTCATTAGCTGCAAGAAAAATTTTCCAAACACAAAAATTTCTCGTCAGCTTCAATGCCAATATTATTAGTCTTAACTGTTTTCTAAACCTTTGTTGTGATACAGAGCCTATATAATTAAGTGGGGCTCGCGAATTACAGTCGGAAAGCTGGCCGACACTAAACTAAAAAAAGAGCTCACTTGCGGCCAGCAAGACGAAACCTTGGGGCAAAGAAAGTTTTTTTGAGCTTTCTCAGTTCAGTCTGCAGTTCTGCCAGCCCAATCATATAATTTTAGCTCTCCTAAGACGGTTTCAGCCCTGCCTCAACCCTTTTGCCTACGGTTCCTCTCGTAATTCTAAGTCTTTGAAAATGAAGTGGTGAAACTGCTTGAAAATGCATGATTGACATGTTAAAATATGCCAAAATCTGGGAAATTTCGAAGTATTGGGTGCGCGAGCTTTTTTTCGTTTAGGAATGAAATATTATTGTAGAAATACTTGATATGTAAAAGTTCATTGTTTGCAAGCCCAGGAATTTGAATTAACTCTAAAAGTCGAAAAATTCATAACCCTATTGTTGATGTTCAGATACTTTTTGAAAGTGCTGTTTTTTCGTCCGATATTTTTGCAACTTGTGAGTTACAAATACATACTAACTAACTATTCCACCAGACTTATTTGACGTGCAAATTTTTCATGTAATTTCATCTATTCAAATCAACGTTTCAAAAATAGGCTGACAAAACCAAATAGTTTTGCATTAAAATGGCTAATTATCTCGAGTTTTAAAATAGTTCTTCCGCTGAAATCAAGTCAAGTCTTCTACAAAGTTTAAACACTTTTGCTGAGCGAGTTAAACTTTCAAAAAACACTTCAATGATCAACATAACAACACAAGATATCACTGTGCAGGTAAACGTAATGCTATAATGTTATTATTGAGTACAACTAAATTTAAATAAATCATTATCATTTCCTTCAAAATCAGGGCTGGTTAAGTGGATAGAAGCGGCTGCTAAAATGGTGGACTAGGGTTTAGTTCCTAATCAGGCCAAACTAAGCACTGAAAAAAGTAGCAATCGCAGTGTTCCTGCTTGGCGTTCAGCATTAACATCGACAGTGTGATGTACCCCATTGCAAATTAAAGTAAATAAAAATTAATTCAATTTAATTAATTTAAAATAGTAGCAAATTATTTTTGCTTCAAGGTTCAACAAATGCCTACAAATGCAACTATTACCAATATTACCAACGACGAAACTAAAGCTGTCTTCGTCTTGGATGATGTTCGATCAGGAACTAAAGTAATGGCCGAGATAACCGCGGTATTACACAGAAAAGACGAAGGATATGAAAGTACAAACAATACCAATCAGTTAACATCGATTAACAATCTCATATTTTTTGCTACCTCACTCAACGAAAGATTTTCCTTGAATTCAAATCAAAATACTTCTCAGGTGAAAACACTCGCGTGAAAAGTGATAAAATACAGTCCCAACAAAAATGCTAGTAGTAATGTCTCTCACTCGATTATTTGGTAAATCTTTTTGTCAGGATAAAATAAATTTACATGAAAACTGAGTTTTGGAGTAGTTTAGAGGAAGCTTCAACTCTTCCATTACGACGTCATTAAGTGTATAGAGTAGATTGAATAATTGGTGAGGCATTTTAAGTAGTGATAATTTAGCATTAACAAAAGAAAACAAATTATAATTTTTATTTAAATATTTTTGTTGTCATTCAAGAACTCAAAAGGGAATTCAAGTCGTTTTTCACTCTCCATCAAAATGTTGAGATATGCCGAAAATGCATTCTCACCAAATTTGAAGTTTCTACGCCTTCCCGTTTTCAAGATATTGCTGCTCAAAATTAGCTTCTTTACGTTTACTTTAGTGTTGCCATTTTGTCAGTATTGTGGCAAGAGATTAATTTTGAGAAACCTGGCTTATATTTATTGAAAAGCAGCTAATTTTGCAGTTTTAAATCTGTGCTTTGTTTTACAATAACTATACGGCAAATTATTTATGGAAAATGAAAGATGCAGTCAATTTTTGAAATTTTGCTTCTAATTGGGAAATCTGGCAAAGTTTATGAGGGGAAAAAGCCTTTTCTAAGGTGAAATCTGATCTGTTACATCTCAGGAGCTGAAGGTCGTAGAAAGCTCAATTTTGGTGTCGTTAGTGTTCAGATCTGTCAAAATTTTTTGAGAAAAAATCCAACAAAAAAATTTCCGAACTGAATGCCCTTTTGATTTCGAGTATGTCTGTTCGTTTAACACTAGAACGCATAACAGGGGTCAAAATGACCCGGAAGGTGGTTCTCAGATGGATTTCTCAAAGCACAGTGGTCATATCTTCCTGGTTTTCCTTGACTTTGTCAGCAATTTATGCCCACACATGATGGTGGTACAGCTTTTTCGATAATTTTTACTTTCGCCTAGAAAAATCCAATATTCAGTAAATACCCCGATAACGCATAACAGGGGTCATTTCGACCCGTAGCAATTTTACATAAAAATGCATTGATTTGGGTCCTTTAATGCAAGTGCATGGGTTTTAAATCGGCCTGCAAGCCGACGTGACTTTACGTGACTGGCGAATAGTTTGTTAGACAATCTGTCTGCAGCAATAAAAAAATAAATTTCCGTACTTTGGTGACAAGTTTTTGTACATTCAGCAAGGTAATGATAGTATCCCAACGCGGCTATAGAGAGTAGACTTTCATCCTGGACATAGCCGTTTCAGCACTTTTACGTCACAAAGTGTCTTGCTTAGCACTACCGCATTATCTCAATGATTATCTCTTAGTGGCTATGAGCCTGTAAAAACGCAACGGAATCAGTTAAATTTCTAGTATATGTAAAACTCGATAAAACCTTTAACTTTGTCAATGAACCAGAAGGTTATAGTTAAAAAGTGTGTAGCAATGTGTCTTTACTGCTAGAAGTGAAGCATACTGAATGGTATATGCATACCAGTCAACATTCGAAAATGCCAAATCGGGAAATTTCTTGCCAGCAAATTCAATAGCTGGGAAGTTTTGCCCCCCAGACCTCACTCCTGTTTCTACTGCTTAAATAATTATTGTTATCTTCTAATGTTGGTACACATTACCAAAAATTTGACATTATCATTTCTGATTCTAGCAGTTCTAGTTACTAAAAGACAGACTAATTAAATCAAGCAGTCTTTTTATTTTGGATGCGGTTAGTACCAGGTAACCAATAACATCAGTACTGTTTCATGCGCTTCACTGACACGCAGCATAAAAAGTTATGCTATATTCAGCGCAGCAGACGCTTTCAAAAAAATACTGAACGACAAAAGTGAAAGATCATTCAACCTCGTCTACTTCAACCAGACCCGCAACCCCCCGGAAAAATTTTTCGCCCTCCAGCCTAGACAAAATCAGTTGTTCGTGAATAGTAGTATATTAATTAGCGCTCCTTCTTAACTAGCTTTCGCTCCCCCCATCCTTACCTTAAGCATTTTCTTCTACTTGCGGGCCTGACTGTAACTCTTGTGGACTTGGTTATATTTGTATGTGCCTTTTTGGCAGCATTCATCCTTACTTCGAAGGTTTAAAGCCAGCTGCACTGCGGTCACAATTTAATTGGAAACTGAAAAGCGCGCACACAATGTCATTGTGCACACTGGTTCTGCTTTCGGTTACAATCTTCCGCACCATGGAAAAGGTTATTTCGCGAAATGTGTTTGAGTGGGGTATGCACAGGAGCGATTTTATTAATGCAGCAAGATTGCTGAAAATTCGTTCACCGGCCATTTTCTTTTTTCCCATAAAGCCCCAAAACTTGTACACTTGCAGATCTTTGGGCATTTCAGCGTCATCCTGCAATAGGTACAATAAAAACTCATCACGAAGGGCATCTTCGTCTAAGCCAAGTTGAGAGAATGATTGAGACAACCTCACAACTGCCATGTATAGAATTTATGTCATAGAAAAGAAATAAACTGAAGACATATATTTTCTGTTCACGTAAAGTTTTGGGTAGACTGCCCCGATTTTTAAAAAAATTACATTTTACAGCAATCCCAATCTTTGTAGACCGTAATAATATTAGTTCGACAAACTTTATTTCACCCTTTTTTCTGCTGGTAGGCCTACAATTTAGATTTTTTTAATTGCCTCTCCTCTTATCTTTTGTGATTTGTGAAGTTTTTTTCTTTCCAGCTGAATATTTTTTTTGTCAGCTTGCTGTTTAGAAACATGTCGCTGACGATTTTCGAAAATTCATCACTAATGCTAAACTGCAAGTTGCTCTTCATTACGAACCCTACTAATTTTTTTCCGCATAAATAAGTTGATCCTCTCTTTTGGTCCCTTTACCATAAAGATGGTTATCCTTTGATTTCTTTTTTCCTACGTAATGTTCTTTTTTATGATTTTCGGAGGTGACGTGTTTCGTTACGTCATTTTTCCCTCCTCGCGCTAAGCTTATGTCTATTCTGCAACAATTACATTTCGCACATTCATCCCCTCTATGGCTTCTACATGTAAAAGGATTATCTTTCTCACAAGTTTGCTTATATTTGCTGCTATACTTCTTTTTTTTTACTTTTACCCGCCTCTTCTTGCAACTCTCGCTGACCATCTCCTTCGCTCTGATTAGTACTAACACTTTCTCCGACAGACGCCATTAAAAGAGCTCAGCTCTTCACAGTTGCAATGACCTTTAATGACCGGTATCAAAGACTGCAATTTGTGCATGCCATTGTTACTTGTAACGACATCAATTCTTAACAATTCGAATTGACGTTACTCGTTATGTGAAAGCAAGATTACACATTAATTTTCAAATCAAAATTCTTGAAAAATATAAAATCAGTCAAAGCAGGGGTCGAAGTGTATTCTTTCCCTTCTGGAAAAAATAATATTCGCGAACAAAAATGATTAGTTTTTCAAAAAACTGATTAATTTTTAAATTCAAAAATTCTTGAGCGTGATATCGGGAGATTTGTCGTTGAAATCGGGTGATCGGGAGAAATCTTCGAAATCGGGAGTCTCCCGACGAAATCGGGAGTCTCCCGACGAAATCGGGAGAGTTGACAGGTATGGTATATGTAATAGAGCTGAAGTTTATTCTCCCATAAAGCCCGATGCATAGAGCATACTTAGGCAATAGATTTAATACTGAAAAAACTTTGTGCTGAGAGTAGCCTATAGGAATAATTATTGTTCGAAAGAATGAACATCTAGAGCTAACGTCAGTTTCTCCAGGTTGCTCAACCCTATTTGTGTTCGTGACGGGCAATTTGCAGCAAATACTACCCTAAATTCGGGCCAAATTTATTTGTTTGTGAATGGTGGGCTTCAATGTTATATTCATGGGTGCAATTTCATGTCTCTAAAATTTAAGCCTGGACGGAATGTGAAAACACTACAAGGATCTGGACGGAATGTGACAACGGATAACTATTTTACTGGTGTTCTGTTGGCAAAAACAACGCTCTAACGTAAGTTGACAATCGTTTGGACCATGAAGAAGTGAAAAAGAGAAATTCCAGAGTGTATGAAACCTGCAAAATCCCGAGAAACGAAGACATCGATCTTTGGTTTCAACGACCAACTCACAATGGTCAGATACGGGCCCCCCAAAAAACAAAGCTGTGATACTGTTAAGTATGATGCTCCACGAAATAAGCATTGACAAAGAAGACCACAAAAAGAGACCAGAGAACATCAAGTTTTACAACAAGACGAAGATTGGTGTTGACCTAATTGATCAAATGGTTGGAACATATACTTGCAGAAGTCAAACTAGACGATGGCCGCTGAAACTCTTCAACCTGCTGGATGTCGCAGCGCTAAATGCTAATACCATATACGGGAGTGCATCCTGATCAACAGAGTACTGGCGGTTCAAGACGCCGTTTTCTAACAGATCTTGCAGACAGCCTCATTTTGCCCCACGTGAAGACAAGACAGAAAATTCCCTAGCTCCAGAAAGCCACAAAAGAAGCCGTAATGAGATGTGGCTTATCTCCAATAGATCTCCGCCTGAGAACATATTGCAGAAGAGGAAACGGAGTTCGTTATGACCGCTCACAAAAGATGGGAAGGTGGCAAAATGTTACTCATGATGTTCCCGACCTGCATGCCCAGAGCACAGCGTCAACACCATCACATGCAACGAATGCTATGCATGAACGGAGAATTTAAAATAGCAAACTTTGCAGCTACCGTTCAAGAACTTTTTTCCGTTTTATCGATTATTCTGTTCGTTTGTTTCGTTCAAATTCTTGCGAATTAAATATCGAAAGCACTTTAGACATGCAACCATAAAGCAACTATCAATCAACAAGGAAAGAAAAAGAAAAATATGCAAAGAAATTGTCTTTCGAGTGAAAATTACTTGTAAAAGCAAAAGGGGTCAAAATGACCCTTGTTATGCATTAACGTAAGTTTTTTCATGTATGCGTTCTAGGGTTAAGACACGCCAGTTTATTCATTCATGAATTATGTTTAAAGCTTATTGAAATGGTTTAGGTAGTTTCACTTGGAATTGGAAACTCAACGATGGCGAATCTAACTGAAGTCAAAATTTCTCTTAGTTTTGAAAATATGACTTATCCTAAACAAGAAGTGAAAGTGATAAAACATCACGAGAAGAAGGTATAAGTAGCTATGGGCCAGATACTATAAAGGGGTTCTCAGTGTTTGCTGGTGGCTGCTGAGGTTCAGCTTTTTTAGATGTATGAACGCTTTTGTGATCAGAGCTAAAAACTCGAAGCAGAGTTGTTCAAAGCTCCAAGCTCTGTGCATAATTGGCTCGAGCTGTTTGCAGTTGCAGGGCTGGTGTTGCTTAGAACCACCGAACTGTCGGAGGAAGTCGTCTTGATATACCAGGTGTTAACCACAATGGACATCAAGGTTTTACAGATATAACATTATTTCAAAGACGATTTCTACAGTACCTTTTCGAATGAAAATTTTTTTGGATTGGCTTTACGTAACGTGGTGAAGGTCCAGGCGTGGTCTAAATCCAGCCCAGTTTGTCATTTTTACTGAATGACTTCTAACAGCCGAATGTTCCCATTTTAAATTCTTTTTCGGAATTCAAACATCTAATTATGCTTAGATTATATTTTATCATTGATATTCTTCACGGAAACTAATTTCAAAAGGCCGTACCGTAGCCGTTGTTCTTAAAATATGCTTAGTCTTCGCTCAAACTGACTAAAGTTTTTTTGGGACCGAATCAAAAGAAAAAAAATTTATGAATCAATAGTTTTACCAGCACATGTCTATCTCGAGCTATTTTTATGCAATTATCACTGGAAACCTACATAAAAAATTGGGTGATTATTTTACCGAAGATTTTTAAGTTGAAGAGAATAAAACGAAAATGAGGAATGTTCATCCGCGCATTTTTCATTTGCTTAATTAGGGAAGAGTTAAGACTTGTGTAAGAGTATTGGTTAGATTTGGGTCAAAATTAATCAAAAAGTAGATAAAAATTTCTGGTGAAATGATAACTTCCAAAACTTCCCTTTAGCGTCAACTCAACCAAGCTCGTTTTGTGGAATGGAATTTTGAAACAATGGAATGGACCTCATCGGTTTGTGATGGAGAACCCCCTGCTTGGAGATTTCAGTGCAGCGAACTGGGAAGCTATGCAATTTTATTTGTGAGTAGGCCGATGCAATTTTAGTAACAATTGCACTTTGCACAAGCAGCCCTAAAATAAACTAGAGTAGAACAAAACATGCAGAAGAAGAGTTTAAGAGCAGCCTTAATTATTTTGAAGTACTTCACCAGTTTTCTCTCTATCGTCATAGTCACGTTTTCTCTTGTAAAATGGCACAACTAGTAGCTCAAACTATTTTGGTTTCATCTTTTTTTTTTAACAAAAAGTCAAGATTCGTCTAGATTTGTGAACCAAAATTACTAAACGTAGAAGAAACAAGTGTTGAAAATTTTCGATGACACTGGTATTTTTCAGAGTAAACGAATAGTACCTTCTGTTGCTACGCTGGGAATCGTCAGTTACATGGGATGCGCAATATCATTGTTGTTTCTCTTAGCAACCATCGTCATCTATTTGTCTTGCAAGTATGAACTGATTAGCCATGCTAGGTAGTTTTTGTGGTTTAATTGAATTTTGATTATTAAAATTGGATTGCCTAACATATTCAAAAGAGCAATCCAAATGGAATCAAATCGTCAAAATTTTGTTTCACTCTAGAGAACGTAACGACTTATTTCTGCATATAAAAGCAAGATTATGCACCTTCAAAACAACTAAATGATCGAAACTCAACCCATACCAAGTAAATCGTTCATTTTGCGCCAAGTACAGCAATCAGCACATTTAATAGCAAGTCAAAATTGATATAACCGTAAGTTGAAAATCAATATATCGTAATGTACTGCGTCAAATGCCTTTTTTTGGTCTAAAATGTATGGCCCAGCGCTGATGTTAAACTAAACTTTTGAATGCAGTACACAAATGATTTATTTTGACATTTAGAGAACTACGCAATAAGCCGACCACAACGACTTTGGTTAACATTTGCATTTGCTTGATCGGCGTTTATTTTTTCTACGCTGTCGGCATCGGCAGAATAGCGCATCACAACATTTGTAACGCCCTTACATTTCTGCTCCACTATTTCACTCTTGCCAGTTTTGCCTGGATGACCGTGAACGCCTATCAAATGTACAGAGCTTTCACATCGGTAAGATGTTTTTGAACTTGTTATAGCTTCAAAAGGCCAGAATTGTAAAGCAGTGTTATTGAGTGTAGGTTAAGACTTGTATTTATTTCACAATCACATCAACAACAAAAATATTCAATCAAACAATACAGCAGAGAAACGAATATGATGAATGGAAGTCGTGAGGTGCCACGAAGTCTTCGAGTCAAACGACTCCCACTCAGTGAATAAGCGAGTAGAGTCGAATCTAGGCGCGATGTTCAGGCAGGGATCAACCAAATTCAGGCGGTGCTCAACATGTCTGTATATACCCACGTAAACACTTGTATGAGCTTATAATCGTTGCTTAATAATTTCTGCCACTGAGCATTTGCAATTAGCTGACTTATGGAGTGAAACGCGCAAGTGTGTCTTCTTACCTTTTGGCATATGGAATGCCGTTTATCTTGGTCCTCCTCAACTTTACTTCTACAGTTCTATATCTTGATGGAAAGCAAAATCACAACAACCCTCAAGGTTAGACAATTTTTGTGTCATAATTCAATTAACTGGTTAAGTACGGCAAACTCATTTTGTTACACCGCATGACTCAAGATCATTCTCTTGACTTTATGCACTTTTATTGACTTCTTGTGTTACGTAAATGTGTCTATTGAAGCAAAATGTAAGCTCTTGTCATCGAGCTGATAAATGCAATAGTATCCTAATTAGTATTTTCGACCAGTCTCACACAAGCACTGAAAACAATGTACAAAAAAATCAAATGATTGCTGTAATTTCCCAGTTCTCACAAAAAACAGTTAGTAAAACTGAGTTTTATGGGCACAAAATGCATAATCACATCTATGATTAACGCCAAGGACCTAAATGTGTTGGAATCAACTGGTGTAACACGTTTCTAATCAAAATGGCTGGAACTGCAATGACCAAAATCTTCATCCAAAAACATCATCGCCCATAATCTTGCTAAATTGATCTTTGATTATTTTAAAAAGTAACTGTAAATCGAATAAAAGTTTTTTTCTGAAGTTCTTCTGGTGTTCTAGGCTAGCTTTGAGAAATCACACAGGTGCTACTCAAAAGACTAACTTTATTGCTGACGTTTCGCTAGTTAGAAACAACTAGCTTCTTCATAGCACTGCTATCAGTAGTGATGGCAATTCGCCATCAACTTCTGATAGCAAAAAACAGAAAAACGATCCCACACATTGCTGCAGTAGAATAACTAGCAGTAGAAAAAAATTCAAAACAAGGCTCCGATACAATTCATTGTGACGATAGGCTGCGTCATACAGAATGAGTTTTATCGGAGGCTTGTTTTGAATTTTTTGCTACTGCTAGTTATGCTAGTGCAGCAATGTGTGGGATCATTTTTCTGTTTTTTGTTATCAGAAGTTGATGGCGAATTGCCATCACTACTGATAGCAGTGCTCTGAAGAAGCTAGTTGTTTCTAACTAGCGAAATGTCAGCAATAAAGTTAGTCTTTTGAGTAGCACCTGTGTGATTTCTCAAAGCTAACCTAGAACACCAGAAGAACTTCAAAAAAACCTTTTATTTGAACTGTGTGGTGTACAACTACATTACATTTTTTGTAAATCGAATAGTTAGTTGCAGTAATTCGAAATTTTTTAACTAAAATCCTTTCAATTTTTTCTTCATGTGTGTTGCCTAATTATTCCAGACATATATTACGAATCTCTTTACCGGTCCAAATTTACCTGCTGGCTTCAAGGCCCTTCCTTTATATGGGGTTTTTTGGTTCCGATTGGGATTATGCTGCTTGTTAACATCGTCGTGTTTGTTGCTATGTTGAAGAAAATTATATTCAAAAGAAATAAGGTATGTGCAAATCACAAGTTTTTTTTCTTTGTTTTGATGAAAAAAGAACCGTTCAAAGATCGTAGGTTACCTGCAGGTTTGGGCAATGTGCAGCTGCGCCAACTCTTCGAAAGCTAACATTCACTTGCCAAGGAATTGAGAACGAGCAATGCAATATTTAAAGATATGAATTAAAGTTTTTCGTAATCATAGAAGTATGGCAATGGAGGTTCTGAAGTACTGGGCAAGCATTTTGATTTTTTTGTGCTTTCCGATGGCTGAGATTCAATCTTTCGGGTATATTGAGCGCCGGTTGATGAGAGTTACCAGTTCGAAACAGCGTTGTCTAAAAGTCCCGCTTGACGTTCATCAAGAAATAAGATAGTGCGAAGCTTTCAACATTAGTGATAATCTGGTAGACATGTGGAGGCTTGCAGCTTGACTCGTATACCTCAAGGTTAATCTGTCGCTCTCTACAGGCCTAGCAACAGTAACAAAAGGTATAATTACTTATTGCAGTAAGTTGATTATGATGGTTGTATTGTCCATGCTTGCACTTCAATCCATTCGAAGAGCCAGCACCATAGCACTAACTTGCGAAAGCTTCTCTCCAGCCGAATGCAACAACATTAACCTGTTATCAAAATTAGATTAATTCGACGGCCAAAGACCGCACTCTGACAGACAGATTAGGAAACGCGATTACCATGATAACAATGATGGGGCTTACATGGATATTTGGTTATTTCCTGTTGATACCCTACAATGTGACGTATGAATCAGCAATGCAGTGGCTCTTCACTATCTTCAACGTGTTTCAGGTATTTTAAACACACCGCCACCAAATTTTATATGATTAAGATCCCCGTGATGATCTCGAGTACGGGAGAAATAGTTAGTTTTTAGCTTTTTATCGTTTAGGGTACGGTGAAGTATAACTCATGCTGTTCATACCATCCTATAGCATCACCTAGCAAGCACTTTTTGGAATCAGATGAGATAATAGATGAAATTGTAGTTTCTCCAGGATTGTAGGAACCGATTTGTAAGCATTAAGCCTACACAATTTACAATGCACGCAATGCACATGAATTATATACACAGTATTCTGTATCAATACATGAAATAAATGATTCAAATGTGGGCCTACACCGCGATCAATGATCAACATTTCGTGAAAAAGGAAGCACAAATTTTGTATATGGAATGATGTATCGGAGGCCGTTGTTTTTTCCGAGCCTGGAGCGAACCCTGTGAGTCGAAGGACGTTTAAACAGTACGCTCATACTTGAAAATAATATAATTTTCACAGATTTGACAATTTCTAGAGTTAATGGAACCGCAATTAAAAAGTTAGAAAAATGGGTCATTCGATTTCCCAATCGAGTTGTGAACTTACGAACTAATTTTGTATCTGAGTACATCAATTAAGTTATGAGTTATTTTTTATTTTCTCCAGGGTGGAGTAATTTTCTACCTGCACTGCCTCCGACGAGAATATGTACGCAAGTTGTGGATCTTCAACACGCCCAAGAAAATCCCAACCTTCTTATCACAAGACAAAGACCAACGAAGCAGAAAAAGAAAAACCAAAACTCGAAACAACTTGGCGCCGTTAGATGAACTGAATTGTGAATTTAAGAACTAAAACTTAATGAATTGGCGAACGTTTGTAATCGATTGCTTATTGCAAAGGTGATGTTATTGATTAGTAATAATGAGCAATATTGTGCGTACTGCATATTGATCATTTTGTAATTAGGCTTCTTACTCAAACAACGTACATACTGTATCGTGATCATTCAAGGTTTCTGCACAATTTTAAATACTGTGCAATCAATTAATCAATCAATGAACGCAATTTATCTAACATTAACTCAGAATGGAAAAAGCACTACAAAGTCATGGAAGGAATTCGAAATATAAATGCACTACAAAGACGTGTAAAAAGTCGCAACATAATGTAAAATGAATTATCTAAGCACTAATAAGGAGGCTGCAAATGGACCTCGCGGTTTTCGAGTCAAGCAGCCTCCTATTGTAAAACTGATGTCATTGGGGCATTAATAATGATGACGCAATTAATAATGAATACGGTAAGGAGCATTGGGAAGCCGACCAAATAATTAATAACAACTAATTAGAAATTTTCTGTACTGCAAATTAAATCGCTTTTTTGGTAAAGACTTACTAGCTAAAGGAATATTATTCCAGATTTCGACTCCCGTATTAATAAATATTATACTTTGCAATCGATTAGTGGAATACCTAGAGGTATGAAGAGTATAGCTGCATGAGGACTTGACTGCTCGGGTGATTCGTGTGGATATTTGACTAGATTTTATAAAAAGGGGCGAAATTAGTGGAGGAAGATGGGAATGAAGGTGGCAGTGAACAATTTTGACGGTTTCATGTTAAACCAAGTCCGATACTTTGAGTATATTTAATTGAGATTAGAAAGGAGTCACGCGATCTCGGTATTTGCCACCAGCAACAAGTTTAACTGCTTTGTTTTGCAGTGAAGCCAGGTTGTTCAGGTATGAAGGAAATGTGGATTGTGGAACCTCCAATGGTTAAACCGTATAGTAAATGAGACTGTGCGAAGGCGTAGTATATTTTTAGAAAACCCTGTTTCGGTAAAAAGCAATTTTAGTATAGCAAGAATGGCGACTGTGCAGTGCGCAGGATGTTTTTTGTTTGATATATTCAATGTGACACTTAAAGTTGTTGTTGTTGTAGCGCATAATTATCCTCCCGTCACCGGACAGCGTCAGACGCTAACGTATTGGACAATCCGCACAGTTTTCATTACAACGACTACTTCGTGATTAGAGAAATCCGCACCTGCTTAAGAGTTTCCGATGATCCAATGTTCCTGTGGATTTTTTCGAATTCTTGCCCACTGAATTTGCTGCATGTTCGAAGTCACCAAGCAGAGATAGTCATCGCAAAGAGTCTTATCCAAAGACGCAACAGCGTGACCAGGGTGCAGGTTGAACCCAGATCATTCGATCTGGGTCGTCGTAAAAACGACGCCTTTACCCATTTGGCCACGCTTCCGACTAGTTTAATTGTTGATCGATATAAATACCTAAATATTTAACACTGTTATAAGGTGATAGAGGAATATTACTGAGATTTAGGGTTATAAAAAATTGTTGCGTATTCAGTTTATGTGGGATAGTCATAGTCATGTTTTTTTAAGCACAAAACAACACACAGCACAAAAAAGCATGGAGTTGAGTTGTGACAGGAAGCTGCGAAGGGACCTCTCGGTCATCGAGTCGAGCAGCCACTTATGAACGTAGCAATTGTGCAGTGCGAATGTAATTTATTAGTTGAGAAGTAGCAGTGAAATGGGCAACCAGAAGCGCCAACAAAACCCGCGAAGACCACCCCATCGACCACACCTTCTCCCTCCCTGTCAGTATTGCTCCACCATTGATAAAAACATTCTTAACAAAAAATTCGTTAGGTAAAACAAAGCGAACCTGAGCGAAGAGACGCAACCCACCAGCCAGCCTCCAGCATGGTCTGCGGATGAATCCCATGCGATATAGCTACTGGTCCGATAATAGGTACAGAAGTTATAGTCATATCAAAATTCCGAATAAAATAAAACTGAAAGCCTCAAGTATAATTTGACAGCAAATGCTTCTTATATTGTATTTTGAATCGATTGAAGGGTAATTTTTTTTTTTTAAAGGTACCGAGTTCCAGATTTTAACACCTTGGAATTAAATATTTCTCTGTAATGTAAGTGTTTTATATCTGTGCAGGTACAAACTATATTGGCAAAGTATATTTGTACCAAACGTATTGATCGTGTGTGTACCAAGGCGACTGAGGTAAAAAAGGAGGAGAAGCTTGGGGGCAAATTTTTACTCGTGTACTTATAGATAAATTTAGCAACCTCATAGGTATATAATTCGTTTAACTTAAGAACTTGCAGTTGCATATAGCAATTCGCGGTATTGTCTCGCCAATGAGCTCCTACAGATATTTTAACTGCTCGATTTTGCAGTGTAGTTAGCCTTTTTAGGTACGTTTTATAAGTGTTTCCTCAAATGATAATTTCATATAGAAGATGAGGTGAATTAAAGAGTAATACAAATTTTGTAAAGCTTTCAACGGTAAAACATGTCGTAGTTTGGACAATACTCCTATAGATCTTGAGATTTTACCACAAAGTAAATTAATAAGGTTATCAAAATTTAGTCTCGAGTCGATCGTGACACCTAGGTACTTTACAGAATCTTAAACTTTTAATGGAGATTTATACATATACACTTTAGCGCTAGGAATTTGATGGGCACTTTTAGGTGGTATTATTAACACATGTGATTTTTCGGGCTTAACGGTAATTTTATTTGCGTTAGTCCACTCATAAACTTTCTGTAATTCAAGTTTCATTTTTCCGCTGAGAATAATTGGATTAGTTGCGTGGATTACCTAGCATGTATCGGCAGCAAACAGACGAGGGGTCGAGCTTAATGCATTTGGCAAATCGTTTACAAAGATCAAAAATAACAACGTGCCCACAGTACTTCCTTGTGGGACACTAAAATGATTTATTGATGGTTTAGAGCAGGGGTTTTTAACCGGGGGTAAATTTACCCCCTGGGGGTAAATTTTACCTATCCAGGAGGTAAATTTACTGAATTATAAACTAAAGCAAACTTCAATTATCGGATAGTGTTGCACTGGATTGCCGTTGCGCCATATTTTCGATGCGCAGAAACCCTTGAAATTTCGGTGAAGACCTTTTTTTTATTTCTTTTTGGAGATCACCTGTTTTTGGACGAAAAAACCCTTAATTTTTGGTGAACCTCTTGAATTTTTTTGGCCGGAAAAAAACACACGTTAGAAAATTTAGGTAAATTATAATGTTTTCATTTGGCAAGGGGTAAACGAGATAAAAAAGGTTAAGAACCTCTGGTTTAGAGCAAAAGTTTTGATGAGCTACCTATTGATATCTATTGGATAAAAATGAATTTATTAGTTTGTACGCTATTACCCTAATACCATCATGTTCGAGTTTATGTCAAAGCAAAGGATGATAGACAGTATCAAATGCCTTTTTAAAATCTAATAAAATTAAGCCTGTATATAGATTATTGTTGATCTTCTCATAACCAGCTGTTAATACATCTAATATCGCATGGCTAGTGGACTTATCACTTTGAAATCCGTATTGTGTTTTTGTCAGTACAGAATGCTTTCGAAAAAAATGTAGTGAAACGTCTAAAGATCAGCTTTTCAAAGATTTTAGCTAAACAAGTTAAGATGGATATTGGCCGATAGTTAGTAAAACTTTGAGTATTACCTGATTTAAAAAGTAGAACAATTTTAGCTGTTTTACAACTTTGCGGATATATACCTAATCGAAAAGCATTATTGATAAAATAACACAAGGCGGGGAGCTAGAATGGTGGAAGCTACTCTAAGAAAATAAGGCGATAAATTATCACGACCCTCGGATTTATTCAAATTCAGAGAATTTATCATATTCAGAACTTCATTCACTCTAGGTGGTTCCATATAAATAGAAGAGCTCAATCTCTTACTTAAAAATTGTCTATAAGTTTCATTATCGGTTGAATCAAAGTTTTTAGCCAAATTTTTTCCAACATTTGAAAAAAATTCATTAAAGTCCTCTACGATTACGTGCTAATCTGCTACTTTATTAACATTTAAATTTACAGATTCAGGTAGAGTAGCGAATTTAAAGTTGTTACCAGGAAGTAAAGGTCGAAGTAACTCCCATGTCTTTTTAGGGTTATTAGCATGTTTTTTAAGTTCATTCTCATAATGTAGCTTTTTTGCAGTTGCCTTAATTTTGGTTAATTTATTGGAATACATTTTATATGCCTTTTTTATAGCCTCATTAGTCATCACCACAGATGTAATGAGATCTGTACATTCTTTTTTTTAAGACCAATAGAAACGTAGATGCCCTAGGCAATCCACGATTTGTTGGTTAATTTTACTTGCTTTCGAGAAAGCTTTTTGAGAGGGGCATGATTACAGACCACTTTCAAAATTAACAATATAAATCATCAAGAAGGATAGTTTAGCAGAATTAAGGTTTAATTTATTGGCAATGCACAAGTTGCGGACTGACGCAAGGGCCAGTGACAATTTCACTTGTAAGATTTCAGGATTGATGTTATCACTTATAAGGCAGGTATTGTAAGCGAGCAATCTGGTGTACCAGTGGTAGCGTAGGGAAGATCATTTATGTATCACTAAAATAGTAAAAGGCCTAATGTCGACCCTTGTGCGACACCGTACGTCATTGCTTTTATCGTCGAATTAGTGGCATTAATACAAGCAAATTGTTGACGATTAAAAAAAAATTGGATTAAAGATTGGGCTGGTCCACGAATGCCATAATGTTCTAACTTTGCCTGTAATATCATGTAGAACAGTGTCAAACGCTTTTTGGAGGTCGAGTAGGGTAAGTCCGTTGAAATGATTTTCATTTATATTTCTAAAACTGCTGGACACTATATTGAGAACAGCACGAGTGGTAGAAATATTTTTTTGAAACCCATATTGAGCTTCATAAAGAACTTTATGCTTTGAAAATAACTTGGTGAATGTGGAATATATTAGGCGTTCAAGAATTTTGGAACGGCAAGAAAGAATTGAAATAGGGCGGTAGTTGGTGGGATTAGTTTTATCACCTTTTTTGTAAAGGGGTATCTTTTTTGCAATTGTACAGCTTTCGGAGAAAATACCTTCCATAAACAAAAACTCGAAGAAGTGTTGCAGGTGCGGTGTAATTACATCAGAAGCAATCGCTCGAAATACGGAGGTATTTGGTCATAACCTGCGGCTTTGTTCACGCTGTGCAATCTTATAGCAGCAATTATTTCGTTAGACTTTGGTGGCTCTAAAAAAGTAAACGGGGCGACGCGTTTACTCAAGAAATTTTGAAAAATCTGATCATTTTGGCTGGAGATTTTATTGGCAAGCTCTTCTCCAATGAATCAGAAAAAATTGCCGAATGTATCGGCAATTTCTTTAGGATCATTATTTTCTTCAAAGGCGTCAGTTAAATGTTGGCTTTCTTTTTTTCGCTTTGCAAAACAGATTGATGTATGTTTTAGGGTTTTTTTTTCGTTATTTTTGTTCAAGTCCAGCTGATGGGTAAAGTAAACTTTTTTTGACATTGCAATGATTTTAGTCAATTTGTTCGAATACTTTTGATAGTAGGATTATTCTGCGTCTTCACCAAACAAAAAATGCGATTTCAAGAGGGAGTGTCGTCTCCGAATAGAAATGTAAATTCTTTTAGTTATTTACGATTTGCTTTTTAAACGTTTTTGTTTACCAGATAGAGGTTTCGATAATGAATGCTGGTTGATGGAGGATAATACTAAATTAGAAAACTGATTAAAAGTTTATTAAAATTATCAGGGCTTAAAGCTGAGGAGTTAACTATGAAGTTATTTAACAGAGGTGTAGTCCTCACGGACGTCCTTGACCTCGAGGACACAATTTGAAGTCCTTGGCCTCGACGCCTGTAAGTCCTCAAAAATGCCCTGTCCTCGGCTCGAGGACAGCACTAGTTTTTGACTTGTTGAAAATGGGCCAAGGTTATGACCTATTTTGTTTCGTCTAGGAGCATGCCAGAGACCTTGCGAAACATTTTTGAAGATCTCTTTTTCTTTGGAGAATGCTTAAATTTTGCAGAAATAGCAATTCTTTTGAGCGAAGACCTTTTTTTGGAGAATACTTCCACGTTGTGTTCTTGGCTTTGGCCTCGAGCATTCCTGTCCTTGGCAACGAAAGGGTATGTCTTCGGAGATCTGTTTTTGGCCTTAGCCTCGGATTTTCTTGCGTCCTTGGCCTCGCCTTGTGTGCTCGACTCCACCTCTGTTATTTAAGGTGGATTTTAAGTCATGCTAAACTCTTTTTGGTCAAATTTAAATTTATCACGATGCAATATTGAAGATCATCTAGAAAGTTTGGTATTTCAGTTTTGGATGGGTGACGATAAACAATGCCAGTAGTACAATTCGTTTGCTCTCAGGGACGTTAAGCAGGGTTAGAAATTAACGCTTGCACGCTTGCCCAAGACAAGCTGAAATCACCTCGGGCAAGTTATTTTTTGGCTTAAATTGTCCGATGTGCAAGTCAATAAAATTTAGCGTATGATGTAAGCAACTTCGAACAAGATTATTTTACAACGCAAATTACCGCTTTTGCTTCAGCACAATAAAATAAATGCAATTAAAGTAAGCTTTTGCTTGCTTTAGTTCAGCGCCATCACCGCAATTAACACTTAATTTAATTGCACACACATCATTAATCGCAATTAACACTTCTTAATCGCACGCAGATTCGTTTGATACTCAGACGCGCTTATTCCTTTTCAGCAAAAATTTCTCTCACGCTTGCAGCGCTAATCGCTCTTTCGGGTATCTCAAGTACTAACCTGTGCTGTAAGAAAGCAAGGTCGAAAATTCGGCAACTTTTTATTTCATTTTTTTTTAAGATCTTTCACACAAAAAAGTTCAGCTTTTTAGCTGGTGCAGTTTGCGAGATATTCGCGATTGTAAAACAAAATGCGTTCGTAGCAAAAGGCAACGTTAACGTAACAATTGAAATGATTACGCTCCAAAAATCAATTTTTGTAACTTGAGTGATTGAAAACAGCAGGGATGGCAATCGCATCGATAACTTCTGCGATACTTGATACGCAAGAAAACTGAGATGCAATCCCAAGTAGAACAATGGATGCGATTTTTTTGCCATGATTTTAAAGTTTTTCGATGCAATAAACTCGCACAAGTTTCCGATGATAGATTTTTTTTGATTAATTTTGAAACTAAAACAAAGTAAACTGAAGCTCAGCCAGGGCAAGACCTAATAATTTAATTACGTATTGTGATTGTGACGTAACCAATGCCAAAACATTCTCAAACTTCTGCCTAAAATGTGACTAATGACAAAACAGAAAAAAACAACAGAAACTAGATGTTCATTTTCCTGGAGGAAAATAATACGGGGCTTCCGCCAGTTCAATTTCAACATCATTCTCCCCTTCATACTTGAAGGTTACCGATATTTCAGTAAAACTGAATCGTATGCAATGCAAACAAAGTGATTTTGTCCAATGAAAAAATAAATGTTGATTTTAAATCATTTGTGTTTTGGGTAAAACGGATGTCCGACTAAGTATTTGAACTCAGCTCAGTTCATTCACTACAATTTCAAACCCTGGCGCCATTAATTATTATGCCAGCTCAGCATATGAACCCAACTGACTAAAATTAATTGTTAAATTTAGCTTTCAAAAAGTGTTTTTGGGGGAGGTTTATTGGGGGATTGGTACCCCCAAACCATGTATAAAATTGTCTTTTAACTATCTACTGATATCAAAAAAAAAAAAAAAAAACTAGAGCCCTAGCTCAAGCCGTTCAAAATAATTGATTTTTGGGGCCAATTTTGGAAGGTTCCAGAGAAGAGTACCCAAAACTATGTCAAACTTTTTGTCTCTTAAATATCTCTTGATGTAGAAAAAAGTGGAGCCTTAGCTTAAGTTCAAAAAATTGATTTTTGTGGGGTTCACGTGAGAATTTCCGGGGGTGTGGTACCCCCCATATTATGTGCAAGAAAAGTGGAGCCTTAGTTTAAGCCGTAAAACACAATGATGTTTGGGAGTTTTTGGGGAAGGTACCCCCAAACTATGTCCAAGTATTTGTCAGTTAAATATCTACTGATATCAAAAAAACCAGCTCCCTAACTTAAGCCGTTAAAAAAATTGATTTTGGGGGATTTTTTTGAGAATGAAAGCAGATACCCTCTGACCAGATCTAATGTCAAAATAAACAATTTAAAAACAATTTTGTCTTAATCAACAAAAATGTGCTGGATTCAATATGACTTTTGGAATTGGAAAACCAATGGCCATCTAGATGATTGAACCCAGGTCTATTCAGTCTAAATGGTTTCATGTGCTGGCGTCTTTAACCACTAAGCCACAGCAGCATATGTGTATGCATGACGAAAATAAATTATTAAAATCATGTATTAAACTTTGTTATCGTTTTTGGTGCATCTGCCACAAACCACGTGACGTAGCTACTCAAAAAATGCAGGTGCACAATTTCATGTAAAGACTTATCATATTTTCAAATTTCAAGTTTCTAGCTCCGATGGTGTCAGAGTTTTTGTTAAATTTAGATTTTAAAAAGTAATTTTTGGATAGATGTTTGGTACCTCCAGATTGTGTAAATAAGTTTGTCTCTGAAATATGTACTGATATCGAAAAAAACTATCGTTCTAGATCAAGCCGTTTAAAATAATTGAATTTTGTGGGTCCATTTGGGAAGGTTTCGAAGGGGTGGTACCCCCAAACTATGTCAACATTTTTGTCGCTTAAATACCTACTAATATCAAGAAGACTGAAGCATTAGATTAAGTCGTTCAAAAATTGATTTTTGTGGGGTTCATTTGGAGATTTCCGGGGGGTGGCACCATCAAAGTATGTCCAAGTATTTGTGTCTTCAGTATTTAGTAATAACAAAAAAACTAGAACTCTAGCTTGAGCCGTTAAAAAAATTGATCTTTGGGGGTCCGTTTGGAGGGTTCCCCCAGGGGTTGGTAACCACAAACTCTGTCAAAATATTTGCCTCTTAAATATCTACTTATATCAAAAAGACAGGTATCGTAAATTTGGTCGTTCAAAGAATTGATTTTTAGGGGTCCACTTTGGGAGGGGGGTTCCTGGGTGTGACACCCCCAAACTATGTCGAAATATTTGTGTGTTAAGTATCTGTTGATATCAAAAAAACTGGCACCCTGGTTTGGGCCAATAAAAAAATTAATTTTTGGGGGTTAACCGGGGGGTGGCACCCCCAAAGTATGTCATAACATTCGTCTCTTAGATATGTGCTAATATTAAAAAAAGCTAGTGCCTAGCTTGAGCCAAGCGAAAAATTGTTTTTTGGGGGGTCTATTTGGGGGTTCCCGGGGGATGGCACTCCCAAATTCTCTAAATTATCTACTGATATCAAAAAACACTTGCATCGTAGATTAATAAAGTCGTTCAAAAAATTACTTTTTTGGGGGGATCCCCGGGGGGTGGTAAACCACGTCAAAATATTTGTCTCTTCAATATCCACTGATAGCAAAAAACACTGGAACCCGAGCTTGAGCCATTCAAAAAATTGTTTTTTTTTTTTGGGGGGGGGGTAAATTTGGGGGGTCCCCGGGGGTGTAGCACCCCCAAACTCTGTCAAAATATTTGCCTCTAAATATCTACTGATATCAAAAAAACACTGGCAACGTAAATTAGGTCGTTCAAAAAGTTGTTTTTTTGGGGTCCTCTTTTTGGGAGTCCCCGGGGGGGGGGGGGGGGGGGTGGCACCCCAAACTACGTCAAAATATTTGTCTTTCAAGTATCTGTTAATTAAAAAAACTGACACTTTAGTTTGAACCAATCAAAAAATTAATTTTGGGGGTCCCCGGGGTGGCACCTCCAAACGATGTCAAAATTGATTTTTGGGGCCCCCGAAGGGGGAACCCCCAAACCACGTCAAAATATTTGTGTCTTAAATATCCACTGATATCAAAAAACACTGGCACCTTAAATTAATTCGTTCAAAAAATTGATGTTGGGGGTTCCATTTTGGGGGGTGCCCGGAGGAGGTGGTACCCCCAAACCACGTCAAAATATTTTGCTCTTAAATATGTACTGATATCAAAAAAACTGGCACCCGAAGTTAAGCCATTCAAAAAATTGATGTTTGGGGTGTCCATTTGGGGGGGTCCCCAGGAGGATTATACCCCCAAACTATATCAAGGTATTTGTCTCCTTATTATCTCCTGATATCAAAAAAAGTAGCACCTTAGCTTAAGCCATCAAAGAAATTGATTTTTTTCAGGATCCATTTGGGGGTTTCGGGAGGCTGGTACCCCCAAAATATGTCCAAATATTTTTTCTTTTAAATTTCTACTGATAGAAAAAAAAACTAGCGCGCTAGCTTATGGTGTTAAGAAAGTGATTTTCGGGGCGTCTTCACAGAGAATGAAACCTGATACGCTCTGATCGTACCTAGAGTCAAACAAAAAATACTATAAGCAATTTTGTCGTAATCGAAAAAAAAAGAAATTAATATGCTAGATTCAGTATAATATTGGTTTGATAAAAGCGATGGCTTACTAGATAATTGAACCCAAGCCTTAGGTTTCAAGCAGTGGCGCCTATAACCATTCGGCCACGGCATCACGCGCGCAATTGTCACCAAAATCACTTAATAAACTTCGCTGTCACAAGTTTAGAGTGTATCTGCCCCGAACCAAGTGACGTAGCGCCTCCAAAATTGGAGGGACGCAAGTTCATGTATAGACTTATCATCTGTCCAAATTTCAAGTTTCTAGCTTTGGTGGTTTCGGAGTTTTTGTCACCATGATGTGATTTGCTTAATAAATAAATAAATAAAGAAATACAGAAAGAAAAAGAAAAGTGTCGGAATCGTCATAATTTATTTTTGGGAGCTGAAACTGCTTGCCCAGACGCTTCAAAATTCAAAACTTTTTTTCCACTAGTGCGATTAGTTTTCGAGCGAGAGCTGTTTAAACCTACAATTGGCATTTCAGTTTTTGGCTCGGAAACCCGTATCACGTGACCGATTGCCCCTAAAATTTGCACGAAGAAGGACTCATATGTGCCCCATCTAAGTTCTAAAATTCAACTTTCTACTACCTTTAGTCGTTTCAAAGTTAAAGCATTTTTTATTTTTGTTGCCGAATTCGTAAATTTTTCCGGAAAAAACATTGGGACTTCCAACGCGAAGCGTGTCGCGGAAGTTCCAATAATGACAAACGCAGAGTAATCAACCGATCGCAAAAAGTTGAATTTTCTGATGCAATAAAGGAAGTGAGTGGATTCTTTTGCGTGTTTGGATGTGATATTTTTGGAAAAAAAGTGTGCAATGCGATTGCAATCCCAGAAAAAGGTATCTATTACGTCACTCTAATTTAAAAATTGCACACAAAAGCTGGGTTTTCTCTCCAAATACGATATTATGCAAATTCGGTAGTTATTACGCACATTTTCAAATTTAAACAACATCAAAAAGCACTGCGTCTCTTTGTTTCGAGCAGGTTGAGGTTTTCCCGGGCAAGTAAACCTTTGCACGTAGTTGAAAAAGTTAATTTCGACCCCTGTTAACCATAGAGTTTCGGAGTTAAAAAGTTGATGTTGATGTTTACATATTTCAAACTTAAACTTATTGAAACGTAAGCAGGTACTGCACCAGCATTACTAAGTGAGTTAACGTGAACAAAGCGGTGGCTCGGTAAATCAATCGGCTACCGATTCGTTTATGAGTGGTTCACCTTTAATGCGAGTTTCAGAGAGTCCATTTATATCGGGTTGCAAAGGATAAGATGTAAGGAAGTTTTCTAATTGATCAAAATTTGCCTAAAGGGATCGAATGTTAGAGTGAAGAATGGACAAGTTGTTAGACTTTTGGTAACCTTGGTTTTTGCCAAACTTTTTATTTGGCTGTTACATCAACGATATTGTTTACCACCAGAAATGTTATACAATACTTAAAATTTTTGTAGCGTTCCATTAACCCTATTCGGACCAGTCAAAATTTTTTGATTAATTGCCCAGAAAAGGATAGATTCGACACAGCACATTCAAACGTTAATAACTCCCGAATTAAAAAAGATAAAAAATTCGTTATTGCTCCACGAGAAGCTCAATTTTCTCACAAAAAGCCAAAACGTTTTGTCACTGTATTTGCAATCTTGATCTTCGATTAATTTCAACATAAGTCAAGGACTATCAGAAGCGATCGGTTCGATTTTCATCTGCATAATGTTAATAAGCGTTTGATTACCATAACGCGGCATCGCAGCTGGAGTTTTATTTAGCAACTCAGAGATAATTACGGACTAAATTAAAAGATTATTTCTATTGTGCTAAAATATCTAAATTATTAGTTTTTTGCGTAAATTAATTGTAAGCTGAATATTTCTTACTGTTCTAGTTCCTTTTGCTAAACACTTCAAAATATGGCATTTTTTGTACAAAATTTATGAAAAAACAAGCTTCAAACCACCATTTTTTCTCATTCACATTTTGCGTGTAAATATTTATGACATAGCTGTAACAAACGTCAATAAAATTGATTGAATTTTGATGCATTTTTTAGTATGCTGAAGATTCGTAGTCTAATATAATATAGTAAGAATTTTCACTTGGAAAACTCGTACTATGGGTTTCATTCTCAGTCTGGTAGATCTGGCAATGGAAAATTGCATTTGTTGCTGCTCTTGCTAAACCTAATCAAAAGTGCAGCATAGCATTCTATATATAACAACACTGTTTAGTGTTTATCTTATCAATCTTATCATTTTTTATCATTAGTCGAGTAGATGAAGCGACTGCTGCTGATACAGTAGGTTTAGGTTCGATTATCGGTCTGGTCAAACCAAAACTTCAAAAAAGTTTGAATTCACATCCAGCTTCCCGGCTAGATATTAGCAATAAAACAGACAGTGTGAATCTTTCACCGTGTGTGGTAGACAAGTGGGTAAACGATAGCCTTTTCTCGAAAAATAAACGATTTTTTCGCTGTGTGTAGACAACTTGGTAAATAAAAATGCAATTACTTCGAACTTACGAAAAAAATTTTCAAAATGTGTCGGACGGAGTGTAGTGAATGTTAATATTTTCAAACTATTTTTTGTACAATTTTTCTCAGGCTTTTGAATCATAGGAAAAAAAGGAATTGGTCTAACTTGATACTCGGATTCTTGGTTCATTTTTTAGAATAATAGTTTGGACAATTTGGAGTACTGTGAAAGGTTTGGTGCCGGATTTTTTTTTGCATACTTGGCAAAAGATTACGTTGTCTAACATTGGAGAGTATTTTTTTTCAAAAATCAAAAATTCCGCAGTTTTTATGAAGTTCATAAGAAACCCTACATCAATCTGGTCATTGCTCGTCATTAGATTTTCCAAAATCTTATATCGGCTTACGTTCTAGGCATTATCAAAAATAATTTCGGAAGTAAAAAGCAAATATTACAATTGTTTCCAACCGTGTAATTACAATTAATGGTTTTACTTATCGAAATACCATTCTTTTCATCGCCATTCGTATCATTCTACTAAGACTGTCTAATTTCAAAAGTACCGATTTTATCTTGATAATGTTTCAGATTTTATTTCAGAGGTGGCTTTATAACAAATTGAGTCAAAGTTTGGTTATTACTGGGATTAGTGCTGAATAAGTTTGGAAAAACAGTAAAAAAAAGTATAATGCCAAGTGTAGAAATTTATTTGCCGGTTCTCATCTTTGATCAAATTCATCAAAGCTATTCTACTCCTATTGTCCTCTAATCCAGAACCAGCAATATTGTTTGTAAGCGATAAAGCCGTTAGATAGCTGCAGTAAATTAGAAACATAAAAATTTGCCAACGACATCAGTGAATTTAGATATCTTAGTTATTTATGATCACAAAAAAATCCAGTATAAATTCATCTACTAAATGGTTAGCTAATCGGGATGTTACCTGCAAGGTTTGTTAGTTAGAGAATTTGCATTCCGTTTTATATTTCGCATCTACAAACATAATTTTTGTTTGTTGTGAATGTACACACATAAAAGCGAAAATTAAAAGGTAATGAAACAACATATTTTTTGACACCTATCATTATTGACCACAAATGGAAAATCAATGTGAAACTCAATAATATCTGCAATAGTACGCCATGCTGTTGGCCTGTAGTAGCTTCTAATAAGAAATTAGTAAATGCGGTGAAAAGTATAATATACCACATAGCACATTTTACAATGTACATACCCAATAATTGTTTAGTTTGATGTGAATTTTATACAAAACTAATAATATTTTACACTAGCTATTGGGTATTGCTTCGAAAAGCATTTTTTACGCAAAGCTTTTAGCAGTAATAACCTTGAATAACAAGAAAGGTAAAAATTGAAAATACTGATTCCGAAACAAGTATTATCAAAAACTCTCATTTTTTGCAATGTTACTGAATATAGCTAAGGCAAATGAAGTGTTGCAATTTAGTAAAAGCAAAGCGGATGCGCACAATAAAGTTATCAGTGTGCTGCTACGTCACGCGCAAAGACACTCGGGCAAATTTCGGTTTTGGATGTTATCACTTGAACTTTATGAAAAATCTTTAGGCAGTCAAAATTATGCAGATGCTTTTTTTTTTAATGAAATAAACATTTTTCTACAGATACTAATACTCAGCAGAAACTAAAAATTGATTTGTAATTTGTTTTTGTTCTTTTTTTTAGTCGCAAAAACAAATTTCGAACATAAAGACTTATCGAAATTCATGCTGCATGCCACACACTTGATAACTTTTGGACATTTTTGGCTACTGTATATCAACAACGTGAAAAAAATATTGGAAAAAAACAAAAGGGTTTGCTCTAATGTCGGCCTCTAGTTCTTTTATCAATAAATACGTTTATATTACTGAATTGCCATTCTTATTTACTGTATTAGCGAAATGCTAAAAATAAAGCTTAGTTTGAAATTTCATAAAATTTTGCGAAATCGTCTGAGAAATTCGACTGTGAGCTTTTGAAATCATAATGAAAATTATAATGCCTCAGGCAAAATAGTAAATGAAAATCTATAGTCACAATTCTTTTTGAACATCGATCGCAACAAAAGCCGTTCAAGAGGTCACTTGATTTACGTTCTTATTTACGTTACCAGCGGACGAAAAAGCGTGAAATTTTTAATAACGACAGTGCAATTGGGCCTAACAGGATTACATTAATTTTTCAAAAATTTTGCCAGAAACGCAGAGTCGACCTTGAGAAGCGTTCAAATAATCCGAATCTAGTTGACATACGACAATGGTTTTACAAATGAAAGTTGAAGCAGTAAATTTTAGGAAAAGTAAAGAAATTTCATTATTGTGGCTTGACTGCTTCATAACAAAATTTCGAAATAAATGAAGGGGGGAGCTAATCGATCCTCCCCTGGGCAGAATAGGGTTAATGTACAGGTGAAAACTTAAGATTCTAAAGCTGAGGACTAAGTTTAAGCACTCCAAACTGAACTCTACTTCAATCTTGGTGTTGTAAACTCAAAATGATGCAAAGCCGTATGTTGCCATTCATTCACACAGATGAACATTGTTTTGTTAGTAGTATATATGTTTTTAAACACCTGACTTGGGATGTGTACCAGAGTTGTAAACGTGTCGAATAAGACAAGCCCGAACCCGAAAGTATATAAGCCCGAACCTGAAAACTGATTTGAAGCCAAAACCAGGCCTGAAGAAACCCCAAAGTTGATCTAAAAAATGTGTACGGTAAAAATAAAACTACTTACTGCTAATTAGTTGTGACGCAATAATGGTAATTGTGTAAAAGCAATCCTATGATGCTTAAACGAAATCGTCATTGCTCCAGTCATACTAATTTACGCTTTTATAGCACCTAAGAAGCTAAAACACCATACAAGTACGTATGTCAAGCCGGAACTAAGCCCAATATTTTGTCAATCTCAAGCCCGAACCGGACCCGAAAAGCCCGGGCCGACTTACAACGATGAGTTTTGTTCAGAACGAATTAGAAATTCAAAATCACTATGAAGAGTTTTTAATGGCAAACCAACTTGTTGAAACGTTAGGGCATGATATTTCATAGATGTTTTGATAAATTTCCGGTCATCTTTCGGAAGAGTCTTAGGCGAAAAATCCTGTTGGAGGTCAATATGTTATAGGTGTTAGTTATTGATCTAAATTTAAAAAAAAGGTAGACTACTCATATAAAGCGTTAGAAAATAGAAATTACCGAAATGCACTGAGCGCACACCTCACTAAAAGGAAATTATAACACCCCGATACGGTTCAGCTTGGTTCGCGGTCAGTTGTCGTGGACCCAGTCAACTGACCGCGACAAACTGACCGCGAACAGCTGACCGCGAACAACTGACCGTGAACTAACAGTTTCGTCACAGTAATTTCGTCACTGATTTCGTCACAATGTGGGGGTTTGGACAAGATGGCTTTGGACAAGATGGCTTTGGGGATAGTAAAATATTTCTATGATCGCCCTTCTCAGCCAATCGGAGTCATTTGGTTCGCTATCAGTTTGTTCGCGGTCAGTTTGTCGCGGTCATTTGTTGTGAACCCAAACTGGACAAATCCAAATGGCTTGCACAGTGGCAGAGACTTTATAGGGAATAATAAATTTTCCATAGGTGGATAAGTTAATGCGAAACGTTAGCTTCGTCAACCACTAGTCCGTAAACAAACTTCATACCTTTGTTAAAATTAATTCGTTATTTTCAGCTTTAAGCAACGGAAGTTAATGAAAGTTGGTTAATTAGTTAACATTTTGAGTGTTATTTACCTTTCTTTTTATTCTCTCACTTTTAGAACACGTAATGACACTGTTAAGCTGATTGTAAAGAAATATTTATTATTATGGTGATCTTTTTGTGTTATGGAAGTTACATTTTACAGTTTAATCTAATTTCAAGATAAAAGTAGGTTCAAATGCACTAAAGAAACTGCGATTGGAAAATCTTTGGAAATTACGAACAGCGATAATTAATAGCCCTATGGAGCTGCAGCTTATATTTGTAACAAAAAAGTGTTCCTTTCTTCGCTTTTTCTTCTATAAAACTTGAGCTAATACACAAGTCTTTGTTACCAGTGCAAACTGGTACCGGTATGATGAATGACTGGTGCGAGAAATTAACGATAAAAACCTTAACGTAACTTAATAAAACTTAACGGAAGTTAGTTTAGTCTGTTAACACAAAAATAATTTTTAATGAATTAACGAGTTAATGAAAAAGTTAGCTTCGTTACTAACGATTAACGAATTTGTCCCGGCCTATGGATTTTTCACTTGTGGGACTTCACGAAAGAACAAGTGAAAAACCGATGGGATCTTATATTAAAGACAGCCATGAACTATCCTTAATATACGAGCTACCTCTCCGCGTAACAACGGAAATCAAAACCGAAGAAGCTTGACGTTTTTCGTGAACGACTCCCAGGAAGTTAGAACGACTTCCACTAGCAGTTAGATGACAATTTCAACACCAGCCCTGCAGCCGCACGCAGCTCGAGTCAATGATGGCGGAACTGGACAACGTTGTTTCAAATTTTTAGGTCTCATCAGCAGCCCTCAGCACATCTAAACCAAGAGTAGCAAAGTTAACCATAGTCTAATTATATCGTAACACAAATTATGAGAATTAATGTTTTTAATTTTTTAGTTATGTTATCTAATCTGTTCGCGTTTCAAGCTAGTTTGTATCAGTGCCCTTTAATCCTGTTAGCTAACGGTACTTATACTTAAATGCAGCAATTGTCTTGTCTAATGAAGAAAATTTGTTTCAAATCAGTAGCTGTTGTATTTTATTGATTGTATTGTCGCATTGATTCTTCAAAAGATCGGGTAAAATTCTGAGTTGCGTCATGCTTTCCTTCTACTTGCACTATCAAAGATTCTGCTATTATTTTTAAACAAGATTTGGCACGCCAAAGGTAATCTGCCATGGAAATATTATTTGTACATAAAGTAGGCAATTTCTTTATCCAAAAGTTCGATAATAGTAGGTATTTGATGTTGGTGAGAAATGCTTTTAACACTGTCTGTATATCTAAGATTAAAACTTATTCGAATGATTGTACGTTGCTCTTTGAAGTGTTTGAACCATAGTTTTCTTGTTGTTGCACCACGTTAGTATGCAGTATTGCCAGTGACTCTTCACCATAGAGTAATTAAGCATTTTGTGTCTTTTCCTCGAGATAACATTGTATTTTTTACAATAGCAACGGTAATTTATTTTTTGCCAGATCATTTCCATATATGGTTTTCAAGGTAAATGGCATGTACTTTGATTCCTAAAAAGCGAATGAACTTAATCTTGTTTTTGGCTCGTTACGAACTCATAAGCATTCCGCCATTGGTGATACAGGGCTTTTGGAGTGCGAAAAAGTATGTAGTTCGTTTTGGTAAAATTTGATATTAACTGGTTTGCGAGAAGCCAATTGTTTTCTTGTTTAGTAAGCAGTTGATTCGCTATTTTGTAAAGTTGTGTGTTGCAGTCTGCTTTGAAAAAGAAGCTGGTATCATAATTGAGTTTCCAGCTGTCATGCTTTAAGGAAAGTGATTTACATCATCACATATATTAAAAACAATAAGGGTTCTAGAATAGACCCCTGGGGTACATCAAGTGTTAATTTTCTTTCAATTGACGGTTGCTTTTGGCATAAAACTTGTTCTGTTCTATTGCTCAAGTAACTCCTATTCAGGAGTTAAATAGAGCAATAGAACACAAGTTCGACGCGAAAAAAACAATTGTCACTTGAAAAAAAATTATTGCTCAAGTAACTTCTATTCAGGAGTTAAATAGAGCAACAGAACACAAGTTCGACGCGAAAAAAACAACTGTCAATTGAAAAAAAATTATTGCTCAAGTAACTTCTATTCAGGAGTTAAATAGAGCAATAGAACACAAGTTCGACGCGAAAAAAACAATTGTCACTTGAAAAAAAATTATTGCTCAAGTAACTTCTATTCAGGAGTTAAATAGAGCAACAGAACACAAGTTCGACGCGAAAAAAACAACTGTCAATTGAAAAAAAATTAACACTTGATGTACCCCAGGGGTCTGGGGTCTAGTCTAGGACCCTTAATGCTTTTAATATCTGTAATAATGTTAATCACTTTCCTTGAAACATGACAGCTGGAAACTCACTTGGGTTTGCAGATGATACCAGCTTCTTTTTCAAAGCTGACTGCTACAATCCTCCAATCCCGTAATGGTAAAGCTTTGACCAGAGTATTGTGTGACTAACAGAATCAAGCGTTTTCGATAAATCCAAAAAACACCATGCATTACGTTTTTGCTTTCAAATGCTTTAGTCATATTTTCGACTGCGGAAGTAGTGGCATGACTTGTTGAGTGATTTAAACGAAATCCAATTAGCATTTCACAAAAAAAAAAAAAAACTATTTCTTATTAAAGAAGCTTGCAACTATAAATTTTGTTCTTGTTTTAACTTTCGAGTTTCAGCGAGACTGGAATTAGCTTTGAATGTTTAGTAGGAACATGAATGAGTCAAAGCTGCAAATTAAAATGGTTATATTGAGGAATGAAATATCAAAACACAGCGATACACAACATCATTTTTAACACTACAAGAATTAGTTACATTCATGAGACAATGAAGTTAGTCGCAAGTTCAGTCATGCGCGATATTAATTATAGCATTGAAAAGTTTTACGATACTCATTGATGCGTGACTGTTGTTAAAACAGCTTTAATAATAGAAATTGGCTTAAGCTTATTATTACCATTAACATCTTGAGATAGGTACAGTATAAGAAGTTTATGATGTTAGGATATACTGCTAGAGATCGGTTTTATTGAAGAAATGACAACTACTCGAGTTAATAAAGAAATGTCCAAAACCTTATTCTACTATTCCCCTTATCCGCGAAACTAGATTTAATCCGTTTGACTCCGTACCATTGGTGATCCTGCACTTCGAAATTTTGTGACATTAGAAAAGGATGGCTCTGCAAATTTCTTGCAGCATAAGGAACGCGATGTTCGATAATCAAACATTGTGTTGTTTATTCTGCAACGCGATGTTCGATTTTCTGCAAGAAATTTTTGCAAATCCATCCCTTTTCTGAAGCACAACAGTTCGAAACGCAGGGTTGCCAATGGTACAGACATAAACGGATTAAATTAAGTTTTGCAGTTAGGGGGAATAGTGGAAATAGATTTGGAGCACTTCTTTATTACGTCAAGTAGTAGTCATTTCTTTAATTAAATCGATCTCGACAAGTATCTCTTTAAAGCTTTGGTCGTTTAGCTGTGATGTTTCTTTATTCTATAACTTCTCCTACTGAATGCCGTTTGTTTAAATTTTAAGCATGTTTCCTAAAAATAACTTTATTAGTGTGCTGTTAGTACTTATTTTGAGAGTTACGCAATTAAATTGTTGCCATAACGGAGACCCGTTCGAGCATAACGAATACAGCGGAGTAACGCTACCGACATTTACAAACCTTGGAGATACAGATTATGTAGATGAAGCTTGCGGTAAATACTAACATAATTTTTTACTACAGAATTAACATTAAAGCTGGAAATTTGACAAAAATTCTAAAATTCGGTCTTTCTGCAACTTTCACTTTGTAGATATCACTGATTAATTAATAAAATATTTTAATCTTAAAATTTTGAAAGTGCTGCCAATAGAAAACAATCCTTAAGTTTATGGCATAGTGGCTACCGTACTAACTCTCAAAGTGTTTTCAGACAGACATTACTATACAGTTTAATGTAATGGCACAACTTTTTAGTAAAAAGCTAAATTGAAACTTAGACTTGGGCAATTTTTCTCTCAGTAATTTTTCTATTACGCACAACACTATGACAACATTTAAAAAACGAAACGTTTAGCTTTGAAACGTGATAGTTTTTCAAACGCAAAAAGCAAAAAAGACTGGGCATACAAAGCTCCAATTCGACAAAGTTGCTTTATATTTTATTAAAAACTTTTTGTCAAAAATTAAAATCGATAAAACACCTACAAAACAATACCCTCAGCGGGTTGTTTGGCGGTTAGGCTCATCAGGGGGATGGTAATAAATTTCCATGTCCATCGCGATATATGCTTGGCCGGTTACAACGTAGGGGACAGATAACTTTTGGTCAGCAGTGAAAAGCTATAGGTCTCATATTTCCAAGTTTGTGATATCGGCAGATATAGTTGGCCAATTCTGATTTTTTAATTTGTTTCAGAGATCTTGATGTGCGAATCATTCGCCAATTCGGCGGACTTAGAATCAAGTTATGACAGCGATTCTTGTACACCGCTGTTATCGTTTTTTGATACTGGTAAGAACTAGGTTTTCAACTAAGCTGTTCTCAACATTGTGTTGTCACAGCAAAGTAAATCTCAGTGTTTAATATAGGTCTTCTTTGTCTTGGTATTTGATGCAACTCACGTAAAAATTGAACTTATAAAACATGTAGTAAGACAAACCTTTCTGCTTTGTACCGTATTCTTTGCTCCTTTTTGCCACCAAATGGTTGATACAAGTGGTCAAGCACAGAGAGCCTTAATTATTTTTCAGAATGGCGATATAATTAAACTACATATTTCCAGGGACTTTTTTTAATTGTTTACAACCCCACCATGTTAACGTTGTCGTCAAGTTATAATATTTGAAGAGCTCTAATGTTGAAATGGAAATAAAAATATAAAACGGAACATTAATAAAAATATAAAAAAATAGAAATAAAAATATTAAACGTTCAAATGGAAATAAAAACATAAAACGTAGCAAATATGCGCATATTGCTGCTTCTAGAAATCAAAAGAATTAAAATATTAAATATGGAACTAAGTAATGTTTATCAATTATCATACAAAAATCTCATAGAAAAACTAAATATCTGTTTAAAGTTTAAGCTTGTTTTTAAAGTACAGGAAATTACAGTAACTTGGCTAGCAGCTTTAGTACTAAGTTTGATCAGAAAAATTAAAGCTAAAACTAGATGAAACACACTTGAACTAAAAAAACTTTCAGTTTTATGCTGAAAATCACTTGCCACTTTTGTTCAAATTACAGCCTAGACTAAAATTTTTGAAATATAAAGAAATCTATTTTAAAATATTTATTCTTAAAGTGAATTTTGAAATATAAAAGTTCTACTTGAATAAGACTGATAATGGTTTAATAGACCAAAGCGTTTCTAATTCAAATATGTGTCATTTAGTTTTGGCTGAAACTTTTCTAATCAAATTTTCTTCAGATTGTTTGGGGAATGAATGCAAAGTCTATCTTGGATGCTTTGCAAACCAATCCGACTCCTACCTACCGGTTGAGGTATGTGTATCAAATTCGACCGACTCCAATTCTGGTCCCAGGTTTCAAGTAGCAACACTTCGAAGCTGTTCAAGTGAGCAGCAATGACACTAAAATAAATAAGAGTGCTTGTCTTCGTTTCGCGGTAATGGAATTTATTTATTCGCAGTTAATCGTAAATCATTAGCTATATTATCATATAACGTGTAGTTTATACGATTTCGTAAGTATTCGTTTATTTTAAAGACGTTGCATCATCGAAGCATTTACAATGCGTGGCATCACGCCACCCAGGAAAAAGATTTAAGCTTTTCAAACGAAAATCGAATTTCTGAGCCTTGAAAAACACTAGCAAAGAAACATCTACATTGAAAAATGTGGTCAGTAGAACTTGCAAAACAAAAAGCTATTGTCGCTAGTCCCTCAAAATAATTGTGTCTTAATGTAACATTTTAAAAAATAAACAATACACAAGAATGTATTTTTTAAATAGCGTTTATGAATAGTTGAATGTACGTAAGACTCTGTCATAAATATAATTACGTTTCAGTGAGTCACTTCTCTCCCAGCTTTGATGACAGAGATCACGAAAGAGCAATTAGAGTTTTGCATTGCAATAATCTTACGATGATACCGGTGAGAAATTTTGTCAGCATTGAAACATTTTTATGCTCATATATATCTAGTTCAACTCAACCTGATAACTCTGACCCTAACCTGAATGGTTGCGGCAAAACAAAAAGAAAATAGGGCAAAGGTCTAAAATTCATTAAGTATACATGGAATTAGTCACAAAATAGAGGACTACAAAACATCAACTCCATCGAAAAAGTAAAAAATAGAAGAAATAACCAAATGATAGGCTAGCACTCTAATAGAATTTAGAAGTAAAAAATAGAAGAAATAACCAAATGATAGGCTAACACTCCAATAAAATTTCCCTGCAAGCCGAGGATCACTATTATTATTAAGCCATCGTAATTTCAAAATTACCAAGATCAGGGAGGCACATGACAGACATTTCCTCGTTCGCTTTAATAACGAGTTTTTTTTAAGAGGCGCTAACGAACGAAATACTCGCTAAACGTAAGAGGTCATTTTTGCACGCGTTTGTTAAGCCTTGCGAAATCCGTTACGTCATTCTTTCTCGCTAAATTTCTTCGAGCGATTGCGGAAAGCAGTTCGAGTAAAAAAACGTGACATTTTCCTCGCCAACTTAAAGAGGATCTTGAAGCACTCTTTAAGCGTGCGAGAAATCTTTTTGGTTTAGAAATTTATTGGAGAAATGTTGAAAACTTCTAACTCATGCGAATTTTCGCTGAAAATTAATTCAAATCGTCGCCATGTTTGACATTAGACTGCTAAAAAAAGTGAATTGCATTAAGAACCATTTGCTGTTTCGATTGATAAAAAAATGCTAAGTAGTGCAAGTTGACAAAAATAGTAACATACTCCTTTTAAAAGAACGATTTTCTAAAACACGAGGCTCATTTTTGCTCAAAATTTAAGAAAAAATTGAAAACACTGCCAGCCTCGGCAGCAAAACAAACCAAAAAAAAAAAAAATTTAAACTAATCAAAGAAACTGAAATTCGTGCTGATTCAAAACGATAAAATTTCAGTGATTTTCTTATGTTTGCAAGCAAAATTGCAACTATTCAAGATTATAAAGCTCTGTTGCTCTACGCAAGCAATTGAGAAAATTTTTTGGCAGTTGTTCAACTTCAAAAAAAGCTTGCTTTTTAGCTTTTGCAATTTTACGATGCTGCAAAAGCAAGAAAAAAGCCTTCACTTAAGTCTTAAGCAGACAAAGCTATAGGAATTAAACAGTGTTTCACAGATGCCCGCTAAAATTGACATTGATGCTCTCAAAATTTTTGCAAACTCAAGAACAAATGAGACTAAATATTGATAAAAAATTAAAAACAGCCAGTCTAAACTCAAGATTTACCGGTTCTAAAAAGGAAGAGTGTACTTCGACTTGCTCACTTTTGAAAAATTTTGAAACCTTAAGACCTAAAGTTACTGTTAACATATCAGTTTACCCACCAACAACCCCAAGGGCGCTTTACTTCATTAAAAAATTATAGTACGGAAAAAGTTGTTCTTATTTTACATTGATCCAAAAATATAATTAACTTCTGTCGTTCATTTACTAATTATTATCAGGTGAAGAATTTGCTTGCGTAGAATAATCACGCATAACTCAAAGTATCCTTTTCCATAACAATGTAGTACATACAATACGCTTGAACGCATTATTTTGAAGTAGAAATGCATCTGACGTCACAATGGGTTATTTATTACGTACTAACACAGGTTACAAACACCTCGCAAAGAAATTCGAGCGAGTCGTTTTAACGCGTGTGGGGCGAGACGGCTCAGAAATGGCAGTTTGTCTACGAGGGTTTTTTGCTCGTTAGCGCTTTTTAGCGAGCGAGAATGGCCTTTACGAGCTCGTTAACACGTTCTGTCATGTCGCCCCAGCATTGGTGGTAGTTCGGCCAAGAAATTGACTGAGATCTATGACTAAACAAAACTCATTTTGCTTTGTACTTAGTTGGTACCATTATCAATCAAATTTTCTAGACTAATGCTGTTTTCAAAATAAAAGACGGCGGATGAACATTGCTTCCCAGTTCCAGTTTTAAAAAGATAAGCTACACCAAAAAAAACTTTTCAAGGAGCAAATTCTTGAAAAAAGATTTCAGTTTTAAATATTCCTGTCATATATACAGAGGTGGGCAGCGCAAGTCAAAAAAGTTGCGCCGCAAGCGCATGCGCAACTACTCTAAATTTCTTGCGCCGCAAGCGTTTTCCCAAGCCCAAAAAAATAATTGTGCCGCAAGCGCAAGTGTGACATTTTGAAAATTATAATTTTAATTGACTGAAACTGCGCTAGGCTACAATACAAGACGAATATTCAAAACAAATTATGCCCGCTACCAAATTAGTAAACAAAAGATTATTGATTTCTTTCAAAAAACATTGCTTAACCTCAGTGTTTTTTCTAATAGATCGTCAAGGAAATCCTTTACAACAGGCCTGCTCAACCTTTTTATTGGTACGAGCAACATTTACCGGAGAAAAGTTATTGCGGGCCATATGCGTTTTTACCAAGATTAAATTCCAATTAATTGCAAGTTTTATGTACAAAATCGGAGTTCACTTCGGCCAGTATTTCAGGAATCTGTCCCCAAAAGTAGGTGAAGACCTAAAAAAAGGTTTTTGTGGCAAATCCGATCTGATTTTGGGAAAACAAAGAGGAAAAAGGCTTTGATTTAGACCATCCCGGTTTTAATTGCCACAAAATGGTAAGCCTATCCATCAAAAATTCAACCTCGTAAAAAGACCTCGCAGGCCTCGCAAAATAGCTTCGCAGGTCAAATGTGGCTTGCTGGCCCCGGGTTGGGTAGCCCTGCTTTACAAGATTCGATACACATTTTGTGCTTTTGGAGCAATTAGCATCACTTTCTAACGAATTAAGCATGCTAAAAAAATCGTCTTGTCTTTTGTTTAAAAAAATTAAACCATCCAAAATTTACTTATAAGAGCAATACTACAGTATACTGAAACTATACCAATGCTGTCACTCCTGTTGGCAATATGTTTCAAGTTTTCCCGGACTAGCAAAAAAGTTGTAATTAATAGTTTTTGTTGTTTCTTGTTTTTGAAATACGGTAAAAAAGTCGGACTGTTGCGAGTAACGCGTTTAATGCCTAAGCAAGTTTAAGATCTTTTAGAAACGAGTAACGTAGTTCTGAAAAGACAATTACAAAAATAATAGTTCTGTTTAAAATTTAATTTTACAACCACTTTTTAAATTATTCAATTGGATTATTTTTTGAAAAATTGGCAAAAAATATTTTAGAGAGAAACGTTTCAGCAAAAGAAGAACCCTGCTGTAAATCCAATAAAAGTTTTGCAACCAATTGACGAATGGAATTTTCCGTGACGAGGTTTTTATGAGCTTACTCGAGCTTACTACTTCGTCATACGCGTAACCGAGAGCAAGGGGCAAAAGGCCCGCCCCTTTCCCAATTGAAATGCGACCGATGATAAAAATAATAACAACAAAGCAGGGGTGGAGTCCTCGAGGACGTGCTTGGCCTCGAGGACTTCCTCGAGTACGCGTTTTGAAGTCCTTGGCCTTGGCTTCGAAGGTCAAGGACTTGGCCTCGAAGCCTCAAGTCCTCAAAAATTGCCCTGGGGTCAGCTCGAGAACAGCACTATTTTTTGAGTTGCTAAAAGTTTGTGGAGCGCCTAAAAATTTTTTTGGAGAACGGTTTTTTCTGGAGATCGCCTGAAAAAATTTTCTGAAGATCTTTTTCTTTTTTTTGCAGAGCACTTGCACTTGTGTCATTGGTTCTTGGCTTTGGTCTCGAGCTTTCCTGTCCTTGGTCTTGAGAGGGTCTGTCCTCGGTAGGGCTGCCCTTGGTCTTGGATTTTTTTTGTGTCCTTGGCCTTGGCCTCGAGCCTTGTGTCCTCGACTCCACCTCTGCAACAAAGCCTGAAGTTTTTTCAGGTTATTTTAACATTTTTGTGTACACAACAGTATACGAGTACAACAGACTAATATTAATATTGACGACCAGGTGGCCTGGGCCCCTTCAAATCAAATTTTTGCATCCAATTTAATGGGATAACCGGGGAGAAATCCAAGTTTTTTTGTCCTAAAAGTTGCAACTATAGGCCTCCATCTAATTATTTTGTGAACTTAATGCAATAACATGGCTACTTAATAACCATCTATTGCACCAATTTCAAATCACAATATGCGACTAAATACTTTTGACACACACAAAAAAAAGAAGAATTAGCTAGAAAAATGCTTATTGAACAAATTATTAAACTTGAATTGAGGGAGCCTGGGTCCATTAATCAAACATGTACTCCTAAACGCGTTTATTTTCATGACTAAACAAAAATCTCCAAAGCAAATACTCGAGTGATTATTTACTGCTAAAAATATTGCAAGAGGCATTGTACTTTATTTCTTCCACCTGGTCCAAGTCACTAACAAAATTTAACCCACAAATTCAGGATTTTGAGCGTGTTTGGATTGATCTGTAAGTAAAGGGAAGACATACCAGTTTGATTTTTTTCAATTGGCTTTCAAATCTTAAAAATTACTTAATTTAAATGGCTTTAAAAACGTGCAAAATATGTTCCAAATCGAATTAAAATAGCAATTTTTTTCTCAAAAAATTATAAAAAATCGCCCATCGGCCAGCCCCCAGACCCCAGTCTGTGATACGTTTGGGTTTAGGAAATTTCCTCATCACGTCTCACAACTTAGACAATTTTTGAAGCGTTTTTAAAGTTTTGGTTCAAGTCCATTCTCTTTAGCAAAATCCTAAGTATACACGCCAATCCAGGCCCCGACTTCTGATTTTCCATTTTACGATCTAGTTTTGTCCCATAAAAAGTTTTTTTTTCGAAAATTTTTTATATCATTGCTGCGTGTAGTTTGCGGATTGGTCCTCCACTCCAATCAAAAATTCTGGCTACGCCTATGTACCTCGTCAATGTTTTTTCTTAACTTTAATCACATTTGATTGAAAAACAATCATTCTTAATCTATTTGAATTGCGCTCGCGCGATTGCGTTCAAAATTGCTAAAATACTTTCGGCGCAAGCGTCAGCGCAACCGTTGAAAAATAATTGCGGCGCAAGAGCTATCGCAAGTGCCAACCTCTGCATATATATACGTCGTCAGTATAGCTAGAAGTATAGCAGATGAGAACATGGGCAAGCTCAACAGGTATGTTCCAACCAGCAGCAATTGAATGGTGAAATATTGGAAGAGGGAACACTTTCACTATTGGAACTGGTGGCATCCCGAAATTAAGCGTTTCAGGGCTGAAAAACAAAAGTATTTACGCTCCTAATAAATGGTGACAGAAAAGGTTTCACGTCCGAATCAGCCATTGTTTGGTCCAAACTCTGCCTTCGTAAAGCCAGCCATAGAAAAAAAAAAAAAAGAACTCTTTCTTGCTGTGAGTGTGTGGGGGGGGGGACTAATTCTTGATTCCCCTCACAATTTAAGTATTGCCTGTAGCCTCAGTTAACTGACGAAGAGTACAAAACTTTAAAGATGATTACAAAGAAGTATGTCTTAGGCTGTTACTCATAGTTGTGGTTGTGCTTCTAAGGCGTTTAAGACTCTGCAGTGCCCATGCAATTATATTTGTGGTAAACTTTTGAAATAGTTCTATCTGTAACGTCCCGATAAGCATTTTTGTAGTTAAACTCCATCTTGCTGTGAAACGAAAAAAGGTCATGTAATTCCATTTGGAAAAAGAAAAAGGGTAATCGCATTACGCGAACCATTTTTCAATTCATAATTGCGGAACTGCAATGAATGATGCTCATAGTGTAGTGACGTTACAAACATATGTAGTCTGAAATCCACCGCATTTAATAAGATACGAAAAAACCTTTTGTATGAGAACAATTTTATAACAACACGCGGACCAAATGCTTAATACACAACATCACTACACTGTATTTTACAAATCATCAGCAGAACTTTCCAGGCCTTTCTATGTTGACAATGTCAATGAAGTTGTGTCGGTTCATTCTCATATATGATTTAATAGGAAATGAACTGGCACAGTCAGCCTCAACTCAAAGCTTATCGATTCCTATTTAAAAAAAAAGTGTAAACGCCGAGGAAGAAGTGCTCAGAATACCTGCTCTTCTAAAATTAAGATTTTTAATCGAATATTCTGGTAATACAAATGTATGCTCATTACGCATAGTTATAGTTCTGATATATACCGTATTTACTCGATTGTAAGCCGCAGCTTATCAAGTTTTTCTTTCCATCATGTTTGCAGCTTAAATTCAAGGGCGGCTTACATTCAAGGGCGGTTTACATTTTTTTGCTTCGCGATTTGTTGCTATGCCGATACGGTATTTTGTCTGATACTATGTCTTCCACTATTATGAACTTTATTGATTTATTTTATATCCAATCTGTAGTTACAGTACTTTTTTTTCTTTTTTAGTATGCTTAGAGTTAGAACGATTCTAATGTTGCCATGCATTTTCTTTACATGTTGACTGTGAGTTTTGTGTTTCCACTGTACAAAGTGTACAAATCTTTGCAACACTTTGTTTTAATTTTGCATAAAATTTTTTATCATAGAAAGCAGCAGACTGAGAAAATCTAGAAGCTGCTTTTTTAACCTTAACTTGGTGAGGTGGCAGTAGACTTAGATGACCTTTCGGTCCTTCGCTGTCCCCTCACCAAGTGACTAAATATCGCTTTGACTCTGCAAGTTTGGGTGTTGGTTTTAAAGGAATTGCATATTTCGATGCTTTGGTAATTGGCCTAGAGGAAGTTGCAAGTTGCATGGAAATTGGCATTGCAAAAAATAAAACATGATTAAACTGGTCCACTGTCTAAACAAGGAAGTTGAGAGTTGTGACGTGCATTCTAAATTGTCACATGCATTTATGACGTGCATTCTAAAGAAAAAAGGAAGTTGTTTGTTTTATTTAAGAGATTAGCCTACTGGTAAATTGTCAGTAATGAACATACTGGTGAATTTGAAGAGTAGCCTACGGCACCGATACAGTAAATGCGGCTTACATTAAATTTTTACACTATCACATGCGGCTTACAATCAAGGGCGACTTACAATCAAGGGCGGCTAACAATCGAGTAAATACGGTACCTAGCTAAAAAAAACGCAAAGACAAAGGTTTCAGTCAATTGATGCTTCAGTGTCTAACTCTGACACATCCAACGCGAGATATGAATCATTGGCAAGATTAAATTTTAGTTCCATTGTGATTACGAGCTGTTAACTATTACCGTAAAGCTGTTTTGCGTTGTTTAGCCGCAAGTGGTGACCACAGACGGAAAATACACGTGTAGTTCGAACAATGCTTTTACATCTACAACTGAATTCACAACCAAACCAACCTCATCAGGTATTTTGAAAGTTATGTTGAATGTAGGGATGTGAAAACGAAGCGGTGAAAGCAGCAAATTTTTGTAGAAGCGGAAGATGAAAGCGGTAAAAGGGTACGGCTTCCGCTTCCACTTTGACTTTCATATCAAACATCAAAAAACGTAGTGCAATTTTTTGTAAAATATATGAAAAAATTTTAGTTCAAAAAACCAACATTTGCGAAGAAACCTTTTTGAAGGTTTGTGGTTCACTAAATCTGGGACCAGCCCCTACCCCTATCGATTTAAAGATGAACCAGGAACCTTCCAACTTATTTTCAAATCTAGGAGTGGTCAATAATTCGCTGTTTCAGTCCCAAGATTTTGAAGTTTTTCTTAAAAATTTTCGTGGTTTTGACCATTTAAAAAAATTTAGGGACATAATAATATAACAGAGCATTCACTGATTAACATAAATAAAGTTTCCTGTTCCAGCATTTAATTTTTCTCACTGTGACAATATATTACTCTTTAAAAAATAGACGATGTAAAACATTATAATGTCTCTTTAACAATGTATAATATTATGGAACTTTCAACAGGATATGCTATATAGTGCATATTTTATTGCAGAGTGCCGTTGCTATATTAAAAAAGAGTATAATCTCTTATCAGTACTTAAATTGTAAAATTTTGCGTGGGGGGACGCTTTTGCAGCCTTGACCAAAACGCATTTGGCAAGCGAAGGTACTGTAGAGAAGATTATGCAATTCCGCCGCCGAAATTGAACGAACACCAAAAAAAAAAAGTCTTCATCAAAAATTGAAGTGTTTTTTCGCCAAAATTAGGTGAAGACCAAGAAGAAAAAAAAAAAAAAGTCTTTGCCGAAAATTTAAGCGGTTTTCCGCCGAAAATTAGGTGAAGAATTAGGTCTTTTTTGTCAGATCATCCAGCGCTTAAATCTCGATGGGGGTACACCTAAATCTCGATGGGGGGACGCTAAATCTCGATAGGGGGACGCTAACTCTCGATGGGGGAACGCGTTTCCCCGCGTTCCCCCTACAATTTAAGTACGGTACTGTCTCTTATGGAATATATAATCACAAAATTTTCGCAGTGTTTTTTATTTTGCAGTCTTAAAAATACACGTTGCTAAGCAGAAATCTGGAGGAAAGCCACGTATAAAAACGAAGTATCAAAAAATTCTGCAATAGTTGGAGTTTAGCCCAAGCTGGAAAAAATAATTATAGCCACCTAAAGAATTACACATTACAGCAGATGCAATTCAAACATTATTATCTCAAGCGCTTGGAAATCCTTACCGAGACTCCAATAAGCAATCGCTCCGTATTTTAGCATAAGGCCCAGTGATTGGACATTTTGATTTTGGGCCGCTCCCAATCTAAATTTCTGGCTTCGCCTATGCTCAGTTTCACAACGTCTTGCAACGACAAACCAATTTCCCATTTTGGTTTCATGCTATGTTTTCTTTAAGATGATGATTGATGATAGCATAAAACCGTTTACGTTTGATATATCTGGATAAAAATTCTTGCCAAAAAAATTCGAGAAAAAAATTTTAAGAAAAGTGTCCAGTGTACCTTTGAGCCCCGTGGACAAGCTCAGCTTCTCAGCAATTAGAACATCACATTAAAAGTGCTGTGCAAAATTGCTACGGAGCAGTGTCACCACGCTTGATTTTTTCAAGCCAATGCGTGCTACCTGTTGCCAAAAAGGATGTTCTACCTGCCAATCAAAGAAGTATGGTTATTTATGAATACGTGTGCCACATATTGTGATAGTCGGTACGTAGGTCGCGCAACCCAAAGGCTTCAGGAACGCATTAAGCAACGTGTTCCAAAAGCAATGAGGCAAAAAGCCACTCTTACTCAGGAACAGGAAACCCACCGATCCCAACCAACCAGAACCCAGCGGAATAGAAAATGCAAAGCAAAAAGTAAGACTCAATTGGAACAGAGAGCGATTCAGCCATTGGCCAAGATTTGTTAGAATCCAATCAGTGCGCACGCAACTATTCTGATTCGCGGTTTAAAATCCTGACCACAGCTCGCTCTTAGTTTCACTTGAGCCTGATAGAAGCGGTTTATATTTCACGGAAAAAAACAGATTTGTGCAGGCAAAAGCAATTCGTGTTTATTTTTAAACTGTTTCGATAAGATCAGCGCCTGCTGTCACTGAATACATTGCGTTTCTGCTTACCATTGTGCAATCGCCCTAAAATGCATTTCTCAACACTGTAGAATGCATTTTTTCCTACTGTAGAGTGCATTTCTCCTTACTGTAGAGCACATTTCTCCTTAGTGCATATGGTCTTTAAAAGATCCTGCTCACTACATACCTAACCAAACAGAGATCGCAACTGAAGAGTTCTGTCCGAAAAGCTTATTGTGAAACCAAAATGAAATCGACTTTATTGAAATTCATATACAAATTCTGCACCACCTCAAAATTGTCCATTTTTGATGAGACTCCTTGATGCGTGGCTTTCGGAAATCATTAGCGACGAAACCAAACCCGGGTGTGAAACTACTCTTAAAATTTGGTAAAAACCTTTTTTTTATTTATGTATTTATTCGGCTTCAACAAATAAATCGGTCGAAAATTACTTCAAATTCGAGGTCGATCTCGTTTCAGAATTTATAACGGCCCGCTGGGACATTGTTATGTTTGGTTGTGGCCCGCGTATCAAGGCGAAAAGGTTGCCGATTCCAGGGTTAGACCATTAGACCACCACGCTCGGTAGACAGCATGGCCCAAATAAAAAAATGAGCGTTAAGTATCTTTTCCAAGGACACGTTGCCGTCGCCAGAAAAAGCGTTCGAAGGAAGCACAGTACATTTGTATACCATAGAGCAAATTTTGCTCATTACAATTTTAATGGATGCGAATACAGCAAAAATAAAATGTATACTGTCTTATAGCATATCATTGAAAAAGAAATAGTGCAAAACTTTCAATGTTTGTAATTTCATAACAAATAATTGCAACCTAAACGTTATCAACTTATGCCATGATCTTAGTCGTTATTACGACCAGGCAACGTTAGGCCTACCAATGCGCAAAACGTTTGATGATAGCATTCTAAAGCAATATTGCTGCTTGGGATTACGTAGACAACACACCTCTTCTGGTAAAAATGTTTTTTTTTGGGAAAATAACGTTTCTAAAAGGTGGCAGTGGCGTAGCCAGATGCGATGGGGGCTGCCCGCCCCGGGTGACACCAGTTTGGGGTGACACCATATTATTATGTGAAACCATAACTCCACTGATTTGTGGTTAAGACCTTGTTGCTTCATTTTGTTTGGTCTCCAACCTCATTTGCACCGAAAAACCAGTAATTTGACGGTGAAGACCTGCTATCTTTTTGGTCTCCACCTGTTTTTGGACCAAAATCCACTACTTTTACGGTGAAGACCTCTTTTTCTTTTTTGGTCTGCACCTATTTCTGGACCGAAAAAGAGTGACACCACGAAATCCCTCCCCGGGTGCCACCATCCTTAGCAACGCGACTGAAAAGTCGTACAATTCCATTGGCCAAATAATGATTTTAAGACGCCATTTTAAGCGTGTGAACGCAACAGCAAAGCATTACGGAGTGGCAAAAACGATTCAAAGTTAATAGTCTCATTTATTCAATAATTCTTTCTCAAGAAAATGCCTCGTAGCAACTCGCCCATTAAAAAAGAAAAAGAATGTAGAAATCGTCTAATAAACGGGAATACGAAGCTGTAGATCAATAAAATTGTATGCACTTCCTTCAGTCAAAAAAATCATTCCAACTAAATATTTGTCAAATCAAATCAAATCTTTCATTATACTCGCTGTATTACGCCGAAGCGTGTAACGAGTTGGCGGGGCCCTCCATCTCCGCATCATTGCGCCTGCGAGCAACATAGCTTCTTTCGAAGAAATGTTGCAGTGGTGGCGAGCTGTTGGCAACACTGTGTCCGATTTGACCTGCCTGAGATTTGAACCTCAGACCTCCCGCTCCAAGGACAAACGCGTTATTACTCGACCAACTGGCCGGTATATTTTTCAGGAAAAATAATTCATATTTTTAATAACCTACTACTTACTGTTATTCTGTTTACGTTTCACATTTCACCACAGATTCAATGAAGAGATTTTATTGCGAGGAACAAACTATCTCCTACATGGGACGCAATTTTACGTTTGTGAGAACGGAAGTTTATCAACTGGCTACGTCTCGACAAATATGCGATGACACAGGTAATTATTACGTTTTTGATCCTCAACAAAAACAAGGAAGGTCAGTCTGTATAAGAAAATTCAAACAAGCCGTTGTTTAGCTAGTTCGTAAAAATTTTTAATGTTTCGATTTGCCCCAAAAACTATTTCGCTGCTAGTGTGAATGCATCTTCAACATATTAATACTAGTTATCTTGTGGCACAGCAGAAATTTGATTTAACTCTTCGTTATCGAGTACTTTTTGAAACTCTGATGTCAACCACAGACTAGTTATTTTGTATATAGTCTAAGCCTTACATGGCTAGCTCATTGATGGTGTGTTAATTCGTACTATTCTTTGCTGGACGAAAATACGGTTTGATTTATAGGTTTGCCTTTAGCAGCAGTCAGCTGCGCGCCTCCATCAGACATAGACTCCACTTCAATCAAAGGAATGCTGGATCTATCAACTATCCACGTCATCGATTGCGGTGTCACATTAAATGACGTCATCAATGCAACCGATGTACGAGACTTGAACACCATCGCCGTGCTGACGTCACAACCACAATTATTGTCAGATGAGCAAATATCAACCGCAAGAAGCGCCTTGGCGTTTTATCTCGAAAGTTCTCAAAATAATGTGAGAATTTTTAGCTTTGAAGGAGTAGCTGGTTCGTTAGAAGCACCCTAGTCTTAATGGTGCACGGAAGGTCGTAGGTCATAGAATCACAGAACTGTCCCGGAGAACGCAAAAAAAGAGCTGAAGCTTTCGCACCAGACCAAAAGCGGACGCCTCGCGCGTTACCAAACACGCCGGTGATGATGATGTCAGCTGCGTCTTCTTCCACTCGTTTTCTAGGTGTGCAGTATCGATGAGTCGCGCCTCAGAAATTGTTGTTTCGGCAAATCGGGACCAGAGATTCAGCATTATTTAAATAGCGAAAAAAATAGTTCAGTTAGTAGAGCTACAAATTGAAGTTTAAGATTTGCCGCCGTTTGGTTCGATTCAATGCATCGATGTGTTATTTTCCTTCGACGCCAAACAGTTTATCCGTCGTGGAGGCCCAACCTAACAAAAAGTTTGTGGACAGAAACGCAAAAAGATGTTTTGCTTTGATTTGTTAAAAGTTTAAAGAAACGAGAGTGGTTCTTACACATTACTATTGGGATTGATTTTTTCTTGTGCTGAGCTGTGTCTTACCAATTTGGGTGCCAAACTTAAGCCACAAGAAGAAGTAAACCAATGCTCAGTTGCTCACTAGCTCTTTACTCTTTAGAGAATCAATCAGTCAACATTAACTCTAACAACTCAAACGATTTCAAATTTGTTTTCCGGTGATGAAATAAACAGAAACGTAGGAAACACAACAAACAGGTATTTGTCGTGTATTGGATATTTAAGTTCAACGTGGGTTCTCAGAACATACTGCAATTTCAAATATGTGACTAGGCAAAAACTCGAAAAATATTTTTTGTTCTACTGTCACAAAATAAGCAATGAAACACCAAAGTTTGGCAGTTCAACCACGTGCTTTTGATCAGAAAGTCGTGCTGATACCGCTAGGATTTGCCTTATTGGACCCTTCTCACCTATGCCTGCGTCCAGAATGCTGGTATCAAAAACACTTGAGCTGAAGCTTTATCACTTTTGTTTGAAATGTCTACACATCAATCGTAGAATGAGCAATGCAATTGTATTTTGGTAAGTGAATGATGCGAGCTGCTACTGCAGCGATGCCATTCAAATAACTATTTCTTGAATGAATGTCCTTAATAATGTAATGAAGATCTGTCAATATTTTCATGAGGACGAAAATTCGATGTTAAAGCGGTTGCTCAATAAGATAATCATCTACAACGAAGGTTTCGCAAAAACTAACAAAAAGTATCAAGTATTCATCACATTAATTCACCGGTTTGTTTAGTTCATCGGTCGAAATCAAGTCAAGTCTTCTAAACAGCTTAAATGGTTTTGTTGAACGAGTTGAACTTTCAAGGAACAGTTCAATGACCAATGTAATGACTCAAGACATCACGGTGCAGGTGATTAAGAACTACGAATATTGCAGTAATTGTAACTGCCATACATTTTTATCTACAAAGTTGCCTCACGAAAGGACCTAATGGTCTTTTCAGGAGACAACAAAAGGACTTAATGTTTTTTTGAGTCAAACAATAAGTACAACTAAGTGTCTGCACTAAGTGCACATTGTCTCTTTTAATGCTATACGTCAAGAAGAAACATTGTAAATTTTAATTTTAAATACAAAGGTTTGGCCTGACTGAGAATCGAACCCAAGTCAACATGCGTAATAACAGACGCTTTGACCACAGGCCATTGGCCGGTAAAGCTAAGTAGTATTATAAAAGAATCCGCAAAAGAAATCCTGGCTGAAACGATGAAACCTGACAATGAATCATATGCTGATGTGTTCTCCATCTGCATGTGATGCGCAACAAAAAGATCTAATTGTTCGAAACCTCAGAGGCAGGAAGTGTAGGAAACAACGGATGGGCGAAACCCCACACAGTAAAGGACACTTTACCCTTTCGACAATGTTTCATTAGGAACTGCGTTGCCCATGCGCAATCAAGCTGTTTTAGGGTCTCGCGAACTCGTTACACGCTTCGGCAAAAAGCATCAATTTAACAAAGATTTGATCAGTTCAAGCGTACAGTGATTGTCGTTGTGAAGGCCAGGTTACGTAGCAAAAACGAACGTCAATTTGATTTAAACGCTTGCAATTTTCATATAGAATTGCCAAAACCGTTGCACCAATCTACCAAACTTCAATACAACATGTGCCTGCAAATAAATCTCCAACATTTTGATTTTCCATGTCTGTATTTTCATATATTTTACCTGTACATTTGTACGTGGTTAATTGTTTCATTGTTTTAAGCATTGCCAAGCTTATCACTTTTGGGTTTGTTTTTTGTGTAGTTCCATTGTTGTCTGGTTTACGTTAATATACTTTCAATCATGCTTGCAGGCTCGAGAAATGTCAGCAAGTTCAATAAAAAATGACGATGGTGGAACCATATTCACCTTAACCGACGTACGATCGGGTTCAAGAGTTATAGTGGATGCGATCCCTGCAGATGTCTTTGAGACAGAAACTACAACTTCCAACGATACTGATCAACCATCAAATCGCAATATCGTTTTTTTTGCCACGTTACTGGGTGAAAGGTTTTCGTTAAATCCAAGGCAAACAACTTCGCAGGTACAAAACAAAAAACAGCAAAAACAAAAACTAAAAAAAAAAAAAAACAGCCAACGATTCCTCTCCAGTACGCCTTTGTTGTAACTATCCAACAGATGTTTATCAACACTAGTGTCAATAGTATTTAACCAGCAATACCATAGTGATGGTTTTAAGTGGTGGATCTGCCCCTTTCCTAGGGTATTAAGATGTGGTGTTTAAGATACTGCCGTGTTAAATAAAGTATGGGAAAAAAATTACTAAACGGAGAGTGTTTCACAGAGGTAAGGACTTGCCAAATAACGCAAACAAATCATAAAACTCGCTCTTGTTTAGGTGGTGTCACTCGGAGTCAGAAATGCAGCAATGGCTAACCTAAGTGGTCTTATCATTTCCTTTACCTATGAAAACGTCACTTATCCTGAGAGGGAAATGGAAATTAAAGAAACTTCAGTTGAGGTAAGTTTTACGTAATTAACCACCAGCTGTTATAAGCGGATTAGTTTTGTTTTCAGTCGGGACATGGGAGTGTGGAATAGACAAAGGAATTTCAGATTTTACGAAGCGAAATGCCAAACGGCTCTAGACTCTCGCTAGCAAGCAAAAGATTGCAATCATTCTATAGCATAAGACAATTATTGCACCAACAGTTTGCAAACAAAATTAACGTATAATTTTGGATTTAAATCAAAGACTTAAATTTGTTGTAACACACATCTCTATAGCAAAAATTAAAGGGGGTTCAAAAAAATGGGATAGCCAGAGCAGTCTAGAAGAAGCAACAATGTTATACCAAGTTCAACGTGACACAATATTTGCCAAGGCCTTTCGAGACAGAAAGTTATTTCTGCATATTCATCTGAGTTCATTTCACAATTATGATTTTCAAATACTCTAAAACCATAAAACTCAAATTTATGAAGCTACCCATGAACGACGAAATTTTTAATTTAAGATGACAATTTTCTTAACGTCTCTAACTTTGGGAATTTTTCGGAGAAAAGCAAAACAAGAAACAGTCTCCTCCAAGCAAGAAAATACTGTACAGCATAGATAAACGAATAAATCGTATATCGTTTAATTTCATTTTGCGCAGCATAAAACTTAAAATTTTTATATTGCGAAGAATGCCCTTTTTCATCCAAAAATTCGAACCTATGGGTCAAATATTGTAAGCAGTCTAAAACCTCCGACTTTGCTAGAAATTCTGAGTATCGCTAAAACTAGTAATGTGTCAATAAGCGAAACTAATGTATATTTAGCGTCAACTCAATCAAGCTCGTTTTGTGGAATGGAATTTTGAAACTATGGAATGGACCACATCGGTTTGTGACGGAGTTCCTCCAGCACGTAGATTCACGTGCAGCGAACTGGGAAGTTTGGCAATTCTATTCGTAAGTGAAAACAATGTACAAATAGCAGTCAACGCTGGTGAGTAGGAGTCCAAGAAGGTGCTTTTTCAGTGGGTCAAAATCAATTTATTTTTGGTTTGCTACTTTCGATAACAAAAAAGCGATCACAAAAATACAGAGACAGATTTAACATTTCCAACTCATCTTTCAAAAATACCAAAAAATCTTTTTTTTTGTCGGCGTTTGTGATGGTTAGTGAGTGCTTAATACTTTAAAGCTGTTTTTTTAACCATGCAATAAGCTTGCCTGTATTAATTGCAGAAGAAATCTTCTGGATTTCTTAGGGGTGAATAATTTTTACAAAACGACCAGCAACTCAAAAAAGAGCTCTGCTTGTTTGATAATGTGATGCAAAGATAGAAAAAAAATATATATATATAAGGGCATACCTTTTACCGAATCATTAAATGAGATCCTTGCCAAAATTTTAGGTTTGATTGGCAATAAAAGTTCTCTGAAGTTCTTACGGCAGCTTTATGACTGTTTGGTTGTTTGACCTGATGTATTTTATGCCGACGATGAGTTTTGCAATTTCATCCAGTTGGGCTTATCATTTCTCAATTTTTCTTTTTTGTTTTTGGTCCGTCTTCTTGGTTTCTTTGCCTAGCGTCCAGGCTACTTTTTTTAATTGTTGCTTTTAGATTGCCAGGGATGCTTTTTCAGGGGTTATCACTTACCAATTGCTTTTGTTAAAGTTGGTTGGGGCCTACCGGTTGTTTTTGATTACACGTTTTTGAGGAGCTAGATTTCTGCCATCATTTTCTGTTTTATTTGATGCAAACATTTCAACATAGGCGTCGCCAGAAAATTTTTCAGGGGGGCAATAAGAATAGAGCCAATTTTAACGACTAAAAATGAAAGAGTTTTTGAAATTTGGGAGGTTTAAGAGAGTGTATGTGAAAATCCAGGGGGTGGGCATGGCCCTCCTGCTCCCCCTTGCCAACGCCCATGCATTTCAACGAACTCCACTGCAATTCCACTTTCCCTCAATAACTTCGCTATGATTTGCAGAGTAGAAGAATCGTTCCTTCTGTCGCGACTCTAGCAATTTTCAGCTACGTCGGAAGCGCGTTGTCATTGTTGTTTTTAATCGCAACCATTGTTATCTATCTGTCATGCAAGTAAGTAATCAGTAGTATGCACATTGTACAATATACACAATTACAGTAAACGATATTGGTTTAATCATGGTGGTTCGAAGCTATCTCTTTTGAATGCTTGGGTTCGAAACCCACTGTTTCCGCCATGTAACATAACTAAATCTAATAGAAAGAAACATAAATGCCCAGCAATATATGCAACAAACCATAATCACAAAGCAGCAAATCAGTTATTTATCTCTGCAATGTATTGCTTTTGGTGTGTGTATGGCGCATTTAGCTGATGTAACCCTGGAACAGGAAAATTGACTTTATTTTTTATTTTTAGTCTAAAAGGACTCGAGTTGCTGACCGCTTGCCACCGCTGCAGTTTAGGTGCAATGACTTGGAGTAACAACGTTAAGCCCGAAAGCCGTTACACGTTTCGTACTAACTTTTGTTTGTGTTTTGTCGCAGACAACTACGCAACAAGCCAACCACAACGACTTTGGTTAACATTTGCATTTGTTTGATCGGCGTTTATTTTTTCTACGCTGTCGGGATCGGCAGAGTGGCGCATCACCACGTCTGTAACGCAATGACGTTCCTGCTCCACTATTTCGCTATCGCCAGCTTTGCGTGGATGACCATAAATGCCTATCAAATGTACAGAGCTTTCAAATCGGTAAGATTTAAAAATATTCAAATTTTTAGTAAGTAGGAGCGGGTATGGGCACTGGGAAATCTTAGTAATTTTTAAGTAACAAGAGTATTTTGCTGCATTCTAGTGAACATAATTGTATCATTCCTCTGTTGAAATGCGAGTGTGATTCAACAACGTATGAAAGGATAGGAACTCTAAGAATGACCAATGAAAGCGATCTGCGTATTAGAGTCTGAAAAGAGACATAGAAAACTGCACTCGGATAGTCTGTATGTGAAAAAGAGTGGGATTACTGTACTCCAAAATAATAAACAGTGAAAAATGGAAATGGTGATCACTTAAGAGTGTGGTGTTGAATGGATGTATCAATGCATTCTACCCAGTAGTTGGCTTAATGTCAATTTTAGCATGTATTGTATAGTAATCAGAGTTTTATACTTAGTTAACGCATGGGGTGAAACGCGCAAGTCTGCCAACCTACCTTCTAGGTTACGGACTACCGTTTATCTTGGTTCTGCTCAACTTTGTTTTGACTATTCTATATCTTGATGGAAAGCAAGACCAAAGTGACTACGAAGGTTTGTTTTGCATATTTTGGCAACAAACAATAAACAATTTGAATAGAGGCTTGATTCAATATAGTCGCTAAAAGAGCTTGAGATGGGCCGAAGGTGATTTCTGTCTACTTGGGAGTAGCGACTTGCGAAGTATTACTTTGTAAAAGGGCAAAGTTGTCATCACAAGAGGAATATTATTTTTATTCGTATCACAAGATTTTTTTAGCACTTCAACTTAAAGTAATTTGAAGTTTTGCTAAATTCTTTTCAAAAATTCTGTTTGCTTGAATCATCAAAAGCAGCATTGGATCTATTAAGTTTAACTTAATTTATACTTACACATGATTTGAACATGTTAAAGTCGGGGATGTGGAAGCGGAAGATAGAAGCGGTGAAAGCAGCACATTTTTGTGGGAGCAAAAGCTGGAACCGCTTCTGCTTCCACTTTGGTCCTTCATTACGAACGTAAAAACTTGAATGTGATGCAATTTTTTGTAAAATATGCGACGAAAAGTGAATGTTTTATCGATCATCATCTGCAAAGAAACATTTTTAAAGCCTTGTGGTTTACTTAGATCCGGGGCAGCTCCCACCCCAATCATCTCAAAGATGAACCTTGTAGCTAATCAACTTATGTTTGAAATTATGACTGGGTGCTCAAAAATTTTCTATTTTAGTCCTAAAAATTAAAGATTTTCTCAAAAATACTTTTAAATGGGGCTTTGCCCATTTTGGGGGGCCATGCTTCTATAAACAAAATCTAGGGCCATACTCGTATAAAACACAAATCACCAACATAAACAAAGTTTCCAGTTCCAGCATTTTAATTTCTTTCTCTGCAATAACATATTCTTGAAAGCAACAAAAGAAAGCATCATAACGTCTCTCAACTAAAGTTTAATATTGTTTGACTATTAAACATGATGTTGTAATGCTTTTCTAAATTATTGCTAAATACCGTTTACGACAAGAATATCATTCTAATATGTTACTAGTTGATACAACCGCATAATTCTTGAATTGTTTTTTTTTGCACTCCTAAAAATAAACGTTGCGAGCAAAATTTTGGAGGCAACCACATGCACAAACAACTTATTACAAAAAAACAACAAAATTCTGCAAACGTGGAAACTTCACCCAGGGCTACCTAATTATAACCAAGTAAAGATTTGCGCTTAACATCGCAGCTACATGCAGTCGAAATGTTCTTATATCGCCCACTGGGAAATCCGTCCCCAAATCCTAAAAACTCGCTCTTTATTTTATATTTCTGGGTGAACGTTTAGAGAAATTCCACCAGCTGAAACATAACGACCATGTGGTTAATCGGACTTTTTACTTCAGGGCCGCTCCTAATCCAAATTCATGACTACGCCCATGCGCAGATCCTTGCTATGAAAAACAACTCAATACAATTATATAATTTATATGACATTTTTATGTTTTTGAGATGTTTTTAAGATGATGATAACAAAGCTGTATTATTTTGACTTATCTGGAAAAAATTTTTTTGCCAAAAAAAATTTGTAGATCTAAACATTGTAAGCAAACATTTCGTCATCACGTGGTGGAAGCGGATGCGCTATGGGTGGCAGAGGAAGCGATTCAAAAATTTCCGCTTCAACATCCCTGGTTAAAGTTAAAAGTTGTTGTTCCCCCAGGAAGGACAGCACGTTGTTGTCCCTTCTCCTAGATTAGAACAATCAAACACAAAACTCTGACTTGTTTCAAGACGCAATAGTACAGCTAACGTCATTTCATTAGTGTTGTACTTGTGACGATTGAGTAAAAAGCACCAAAGAACTTTTTTCTTTACGATTGAGTAAGAAGCACCAAAGAACTTTTTTCTTTTTCGTTATCAGAATTAAGAAGCTTTCAAAAGTTAAGGATAGTTTATCTTGTTGCAAAGAACCCTGTGTTGAAAGACATGAAGAATCTTTCGAAATTTCCTTTGGTCATACAAAGGATTTAAAACTAAATTCTGTCAACGTATTTGGAGTTCTGTAAAAAGCTGCCAGTGTTATTTCAGATATTTACTATGAATCGCTGTATCGTGCCAAATTCGCGTGCTGGCTTCAAGCTCCGTCATTGTTGTGGGGATTCCTGCTTCCGATTGGGATTATGCTGCTGGCTAACTTGGTTGTGTTTGTCATTGTGCTGAAGAAAATTATCTTCAAAAAGAATCAGGTACGCGTGGACAGCAAGGTTCATGATTTGATATTTTTTTTATCAACAATGACGTTTTCTTCGCCTTGATTTTGCTTATCGATCCTGATGATTCAGGATATTGGCTAGGTTTCAACAGGCAAATGATGAAAATGATACTTGGCCTAAGCATATAGATATTCGATAATGCTTTTGCATTGCAGGAGCGTAATACATGTGCACCTTGCCTTGTCATCTTTTAATGATGCGCTTCGGTACATAAACCAGATTCTTCCAACCTTCAACTCTAAAACTTTTACAACAAAAGTTGTGTCATTTGCCAACATCAAAAACTAATCCAGTCATACAGGAATCAACAGTGAAATGCACCTATTCTTTTTTGTCATTATTTTATCTCATAATTTGTCGCCAATGACTTCTTCTTTCTTTCTTCATCGCCCACTTTTCCGTAAGGGTAATTGCGGGGGCAGCAGCTCAAGATTAAACCGCCACACTTAACGGTCTTCAATTACCTCCATCCAGGCCCGGCGTCACGGGGGGGCATTCCGGGACCGTGCCCGCCAAATCACTCCTTGTGCCCCCCCGAACGAGAATTATGCTCCCCCACCAAAAAAGGATTGTGCCCCAAAAAAATTTCCAGGCTCAGTGCTACTGGAGTGCAGTTCGAGGCCTGAGACTCCCAAAATACTGGTTATCACTCCAGAAATCGTAAGCAAGAACTATTTTGTCGTAGATTTTGAAAAAAAGACCGTTTGTTTTTGTGGTTTCACCCCAGAATTCATGAAAATTCACGCATTTTTTGAGGTGAAGACCTCTTTTTTTTGTTTCCACCCCAGATTTCGTCGAATTCCGCAATGAACACCTTTGTTTTTTTGGTCCACACTCTCGAATTCAAAGAATTGAAGTTTTTGTGCCCCCGCTAAATTTGTTTATGTCCCCCCTTCCCAGGCACGCTATCCTGGCGCCGGGCCTGCTTCCATCATGATAAACTCCCAAGCGATTCCATCCAAGATCCTCAACGTAATTGTCCATCTAGTTCTAACTCGCCCAACTGGTCTTTTTCTATTTTGCTTTGGCTAGTAAAACTTGTTTGGAAGTCTTTTCTGAGGCATTCTGCTTACATGGCCAAACCATCTAAGCTGAGATCTTTCAATTCGGAGAAGTAACGGCTCGATGTTAAGAGATTTTCAAATCTCTGAGCTACGCACCTTGTTAAATAGTATAACTCCTTCGATTCTTCTTAAAAACCTCATTTCGGACGCTTGCATTTGTGATCGCACACCATTATAGGTGAGAATGGAGACAAAAACTGTTTGGAAAATTGTGAAACTGGTTTGAAAATTGATAGCTTTGCCTTTTTCGACAATACTCGTTTCATGGCAACCGAATATTGCAAAGCTTGCATTACTGCACTAGCCTTGCCTATTTCGGTGTTCAGTTCTTCGTCTTGCCTAATTTGGCACTCGTAAATGCAACCCCAAGATACATGAAATTCTTTACATGCTTCAGTGTCGCTCCATTCCCTTGCAACGAGCAGTGATCAGGGTTTCTGGAAAAAAAAAGTATCTCAGTCTTGGCCGAGCTCAGTTTCATTTCGGCGATGTCACATGCATCTGCAAATCTATCTAATGCGCGCTGGAGGCCAGATTCTGTGGAATAAAGAAGAACCAAAACATCAGCGAATAACAGACGACCGCTTTTGCAATTTTCGATCGTGGCACACTCATTAGAGCCGGGCTGCATTTGTCGATCCAATTCATGTAAACAATGAAAAGGAGAGGTGACAAAACGCACCCTTGCCGAAGTTCAACGCCGACATGGAACGGCTTTGATTGCTTGCCATTTACACGAACACAAACCTACGGTCGAAAGTAGAATGACTTAATGGCGCGTAACAACTGACCATCAACGCCATACTACCGCAAAACCTTCCAAAGTTTATTCCGAGGAACTCGGTTAAATACTTTTTCACCATCGACAAAGCATGAAAATAGATCTTTGCCATACTCCTAAGATTTCTCGAAGATTTGTTTTAGAGAGAAAATCTTGTCCGTAATGCTGCAACCTGGACGAAAACCGCATTGTCACCCATCAGTTTTGATTCAAATTTATTTCGTCGCTTAGTGTAACAGTATTAAGATATTAAAAAGTAGATATTAAACGAGGACTGAAGCCCAAATCAATGGGAGTATCTAAAGTTAGGGGAATCGTATTAGATTAAACTGGCGTAGACTTCACCATTCTTGACCTAGCCGTTCCCCGGATATTCTACCTCAAACACCACGTAGGGGCCTCTCTCATCATATTTTTTATAGGCAACACTGAAGTTAATAACATCGGCTCCACCATCTTTGTTCTATTTTAAGGTAACGCTGCAATTAGACCTTTAACCGATATATTGATTAATGTAGGTCTTGGTGGGCTAGGCTACTGCATTGAACCGTCAAAGTTACCCATAAAAATCATAATTAAAGAGGCCCCTACGTCGTGTTTGAAGTAAAATATTTCTGGAAAGGCTGGTTCAAGAAAGATGGAGTAACGCCAATCTAATCTAATACCGCTGCCCTAACTTCAAACATCCCAAATTGATTTTGCTTTCAGTTCTCGTTTAATTGGTATCTTTTTAAGATGGTGAAAGAAAAGTTGCAAAAACCTTAAGGTCATGGAGTTAAGTAACCACCCTATTCGTTTGAAATGCAATCTGACGAGGTCTGGCAAGGACTTCCGTTGTTGCATTGCATAGACAAGGATCTCTATGGTGTGGATCATGAAGGTATCATTACAAAATGGGTTACATTGTTCATAATCTTCAACCACGTATTTGCAAGTTGCATTTTAGGTTATTCCCCACTTATTTTTGTTGCTTAGATAAAGTCAACGGCCAAAGACCACACTCTTACAGAGAGATTAGGAAATGCGATCGCCATGGTAACTATGATGGGGCTCACGTGGATATTTGGTTATTTCCTGTTGATACCCCACAATGTGACGTATCAATCAGCAATGCAGTGGCTCTTCACTATCTTCAACGTGTTTCAGGTAGGGTATACTAATAACAACAATACTAGAGTGCACACTACGCAGTCTCTGTAGGAGTTACCGATCTTGCTACAAAAATCACCTTGACTCGGAATAGAGACATAAAGAAGTTAACTTACTAATTGATGTACTTCTTTCGGTGCTGATATTATTATGGAGCCCTTTATTTTAGTGGATAAGCATCTCTATACTTCTTATCTGAAAAAATATGCTTAAAGACAAGTAATTTTGAATGGTATTTTCAAAAAAAATTTGTAGGTTTGTGAAGAGATCAATCAATCAATCAATCAATGATTCATTTCCAATTTACCAAATGCGCAAAAACACAGCATTAAATTTCAATAGAACAAACAAAGAAAGCAATTAATTGACGTTTCTAGCACGATAGCATTAAAATAAATACAGGACCAGTAATTTAAATTTATAATGTTGATAATTTTATTTCTGAAATTCTTCTGTTCAATAGTTTTTCTCACAACAGTGAACTGTAAAAGATTACTTTATATTCAGGGCATGGTAATTTTCTACCTTCACTGCCTTCGACGGGAAAACATTCGAAAAGCCTGGATCCACTACAAAGTAAACAACTTCTCGACACTGCTATCAAATGAAAAAGACCAATCAAAGGCTAATGGAAAAAGCAACAAAGATTCGCAACAAACCATGGCGATATAATAAAGTGAACTGTATGTAAGAACAATCACTCAAGGACAGGCACAGCGGTCGAATCACAATTCCAGTTTGCAAGAAACCGTTGACTCGTTGCGGACTCAGCATTCAATTGTAAATATCCGATATAAAAAAATCGTGCTATGTTCCTTTTCATTTTGTAGGATTGTTTTTTGTTTCTTGTTGTTGATTTTTTGAAATTTTTGTAGTGACGGTTCCGCAAGTATTTTATGTCAAAAGTACCCAGATTCTATTCTATTGATTAAGCACTGAGGATGCGCTTTAGGTGAAATATTTGCTGCGTTTTTGTATCTAATGTGCCAGTCACTGACATGCTGATACAGTTTTTAAACTTAAATTCTAATATTTATACCGTTATATCCCCTGGATTTGTCGAAGTTTTTAGAGCAGATCTATTTTTAATTTCAGAATTCAAAATCACGCAACCATTTTTGTAAATACAAGATTCACTATATAACCAAAAGTCAGAAACTTACTAGACTATCCTGATTGATTTTTTTGGCACATCTTAAGCTTAATTACACTAATTACACTATAATTGCAACCATCTGCTAGGCCTAGTCAACTGAATCCACACGCAATTAAACAATTTCAAATAGGCTGTCAATACTAGGCCTTGCTTACGTAGGCTGCGTATCTACCAGTAATTCTATTCAACATATTTTAGTTGCCTAAGGCAGTCAAAACTGTTTCATACATAACGTTTTACCTCCCAACTCTCGGGTGAGAATGTTTTGTCCAAAACGAACATTGGACGTTTCGTCCAAAACACCTCAACTCCTAAGCAGGTGAGGACCATTTTTCCAAAATAAAAGCGCCACCGTCTCTTCCTCGTGAGTGGAGGATAAATATGGATCAATCAATCAAGAATCGATCTCGTTGCCCCGCTAGCACGTGTTTTAATTGCTAGCCTACATTTAACATTCTAACATACCGATGGCCGATTACTACTAAGAAACAAAAATCAGGAATTCACAAAACGGATTTTTGCAAAAATCCCCTTGAGGTAAACATGGCTAAAATTTGGCTTTCATAGGAAAAGAAAAAAATCGTTCTTATTCTGATGAGTTCTTATCCTGATAAATTCAAAGAATTGAAGTGGGGTTATGTTGGTAAGCTTATTTTCTATTTTTTTTGGTTTTATTTTTCAAAAATAGACTTGAATACACTTTTAAAACTTAGTAAACTTTTTTGTTAGTTTTGTTGTAGCTTCACTGCAGTTAGTCACACTTTACTATGCTTTATTCTAACAAAACAAAAAAAAATCTCTCAGCTACCGTTCATTGCAATTTTGAGTAAACCAGTTTTCATTAGTAAAAACTTCTGCTTGGATTATCGAAATGTTGCTGGACAAAGTCAGAGAATATTTAAATTGCCCAAACAATCAGGCTGAGGAAAGAACAGTACATTGAACAACCATACAAACCTCCAGTAACTCAAAACTAGTTCGTCAAAAATTTAAACTGGTAACAATTAAAACTATCGAGAAAAAACTCTAACCAAGATCGGAAAAAGATAGTTGTAGAAACTCAAAGCTGATGAAGATATTCTTAACTGTACATGAATAAGTCTGGTCTTGGCTATGCTACTCATTGTACAAAATAAACAAAATTTATGCAATAATTTTGATTGATCTTGTATGTTGTTCTTTGGTGAACATTATTTCGGTTTTACGTAGCCAATAAAAGTTGTGGCTGTGCATTCATTAGTTGCCAGGCTCTACACAAGATTTGATAAAATCAACAATGTACCTACTAAAATAAAAAACAAAGATGAACAAAATATTACAAATGAGCAAAGATGTACAAAATTAGATGCAAATTGTGTTGAGCCTCAGTTTTGTGACGTGATAGAAACTATGTGTTATTACCAGTGCAAGACCATCCAACCGATAGAACTTAAAAGGATTTTAGTTTTTTCAATAAAAAGCAGAGATAAACCTTAAGCGAATATACTTAACTACACTTTATTGTCTCATTATCAGCAGTTGAATGATCATCGAGGTAAACACAAATTTTTTGCTAGCGAAGGTTAAGAAGCAGTGCGAAAAAATACATGCGATTGTGATTACATATTAAACATTCCAATTTTATTCACGTAATGTAGAGTTACATTAGTCATTTTTCGCACAATTTCTACGTTGCCGCTCCGCCTTTTTGTAGCATCGATCATATTTTAACTGCAGATGGTAAGAAGAGTTGTGTCTTGAAACGTTAAGTAAAAACTATTCCCTCAAGTTTTGGCTCTTTGCTTTCTGTTGAGATTACCCAACAGTTATAGTCACTATGCTGCCGATTTTAGTTTTAGTTTGTTCAAGTTACATGCTTCTGAATGCATAGCAGTACTTATCTTGCTGAGGTTTACGAGTGGGTGCACAGAGGGTCTACCGTGGGCGCATTGGAAAGGCAGTCTGCATTTTTGTAAATTTTCCATTAAGTCCTTGCACTGTTCAAGGGTCAAACAATCGCCAAACTTGATCGCGCCATGGCAAGCTTTTGAACACAAATGGTTTAAAATTACGGGAGGCAAAGAAATACCTACGTTTCCATGAGCCAACAAAGTCTGAACATAATAACAATGTATCGATAAGTTGGTCAATTTTCGCAAGAAAAAAAGCAACGAAGAGGTAAAATATTGCTATTACGTACTGCGAAAAAAGGTAGTAAAAAGGCGAATACCGTACATAAAGTGCTTAATCAGTTTATTTTCATTATCAAAAACTGTAGTGATATCCGTATAGTACAACTAAAAAACGTGTCAATATTTTTGTTTTGGAATCAATATATATCTGGGTCGCTAGTCTATAGTCGCGAATGCTAATTGCAATAATTAAATCCCACCACCTCCGTAGTGAAAAAAACAACGTGAGGTAATGTAACAGCGACTACTAACCGCAGTTCTTTCCTCAATGAGTTCTTGAATCACAGTATGCAGTTCTAGATGGTTAGTTAAAGCAATCGGTACCTCGTTAATATATATACATTGCCTGTGAAACAAAATGAAGTTTTGTCAATACTATCAAATTTCAACAGATGAGGAACGGACCAACGTTCAACATTCTTTACTAACAAATGCTTAAAAGGGCATTCAGGACGTTTTTATTTCAAAAATTGTTCAGCAAAACAATGCTGAAACAAATTTGGCAATTTTTTAGAATTTTTTTGCGCCATTTTTGGGTCACTTTGATCAAGAAATTATGAGATATTTCCAATTATTTTTCCACTTAGAAAAGGGAGAAACGCTTTACGAACGTTTCCGAATTTGAAAGAAAGTGCGTCAAAACCGTTCCAAATGACTGATCACATCTGATTGTAGTGGCGAGTCGGCAGTTTCTTGGGTGCGTGGTTGGGCTGCAGCAAACCTTATTCTGCATTAGAAATTGCTACTTTAGGCTTTTGGTTTTGGATTTGCTTTTAAGTACTTGCTGTTGGAGACTAAAGTAATTGAAACAGAAAACATTAAACTGCTTTGCATTGAAGATTGCAATTTTAAAGCCAAAAAGAGAAAATCTGCGAAATAGCTAGGTACGCACGATGGGCTACCAAGTCTAAAAGTACGGTACAACTACAAAAAGTTTCTCATGTTGCGGTGTGACTGAGATGATTGGCCTAGATCAAAACAATCAGCCATAAGTTGTTAAGCCCCTCCCTAAGTACTATAGACTATGCTATTGTTCACAGATGCCTGTGCCAATTACAGCCAGCTTGATCATTTTCAATAGCCTAGGCTCAACCTAGGCACTGTAGCTAAGGAAATGTAGCAGGCTAGCTGCAGTGGCAAGGCGCTGTGTAAGCAATAAGCAACCACTCCCAAGCTATTCAGTATTGCATGGGCTTATATAACCTGCACAATTTGATCGATTCAGGTAGGCTACCGGTACGTATCTCAGATCTGAAGACCAGATCTAATCAGTGTTTGTATTTCAGTTCAAATGCGTTACAACTTGAAGAACATTGGTAGTCTACCGTAATGGGTGCCATAAGTCAAAGCTTTCTAGAAACAATTGGTATTTCGATAAAAATTTTATTTTTTTTTAGATTCTGGCCCAAATTTTACTAGCCTACTCTATTATCTTTGACATTGTATCGGCACACTAGGCCTATATCTAAGCAGAATATCATCTGTCACAAAATCACTTTGCGTGGCAAAACCATGGCATTAATATTATTTTATGAAGAGATTACTAGCAACTGAATATTTGCAGCTTTTAGGTGTATTTTTTGCAATACCTAGATAAATTAGTTGATAACAATGGCTAGTTATGAATCTGATAGTAGTTGTGATAGCAGTGCTTCAAGTTGCTCAAGTGACCTTGATTTCTTGATGGCTTCAGTTGCATTCAATCGTAGTGCTCCTTATCAATTTGAACCTCAACTATCAAAGAAGAAATTAAAAAAAAAAGTTTTTGAAAACGAACACTGTAAGTTTAAACTGATTTAGCTAAGTTCACCAGTATATGACGGAGTGTACCGTATATTTGGAGATAAATTGTGATGCAACACAAGCATCAGACATATTTATCAAGACATGAGAGACACATTGCATTGCAAAGCAGCAAAGAGCCGAATAAATTGTCCAGTATTGTGTTTTCAATAGGACATAGCAGTGTGCATGTTGCATAGTGCAGTGTGCTGTGTGCAGAGGCATGGATATATCAGTATTTCATGTATAGAATTTTCATTCACAATATCCCATATGAAAAGATTTGTGATCTGTGGTACCAATAGGACAGAATTGTAATGATTAATTTACAGGTTTTTTGTTTAACATTGTCAACATTGTAAAGCTTCAAAAGCATACGTGAAAATAGAAGTACTTTGTGTGACAGCTGTAAACATTTTACCAAATTTGATATGATTTCTGAAAATAATGTAATGTAGTTGTACACCAAGCATTTCAAATAGGAAGTGGCTAGTATTACGTTACGTAACGCCCCTAAAGAGAATAAGAGAGCAAATAGTGAGTGCTCATTTACTCTTTTGTTTTTTAAATTATTGTTAGGGTTTGGGTTAGATTTTGAGTTTGGGTTAGGATTAAACTTAGGGTTAGAGTTTGGGTTAGGTTTAGGATTGGGGTTAGGGCTAGAATAGCAATTTTCTTATTCTTACATAACGTAACAGCAGCCTCTGCCTTTCAAATAAGAAATTTCTGAAGTTCTGCTGGTGTTATAGGCTAGCTTTGAGAAATAACTTTGGTACTACAAAAAAGACTGACTTTATTTGCTAACATTTCACCAGTTAGAATCAACTAGCTTTATCACAGCATTGCTATCCGAAGTGAAAGCACTATGCCATCAACTACTGATTGCAGAATAACAGAAAAACAATCCCACACATTGCTGTGGTAGAATAATTAGCAAAAAAAGTCAAAGCAAGACTCAAAAAAGTTCATCGTTAAAATAGGCATCATCATACAGATAAATACTGTATAAAGATGTGTACAAAAACAAATGAAAGCTGTTCGAATAAAAATAATTTTTTTGGAATTGGCATCGCAGCAAAATACGATTAAACTAACATTGAAAAAGATCAAACCAGAAATTTTAACACCGGAAATTTAGCAAATTTCTTTAAACAGCAGGAAATGCTAATCGATCGTTTTGGTCGAGCACTTGAGGGTTTTCTTTGATATACCAACTTTCAGTAAAAAAATGCTGTGAGTAATCATGTTCCACTTTCAAAATTTTGACTTCAGACCAATTAATGAGATGATCATTTTCCATCAAATGCTGGCAAAGTGCTGATTTGGCGATGTGCTATCACTAGCCTACTTATAGCAATGCTCTGATGAAGCTAGTTTAACTTTTTTTTCGACAAATTTTTTCCTAAATAGCAATTACTCGTAAATTGCAAATTCTTGAAGCAATTTTCTTATGAAAGGCTGTGAAAGACCAAAAATGCCATTCTGAAAAGACTGGCGAGGTCATCAAGTCTGCAGTCTCTCGTAATTACACTAACACAACACAATTAATTTCAATTTAACACAATTCCAGATAACGTGCATTCCTACAAAAAAACACAAAACTGAACATTATGTCTCTCAGTTCGCTAACAGTACCGGTACTGTAAATTTAAACAAATGCATTTTTTTGGCACAGTTATCAAAAAATTGAAGTAATAAAGCAGATATGTGAAACAGGATTATTTATCTTCAAATGTTTCAAGTAATGCAATTTTAATTTTTTTTTGAGAATGCGCTTAATCCTTTGTTGGTATAATTCAGTAATCGAGTTAAGAGTTTGTTCCACAATTTGGTTCCACATATTTTGATTGATCTTTGAGTAAGTTTTTTGTTGACTTTGGATAAATAATTGATTCCTTTTTTTGAGTTTCTCATTTCGGAGTTATAAAAGTTTGATGCTGGGTATAAAATAGCTTCGAAAAGGTGTTGGCAGCATTTTAGTTTTAAATTTACACATAAATTTCAGTGTTTCAAGATTGTATATACCGTCAATTTTTGATTTATTCCATTTGCTATACAAGAAAGAGAGTTTGACTTTTTGTTTATAGGTGTTTGACAAAATACAAATAAGTCGATTTTGCTGTACTTGAGCTTTATTGATATAAGTTGCTGGTGTTTTTCTCCAGCTAGTAATGGTGTATTGTAAATGGGGGTAGCAATACTGTAATAAACTTGGTTTAAAAGTTGGAAGTGGCTAGTGTTACGTTAAGTAATTCCCCTAAAGAGAATAAGAGAGGAAAAAGTAAGCACTTGTTTGCTCGTGTACACTTTTTATTTTTTAAATTAACGTTAAGGGTTTGGGTTAGATTTTGAGTTTGGGTTAGGATTAACGTTAAGGTTAGAGTTTGGGTTAGGTTTAGGGTTGGGGTTGGGGTTAGGGCTAGGATAGCAATTTTCTTATTCTTACGTCACGTAACAGCAGCCTCTGCCTTAAAAGTTTTGGAGTCAAATAGTGTTGCAGTGTATACATGATTCCTCCGGCTATTCGTAGCTTTTTGGAGACTTGTTGCAAGTGCTCAGCCCTGTTCAAAGTTTTGTCAAGACTTATCCCCAAGTAATTGGCTGATGTTTCTGAAAACAATTTTTTACCATCGATGTCTAGAACAAAATCATGCTGTTGGGGTTTGCTTTTGTTTGAGTACAACATGCTTTTGTAGTTGATCCTAACTAGTAAAACGTTTGCAAATAAAGTCAGTCTTTTGAGTAGTACCTGTGTGATTTCTCTGAATTAGCCTATAACATCAGCAGAACTTCAAAATTTTCTTATTTGATATGATTTGTTTCAGGAAGATCATCAAAAATCCGTGCAATCAGAGCAAATCGTGCAACATGAAAATCGCTTGGAAAGCACTGATTGGTGTCAATGCCAAAACTGCAAGTTAATGCCTTATGCATACAAGTGCTTGTGTTGCCATGAGGTCAACCACACCAAAACAATTTTGAATGATTATGAGGTGGAAGGATGTATTACCTCATTGCATGATTTTAAAGCCCATATGAATCCTTAAGTTCTTCGTACATTCTTTAAAAATAAGCGGAAAAACTGGAAGAAGATAAGCAAAGGAGTTGGTCCAGATGGAACATTGTCAAATAAGTAAGTTCTTTGCAAATTTCGGCGTTTCAGTCGAATAATTTTTATTCTTAATCAAAACAATGCAAATTTATTTCATTGCCCAGTAACAGCATAAAGTAGAAATGAATTAGCATTTGTTTAAGAAGGAACAGAGAAGTTGCGAAATTCAGTAGTTTAGTTTTTACATTTTTTGTACTACCTGCATGATTTTGATTGAAAGTCTTAATAATATGTTTATTGTTTGTTAACATTAATATATTTATAGCTAATATGCTGATTAATACTTCTTAACATGCAGTAACTGATTAAAGGGGGTGAAGCATCCAGCCAATTCCAGTAGTTTACAATTGTTAAAATTTAAATGTAATTTTGGAAGTTTTCTCATTTTGGAGCTGCAATTTTGGAAGTTTCTCATTTTTGGAGCTGAAGTTTTCTCATTTTGGAGCTGCAGCTTGTAAGAATTCTCATACTTCTTAACATGCAGTAACTGATTAAAGGGGGTGAAGCATCCAGCCAATTCCAGTAGTTTACAATTGTTAAAATTTAAATGTAATTTTGGAAGTTTTCTCATTTTGGAGCTCATCAAGATTTCCTCATAGAGTCTTTGGAAACCCTGAGTTTGTTCTCTCAATCTAAATTTCCAGAAAAAGGGATGGTTTACCGAAATTGAATAAGTCAAGTTATGTTATTGGAAGAGAAATGTAACTTAGTTTTTGTTTTTTTATGGAAGTTCAGGCTGAGAGGACAAACTCAGGGTTTCCAAAATCTTATAGGAGGGTGTCTTTTTGTGTTTGTTGAATATCTTTGCAACCGTAGCACCAAAATCGAAACAAAACATTTCAAAAATTATCTTTTGATTTTGGCTATTGTAAACTATCGGAATTGGTTGGATGCTTCTCCGTTTAACTTTCGTGAAGCGTAAACGTAATCCTTTATGGCAATACAGTTCAGTCCTTATGAGTTCGACTTATAACAGGAAGTACTGGTGCAGTATTATTACTAAATGATAGTTGAAAAATTTTTTGCATTTACAGTTATATGGGAGCCAGTTACAATTTACGGTAATGGTTCAAAAGTATTAATTGATCTTTTAAACTATGATCTGCAGCTACTTGATGCTTATGGATAAAAAGTGACATCAGTGATTATTGCAGACAATATCGACTTGTAGCGTATCGGCATATTTTGGAATGGGTTTTAAAAGACGAAGTATTAGGAAGCACCAAGCGAATGACCTTCCATCGTGTGTTGTGTCTGTTCGGGAAACATTTCCAAGTGACGATGGATCTTACGCTGAATTTAAGATCTCAACTGTTGAAGATATATAATGTAGGAGGCTGCCTTTGTGGAAAATGTACCCCTGCCAATGCTGAAGTTAGTTTATGAACTAAAGCCTTCAAACGTGGTTCGGATTGATTGCGCTGCGTGCCCAAAGTTTTTATCATTTGAAAGCGCAATATTGTACTGTAGTCTGTAGTTTTAAAATATTTGTGTTTCATTTCCATCGCCATATGCGAGGTTTCTTTAGCTAATACTGTAACTATCATTTTTTCTGTCAAAATTGAGAAAAAAGATTGATTTTTTGCAATTTTAGTGCGACAGTTGGTTTGAGGTTTTGCCGTATATATGTAACTGGTAACAAGTTTAGCGAAACTGATATCAACAGCAGCTTGATATGGTGGTTGAAAATGTTAAATTTTCGTCCCCTCTGGGTGGCTGCTTGACTTGAAGACCATTCGCAACCCTCCCGTGCTGCTTAACACACCCGGAGTATGAAACTGTGATACTATTAGTTATTGCAATACTGTTTTTCTTTTTCTCGCTTGTAGGTGTGAACGCAAAAAAACATTTATCATTATCATCATCGTTGCAAACTGCGCGCATGGTCTTTTTTTTCTTTTATTATACTCGCTGTAATACGCCAAGCATGTAAGGAGTTCGCGGGGCCCATCTCCGCGTCATTGTGCCCGGGCAACACAGCTCTTTTGGAAGAAATGTCGCAGCGGTGGCGAGCCGTTGGCAACACTGTGTTCGATTTGACCGGCCCGAGATTTGAACCTCAGACCTCCCGCTCCAAAGACGAACTTGTTGCCGCTTGACCTACTAAATTGATGAGTGGTTGGCTTATTTTGAGTAAGTGCCGTTAGCGACCTCTCGCGTAAGTTGCCGACCTTTGATTTGTTTTTTTCCATTTGTACTCAGTTGGCGTAAAAGCTTAAGCGACTTTGTTAGGTTTGCCAATTTACGCTAATCAAGTAGAAGGCCTACTCAGCCTGAGTCGAGATATGCTGCTTAAATTTTATCTCATTTTGATGCTGGATTTTCGTTTTTCGACTTGGAGATAAACCTACGAAAAATGGAGATTTAGCAGTTTTTTACTTGTATTATTTTATTGCTCGTGAAATTACAAATTACAGTATTGTCACTGCTTTACTTTTAATTTTTTGTTGCCTACGTTTTCACAATAACATTGCAAAACCGTATAGAAAGAGCAGATATGCATTTATCAAATGCTTTGTAGTTGTCGGTTGAGGTGCGTTTACACTGGATGTGAAGCGACTCAAAGCGATGTTAAGCAACCAAACTTAAACGTCATCGACAACTGCAAAAGGTTGCAACCGGTCGCAAACTTCGCGACTGGTTGCTTAACTTCAATTCGACAAAATTGTTGATGAGTGGATGGCCTATTTTAAGTTATGTAAGCGACCACTGGCGTAAGTTGCCGACCTTCGCTTCGTGTCCAGTGTAAACGCAACTGTAAAGTTTACATTTTTTCAAGCACCGTTGCTTTTCGAAAGGGATAGTTATCCGTTTACTTTACAAATTAGCAAAGCATAATTAATACATTACGATTTTTGACCAAAAACTCTATCGAGATTCAGAAAAGGGGTGGGTCGACCACTGCAAACTGCGGTGTTGTGGTTCATGAATCTTTGGCTTCTTTCACAACAACAACGCTAATTTCGTTTGGTTACACTACAAATGGTACCTTTGCTGCAATATTGAATTATGACGGCAGACTCAGATGACTGCAATTGTCTTTTCGCTGTATCGTAATAAATTTAATTGAAGTTCGACTCATGTTGTGTTAGGAACAATGCATGTTTTGTACATATCTGCACACGAAAAGGACTTTGTATTTGAAAATGCAGGAAGAAACCAAATCATATTGCAAGAAAAAACAATGAACTCAAATAAAATCGACAGAAAAGAAATACAATCATCGGGCCATTCGTCTTCGTTTTGCAAGCAATTCTTCAAGAGGTGGAGCAGGTGTAGGTGCAATGGATACCGGTAATGCAGGTCTTGGTTCTTCAGAACCTTGTAGGGTAAGACCATCGCGTCGTGCGGTCAAAGCAAGATCAATCAGTTTAGAAATGTAATTACAAGTCTTCCTTTCATAAATGTGTTTCACGACCCACTCTTTTGCAGATTTTGAATACACTTTCTTAAATCTCAGGTTTCCTAAACAGATAGCAGAAAGTTAGTGAAACCGCGATATAAGTAGCAAATAAATTAAAAACGCAAGATGTTTCGATGTGACGTTGATCAACGTGTCGTTCTCGATAGTTTTGAATTTAGTAGCACATACAGAGGGGGCAAAACTGCCTCCCCACCGACCTTTGACAAAAATGCAGATTAAAAAAATACCGCGATTTTAGCTCTTTTGAGACAGTCTTTTGCACTGGAAAAGACTCAAAAATGGTTTAAAGCACGTTCTGAAACATTTACGACGAGGACTGCAATTCGTCAAAAATAAACAATCACATTTGATCGCTTATTGAAAAACACGAACATAGGTTTTACCCAAAAATACACAACTCAGGAATGGGGGGATATTCAGTACTACTGTAGTTAATTACCATACTTGGACAAGTTAAATGCAAAACGTTAGCTTCGTAAACCACTAGTTCGTTAACAAACTTCATGCGTTTAGCTAATTCGTTATTTTCAGCTTTAATTAACGGAAGTTATTGAAGTCCGTTAATTCGTTAACATTTTGCGTGTAATTAACATTTCTTTTCATTCACTCACTTCTAGAACACGTAACGACACTGTTTAGCTGATTGTAAAGAGAAATTTATTGCCATGGTGGTCTTTCTGTGTTTTCGAAGTTACATTTTACAGCCTAATATCATTTCAAGATAAAAATGAGTTCAAATGCTCTAACAAAGCTGTGATCGGAAAATCGTTGGAAATTGCGAACAGCGATAATTAATAGACCTTTAGGGCTGCAGCTAATTATTTGCCCCCAAAAAAGAGCTCTCTTCTTCGTCTTTATTGTTTTTAACTCGTGCTAATACGCAACAAGTGTAACTTGTGCAAACTGCTTTGTACAGTTACGATGAATGAATGGTGCAAGAAATTAACGCTAAAGTCCTTAACGGAAGTTAACAAACCTTAGCGGAAGTTAATTTAGTAAGTTAACATAAAAAAAAATTTAACGAGTAAACGAAAAAGTTAGCTTCGTTGTTAACGGATTAACTATTACCGGATTGTGACCACCTATGTTAATTACCAATCACTTCTCTCTAATCTCGTTCTATTGCCTCCCAATTATCCTTCTCTTTAAAATAAACACAAAGTAGATTACTCCTCGTTAAAGTTTTTTTGAACTATAGGATTTCATGATTTACCAGTTTGTGCATAAGCGAACTGAAATTTTACCATTACTCAACTTCCACATAGCCCATTTATGCAACCAGTTTAATCTTGTTTTTGCACTGCTAATTTTGATGCCACCTTTTATAAGCATTAATTTTTGTTAAAATAAGCCAATTCTTTTTGCAAAAAAAATTACATCATTTTTTTAGCATGGAGGCTCATACCGTAGTCTCCCACATTGCAAATTTCTGGCAACGCACTTGTTTGAATTTGTCTATTCTAAAAACCAAGCACATAAAAAACGAACTTTTATTAAAAGCTTCCAAGTTTAATTCTAAAACCAGAAAACGTGCAAACAAATAGTTCTTCACGAGCTTGCAGAAAACAGAGAAACTAGATCGCCGTTTGGTTTTTTAAAAAAGTCAAACTTAAGACACATAACTGTACTTTCGTTTTACCATGCCCAAACCTACCTTCTTTTGAAAAAGCTTTCGCTCGACCAGTATTCTCATTGTGATCCAAAATTGCTAAGCGTACCCTAGCAACCATCGTATCGTTGACGAAGTGTAACCGCTTTGGTGCAAATTTCAAGATCAAATTATGGAACACTTCCAAATTTCCTACAATCCACAGTGAATTTGCATCAAATCAATAATATTCTTCTTTCCACTCACTGTTTTGTTGAACGTGTCGAGTTCCTAGAGGCCTTCTCTGCAGCATTGCGCGAGAGCTAAGCGCTTGCAAGTTAGCACAACTTCTTCCGAAAAGTTTACTGGTGACAAACGTGTCTAGTGTATACTGTTCAGCGTTCATTATTCAATTATTCATCATCGCATCTACAATCCTTTGAGCTGGAAAAATAAACTTGACGCTTTTATAAATCCTCACTAGAGCAATCGTGCTAACCACTCACCAAATAAAGAAATTCAGTAAGGTATTATTGCAGCTAAGTTCTGATCGACGATTATTAACAATTATAAGAATTGATTTGACTTATAGTTCTGTTTGAAAGTCACCTCAGTGATAAACGCCGAGTGAGTTACTGGAAAAATGAATTAGATTACTTAACCCATGTTTTCTCTCCAGATCCTAAAGCTTTTATCTTTTTCTTGTAATCTGTCGTAACTAAGATTTACTTCTAGACAAGAATTTCAATCGTTGCTGCATTTTTTACATTCTAAAATACATTGGAGCACTGTAATCAGTCTCTGGACTAATATTTTTTGGTGATATTAGTTGAATATCCAAAGAAGATTCAACAATTGGGGGTAGTTATTGCAAATCCTAGTATGTCGAAATCAAGTTTATTACTTACCAGTGTGCTTGAACATCGTCATTTGCTTCATGTCACGTAAAAGCAAATGGTTCGTCACCATGCTACGCGGCGCTCTGAATGCATCCGAATCTTCTTGCATCCATTCTGTCGCATCTATTTGGTCTTGACTAAAGGGTTCATGTAGGCATCTAGCAGTTGACCCATCCTCGCACACCCACTCGTGGATGTTACGAATATGGTACAGGATAGATAACCATCTCTGCCATAATACCTAAACCAAGGTGCACAAGATATTTTAATGCAACGACATCGTCGTGTAATAGTAAATTGAAAAGCAACCCCAAAACAAGAACTATTTGATATCGTGCATCACTTTTGTTATCTTGAAATCCAGTCAGCAGTAAATTTGGCAATTTTTCTCAATGCCTATTTATTCTAAATCGAATCAAAATGGCTGCGGAGGATCGCCCATTATCTTTACAATTTTTTACTAACTTAACAATAAAGCGATTCGTATTATGTTGGAAAAAATGATGACAACAAATTTAAGTAAGCGCAATTCGCGGCAAGAGGACCAAGATCAACCAATGAAATATATCATTAAAGAGTACGTAATTGAGTGCATCATCAAAGGTTCTATACCTGTTCATCTCCTCCACATTCCTGGCAACACCACCACAAACGATTACTAATGCTACGAGACCACCGTAACAGAACATCGTTTCCTTTTTTTTCCCACTGCGGTGCAACTTTTTCTTCAAACCTGAACAGATTAAAACGAAAATTAAACGCTACTGAACTTAATTTAAAAAAATTTGCTCTTCTTTTCCCAATATAAATCTCACGCTGTACAAGTAACGAAAAATTAAACATCTGCAAAAAAACACAACGCAATCAAACAATAACTGAAATTATTCTTTACGTCTTTTGATAATAATAAGTCATAGTTAACAGCCGTAATTTAATTTGTATTTTTTTCTAAATGGATTGCTTTTTATACTATTCAGTAAAGATCGTAAAAAAAGGTCAATCATATACATACTTTTACAGACATGCCAGATATCGAACTGGTGATGGATGTGGCCGAATTCTGTTGCCATAATCTTCCTGATAGAGGGAGATCTATCGGTCACGACCACGGCAACATTTACCCCCTTTTCGATCAGCCGGTTCAAACAAATCCGAAAAGCGTCCTTTTCCATGGCTACACTGCTGGTCGATTGTGTGACTTGCAGTGTTTCCATGTCGATGATTTTGCACGAGTTCTCTTCCATGACGCTGTAGGTCATATATTTAGCCGAATGACCTGGGGTGTCGCATCTAAGTTAGTAAGGTCTTATATGGCGAAATTGCTTATCTAAAGCCTAAACTTCCTATGTAAGATAGGAGATAAATTGAAGCAGCATCTTCATTCTGTTAAGTCAGCGGAGAGAACATTTAATACACTATTTTTTGTAGAAACCTAGCATACTAGAATAACAATTGAATGATGAATATATATTATTATGCATGCTGGAGTAACAAAGAAACTCGAGCCTGCATTGTTAGACTGCAGTTAAAAATTACATTACCGCATACAAAAAATAAAATTGAATCAAAACCAAGAACATTCCTAAAGTGTTTGCTTTAACGACGATCTATTAGGCCTATATCACGTACCGCCCATCTCCCATCACCGTAACTGAACTGTTTTGCTCTGCTAGCTCTGCCATAATTCGATCCTGCTCTTCTTTGTAGAATTTGGAAATGGCAGGAATGAGATAGTGAGCTTGATTTTTGTAATACGTCGAATGCGAGATGAATTGGCATTCGAGTGCCCGAAAAAATCCAGAGATCTCGGTAAACGTTGATCCGCTGAATAAAATAGCAGCGGAGCACAACAAATTCACTTCCGCCATTTGCCCAATGTCTGCTGACGACTGCCAAAGCGAAGTGTGCCCACTGAAGCATTTACTTTGTAGACGCAGCTGACAACCTTTAAGTTGTTGATCAATCGATTTCATCTTATCACCGCAAATCTGAAAAAAATTCCTTTTAATATGCTGAAATATCTCACATAAATATTTTCAAGCGCACGAAAGCAAATTCTACTATCATTTTAATTTTTATGCATCTAAAATATTGTACGCTTCGGGTCCTGCGCCGGTTTCCATTTTAAGTAAACCTTTATCCTGTTTAAGAGTTACATGCTAGTATGTGTAATAGTAGACAGAAAGATTAACATTACAAAATCGACAAATTTATACCTGGCATCGTCTAAACAACATCCTCATGCTTTTTTCGGCCACTAAAAACATTTTTGAATGTGATAGCGTTTCCGGAATGTGAGGAGCAGATGATACCTCACTAGCGATGAATGAGGACTCCAGATGAAAAGATTGGTCAAATGGTTCAGGTGGTGGTTGCGAGATAGATGATACAACGGTACTACCAGTACTGCAAGAACTTCCAGTGCCAGCAGATGATTGCTGAAATGTATAAAATACAAACTTAAACAAAAAAACATACACGTAATTCTGCGTTCGGTCACTTACAATGCAGTGAGCTGTTGGTAGCAACATTTTGAACTTTGCTGGTACATTATCACATGTACTCCTTCCATTCCAAAAATAAAATAACTTTTGAAAGCAAAAAGTCAATAGAAAACTTATCTCTGGAACCAGTCAACCTTTGGAGTGCGTGAGTTTTTTTACGTCGTGTTAGAGTCCTGCTAGCAGTATTTGCCACAAAAAGGAAATAAATGAAAAGATGCGATGTACCAGTAAAGCTCACCTTGTCAAACAAAATCTCAGCTAACACTGATTCGTTAGCGGTGTAGACTGAAGAATCTGCTAGCATCTGAAAAGAAATCGCAAAATGACAAAAGCTTACTTTTAGATAGGATATTACTGCCTGTCCAAGTTTAAAGTTGTTGAAGTCATTCGTGGATACCACACTAGAGAAGAATGCAAGCCAGGTCAACTGACCGCGACAAACTGACTGCGGACAAACTGACCATGAACAAACGGTTTCGTCACAGTGATTTGATCACAGATTTCGTCACAAAGTGAGGTTTTAGGCAAGATGGCTATGGGGATAGTAAAATATGCTTATGATCGCTCTTCTCAGCTAATCAGCATCATTTGGCTCGCAGTCAGTTGTGGACTCAGAAGTATCTATGACCTCATCTGGAAGAGTACCATAATATCACCAGTCATCATTTCACCAAAGACAGTACCGTACCGTAAAACCAAATTTGAAGATAAAAAAGATACTCAACTACCACTACCAGAAGTTTGAATTCCTGGTATAGCTGAAATTAGGATATACAATGCTTGCAGTGCTGTTTGATTTTGTAAATATAAAGTTTTGAATCAAAGCGATAAGACTTTAAAAGAAATTGCAATTTAAAGAAAACTTCCTTGATTGTCCCATGCTATCTAGCCTAAGGTTACCACTGCATAAACCAAGGGAAGATATGCTAGGCAAGAAAGCATGTAATCAATTACAAACAAAAAGCTTTGTAATTAAAGTAATAGACATGTATTTTGCAAAAAACATTTATTTACCAGTGATTGATCGTTTGCAAGTTCTGGCAAGATGTGGTTGATGCCCTCAGGTGTTGGTTCAATAGAAGAAATACTTGATGCACTATCTGCAGATGACTGCTGCAAATAGGAGTATGCAGTTTAACTATAAGAATTTGCTCATTGTAATATATCATCTCAATGATATATACCATAGTAAACAGCATCTGACACACAAAAAAAAGTAACAACTTTTTAATAGCCAGATTTTTTGACATAAAAACCTATATGGTAAAAGTTTGCTGATACCCAATATTAACCTATTGGAGAAATATTTTGATATTTTTTCAAACATATCAATGTTGATTTCAGAAACAAAATTCTGCCAATGATGAAAAAATTATTGATATCTATTCATAAAAACCTTAAACGATTACAGTAGTTGTTGATTAATAATTATGAGCTATGACGTCACAGTGTGTATTACTGTCCGCATTGGACTGAGTGCCTCGCTGTAATTCATTCAATTAAAATACTAGTGTATGTTACTTGCTGTTAGTGATCTTTGTAACTGATATTGCGTATATGTACTGTCCGAAACACAACATGGTGGCAGCGGTAATACTTTGAACCTGTATTCATGCCAGAAACGTATCTAGTTGAAAAGCTGGAAGAAAGAAGCTTCCTTGATAATTTTGGTGAGTTTAATCGCGTGCAATAGCCTACGGTACCTGTACCAATAAGCATCATGGCAGATGTATCTTTACGACCACCGCCAATGCTGGATATATCCGCAACCAATTTGTCGGAGACTTTCAAACGGTGGCGGCAACAAATAGAGATATACTTACTGGCTAGCGGGGCAACGGCCAAAGACAACAAAATCCAGAAAGCGATAATTTTGCATTGCGCTGGGCCTACAGTGATCGAATTAGAGCATCACTTCACTTATGCTGATGATGAGGACAAAAACTCCCCCAATGTGCTTCTTACGAAATTAAGCGAATATTGCAATCCTAGAAAAAATGTTGTTATGGAGTCACATCGGTTTTGGAAGCTGTCCTGGAGTGAACCTTTTGATGCGTATCTAACACAACTGCGTAATCGAGCTGAATCGTGCGAGTATCAAGACCCAAATCGAATGATCCGAGACAAGATTGTTTTCACCGCCCCTGGTAAGCTGCAAGAAATGTTGCTCCGAGAAACCAAACTCACCTTAGACAAAGCTATAGACCTTTGCCGAATTTATGAAAGCTCCATAAAACAAACACAAGAAATGCAGGCCACTGCCAGCAATTGCAATGAGACGAGTTTTAGGCCTAGTAGCGCTATACAGACAATCAAACGTTCAACCAACCGGCCCAACACCAAACCGCTTCAACCAGTGAGTGTTCTGAACATAAATTGTCATTTCTGTGGCAAGACTCACAAATACGGTAGAAATTTTTGTCCAGCTTACGGCAAAGAATGTGACCGTTGTCATGGACGAAATCATTTCAAAGCGACGTGCCGCCGACAAATCCATCAAGTGCATGATGAAGACTATGATCAAACTGACCTCGAGAACGACGTAGGCCTAGAAGCGAATGCATCTTTCCCAACGCCGACCATCTATGACCCAAACTATACACTACATGCTGTAGGCAAATCTCAGTTAACAGCTCTGCTCCGCATTAATAACACTAACGTGCGATTCCAGCTGGACACAGGCGCGGACATCAACACTATTAATAAACGTTTCGTGAGGCCTGAACAAATTAACCCAACGCAAAAAATGCTAACAATGTGGAACAAAACTAAACTAAAACCTGAAGGCGAAACCATCCTCAACGTCACGAATCCTAAAAACTCTACGACTCACTCGGTAAAATTTGTGGTAGTAAATGATTCGCTTAATTGTTTGTTAGGCCTAGAAACAGTGCAAATGATGAATTTAATAAGTGTAAATGCCGAATCGTCTATTGCGAAAATTGCCACTAATGATGATCTGGGCAATTTAGGTGTTGTTTCTTTGCATGTTGATCCTTATATTAGACCTAAAGTGTTGCCAAGTAGAAATATACCTATTGCCCTTCGCCAAACAGTCAAAGCTAAACTAGATGAATTAGTGCACCGTAAAGTCATCTCACCAGTTCATGAGCCCACTGACTGGGTTAGCCAAATGGCAATAGTAAAAAAACCAAATGGTGATATTCGTGTATGCATTGACCCGCAGCCCCTCAATACTGCACTTAAACGAGAACACTACAAATTGCCCGTTCTGGATGACATTTTGCCCGACCTGAGCCATGCGAAAATTTTTTCAAAACTGGATGTGAAAGAAGCATACTGGCATGTCGCGCTTGATGAGGCTTCCAGTAACTTGACTACCATGATTACGCCATTTGGGCGATACAAATGGAACCGCCTGCCTTTTGGGTTAAAAGTGAGCAGCGAGATATTTCAAAAAAAGCTCGTTGCGGCTCTCGCTGGACTGAAAGGCGTGTTTGCTGTAGCAGATGATGTTATAGTAATCGGCTGTGGAGAAACAGAGAAAGAAGCTATGCAGAATCATGAAAAGAACTTAACAAACCTACAAGAGCGTTGTCGAGAACAACGAATCCGACTGAATGAGGAAAAGGCTGCTCTCAGGAAAACAAGCATCTCATTTATGGGCCACTTAGTTACTAATAAGGGCATTGAGGCAGACCCCCAAAAAGTAACCGCAATCACAAAGATGCCAATACCAAACGACGTTTCCGGAGTAAAAAGATTGTGTGGTATGGTACAATATCTCGCAAAATTTATGCCCAATTTAGCAACTGACTTGGAGCCATTGAGAAACCTCACCCGCAAAAATGTGCCGTGGGTTTGGTCGAAAGACTGTGACAATGCTGTTTTGACCATTAAGAGAAAGATTTCTACCCCTCCTCTGCTAGTTTATTTCGACGAGACAAAGCCCTTGATGCTTCAGGTGGACAGTAGTAAGAGTGGCCTTGGAGCTGTGTTGCTACAAGATGGAAAGCCTATAGAATATGCGTCCAGAGCGCTTACCCCTGCTGAGCAGAACTGGGCGCAGATTGAGAAAGAAACTCTGTCAATGGTATATGGATTGGAAAGATTTGATCAGTATACGTACGGAAGAAAGGTAGTCATTTGCAACGACCACAAACCAATGGACATGATTTTAAGAAAACCATTAAGTCAAGCTCCTAAAAGACTTCAAGCGCTGATCATGCGCTTAAACCGCTACGATATCGAGTTCCAATATGTTCCCGGAGCTGAATTGGTATTAGCAGACACCTTGAGCAGAGCAGTCCCAGACCTGAATTCTCCTTTTGAGCACACACGAGTTATGCAGCTCGATACGTTCGAAATGATTGCCGATGAAAGACTGAAGCAAATCAAAGAAGCCACTTCAACTGACACTGAATTGCAAAGCTTACTGCATGTCATTCAGAACGGGTGGCCTGACCACAAAAATCAGTTGCCGGAAAATCTTAAACCTTATTTTGCTCTACGAGATACACTAAGCTGTGAAGCAGGCATTGTACTAAAAGGGGAACGAGTAGTTATTCCTCAATCCCAACGAAACACTATTTTGCACCAACTCCATGCGGCTCATTTAGGTGCTGAGAGTATGATACGCAGAGCGCGAGCCACTGTTTTTTGGTTGGGCCTAAACAAAGATCTCAAACAAATGGCAAATAATTGTTATATTTGTCAAGAGCATAAGCCCAGTAACCAACGCGAGCCACTTATTCAGCATAATGATGGTCATTACCCCTGGGAGAAATGTGGGGTAGATTTATGTGAATGCAATGGTAAAATGTACTTGATTTGTGTCGACTATTACTCTAATTTTATCGAAATCGATGTTATGTATTCCACTACAGCCCAAAACATTGTTTATGCGTTAAAGAAAAATTTTGCTCGTTTCGGCATCCCCAAGATGGTGGTGTCTGATTGTGGTCCGCAATTTACATCGGATTGTTTTCAAAGCTTTTGCAAAAGTTGGTGTATCAAACATGTTACCTCATCTCCTGGCCATCAACGAGAAAACGGCAGAGCCGAAGCTGCCGTCAAAAGTGCTAAATACATGCTAAGGAAAACGGCATCAGAGAATACAGACCAGTACTTAGCACTGTTGGAGATGAGAAACACCCCACGTCAGGACGTAAACTGTAGTCCTGCCGAATTAGTTTTTGGTCGTCATGTCCGATCCATCATTCCTGCTCGGACAAAACCACACGGTGTGCTGAACACAACCAAAAGGCAGCAACGCAAAAATACAATTAGGAAACACTATGATCAGCATGCCAAACCTTTACCGGAGCTACAACCCGGAGATATGGTGTTTTTTCAAAGCCCGCACAAAGAGGGATGGGAACAAGGCATAGTGACTAAGAAGTTGCGCTCACGAACATATATAGTCACTAACCCGCAAGGCACGACTTTTAGGCGCAATCGAGTCCACATACGGAAACCAAGAGATTATAAGGAGCCTGATAATCACAACCCGGCACCCTGGTTTCCATCATTAGGACTGAGCACTGCTGAAGCCCTTACCCATCCCACTGCATCAGAACAAGTGAACCCCAGTCCAAGGCCCGAAATCCCCTCATTGTCAAATAGACCCAGCAGAGAGCATAAAATGCCGGCACGATTTGAAAACTTTGTTATGTATTAATTAATGGCAAAGCATGTGCTGTGTAGAATTACACTGTTCGTGTTTGTGAATTTCGTTGGTGTTCCTTTTACTTTCGTTATGAGTTTGAACCTTTAAAAAACAGAAGGATGTTGATTAATAATTATGAGCTATGACGTCACAGTGTGTATTACTGTCCGCATTGGACTGAGTGCCTCGCTGTAATTCATTCAATTAAAATACTAGTGTATGTTACTTGCTGTTAGTGATCTTTGTAACTGATATTGCGTATATGTACTGTCCGAAACACAACAGTAGTTATATTCAATGCTGTTTTTTTTTTGAAAATCATTTGCATGTTTTTGAAACCTTGTAACAATATCCATGTTATTACTACTCTTACTGTTTAAATGAACTTGATCATTCATAAACAGTGAATAGTGAGTAGACAAAAGTAAAATGGCGCTAAAAGCCACAGCACGCTAAAAGCTTAGTACAACCCATAACTGGAAATGGCTAGGCCGAATATAACTTTACCTAGGCCTATTGCCTGCTAAAAGTACTAAGTTTCTCAATAACCCAAATTTTAATGAAAAGCCCAACACTGTAACAGGCTAGCAAGAATAAACAGAAAACTTTTTCTTAAAACCAACCTCTTCTTGAATTTGCACTTCAAGCGTTTGACCTCTTCTAAACAGCAAATTATTTACCGGAACAGCACCTAATTACAAAATAGCACTAGTCTTAATAAAGGTGGTGGTTCCAATTATAGGCATAGAAGGTTACGATTTGAATCAGATTTAGGGTTGGCACACGAGTCCACAACTTTTCGGCACAACCATTTTGGCACGGACCTTTTTCGGCGCCAATTCGGTGCTTTTTGACTAACCCTACCTCAAACCCGAACCTTAACCCTGACCCTAATTAACTGAACTGTCAAAGAGACCGAATTTGCGACAAAACGATCTGAGCTAAAAAGGACTGGCAACGAAATAGGTGGCGCCAAAATAGTCGTGCTAAAAATACGTGATCCCTGGCATACTACGTCTATTTCAGATTTAGAATTGCTAGCATACTTCTGTAAGCTAGTGCAATTAACTATGCTAGCGACAAATTATTTCAGGAGCCAGCTTTATCTTTTGGTTGCAAAATTTCCCCTTCTGGTTGCTAAAAATATTGCAAAATTTTACCCCTTAGTTTGATAATTTCACCAAGAAAAAAAAGTCTCAAATAAGGCAGTGATTAAAAATTTTACCAAACAATTTTAGCTTCAAAAGAGTAAAGCAAAAATGAGGAATATTCATCCGCGACAAAGACAGAAATTTTTGGCAATATAATGCCTTCCAATACCTAAATTACCATAATTGAAAACAAATTTAGGTATGCACTAATAGGTACAGTATTCACTCATTTTTAAAATTCAAAAGTAAAAATTTACAGTAAGTGTTAATTTCCTACCTTTTCGTAGTTTTCTTCTTGGACTGATGGAACAAGAAGAATTGGGAAGATCATAAAAATCTTCAACATCAAAATGCAAACTACAAACCACAACAGATTTGAGACTTGCTAGGTTTGAGTGTGGAGGGTATTTTGGATTATTCATTGCAAGTAGCCATTTTTTAGCTTCCACAGGATCATCAGGAATGTGGTGGAAAGATAAAAATTTTTCTCGAGAACCAACACTAAAACTTTTGCTGGTACATCCATGAACTGCACAATAGCGAACCATTATACTATGATTAAACTTAAGAAATTTGACAAATAATAGCTTGTACTGTTTAGCAAAAATATAGTCTGTAAAGTTTCAATAAAACAGATTACTTAAGTTTAAAGTAGGTATACCACAAAAGTATACTCTGTGTTTGACAAATTTCAGCTTATTGTAACATAATAATAATATGATATTTCCACTTGCTACAATATTAATATATTTGCTTCAACTTTTTAAACCAAAAATAGTCTAATATTAAAATTAAAATTGACGACTGGGGACTGTGAGTCTGGAGTGTGAAGGGACCCAGGAAGAGTCTTCCAGTTAAAGAGCTACCATATGCCTGTTTAGTACAACCCATAACTGGAAATGGCTAGGCCGAATATAACTTTACCTAGGCCTATTGCCTGCCATAATTTCATTATTTAAGCAAAGCTTACAAATTCTGAACTGGAATCTTAGTTTTAGATCTAGGCTAGTCCACTGTTCCAGCCTCCAATATCATGTAATCACTTCATTGATATGAATAGATTTGAGGTTATCTCATAGCTGTTTTTGAATGTCTGATCGGTACTACCAATGACATATATCATTGGTACCACCTACACACTACCAGTACACAGTGCACTACAGATTGAGCTAAGCAATAAATCTGAAATAGGCCTGAGGCTAGGCCTATTTTGCTTACTAGAATGCATAACTTAGCTCCATCTTGATTCATAATACTCTGTAAGCTCTTGGCAGTTAAAACAGTACACTAAACAGCTTGAGATAAGCAATAAGTGGGCTAGGCCTACTTTGCCTCATAGGCCTACTGCACATAGCCTAGCCCTATCTTGATTCCAGATACCCTGCAAGCTTTTGGTTGTCAAAACTTAAAACACTCTTTAAACAGAAGAATTCAAACAACAATTCCAATGATGTATACCGATATTGCGTAACTAGTAGCCTCGATACCTTCAGCACTAACCTAGCTCCCAGAAGCCCTCTAACTCGCAGACTCAAAATAGGAGAAATTCGCAGAAGAGATTTATTGCGCAACCCGCTTGAAACAAGATGGCCGAAATTTGGTTTCCAAGGGGAAAATATAAAGTCTTTCCCCTTAGGCTTTCTTAACCTGACGAATTGGAGGAATTGCAATGGGTTCATGTTGATTAACGTATTTTTTAAGATTTTTTCTCCGTTTTTCAAAAATCGGGTTGAATGCTCTTTTAATGACTCTTCGCGGTGATAATCAGTTCATCAAATGCTAGTTCACATAAAATCGTGGGTAAGCTGAAGTAAAAATGTCGTGGTTGCCTATTATGAAGAGTTACATAGAGAGCGAATTACTACTGCATTTTGCAACAAAGATTACATAAATGCGGCTTTCACTACTTTGCATATATTTTTCCAGCGCTATTTTTTGTAATTCATACTTTCTACAATAAAAGTACTAAGTGCAAAAATGCAATTAGCTCGGGAAACTGGGGCTCAAACCAAAGCCACGCAGTTGGAGTTGTCGTTAAAAGCGACGGTTTATAGCCTTTTTAATTACGTTGCCAACTCCATTCTAAATGCTACTTGAGCATTTAAAATGTGGAAATGAATATTTGGAGGTTGAATGGCCTAAAGTCTGTCATGCGCTGTAAAACTACCACGACCACAAAAATCAAAAGTTACTGGATATCTCTGGTTGTCCCATCCCTTCATCGTTTTCCTGCGACGGCTTAAACAGAGTCAGCTTATGATGTAGCGTTTTTTGTTTTCTTTTGCATTGCAAAATTGCATAAATTAGTAGGAATTTTAATGTATAGGCTATTACCTGCATTTCCAAGAGTGCAAACGTCATAATGCAAGCCAGCACAAACAAACACTCTCTTGTTGCTCAGCATTAATTCAAGTTGTTTCAACGAAACGTGTATCAACAACTGATTATTCAAAGTTATTGACTTAACACGGCTAGATTTTTCGCTCTAAAAAACACTAACTAAAAAAGAAACAAGTGACATCAAAACATTTAAACATCAAATCAAAATCTGATCTTCATTACATTGGCCGAATTACTCCAGGGTGTGACAACTTGGTAGAGCCCGACGCATCGTCAATGCTCTTGCGCAAAACAGCACCTTTTAAAATGTTGCAACAGTGGAAATTAAGACGTTAACAGCAACACTGCATCCGATTTGACAGGCTCAGGAGATGACTCCAAACCCCCCTTTCCAAATGCGAATGCGTTACAGTTCGATCAGCTCTCCGGTCAAATTTAAATATAATTTACAATATCTTTGTCATAATTTTATTCTGCTTTTGAGCGGTTGAAGTTTCTACTAGATCAATTCCATACTACGTACTGTATGATAGCAAATGCAAGCAAAACAACGATATTATAGCGAAACAGCTGTAAGTTTTAAATTTGATTGCTATTCACATTCGCCATTTGATTTCAACGTTAAAACAAGTGTTATTCCATGGCAAAGAAGAATATAAACGTCCCAACCTGTGACAAAGTTTTCAAGTCCAATCCTCTCATGTACTGCACGTTGGTCAAATAAAAGAATAACCCCATCTTTGCTAGCTGGATAGCTGGTTTTGCAGACTATGAACTTATTGTCCAACTGGCAAATTATGTAATCAAAAAGGTCAGCGGAAAATATTGTGTATCATTTTGAGTTGATGCCAAAATCTTCTAATACACACAAAAAGAAACTTGGATGGATAGTTTCGTTCGTGAACATTCTTTTCTTCATTGGTCACAACTTCAGAAGGCAGCTTGGCCGAATGGGTGAGGCATTGTTTTTCTGACGACCCTGATCGCACGATCTTGGTTCAACTCCCTCCGAGGTCACGTTGTTTCGTCCTTGGATAAGACGTTTTACGATGATTATCTCTGCTTGGTAGCATCAAACTTGCAGCAAATTAAGTAGACAATGATTCGAAGAAATCCACAAGAACATTGGATCACTGGAAACTCCTTTCAGCAGGTTCGGATTCCTCCAAACACGAAGTAGTTACTGCAACGAAAAGTGTGAGGATCATACAATTGTTAGCGTTTGACGCTGTCCGGTGACGGGAGGATAATGATGCACAACAACAACGTTTTACCATCAGATCAATTAATGCAAAAAACGTAATGTTTAATGGATCACTCAAATTACTTGTTATTTTTATCAAGATTCGAATTTACGAGTTTGTACATTTTATAGCTCTACTGTTTGAAATTAGGCACTTATACCAGGGTGTCCATAAAGTCCGTGTGCACTTTAAAAAAATTATAACTTTAATTGTATTTGCAATAGAAATAATTTGTAAAAAGGATTTGAAAGAAGAAAATCGATATTTTTTAAGGTTTTATTGAAATTTTATTTAAGTTTCCACATGTCCTCCATCATTTCCAATACAAAGAGTAACACGATTTTACAGTTCACTAAAAACATTTCCCAACTGATTTATAGTAATGCCTGAAATCACATTAGTTATTTTAGCTGTCAAATAACTAGGTTTGGTTGCATACACAATTGTTTTCACATGTCCCCATAAAAAAAACCTTATGGAGTCAAATCTGGCGAACGTGGAGGCTAACAAAATGGTCCTCTCCTTCCAGTCCATCTGTTTGGAAATTCCTGATTTAGAAACTGTCTAACACGCAGAATTTGCTTATCTAAGAATTGTTACAAATTTTGTAGTGAAGAATTATTCAATAGCTGTACTTAAAACTAGATACATAAAACTTTCTAAACATTTTTACAGATTATTTCTATCACAAATAAAAATAAAGTTATAAATTTTTTAAAGTGCACACGGACTTTATGGACACCCTGTACAGTTATTATGACGGTGTATCATTTGCTACATTTTGCCAATGACAACCATTCTGCAAAGTTGTTGTAGGCAAAAATGCTTGCATCGCCGTACTAATTTCGATCAATGAAAGTCTTCTTTTAAATATAATTGACCCAGCTGCTATGCATAAAAAGTGCAGCGAAAGATGACTTTCGCTCAACATTGGAAGCAGTAGTGGGCAAGTTACTTTGTAAAAGTAACTGAATGACAGTAACTTGGCAAAAAAGTAACTAAGTTACAGTTACAGCTATCATTTTGAAAAAGTAACTAGTTAGAGTTACAGTTACTTTTAATAAACCTAATTACCGGTATGAATTAAATATCGAAAATGTTGATTTTGTACTTTGGCTCCGCTATTACCACATTTCTTTCTCTATTCATTTTCTAATTTTCATGTGGTGCCTCTGCACAAGCTGCTTATGATTATTGCTGCTGTTGTTATAACAAAACTACACAATGTAACACATTGATGCACTTTATTTAATTGCCTTTCAAGAAAGCAAGCATCTCAATATTCTCAAATGTTCATCGCTGAGACCAGAACGTTGGGTTTCAAAATGTCTTTTCAAAACGAAAAGCAACAAAAGAAGTAAAGCGGCTATGGTAACAACAACGATATTTGCTGAACGAACACTACACGCTATTGATAAAAATTATGCAATCAAAACAATCCCTGCAGGGAAGATATTAGAACGTAACTTAATAGATCATTGAAAGAAGGTCTTTAATTTAAAAACGTTCTAATATCTTCTCACAGCATGGTTAGGGTTGCTACGTTAGTGCACAATTAAAATCCGCACTTCGTAGCGCCAACAGGGATCACATAAGAAGTGTTTCATTTAACCAAAATCTAAAGACTAAAGAACCTTTTTTAACAGGACCAAAACTATAAGTAAGTGTAAGTGGTAACCTTTTAATGTCTCCAAATAGTAACTAGTTCCCATTTTCGTTACTTTTTTGAAAAAGTAACTGAGTTACAGTTACTAAAAAGGTAACTACTTACTGCCCACCTCTGATTGGAAGTACAACACTGCCATGCATCAAATTAGAGCAGTTCATACGGAACCAAGTCAATTGACAGCCTCATACTGACTGCCAACCAACTGACTATCAATATTAGATGCACAGAGCTGGGCAGCGCTGCTTCGAGCTTTTAGCTCTCATCGGCAGCCCTCAACTTCCCTAAGCAAAGGTATTCCCCAGCTGGACAAATCTCTTGGCTGAACTGGACAAACTTTAATGGCTTACACAGTGGCAGAGACTTTGTAGGGAATAAACGATTTTTCACTAGTGGTACTTTAACAAAGCAATTGAAAAATCGCTGGACCCGTGTAGTAAGGACAGCCATAGGCTATCCCTACTACAGGGGTTCCCCTCTGTGTGACCACGGAAATCATAACCGAAAAGTTTGACGTCCTTCGTGGTCGACTCCTGGGAAATCATAACGACTTCCACTGGCAGTTAGGTGGCCAGATCAACCACCAACCCTGCAGCCACAACGCAGCTCGAGTCATAAGATGCACAGAGCTATGAACTTTTCGGTTATGATTTCCATGGTCACACAGAGGGGAACCCTTGTAGTAGGGATAGCCTATGGCTGTCCTTACTACACGGGTCCAGCGATTTTTCACTTATTTTGTTAAAGTACCGCAAGTGAAAAATCGTTTATTTCCTACAAACTCTCTGCCGCTGTGCAAGCCAGTAAGGTTTGTCCAGTTCGGCCAAGAAATTTGTCCAGCTGGGGAATACCCTAGATCAGAGAAGCTGAGGGCTGCCGATGAGAGCTAAAAGCTCGAAACAGCGCTGTCCAGCTCTGTGCATCTTATGACTCGAGCTGCGTTGCGGATGCAGGGTTGGTGGTTGATCTGGACACCTACCTGCCAGTGGAAGTCGTTATGATTTCCCAGGAGTCGACCACGAAGGACGTCAAACTTTTCGGTTATTAATATTAAGTTAGGGAAACGCCGGTATACAACTTTTTTTACACAAAAAATCCACCAAATCAATTTTATAAGCTATGTAAATGCTAAAAACATAGAAAAAGTTACTTGCATATTTTGAAGATGGGACTTGGCCAGTTTTATTAGTCTGACCGAGCTTTTCCGGTCGTAAAGTAGTAAGCCTTTTGCAACTCTGGTTTGTGGTCTTTATGAAGTTGCAGAGCAATGGGGTCCTTGTCCATACGTAACTTATGTGTGATTGAATGGCGAATTAATTTAAGTAGAAAATTTGCAAAATAGTTATCGCAGCAGTTTCACAATATTGCTCTGTACATCCAAAGCGAATCAATTGTAAAATGAGAAGAGAAGTTTCATGAATAGAAGTGAAGCCTTTTGTGAATTAAATCGAAAAGGCCCAGCAATTCCTCAATAGTCATTAAAGTTTCTATTTGCGAGCAAAAGAAATGTGCGGCGATAGCTCAGTCCGTAGATCGTCGGGTTAGTGATCCAAAGGTTGCTTTATCCCACTTCAGTTCTCGAACTGGCAACACGTTTTAGTGTCATTGGAAAATACATTTATTCACCCTAATTTCCAATCAGGGGGGCCAATCACAAGCAGTCAATCCGTTGTGGCGACTCAGCTTGGCCAAAGACTTGCGAAGAGAAAACGAGGTGCTCTGCATTGGCGTGGTTTGACAAGTGCGAAGTTTCTGGCTCATACGCACGAATGAGCAAAAGAAATTAAAATGCAGCCTAAACTTAAAACAAAAAAACTTGACGGTAAGATTGGAAGTGCAACCTTGTTATTTTTTAAGCTACATTACGTGGAAAGGGGCTAACCTTGATTCTGTCCTTTTTGTAGAAAACCTCCGGTAATTTATCCATGTAAGTCAACTTCAGGTGTGACACCACAGACGGAGAAAAAGAAGAATCTCTGAACATGCACCAATAGCAAACTTTTTTTTATCCTTAACTTTCATATGGAAGTGTTGCTTTTGCTCAACTACTAGAGGAAAAAATAATACAAAGTAATTTTGTAAGTTAACTGGCAGACTGCTGGTCATTTATCAGAGAACTCATGCACATTTACAAGTTTATTTGATCTGTAGAACCTTGAAAAGTTTTCGCAGAACACATCAGAAGTTTTGGAAGTAACTTCAAAAAGCAAAAAAAAACAAAAAAAAAAAAAAACAGTTTAAAAGCTCCAAAAACAAACAAAACAGTTTTTTGAAAGCTACGAGTATCACGGAAGAGTCAAAACTCAGGCTAATGCTATTATGGGCTGCTATACAACCTATTTTCGAAGAATACAGCTAACTTTTCCTAACCTACTGCCCTATACGCAGCTGCAATGCAATACTTTGCATTGACATAAACAGCATTGCATTGGCATAAATATATTCAGATTGACAATCCAAATGGAATCAAATCATCAAAATTTTGTTTCATTATATAGCGAATGTAACGATTTATTTTTGCATAGGAAAAAGGTTATGCACTTTCAAAACAAATAAATGATCAAATCTCATCCTATACCAAGTAAACAAAAATCGTTTATTTTGTGCCAATTAAAAGTTAAAACGATCAGCACTTTTAATTGTAAATTAAAATTGATATTGCTGTAACTTAAAACTTAATATATCGTGATGTACTGTGTAAAATGTTTTTTTTAGGTATAAATGTATGACCCAGCCCCAGCAGTAATGTTAAACCAAACTTTTATATGCAGTAAACAAATGATTTATTTTGACATTTAGACAACTACGCAACAAGCCGAACATAACGGCTTTGGTTAACATTTGCATTTGCTTGATCGGCGTTTATTGTTGCTCCGCTGTAGACATCGGTAGAGTGGCGCATCACTACGTCTTTAATGCTATGACTTTTCTGCTCCACTATTTCACTCCTGTCAGTTTTGCCTGGATGACCATGAACGCCTATCAAATGTACAAAGCTTTCACATCGGTAAGATGTTTTTGAATTTATAGTTGCTTCAAACGGCCAGAATTATTGCGAAGCAGTGTTATTGAGTGTAGGTTAGTACTCGTATTTATTTTGTAATGTACGTGTCAAAAGGACGCGCTCCAATGCGGTCGACCTGCTCGGTTGAACAACCTATCGAGCTACTCTCCGGGTTGACTTATTAATCCATATGTCCAATTAATCTTTTACTTGTGGCTACGTTGGAGCTGACGCTACAGTTTCATAATCACATCAACAACAAAAACATCCAATCAAGCAATACCGCAGAGAAACGAATATAATGAGCAGAAGTCGTGAGGTGCCGTGAAGTCTTCGCATCAAACGACGTCCTCTCATTAAATAAGCAAGCAGAGCCGAAGCTAGGTGCGTTTTTCAGGTAGGGATCAACTCCATTCAGGCGGTGCTCAGCATGTCTGTATTAACTCGCGTAAACACTGTCTTGTATGAGCTTAATCATAAGCTAAATAATTTCTGCTACTGAGCATTTGCGTTTAGCTGACTGATGGAGTGAAACATGCAAGTGCGCCTTCCTACCTTTTGGCATATGGAATGCCGTTTATCTTGGTCCTACTCAACTTTGCTCTACAGTTCTACATCTTGATGAAAAGCGAAGCCACTACTATCAAGGTCAGACAGTTTTTCTACCATAATCCAATTAACTGGTTAAGTGCGTCCAACTCATTTTGTTACACCGCATGACTCAAGAATATCATTCACTCGAATCCTTCAATTTTATCGACACCTTGTGTGACGCAAATGTATCCATTTAAGCAAAACGTAAGCTTTTGTCGTCGAGCCAATAAGTACATTACCAGGGGCGTATTTAGGGGGGGCCATGATGCCATGGCCCCTCCCTTTGAGTCGCCAGTATAGTATAATTAGCATAAAATAGTATGCAAAAATGCGGCATGGCTCTCCGCTTTGTAACTTAGGCAGAAAATTTGAGTACAAAACCAGACTAAATCTAAGTGAAGACCTTTTCTTTTTTCTTTCTTTGGTCTTCACCTAATTTTGGCCAAGAACGGGACTAAATCTGAGTGAAGATTTTTTTCTTTCGGTCTTCATTATTCTCAAATTTCCCGCCCCCCCCCCTTTTGAAAATCCTGCGTACGCTAGTGTACATTACTATCCTACTTCGTTTCGACCAGTATCACATAAACACCAAAAACAATGCACAAAAGAATCAAATGATTGCAGTAATTTCTCAGTTCTCACAAAAAACAATTGGCAAAACAAAGTCTTATGGGCACAAATGCATAATCACATCTATGATTAACGCCAAAGACCTAAACGTGTTGGAATCAACTGTCGCAATACGTTTCTTGTCAAAATGGCTGGAATTGCAATGACCAAAATCTTAATCACAAACATCACTGAACTGACTCTTTCTATGGGTTGTCGCATAAGTTCGTTCGCTTTTTGTTATTGAGATGTTTATGTGTGCTTATCATTTTTTGTGACACTTCTTACGTAAATATTCACATTATACTAATCATTTATGCATTTTCAAATTTGTTGTCAACCGATTTTGTCTATTCGACAGCATTATTCCATTCCCTTTCAGATGGAGTGCCAAGTTGAAAAAAAACTTCATTTCCGACATTTACTTCTTTTTCATTTGAATGGACAGGAAAATGCATCTGAGGCAGCCAGGAATATTTGCAAAGTGTATGGAGAAGAAGCGATAACAGAGCGAACTGCACAGAAATGGTTTCAGAAGTTTCGCGAAGGCATTTTGGAATTCGAAAATTACCGGAACGATGGAGCAAAATTGTTGAACAAAGTGGAGACTATCTCATTGATTGATTTATTATGGAACATTTCGCTCAATAAACAATGATTATTTGGATACATTTTTTTTACGTGAATGTTATCTTTTTATCAGATACAAATTTGCAAAGATATATTATGTTAATTTTTGAGTGCAATTCCATGTATTAAAGTAACATGTTCCATAAATACGAACGAACTTATGCGACAACCTAAATACTATCCCCAATAATCTTGCTAAACTGATTTTTGACTATTTAAAAACGTAAATCGAATAGTTAGTATAAGCGATTTTAGATTTGAAATTCTTCAACCAAAGTCATTTAAATTTTTGCTTCATGTGTGTTGCTTAATTATTTCAGATATACATTACGAATCTCTCTACCTGGCCAAATTCACGTGATGGCTTCAAGACTCTTCCTTTATTGAGGGGTTTTGGTTCCGATTGGGATTATGTTGCGTGTTAACATCGTTGTGTTTGTTGCTATGGTGAAGAAAATTATATTCAAACGAGGCATGGTAAGAGGAAATCACAAATTCTTTCTCTGTGTTTTGACATAAAAAAGCGTTTAGATATCGTAGGTTGCCTGCCTGGTTTGGGCACTGGGCAGGGGCGTATTTAGGGAGGGCCATTGGGCCATGGCCTCCCCCTTTGGGTCGCCAGGATAGTATAATTAGCATAGAATAGTATGCAAAATTGTGGCATGGCTCCCCCTTTGTAACTTGGGCAGAAGGTTTGAGCACAGAAACGGTGGGCGAAGACGTTTTTTAGCCCAAAACTGGACTAAAGTTTTGTGTAATTTGAGTGAAGAACTTTTTTTTTTGCTCTTGGAAAACGGACTTGGTTTTGGGCTGGAAAATTTTCATTCTGGTCTTCCTCATTCTCAAATTTTTTGAATTTCCTGGCCCCCTTTCGAAAATCCTGCGTACGCTACTGGCACTGGACAACTGCCCCAGCGGTTAGATAGCTAACATTTGCTGGCGAAGGGATTGAGCAGTGCAATTGAAAGGATGAAATTAATTTTTTTGTAAGTGTAAAAGCAGGAAATGTAAGGTTCTAAGGTCCTGAGATATCTATTTTGTTTTTTTAGTGCTTACTGGTGGCTGAGAATCAGTCTTTTTGGATTTGTTGAGAGCTGTTAATGAGAGTTACCAGTTTCGAACAGCATTGTCTAAAAGTCCTGCATGGCGTTCAGCAACGAATAAGATAGTGCAAAGATTTCAACATTTGAAAGAAATAGACAAGTGGAGGCTAGCAACTTGACTCGTATACCTCAAGGTTAATCTGTCGCTTACTCTTGGCCAAGCAACATTGCAGTTTATTAAGACGGTAGTATTGTACCTGTTTGCACTTTAGTTCATCCAAAAAGCTAGTCACAATGCACTAGCTTGTGAAAGCTTCTAGTCGAATGCAACAGCATTAACCTACATAATTATCAACATTAGATCAATTCACCGATCAAAGACCGCACTCTGACAGATAGACTAGGAAATGCGATCGCCATTGTAACAATGATGGGGCTCACGTGGATGTTTGGTTATTTCCTGTTGATACCCTACAATGTGACGAATGCATCAGCAATGCAGTGGCTCTTCAACATTTTCAACGCGTTTCAGGTACGAAAGTTCTATTTTAAACAAATCGTCGCCACATAATATTTAATTAAGATTCCCACAATGTTCTCGAGCACGGTTGGATCCATATATTTTTTTTGTAATTTTTAAATTCGAATTCAAATTCATTGACTTTTAAAAAACTAAATTCAAATTCATTGACTTTGCAAAATTCAAACTCAAATTCAAATTCATCAATAACTCGTAAGCGGATTCAAATTCAAAATTCAAATTCAATCCAAATCCACTTTTCACACCAAAGATTCAAAGAGGATTTTACAGTTTGCACCTAGCAAGTCACAGTCTCGTAATTGCAGATGTGTATTAGAGATGGCGCGGATAACAAAAAATGCATCCGCATGCTGCGCTGCAACCGTAAACCTTGTCCGCATGCTGCACCGCATCCAATCACAACTAAGTTCACGCTGTGCCGCGCCGCACCGCAAGTTAAATATCCTTTAAATTTCCACTAACATCAGAAAAAAATTAGCTCTCGAGCTTACGACATATAAAAAAAATTGATTTTAGGGGTATAATTTTGGAGAGTTTTTAAAAGGGTCGCTCTCTCAAACCATGTCATAATATTTGGTTTTTAAACATCTGCCGATAAAAAAAAAATAATGCCCTAGCTTGAGCCATTTAAAAAACTAATTTCTGGGGAGTCCGTTTGAGGGCCCCTGGGGGGGGGGGGGGTGGTACCTCCATACTACGTCAAACTATTTGTTGCTTAAATATCTACCAATATAAACAAAAACTATCACCCTAGCTTGAGCATATAAAAAAATTAGTTTTTTAGGGCCCCATTTTGGGGGGGTTCTGGGGAGAAGCCTCAAAAAATTTCGGGAGACAAAATTGCATATACAGCTCAACAAATTTACTCAAAAATTGGATATCGATGTAGTGTGGTTTAGGAGAAGAAGAGTGCATAAAATTTAGAAAGCAAAAAATGAAAAAAGAAAAAAAACTCAATGCGGCTAAAAGTGTAGGTAGGGATGAAAGAGTATCTTACGACATTTAACCATGTGAAATATTTTTTGCCGTACTTGAGCCGTTTTTGAATAAGACCGCTTTTTACACCAAACTTTTGAAGAAGTTTTCGGGTCCTAAACCTGAAATTACGGGACTTGGGACTCATTGCCTTGAAATTTGCCAATTTGGCACACACAAATAACTTATGAATCTCAAACTGCTGTCAAAATTTCATGTAGCTAGACCAAACCATTATTGAGTAGTAAGTAAAAGTCTGAAACTTCGCACTCGCTAACTTTAAAAATGCTCGAGTGAAAACTAAAAAACATGCGACGTGAGATCAGTCGTTTCAATTATAGGCCTTCAGGTTTAATTTGCCTTGTGTGTGCTTTCTATCAGTTTTTCTGCACCATGTTTTGGCAATCAAAAACAGTCTACCAGTCTACCTGATGATTCCATGCAACTAGGCTTCCATACTAATCCTGAACCAGTAGCTCAAATAATGAAATATAAGGTATCACGTGCTCTGCATGCTGTCACAAGCTACTACACTTGTATGAAACTACCCTTTGTATTATACCTTTGCGGTTTGCATATGTGTTTGATTGTGGAATAAATTTTGCTACTACATAGGCTATTCTGTCATTGGAAATTTGGGTAGCTTAATCTTCGTAGGCTCTACTACGCTGTACATAGGTCTATCAGATCTGAGATAGGCTACAGACATAGGACCGAAAGCCTAATTCTTGATGCCATGACCTGTTGACGAATAGGATACACTAAACTAACTCTGTCACTCTGAAATGCAAGCGCTTGAGTAGTAGAAAATGTTGTCTAGCCTTGGACTTGTACCAATAAAATAGGCCTACTGCGTACACGGTGGGTGTGTCGCTAGGCTTTATTTTGTGCCTCTACTCTGATGATTGTTTCCCACAAACCTGTTTCTTCTACATTTGTCTGCCTTTGTTTGATCTTCTCACCGAACGTCTTAAACCTTTCCTAGTCTATCCTACCGAAACCAAAATCTTTTTGTTGGTGTCAAAAACACGTTTAGCCAATCAAAACTAAGTTTTTTGTAGCCAAAATAGCCGATTCTAGGATGCTCCGAATTCTGAAAAACTAAACTTGAACCGAAGGCACCTTTTACAGTTTTAGTAGCATGCATTGTCTTCAATTCATATAATGGTTACATCCAGACTAACCATTGTTGTTCATAACGAGAAAATCACCAGCAATAATTGTAAAAAAATGTAAAAAAATTATTGTACGCGGCGCTGCGCTGACGCTGTGACGTAATACAGATTTTAGTTGCCACGCTGCGCGGCGCGGTGCACCAACAACTGCGCGCGGCCGCGTACGCTGCGCTGTTGCCATCTCTAATGTGCATTAGCGCATCACAGGTGCGTAATAAATCAACAACTCAAGTCGCTTGAATCCAGAATTAGATACAGTACCTTTTCCAGAGCAAACGAAGTGAGGGGGTACCAGCCAAAAGTTAGGGGCACTAAAATTGCTAATAAAAACTGATCTTCGGATCCTGTACGGCTACAATCATGTGCAATTTTAAAATAAGGCCGGCAGCGTTTCTTAGCTCGTTTCTTCTATGGCCAATAATCGCTTGAAAAATCTGTCTACAGCAGTGAATGCTACAAGACGTGCGACCAGGATTTAGATAAGAGAGGTGAACCAAAAGTAAATTTTTTTACATAAAAACTGCCTGATTTAGCCCCCGTGCTGAACAAACTGATGTAACTCAAGCGTGTCAGAAACGTACGTAGATACTACATATTAAGTGAATGTGGATAGGGCCTGAGGGTGGATCCCCCAGCCGCTTAACGATTTTGAGGCAAAAAATAGTAATTTTGACGCCATTTTAATCATACTTCGCACTTTTAGAAGCCATATGAATAACTAAATTCCTAAAATTCAAAAGTCATTTCAAAGAATTGAATTACTTTTCACCTTTAGCTCCCCCTTACTTAAGGTCAAGTCTAAAATACGTTTAAACGCTTGTATTTTCAGATTAAATTTTCGAAATGACTTTGCAAATGGGACTTAAGCCCCTTCACCCTAGTTACGCCACTGACTGTGACCTCAAAATCTTGGTTGTGCTCTAAAAATCAAAACAGCTGGTCTTTGAAACAAAAGTTTTCACGCATTGTTTCATTTTATAATCACTAACGAAGTGCTGGTAGCGATTCTGCAAGCTTATATGTCTCTTCGGCGTATGGGGCGCAGTTTGTGTACCCTAATTTGTGCAACGTTTATTTGCATATTTAATTAAATAGTCATTTTAATCAAATATACAAAAAATATGCCGCAGAATAAACCGTTGCAAAAATAAATAGACAAAAAACTGTTACACAAAAATTTCTGACTCACAAATTGCTGTGGCAATAATAAATCCACAAAAATTTTTGTGGATTTATTTTTGCAACATCATTTTTTGCATCAAAATTTTTTGCATTACAATTGCTTGTGTCACAAATATTTTGTACATTTATTTTTGATAGCAAAGAAACCACTCACGCCAAAATAATGTACAAAATTTTGTGACGCAAAAAATGTTGATGCAAAATTACTTGTCGCAAAAAAAAAACGCGTGCAAAAATAAATCGTCAAAAATATTTGACTGTACGGCAGCTATAGTAAGATGCTAACCTACTAATGAGACCTCTCGTTGGGCTAGAAAATGATGGTTCTTCACCCGTATCTTCATGCCCGCATAATTCCAACCCTTGATCGTTATGGACACGAACTAAGTAGTCAAAGATTTTTGACGATTTATTTTGCACGCGTTTTTTTTGCGACAAGAAATTTTGCATCAACATTTTTCGCGTCACAAAATTTTGCACATTTATTTTGGCGTGAGTGGTTTCTTTGCTATCAAAAATAAATGTACAAATATTTGTGACACAAGCAATTGTAATGCAAAAAATTTTGATGCAAAAATGATGTTGCAAAAATAAATCCACAAAAATTTTTGTGGATTTATTATTGCCACAGCAATTTGTGAGTCAGAAATTTTTGTGTAACAGTTTTTTGTCTATTTATTTTTGCAACGGTTTATTCTGCGGCATATTTTTTGTATATTTGATTAAAATGACTATTTAATTAAATATGCAAATAAACGTTGCACAAATTATGGTGCAATAAATATTCAAAAATTTTTGCATATTTATTTTTACACGTGTTTTTTTTTGAATATTTATATTTGTACATTTACTTTGTGGTGATCGAGTGAATATAATTTAGTATTTGTCCTTGTATAAACATAGGTGGGCAAGTTAATGCAAAACGTTAGCTTCGTTAACCACTAGTCCGTTAACAAACTTCACACCTCCGTTAACGTTAATCCGTTAACATTTTGCGTGTAATTTACATTTCTTTTTACTCACTCGCTTCTAGAACACGTATTGATGCTGTTGAGCTGATTGTAAGGAAATATTTATTGCTATGGTGGTCTTTTTGTGTTTTGAAAGTTACATTTTACAGTCTAATCTAATTTCAAGATAAAAACAAGTTCAAATGCACAACGAAGCTGCAAGATATTAACGATAAAGGCCTTAACGGAAGTTAACAGAACTTAACGGAAGTTACTTTAGTCCGTTAACAGCACTTAACGGAAGTTAATTTAGTCCGTTAACATGAAAAAACTTTTTAACGGATTAACAAGTGAGTGAAAAAGTTAGCTTCGTTATTAACGGATTAACGATTAACGGACTTGTGCCCACCTATGTGTATAAATGTCAGCGGTATCCGGTTATTAGTACATATCGCTCATTGCTATGGGTGGTATTACGTAGTGAACGGATATTGCGAGACAAAAGGAATTTAATTAATGTTGTTTGTTGTTCTCGCTTTTCTTTGTTCACTCGCTGCATATATACCGCTGCTTAGCTTCATGTCATTATTAATATTGTTATTATTATTACTTTAATAAATTCCACTTGTGCATAACGTTGTGAGACGCATTGCGTACTCACCACTAAATTGGTGCCCCGTGTCCGTGTGAGGAGCGCCCGAAGGGGCGCTCTTTGTGAAGTTAAGATCCTTTCAACAAATCGGTTTTGAAAGACATAGAGCGAGAAGACAAGGAGAAGTATTCTCGAAGCAAGAATACAAAGAAGACAGAAAATCTCACGAGAAAACTTCGTTACAGTGAGAGAAAAATTGTGCTACGAACTGATACAGTAGATACTGCAATATTACATTTTAAGCGCTAGCCTGAACTTTTTTAAAAAGACTTTTTATACGCTTTAAAATAAAATCCTGCCGTGCCTCACCGGTTTTAGAATAGTGAAGCCGCCAAGTTATGGCGAATCGTAAAAGGTGATTAAAAATAACTTTAATTTGTTGAATTTTGTTATTGTGCAAGTAAAAAACAAAAAGAAGCCCAAACCCAATCGTACAGTATATTTGTAAGGTACGTGGAAATCGTTATCAAACCACGCATAACAATGCAAACAGTAGAGGGGCTTATAAACTTGTATTTCGCTGACGAAGCAAAGCTCAAGTCATTTTTTTCTTTAGCCTGAACAATTGTCTTAAAGTATCAGGTTTGAGACGAAGCAATTTGAAATTTTTAGCAAATATTTATGTAAATGAGGTGGTAAAAGGATAAACCCTCGGCCCCTATTGACAAAAAACTTGACATTGTTGCGTTTATTACTGAACTGTTTTGTGATTATCAACCGAGTATAAAGCTTATATGAATTTTGAATTTGTAATGCGTCACGGCTGTTATCAAATCTGATACCTAATCTGCCACAGTTAAGCTGTGCAAGAAATGTAAACGTAGTTGTACCGATAATAATGGGTGTCCGCTAATTGACCTTTTCAATGTATGAATTGCATTTGCGTATTTTCCTCTTACCTTAGAATTAGCTGAAATTTTTCGCGTTATGATTAATGCAGGGGCGTATTCTCCATGCATGCAAGGCATGCATTGCATGCCTAGTCATTTAGCCACAAAAGAAAATAATAATTTGAACAAGTACATGTAAAAATTTAAAACAAAATCAAACTAAGTTGCCACAGTTACAGGAATTCACTTTCAAGTCGAAGTAGCTTTAAATAGTCTTGCTTAAATCATTGATTTCAGTTTTAGCCTGTTTTCAGCATCATTTCGACTGATGCGTAAGCTGGACAGCCTTGGGGAGCTTTCTCGTCCATCATACCCATCATTCTGAGGGGAAGGTCTGTGGTGACCGAGTGAATATAATTTAGTATTTGTCCTTGTATAAATGTGATCGGTATCCGGTTATTAGTACGTATTGCTCATTGCTATGGGTGGTATTACGTAATGATCGGATATTGCGAGACAAAAGGAATTTAATTAACTTTGTTTGTTGTTCTCGCTTTGTTGTTCTGTTCACTCGCTATATATATTCCGCTGCTTAGCTTCATGTCATTATTAATATTGTTATTATTATTACTCTATTAAATTCTACTTGTTGATATTAAAAGCATTACGTCTTGAGACTTGCGTACGACCTCACCTCAAATTAAAATGACTGTTTAATTAAATATGCAAAAAAACATTGCACAAATTAGGGTACACAAACGTCGCTCCATATCTGCGATACATCCGTAAAGGCGTGTCAATAAGACGGAATATTGCGTCAGATTAATGAACATCAGTTGGTTGCCAGCAATTTCACAACGAATCGAAAACACATCAAAGAAGAATTATGTTTAAAGGTAATTATTTCTTTTTCCATTATTGTCTGTTGTCTTGTTGTTGCTTGATGTTACGAAAGCAGTATTTGTAGTAAAACAAAAGGGGGGCACAAGCGGCCGTTAGGAGGGGTATGCCACAATGCCCCCCTCCCTTAGCGGCGGCACTGGTTGGATCCATTCATTTTGTTTTTAATTTTTAAATTCAAATTCATTGACTTTGAAAAAACTACATTCAAATTTATTGATTTTGCAAAATTCGAATTCAAATTCAAATTCATCAATAATTCGTAAGCGGATTCAAATTCAATCCAACCCTATTCTCGAGTACGTGAGAAATAATGTGAAGGGTTTTTAGATTTTATCATTTATGATATTGTTGAAGTATAACTCGTACTGTTCGTAGTAACCTATATACATCATCTGCAGAGCACTACTTTGAATCAGATAGTAAAAAATTCAAGTTACTCCAGCATTTTAGAACCGATTTTAACAAGTTTAATAGGCGTACTTACAGTACAATGCATATTTACGCAATATACAGCATGAATACATGCCTATGAATGATTAAAATGTGGGCCTGCAAAACTTGAAAACACAGTAAAAGTTTAGATAGTTGATGGAATTGCAGTTAAAAAGCCAGAAAAATGAGTTGCAGATTTCCCAAACAAGTTGTGAACTGATTTCGTATTCGTGCATATTAAACGTGAGTTATTTTCTCCTGGTGGAGTAATTTTTTGCCAGCACCGCCTACGACAAAAAAACGTACGGAAGTTGTGGATCTTCCATACGCCCAAGAAAATGTCAACCTTTTCATGACAAGACAAGAACCAATCAAAGGCAGAAAAAAAACAGAAAAAAAACAAAAGCATGAAACATTCTGGCGCCATCGAATGAACTGAATCGTGAATTTACGAACTAAAATTAGATTGATTGTTGAACTATTGTACTAGATATATTTTTAAGAAAGTCCGTTAGAAAATGATGCTGATGGTTAATCAATAACCATACTGTGCATATAGATCATATTACTAATAGACTTACTAAAATAACGTACTACATCGTGATCATTCAAACGCTTCCACACAATTTTAAATTCAAATTTTCTTTTTCCAAATTTAATTTTCTGCCAAATGCAACAAAATATTGCTAACCATCACGTATGATAAGCAATATTTGAAATTTTTTTATTGCTTTTCTATTAACTCGGCGAAAACGCGCAAGAGCTTCAATAATATTTGACAAGATAAGATCTGAAAATCAAAAAAAGGAGTAAATTATATAAAATTTTGTAGCTTTCCTTTTAAGATTGCGTCCCATAAAAAAGAAACACACCATTTACAGTACTTGCAAACTAATCGTTTTCTTTTAACATGACATTACAAACAAATTTTTTACGTTGAATCAACATTATCCTCAGTTTTGCAACTACGAGTGAAGCAATACTAAGCGGTCCTAGATTAAAACAGCGTTGCCACAGGCCCTTTACCCAAAATAATTATAATCGTTGAAAAAATATCTAGATTTCCGAAAAAAATTGCTTTAAATCAGATTGATAAAATATTAACATTCAACTAAAATTTTGAACAAAAACAGTTTTTTTTAAATTTATCTTGAAAATTTGATAAGATAGCATAATAAAATGTGTTAAACACTGATGGGAAATTATATTTTCTGCATCTTTAGGTTGTATTTGACGTTTCTATCTTAATTGGTTAATGAGATATGGGAATTTCGTGATTTAGGGGGGCGCGCTTAAAATGTGTGTGTGGGGGGGGGGATGCGCAACCCCTAAATGTTAATTGAAGTAAAAAAACTTGACATGGAATATTTTTGCACCAAAACACACCTTTTAAGCCCATTGGAGAAAATCATATCGGAAAAAAGTTTTTTTTAAACCACCCTAATGTGCAGTTTGCCGCAGACCAGTTGCAGAGAGCTTGGTAAGTTGTTCAGAGGTCTTCTACAAGATCTTCTGCTAGCCTCAACAATTTATATATTCTTCGCTATTAAACTAATAGGATTTAGCGGAGTATCAAATATCAAGTTGCAAAAGTCTGCAACTCAATTCTTGTTGAAATTCAAAAACTGCCCACGTCGAGCTTTAAAATTAAGTTCGAATTTCATTTAATGCAAGCTATTGTAGATGAAGCAAGTTGATTTTATTTCGAATATTTGCGGTAAATTGGTCAGCATGCAACCTTGTCAAGAATTTATATTCGCCTTTTTAATAAAAATTATTAAGCAGCAAATCGTGTGGCTGCTTAAATTGAAGACCGAGAAGATTCTTTAGCAGCCTCCCAGTCCCCATTTGTGTTCATAATATGTAAGTCAAATCCATTTGACTCTTGTTTTTTGTTATTTTCTTTTCTTGTGTTTTTGACGCGAGCAGAGACAAATAAACTGCTTGTAATCTGTTAGAACGAGCTGAAATTTAAAAACATTAAGAAGAGCGTATACCGGCAAACCAGTTTGTTGGAATGTAGGGGCATTATACAGGGTTAGCCAAAAGAAACCTTGCAGTTATTGAACTTTTTTTGTATGCTTTGGATTGTCCTGCAGTACACTTTATGTTACTTGTTAAACACCACAAACAACTCCATACTAAACCCAACTTTCATGAACTCTTCTTTCAGCAAAATGGTCACCTCCACAATATGCGTTAAGAATAAGAGATTATCTTAACGATGTTTTTCTACAGCGTTGGTTTGGAAGACGAGGTAGCATTAAATGGCCACCACACTCACCTGACCTGACACCAATGAATTTCTTTTTTTGTTCGCAGTAAAGTACAAGGTGTATTAGAAGAACTCCGAAACAAGATATAAATTAAAAGATTATAGATTCATGACGCATTCAAAGACATTGATAAAGATCGAAATTTTTCTGCGCTGTGTGTCAGACTGTTTTGTGTCAAACAGTTTTGTACAGGTATGAAGAATGTTGGAATGTTGGTGGAGGACATTTTGAACACTTCAGAGATTAAACAGTTTCTGCGTAGGATATAACTAACATTCTTGAAATTTAAAAGTGCCTACACGAAAACAATAAACCTGCTTTTAAACTCAAACCTTACTTTTTATAACTGTGAACCTACTTTTGGCCCACCCTGCATTTCATAGATGTTTTAACAAGTTTCCAGTCATCTTATGAAGAGCCTGAAAATCCAGTTGGGGGCGTTATTTTACGTGTGTTTGTTATTGATTCAAATTTTTAAAAGTTGGGTATAGACTATTTATACAGTAGTAGAAAATAGAAGTTACTAAGATGCGCTGATTGCGTACGTCACTAAAAAAGGAAATTGCCACACACCAATGCAGTTAAGTTTCTTTAGAAGTTCCCATACGTAACCAAATTGGCTTATAACGTGTTTTCCTTCAGTGAGTAGTATGCATGTCTCATTGTCTCTGCTTTGAAGAGCTAGCGCTTTGCACTTGCAACGTTGTAATTGTTGCTTAGCAGATTTCGTAAATGTCAGAAAATGCATTTATTTATCTATTAAATAGCTACATCATCTTTTGAATATCGTTCTTGAGTTGCCACAAACACATAAAAATATCAAGGAATATTTAAAAGTTACATAGCAGATTTGGAGCATAAACGTTTTTCACTACTGAGAGCATTAGCGTAGCAGGGGGAGGCAGGAGGCCCGCCCTCCCCAATTAAAATGCCTCCAATGATAAAAAATGTGGCAAATTATCTATTGTTTCTTCTGTTTCATTTTTTTTTAGCAATTTTTGCGTATAATATACACGCGTACAATACTAATGAACAATAATATTGGCAACCAGGGGGCTGGGCCTCCTCAATTCAATTTTTGCCAACCAATCTACATGAGTAACCTGGATAAAATTAAGGGTTTTTGTTCTAAAAGCTGCTATCACAGGCCCTCATCTAACCTTTTTATGAACGTAATGCAATGACCAGGGGCGGATTTGGCATCCGGCACAGCGCCATGGGCCCCGCTCTCAGATGGTAAGACTTTTTTGGTCTTCGCCTATATTTGGCAAGAAGAAAATTTTCTGAAGCACCAAGGACCCCACGCATAGGCATAGCCAGGAGGGGGGAGGGCAGGAGACCCGGGCCCCCACTTGAAATGTCACCTGTGACAAAAAAGTATATTGTTTCAGTTTCTTTTAGCATTTTTCGCATACAACGCTTTCTTTTAGCATTTTGCAAGTAATGTTGGCAAGCAGAGGCCCCGGGCTCCCCTCAATTCAACTTTTGCCAACCAATTTAATTGTATAACCCGGAAGAAATTGAAAGTTTTTGTCCTAAAATTTGCTATCTCAGGCCCTCATCTAACCTTTCTAGGGCTGTAATGCGATAGCTAGAGACGGATTTACCATAATATGGCACAGTGCCAGGGGCCCCACGCTCAGATGGTGAGACTTTGTTTGGTCATCTATACTTGGCAGAAAAATGCTGCAAAAATCTCCAAAGGGCCAAGGGCCCCGCGCAATATAAATCCAACCCGAGCAATAACATGGTTAGTAAGCGTAACCATCTATTGTACCATTTTTCAGTAACAATTCACCTCCACCTCACCGGTTTTTATGCGACAAATACTTATGAAAAAAATTAACTTGGAGAAATGCTCATTCAACAAGTCATTGAATTTGAATGGAGGTGGCATCGGCCCCCTGGTCTTACGTGTACTTTTACAACTGGTTGTTTTTATGACAAAACAAAAATGTCTTGAAATAATTTTTGCGAGACAATGTACCTTAATTTTCCCTACCTGGGCCAAATACCTTACAAAATTTAAACCCAAAACGCGAGATTTCAAACGTGTTTTGGACTTAAATTGTAAGTAAAAGGAGGACTGAATAATTTAATTTTTTTAATTGGCTTTCAAGTGCTAAAAATCTAGTTTTTTCTAATGGCTTTAAATACGTGATCCAATGGCATTGAAATACCTAGTTTTTTTTTCTAAGTACAAAAATCGCCCAGCGGCTTGGGCCACACAAACCACAGCTTCTAATCTTCCAATCGACAACATCTTTGTCCCAAAAAAAGCTCGTTCTTCTTTCGAAAACTTCTGGTGGCGTCATTACATGTGATTTGTGGTTTAGGCATAGGTGGGCAGTACCGCGGTACTTTTTTGGTACCGGTACCGTCGATACTTTTGTGGTACCGGTACCGCCAAAAAATAGCAAAGTACCGCGGTACCGTACCGGTACTTTAGTTTTTTTTATTTTTTAGTACGGATTTTAAGAACGTACCATTAAAAACTTGAAACGTTGTAAAAATGCTTGCAAATAAATTGGATAAACAACCAATCTTTTTTCTTAATTTAGTGTTTAACTGTTGGTCTTACTCGCTACTACCACCGCAAGGACTTAGCGTTTGCAGTTTGCTGGCCGATTTGAAAAATTGACGTTTTCTTGCAATGGCAAAATAATGCATTACCAGTATTCATGCACCGGCGAAACAAAAGCAAAATCGCTAAGAAAAAATTGTAAGAGACGACTTACGCAATGAATACTCATCACATCAGGCGTGAATACAATAGCGTAGCCAGGGGGCGCGGGGTGAATACATTGGCCTGCCGACCAAAATGCAGAATAAGAAAAATACTACGTTGTTAGCACTTCTGATACTGTCTTTTGCTCTAGAATAGATTCAAAAAATTATTTAAAGCATATTTTGAAATGTTTATTGAAGGGGGGAGGGAGCTAATTTGTCAAAAATAAAACTTATAAATCAGAAAAAAGACTATAAAGAATAGCCGAAAATTGGTAATCAAATTTGATCGCTTTTTGAAAAATGCTCAACAACTTTTCTCGACCTATCTTCGATTGGCCCCCATATATGCATACATCTTTCACTATAAAATTTAGCTGAAATAGATTACTTCTTGCGAGGTTTACTAAACTACCGAAATAAGATTTTATGATTTACCAACTTGTAAATAAGAGAACTGAAATTCTAGCAATAGCTACCTCCCACATAAACTATTTATGCGACTAGTACGGTATAATGATTTTTTGCACTGCTAATTTTATGCCACGTATTAATAGCATTGATTTTTATCAAAATAGGCCTTAAATTAAGTTATTTTTGCCAAAAAAATAAAAAATTTTCGAGAGCTGGGGGATCCGCCCCTACACCCTATGCCTCCGGTGGCTGGGGGCCTTGCCCCCGACCCCAATTGCCTCCGGTGGTTGGGGGATCCGCCCCCAGACCCCCGCAACGTCCCCCCCATTGCAAATTTTTGGTTACGGGCATGCTTGAAGAAAATTTACTGCACGTTACTGCCGGCATTCATTTATATTAGCTTTTGACTTTAAATATGCCTGGAACGTTTGGCGAAGAAGATGTTCTCATTCACAAACGGTGTATAATACGGCCAGAAGTATTTCACCCGGTAATACTTATACAGAAAAATTATCTTAAAAATCTTTTCATCTGCACCAACCCCACTTTGGCTTTGGCCGCGATGAGGTTTTTTTCTTTCTAAACATTGTACGCTCTTCTAATAAGTTCTACAGGGCAAAACAACGCAATCTAATTTTTGGGCAAAATTGTCGAGTAAAAAACACGGTTTTGTCTCTGGAAATTTTTGGGTGCCACCTCCCCTGAAACCGCACAAATTAATCCCCAAGAAATTAATTTTTATGATTGCACCTCTTTTAGAACACCCGAAATTGAACATAACAAAAAATAAATACAGGGTGAGCCAAAAGTAGGTGGACGGCATATGGAATAGATTTATGCCTCAGTTACTTTAATTGAATTGTTCATTTTAACTTTGTTACAACTATGTTATTTGTGGTATATAATTACAATTTTAGTACTAAAATTTGTTTTAATTTTACTTGTTTTCTATTACTATGTTACACTTAATTTTTTTTTACTGTCCACCTACCTTTGGCTCACCCTGTATTTTAACGGCTTTAGCCAAAAAGCTAATTTTTTTTGTAATCAAAAGAGACAAAGAATCTTCTTGAGAGTCCCCCAAAAGCATGGCCAAAAGTGCTAAAGCTTTTTTGCGACAACTCTAATTGCATAATCTGTGTTCAACCCACACACTGGTTACGTTGTTGCGTCCTTGGATTGAGCGCTTTACGATGATTATCTCTGCTTGTGGCTTCGAACTAGCCAGAAATTCAGTGGTAAGAAATCGAAATTCACAGGACATTGGAAAACTAGAAACTCTTAAGCAGGTGCAAATTCCTCCAGGCACGAAGTAAATATCACAATGAAAGTGTGCGGATTGTGCAATAATTAGCGTCTAACGCTGTGTTGTGATAAGAGAATAAATATGCTATACAACAGCAACAAAAAATGCTGTAATTTTGAAATTGTTCTCATTACGGGGAAACAAAAGAATTTTTTAGAAGTCACCCTTAACATGCGTCGTTCGTTTTAGGCTGGCAACTGGTAAGGTCCCATCTAGCTTTAAATAAGAAATGCAAAAAGTAACTGCAGCAACGAATCGACAAAAAACAAATCAAAACAGTACACTTTGCCAAAAGTGCAATTTATCCCCCAATTTCTAAGTTTCGTGTAAATGTCACTTGTGCAATAATTGGGAGCTGATGATCGTCAGAGTATCCTTCAGCGTCAACTTACGTACGTGATGCTTTAGAGATGACTGCTGTTTGGTTATTATTGGGCACAAGATACTCTAAGTCTAGAACAATAAGTAGCCCGGTGACCGTAGTTCGTATAAGTTAGATACTTTATCGAGTCAATTTCATCACTAGCTAGTACTGTACTCACTATTGTAGTAATACTAATACTGCAACTGCTTACTATTCTACGGCAAACTTTCTCTAAAACGAACTGTAGGTCTACGGAGTTCGCACTAGTCGCGGAAACGAACCAAATTGCTAAAAGTGATGATTTACAATCCAGTAAACAAGGTTAATCAGTTCAATTTTTTTTCTTTTAATTTTTTAAAAAAGTACCGCAAAAGTACCGCGGTACTACCGCGGTACTTTTAATTTGAAAGTACCGGTACCGGTACCGCGGTATTAATTTTAGCAAAGTACCGAGTACCGGTACCGCGGTACTTTTGCAAAGTACCGTGCCCACCTATGGGTTTAGGCCCCCCCAATCGAACATCCTGGCTACGCCTATGACTGTGAGGTAGCACTTTCCTGACATAATATCTGCTTTCCTATTAGGCTAGTGTCTCATCATGCTGATGATGAATTCTTATTACGATGATAAGAATTCTTATTCTTATTATGCTGTGTTTCATGATAAGAATATTTCATAATAAGAATAATTCATAATAAGAAATAATTCATAACAAAGAATAATTCACGGCACAATAAGCATAACTCTTGTTCTTATTATGCTGTGTTTCATCATAATGATGATGAAATCAGATGCTGATGAAACACTGGCCTAATTGGAAAGCAGATATGTGAGGAAAGTGCTACCTTACAGTAGTGAAAAAGGGAATATTCGATGGAGAACTATTTTTTCAGTAGTAGTATACATTATGTATTTTTATTATCGACAAAAGTTGCAGCACGTATCAAAACAGATTTTTCAAGTAATGGTCGAACAAAAGAAAAAAACAGCAAAACGTTTTATGTTAAAACAAACCGAAACAATAAATCACTTTAGTATCAGGTACACGACCAAAACTAAAAAATACTATGGTGCCGCTGCTCAGTTTTGTTCATACGAAAAATCAAAAACGAAAGTAAAACTAAACACACAAGCAACAAAGCAAGCTATGAACAGTGTACAAAGATATTTACAAATGCAGCAAAGTTGACCATTGTTTAATTATATTGCAACATAAACTAGATTTATAATATTTTTAGTCTTTCAATTATTAATATCATCTAATTCATAATATAGCAATCAGTTTCTATTCCTCGCGTTTCAAGTTAGTTTGTACCAATCGGTGCCTTTTAAAGGTGAATTTACGCAGAATCCGTTTTTCGTACGTTTTCGTCCGTTTTTTTACGTTTTTGCTTCTCCTTGAAAAAGTATGCGCTTTTTCATCCGCATTTTTATAAGTCCATATACGCTCTAAGTAGACTGTTATATATAGATAAAAATTTTGTTCAAAAATTTTGTGTATGAACGATAAGAGCGATATTTCGAAATAGAGATGTACCCCTTAACAAAAAAATTTTTTCGGAAAACTTTTGTCCAGTATGTGACTGTCTGGTTAGTGCGGATATGGACACATAAAAATGCGGATGAAAAAGCGCATACTTTGTAAAGGAGAAGCAAAAATGTAAAAAAACGGACGAAAACGTACGAAAAACGGATACTGTGTAAATTCACCTTAATGCTCTTAGCTAACAGTACGTAGAATTGTGTTTCTTTCAATAACAATTTAGTGCATAGAAAGTGCTTGATTAATTGCTTGTCAAATGTAGCAAATGATTTTACTTGTGTAATTGATATTAACAGTTTGTTCCATAACAGTGGTCTTAAGTATTTCATTGATTGTTTTGTCGCATTGATTCTGCAATAGATCGGGTAAAATTCTGAGTTGCGTCGTGCTTTCCTTCTACTTTCGTGTCTGGGATTCTGCTATTATTTTTTAACAACTTTTGACAAGTCAAAGGCAATTTCCTTGTTCATAAGTTAAGTAATAGTTAGTATGTGATGTAGGTGAGAAATGCTTTCAACACTGTCTCTATATCTATGACTAAAAATTATTCTGATGAATTTTAAGTATGTAGTATTGCAAGTGACTCTTCACCATTGAGTTATTTAGCATTTTAAGTGTCTTTACGTTAGGATAACATTGCATTTTTTTGACCAGAGCAACGCTAATTCTTAGTTTTTGCAAGAACATTTGTCTTAGTAAAATTTAATATTCACTGTTTTGCAAAAAGCCAATTGTTTACTTGTTTTAGGAGTTGATTTGCTGTTTTGTGAAGTTGTGTTTAGCACTATTGCTTTGAAAAGTAAGCTCTTAAAATCTGCCAACATAGCTAAGTTTCGAGCTGCCATGCTTTGAAGAAAGAGGTTAACATTATGACAAATACAAAGACCCCTGGAGTACAAGTGTTAATTTTCTTTCGGTTGGCAATTGCTTTTGAGTTCTATTGCTCAAGTAACTCCTAAACCAGGGGTTCTTAACCTTTTTTGTCTCATTTACCCCTTGCCAAATGAAAAAAGTATAATTTACTTCCGTCTTCTTGGTGGTCTACAAATTCCTGCGAGCCTTACGGTGATCTCCAAAAAAAAAAACAAGGTCTTCACGCCAGAAACCCACTAATTTCTGCGGGTTTTGAGGTTTTTCTGCAAGTTTTCCACAAATTTCCGCAGGTTTGGTCGGCATGCTATTAATTTTCGGAGCTGCCCTATTTTTGGCCAACGAAAATATAGCGCAACGGCAATCCAGTGCAACACTATCACTTTTTTAATACTGAAAATTGAAGTTTGCTTTAGTTTATAATTCAATCAATTTACCCACTCGGTAGGTAAAATTTACCCCAAAGGGTTAAATTTATCCCCGGTTAAGAACTCCTGTCCTAAACCATTTATGTGGTGTTTTTCTAACTCCATTATGATAGAGCTTCGACAAGAGTATTATGACATGATAGATCAAACACCTTTGATAAGTCTTAAAAATACACCCAGGATTACGTTTCTACTTTGGAATGTTTCAGTTATATTAAGTCCGGTAAAGTAGTGGTATGACTTGTTGAGTGATTTCAACGAAATCCAATTTGCATTTCACGAAAAAAAAAAAACAGAACTATTTCTTATTAAAAAGGTAACAACTACCATTCAAGGAACGATTGAATTTTGTTCCTTTTTCAAATTTCGAGTTTCAACGAGTCTGGAATTAGCTTTCAATGTCTAATAGGAACATATATGCGTCAAAGTTGCAAATTAAAATGCTTATATTTAGGAATAAAATAGCAAAACTAAGCGATACACAACATAATTCTTAACACTACAAGAGTTACTTACATTCATGAGACAATGAAGTTTGTCGCGAGTTTAGTCATGCGAGATATTAATTATAGCATTGAACAGTTTTAGAATACTCATTGATGCATGATTGTAGTTAAAACAGCCTTAATGATAGCACTGGGTTAAACTTATTATTACCACTAACATCTTGAGATAGGTAGGGAATTAGTAGCTTAAGTTGTAAGGAGATCGGTTTTATTGAAGAAATGACAAATAATACTTGAGTTAATAAAGGAGTGTCCCAAACCTTGTTCCACTACTCTCTTATTCCCGAAAATAGATTTAATCCGTTTGACTCCGTACCAGTGGCAATCCTGCGCTTCAAACTTTTGTGCTTCAGAAAAGGATGATTTTGAAAAATTTCTAACAGAAAAAGGAACGCGATTGTTACAGATTCGGTTTAAATCTACGTCTGCTAGGTGCGGAATTCGTAACACGCAACTTGGTTCAAAATATTATCTTTTTTGTCCGAGGTCAGCGTTTTCTAGAAAAAACAAACGTTTCAGTAACCCAAAAAACACAAGAAATAATTTACGAAAAAATTAAAGTTAAAAAGTTGTACACTTTCACAAAGCAAATAAACTATATCGCTGTAACAAAAACAAAATAATAACCTTTGCACATAACTCGTTATCTCGTCGATACAATTTATAACAAGAATTTACACTAGTATCGTACATTTCACTTACCGATGAATTTTCGATGCAGACGTAGCACGTAAATTGTAACTGATAATTTGCTTGTAATCCAACGTAGATTTGAAAGCTGAGAGCTTGCAAATTTTGACACTAGCTCTAATGGGGGGGCGTAAAAGGAAATATTTGGGGTGGAGCAAGCCGGTTATATAATATCCAGGATTTAACAACGGGCCCTTGGGCGACTACTCAATACCAACAATTTAGAGTATCCTCTAAACATGCTGCAAAGGTAGCGATAAATTAACCTTAATCCAAGATTTCCCCTTCTACCGACTACTCCCTCTTGTTATAGAAGAGCAAAAAAGCCTCTGCTCTCCGCAGACACTTCAACTAAAATGTGTCTCAACACCGCAAAATCTCGGCTTGCAAACTCCAAAAATTTGCATACAACACAGAGGTTGAAAACAATTAATCAAAAATTTCTTACGTCATTAAACAATAAACAAACAAGCAGTGGCGGATTTAGGGGGGGGATGAGGGGGATGCATCCCCCCCACCAGCCTAAACATAACGTGCATATGCATAATATTAAACATTAAAAAAAAGCAATCAGTGAATACTCGATAGGCCGGGTGACTGCGATATAATTTCTGAAGCCTTTGGAGGGTGTGGTAGGGCGAGGGGAGGAAAAAGTTATTTTTACAGCGAACTTTTGACAAAGCAGAAATTAGTTTTTTACAGGTTCGATTGATTTGAAAGCGCCAAACTAGCAAAATTCACAACTCGCACTTTTCAACAATAAAGGCTTAACACAACAGGAGTTCAATTATGGCTCATTTTCGCTCAAACCACACGCAATACCAGTAGCGTAGCAAGGGGCCGGGGGGGGGGGGGGGCTATAGCCCCCCTATTGATATGTCGACCAAAATGCAGAATGGGAAAAACACTACGTTTTTAGCACTTTGGAGACTGTTTTATGCACTGGAGTGGACTAAATAGTGATTTAAAGCATCTTTTGAAACATATGTTCAGGGGGAAGGGGGCTAATTTGTCAAAAATAAAACCAACAAATAAATGAAAACTTTGGAAAATGGTAAAAAATAAGTAATCAAATTTGATCGCAAGTGTAAAAATGCTAAACATAGGTGTCATCAACAAATATACTATAAACTAAGGAATAGGGGGGGGGGCTATTCAGTATTAGTTCATTACCAATTATTTCTCTTTTCCTTAGCCCCCCCAAAATTATTTTTGTCTATAAACTGTATACGAAATAGATTACTCTGTGTGAGTTTTATTGAACTATTCGATTTTATAATTTACCATCATCTAAACAAGAGAACTAACATTTTACCAATAGCCACCTCCTAAATAGCACATTTATGCCACCAGTTTAATCTTGTTTGCATTGTCAATTTCTAAGCCACGTTTTAAACGCATTATTTTTTAATCAAAATAACCCTAAAATGAAGTTATTTTTGCAAAAAAATACAAAATTTTCGAGCGCTGGGGCTCCGCCCCCAGACCCCCGTGCCTCCGGCAGCTGAACCCCCATTGGCCTCCGGCGCCTGGATGCTCCACCACCCCCAACACAGCCCCCCAATTGCGAATTTCTGGCGGTTTCGCACAAAAGTGGGTCGATTTGATAGAACATCAAGTAAAATGTCTTCTGGAACGTAGTTTTATAACATTGTTAGTTACGGTATGCTGAATGAACACTTGAACAAAATAGACTTTTGACAATAGAAATATCAAAGTCCGATGCAGGTAATTTTTACTCATTCTGTGTGAGTAGCGCAGCCAAGGAAGGGGGGGGGGGGGGCTTTTGCCCCCCTCCACCCATTGGCCTGTCGACCAAAATGCAGAATAAGAAAAATACCTTGTTTTTAGCACTTCTGAGACTGGTTTTTGGACTAGAATAGACTAAAACGTGATTTAAAGCATCTTTTGAACCATATATTCAGGGGGGCTAATTTGTCAAAAATAAAACTCACAAATCAATACAAACTTTGAAAAATGGCCAAAAATAAGCAATCAAATTTAATATAGCTCATTGCAAATGCTTAACATAGTTTTTATCAAAAAAAAAAACATTATAAACTCACGAACAGGGGGGATCTATTCAGTATTGGTTAATTACTAATCACCTCTTTCAAATATCTTTCCATGAGCCCCCCTCCAATTATTTTTCTCTATAAAATATAGTCGAAATAGATTACTCCGTGTGAATTTTATTAAACTATAGGATTTTATGATCTACCAGCATGTAAACAAGAAAAAATTTTACCACTAGCCACTTCTCACATAGCCCATTTATGCAACCGGTTTAATCATGTTTGCACTGCCAATTGCTATGCGACGTTTTAAAAGCATTATTTTTTATCAAAATAGCCCTAAAATTTAGTTATTTTTGCAAAAAGATGCAAAATTTTTGATCGCTGGGGGCTCCGCCGCAGAACCCCCAAAGCAGCTCCCTCATTGCGAATTTCTGGCAACGCGCCTGTTCTGTGTAGATGCAGACGGTTATGCTAGCGAAAGTTTAATAAACACGATTTTTGACGCAGGAAAGACGAAAAGAGCGTTTTATGGTATTAATTTGAATTGAATTGGTTAAATCAATGACATGAAACTAGTTTTACGTCATTGGTTAAATTTTAAAAAATATTTTATATACTAGTAACGTTTTTGGGATGGGACGGATCAAAAGTATCCCCAACAAGTTTGCGCGAGGTCAAGAACATTAATCATAAACATGCAAAATTTTGAGATTATACACAATTTGTGCTCATAAATTTTATCATCCCCTCCCACCAAAATTTTCTGGATCTGCCACTGCAAACAAGTACTTACGACACAACCGGATTTGTCAAGTTTTAAAGTCTGCGAATTTTAGATAATTTGCTTGTGGCCTTTTTGAATCAAAAGATAAATGAAGATAATGAGCCATGGCGTTGAGTGCGAAATAGCACAAATGAAAAAACAAGGGTTCGAAACTATACTAAGATAAAAGAAACAAAACGGCTCTACACGATGTTCGACAATCAAACATCATGTTGTTTCTCTGCAACGCGATGTTCGATATTCTTCAAGAAATTTTTCAAAGTCATCCTTTTCTGAAGCACAACAGTTCGAAATGCAGGGTTGCCAATGTTACGGCGGCAAACGGATTAAATCTAGTTTCGCGGATTAGAGGAATAGTGGAACGAGGTTTGGGACACTCCTTTATTAACTTAAGTAGTTGTCATTTCTTCAATCAAACCGATCTTGAGTGGTCTCTCTTTAACGCTTTGGTCGTTTAGCTGAAATGTTTCCATATTCTATAGCCTCTCCTACAGAATGCCGTTTATTTAGACTCTAAACATGTTTCGTAAAAATAACTTTATAAGTGTGCTACTGGTACTTATTTTGAGAGTTACGAAATCAAGTTGTTGCATGTACGGTATAGAAAATACAACATTCACAAACCGTGGAGATGAAGATTGTGGTAAATACTAACATAATTTTTTTTGATGTTAATAAAAATTTAGTTGTGAAGTTTTGACGTTTGCTGGCCAGAGCTTTAATATTTAATCGTTTGCGTACTATCTGGCCTAAAGGCTACCAGTGCGGAAGCCTAGGTAAGAGTCACCAGAACGGCAACTACTTAATTCGATTCCTGCGGGAAGACAACTTTTTCGCATTGCTTGTTTTTAAGTAGTTGCCGTTCTGGTGACTCTTATCTAGGCTTCGGCGCAGGGAGCCTTTAGGCCAGATAGCACGCAAACGATTAAATATTAAAGCTCTGGACAGCAAATGTCAAAACATCACAACTAAATTATTATTAACATCATAGAACAAGCATTAAGTTGCTGGGTTTAAATAGCCAAAATTATGCAACCAATGAGAGGTCTGATCTAGCTCAAGTGGTAGAGCAGTGGACCGGTAATACAAAGTCTGCAGGTTCGAATCCTGCGGGAAGACAATTTCTTCGCATTGCTTGTTTTTAAGTAGTTGCCATTCTGGTGACTTTTACCTAGGCTTCCGCGCTGGTAGCCCTTAGGCCAGATAGCACGCAAACGATTAAATAATTTTTTTAATACAGAATTTTAAATATTTAAGTTGGAAATTTGACAAAAATTCTAAAATTTGAGCATTCTGCAACCTTCACTTTCTAGATATCACTGATTAATTAATAAAACATTTTATCTTAAAATTTTGACACTGCTGCCAGTTGAAAACAATCGTTAAAATGTTTATAGCACTTTAGGCTACTAACTTCCAAAGTGTTTTGAGACAGACATTTCTACACAGTTTGAGGTAATGGCAAAACTTTCTAGTAAAAAGCTAAATAAAAACTTAAATTTGGGTAATTTTTCTGTGAATTATTTTTCTATTACGCGCAACACTAAGGCAACAGTTCAAAAACGAAACGTTTTAACTTTGAAATGTGATAGTTTTTCAAACGCAATAAGCAAAAAAGACCGGGTATAAAAAGCTCCAATTCGACAAAGTTGCTTTACATATTATTAAAAACTTTCAGCCAAAAATTAAAATCAATAAAACACCTACAAAATAAAGCCCTCAGCACATTGTTTCGTTGTTAGGCTCTTAGAGGAATAGTAATAACTTTCCATGTCAATCGCGATAGATGCTTGGCCGGTTACACAATAGGGACGTATGACTTTTGGTTAGCAGATAAAAAGCTAGATCTCATGTTTCCAAGTTGGGAAATCGGCAGATAAAGTTGGCCAATATTGATTTTCAAATATATTTCAGAGATTTTGATGTGCGAATCATTCGCCAATTCGGCGGACTTAGAATCAAGTTATGAAAGCGATTCATGTGCACTGCTGTCATTGTTTTTTGATGCTGGTAAGAACTACTTTTTCAAGTAAACTTTTCAACATTGTGTTGTTATAGCAAAGTAAATCACAGTGTTTTATGTAGGTCTTCTTTGTCGTGGTATTTGACCCAACTCACGTAAAAATTGAACTTCTAAGACATGCAGCAAGATACCTTTCTTCTTTGTACACTATTGTTTGCTCCTTTTTGCCACCAAATGGTAGATAAAAGTGGAGAAGCACAGAGTAGCCTTAATTGTTTTCAGATACAGGATATAATTAGAATACGTATTTCCAGTGACTTATTCTTTTTGTTTACAACCCCACCATGTTAACGTTGTCGTCAAGTTATAATATTTGAAATGCTCTAATTAAATGTTTAAATGGAAATAAATGTTTATATGGAAATAAAACGCAGCAAATATGCGAATACTGTTGCTTCCAGAAATTACAAGTATTAAAATATTAAATATGGAACTACGTCATGTATATCAATTATCATACAAAAATCTCATAGATGAACAGATTATTTCTTTAAAAGTTTAAATTTGTTTTTGAAGTACAGGAAATTACATTAATTTGGCTTGCAGCTTTACCACTAAGTTTGATTAAAAAAACTAAAGCTAAATGAAATGTACTTAAACTGAAAACGTTTCAGATTTATGCTTAAAACCACGCGCCAATTTTGTTCAAATTACGGCCTAGAATAAAATTTTGAAATACAAAGAAATCTATTTTAAAATGTAGTCATAAAATAGAATTTTGGAATACAAAAGTTCAACTTGAATAAGACTAATAATGGTTTAAGAATAAACCGAAAGTTTCCAATTCAAATATGAGTCATTTTGTTTGGCTGAAACTTTTCTGATCAAATTTTCTACAGATTGTTTGGAGAATGAATGCACAGTCTATCTTGGATGCTTCGCAAACCAATCTGACTTCTACCTATCGGCTGAGGTATGTGTATCAAATTCGACCAACTCCAGTTCTGGTCCCAAATTTCAAGTAGCAACACTACTAAACTGTTCAAGTGAGCAACAATGATACAAAAATAAATAAGAGTGCTTGTCTTCGTTTCGCGGTAATGGAATTATTTATTAGCGGTTAATCGCAAGCTATTAGCCATATTATCAAGCAACGTGTATTTTATACGATTTCGTAAGTTTTTGTTTGTTTTAAAGACTTTGCAGCATCGAAGCTTTACAATGCGTCGCATTATGCCACCCAGGAAAATGATTTAAGCTTTTCAACTGGAATTCGAATTTCTGAGCCTTGAAAAACTTGAGGAAAAAATATCTACATTGAAAAATATGGTCAGTATAAAACCCGCAAAACAAAAAGTTATTGTCGTTAGTCCCTCAAAACGACAGTGAATTTTTTTCAAAACTGATGATATTTTCTGAAAAAGTCTTAATGCATCATTTGTAAGAATAAACAATACACAAGAATGCATTTTAAAAATAGCGCTACGAATGCACAACAGATTCTGTTACAAAAGTAATTACGTTTCAGTGAGTCACTTCTCTCCCAGCTTTGATAACAGAGATGATGAAGGAGCAATAGAAGTTTTGTATTGCAATAACGTTACGATGACACCGGTGAGAAATTTTGTCAGCACTGAAACATTTTTATGCTAATATGTATTTAATTCAACCCAACTTGATAACTCTGACCCTAACATGAGGGGTTGAGGCAAAACATAAATAAAATAGGGCAAAGGTCTTAAATTTATCAAGTATAGGTGGAATTAGCCACAAAATTGGGGATTACAAACATCAATTCCATCGAAAAAGTAAAAAAAATAGAAGAAATAACCAAATGATAGGCAAGCAACGCCACAAAAATTTCATTGCAAACCGAGGATCACTATTATTATTAAGCCATCGTAATTTCAAAATTACCAAGATCAGCATTGGTGGTAGTTCGGCCGAGAAATTGACTGAGATCTATGACTAAACAAAACTCATTTTGCTTTGTACTTAGTTGGTACCATTATCAATCAAATTTCCTAGCATAATGCAATTTTCAAAACAAAAAACGGCGGATGAATATTGCTTCCCAGTTCCAGTATCTTTTTAAAGAGATAAGCTACACCACAAAAAGGTTTTCAAGGAGCAAATTCTTGAAAAAATATTTCAGTTTAAAATCTTCCTATCATGTATATACCTCGTCAGTATAGCTAAAACTACAGAAGATGTAAACATGGGCATGCTCAGCAGGTACGCTGCAATTAAATGGTGAAATATTGGTATAGGAAACGCTTTCACAACCGGAACTGGACGCTTCCTGAAATGAAAATGTTTCAGGATTGAAAAACAAAAATATTTACGTTCATAGTAAGTGGTGACAGAAAAAGTTTCACGTCCGAATCGGTCATTGTTTTGCCCAAACTCTGCGTAAGGTTAGCCAAAGAAAAAAAAACCCAAAAAAAACGACAAGAACTCTTTCTTTCTCTGTGTGTGGGGGGGGGATGGGGGGGGCTAATTGTTGATAACCCCTACAATTTAAGTATTGCCTGTAGTCTCAGTTAACTGACGAAGAATACAAAACCATATAGACGATTACGAAGAAGTATGCTTTAGGCTATTAATCATAGCTTTGGTTGTGCCTCTAAGGCGTTTAAGACTTTGCAGTGCCTGTGCTACTATACTTGTGGTAAAGTTTTGAAATAGTTCTATCTGTAACGTCCCAATAAGTAGTTTTATTGTAAAACTCCACCTTGCTGTGAATCAAAAAATGCTCTAGTAAGTCTATTTGAAGAAAGACAAAGCATTACGTGAATCATTTTTCAATTCATAATTGCGGATCTGCAATGAATAATATTCATAGTGTTGAGACGTCACAAATATAATCTAGTCTCAAATCAACCGCATTTATTTAGGTAAGAAAAAAAACTTTTTTTATAAGAACAATTTTATAACAACACGCGGGCCAAAATGCGTAATATAGACATGACTACAATGCAATTGTAAACAATCATCAGCAGACTTTTCCTGGCCGTTCTATGTTGACAATGTCAATAAAGTTGTGTCCGTTTATTCTCCAATATAATTTAAAAGTAACTGAGGCTGAAACAACCAGCCTAAACGCAAAGTTTATTGGTTGTTATATAAAAAAAGAGTGTAAACACGAAAGAAGAAATGCTCGGAACAACAGACTTTTTATCGAATAATCTCGTAAAAAGAATGTATGCTCATTACAGACAGTTATAGTTCTGATATAGACGCCGTAAAAAAATGCTTTGACAAACATTTCAGTCAATTGATGCCTCAGTGTTTAACTCTGACACATCCAACGCGAGATATGAATCATCGACAAGATTCAATTTTAGTTCCATTGTGATTACGAGCTGTTGACAATTACCGTACTGCTGTTTTTCATTGTTTAGCTGCAAGTGGTGGCCACAGACGAAAATTACACGTGTAGTTCGAACAGTGCTTTTTCTACTACAACTGAATTCACAACCAAACCAACCTCACCAGGTATTGAGGTTATGTTAATTGCAGGGATGTGGAAACCGAAGCGGTGAAAGCAGCAAATTTTTGTGGAAGCGGAAGATGGACGCGGTAATAGGGTACGGCTTCTGCTTCCACTTTGACTTGCATATCAAACGTCAAAAACTTAAATGTGGTGCAGTTTTTTGTAAAATATATGATAAAATTTTTAGTTCAATAAACTAACATTTGCAAAGAAACCTTTTTCAAGGTTTGTCGTTCTCTAGATCTGGGACCAGCCCACACTCTTATCAATTCAAACATGAACTATGCAGCCTACCAAATATTTTCAAATCTAAGAGTATTTAACAATTCGCTGTTTCAGTCTCAAGATTTTGAAGTTTTTCTCAACAATTTTGGGGGTTTTGCCCATTTTTAAAAAAAATCTAGGGACATAATGATATAACATAGCATTTACTGATTAACATAAATAAAGTTTCCAGTTCCAGCGTTTAATTTTTCTCAATGCGACAATATAATATTCTTTAAAAGTAGACTGGGCGAAACATCATAATGACTCTTTTACAAAGTATAATATTATAAAACTTTTAAACATGATACGCTATATAGTGCATGTCTTATTGCAGAGTATGGTTGCTATGTTAAAAAAGACTATAATCTCTTACGCTATGTATAAACACAATATTTTCGCAGTGGTTTTGATTTTGCATTCTTAAACATACTCGTGGCTACGCAGAAATTTGGAGCAAAGTGACATATAAAAACGAAGTGTTAAAAAAAATCTGCGATTGTTGGGGTTTATCCTCAGCTGGGTTAACTAATCACAGCCGCGTAAAGAATTGCACACTACAGCAGGAGCAATTAAAACATTATTAGTCCAAGCGCTTGGAAATCCATACCGAGACTCCAATAACCAATCGCTCCTTATTTTAGCATAAGGCCAAGTAATTGGACATTTGCGTTAACTAATTATAGCCACGTAAAGAATTGCACACTACAGCAGGAGCAATTAAAACATTATTATCTCAAGCGCTTGGAAATCCATTCCGAGATTCCAATAAGCAATCGCTCCTTATTTTAGCATAAGGCCAAGTAATCGAACATTTCGATTTTAAGCCGCTCCCAATATAAATTCCTGGCTACACCTATGCTCTGATCCTTGCAAGGACAAACCAATCTTACATTTTGGTTTCATATTTCGTTTTTTTTAAGATGATGATAGCATAAAACCGTTTACGTTTGACAAATCTGGAAAAAAGTTCTTGCCAAAAAAATTTCAAAAAAAAAATGTTTAGGCTAAAAATTACGTCATCAAGTGGTGAAAGCGGAAGTAATGAGGGTATAAAAGAAGGCGGAAATAATTCAAAAACTGCCGCTTCCACATCCCTGGTAATTGTTTTACACATTGTTAGGTTACGAATAATTGTTTCACTCATTGTGCGTATGAACCAAATGCTATGCATTTCAACTATCGTTCAAAAACTTTGAATTTTCGATCTACTTGCAATTTTTTATTAGGTTAGACCAGAAATCAGCAACCTACGGCCTGCGATCTCATAGATCCATCCGCCTGGTTCATTTTAATGAAACTCCTAACGTGACTTTCGGAAATCATTAGCTACGAAACCAAACCCGGGTGTGAAACTACCTTAAAATTTTGTAAACCACTTTTAAAAAATTTAATAAAGACTAATAGGGTGGTTCAAAAAAAACTTTTTTCCGATATGTTTTTCTCCAATAGGCTTAAATGGAGTGTTTTGGTGCAAAAATAACCCATGTAAATTTTTTTTGACTTTAATTAACACTTGGGGGTTGCGCACCCCCCACATTTCAAGCGCGCCCCCCTAAATCACAAAACTCCCATATCTCATTAACCACTTGAGATAGAAACTTCAAATAAAAAACAAAAGATGCAGAACATATGATTTTCCATAAGTGTTTCATACATTTCATTATGTTATCTGATCAAATTTTCAAGATAAATTTAAAAAACTGTTTTTGTTCAAAATTTTAGTTAAATATTAACATTCAACGCTAACACTCTACTAAAATTTTGAACAAAAACAGTTTTTTAAATTTATCTTGAAAATTTGATCAGATAGCATAATGAAATGTATGAAACGCTTATGGGAAATCATATGTTCTGCATCTTTTGTTTTTTATTTGAAGTTTTTATCTCAAGTGGTTAATGAGATGTGGTAGTTTTGTGATTTAGGGGGGCGCGCTTAAAATGTGGGGGGTGCGCGACCCCTAAATGTTAATTAAAGTCAAAAAAACTTGACATGGGTTATTTTTGCACCAAAACACACCATTTAAGTCCAATGGAGAAAAACATATCGAATACAAGTTTTTTGAACCACCCTAAGAAGACCTTTTTTTTGGTTGGTCTTCACCAATAATGCGGTCGAAAATTACTTCAAATTCAAGGTTGAACTTAAATTTAAGGATTTATGACAGCCCGCTGGAACATTGTTGAGCCTGGTTGTGGTCCGCGTATCAAGGCGAAAAGGTTGCATACCCCTGGGTTAGATCGTTAAACCACCACGCCCGGTAGACGGCTTGGCCCCAATAAAAATGATCATTAAGTATCTTTTCCAAGGGCGCATTGCAGTCGCCAGGACAAGCGAAGGGAGGGGCGCAAGGCCAAAGTTAGGGGGCACTGTACATTTGTATACAAAAGAGCAAATTTTGCACAGTAAAATTTTGATGGATGCGAATATACAGCAAAAACAAAATGTATACTGTCTTATAGCATATCGTTAAACAAGAAATAGTTCAAAAACTTTCAATTTTCGTAATTTCATAACAAATTATTGTAACATAAACGTTATCAACTTATGCCTCGATATTAGTCATTATTACGACCAGGTAACGTTAGGTCTACCAATGCGCAAAACGTTTGATATGACAATTGATTGCATTCCAAAGCAATATCGCTATTTGGGACTGCGGAGGCAAAGCACTTCTTCTGCTAAAAATTGCTTTTTTGGGAAAATAACGTTTTTTAAAAGTCGTACAATTCCATTGGCCAAATAATGATTTCAAGAAGCCATTTTGAGCATGTAAACGCAACAGTAAATTTTGCAGCATAATCCTGCATGCATTACGGAGTGGCAAAAGCGATTCAAAGTTAATAGCCTCATTTTTTCAATAATTCTTTCTCAAGAAAATGCCTTGTAGCAACTCTCACAAGGATATGAGTCCATTGAAAAAGAAAAACAATACAGAACTCGTCTAACAAACCGGATTACGAAGCGGAAGATCCACAAAATTGAATACATATTCTTCAGTTTTTAAACTCATCCCAAATAAATACTTTTCAAGAAAAATAATTCATATTTTTGACAACTTACTACTTGCTGTTATTCTGTATACGTTTCATAGTTTACATTTCACCTCAGATTCAATAAGGATGCTTTATTGCGAGGAGCAAACTATTTCCTACATGGGACGCAATTTTACGTTCGTGAGAACGGAAGTTTATCAACTGGCTGCGTCTCGACAAATATGCGACGACACAGGTCATTATTAAGTTATTGATTTTCAATAAACACAAGAAAGGTCCGTCTTTATAAGAAAATTCAAACAAGCCATTATTTTATCAGTTTGTAACAATTTTAGGTTTTTTGATTTGCCCCCAAAACTATTTCGCTGTTGGTGTGAATGCATCTTCAGTATATAAATACTAGTTAATTTGTGCGACAGCAGAAATTTGATCTAACTTTTCGTTATCGAGCACTTTTAGAAGCTCTGATATCAACCACAGACTAGTTATTTTGTATATAGGCGGTGCTTTACATGGCTAGCTCATTGATTGTTTGTTAATTTGTGCTGTTCATTGCTGGAAGGAAACACAGTTTGTTTTATAGGTTTGCCTTTGGCAGCGGTCAGCTGCGCGCCTCCATCGAACACAGAGGCCACTTCAATCGAAGGAATGCTGGATCTATCAACTATTCAGGTCATCGATTGCGGTGTCACATTAAACGACGTCGTCAACGCAACCGATGTACGTGACTTGAACACCATCGCCGTCCTGACGTCACAACCACAATTATTGTCAGATGAACAAATATCAACCGCAACAAGCGCCTTGGCGTTTTATCTCGAAAGTTCTCAAAATAACGTGAGACTTTTTAGCTTTGGAGGAGTAGCTGGTTAGTTGAAAGCACCTGACTCTTTATGGTGCACGGAAGGTTGTTGGTTGTAGAACCACAGCACTGTCCGGGAGAACGCAGAAAAGGAGCGGAAGCTTTTGCACCAGACCAAAAGCGGACGCCTTGCACGTTACCAAACACACCAGTGATGATAGTGTCGACTGCGTCTTCTTCCACTCGTTTGCTGGGTGTGCGGTATCGATGAGTCGGGGCTCATGAGTTGGTGGTATGGCGAATCGGGACCGGAGATTCCGCATCATTCCAATTGATGGATTGCAAGTGACGTCATCGCACTGCTAGCCAAACCGCTGGACGTCAAAATCGCGGATCGGCGCTATGTAAATGCATGCGAAAACACTGTTAGCGAAGAAATAGAGCGTATTTTCAGGCTATAAATGAGTTGATTCTTTGTAACATTAAAGTTAAATGCTAGATATAAGCCTGTAAAAACTGAAAAAAGATTTAAATTATTAAGAATTCGGCTTTTGTTTGTTTTTCTTCAGTGCCGTAAATCCGGTTTGATGTTAAGTAAGGCATTAGAATCATGTAATATAGATGGTGGTAGCTAGTTTCGGTTATCAAATTCGAGGCTTACTACTTACGGCGCCACAATGGAACAGCTGTATCACCTTTATTTGTGACAAAATTAGCGCATTTTTAAACTTTGTAGTTTCATAAGTCTATTTTGCAGGATCTTGGTGATTTTTTGCATTTCGTGTTGTCATTAGCGGCTTACCGCTATGGTTATTGGTTGTTAGGAGTTACAACGCATGAACAGTTGTTTTCATTGAAATATTTCGAAGAGATATCATTTAAATTTCAAACTAATGATTTAACTGACCTGAATGTAACTTTGATCGAGCCTTGATTTGCATTTATTTCGATTTGAGCTAGTGATGTTGAACATTTTTCATAAACAGAGCTTAAACTAAACGTTAATCAGCCATGTATTACGGCTGTGATGTAGAATTGTAAGTATTTTAGGATATGGCCGAATTTACGATGTGAGCCAAAGATAAAAACCGATCAAAGTAGACGAAAGCAGGCAATGGGCGATGAGAATTCAAAAAAGGTGTAACTTTCTACACCCGCTGAGCTATGCAAGCTGCTTAAATGGCTCCTGGTTGCCTTCAATTAAGGCCAGGCTCTCAACAAATGTATTACTTTACAATCAAATTCTTTAAATATGCCCACTAAAGAAGTTTTCCATTGAATTGCGGTAACGTCGAATGCTTTGTAATGGCGTTTTGACGTTTAATCGTTTTGGCGGGAAAAAGCTATGACGTAGCTGCAATCCATCAATAGCGGAAGAATAGCTCAGTTACTAGAGCGACTAGTTAGAGATTAAAATTTGCCGGCTTTTGGTTTGATTCAATGCATCGATGCGTTATTTTCCTTTGGCACCAAACAGTTTATCCGTCGTGGTCCGTGGAGGCCCAACCTAACAAAAAGTTTGTGGATAGAAACGCAAAAAGGTGTTTTGCTTAGGTTTGTTTAGAGTTTAGAGAGACGAGAGTTGTTCATATGCATGGCTATTGAGTATTGATTTTTTTTCTTGTGCTGAGCTGTGTCTTGCCAATTTGGGTGCTAAACTTAAGCCACAAGAAGGAATAAACCAAAGCTCAGTTGCTCACTAGCTCTTTTCTCTTTAGAGAATCAATCAGTCAACATTAACTCTAACAACTCAAATTATTTCAAATTTGTTTTTCGGTGATGAAATAAACAGAAACGTGGGAAACACAACAAACAGGTATCTGTCGTGTATTGGGTATTTAAGTTCAACGTTGGTTCTCAGAATCTCAGAACTTACTGTATTTTTGATTTTCGAATAAGCGACTCGGCAAAAACTCGAAAAAAGTTTTTTTGTTTTACTGACACAAAATAAGCAATGAAACACCAAAGTTTGGCAGTTCAACCACCTGCTTTTGATCAGAAAGTCGTGCTGATACTGCTAGGATTTGCCTGATTGGGCCCTTTTAACCTACGCAATATGCATGCGTCCAGAATGCTGGAATCGAAAACATTTTACGCTAAAGCTCTATCACTTTTGTTTGAAATGTCTGCAGATCAATCGTACAATTAGCAATGCGATTGTGGTCTGGCAGGTAGAGTCTACAACACCAAAAGAAACGCAGTCAGAATCAACACACTTGAGTGATATCTTGATAACTGCTTGACGTAAATTCACAAAACTCTTTCATTGTTGCATACTGTTTATTAGAAAATGCCTTTGCTACGTTTTCCGAAAACTTTCGAACAAACACGCAAAATTAAGATTGGAAAATTACTCACGCGTGTCGATTCTGACTGCATTTTTTTGGTGTTCTAGACTTTACCCAGCCAGATGCCAAGGTGCTGCTGCAGTGATGCCATTCAAATGGTCATTTCTTGAATGAATGTTCTTGATACTGTAATGCAGATCTGTCTAAATTTTCATGAGGACTAAAATTCAATTAAAAATCAGTTGCTCATTGCTGCAAAGTTTAAGATAATCATCTACAACGAAGGTTTCGCAAAACTAACAAAAACTATCAAGTAGCCATCACATTAGATTACCGGTTCATTTAGCTCGTCGGTCGAAATCAAGTCAAGCCTTCTGCAAAGTTTAAATGGCTTTGTTGAACGAGTTGAACTTCCAAGAAACAGTTCAATGACCAGTGTAATGACTCAAGACATCACGGTGCAGGTAATTAAGCACTACGAATATTGCAGTAATTGTAATTGCCGTACATCTTTATCTACCAAGTTGCCTCACGAAAGGACCTAATGGTCTTTTCAGGAGACAACGAAAGGACTGAATGGTTTTTGAGTCAAACAACTACCTGCCTAACTGCAATTGTAATTACATTTTATTCACTAAGTTGTCTTGGCCAGGAGACAGAAAAGGAACCTTTCGGTCTTCGAGTCAAGCTGTCACTGCCCCTGTCTGCCACACACGGTGGAGGCTTCACACTGTCTACCACTTTATCGAATTATCGTAAAGTCTGCACATTGTCTCTTTTAATGCTATGTGTCAAGAAGGAACATTGTAAATGTTAATTTTAAATACAAAGATTTGGCCTGACTGAAAATCAAACCCAAGTCAACATGCGTAATAACAGACGCTTTTCCTACCGACCATTGGCCGGTAAAGGTAAGTAGAGTTATAAAAGAATCCGCAAAAGAAATCCTTGCAGAAACGATGAAACCTGATAATGACGCACATGCTGATGTGTTCTCCCATCTGCGCGTATTGCCCAACGAAAAAATCTGATTGCTCGAAACCTTAGAGGCAGGAAGTGTGGGAAACAACGAATGGGCGAAACTGCACACAGTAAAGGACACCCACCCTTTTGATAAGTTTCATAAGGAACTGTGTTGCCCATGCGCAGTCAAGCTGAGCTGGGATCTCGCAAACTCGTTAAGCGCTTCGGCGTAAAGCTGTAATTTAATGAAGATTTGATCAGTTGAAGTGCACAGTGATTGCCGTTGTGATGGCCAGATTACGTAGCAACAAACAAACTTCAATCTGATTTAAACGCTTGCAATTTACACAGAATTGACAAAAAGATTGCACCAATCTACCAAACTTCAATATAACATGTGTCTGCAAATAAATGTCCAATATTTTGGATTTCCATGTCTGTATTTTACCTGTATATTTGTGCTGGCCCAGCGCCAGGATAGCGTGGCTGGGGGGGGGAGGCATAAACAAATTTTGGGGGGGGCAGGAAAACTTTATTTCTTTGAATTCGAGTGTGTGGACCAAAAAAGTGTTCATTGGGAAATTCGACAAAATCTGGGGAATAGACCAAAAAAGGTCTTCATCTTAAAAAATACGCGAATGTCCACGAATTCTGATCTTCATCTCAAAAAATGTGCGAATTTTCACGAAATCTGAGGTGAAGACCAAAAACAAAAGGAAGAAAAGGTCTTCCTCCCAAAATATAGGCTAATTTTTATAAATTCTGGGGTAAAATCACAAAAATAAACGGTCTTTATTGCAAAATCTACGAAAAAACAGCACTTGCTCACAAATTCTGGGGTAATAACCAGTATTTTGGGAGTCTCAGGCCTCGAATTGCACTCCCGTAGCACCGAGCCTGTTAATTTCTTTGGGCACAATCCTCGCTTGGGGGTGGGGGGCACGATTCTCGTTTGGGGGGCACAAACATTGATTTGGGGGGACGGCCCCGAAATGCCCCTCGTGGCGCAAGGCCTGTATTTGTGTATGGTTAATTGCTTTACTCTTTTAACCCTTTTGTGCCGAAAGTAGAAATACCTTCAGCTTTGATCTTAAAACGTATATGCGGCATAATTTTGACCTAAATATCTCATTAAAATTTTTTTTTTTTGAAATTGGGTGTCTACTTTTTGAGATAAGTGCCGTCCTACATATAGGACGCTAGGCAAATCCGTTATCAAAAATTCGTAAATTGCGCGTGCGCACAAAGCGCTTGACTGCGATGCGATACAATTACGGCATTTCCATTAGTCGTTTCTTTCAAGGTAATAAGTATGCTGATAGCATAGAATTACAAAACAAGCTTGTAATATTTTTTTTTATTGAAGTTTTGATTGCACAAAAACGACAAAATCCTAAGCAACAGCATGACTAAAATAACCTACAGTCTTTACCGAATGTTATATTCTTTGAAGCATTTTACATGAAGTCCGATATCACATTTTTCACATCTTGTAGTGGTTTTTGCATGGCAATGAGCGCAGCGGGTTTGCTTGACTTGAGGTACAAGCAACCCAGTGGTTATTACCATCATAACGAATATCAGATAGAGTTTGTTAAGGTCTCCCTCGCAGTCCTTTATGAGGCGGCTTGGCATACTGAGACAAGTAAGTCCTGGCAATATATCTTCGAAAGTGAAGTAAATCCATCGGATTTTCATCACAAATTTTTTGCAATCGCCATGCATTGTTGATGGAAATATCAAGCATATAGGAAACCAGGCAAAAATACCACTCTTTACCTCGCATTGCAATTCGATAGTTTGAAATATTCTGGTCCATTCTGTCAACACCTCCAATATTTTCGTTATAGAGCTTGACCAAGTATGGCTGTTCAATTTGCACACGCTTCTTTTCAGAGGATGAATATCGAGAAGCGTTAGAAATGGGGTGAACTTCCGCCGCATTTGAGCACAAATTTATCACACTATTGTCATTCCATTTGCAAACAATTACACCGTGGTTCGTATCGGTTTTGAAATCGTGGTTGCCTCTTCCTTGTTTTTTCAAACCATCGTTAGAAATCAGCGGGCATTTTTCGGTTCTAATTTCACGAATTGTTCCTGTTGCTTTCACAAATCTGGCTTTCAACGTCGTTACCAGTTTTACGCTATTGAAGAAGTTATCGTAGCATAAGTGGAAAATTTTTCTGCCAAAGCTAGCTAAAACATCTGCAAACTTGGTGACAAGATTTCCGAGCCCTAAGTTATTTTCTTGAGTCCGAGATGAATCAACTTTGCCTTGATAAGGATCAAACCAAACCAAGTACCCCAGCGGAGTGGTACCACACCAAATCTTGAAACCAAACCGTATAGGTTTACCTCTCAAAAACTGCTTGCATCCATGGCGCTCATAATACTCGCACATATTGATTCGTCAAAGCTGTAATACTTTGAAATACTTTGAAAATTGCGCGCAGCTTTATTGTAAGATCAATAAAAATCCTTGACAATTGATGAAAAATAATTTTATTGATGTCAAATGATGTCATTGTTCAGATAATTACCACTTATCAGAGTGTAAACGTAAGAATCGCGGTTGGAGTCTAACGCTTGCTTTTGTACAGCGTGAGAATCATTGCCGCTGCCGGCACCGCCATTTTGCTATCGGTAGTGCCTAGCGACCTACATATAGGACACCGATATTTGAAACAAAATATACCAAAAACGGTAGAGAAAATAAAACAGCAAAAGTTATTTTAAAAATGGCTGTTATATATAGAATAAATATAACAACAAAAATTTTTCCAAACTTATTTGCAATAATGCGATAATTTAAAGAATTCCAAGTGCACCTTCATTTTTTTGGCCGAAGCAAAATTGCGCGTTTTCAAAAGCACGCCATATTCTAACCAGAAATAATTTTTTCAAAAATGAAAATGAAGTTTACGCAAAAAATACTCATAGTTGCATTACAAGTTCATCGACCTCCATAAATGGGATGTGCGAAGCGCAATTTCAGTTTGAGTAAATGTCCTACATATAGGACGCTACGCATAAATGGATTAAGCATTGCCAAGCTTATCACTTTTGTGTTAAATATTTATATAGCTTCAGTGTTTTTTGGTTTACGTTAATATACTGTACTGTCAATCATACTTGCAGGCTCGAGAGATATCAGCAAGTTCAATAAAAAATGACGATGGCGGAAGCATATTCACCTTAACCGACATGCGATCGGGCTCAAGAGTGGTGGCTGCGATTCCTGCGGGTTCATTTAGGACAGAAACAACAACTGCCAACGATACTGATCAAACATCAAATCTTAAACTCGTTGTCTTTGCCACGTTACTGGGTGAAAGGTTTTCGTTGAATCCAAACCAAACAACTTCGCAGGTACAAAAAAACAAGCCAACGATTCCTCTCCAGTACGCCTTTGTTGTAACTCTCCAGCAGACGTTGATCAACACTAGTGTCAATAGTATTTAACCAGCTATACCATAGTGATGATTTTAAGTGGCGGGACTGCCCTTTTTCAGGATATTAAGTTAGGGTGTCTTTTTTGAATAAAGATAGCGCTAAAAAAATTTTTGACGAAAAAATTGCTGGACGGAAATTATTTCACGAAGGTAAGGACTTGCCATATAGCGCAAAAAAATTAAAGATCTTGTTTTCGTTTAGGTAGTGTCACTTGGAGTCAGAAATGCAACAATGGCAAACCTAAGTGATCTTAGAATTTCATTTACCTATGAAAGTGTCACTTATCCTGAGTGGGAAATGGAATTTAAACAAAATCCAGTAAAGGTTAGGTTTATGTAACTACCAGTAGTTGTTATAGGCGGATTACTTTCGTTTTCAGTCGGGACATAGGAGTGTAGAATAGACATAGAAACTTCAGGTTTTACGAAACAAAATGCCAAACGGCTCTAGACTTTTGCTAGGATGCAGAAGAGTGGAGTCACGCTATAGTAGGGGTGCGGAACCTTTTCACTGCTGTCGACCGCAAAACATCCTATAAATGCACTAACGGCCGCCACCAGTTTAGGTCATTTTTTGCGAATTTACGTTTTATGCCTACACAAGCTAAACAGCTAAAGAGTAGAAAAAATCTGATTTTCAAGTTTAGAGAATTTATTCAATCATGAATCATAAAAATGCTAGATCTGAAAAAAAGGTAAAAATATATACTAGAAAATTCTAGATCCGAATGAAATGTGCTAGATTTTAATTCCGAAAAATTTATCCCAAAAAACCTAAATATATTTTATTGCTGTTATCGTGATACCCGAAACCAGATAAGAAAAGGGTGAACTAAGTATTGCACGGCGTTGCTGACCAGCTACAAGCAGGCGTGTAGTTCAAAAATCTGAAATAGCGGGGAGGGGATGTTAGGGGGGTCTGGGGGCGTAGTCAGAAATCTGCATTGGGGGCTGATACGGGGGTCTGGGGCGGAGCCCCCAGTGCTCGAAATTTTTTTATTTTTTTTGGCAAAAATAACTTAATTTTAGGCCTATTAGGATAAAAATTAATGTTATTAAAACGTGGCATAGAAATTAGCAGTGCGAAAACATGATTATACTAGTTTCATTAATAGATTATGTGGGAGGTAGCTATTGCTAAAATTTCAGTTCTCTTGTTTACAAGCAGGTAAATCATAAAATTATATACCGGTCGTTCAAAAAAACTCTAGGTCTATTTCGTCTATATTGTGTAGAGAAAGTTATAATTAGGTGGGCTAATGGAAGGAAGTTTGAGAGAATTAATTGGTAATTAACTAATACCGAATAGCCTCCCTCTCCCTATTCTTGAGCTTACATACTTTTTGATGAAACCTATGTAAAGCATTTTTCAATAAGCGATCAGATTTGAACAACAATTTTTGGCCATTTTTCAAAAAATTTTTTTGATTTATGAGTTTTATTTTTGCCAAATTATCCTCCCTCATAAATACACGTTTCAAAATATGCTTTAAATCATTTTTTAGTCTATTCCAGTGCAAAAGACAGTCTCAGATGTGCTATAAACGTGATATTTTCTTTATTCTGCATTTTGGTCGGCAGGCCTATGGGGCGGAGGGGCTACAGCCAGTAGCGTACGCAGGATTTTGAAAAGGGGGGGGCCAGAAAGTTCACAAACTTTGAGAGGAACACAGATCAGAATTTGAAATTGTCATACTCAAATTTTGTCCCATTTTTCGCCCAAAAGCAGGTGAAGAGCAAAAAAAAAAAAAAAAAAGGTCTTCACTCAAATTTCGTCATTTTCGCCCAAAATCAGGTGATTTCGAGCCCAAAGCCTGGTACCCAACTTGCAAAGGGGGGGCATGCCTCAATTTTGCTCACTTTTCTATGCAATTTTGCAATCCTGGTGACCCAAAGGGGGGGCCATGGCTCCCCCCACTAAATACGCCCCTGGCCACAGCCCCCCCACCTTCCTGGCTGCGCTACTGGCTGACGGGTATATGTCAAGATGCCTAATCTTCAATATCCTCTAGAATTATTAAAGAACTACATGTTTATTGCATAACTTAGCATTAACTGAATTCTAAGCGGCGTAGCATGCTAATACTTCTCATGCAATTTAACAGCAGTTTTATGTCAAAACTTATTCTCACTTCTATTTCCTAAGTTAAGAATAATCAGGTTATTCATAGGCAAAAGGAACAATCCCGAAAAATCTAAGAAAAATTAACTCGTGCGCGAAAATCATGTCATTGTAGCGTCACAGTCAGAAATTTGCACACGGTGTTAAACCAGCGTAATTGTTGAATAACAAAGATGAAGTTTCGGGAATAAACTCATTAAAATAATTGTGATGTTGAAAAGTTACGCAACTATCGAATTGGAACTTTTTGGAAAGGACTCGGCTAGCCAATTGTAAACGATAATTAGTTACGCATTGGACGTAAACAGCGTTGGCATATTATCGTCTTAATTAATTGTACAGTTAGCAAATCGTAACTGTTCCTAAAGTTATGTCTTAACAGTTACAATGATATGATTTTCACGTAGGAGTTAGTTTTTTTTAGATTTTTCGGGATTGTTCGTTTTGCCTATAAATAATTATTCATTTTAATCAGTGCATAACATTTTAATCAATGTACGGCCGCCACAACGTGCATTTTGAACTAAAGTTTCATGGCGGCAAAAATTTCCTTTTACGGCCGTAGGTTGTGCACCCCTGCGCTATAGCATAAAGAAAATTATTAAACCAACAGTTTGCAATCAAATTGACGTATAAGTTTGGATTTAAATCAAAGACTTAAATTTGTTATAACACACACCTTTATAGCAAAAATTAAAGGAGATTCAAAGAAATATGATAACCAAAACAGTGAAGAAGAAGCAGCTATGTTAAACCAAGTTCAACATGAGACAATATTTGCAAAGGCCTTTGGAGTCAGAAAGTTATTTTTGATCACCAATAATTTCTCTCATTGAGTTAAGCAAGTATACAGTACTAAGCTATATTCATCGGAGTTCAATTTACAATTATCATTGCTAAGAAAATACTATTAACCACAAAACTCAAGTGTATAAAACTATTCATGACCGACCAAATTTTCAATTTAAGACAATATTCCGAACGTCCCTCACCTCGGAAATTTTTCGGAGAAAATCAAAACATGAAACAGTCTCCTCCAGGCAAGAAAATACTATACGGCAGAGATAAACGCTTAATTTCATTTTGTGTAGTTATGCAACTTAAACATTTTTTATCGCAAAAAAACCCTTTTTAATCCAAAAATTTGAACCATGGGCCAAATATTATAAATCTAAATATTATAAGAGGTCTCCGACTTTGCTGAAGATTCTGAGTACCGCTATAGGACTAGTAATGTTTGGAATAAGCCAAAATAATGCGTATTCAGCGTCAACTCAACCAAGCTCGTTTTGTGGAATGGAATTTCGAAACAATGGAATGGACCACATCGGTTTGTGACGGAGTTCCTCCAGCACGTAGATTCACGTGCACCGAACTTGGAAGCTTTGCGATTTTATTCGTAAGTGAAAACAAGTACAAGTAGTAGTCAATGCAGGTGAGTAGGAGTCCGAGAAGGTGCTTTGTCAGTAGGTCAAAATCGATTTATTTTTGGTTTGTTACTTTCGATTACAAGAGAGCAATCTAATTACACTATAAAAATACCAAAAATTTTTTGGTATTTTTGAAAGAAGAGTTCGATTTGACGTTTCGAACTCTTCTTTCAAAAATTCCAAAAAATCTTTTTGTTTTGTCGGCGTTTGTGTTGGTTAGTGCTTGGTACTTTAAAGCTGTTTTATTATCCATAAAATAAGCTTGCCTGTCTTAATTACAGAAGAATCTTCTGGCTTTTTTGGGGGTGAATAATTTTTAGAAAACGACCAGCAACCCAAAAACGAGCTCTATATGTTTGAAATATATGGTGCAAAGATAAAAAAATGTGGTGATATTTAATCATTAAATAAACCCCTTACCAAATTTTAATTTTGATTGGCAATGAAAATTTTCTTAAGTCCTTATCGCATCTTTATGACTGTTTAGTTGTTTGACCTGATGTATTTTATGCCGGCGATGTGTTTTGCAATTTCATCCAGTTGGGTCCATCATTTCTCGATTTTTTTTGGTTTTTGGTCAGTCTTCTTAGTTCTTTTGTTTAGTGTCAATGCTACTTTTTAATTGTTGTTTTTAGGTTGCCTGGATTACTTTGTCAGGGGTTGATGACACTTACCAATTGTTTTTGTTTAAGTTGGTTGGGGCCTACCGGTTGTGTTTGATTACAAGTTTTTGAGGAGCTAGATTTCTGCTACGCTTTTCTCTTTCGTTTGATGCAAACATATCAACGAACTCTACTACAATTCCATTACGTCTCAATAACTTCGCTATGATTTGCAGAGTAAAAGAATCGTTCCTTCTGTCGCGGCTCTGACAATTTTCAGTTACGTCGGAAGCGCGTTATCATTGTTGTTTTTAATCGCAACCATTGTTATCTATCTGTCATGCAAGTAAGTACTAAGTGATATGTACAATTGTACAATATACTCAGTTACAGTAGACGATATTGGTTTAATAATCATGGTGGTTCAAAGCTATCTCTTTCGACTGCATGGGTTCGAAATCCACTGTTGCCGCCATGTAGCATAACTAAATCTAATAAAAAGAAGAAACATAAATACCCAGCAATATATGCAACAAAGTGTAATCACAAGCAGCAAATCAGTTATTTATTCCTGCAATGTTTGGGTGAAACTATTGGTTTTGCTTTGTGCATTGCACAGTCGGCTGATGGGATGGTTTTAACCCTGGAACAGGAAAATTGATATTATTTTTATTTTCAGTCAAAGAGGACTCGAGTTGCTGACCGCTTGCCAACGCTGCAGTTTTGGTGCAATGATTCGGAGTAGCATGAATAAGCCCGCAAACCGTTAACCGTTTCTTCTAACTTTTGTTTGTGTTTTGTCGTAGACAACTACGCAACAAGCCGACCACAACAACTTTGGTTAATATTTGCATTTGTCTGATTGGCGTTTATTCTTTCTACGCTGTTGGCGTCGGCAGAGTGGCGCATCACCACGTCTGTAACGCCATGACATTTCTGCTCCACTATTTCGCTATCGCCAGCTTTGCTTGGATGACCATCAATGCCTATCAAATGTACAGAGCTTTCACATCGGTAAGATTTTAACATTTTCAAATTGGTAGCATGCAGAAAGCAGGTATGAGCGTTGGGCAATCTTAGTCATTTGTAGACGACAAGAGTATTTTGCTGCATTCTAGTGAAAAAAATTGCATCGTTCCTCTGATGAAATGCGAGTGTGATTCAACAACGTATGAAAGGGTAGGGTTCCTATAAGTTACAGTACAGTATAAGAATGAAAAATGAAAGCTATCTGCGTATTAGAGTCCGGAAGGAGACATAGAAAACTGCCATAGGAGGGCGCAAGTCCGTTAATCCGTTAATAACGAAGCTAACTTTTTCATTAACTCGTAAATCCGTTAAAAAGTTTTTTTAATGTTAACGGACTAAATTAACTTCTGTTAAGTTCTGTTAACGGACTAAAGTAACTTCCGTTAAGTTCTGTTAACTTCCGTTGAGGTTTTTATCGTTAATATCTTGCACCATTCATTCATCGTACTGGTATAAACCAGTTTGCACTGGTAACACTTGTTGCGTATTAGCACGAGTTTTATATAAAAGAGCGAAGAAAGGAGCTCTTTTTTGTGGTAAATAATAAGCTGCAGCCTCATACGTCTATTAATCATCGCTGTTCACAATTTCCAAAGATTTTCCGATCGCAGCTTCGTTAGTGCATTTGAACTTATTTTTATGTTGAAATTAGATTAGACTGTAAAATGTAACTTCCAAAACACAAAAAGACCACCATAGCAATAAATATTTCCTTACAATCAGCTCAACAGCGTCAATACGTGTTCTAGAAGCGAGTGAATAAAACTCAATGTAAATTACATGCAAAATGTTAACGAATTAACGAACTTTATTAACTTCCGTTAATTAAAGCTGAAAATAACGAATTAACGTTAACGGAAGTGTGAAGTTTGATAACGGACCAGTGGTTAACGAAGCTATAGTTTTGCATTAACTTGCCCACCTATGAAAGCTGCACTTGGATAATCTGTATGTAAAAAAGATTGGGATTACTGTCCTCCAAAATCATAAACAGTGGGAAATGGAAATGGTGATCACTTGAGATGTGGCGTTGAATGAGTGTCTCAGGGCATTCTAGCCAGTAGTTGGCAGCATGTCGATTTCAGCATGTATAGTAATCAGAATTTTATATTTAGTTAACGCACGGCGTGAAACACGCAAGTGTGCCAACCTACCTTCTAGCTTATGGACTACCGTTTATCCTGGTCATGCTCAATTTTGCTTTGACTATTCTATATCTTGATGGAAAAAAGCAAGACCAAAGTGACTACGAAGGTTTGTTTTGAATATTTTGGCAGCAAACAATGAAAAAATTGTAGAGGTTTAATTCAATACAATCGCAAAAAGAGCTTGAGATGAGCCAAAGGTAATTCCTCTCTACTTGAGAGTTGCGACTTGCGAAGTTCTATTTCTGTCATTATTTTGTAAAAGCACGAAGTTGCCATCACAAGAAAAACATCATTTTTATTCGTATTTAACAGATTTTTTTAACACTTCAAATTTCAAGTATTTGAAGTTTTGCTGGATTTTTTTCGAAAATTCTGTTTGCTTAAATCATCAAAAGCAGCAGTGATTCTATTAATTTTAACGTATTTTATCCTTGGACTTGATTTGAACGTGTTAAAGTCAGAAGTCTTTGTTTGCCCAGCAAAGACAGCACCGCTGTTGTCCTTTCTAGATTGGCATAATTAAACACAAAACTCCGACTTGTTTCAAGACGCGATAGTACAGCTTACGTCATTTCATTTCATTAGTGCGTTGTGCTTGTGGAAATTGAGTAAGAAGGACCGAAGAAATTTTTTCTTTCTTGTCATCAGAGTTAAGAAGCTTTCAAAAGTTAAGGATAGTTTTTTTGTTGCAAAGAACCCTGTTTTGAAAGGCATAAACATCTTCCGAAATTTTCTTTGGTCAAACAAAAGATTTAAAACTAACTTCTGTCAACGTTATTGAAGTTCTGTAAAAAGCTGCCAGTGTTATTTCAGATATTTACTATGAATCGCTGTATCGTGCCAAATTCGCGTGCTGGCTTCAAGCACCGTCATTCTTGTGGGGATTCCTGCTTCCGATTGGAATTATGCTGCTGGCTAACTTGGTTGTGTTTGTCATTGTGCTGAAGAAAATTATCTTTAGAAAAAATCAGGTAAGCGTGGAAGGCATGGTTTATGAGTTGATTATTTTTTATCAACAATGACGCTTCGCCTTGATTTTGCTTATCGATCTTGTTGGCTCAGGATACGCCTTGCCTTATCATCTTTTAATGATGCGTTTTGGGACACAAACCAAATTCTTCTTACCTTCAAATCTAAAATTTTTACACCAAAAGTTGTGCCATTTGCCAACGTCAAAAACTAATCCAATCATAGAGGAATGGAGCATGTTTGGCACCGACTCACTTTTGTCATTATTTTATCTCATAATTTATCGCCCATGACTTCTTTATTCATCGCACACTGTTACGTGAGGGTAAGTACAAGGGCAGCAGCTCGAGATTAAACTGCCACACTTCACGGTCTTCAATTACCTCCATAATGGTGAAGTCCCAAGCAGTTCCATCCAGGATCCTCAACGTAATTGGTCCATCTAGTTCTAACTCATCCAACTGACTTTTTCTAATTTCTTTGCCTAGTAAAACTTGTTTGGGTAGTCTTTTCTTAGGCATTCGGATTACACGGCCAAACCATCTAAGCTGAGATCTTTTAATTTGGAGAAGTAACAGCTCGATGTTAAGAGATTTTCAAATCTCCCAGCTACGCACCTTGTTAAATAGTGTAGCTCCTTCGATTCTTTACAAAAACCTAATTTCGAAAGCTTGCGCTTGTGATCGCACTATTTCGGTCATTACTCAAAATTCACAACCATAGGTGAGAATGGAGACAAAAACTGCTTTGAAAATTGAGAGCTTTGCCTTTTTTGACAATAGTTGTTTAATGACAACCGAATAATGCAAAGCTCGCATTACTGCATTAGCCTTGCCAATTCGGATATCCAGTTCTTCGTCTTGCCTTTCGTCACTCATGAATGCAACCCTAAGACTGCTCCAGTGGCGCTTCAATTAATTGCAACACGCATTGATCAGGGTTTCTTCAAAGATAAAGTACCTCAGTTTTGGCCGTGCTCATTTTCATTCCGACTGTGTTGTATGCATCTGCAAAGCTATTTAATGCTCGCTGGAAGTCAGAATCAGTGGAAGAAAACAAAACCAAATAATCAGCGAATAGCAGAAGAGCAATTTTGCAACTTCCTATCATGGCATACTCATCAGCTTGGCTACATTTGTTAATCCAGTCCTTGTAAACAATGAAAAGAAGAGGTGACAAATCGCCCCCTTGCCGGATTCCAACGCCGACATGAAAAGGTTTTGGTTGCCTGCCATTTAGTCTAGTGCAAATTGAGGACCACGAGCACCCCCAGACTATATTTTTTAACCTATATTTTTGGGATCCCCATAACCTACAATTAAAGAATTTTGTTGTTCCCAACGAAAATTGCTAACATTTACACGCTGGCGATGCTTTCCTGTGCCTATATCAAGGAATACGGTAAGTGCGATAGATTGAGCATGATGCAGCAGAATAAGGAAGATATCTGTGTCTGGCGTTCTAACTACTGCTGATTTGTATCCAAGTTTATCGGCATATTTTAGACATAGCACAGTTCTGCAATCTGTTTCTTTCTGGTTTGACACAAGTTCATGAATCTCATTCGCTGTAACCTGAAACATAATATTCTGTAACTGCACTGCCGTTCATCTTACTACGTTTTGGTAGAGTCTGGGCCAGACTATCTTCATTTTTAATAAATTTTCCTATAACACGTTTCTAGTATCGTATGAACAAAAAAAATCTAAAGTTTAGCTTTCTCTTTTGTTGTAAAAACTGTTTCTACTAAATAATTTCTGTAAAAATTATACCCATATAAAAACGGCTGGAACAACACAATGGATTTCATAAATGTCGTAAACTGCGGAACGAAATACTGTATTTGGATCTTGAAACTATTTTCAACAACAAGCAAACAGCCAAAACTGCTGAAAACATTTAGTATTGCTGAAATTTTCAGAAATTAGCTATATGTCGTTAACTGCTTATATGTTTTGTTTTATACTGTACTGTTCATCACATCGACTTCACCTTTTACATCATATTACTGTGTATACATTATACTAATTTATACTATTCTCACATTTCCAGCTCGTGATTCCAGCTTGTACACTTTTCCTTCAACTAATAGCATTGCTGCTCCGCATTTTTCAATCCGAGAAGCTGATTCTTTGCTTCCCCATATCCTAAGAAGCAATTGGCACAGCTGTTCTTTGTTTTTATCATTTGCCAGAAATAGCTTGAAGTCACTTGGCTTACGTGTCGCTGGGCCATTGACAATGTATTGTTGCAAAACACCGCGGCGCAATCGTTCTTGAGCTTTGATAGAGTCAGCGTGATAAGAGTCCGTTGAAAACTTAAAATTCGATTTGATTACCGTTTCATCCAAAAGGCACAAACAAATTTCTTGAAATGTCGAAGAAAGATTGGTAAGAGCATGAAACATTGCATTGCCATCTTGGGTATGAAAGGCTTCTTTTAGATGATACACATCAGTAACATCATAGCGCGCACTTTTCATAATGCAGAAGAACATGGCAGCCTTTTTAGTTTTGTTGCAAAAAACCATCGCTTGTGCCTAAACTGCATGAAACTGGAGTTAATGAGTACGTCATTATTTCGTCTAAATTAATAGGATTGTTGAGATTTTGTGATTTGAAAAGCAGAGGAAATGCTATGTCACTTTGTTCGCGATACTGTATGAGTATGACCTGCAAAAAAGCATTGTTTTAGCTAAGTTAACTTTTCGGCGTTTGATCAATAACATAATTTTATGATATCGAAATTTCTAACCTTTCCTTGTGAGGAAGTAAGCTTCGCAGTTTTGTTAGTGGCTTTGATCGTTTTTAGTTTCTGTTTTTTGATCGGTTCGAAAAACATTCTTTCGGAGTCACCCACTAAGCGGTCTTGCATGAATGTTTCTTTGGCTTCTCTACCACATGCTTCTGCACGAAGCGCATCATATTCTACGTCGGCAGATACATACGCTTCAGATGCTACGTTATAGAGATGATCCTTGTCCTGCATAGTAAAGGGATTGCTAAAGTTGCAAATGGCTGACGTTGTCCGTTGAACTGCTTCTTCGGATTTTTTTCATTTGGGCATTTTCCAGCTTGTTCCAGCTTTGGGAGTATTTGGGTCATCAGCAATATCGCACATATCTAACAGCTTCTGAAAACACTGACTACGCATTGATGTTGTGCGACACCATCGTGGAGATGCATCGAAATTTGAAAAAAGTCCAAGCAAACCCCCTAAAAATACGTTGCATAATACAGTTACATTATATAATATACAATTGCATATTTTTAATTATTCCGACATTACTTACCAGCAATCATAATACTTATGTTAAAATACATCGTTATCTACATTATTTAAAAGTTTGTTGTCTGATACAAAATATCTACCACACTAAAAGAATATTAAAGTGACGCACCATGTGATTTCGCAAATTTCCTGAATGTTCCTTCCATTGTCTTATCCACAGCATTAAGTGTTCCAGGTATGAGAGACCGCGCCACTGCAATACCTCCCTTCTGTAGCACTGTAATTCCTTAGCAGCAGGATGATGGTGATGTAGTCAAGACCCTGATGGTCGAGACCGAGACCAAGACCGAGACTTGGAAAAAATTCGAGTCCAAGACCAGGGACCAAGACTTGAAAAAATTTTCGAGACCGAGATCGAGACTCGGTGAGTTTGTTCAAGACCGAGACGAGACTTCGAGATCCGAGATTTTAGAAGCAAAACTTATTCGTATTGACTATTGACAACCCTTTTCATGGTTTTTCCTTAAACAAACAGCCAATCGCAATACAGTAGAATGACCATAAACCAAAAAACGAACTTGGGCCACGTGCTATTCACAAGCACATGAAGAGGTGACGGCGTATCTCAACTATCAAGAGCCCGTCTTTAAAGTAGAGAAATTGCAGTTCGATGCCAACTGAAACTGGGCAATGCGTTCCTGTGTTCATACTATCGCAGTGGTCCAGCTTGCAGTAACTACAGATTAGTAACAGAGCCAAAAAATCTTGAATGGCATATTACTGCAAGCAAAAATAATCACGAAACACAACGGAAAAAATTAATGCAACCGCAAAAAGTAAGCCTATACCAAAATCAAACAATAAGATTGTGATTGCATTTTAAAGCAACCAGCATTTCTAAATTAACTGAAGATAGCCGAGATCGATGAGGTCTCATGATCAAACCTCCGGTACTAAAAATACGCTCCACAGGAGCCGATGACGCTGGCAAAAAAAGAACTTGCATCGCAAGTTTGTATAAGGCAGGTAGTTGGTTTTCCATGGTTTCCCAAAATTCGAAAATATTTTCGTTAAAATGTTCACCATCGTTAATGACTTGGTGGTTTCGTTGAAATTTTCACCATCGTACTCTTTATGATGACTATACCCAAATTTTATCATGGCCGAATTACGTGACATTATGCAAATTGTTTCAACGTAGTAATGAAATAATACTTTATAGCGAATTAACTGAAACTAAACACAACTGTCACTCGTATTGCAAAGATATTCTTACAATATGTATTACTAAGATATTCATATAAAATGCATCTTAAATTTGCTTAAGTTTTATTACCAAACTGCTTGTGGACCAATCTAGAGGAATTCGATTTCGAAGCGAGTTGCTAAATCAAATTAAAATAAAAGCTTTCATAAACTCGCGGCTTAGTGCATGGGCATTGAGCAACACTGCACCAAAGAAACATCGCAGCGGGGCGAGACGTTAGCGACACTGCGTTCGATTTTGACCGGACCAAGAATCGAAACGTAGATCTCACGCTCCGATGGCGGTGTCTTTAACTACTAACGCTGACCGGTTGTTTAAATCTAAAATAAAGCGGGCTTGCTAAAGCAGTTGCATTCAGATAGTTATTTTAATGACAAGAAGGCTGTGGTGGAATGTGCGATTGTGTTTTCATAAACAAGACATCAAGATGAATGATTCAGTAACCTAGTAGTCCTAGTACACGGCAAACTCTGTAATGTATAAGAAATACCTGAGTTACGGTATTATTTCTTATCAAAACTTTATTTCTCCGATACCGCCCTGAAAATCTTTTGGGGACACGCGTCTTCCCCATTCGGTGGCCCATGTTTATACCTCAGGTTTATACCTCAAGCTATTTTATTGTTTGAGGCCATGTTTTGGTTGAAAATCACACACAAGAGAAGAAAGAAGAAATTCCAACGACTTCGCATTTAGGGCTCAGTAAAATAATATAGCCACAAGCTTAGAATAAGAGATTCTATTTGAATAAGATCTAACTGATGATGCCCCGCTGGGGTGAAATCGATTTTAATAAATAAAATAGTACTATATAATTTACGACTGATTTCGTATATGCCCGATAAGCTTGTGGCTGTATTGTTTTATTTATTATCAAGCTATTTTAATCTTCACTGGACCTAATTGTTACTCCTAATGTTTGATATTTGCAAAAAAGCAAAGGTAAAGTAGACTTAAGTTCATCATTCTGAGTCTGCAATCTTAACTGTATCATACTACGAAAGATCTGTTTAACAGAATGAGACTGAAAACAATCACTCTGAGGTCTGAGCTGTCCTGATTAACGTTCCTTGACCAAACCTCATCGCATTGCCATGCTACCACCTCAAACTCGGTCCACGTGCAAGAAACCTGAACGAGAAAAAGGTTTAGAGCATTTACTACCAGGAAGCAAAAATGTAGACAGCGGCAATTAGCACCTTCAACAAAGACAACATCAAATAATACCGCTAAAGCGGCTTCTTCCCCTCCAGACTGTTTTACATCACACCTTTCATAAGTAAACAACAAAGATAATAGTGAATAACAGGTCGGGCAGTTTTTTCCCACGGCTCTACCTGAGGTTTTTCGAACCTCAAGTATCTCCCACTACGTAGCCAAATATCAAAAATTGAGGTTTTATTTTCAAAACTTTGTTTCTCACGATCTCAGTTTAAAAACATTGATGGCAATAAATGAAAATTGACCGAAATGAATAAATAAAGGAGATTGTTGGAAAGCAATATAAAAGGTGTCAAAACCTAGAAAGTTAATCGAATCTTTGTTTGCGTTGCTTGCATTAAATAATTAAATTCAAAATTTTACTTCTACGCCTAACCAAGATTTTGAGTCTCGAGACTTCTCATATTTCGAGACCATGACTTTTCGAGACCAAGACTCGAGATCGAGACTTGAAGTTCAAGTCCGAGGCGAGACCGAGATGAGACTTTCAAAAATATGTCTCGAGACAGTTTCAAGACCCGAGACCGGTCTCGAGAACTCCATCACTACAGGATTAGACTCTAAGATAACTATTTCTCCGGCAAAGTTGCTGATTTTATTGTTTATTTGGTATGCAAAGGCAACCTCTCTGCCGAAGTTCTATAACTATAGTTCTGCTTTCCAAACTACACCCTGCAAACCTTACCAAAAAGTTTGCGCTTCATCTCATACGGCAAAAATATCGTCACCATTTTCGTTCCGTAGGCATTATATTATCATCCTATTTTGATGACGTCATCTATTTTTATAATTACGTCATCATTTTACTTGTATAATGTTTATACATTGGTCTTATTAGCACTACTTTATACATCTCTAAGTTGCAGGAAACAAACGTTTTCTTGTATAATTACGAAGATGCAATGTCTAAAATACTAACACCTAACAATGAGTGAATGACGTCATCTCAAATTTAATTCTATGCTGATTCAAACCCTTTCCGTGAACAATTTTTGCGCTTTTGTATTACAATTATTATACTTATTGCGAGAAAACAGCGTTTAAACGTATTACCATTACTTTAATCTAACTAAAAAAACATTTTTGCGATAGTTCCTCCTTAAAAGCCCTTCTCTGACGTCATAAAAGCATATAACCAACATCCACAGGACGTAAAATCATCTTTTTGGTGTAGAGTGTTGGTTAGTTACTACTTCTTTACCAAATGATTACATTTTGCACTCGAATTTGCCGCTGATGTTAGTCGTCATTCAGAATGATATAAATTTACTGAATTTTGTTGACGTCATCATAAAACTAGCAAAATGAACCCCACGGGACAAAAATTTTCGTTGGGAACAACAAAATTCTTTAATTGGAGGTTATGGGGATCCCAAAAATGTAGGTTAAAAAAATATAGTCTGGGGGTGCTCGTGAACCTCAATTTGCACTTTTACCCGAACACAAACCTCCGGTCGGTAGTAGAATGACATAATGGCAAGTAACAACTGACCATTAACAACATACTCCAGAAAAACCTTACAAAGTATATCCCAAGGAACTCGGTCATATATGCTTTGTTATGATCGACAAAGCATGCAAATAAATCTTTGCCATACTCCTAAGATTTCTCGAAGATTTGCTTCAGAAAGAAGATCTGGTCCGAGATGCTGCGACCCGGACGAAACCACGCTGCCACCCTTCAGTTTTGACTTAAATTTATTTCGTCGCTTAGTGTAACAGTATTAAGATACTAAAAAGATATTACACAAGGACTAAAAAGATCAAATCAATGGGGCTATCTAAAGTTAGGTGAATGGTATCAGATTAAATTTGTGTTAATTTCATCCTTCTTGACCCATCTGTTCCAGGGATATTCTACCTCAAACACCACGTAAGAGCCTTTGTAATCTTAATTTTTATTCGCAACTCTGAAGTTGATAACATCTGCAACGCTGTCTTAGTTCTATTCTAAGGTAACGCCACAATTAGACTGTGCCACAGAGACCTTTAACCGATATATAGACTAATATAGGCCGTTGTGAGCTAGGCTACAGCATTGAAACGTCAGAGCTGCCAATAACAATCATAATTAAACAGGCTCATTTGTCGTGTTTGAAGTAGAATATCTCTGGAACGGCTAGGTCAAGAAAGATGGAGTAACGCCAATCTAATCTAATACGACTGCCCTAACTTTAAACATCCCAAATTGATTTTGCTTTCAGTTCTCGTTTAATTGGTATCCTTTTAAGATGGTGACAGGAAAGTTGCTAAAACCTTAAGGTCAATGAGTTGAGCAACCACCCTCTTCGTTTGAAAGACAATCTGACGAAGTTTGGGCAAGTACTTCCGTTGTGGCATTCCCCAGACATCGATCTCTACAGTGTGGATCATGAAGACATCGTTGCAAAATGGGTTACATATTGTTTATAATCTTCAACGTCGTATTCGCAAGTTGCATTTTAGGTTATCCCCACTCATTTTTGTTATTTAGATAAAGTCAACGGCCAAAGACCGCACTCTTACAGAGAGACTAGGAAATGCGATCACCATGGTAACAATGATGGGGCTCACGTGGATATTTGGTTATTTCCTGTTGATACCCTACAATGTGACGTATCAATCAGCAATGCAGTGGCTCTTCACTATTTTCAACGTGTTTCAGGTAGGGATACCAATAACAACAATGCTAAAGTGCACATTTCACATTCTCTGTAGGAGTTACCGATCTTGTTACAAAAAATCACAATAACATGAAATAGAGATCTTCGGAACATAATGTTCGGAACATCGAAATATCTTTAATGCAAAACACAAAGCCAAAATAACTGGAAACATGTCTTGACGTTTTGTGAAACTACTTCTCACATTGTCAAAAGTAATGAATGGCAAAAAACACAAAGCACAAGCATATAAAGCAACAAAAAGAAGCAGCAGCAGGGGAGAGAATTACAGTATTCATATTAATCATGTGTTAAACAAATACAGTGGTATAGAGGTTCTGTCAACATTTAAGTTGGGATTGTGTTTTTGAATTAGTAATGTTTCGGTAATCAATAATTTTCGCCAGTGATTGGTTTGGGCCATTATTTCTGTTTTGTCAAAATCAATTTTATGATCGGGGTTATCTGTCAAATGTTTGGATACATCGGTATCTTGTCTATTTGGCGAATTGGGATCGTGATTTTTTAACCGAGTAATTAGATTTCTGGAAGTCTGACCAATATAGGTGCTTTTACAGCTGCATGTGATATGATAAACCACATTAGAACGATGTAACTTATTCTGGCGCTCTTTGACGGTAAAAAGACGCTTTAAATTGAACGTTTTGTTGATTAAAATAAATGTAACTTTAAAGTCCAATTTTTTCAAAAAAACATTAATTTCTTTTGGTATATGGCCGTTCATTTCTTTTATGTAGGGAAGTTTCATAAAAATCCGTTTTGTGTCGTCCTTCTCGTCTGTTTTGGGTTTTTTCGACTGCTTTTTGGCAAGAAAGTGTTGTATTTTCCGGTTTATGTAATTTAAGTTGTATTACATAAACTTGCCAAAAAGCAAATACAATTACATAAACCGGAAAATACAACACTTTCTTGCCAAAAAGCAGTCGAAAAAACCCAAAACAGACGAAAAGGACGACACAAAACGGATTTTTATGAAACTTCCCTACATAAAAGAAATGAACGGCCATATACCAAAAGAAATTAATGTTTTTTTGAAAAAATTGGACTTTAAAGTTACATTTATTTTAATCAACAAAACGTTCAATTTAAAGCGTCTTTTTACCGTCAAAGAGCGCCAGAATAAGTTACATCGTTCTAATGTGGTTTATCGTATCACATGCAGCTGTAAAAGCACGTATACTGGTCAGACTTCCAGAAATCTAATTACTCGGTTAAAAAATCACGATCCCAATTCGCCAAATAGACAAGATACCGATGTATCCAAACATTTGACAGATAACCCCGATCATAAAATTGATTTTGACAAAACAGAAACAATGGCCCAAACCAATCATTGGCGAAAATTATTGATTACCGAAACATTACTAATTCAAAAACACAATCCCAACTTAAATGTTGACAGAACCTCTATACCACTGTATTTGTTTAACACATGATTAACATGAATACTGTAATTCTCTCCCCTGCTGCTGCTTCTTTTTGTTGCTTTATATGCTTGTGCTTTGTGTTTTTCGCCATTCATTACTTTTGACAATGTGAGAAGTAGTTTCACGAAACGTCAAGACATGTTTCCAGTTATTTTGGCTTTGTGTTTTGAAATAGAGACATAAACAAGTTATCTCACTAATTGATGTATTTCTTTCGGTGCTGATATTATTATTGAACCCCTCATTTTAGTGGACAAGCATTTCTATACTTCTCATCTGAAAAAACATGGTGAAAGATAAGAAGTTTTGCTCAGTGTTTTCAAAAATATTTCGTTTGTAGATTAGTACAGAGATTATTCAATCAATCAATGGTTTATTTGCAATCTACCAAATGCGCAAAAACACAGCATTAAATTTCAATTGGACCAACAAAGGAAGCAATTAATTAACGTTTGTAGCACGTTAGCACAAAAATAAATACACCGCCAGTAATTTGAATTTATAATATTAATAATTTTATTTCTGATATTCTTCTGTTCAAGAGTGTTTCTCACAACAGTGAACTGTGAAAGATTGCTTTATATTCAGGGTATGGCAATTTTCTACCTTCACTGCCTTCGACGGGAAAACATTCGAAAAGCCTGGATCCACAACAAAATAAACAAATTGTCGACACTGCTATCAAATGAAAAAGACCAATCAAAGGCTAATGGAAAAAGCAGCAAAGAATCGCAACAAACCATGGCCATGTAATAAAGTGAACAGTATGTACAAATAGTCACTCAAGGACAGGCACAGCGGTTGAATCAGATTCCAGTTTGCAAGAAACAGATTGCTCCGTCGTTGGCTCGTTGCGTACTCAGCTTCGCTTGTAAATATCCGATATGAAAAATTTCTGCTATGTTTCTTTTCATGTTGTAGATTTGCTTCAAGTTTCTTGTTTTTTTTTTTTAATTTTTGTTGAGACATTCCCGCAAGTATGTTTAATCAAAACTACTCGGATTCTAATCCATTGATTAAGCACTGAGGATGTGCTTTAGGTGAAATATTCGCTGCGTTTTTGTATTTAATGTGCCAGTCACCAAGGCTGTAGTCGAGACTGACTCATCCGAGACCAAGACCGATACCGCAAAATTTTTCCGAGACCAACACCGAGACTGGTTTCGGTCTCAATTTTGGCTTCGAGACCGAGACCGGGAAAAATGACGTCATCATTGGTTTTTCCGATGTTTGAAAAAAGTTTTTTGGGCTCAAATTTGTTCATAAGTTGGTTTTATGATTATATAAATTAAGTCAGAGGACAAATTGTTTTACTTGAAGTGATTGCATCGTCAAAACCAGGGTGTCGAACCGTTTTAAATAACGGTTCGGGTTCAGGTTTAGCTCCGGCTCAAAATATTTTAGCGGTTCAGGTTTGGTTCGGGTTCACTTGAGCACCATTTTCGAGGTTCAGGTTTGGTTCAGGTTCACTCAAGTAAAATATTACTGGTTCAGGTTCGGTTCGGGTTCATTGACTTAAAATTTAACTGTCGTTACTCGTTTCGTCCAGAAAAAAAAAGGAGAAATTGCTGATGCTGTTGATGATCACCACTGCTCTTATTGTGCGTGTACCAGCGCCAGCGGCATCTGGATATGGAAAAATATATTCTTACTTTTGTTAGGGGTTCAGGTTCGGTTTGGGTTCACTTGAGCACAATTTTGAGGGTTCAGGTTTGGTTCAGGTTCACTGAAGTAAAATTTTGCTGGTTCAGGTTCGGTTCGGGTTCACCAAAATGAAACGGTTCGTTCGGGTTTACGGTTCGGGTTCAGGTTTGGTTCGACACCCTGGTCAAAACATCTCCACGGCGCCATTTTAAGTAGAGTTTCTAAAGTTAATGCCTCTTACTCGAAGATCAGAGCATGATCACCTTAATTTTTTTCAGGAATTATAGTCAATAAACCTAACCAAAACTTAATTAAATAAAATCGTAAAACAAAATCATAAAAAGCTTATTGTACTGTATATTTGAAGATACCGTATTGCACGTAGCCATAAAAACGCAGCCAGGAGTTTCGATTAGGAGGGAAAATTTTCAGGCGCGCTACTGCGATTATGCTGAGAAGAGGCTTAAAGCAAGCAATAAAATTTTTTACCCGAAAATATTGCATCTTGTCCTCGTGCTGAGTAAACTGGCGTAACCTATAATCGTATCACAGCCGGAGGTTTGCCCCCAGTCGCTAGGCGATTTTTTGGGAAAAATAGCCGTTTTGAATCAAATTTCTCACGTTTTTAGAACTACTTGAAAGAGCTGAATTGCCGAGATTCGGAAGCCGTTTAAAAGAATTAAGTTGCTTACCTCCCTAAGCCCCTCTCTTCTACCTATACAGATCAAGTCCAAGACACGTTTAAACGCTTGCAGTCATGAATTAAATTTTCTAAGTGAGTGGCTAAAAGGAGAAGAGCTGAAGCCCTCTTTGTCCTCCTGTTTGCGTCACTGGCCATTTCAGATTTAGTTTATACATCATGAACAAACAAAATTTACCTATTATAAAGTAGTTGGTTTGTTCGCTGTTGACAAAGATACAAAATATGAAGGTTATTATCACTGTTATCGACAATAAAATAATTTGCATATGTATTTATTCTATTTTTTTATGAAAATCAGTAAATTTTGAGTTGTGACTAGCTGTTCTTTATTTTTTGCCAATTTTCAGTCTCATTATTTTTATTTGTTTTTGAATTTTGAGAGCTTCAATGTCAATTTTAGCGACTATGTTTGTAAAACTGTTTAATTCTCAATGCTTTGTCTGCTTTAGTAAAGGCTTTTGCGCTGCTTTTGCAGCATCGTAAAATTGCAAAAACAAAAAGGCGCGCTTTTTTCGACTTTCTCAGTTACTTCTGCAGTCTTTCTCAGTTTTCGGCTTTCTCGGTTACTCATATTCTTGCAAAATTGAAAAATTAAAATTTTCTCAGTTGCTTCCGCAGTGCTCTATAATCTCAAAATAGTAGCAATTTTGCTTGCAAACACCAGAAAATTACTGAAGTTTTATTGTTTTGAGTCAGTCCAAGATTTTGTTTGGTTTGAATCAGTCCAAAATATTGTTTGGTTTGAATCAGTCCATAACATACGCATAGCCAAGGGTGTGGAACAGGTTTCCCCTTCAATTGAAATGCCACCAATGATAAAAATGTAACAAACAAGCCTATTGATTTTTCAGTTTCAATTTCTTTTTGCATTTGTCGCATATAACAGTAATTACCAATAATATTAACAACCAGGGGACCCGGGCCCCCTCAATCAAAGCTTAGCAAGACAATTTAATGCAATAACCAGGGCCGGATTTACCATATGGCACAGTGCCACGGGCCCCGAGCTCAGACGTGGTCACCGAAACAACAATTGTAATTGTAATTACATTTTATTCACCAAGTTGCCTTGGCCAGGAGACTGCGAAAGGACCTTTCGGTCTTCGAGTCAAGCTGCCACCTGCCCACCTGTCTACCACACACTGCGGAGGCTTCATACTGTCCCTTTAATTGCTGAACGTCAAGCAGGGAAGCTGTAAATACCAATTTTTATAGTCTTTGGTATGACCCAACCGGGAATCGAACCCGAGTCAACCGTTTCAGTAGCAGACGCTCTATCCACAAGGCCTTCGACGTTATTTTGAAAAAGGCGATGACGTCATGGCAAGTTGTCCATCTAGCGAAGCTGTTTGCTTGCTAGTGATAGGCAAGGATGGCAGTACAGTACGTAGGTACGGCACGCCTCAATTTTTGCTAAGAAGTACGGAACGTCTTTTTTGTAATGGTTCGGGTACTGTACGTTGGTACGCTGTATAAATTTGCCTACTAAACGTTTTATGTGTAATGTGAGGCTGTCAATGAAGATTCGTGCGACCGTGCGCGGCAGCCACATACTCCCGTTATTTCGCAAAAGGGAACATTTTTAATTTTTTAATTTTAACTTTCCGAGATAATCCAGTTTTTATGCGCCTTTGTTGTCAAACTATGACGTAATAAATACTATGTTGAAGTTTGTCCTGATATTTTAGGCATATTTCAATCTATTACGTCATAAAGAAAAATCAAGAATGTTCCGTTTTGCCAAATTAAAGACTGTTTTTTAAGTTGAATAAAATATGTTCCTTTTCGCCAAATTAAAAAACGCGTTTCAGATTAAATGAAACATGCGTTAGTTTGTTTAAATTGCCAAGAAATCTTCGTCTAACCTAAAACTTAATAGCGTAAAATCTCTTCAAAGTTAAAACCAGAAAATCAGGTCTAATTTAAATAGTATTGCGCTGTCTAAAAGTTATTTGGTGTCTAGTGAGCTATCTTTTTTAAGTTTTAAAATTTTTTTTCAAAAACTACAGTTAATGTTAAATTTCATTTCACATTTGTTTCGGTTTTTCATTATATTGTAGGAGTTTGCAACTATCATGGCCGACAACATGTACTGCTTTGGTGTAAAAAACGCGGACATTTTGTATGTTCCCAGTTATATTCTACCAAAGTGAACGCAGCAGAATAGAATTTATGTTAAGAAAAAACTGCGAAGAGTTTTTGGAGCTCATTGTCTGAAACCAGAGATTGAATAAGATGAAAACGGAACCCGCAGTTGTCTCAAAATGAGCATCTTCTGGCTTGAAAATATGTAAATTATCTCACAGCTTCTTTCCAATGCATTAATAGTGTTCGAAAGTAAAAAGCAATAACTTAATGCACAGCACCGTTGACTTTTGTAGGTGTTATAATGTATATTTTGCGATCCCTATTTGACTGTTCTTGTTGGGACTTCACGCACGCGCGCGTAGTACCTTTGTTTTTGTACGCAGCCATTTTGATAGATGAGCAATGACTTATTTGATTTGCTTATTACTTAAAAACCGTTTAACCCAGGAAGCTGCATTTTGGACACAAACCGCATGGTAATGAGTAAAAGCAAAGCGAAAATGCGAAGCAAGGACAACTCAAGTCTAAACATGTCACAGAAAACGAATTAGTATGGTTTGCGCTTCACTCTTCTCAAACTCGGAGGGCGATTATTTTTCAAATTCTAAAGCAATAATTTTAATTTCCTTGAATTTCGGTTTTAAAAAAGCTTTTTGTTTTTCTTGTTACTTAACTTTTCTATCTAGTTCTATTATTCAAAAAAGTTAATTGAGAATTTGGTTATTGTTTAGGTAGTGACCATTTCACCAAAAATTTTCAAGTTTAGGAGAATAAAACGAAAATGAGAAATATTCATCCGCGCTTTGTTCATTTGCTTTTTAGGGGTTAAGATTAGAGTTTAGACTAGGGTTTGGGTTAGGGTTCAATTTGGGAATAGTTTCAGAGTAAGCTTTTGAATTTGGGTTAGATTTGAGTTTTAATTAATGAAAAAGTAGATAAAAATTTCCGGTGAAATAAAGTCTTCCTATTTTTTAAGGCGAAGGCGAGTCATTTTTGATTTTTAATACTGCCTACTACAGTACAGAAGATATGTTTTTGTATCTTGGGTATAATTTAAATGTACTAGTGAGTGATAGCACCATATTGTTTTCGGAATTTATTTTGGTATTCTTGCCTTTATAGTTATCCGTGCGTATTTACAGTAAACGTTAAATACGCCAGTGCTTGTCAACCTTTTTTGAATTCGTACACACTTTCAACTTTTACTTGAAAGCTTGTACACCCTGGTCTTCATAACACAATACACTGAAATTGCATCAATGTTAATGGAAAAAAATAAAACACCAGTCAAGGAAAATATTTATTTATACCAATAAGTCATTTCAACAGCAATTTAATGCAAACGTTGCTGTTGAATTTCATCAGCTAGTTGAGAAAAGCGAGGTCTTGTTTCAAGTGCTTCTAGAACCAATGTATCAACATCTTTGGTTGCGTTTCTTTTCTTTGATTTAATTTCAACAAGAGCGTAAAATCCTTGCTCGAAAAGGTATGTCGTATAGTGGCGCGAGCAGTGTCAATCAGAATTGTAAACGAGCCGACTAGTTCAGGCCCGAACCCGAAAACTAATTTGAAGCCCAAATCATGCTCGAAAAAAAACGAAAGTTAAGTTAGGTCTGAACAATTTAGTGATGTTGCCAATTTATTTTCATTATATTTTTGGGCACCTAAGAAAAACAGCAAATCTCAGGCCAGAATTAAGCTAGAAATTTTGTCAACTTTAGGCCAGAACTCGATCCGAAAAGCCCGGCCCGACTTATAACTCTGGTGTCAGTGCACCAAACAGCTCAAATTGTGTCTGTGGTCACTCGTGATAGAGGCCTTCTTCACAGTAAGGTTATTCCAGTATAATCAGGTCAGAATCATTGTTCTGTCTACTTATAATGTCCTGGTATTAAAATAAATTCACTACAGTATATTGCTTCATGGTATGTTGTACACCCCAGTACACCCTATTATAGTGGTACATCCTTTAAAAGTTTTGGTACACCCTTGGATGTACAATACACCTGGTTGAAAAGCACTGAAATACGCCCATGCTTTTAGCTAATTTTTTTTGGAAGGCTACTCCTTCTGCTACCTGCTTTTGGTTTTTTAGATGATATTGATTATAAACGTAATGCATAATATTTGTTTTTCCTTGATGAAAATGTTCATATCTGCGAAGCTTTTCGTCTGACACTTGTCAAGAAGAATCGCCAGAATGCAGAGCTTAGGAAAATGAGCAGCTATATAGCCGGCAATTCTCAAGTTCTGTACCACCAACCAACTCCTCAAATATTTGTTTTCTGAAAAACCTTAATAGCGTTTAACATACATTTTAGTGCAGCATTTAAAAAGTGATGGCGGTAATCTATACTCAATAATTTGAAAAAAAATTGAACACGAGATAAAGTAATGTGCTCGGATATTATTGCAAACTATCAAGTACTGGCATTTTAAATTTTTATTTCGGCCATAATTTGTAGTTACCGTGAGTTAAAATAAATCGAATCTTAAATTCCCCCGAATCTTTGTTGGTATCTCCTTGATGTTTTTTCTGCCTGAGAAAAATTTGGACTTCGTGACGCGTGCACGCCTGCACGGGTCCGCAGGACTATGGATGGAAGTACGGTACGGTACGTTCAGAATTTGCGTACTACGTACCTCTCACCTTGAACCCGGTAGCGTAAGCAGGATTTTCGAAAGGGGGGGGTGTAGGAAATTTGAAAATAATGAAGACCAAAAAAAATTCCTTCACTCAGGATCAGTTCGTTTTTCTGCCCAAAATTAGGTGAAGACAAAAAAAAAGGTCTTCACTCAATATATTGGTCCGGTTTTTGGCCCAAAATTACGTGAAGACCAAACATAAAAAAAACAAAAAAAAAACAGGTCTTTACCCAGATTCTGTCCTTTTGTGTGCTCAAACTTTCTGTTCAAGTTACAAAGGAGGTGGCCATGCCGCAATTTTGCAAACTATTCTACGCTAATTACACTATACTGGCGACCCAAAGGGGGAGGCCATGGCACTATGCCCCCCCCCTAAATACGTCCCTGCTTGAACGTATCGTACCAACGTACCGTACTTCAGTTTAATTTTTAAAGCGTACCGTACCAACGTACAGTACCCCGGTACCCGTACCTCTGCAAAAAAAGGCGTACCGTACCAGCGTACCGTACTTCTTAGCAAAAATTGAAGCGTACCGTACCGTACTGCCATCCTTGCTTTCAACTACTCGCAACTTTAACTGACTTTAAAATCACTAGTCTATAAATCAACGATCTCAATTCACACATTTAGCGTCGGCTTCAGCTGTCTTTTTACCTCTGCATACAAAAATCCGGTGCAACGTGCAAAAAGTCTGGGATTTTTAATTTAAACAGCGTACCAACGTACCGTACCCGTACCATTACAAAAAAAAACGTACCGTACCAACGTACCGTACCCGTACCATTACAAAAAAGGCGTACCATACCAGCGTACCGTACATCTTAGCAAAAATCGAGGCGTACCGTACCGTACCAACGTACCGTACCGTACTGCCATCCTTGCGCAGGACCTTTGTTTTCACTCGGCGATTTGCGACACACTATTATTTCAAGTTTATACGGCAACTCAAAAATGGTTAAATCTTAAATGTAAAACGAGGAAATTTGCCCACAATATACGAGGAGAGTTTGAAAAGTAACGAGACTGTGCACGCTGCACGAACAACTTTTATCGTAGAGAAAAAAGCATTGCTTTCTATGATGTCACAATGCCTTACGGTTTCGAAAACCAAATTTCAGCATTCTGTGGCTACTACATTCTTTTTCGCACGTTTTTCTGTCAAGGCGCTTTCTTTGTGACCGTTTTGTAAAAATTTGATAAAATTAAGAATTTTTGGCTTTTTTTTTCTTTGGTGTGAAAGGATGAGCGTCGAACAACGAATCAACTGAAATTTATTGTCCGTCTTGGAAAACCTCCAACTGAAGCACTAAAGTTGCTTCAAGAAGTCTATGGTGATAAAACGATGTCAAGAACTCGTCTTTTTGAGTGGTACATGAGGTTCAAAGAAGGAAGAGAGATGGTGGAAGATGATTACAGGAGTGGGAGGCCATCTACAAGCAGAACAGATGAAAATGTTGAGCGTGTGAGACAAAAGGTGCGGAGCGATCGCCGTCTTACTGTTAGAATGATAGCAGATGAACTGGGTATGAATAGTGAGAGGGTATGAAGGATCATTACGGAAGATCTTGGGATGAGGGAGATCTGTGCAAAAATGGTACTAAGATTGCTGAATGAAGGACCAAAGGAGCGGCGTGTGCAAGTGTGTCAAGACATTTTGGAGCAACTCGAAACTGAACCCAACTTGCTGAAAAGAGTTGTTACTGGCGATGAGTCATGGATCTTCGAGTACGATCCACTCACCAAACGGCGGAGCCTTGAATGGAAGAGCACATTGTCACCAAGACCCAAAAGGCTAGGGTTTTCAAGTCCAAAACCAAGGTGATGCTGATCGCTTTTTTTGATGTCCATAGAATTGTCCTCGCAGAATTTTTGTCACAAGGCCAAATTATTAATCAGCACGTTTACAAAAACATCTTGCAACGTCTGATGCGCTCAGTGAGGGAGAAAAGAAGAGAACTGTGGGAAACGAGGTAATGGTTGCTTCATCATGACGATGCTCAGGTCATAATGCCTTGGGAATTCAGAGTTTCTTGCCAAAAATAACATTGCTGTACTGGAGCAACCACTCTACTCTCCAGATCTGGCCCCTTGTGACTTTTTTTGTTTCCCAAACTCAAGGAAGTCATCAAAGGAACTTGTTTTCAAGATTCAGAAGCCATTAAAACAACCGTGACGGGAGAGCTTCGAGCGATCCCAGAGGAATCCTTCCAGGAGTGCGTGTAAGCGTGGCAGAGGAGATTGGAAAAGTGCATTCGAGCCCAAGGAGATTACTTTGAAGGCGACATGTAAAAATTACTTGCCAAATAAAATAAAACATTTATAGACCCAGTCCCGTTACTTTTCGAACACACCTCGTAGAGATTGATAAAAGCATCAAGCAATAATTTTTTTTTATGTCTAGGTTTAGATAGAATCAGAAAATTTTTTTGGAAAAAAGCTGTTTATGGCCCTATGCTTTACAGTAAATAAGGGAAGTTACGCGCCTTCCAGGAACTCGCTTCACGCTTCGGAAAATAATTCAACAAAAATACAATTTGATTTTTCTTTCAATTAAAGTTCGATGGAGAGAACGGAGCTGATGTGATTGAATTCCGACGCTTTTGGTTTAGGTGTTGATTTCTGTGCTGTTTTAAATACAGCAATGAAATAAAATCATGAAAACAATAACTAAACAACTGATACGAAACTACCAAAATTTATCACTTTGATACTATGAAACGACAAGAAAAAGATGAAAAGTTTCAGTGGGTATTGTTTTCTGACTTGTTTTTATCAAAACTGAAACCACTACTCATTTCACGGAGCGAAGCAAAAAACCAAAAAAATACTGGTGCTGCTGCAAAAAAGCCTTCATAATAGCAAAACGCTTCATTTAAAAATTTTTTTGTTGATTAGCACGTTCCAAGTCGGTAATGCGAGCAGCTATAGGCGGGCTTTCGTTCCAAACTCCTTACTTCTGGTAGTTGAGGGTTTCATCCCAGATCTACAGTATGTGTGAAGTCCACAAACTCACTTGAGCTTTACGTTTCCAAGTTACGTTAATTTTTTTTTTTTTTTCAAAATGATGACACAGTCGCTGGGCTTTTTCTCAGGCCCGACGCAGAACTTATAACCTTTCAGTTAATAAAAACATAAATCTGGAAAAATAGTGCATTAAAACTGAGCTGAAATTTACAAAATTTTAGAGCGGCGGGAGGCTTTGACCCCCGCTCTTTGCATCCAAAACATAGCAATGAATATTTGATTTAGTACAAATTTTTGCTTCGCTTTCCCCCCTCTCTAAAATTCAAATGTCTCTTCATGATTTTGTCAATGGCTACGGGCTTGCTAAGCAAGTGCAGATTGGTCCGAAAGAATCAGCGGCGCTATCACTTTCTCTTGACATGAAGAAAAGATCAAAACAATCAACATATCGCTACTGTAAAATTTGAGGTAAGCATATTAACAAACAAACTTTTGAAACAACCCATTGAATTGAAGATAACTTTATTATTTCCAACATCGCCAATCACTATCTTAGCAAAGCAAAACTAGAACGAATAAAGGTGTGGAAATGGCTTTTGTAATGTCGTTAACAATGCAAGTAGCAGCAAAACTATTTTATCAACAAGCACCAAAAGTAGTAGCATTTTTCTGTAACTTAATTCGGATTTTGTAACTTAAATTCTTGACCAGAAATTTGACATGCGGTATTTTCCTAAAACCTAAACCTACACCCACAATTCACAAATAGCATGTTGCGGTATTTTTTTAAAAGAACTATATTATAAGAACAGTCTGCTCACACTCTAAAAATAAAATCAGAACAAAGCCTGCCTCAGTCATCATCAACCAAAAAGATAAGAGTACAAGCGAAATCCTTTTTTTTTATATTTTACATCTCCTTTATACTCACCTATTCCAAAAATTTTGTTTGTCTTGCTTGATAAAAAAAAAAGTTTTATTTTTAGTGGGAATCCTCAAACGTCGATCTCTTAAATTTTGCCTTGCTTTATCTTTCATTAACATCAAACTTATCCCTAAAATGTCATTTTTCTAACTTAAGTGTTAAAAAATTTCAAAGTTTTGAGGCCCATTTGGGGGAGGACCCCATAACATGGTACCCAAACATTTGTCATTGTCTATTTTTCATATTCACCTAAAATGAAAATTTTAGCTTTTTGGTTCAAGCGGTTAAAATTTTTGAATTTTGGAAAACCCGTTTGAGAAGGACCTTCCATTTTGATACCCCCAAATTTTGTCATATAACCTTTTTTTATGTTAGCTTATCCTGAAAATTTCATGTGTCAATCTAAAATGGTTAAAAAGTCTTAAGTTTGGAGTGCTTGCTTGGGGAGGAACCTTAATTCACTTTGGTACCTCCAAATTTCGTCAAAATTTACCTTTGTTTGTTTGTATTTATCTTAAAAATATCACGTAACTACCTTTAGTGGTTAAAAATGCTGACTTTTGGAGGACACGTTTGAGCGTACCCCCTAGTTTGGAATCCCCAAATTTTGTTATGTTTTAACTTTTCTTTATATTTATATCTATCCTGAAAATTTCATGACTGTGACTAGCTTGAATGGTTAAAAATTTAAAATTTTGGAGAGCCCGTTTGAGAGAGAACCCGATTGTGTCACCCCAATTTTTGCTAAGTTTAGTTTATTTTTAATATCTACCCATTCTGAAAATTTTATCCATCTAGCTCCAATGCTTCAAAATTTCAAAATTTTCGAAGACCCGTTCCAGGGGGGAATCCCCCATTGCGGCATCCCCAATTTCAAGCGGACATCCCTTTGTGATACCTGCAATGATCCAAAGTTTGAATACTGTGCGTTTAGCGGTTTAACCCTATGTCGCAGCTGCTCAAAATCGATGCTAATAGCGACACATTGTGTCGTTTCGACGCAGTCGAATTTAAACGCTTGTAACTTTTGAAAGAAAGGAGCTGTTTGCATAGTTCTTTCGCTATTGCGTGAAAAAAACTATTCAAAAATGTTTAAAGTTAAACTTCGTCTTGTTATAAATTGTAATAGATTTGCAATTTGATTTCACACAAAAGTGATCAAAAACCTTTGTTTGTTGCTTATTTTGCCATGATCAATCACAAACTTTGCAGGAAATCGACTACTCGCGCAGTTTCTGTATTGCTGATCACTTGTTTTACGTAAACCTTGCGCAAGAATATTTGCTGAACACAAACGCAATGATTACGATTTTACGAATTACTGAATTTGATAAGTGTCAAAATTCAACAGATAGTGTACAGCATGGCTAAAATTTCAATGTTTGTAATTGTTCAGCTATAGTAAAATATAATACTGTATTTCATTTGCTGTCTCGATTAAAAATTTGCGCAATTAATCGAAAAAGTTAGAGGAAGTTTTTTTTAACATCTTTTTACGCTAATATACTGCAATTACAGTATAGCGCAAAATTATATAGACACAAATAATATTGCATTTAACTTTTTTTATTTCAAATATTGAAATGCCTGCACCACAAAACTACAAAATCAGCAATTCGTGATCTCACTGAAATATGCCAAAACTGGTAGCTAAATAACACTGATTTGAATGGTTTTAAAGTTCTATGAATTTGTGATTCAGAATATGTTACAAAAATACAAAAAGCTTTACTCATAAACAAAGGTGGGCAGTAACTATTCACTATAGTAACTAGTTACTGTAACTAGTTACTTTTTTAGTAACTGCAATTGCAACTTAGTTACTTTTTCAAAAAAGTATCGAAATTGGGAACTAGTTACTATTTGAAGACATGAAAAAGTTACTAGTTACAGTTACTTTTAATTTTGGTTCTGTTAAAAAAGATTCTTTAATCGTTAGATTTTGGTTAAATGAAACTCTTCTATGTAATCCCTGCTGGCGCAACGGATTACGGATTTTTTGTTGTGCTCTAATGTGATAACAGGAGCTATTGTGGGACATGCTAACAGGTGCTACTGTGCACTTACGGGGCTAACAGGCTTAGCAGTGAAAGCGACAATGATGTAGAGTCCGTTAATAATGATGAATTTTTTGGTAGTTTATTCAACCAATATGAACCTAAAAAAGATGCTGCTGCAAAACGGATAAAAGGGTTTCTATCAGCAGTACCAGCCAAAAAGATTGATGATAATTCCTTTGCCGATGCAGCGCTAAAGAAACTGTTCGTCCAGTGCAATACGTTTTTGCCCTCGAGCGCTGCAGTTGAAAAGCTCTTCAGCAGTGCTGGGCATCGCAAATTTAAACTATTCCGCAACCGCAAATTTTGCAAATTAGCAATAGGTGGTCCGCAACCGCAAATCCACAAGTTTGCAGTACGTTTGCGGTAATTTTTTGCACTTCCACAACCGCAAATGACTTTTTACTTCCCAAACTTGAACCGCAAACTTTGCTGTTTTTTTCCTGGTTTGATAAATAGAGGAGACCTATAGCAATATAACAATGCTTGATATTTTTCATATCGGCTGCAGACCTGTAATAAACATCGGTAAGTTTTCTTCAGTTTATTTGATATTCTGTTTCTGTAAGTTATAATATCCATGTCAGCAGCAGAGCCGAGTGGAAATGTACGCAGGTTTGTTTAAACAAAACTGCAACCAGAGTTGGATTACAGCTGCGACTCTGGTGGCTGGAGTGGACACTTGGAAGAGAGCGACCTCACCTGCCAGTCACTTTCGTCGCTCGTTCTAACTTCTAACTACAGTATGTTCGTTGAGTTGAAAATCCTTATTTGATTTACATACTTGTACAGTTGATGTACTTGTTATATAAGACAAACAGAGATGAACAAATCTTTATTAGAGTCGCGGAAAAGTAAAAACTCGAGACACACAAACTTGCATTTTTGCGTTCTTGAAAATGATACTTTAGAGGCATATAGGCTACTATTCACTGCTTGAGTGACGAAATGGATGGGGGGAGGGGGTTGTAGTCGATGTCACTTCCTGCTCCCTTCATCACGCATGGCAATTTGCAAATCACGATTAAAATAACTTAGTTTCAAACGTGATAATTGCAGTTAGGGTTTTTTTTTGCTCCTGTACTGGTGCAAATTTTTTAAAAATTGATTTGAAAGGTGTTCATATCATATACAGGCAAACTTTTGCGATGATGAAAATGTGCAAGGTGTAAGAAGAACAAGCCAAAAGTTCGGTTTCTTTGTGTAAGGTATTTTATTTCACTTGCAATACAGTCCTGATTAAGGGTTACATGAAATTCTAACGCTTGAACTTCTAGTCGAACTTTGGATAAGAGCAGTCTTTTAAAAGCTTTCAAATTGCATACAATATAATTACGGTGCATACACTAGCGTACCTAACAGGAAAGCCCCTGTGCCATGGCCTTCCCCTCAGACCCTAAAAATGAGACACCATAGAGCAAAACCAAGCAGTTCTAAGAGGATGTACGTTATTACTGCGTAAATGCAAAAATAAATCGATCATTATTTTGGTTTGTCTTCTTCCTTCACAAATGACCTAGCTTTTTAATTCCGTAATGTTTTTAAAGCATTTTTATTTTACGATTTCATTTTTCTTGTAAGTCTCGAAAAAGAATTAAAACTTGCTTTTAGAATGCACGACAACGCGTATTTTCAGTGTAATTTTGCAAATATTTTCCGAAGCCATGTCCCCGGACCACCCTACAATGGTCTTGCCTTCGGCACTCTCCATAATATTGATTTGTGGCGTCACAGAGCAAAAAAAACCTTAGGCCCCCCATGGAAACTTTTTGCGTACGCCACTGGGTGCAGATATTAATTTTGTTTGAAAACTCGCTCTCATTTAGAATTTTATGTTTCTCTTTAGCGCTGAGCAGTCAGCACTCAGTACTTAAAGTAATTGCAAAAATAAAAAATTTGGGTCTTATGTCTTGGTTATCGGTATGTATCGTTGGCAGGGCTAGCCAGGGGGGAGGAGGGGGCAACTTTCACCCCAAAATTTCAATTTGCTTCCCAAAAAATTTCAGTTAAACTTTATTTTTAACAAATTATAATACATTTTGTGCCTAAATCCGTTATTTTGCCCCCCCAAAAATATTTCTTGTCCCCCAAAATTCTGGTTGCCTCCCAAAAAATTTTGTTCTAGCTACGTGCCTGAACGTAGATTCAATTAATGGCCACTGTTAAATTAGAAATTTGTCTCAACAGTGGCCAGTTTGTTGGTGGTGCCGAAAATCTACAAGCTCAATGTGCCATAGTAATTTACTCGCCAAAAAGTTTGTCAATATGATTAACTTTGCTCGTGAATTTTGGAAAATTTTGGAGTAACGCCGCTAAATGCTCAGTAATTTACGCCATTTCTTAATTAAAAAATAGGGTAATCATTTTGACGCGTCATTTGCACAATACACAAACTTTGGAAAATTAAAAAGGCAAAGTGTTGTATTATGTATACATCACCAAATATTACAAAATTATTCAGGATACAGAAATTTTTTCCAGGATTCTAAACCGGAAAGTAATATTAATTTCCAAAAATCTTTGTGCATAATTTAAATTTCAAAAAGTAAATTCTTGAAAGGCAATTTAATAAAATGCATCAATGTGTTACGTTGTGTATTTTTGTTATAATCACAGTAACAGTAGCCATAAGCAGCTTGTGCCGAGACACCACCTGAAAATTAGAAAATGAATAGAGAAAGAAATCAGTTAATAGCGGTGCCAAAATACAAAATCAACATTTTTGATACTTAATTCATACCGGCAATTAGGTTTATTAAAAGTAACTGTAACTCTTAACTAGTTACTTTTTTAAAATGGTAATTGTAACTTAGTTACTTTTTTGCCAAGTAACTGTAACTACAACTCAGTTACTTTCACAAAGTAACTTGCCCACCACTGCTCATAAAAAAGCACAATCTGCAACTAAATAGACAGCTTTACGCTATTGATTCATCTTTTCTGCTAAATGTTTATTAGGTTAGCATGTATTATGTTTTGTGTGTATGTGTTTTTTCTTTTTTCTTCAGATTTCTAGTAGTATTCTACAGTAGGTACTGAATGTATATGTCATTGCAAAGTTCGTACAATTGTTACATTAAAATTGATTGCTTGTTGCATTGAGGTAAATTATATATTGCTTTTTTGAAAGTAACTCATTAGCTGGTTTGTCTTTAAAATGTTAACATGTGATACGTACTTTACTCTAAAGAGGACCAGAACAATGGTCGAAAACGTTTACTGTTTAAAAAAAAAAGATATCTGTTTTAAAATTTTGTCTGTTGCTACGATATAGTTGTCAGGAAACGCATGATAGTAGATGGTGCAACTATAACTGTTCAAATAAAAGACACAGAAAACGCTTAAATTTTCTATATCAATTTTGCAGCATTTCTCAAATGAAGCGTTTTGCTGTAATGAAGCCTTTTTCGCAGCAGCATCAGCATTTTTTTTGCATTTCTGCGGAAATGAGTAGTGGTTTCAGTTTTGATAAAAACAAGTCAGAAAACAATACCCACTGAAACTTTTCATCTTTTTCTTGTCGTTTCATAGTGTCAAAGTGATAAATTTTGGTAGTTTCGAATCAGTTGTTTAGTTATTGTTTTCATGATTTTATTTCATTGCTGTATTTGAAACAGCACAGAAATCAACACCTAAACCAAAAGCGTCGGAATTCAATCACATCAGCTCCGTTCTCTCCATCGAACTTTAGTTGAAAGAAAAATCAAATTGTATTTTTGTTGAATTATTTTCCGAAGCGTGAAGCGAGTTCCTGGAAGGCGCGTAACTTCCCTTATTTACTGAAGCATAGGGCCATAAACAGCTTTTTTCCAAAAAAATCTTCTGATTCTATCTAAACCTAGACATAAAAAAAATTATTTAAATTTCGGTAAAGAGGTGTAAATTCTTTTAAACCACAAAGCGCATATAAGCTGAAACTTGATTCCCGATAGCATTTTTATTTTATCTGTAACGTTTTTGGCGCATTTTCTATATGGACCTCTTCAGCAAATTAAGAAGCAGTTTACAGTAACTTTAAAATTTAGAAATGAAAGGTTATCAAAATACTATCGGCAAAACACAAATGCTACAATATAACAACCACTATAACTTCATGCATTTGGTATTGTGACGTATATGTTATACCTTTTCCATAGTAAAATCAAGTTGGAAAAAATAAAAAATAAATAAATAAATAAAGCAACACCATGAAATAACAATACTGTATTTGGTACAATGTATACAATTAGACACACACACACACACACGCTCGAAAAAATGTTCAAAACACATTCAAAAGAAAAGAGCAACCGTTGGCGTATAATTGTGAATTCAATCGTGGTGTTAGCTTTTTTATCAATAATGCTTCCTGTGTTTTGGTTTCATATTCATTGTGACAGTTTCTAATTACTTTTAACGAACTAACATCCAAATTAGAATTTTGACAAGTTTGGCAGGAAGAAATGTGTTGGCTTATGGCACTTTTGGCGGAGTTAGAGTTAAGCTGCAAGTGTTCTCTGGCCCTAGTCACCAAGTGGCGCGTTGACATACCAATATATGCATAGGTGGGCACAAGTCCGTTAATCGTTAATAACGAAGCTAACTTTTTCATTAACTCGTTAATCCGTTAAAAAGTTTTTTCATGTTAAAGGACTAAATTAACTTCCGTTAAGTTCTGTTAACGAACCAAAGTAACTTCTGTTAAGTTCTGTTAACTTCCGTTAAGATTTTTATCGTTAATATCTTGCACCATTCATTCATCGTACCGGTACAAACCAGTTTGCACTGGTAACACTTTTTGCGTATTAGCACGAGTTTTATAGAAGAAAGCGAAGAATAGAGCTCTTTTTTTGTGGCAAATAATAAGCTGCAGCCTTGTAGATCTATTGATTATCGCTGTTCACAATTTAAAAAGATTTTCCGAACGCAGCTTCGTTAGTGCATTTGAACTTATCTTTATGTTGAAATTAGATTAGACTGTAAAATGTAACTTCCAAAACACAAAAAGACCATCATAACAGTAAATATTTTCTTACAATCAACTCAACCGCGTCAATACGTGTTCTAGAAGCGAGTGAATAAAATTAAATGTAAATTACTCGCAAAATGTTAACGAATTAACGCTTCCGTTAATTAAAGCTGAAAACAACGGATTAACGTTAACGGAGGTGTGAAGTTTATTAACAGACTAGTGGTTAACGAAGCTAACGTTTTGCATTAACTTGCCCACCTATGAATATACGTCGTGTTCACATCACACGAACATGTAAATCTATATCAAATTTGGATTTTAGAGCAGCGGGAGTTTTGGATTTCAGATTAAAACATGACCCAGTTTTTAGCGAAGTGTAATAAGTAAAAATTCGAACATCAAATTTTTGCTTTAGTAAGGTAGACAATTGGGATGCAAATTTATGAGATGGTTTTTCAAAATACGGCAAGCCAAGTATGTATGCATAATCATCAACTTCTTTATCATGTGAGTCTGGTTTAATATTATTTTCAAAATTTTTCAAGCATTTATTAAAAAAACAATTTGGATAGCAATTTTTTTACGAAAATGCATCTTAGCTTAGTGATTTCATCTTTAAACAATTCATAATCAGAGCATATGATTTTGGCACGTTTTAATAAACAAGTAATTAGGCCAGATTTCCAAGCATTTGGACAAGTTGATCGCAAATTTAACAGCAGTCCCGTATATGTAGGTTTGTGCCAGACAATAGTTTTAAAACCGAATTCGTCAAATTTTATTTCCACGTCAAGAAAAGGCAATGAATCTGTGGCTTTTTCAACTGTGAATTTCACGCTTTGATGCTGTGCGTTCAAAATCGGAAGAAACTCGTAGCAGTTTTGGTTGCTATCAAAAATCGCGTTAGACTTTTCCGCAAAAATTTTTTCTTCTAAATGAGCCATAAAGAGATTTGCCATTGTTGGTCCCAACTGATTGCCCATTATGATTCCTTCAACTTGTTTATAAAACCGCTCGTTGTGCATAAAAATTCCTTGTGTGGCGAGAAGCATTAATTTCTTAAAGATATCTTTGGGAATCGGAATAGAATTATTGTTGTGCTCATCATATAATCGATTAATAATTATATCAATTGTTTCGACCAAAGGGTATCCACCCCCCCCAGCTGGTTGCATCACTGACTCGTCAGCATAAGCAGCGAAAAAACATGATTGTTAAGTCAAGCAGATTACGAAATTATTTCGTGCCAGCTCACTCCAGTAAAGATGCGCTTGTGACATCAAAATGCCAAAATTAAACTATTACGAAAGAAAGTGGAAAAGTTGACCAAACTAGTTTTGCAAGTCAAGACAAATATCTTTTACGCAACACCGAGCTAAGGTACCGGCTACTAATGGTAAATGGTGGAGACCCCGGGGCCCGCGCATCTTAGACCCCTAAATCCGGCCCTGGGCGTGTTCCGTTTTTTGGTATATGCTCTAGTCTCAGCTATAAAGCACTTCTTGGAATCAATTGAATTCACATTCCTTTATGCATGTTGTACGTTGTGTTTTAATCAACTACATAAAAAACGATACTTGAAAACATCATTTTTTTCCATATCCAGTAAACTTCTTTAAACCTATTATAGCCTTCTTGATATATTGTATGTTTTGTATTCTATTCAAGAATCTATTTCCAGTACTTATGCACAAAGTCTTGCAAAAGATATTGCGCGAGTTTTTAGTTCTTTTAGCTAAAATTTAGCGACTGGGGGCTTTTTGCTCATACCTCAGCTGCTTGCTTTTCCTTCTTGATTTTGGGCCGCTGGAAGACCTCAATCATATGGCCGTTGGTAGTGTTTGTAGCTTGTTCAGCCTCCAGCAAGTGCGCAACCAGGATTTCGCTAAAGGTGGGCCAGAGTTGTAAACGGGCCGACTAGTTCAGGCCCGAACCCGAAAATATAAGCACGAACCCGGCCCGAACCCGAATACTAATTTAAAGCCCAAATCATGCCCGAAAAAAAAGCGAAAGTTAAGTTACGTCTGAAGAATTTAGCAATGTCGCCAAGTTATTTTGATTATATTTTTGTGCACCTAAGACAAAAAGTACGTCTCAAGCCCGAATTAAGCCCGAAATTTTTGTCAACTTTAGGCCCTAACCCGGCCCGACTTGCAACACTGGGGTGGGCACGCAAATCGTTTAACAAGAAATATACTCGGGCCCATTAACGACAAAAACTTCGTAATTACTGTAAATTAGCGGTTGGTTTTGATAACCCGATCAGTCAGCCATATTAAATTAAATCAGTTACGTAACTTATTGATATCATTACTGACAGGGGCCATTATAACAACGGCCATCGTAAAAATAGGCAGCTAGAAGCTCACTTTATTGGTTTTCTTATTAAGTCGTTTTGTAGATTAAAATACTGGAATGTTTTGCTAATATCATACTATAACTGCAAATCGTTTTTCAGCGCAAAAATGTTTCCGTCATTGAAAGCTGGGTCGTGAGTTTTAGCTGTATAATTATGTATTTTTTTGTTGATTAGCACTTTCTATTTAAAAACGCTGTTGATTGGCGTCGTCAATCAAGTTAAAATTTTGAAAAACAACAAATTGCATCTCAAAGTGTTTGCCTTTTTGCTTTGCTTTTACAAGCTACGCATTAATCATTAAATATCGCATTGCCTGCAACAATGACTGCTGCATATAAAATTTTTAGGTTTTCCATTGTGAAAAACAGCTGTTGTGACGTAATAGTTAAGATGAAGATGTTCCCTTTTGCAAAATTATTTTTTGAGATTATCGATAACTCACAAACTAAACGAGTTAGAGACTTGAAAATTTTACCAGACCTGGAACACCGTCTTAGAATAAAAATATCAATTTTTACCAGGGTGTCGAACCGAACCTGAACCCGAACCGTAAACCCGAATGAACCGTTTCATTTTGGTGAACCCGAACCGAACCTGAACCAGCAAAATTTTACTTCAGTGAACCTGAACCAAACCTGAACCCTCAAAATTGTGCTCAAGTGAACCCAAACCGAACCTGAACCCCTAACAAAAGTAAGAATATAGTTTTCCATATCCGGATGCCGCTGGCGCTGGTACACGCACAATAAGAGCAGTGGTGATCATCAACAGGATCAGCAATTTCTCCTTTTTTTTTTTTCTGGACGAAACGAGTAACGACAGTTAAACTTTAAGTCAATGAACCCGAACCGAACCTGAACCAGTAATATTTTACTTGAGTGAACCTGAACCAAACCTGAACCTCAAAAATGGTGCTGAAGTGAACCCGAACCAAACCTGAACCGCTAAAATATTTTGAGCAGGAGCTAAACCCGAACCCGAACCGTTATTTGAAACGGTTCGACACCCTGATTTTTACAAAAGGGAACATTTTGAGATGTTTCCTTTTGCAAAATGACGGGAGCATAGTCCAGGCTATTCTCAAGTAATCATTATACCAAAATTTGTCGTTACAATTGTAATATGATGTCACAGTCGCACGTATGGCCAATTGTGATGTCATATATTGAAGAAAAATTTGAACGGAAACAACTGCGACACTTTAGCAGAATACGCAGTGGTTTAAAAATCCCAGTCTTTTCGCACATTGCGCCGGCTTTTCGCATGCAGATACAAAAAACTACTAAAGCCAACGCTAAATGTATTAAATTGAGATCGCTTATTTATAAGTTAGTAATTTCAAAGTCAGTAAAAATTTCGAGTAGTTAAAAGCATTGGCGAAGTGGTGGTTGATTGTTATTTAAAGTTGGTAGGTGTTGGAGGTAGATTTTAAAGTTATTTAATGTTGGTACATTAGATGCAATAAATGGTTACTAATCATGTCACTGCAGTATAAAGGCGGGTTCACACAGAACCCGTCAACGTTTACGCCACCGTTCCGTCACCGTTCAGCGTTCTATCGTTATTTGGCGGTGACGGTAACCTGAACGTGAGAGGTTCACACTGATCCGTCACCGTTACGTATTACAAAGAACCTGTAACTGGTTGTAATGCTTGCATAGCAGTTTTGTTAATAAACCAATAGGCCTATCAAGTTTGGGTTTTGTAATCAGTGATCACTATACCTTCAAACTATGCTTAAATTGAGAGCTACTGATAATATGTGCACATTGTGCAGGCTATTTAATGCACTTTATCCTGTGGGGTTAACTTGCTGGTTTTGAAGTGCTTGCCAAAATCATCAACAAACATTTATCAAGTATTAGTGATAATTGTGGAAACAAGTGATGAGTTTTAACTTGTTTTACTTAGTTGTACAGTGGTACTGCTCAAGTAATTTTTTTCATGGTACTGCTGCTGGGTTAAAAAACTGCTGAGATTTTTTGTTAAGTTACATCTTACATATTTGTTGAATTTCTTAAATAATTAAATTTCTTTAACAGTCAAATACTGATATGATCACAGATTTTAAGTCTATTTTGCAAAAGTAAAAAAGTGATTAGTAAGTAATTGCATTTAGAGTACAGGGTGGGCCAAAAGCAGGTATAGAGCAATCACAATATATACACTTTAAATTTCTTTTCACTTCTAATAAGCAGCACATTCCAAAAGACTTTGCATTACTTGCTCAGCACTAGGAAGTGTAATATGACTTAAAGTCAAGTAAAAACTGTAATGGAAAAAAAAATTTGAAGCACTTTTGAGCGATGGCTGTATACCTACTTATGGCCCACCCTGTATATCATTTAAATTAGATTTGCATGAACAATTTTAAGGTGGTGTAGAACTTAAACTTAAATTTACTGTAAGCAATATGATATGAATTCAAATAGCCTAATCACTAGATTTTGTTTTTCAGAAATAATCTGCAGATAAGATATAGGTTGGTACGGTACTGAAGTGGAATTTGAATTTGGCAGATTTGGTTGGTCAATCAGTAGGCTTACTGCAATAGTGAGTTATGTAAGAAGTAGAAGACTTTGAAAAGCTGAAAGTACTGACAGAAATTACTTTAAAAACTGAAAAGTACTTTTAAAACCTGCAGAACTAGAAATTTTTATACTCAAAATTACGGTAAATCAGTGTTTGAGTTTTTTGAAATGTTTCAACTCTCAATATCTGATGTGATTGCAATTTTTGACTAACATCGATAACAACAGTTAGCAGGTCAGAAAGTGAGGAAAAAGATATCTAATGCAGCACTTGCAGTTTATTACGGCATTCATTATCAGAAATCGTTATCGCGCAATCAAATCGAAAATTGCTATTACAGTATGTGTACGCTTAAAGAAGTCTATTTTTTTGTATGCTACCGTATCGCGAATTGTTTCGATAACCGATATCATACACTTGTTATCTGTCATATGGCATACTACCGTACTAGTACTAGAACATACAGAATCATAAGTGCAGCAGCACAAAAACCTAACCCAAACCCATGCGGTCCAGGCTCATTACCACTATGTACCGTAGGTATGTGTGCACTGTCAGAAATCGATCTCGCGTATTCGGCATCTGTTATATTGCGAAGTGATGGTCTACTGTACTGGTAGGCTATCTCAAACTGGTACAGTACTAGCATATGCGTGAAGTGCAGCGACAATTGAACTGTACGGAAACTATCACTACTCAACTCTTGATTTGTGCAGTACTGTACCAGTGTACAGTATGTTTTCTCCACTCCAATTTGATTTTATGGTACTGGTTCGTTGATTTTCTAAAGTAGCTATAACCCCAAACCACATTAAGCTTAAAACAAATAAAGCTCAATGCAATTCAAAACCACAGCCAACTTTGTATGTGCATTGTACCAACACTGTGTAAGTAAACCAGCTATTTTTTTGGCATCTAGTGATCCACTGCTAAGAATACAAGATGATTCTAACATCATACAATTTCATTTCAGTGACTGTTCAGCGTTCTCACAAAACAAACTGCAGAGTATACAGATACAACAACTACCAGTAGCCTCTACTTGACTATTATTAAATCAACAAATAGATAGGCTTATGAGTTCCTAAAAATAAACAAAAGTTAAGAGTCTATGATATTGGTAGCTAAGCAATCACTGGTCAGTATTTATATGCATCATGACAATAATCATGACCACAGACCAGTATCAAAGTACCCCGGTGCACTACGGTATATGATCATGACTAGGCTATTGATGATACAGTGTCCAAAATGGTCAAAAGTGGCCACTTTATTTAAAGGCAGTGGCAATTTTGCTTCTAGAGGCAAAATAGCCCCATGTTATTTTGCAATTTGGAGGCAAAATAGTCCTAATGGCTATTTTGCCGCAAATGCCAAATTAGCCGTAAGCCTCATGCTAACCCAAACTTTAACTCTAATCCTAACCCTAATCCCAAGCCTAGCCCACTAACCCAAAAACTAACCCAAACTCTAACTCTAATCCTAACCCTAATTCCAAGCCTAGCCCAAACCCTAACTCAAACCCTAGGCTAACCCAAACAAAGGAAAAACACTATTTTGCCTCAATAGGCAAAATAGCCACTTTCAGACATGAGAAAGGTCTCTACTGTAGAAATTGATTGCTTCCAGTAGTTTATAATTTCAGCTTTCAAGAGTCAAGTCAATTGAAGTTCAAAATTGAACTTTAGCCAATTGTACCAAAACAAGAGCAAGGAAAACCAAATTGAATTGGCTTTCTCAACTGGCTGCTAGCAACCAACTCAGATTTAACATGCCTAACCAGTACCAATTACCGGTAGTTTCAATATCTCATTCTCTCTTCTTTTCCCAAGCAGAAAAAAAGCAATCCAGTCTGAAGTACCGCTAGTCTAGATACCAGTATCACTGCTACTGTACACTACCTAGCCTATACTACAAAGTAGCGGTACATGACTAGACCTAGCCTACTACATACATCTCTAAGCACTTAACATTGCCTGCTGAAAGCTACTTTTCAACAAAAACCAATTATTTTTTCAAGATTTTCAGTTTTTGTGGCTCAAAGTTTGCACCAACCACCAAAAACATGCTCGAAATCGCTTACGTTACTTACGTAAAGTTAAAATTATTTTAACTCAACGTAAGACGGATGAAATCAAGAAAATCACTTCCGTCACCGCTAAAATTTTCTGCGTGAACACCTTGACGTTAGACGTAACCGCGACGGAACGGTAACGTTGACGTTGACGGCTTCTGTGTGAACCCGCCTTAAGTTTGTTGGGGGCCTATAACATATTATTGCATAAAAAACTCAAATGAGGCCCTGAGATTGCACCTTTTAGAACAAAAACACTGAATTTCTCCCTGCCTGTACATTTAAATTGGTTGGCAAGAATTCGAATTGAGAGGGCCCGGACCCTCTGGTTATCAATGTTAGTATTATTGCTAATTGCTGTTGTACGCATGTACTGTTGCACTCGAAAAATGCTCTAGAAACTGAATAAACAATAGGCGTTGTGTCATCATTTTCATCATTGGTAGCATTTTAATTGGGAGGGAACGCGGGCCAGGGCCCCCCTGGTTACACCCATGGTCCCTTGGTTACACCCATGGTTTAATGTTTATCGTACAAGTTTTCTCTCACACCAACTATAAAATTTGGCATAACCAAACTGCTGAAGAACATTTTCCGCAATAGATAAACCAAGCTGTAGCACCAAAAAGAATTACTATAAGCTTAAATACTAAAAATATAAATAAAATTAAGCTGAAACGGGAATGAAATAGCAAATACGAATTTTCGTGACGATAGAAGAAAAAAATTTTTCTACTAGGCAAATTGTCAGTCTCAAAATAAAAAACACGTCAAACCTGTCAAAGTGGTCAACTATAACATCAATGCTGCAAATTGCGATGTACGAGTACTTACTATGACCCGGTACGTCAGCTGTTTGCGCAATATACACAACCAAAGTACCACGATTTGTCGACAAATATTACGCGTAGATATTGAAGGTGAATGCTACTGTAACAATATATTATTTATCACTACCCGACATTCGTATATATTTTTCTGTAAATACAATGCACGAAATCTAATATGGAATTGGAATCGAAGTATATAAGATTGTTGTCTATTCCATTCTTGAAATCCTCCATTCCATTCCATTCTGGCATCTTCCATACCGAAATTTCCATTCCATACCATGCCCTGCCAATAGTAGACGCTAGTCATGCAAACGCTTATGCACGAGCCATTGCCTTTTTCTCATACATTTGGTTTAAATACGACAATTTGTCACCATAATGCTGCAAGCTGGGCGGTCTAGTGGTTAGTACGCTCAGCTCTCGACCCTCTCCACCTGGGTTCGATTCACGGATAGGTTGTGCAAACGTGATACAGTATGCAGAAACCTGGAAGGAGATACCCAAAACTGTCTTTTTTTGCTTTAAAACTTTGCTGCAAGCTGGGCGGTCTAGTGGTTAGTACGCTCAGATACACAAAACAGTCTTTTTTTGCTTTAAAACTTTGCTGCAAGCTGGGCGGTCTAGTGGTTAGTACGCTCAGCTCTCGACCCTCTCCACCCGGGTTCGATTCACGGATAGGTTGTGCAATCGTGATACAGTATGCAGAAACCTGGAAGGAGATGTACATAACAGTCTTTTTTTGCTTTAAAACTTTGCATTACAGTTAGGGTTAGGGCAGCGATGCCAGCCTGAGGGGATAGCAATTACGTAGCAGCAGCTTTTTAGCTTACGAAAGCGACGTATCGTTACGCTTGAGTGCGGCTCCCTGCGTAAGTTTTGCACGACTAGCTCCTCGTCCTGCCAGTAGCAGTAGCCAAGTTTTCAGATTTGGTTAGACTACATACTGCTGCTAGTTTGTAAGTTGTGAGTATTAGATTAGGCCTACTGTGTTATTGCGCTAGTTTCTGATTACAGATCTGAGATTAGCCTACGCTGAGAATATACATGTACCGATACCTATTCTGTTATTTTATAAAATTGCTTGTTGCCTGTTGTACAATACCGGTAACGGAACTTACCTTAGCTTCGTGAAAGAGAATAGAATGGTAAGAATAGAACTGTTAGACCAGTTTGGTGCTGTTTTATAACTGTTATAGAAGGCAATAGCCTACAGTAGGCCTATTTAATTTGGACCTCCTGCTGACCTGGGGCGACATGACAGAACGTGCTAACGAGCTCGTAAAGGCCATTCTCGCTCGCTAAAAAGCGCTAACGAGCAAAAAATCTTCGTCGACTAACTGCCATTTCTGAGCCGTCTCGCCCAACACGCGTTAAAACGGCTCGCTCGAATTTCTATGCGAGATGTTCGTAACTTGTGTTAGTACGTAATAAATACCTCATTGTGACGTCAGATGCATTTCTACTTCAAAATAATGCGTTCAAGCGTATTATATGTACTGCATTGTCATGGAAAAAGATACTTAAGCTATGCGTGATTATTCTACGCAAGCAAATTCTTCAACTGATAACAAATAGTAAATGAACGAAAGAATTTAATTATACTTTTGGTCAATGTAAAATAAGAACAACTTTTTCCATACTATAAGTTTTTTAAATGACGTAAAGCGCCCTTGAGGTTGTTGGTGGGTAAACTCATATGTTAACAGTAACTTTAGGTCTTAAGGTTTCAAAATTTTTCAAAAGAGAGCAAGTCGAAGTACACTTCCTCTTCAGAACCGGTAAATCTTGAGTTTAGACTGGCTGTTTTTAATTTTTTGCCAATATTCAGTCTCATTTGTTCTTGATTTTGTAAAAATTTTGAGAGCATCGATGTCAATTTCAGCAGGCATGTTTGAAACACTGTTTAATTCCTATAGCTCTGTCTGCTTAAGACTTAAGTGAAGGCTTTTTTCTTGCTTTTGCAGCATCGTAAAATTGCAAAAGCAAAAAAGCAAGCTTTTTTCAAGTTGAACAACTGCCGAAAAAATTTCTCAATTGCTTGCGCAGAGCAACAGAGCTTTATAACCTTGAATAGTTGCAATTTTGCTTGCAAACACAAGAAAATCACTGAAATTTTATCGTTTTGAATCAGCACGAATTTTAGTTTCTTTGATTAGTTTGAATTTTTTTTTTGTTTGTTTTTGGTTTATTTTGCTGCCGAGGCTGGCAGTGTTTTTAATTTGTTCTTAAATTTTGAGCAAAAATGAGCCTCGTGTTTTAGAAAATCGTTCTTATAAAAGGAGTGTGTAACTATTTTTGTCAACTTGCACTACTTAGCATTTCTTTATCAATCGAAACAGCAAATGGTTCTCAATGTAATTCGCTTTTTTTTTAGCAGTCTAATAGCAAACATGGCGACGATTTGAATTAATTTTCAGCAAAAATTCGAATGAGTTAGAAGTTTTCAACATTTCGCCAATAAATTTCCAAACCAAAAAGATTTCTCGCACGCTTAAAGAGTGCTTCAAGATTCTCTTTAAGTTGGCGAGGAAAATGTGACGTTTTTTTACTCGAACTGCTTTCCGCAATCGCTCGAAGAAATTTAGCGAGAAAGAATGACGTAACGGATTTCGCAAGGCTTTACATACACGTGCAAAAATGACCTCTTACGTTTAGCGAGTATTTCGTTCGTTAGCGTCTCTTAAAAAAAAACTCGTTATTAAAGCGAACGAGGAAATTTCTGTCATGTGCCCCCTGAGCTATTAGTACTGATCTATAGTATAATTTTTTTGGCTTCAAATTTTATATCATTCACAGGCTGAAAACATCACTAAAGCTGGTATAACTTTGTTACAAAAGATTATATCACTCGTATAATGCCACCGGTGAATTTAGTTTGAATTAGAATCGCTGTCTAAAGCAGAATCCTTTTACCTTCCTTAACGAACGTCGAGTTCCTTAGTCAGCAATAAACTTTTGAAAACTCATGCCTGTTGTGATGCCTCGAATTGGTCGGAGTCAAACGGAGTAAATTGCATTTTCGCAAATAAGGGAATTGGGAAAAGTATTTGGTGCATCTTTTTATAACCTCAAGTAGCTCTTATTTCTTCAATAAAACGGATTTCGAGCAGTATTTCTTTAAAATTCGGTTTTTTGATTGTAATCATTTTAATTGTTAAGTTTACAAGGATTTACGTTGCCATGTAACCAGAAATGCTTTCTCATTCGTGCAAAACATAGAACAGCTTAAAATCATAAAGACCTAACTGCAATTGATCAAAAATAAATAAATAAATCAGTAGATTATCTAGAAAATAATGAAGCAATGACCACGGTTCCAAAATAACGAAATTGAAAAAAAAATAATGAAAAAAATGAATTAATGACACGCTTGACAGCCTGTTTTAACATCGCAGTCCCACGAAAGAGAAACATACCATTTAGTTGCAACTAGTCGTTTTCTTATAACAAATAAGCTTTTACCAACCCAAAGCTAAAATGCGTTTGCTGAATCAACACTATCCTCAGTTTTGCTCATACAAGAACATGGATGAAGCAATACCAAGCGGTGATAGATTGAACTGCGTTGCCACCGCGGCCCCTCACCCAACATAATTTTAATTGACAAAAAAATATCTAGAGGGTTTAAACCCCAGTTCCACGCTAAACAGAACAAAAAAAAACAAACTTAACTCCGTAATTATTAGGCGAAAAAGCGAGAAAGACACCTAAAAATCACTATATCAAATGAAACCAAAAAATTACCAGAAATCGTAAAATCTTGGGATCTATACTAAACAATTACTGAACGTTATAGCACTGAAATTTAGGTTTTGCAATGGCGTTGGTAAAAAAAAAAAAAAAATTAACGCAGTTTAGTCATGTAAGAAATTAAGGATGTGATGAAACTCTGTGTAAAGAGACACTACTTTACATGATGCCTACTTTTGTGACTACATAATTAACACTACTAGGAAATAAAGTTGAAATTTTTCACAGAGTCAGTTTGCTAAACCTTATGTTAGATCGTTTTGTATTGCCGTTTGTTCAAATAAATTGGTCGAAACGTGGAATATGAAAACCCCAAATTAAATCTTTTATTATACTCACTGTATTACGCCGAAGCGCGTAACGAGTTTGCGGGGCCCCCATCTCCGTGTCATTGTGCCCGGGCAACACAGCTCCTTTTGAAGAAAAGTCATGGCGGTGGCGAGCAGTTGGCAACACGATTTAACCCGTCTTAGATTCGAACCTCAGACCTCTCGATGCAGAGTCGAAAGCGTTTGATCAACTGGCCGGCTCCACCAAATCCAGCATTACTAACTACAGACTCGAATATATTGTCAAACAACATTGAGAACCAAATTTTGTGAAGCTGCAAATGAAAAACTGAAAAGATTCTTGAGCTGGTGACCAAGGTTAAACGCTCCAGACTTAACTTAAACTTGTCTTGGTGTAGTGGAGTTAATGATGCCAAGAAAAAGCAGTATTTTATTATTCACATTGATAAACATTCCTTCGTTCCTAGTTAACTTGTTTTTTAACCGCTGATGTGTGCAGTTTGCCGCAAACCACCTACAGAGAGCTCGATAAGTTTTGTTCAGAGATCTTCTGCAAAATCTTTTGCTAAGCTCAACAATTTATGTACGCTAAAAAACTGATAGGATTCATCAAATATCAAGGTGTAAAAGTCTGGAACTCAATCATCCTTGAAATTTAAAAACTGCCCTCGTCAAGCTTTAAAACTAAATTCGAATCACATGTAATACAAGCTTATGTAAATGAAGTAAGTTGATTTTATTTCGAATATTTACGGTAAATTGGTCAGCATGCAGCTTTGCATGAACAGATGAACTTCTATTTGTCTTTTCAATACAAATTATTTAGAAGCAAATCGGATGGCTGCTTGACTCAAAGACCGAGAAGGTCCCCTTGCAGCCTTCGAGTCCCCATTCGTGTTCATAATTTGCAAGCCAAATCATTTCGACTATTGTGTTTTGTTGTGTGTTTTTGCCGCGAGCGGCAACGAATTAACTTCTGTTAATCTATCAGAACGAACTAAAATTCAAAAATATTACGAAAAGCTTATGAGAATGTAGGTCCTGTAGGGGCATTATATTTCATAGATGTTTTAATAAATTTTCGGTCATCTTTATGAAGAGCCAAATGGCGAAAAATTAGATTGGAGAGATTATTTTTTATGTGTGTATTATTTTTTAGATATTCTATTTGAATAAGATTACCGTAGCACCAGATGAGTCCTTAGGACGAAACAGACTGTTGGGCTTTTAGCCTTTTACTGTGATTTTGTAGTTGTTTTTTGCTCTGGTTTTACTTCGTATATCATCGAGTACTGTTTCACAAGATTGACTATCAACATTTTTTCATGAGTGCTTGTTATTGATCAAAATTGTAAAAGTGGGGTAGACCATTCATACGTAGTAGAAAATAGAAGTTATTAATATACGCTGAGCGCGTACGTCACTAAAAGGAAATTGCCACCCACCACTGCAGTTCAGCTTCTTTAGAACTTCCCTCGCGTAACCAAATTGGCTTAAAATGTTTTTTTTTTTCTTGAGTGAATAATAGCAGGTCTCTACTCTGATGACCTTGCATTTCGCACTTGCAACAGTAGCAATCCACAATCCTAAGAAAATGCAGTTATCAGCTATCCAACATCAATATTCTATCTATATATCTGTCTCAGCTTTGGAATATTGTTCTTGAGTTGCCAAAAACACGTAGAAATATTTGACGGAGAACTATTTTTTAGTAGCAGTGTATGTATTTTTATATCAAAAAAGTTACAGCACGTATTAAAACAGTTGCAGCACGTATTGAAACAATGAACCAAGACATTAATGATAAACTATCGACAGTATTTAGAATCTTAGAGGCACAATCAAATTTTTGATTCACAGCCAAAGACATTCTGTTTTGGAGTCGACATTCGTCATTTATACCTCGTCAGTATTCCTAGGACTACAGGCATGAACATGAGCGTAGAAAGGCAAAGAATCGCAAATTAACCAGATCACAACTTTTTTTTCCTTAATATTACAAGAGATATATCAAATCAAAATATATCAAATTCAAAATAAGGCATGCTATTGGAAAATATTTTGATTTGGTATATCTCTTGCAATATTCAGAAAAAAGTTGTAATCTGGTTAATTTGCGATTCTCTACCTTTGTACGCTCATGTTCATGCATGTAGTCCGACCTGTGCGGACGAGGAATAAAAAACGAAAGGCAATTCCGAAACAGTATGTCTTGGGATGTTAATCAAGGTTAAGACTTTGGGTACTGTCTACAATAGCTTTGTATTGAAAAGCTTATACTTCTCAAGTAATGGTCGAATAAAAGAAAAAAGCAGCAAAACGTTTTACGTTAAAACAAACCAAAACAATAAATCAGCGCAAGTGTAAGTATCAGGTACACGACCATAATTGAAAAATACTATGATGCGGCTGATCAACTTAGTTTATACCACATATCAAAAAAGAAAGCAAAACTAAGCAAACAAGTAGCGATCGAAGCAAGCTATGTACATAAGTATTTACAAATGCAGCAAAGTTGACCATCGTTTAAATACATTGTAACAATAACTGCGAGAATTTATACTTTTAATGTTTTAATTATTAATATCATTTAATCTGCTATTCGTAATATAGCGATCAGTTTCACTGCTGACGTTTCAAGTTAGTTTGTATCAATCAGTGCCGGTTAATGCTCTAAGCTAACGCTACTTAGAATTATTGTGGTGCTTTCAATCACAGTTCAGTACATAGAAAGTGGATTAATTGCTTCTAAATGGAGCAAATGAATTGACTTGTGTAAATTGATAGAGGAGGTTTGTTCCATAACAGTGGTCTTTAGTATCTTACTGATTGTTTTGTCGCATTGATTCTGCAATAGACCGAGTAAACTTCTGAGTTACGTCGTGTTTCTCTTTTACTTGCGCTACTTGGGATTATGCTATATTTTTTGAACACGGTTTGGCAAACCAAAGGTAATCTGGCATGGAAATATTTGTACATAAAGCAAGCAATTTCGTGATCCATAAGTTGGTTAATGTCTGGGATTTTGCAATTATTTTTGAACACGGTTTGGCCAGCCAAAGGTTATTTGGCATAGAAATATTTATACATAAAGCAGGCAATTTCGTGATCCATGAGGTGGTTAACGGCTAGTATTTGATGTTAGTGAGAAACGCTTTTAACACTGTCTCTATGTCTAAGAATAAAAATTATTCTAATGAATTTATTGGTTACTCTTTGAAGCGTTTGTACCATATTTTTTATTGTAGCATTACGTTAGTCTTTAATTTTTTAAGCGACTCTTCACTATGGAGCTGCAAAGCATTTTTAGTATCTTTTCGTTAAAATAACATTGTATTGTTTTGACTATAGCAACGCTAATTCTTACTTTTTTGCGAGATCATTTCCATGTGTGGTCTCCAAGCTAAATGTTCATATACTATGATCCCTAAAAAGAGTATGGGCTTTATCTTTTTTTCTTCATTACGAGTATACAAGCATTCCGCAATAAGAGGAGCAGAGCTATTAGGAGTGCAAAAAAGTATGCGGTTGGTCTTAGTAAAATTGGATATTAACTGGTTTGCAAGAAGCCAAATGTTGACTTGTTTTAGTCGGCAATTGATTCGCTAATGTATAAAGTTGTGTATAGCAGTCTGCTTTGAAAAATAGGCTGGTATAATCTGCAAATATAATTTAGTTTCCAGCTGTCATGTTTCAAGAAAAGTGATTGGCATTATAACATATATTAAAAACAATAAGGATCCTAGAATAGACCCCTAGAGTACATCAAGTGTTAATTTTCTTCCGATTGACGATTGCTTTTGGCATTAAACTTGTTGCGCTCTAGCGCTCTATTTAAGAGTTACTGGAGCAATAGAACACAACAAGTTTTATGCCAAAAGCAACAGTCAAAAGAAAGAAAATTAACACTTAATGTAACCCAGGCAGGGCCTCAGAGAGAAAATTTTCCAAGGAGTGCGAAGGTCGATACCGGGCCCCCAAATCTTATTGGGCCCCGCAAACCTTATCGGTGGCCCATGCCGTTAAATCATTTTTTGTCCGACGGGTGTAGATCTTCATTTAAAAGTGAGGGGATAACGATATATCGCATAAAGTTAGGACCTATGAAAAACACAGCTAGATATAAAATTGGTTTAAATCCAGCTAGGGGGTCTGGGGGAGCGCTGTGAGCTCCCCCAGCGGGGTCCGGGGCAGAGCCCCGGAAGCTTTAGCACTTTTTATGTTTCTCGAGGGTAAAATACAGCATTTGATCAACATCCCAGCACCAAACTTGCTTAAATTGACAAGCAAAAAACGTGATATGCATGAAAGAAAGTATGTGAAGTGGGGGATGATAACATTGACACAATTTTATACAATATAATGACTTTAATACTGCAAATCCAAATATTTTACTGATAAAAGTTTTACGAAGTCATCTGCAGTCATAGTCTTCACAAACCTAAATATCTATTAAACTCATACAGATCGAGTGAGTTACTTAATGATAGTAGTATAAAATGTCAACTTTGACTGCGCTCTCTAAGGTTGAAATGCTTTTGGATCTCTGGAAATGTGGGCCCTCGTACATTGTTATACCGTAGAATTAAGGCTTTTAAGTCAGAGAAATGTAACAAAACGTTAATTTCGGTGCGAGTGTATGGCTTTTGATACATTTTCTTCTTTTTTTCAATCAAATCGACCACTATTGGATGCCCTAAAGGCTGTGTCGCAAAAATAGCGACCAATTGCCAGTACTGAATAGGCTGACTGATAAGCAAGTTTGATTACGGTGTTATGGTGCGATACCAAAACTTAACGCGGAAACCTGAACTCTTCCGGGCCCCTTGAGCTCGGGCCCCCCTAGGCCCAGGTCCGATATACCCCCTGAACCCCCCTCTCACAGGCCCTAAACCCAGGGGCCTAATCTATTGCGGGACCCTTATTGTTTTTAATATAAGTCATGATGTTTAAGCACTTTCCTTGAAACATGACAGCTAGAAACTCAATTACAGTACGTTTGCAAATGATACCAGCTTATTTTCCCAAGAAGACTGCTACAATCCTCTCATCCAATAGTGATTGAGGTTTGATCAGAGTATTGTGTGACTGATATTAGAATCAAACGCCTTTGATAAAGCTAAAAAAGAACAAAGATTTGCATTTTTGCAGTGAAATGCTTCAGTTATATTTTTGACTTTTAAAGTAGTGGCATGACTTGTTGAGTGATTTAAACGCAATCTAAATTGCATTTTATGAAAAAAAGCTATTTCTTATTAGGAAGCTAACGACTATGATTCAAGGGCTGACTGAATCATGTTTCTTTTTGAAATTTCGAGTTTCAACAAGACTGGAATTAACTTTCAATGTTTAGTTGGAACATTAATGAGTCAAAGTTACAAATTAAGATGCTTATATTTAGGAATACAATAGCAAAACACAGCGATATACTATATCATTCATAAAGCTTTGAGAATTACGTTCACTTATCAGACAATTAAGTTAGTCGCAAGTTTAGTCATGCACGATATTAATCATAGCATTTAAAAGTTTTTCATTACTCATTGACGAAAGTGGAGTCAAGGACACAAGGCTTGAGGCCAAGGCCAACGACAGCCCTTCCGAGGACAGATTCTCTCGAGGCCAAGGCCACGGACCAAGGACAAAACGCGGAAGTGATCTAAAAAAAAAATACTGTAGGTCTTCGTTCCAAAATTTTGTGAATTTTCAGGAAAGTTCAAGCATTCTCCAGGAAAAAAATGTCTTAAAATTTTTTTCGCAAATCTCTGGCGTTCTTCAAAACGAAACAAAAGTGGTCATAACCTTAGCCCATTTTCAACAAGACAAAAAATTGTACAAGCTTGATGTCCTTCGTGGTCGACTCCTGGGATGTCAGAACAACTTCCATTGGCAGTTAGGTGGCCAGATCAACCACCAACCCTGCAAATGCACAGAGATGGACAGCGCTGTTTCGAGCTTTTAGCTCTCATCAGCAGCCCTCAGCATATCTAGCCAAAGATATTTCCCAGCTGGACAATCCTCTCAGCCAAACTGGACAAACCTTAAGGGTTGGTGGTTGATCTGGCCACCTAACTGCCAGTGGAAGTTGTTCTAACTTCCCAGGAGTCGACCACGAAGGACATCAAGCTTATTCGGTTTTGATTTTTGTGCTCACGCAGAGGGTAGCCCATGTAGTAAGGATAGCGTATGGCTGTCCAGCTCTGTGAAGTCAAAAAATATTGTTGTCCTCGAGCCGAGGAGAGGGAACTTTCTAGGACTTGCAGGCTTCGAAGCCAAGGCCACGGACTTGACCTTCGAGGCGAAGGCAAAGGACTTCAAACTTTGTCCTCGAGGACTCCACTTTTGCTCATTGATGCATGATTGTTATCAAAACAGGTTTAAAAATGATAGAAACTGGGTTAAACTTATCATTACCACAAACTTCTTGAGGTAGGTATAGTATACGAAGTTTATGCTGTTAGGAGATGCTGCTCGAGATCAATTTTATTGAAGAAACGACAACAATGTGAGGTAATAAAGGAGTGTCCCAAACCTTGTTCCACTATTCCCCTAATTCGCAAAAATAGATTTAACTCGCTTGACTCCGTACCATGGGCAACGTTGCGTTTCCAAATTTCGTGACATCAAAAACGGATAAAAATAAGGAACACGACGTTTGATAATCAAACATCGTATTGTTCATTACGCAAATCGATGTTCGACATTCTGCAAAAATTTGGAAAGTCATCCTTTTCTGAAGACACAAAATTTCGAAACGCAGGGTTGCCAATGGCACGGAGTCAAACGGATTACATCTGTCTTTGCGAATAAAAGGAATAGTGGAACTAGGTTTGGAACACTTCTTTATTATCTCAAGTAATCGTCATTTTTTCAATAAAACCAATCTCGAGTAGTATCTCTTTAACGCTTTGGTCGTTTAGCTGTGATGTTTCTATATTCTGTAACCTCTCCTACAGCATGCCGTTTGTTTAGATTTTAAGCATGTTTAGTAAAAATAACTTTATACGTGCACTGTTGGTACTTATTTTGATAGTTGCACGATCAAGTTGTCGCTCGAACACAATCCTGCCAGGAGATAACGGAGACAGCGAAGTAACGCTACCCACACACCGTGGAGATGAAGATGTAGATGAAGCTTTTGGTAAATACTAACATAATTTTCTTCAAAACAAAATCTACATCTAAGCTGGAAATTTGACAAAAAATTCTAAAATTGAGTATTCAGCAACCTTCACTCTCTAGATATCACTGAGTAATTAATAAAATATTTAAATCTTAAAACTTTGACAGTGCTGCCAATAGAAAGCAATCTTTAGAAAAGTTTATTGCATTTTAGGCTACTAACTCCCAAAGTGTTTTCAAACTGGCATTACCACACAGTTTAGGTAATGGTACATCTTTCTAGTACAAAGCTTCATTGAAACTCAAATTTGGGCCATCTTTTTCTGTGAGTTATGTTTCTGTTACGCACAACACTATGCCAACATTTAAAAAACGAAACGGTTTAGCTTTGAAATGCGATAATTTTTCAAACGCAAGAAGCAAAAAAGACTGGGCATAAAAAGCTTAACCTCGACAGTGTTGCTTTATATATTATTAAAACCTTTGGCCAAAAATTTAAATTAATAAAGCACCAATAAAATAATGTCCCCGGTAGCATTATATATAAAATAAAGCCCCCAGTACTTGTTTCGTCGTTTGGCTCATCAAGGGGATGGGATATCTACAAGTAAAGCTGGCCAACATTGATTTTCAAATATAATTTAGACGCTGTTTTGATGTGCGAATCATTCGCCAATTCTGCGGACTTAGAATCAAGGTATGAAAACGATTCATGTGCACTGCTGTTAGGGTCTGTCGAGGCAGGTAAGAATTACTTTTGCAACTGAACAGTATTCAATATTGTGTTGTCATAGCAGAAGTAAATTACAGTGTTTAGGTCTTTTGTTTTGGTGGTTGACGAAAAAACGCTCAAAAATTGAACGAGACATTTAGCAAGACAAACATTTTTTTGTTCCTGTTTGCTACAAAATGGTGAATAAGCATAAACCAACCTTTATAATTTTTCGGATAGGGGATATAATTAGACTATAATCTTTCCCGAGATTTATTTGTTAATTACCATTTATTTATATTTATTTATACTGTTACTATTTGATTACAACTCATTTGTTTACAACTATTTGTTTATATTCCGTTATAACTGCGAGCATGTAAACGTTGTTGATGTGTTAATATATTTGAAATGCCTTAATTGCAATGTTCAAACGGAATTTAAAAAAATAAACGTTGAGAAAAATACGAATGTATTTGCCTCCAAAAAATCAAAAGCAAATATTAAACATGGAACTAAATAATGCTTATCGTACAAACCTCTAATCGAAAAAGAGATTATCTGTTTGAAAGTTCGTTTAAAAGCACAGGGTGTTAAAAAAAAACGTAGCACTTTTGTTTTGATCTGTTCTTAAAATTCTTCCTCTTAAAATTCTTCCCCTTTTCAAATGTAAAAAGTTAAAGATAAAAAATTTGCTTACTGCCAGTGGCGGATCCAGAAAATTTTGGTGGGGGGGGATTTGAAGCACAAAACCTCAAAAATTCGGATGTCTTCATCAAAATTGAGAGTGATTTTTCGGCCGAAATCGGAAATTCAAACGTTTTTTTCGCCCAAATTCAGGTGGTCTCCAAAAAAAAAAAAAAAGGTCTTCACCAAAATTGAGAGTGATTTTTCGGCCGAAATCGGAGATTCAAACGTTTTTTTCGCCCAAATTCAGGTGGTCTCAAAAAAAAAAAAAAAAAAAAAAAGGTCTTCACCAAAATTGTGACTGATTTTTCGCCGGATTAGTTACGTTTAGGTCGGTGGGGGGGATGCATCCCGAAATGGAGCCGAATTATTCGAAACAGAGGCTGATTTTTCGGCCAAAATCGTTACTTTTAGGCTGGTGGGGGGGGATGCATCCCCCCCATCCCCCCCCTAAATCCGCTACTGCTTACTGCTAACATTTCAGTATTTTGCTCGAAAGCCAATTTGGGTTATTCTATTATAAGACAGTAGGGTAATGACTACAGAAAAAAAAAAATTAGCCTGTTATAGGATTGGATGAGTTTTTTATTATGTATGAAGAATTTCAAAACAATTTTTGAAAATTTTACAAAAAGTTCCCCCACCAACCCGATTTTCTGACCCCACTTGCCCAAAATTTTGGGTTTTTTGGTTTGTGGTGCACAACAGTGACAATTTGCTAGCTTAAACACCCTTTAGGTGTTTGGGCCTTAAAACTACACTCAGTTTGAAAAAAATTTGAACGAAATTGAGCAATAGGTTCAAAAGTTATGAGCAATAAAGTGCTAAACTTGTGAAATGCTGCCTCTAGCGGCAGAAATGCAAAAAAGTACTATAATTGGCTTATTATAGTGTGAAATTGATGTCAAATTCTATTTTTCATGGTATAATTTGTTTAAAGCAAGTATTTCATGAATTGTTGTGACTATAGAGGAAAACATCACTGTTCTAATAATGAGATGTTGAAAAGTAAACTTGAAATATTTTTAAAATTTAAATTAAACGTAATCATACATGCTAAACAGTAGCAATTGGTGTTGATGGCGGATTGCTTTAAAAAGACGACCGCTTGGGTTCAGACACGTGGCTAGCGACAAACCTCAGGGTTCATTATTAAAGGGGGGGTTGCAACATATAACTGGTATTCGTAGCTTTATTTTACATGCGTAGTTATGAAAAAGAATAAAAATTCTGCAAATTCTTGTTAAAACTTTATTTTTTAAAAATTTTTTTCTTACTCCACAGAAGCTCCCATAGACATGGGCCCCCGGGTGCAACAAATTTCTGCAAAAAAGCAAACGACAAAAATGGGAAAAGTCTTCACCTAAAAACAAAAATGATACGAATAAAAGCATTGAGTTTTTGGTGAAGACGTTCTTTGGTTTGGTTTTCACCACTATCTGGCAGAAAAAAAAAGCATAAAATTTACGGTAAAAACGTTTTGTTTTCTCAACCAAATTTAATAGAAAAATGCCGCAAATATATGGTGAAGCTTGCTACCTTTGACTAAAACCACTAGTTGCGCCATTGCCAAGGAGGCTAAAGCATTTCCAGGAAGGGTCTTGGCCCAGCCGGCTCCCCTTTGGCTACGGCCTTAAGTAGAATATATCTGAAGCTGCATTCACACGGGCGACTTTTAGCTGCGAGAATCGGCATTTTGCCTTTTTTCTTTCTCAAATCGATAAAGAAAGAAACAAGAGCAATTGAGGAAGAATTAAAAGGCAAAATGCCGATTCTAACTGCTGAAAGCAGTAGCGTAGCCATATGGGGCGGGGGATTTGGCCTACCCATTGGCATGCAAAGAATGCAAAATACCCTATTTTTATTACTTTTTGAAACCAATTTTTGCACTAAAAGCGAAAATATCCCCCCCATTGGCATTAGCAATGAGAATGTGACTACTTTGACTCTGGACTTGAAGAGAATTCTGTCGCAAAACTCGATCCCAACCTGGACGAAGACCTTTTTTTTGGTCTTCACCTAACTTTGGGCAAAAAACTGGACCACATCCAAGTGAAAGCTTTCTTCACCTAATTTCGGGCAAAAAAACGTTCCAATTCCAATTATAAACTGTTTAAGTTTGGTTAACACCTCTGAACACCCCCTCCCATTGCAAATTCCTGGCTAGGCACCTGGCTAAAAGTCGTCCGTGTGAATGCAGCTTGAGAGTAATCCCTTCGTCATCCCAAGCTAAAAGAATTATCGTGATTGTTAACATCATTCAAAAGAAAGCTCATCGTACAATTTAGTTTTCTTGAAGAGTTGTAAGTGTGGTTCTATATGCAACGATATTTTTGTAAAAAATCAGTCGCTCGGCAAAAATTGTCACTTTTTAATGCTTTTTTTTGTGCTAAAATTTAACTAAATGCTAGGCTAAAGTAAGTGTTTTTAAGGTCTGCTAGTGACGAAGTTTAAATTTCTTTTTTTTGCTTTTGATTGCGTGCTGCAGCGTATTTTGACTGAATTTTCAAGAGAAGAGGGAGAACAAATTTAGTGTGATGTTGCTCAACTTCGCTTAGATGTGGATCTACTTGCTAATCTGCGTACTTCAAATATTAAAAATCGTTGTACTTTCCAAAAAAGGAAACTTGATGCTTTTGATTAGATTACCTGCTAGCATTGAAGTTTGGGTATTGTTTATGATGGTGTTTTTGTGAGGAAGAAAAACAATGTAGTACGGTAGTTCACAACAATCTGCCTTAGAATCTTTGATAGTTTGAAGGTGTTTGAAGTACCTTTGTGCACAAATTTGAAAAATGATCGATGGTTTTAGTTTTCTGCAGTAAACTTTTGTGAACACGATTGCAATGACATAATCAAAAATAGGACAACGTTAAGAGTTTTACTACTCAAAATTGGAATTTGAAACTATCATAAGCTTTAACAAGTTAAAAGTATGTCAACCTAAGCACAAAAAATCATTTATATTGCTTTTAAATGACAAAAATTTTGCTGAAATGCTTGCTTTAATTGTTTCCTAACCATTAAAATAGAATTTGACATCAATTTCACACTATAAGCCAATTATAGTACTTTTTGCATTTCTGCCGCTAGAGGCAGCATTTCACAAGTTTAGCACTTTATTGCTCATAACTTTTGAACCTATTGCTCAATTTCGTTCAAATTTTTTTCAAACTGTGTGTAGTTATAAGGCCCAAACACCTAAAGGGTGTTTAAGCTAGCAAATTGTCACTGTTGTGCACCACAAACCAAAAAACCCAAAATTTTGGGCAGGTGGGGTCAGAAAATCGGGTTGGTGGGGGAACTTTTTGTAAAATTTTCAAAAATTGTTTTGAAATTCTTCATACATAATAAAAAACTCATCTCATGCCATAGCAGGCAATTCAAAATTCTGCAAAAAAAATTTTAGTCATTGCCCTAATAAGACAGTCATAGCGTGTAACCCACCCTCTCAGATTTTTTTCATACTTGGATATATGAAAGCCATCAAAAAATAATGAAGGTTACAAAAATCGGCATCAAAATTCATCAAGCGGTGTTTGAATTATGATGTTTTCAATATTACCACTAGAGGGCAGTGTTCGACAGTCCTAAATTTTTTAATTTGCGTAAAAATCTTCATCTTTATGCTATCGAAATAAGCAAAATATCAATTCTGATAGATTTTGAGGTGAGGAATTCAAAAAAGAAGTTAGTTTTTGGAAAATTGCAAAAGTAAGTGGGCAAAATGTAGATTGAAAAAATTTTGAGTGTCCGATTTCATTTTCGATTATCTCAGAAAGGCAAAAAACTTTTTAATCCAACCATTGCCAAAATCTCAAGAATAGATCACTGTTTGAGATATTTAAGTTTGGTTAATGTTTTTTGTTGCATATTTCTGTAATTGGTTTTGAAACACAGCGAAAAACTAACATTGATTTTTTTGTGATTTTCTAAAGTTTTTGTAACTCATGTATTGAATAGTATCTTATAAAATACTAGTAGTTGCAAAAATGAAGTAATCACTTTGTATACACTTAGTAAATCTGGTGATCAGCAAAAATTTTCATTTTAACCCTTAAATTGTTGGTGGTTGGTATAGGTCTAGCTAGGCTAATACAGTTTTGCTTCACGTTATTTCCCAAAAGAAAATTAGTCAAGTGACAGACATTGATATAAAGTTTCAACCTCTAAAATGGGTGGATTACCATAAATTGGACTGTTTGGCACAAATTCTCAAATGATTGGGTATATTCTCAATTGAATCGGTATAGCACAAGATTTTCTCCCGTTATGTATAGGTACTTTGTGCAGGGGTGATAATTACATCGGATTCTTTATCAATTAGTTGCAAATAGTCAACTTGCCCTAATGATACATACTTTACAGTTCAGATTTCATTTGAACACTTAGCATAAAATAAGATAAACCCATCAGTTGCTATTGACTGGCAGGAAACCTGGAATGACGTCCTTACATGTGATGGTTTAAACAGATAAATTATACAAAAATAGTGTAATGTGCATGTTAAGTACTGCAGATTACAGTAACACCTTGACGTTTATTTGACAAAAACTACGATTGGTTTGCTAGCAATATGTTGCATATACTGGATATACCCCACAGTGTATTGACTGCTAAGTAAGTCTTTTGAATTCCACTCATCTAAATTCATTTAGTACTTAGCACTTAATACACTTTGCGGTATATATATAGCAGTGGTCAAAATTAATTTTTTTAACAACTTGCCTGTCGGGCCAGTTATAACAAACGTTTGCTTGCCCGGGGAGATCTCAACTTGCCCGAACCACAATGGCAGAGTGCATTTTTATGTTGTTTAGTTTCGAAAAAGTGCGTACTACCGAATTTGCATAATATCGTATTTCGAGAAAATCGAGTTCTTGTGTGCGATTTTTAAATCAGAGTGACGTGATAGATACCTTTTATTGTGGTATGGGAATCGCAATGCACGCTTTTTTTTCCAAAATATCTCATCACAACAGACAAAAAATCAACATCCATTATCTATTATAAAAGTTCAACAAAAATATCTTCCGATTTTTGTCATTAGTTCTGTTATTTCTTTTCTGTTTTGTCAAAAGTCACTTTTTAAGTAAAAGTTTGAGATTGTTTTAGTATTCGTTAGGTCACAATCTCAACGCGTAATTAAATTAAAGTCTTGCGCTGGCTGAGCTTCAGTTTATGTTGTTTTAGATAACAAACTTAATTAGTCAAAAAAATCTATCTTCGGACACTAGTGACGAGTTTATCGCATTAAAAAACTTTTAATTTATCGTAAAAAATAACATCTATTGTTCTATTCTGCATTACATCTCAGTTTTCTTGTGTAACAAATATCGCAGAAGTATTCAATTCAATTGCCATCCATGTTTTTTTCAATCATTCAATTTACAAAAATTGATTTGGGATTGTAATTATTTCGATCGTTACGTTAACAATAATTCACGTCGCCGTTTGCTACAAATGTATTTTTCAATCGAGAATCTTTCACAAACTGTACCAGCTAAAACTCTGGACTTTTTTGCGTGAAGGATAAAAGAACTAAAGATCTTTAAAAAAACTAAAACAAAAAGTTGACAAATTTTCGACCTTGCTTTCTTGCAGCAAAGGGTAGTACTTGTGATACCCGAAAAAAGAGCAATTAGCGCGACAAGCGGGGTAAATATTTTTGCTAAAAGAGAACCAAGCATTTTGTGCCAAAAGAATCGCAAACCGTGTTTGAGCATCGAACGAATTTGCATGCGATTTAGAAACGTTAATTACGATTAGTAATGTGTGTGCGATTAAAGTGTTAAAGCCGTGATTGCACTAAAATAAAGCAAGCAAGAGCTTACTTTACTTGCATTTATTTTATTGTACTGGGGCAAAAGCGGTACTGATAATTTGCGTTTTTAAATAATCTTGTTCGAAGTTGCTTATTTCATGCGCTGAATTTTATTGACGTAATCGTCGAGCAAGTTGAGCAAGAAAATAACTTGCTCGAGGCGATTTCAGCTTGCCTTGGGCAAACGTTAATTTCAAATCTTGTGAAGTATACGCAACATATTGCTAGCAAACCAATCGTAGTTTTTGTCAAATAAACGTCAAGGTGTTACTGTAATCTGCAGTACTTAACATGCACATTACACTATTTTTGTATAATTTATCTGTTTAAACCATCACATGTAAGGACGTCATTCCAGGTTTCCTGCCAGTCAATAGCAACTGATGGGTTTATCTTATTTTATGCTAAGTGTTCAAATGAAATCTGAACTGTAAAGTATGTATCATTAGGGCAAGTTGACTATTTGCAACTAATTGATAAAGAATCCGATGTAATTATCACCCCTGCACAAAGTACCTATACATAACGGGAGAAAATCTTGTGCTATACCGATTCAATTGAGAATATACCCAATCATTTGAGAATTTGTGCCAAACAGTCCAATTTATGGTAATCCACCCATTTTAGAGGTTGAAACTTTACATCAATGTCTGTCACTTGACTAATTTTCTTTTGGGAAATAACGTGAAGCAAAACTGTATTAGCCTAGCTAGACCTATACCAACCACCAACAATTTAAGGGTTAAAATGAAAATTTTTGCTGATCACCAGATTTACTAAGTGTATACAAAGTGATTACTTCATTTTTGCAACTACTAGTATTTTATAAGATACTATTCAATACATGAGTTACAAAAACTTTAGAAAATCACAAAAAAATCAATGTTAGTTTTTCGCTGTGTTTCAAAACCAATTACAGAAATATGCAACAAAAAACATTAACCAAACTTAAATATCTCAAACAGTGATCTATTCTTGAGATTTTGGCAATGGTTGGATTAAAAAGTTTTTTGCCTTTCTGAGATAATCGAAAATGAAATCGGACACTCAAAATTTTTTCAATCTACATTTTGCCCACTTACTTTTGCAATTTTCCAAAAACTAACTTCTTTTTTGAATTCCTCACCTCAAAATCTATCAGAATTGATATTTTGCTTATTTCGATAGCATAAAGATGAAGATTTTTACGCAAATTAAAAAATTTAGGACTGTCGAACACTGCCCTCTAGTGGTAATATTGAAAACATCATAATTCAAACACCGCTTGATGAATTTTGATGCCGATTTTTGTAACCTTCATTATTTTTTGATGGCTTTCATATATCCAAGTATGAAAAAAATCTGATAGAATGACCCAAATTGGCTTTCGAGCAAAATACAAAAAGTCATGGATTGATACCTAAAGGCTCCGCACTCACCTGACCTCAACCCTTTCGGCTTGGTTTTGTGAGGCTATGCCAAGAAAAACTGTTCACAAAAAGAATTTGTTTAAAATTTTTTTGAAAATTAGGCCCATATTACAAGCCCAGATTAGCAGGGTTCGAAATTAAGGTTTGCCCGCTTGCCCGAGGCAAGGTGAAATCGCCTCGGGCAAGCTATTTTTGGCCTAACTTGTCCGATGGGCAAGCTAAAAAAACAAAGCTTATTAAACAATATCAAACAAGATTATTTAGAGACTCAAGTTAGGTCCGATTTTGCTGCAATAAAATAGATTTTGCTGGAATAAAATAAAATATTAAGAGATTTGCTGAAGTAGCAAACTTAATGTGAGTAAGATAGATTTATTTTTGGCAAAATAACTGCAATTTTTCAACCAGTTGCGCTCCAAATCATTACAAAACATATCAAACTAGGATTTCAAGCTATAGTGTCGCTGGTTGGATATTAAATTTGAATTTTATTGGAAATAACCTAGGTTTGGAAATAACCTATACGAAATAAAACAAACAGCAAATAAATAACAAATTTAATACAATTTATTAAGAACACTGTACTGAGAAAATTAATAAAAGCTATAGACAATATACAGAGTCCATTCCGAATGTCGATTCCGCAACAGTCTGTCTTAGGCTGTTGATCAAAGGTTTGATTGTGCCTATAAGACTCTGTGTACTGTCTATAGCTTTCATTAAATTTAATACATGTTCGATAATTTAATTTCTATTCGACTCTACTGTACATAACAGAAAACCAAAAGAAGTTTCTATCAAAAAAAGTTTCTATCAAAGACACTCGGTAGGCCGAGTCCTCCCCAAACGGCAGCAATGAATATATACAGTGTGTAGGTTTTGACCAGTTGAGTCACAAATCGTGCAATTGTACAACCAAGTCAGTAACAAGTCGTACAATGGTACGCACCCCCTAATTTGCATATTTATAAAAGAGAGTTAAAAATTAAATATTTTTTGAGTTTAGTGGCATATAAGAATCTTTAGGACGAAAAATAAAATTTTTACTTAAAGAACTACTATAGCATGTCCGAAGGGGCTAATGTTATAACTTTGAATAATTTTTATTGGCAACACTGATGTTGATAGCTTTAGCGTCACCTTCTCAGTTCTAATCTGAAACAACGCCACTATTAGGCTATCGTTGCGCACTATCCAGTTTGATCTTGTCAGCAGAGCAGATCCCAGATTTAAAAAAAAGTAGACTGTACGGTAGCGTAGGTAACATACGTCTAAAAACAAACGAAAATATGGCTAGTAGAGTAATTGTAGAGGTAGGCCATTGTTTGCAACGTAAGCCTAGTTGGAAAAGTTTATGCCAGTGTCACAAAATACTGCAAGCAAGGCAATAGGCCTACAAAATCTTTATTGCTAGGCTAAGCTATGATTTAGATTGAAATGTATCTGCCAACTTGATTTTTACTGAGATCGCTAAGCTATCAAACAATCGACTCCATTTACCAGCTCAAATCTGTTGTGATGACAAGATCAAACTGATTAGTGCGCAATGAAACGACTCAATGCAGTAGTCTAAAAGCGGCGATGTTTTAGGTTAAAACTGAGAAACATCTAATTGTAGGCGATTGGCCTAACTTTAAACACCCCCACTGATTTTGCTTTTAGCCTCATTGAAAGTTCACTCACCTTTGGACTTTTTCTTGAGAAGTTATGCAATGAAAAAAGTTTACTAAAACAAGCCCACGACAACCCTGGTTGTATGCATGGTCTGGGTTTAACCTGCACTTGGGTCAGTGATCACGTTGATGCGTCCCTGGATAAGGCGCTTCGAAACAACCATTATTTCTGCGGGTTTCATAAAGCAGCAAATTTACGTGGAAAGAAATCAAAAAAGCTAAACTGAGAAATAGTTAACTCTTAAGCAGATGCGGATTTTTCCAAAAGGTAGCGCCGCTGTCGCTTTCTCGAGAGAGAGATAAAAAAGCATCAAATACAATCATCAAGCAATAGAATGAGATTACGCAGTTTATCTAGAGAATCCCAAAGGAGATATGTAAACGTGTCATTGAAAACCGCGCCGTCAGTCTAAATGCCGTATGAATTAAAATGGAGGACATATCAAACATTTGATTCACTACCCAAAGTAATGCTGAAAGCAAGAAAGACTAAACTGAACTTTATTAGAGTCGAGAAAATGACAAAATTTTCAGGAAAAAACTTTAACAATATCGGTGTTTTTTATTGCCAAAAGCACAATAATTAAAAGTAATCTAAAACAAAGACTTAATAAAAATTCAAAAGTGTTATATATATATATTTTTTTTTTGGGGGGGGGGCACTCGGTATATACGAAACCACAGTAATTTGGCTAGCAGAGCTGAACTAATATACGGTACTTTTTAACCAGCACGTTTGGGGAAATGTTATTCCGATTTCGGAGCACAAAATATAAGTTTAGCACTACGTTTGATCAGAAAAATTAAAGCTCAAACTAAATGCATTGTACTTGAACTGAAAAGTGCGAATGAGCTATCGCGACGCGTTTCGACCTTGCCCAAAAGTCTCATCAGGCGAAAAGAATAACACATATTTAAACATGCAATGATATAAAACTGCAACTAAAGATTTGGAAACAAAAATTAGCAGCAATTTAGAATCATTAAACTTTCAAACATGCAATGATACAAAACTGCAATTACCAAATTTGGAAATAAAAATTGCATCGATAAACACATCTGCTTTGTTTATGCAAATTTTACAATGACGTCAAACAACTTATGACATGTTCATATAAAAATCACAGGGAGAGCACGAACTAAATGCATGTGCGACACATTGCTTAGTGAATAAACACTTAACTAAAAATCAGCAGCAATTTAGAATCATTAAAATTTTCTTTCTATTCCATGATTGTCAACCTAAAACTGTAGGTTTTCGTGTTTCGACCAGTAACTTAGGCCATTTTCACGGCTAGCATTTAGAAGCATAAGTTATTCATCTATACAATTTATAATTGCAATATACAGTGCGAATGAGCTATCGCGACGCGCTTCGACCTTGCTCAAGGGTCTCATCAGGCAAAAAGAATAACACATATTTAAACTTAAAAAAATTTTAATGATTCTAAATTGCTGCTAGTTTTTAGTTGGGTGTTTATTCACTAAGCAATGTGTCGCACATGCTTTTAGCTCGTGCTCTCCCTGTGATTTTTATATGAACATGTCATAAGTTGTTTGACGTCATCATAAAATTTGCTTAAACAAAGCAGATGTGTTTATCGATGCAATTTTTATTTCCAAATTTGGTAATCGCAGTTTTATATCATTGCATGTTTGAAAGTTTAATGATTCTAAATTGCTGCTAATTTTTGTTTCCAAATCTTTAGTTGCAGTTTTATATCATAGCATGTTTAAATATGAAAGTTTAAACCTGATAATTTATCATGTTTAAATATGTGTTATTCTTTGCGCCTGATGATACCCTTGGGCAAGGTCGAAACGCGTCACGATAGCTCATTCGCACTGTATATTGCTATTATAAATTGTATAGATGAATAACTTGGGCTTCTAAATGCTAGCCGTGAAGATGGCGTAAGTTACTGGTCGAAACACGAAAACCTATAGTTTTAGGTTGACAATCATTGAATAAGAAAATTTTAATGATTCCAAATTGCTGCTAATTTTTGGTAAACTGAAAACGTTTTAGTTTATGCGAAAACCATTTACCAATTTCGTTCACATACAATCTAAAATAAAACTTTGAAATATAAGAAATCTTAATTTGAGGTACATTTACAAACTAGAATTCTGAAATGCAAAAGTTCTATTTTAATAAGACTAATATTTTTCTGATCAAACTTTATTCAGATTAGAAGTCAACAACTAAATGAACCACCCCATGAGTTACTGAACATATTTGTCATAATTGCCTGCACGCAAAATACAGCAGCCTAGTACAGCTGCTGTTTCAAGGAATATCACCTCTCATCAGCTGGGCTAGCTAGGTAGGCTCATCAACTCTCAAATAACAGCTGAGCCACATTTTGGCAACTTGCAGCAATCACCTGAGTCATCCCATCTAACAACCAAAAATAAAAAGAGATTAATAACGAAGGTCATGAAGATCCACGAAGTTCATGATCACAACATAAAGATTCCATGATCCCAAAAACAAAAGGAGATGGATTCAACTGACAGAGTTAAGGGCCTGTCAACTTGAAAAATTGCTCCAACCCTCTACCAAATGGGCCCGATTGCGTGTTTAAATGGGCCAATAAACGGAATATTTTATGAGTTAGAATTCAACGGTGATGTTGGCAGCATAATATAATCTATTATATAATATCTATTATATAATATTACATCATAATACATCATAATATAATATGATCATAATATAACATCACATCATAATGTGATGTTGGCATCATAATCTAGCGGATATGCTGGCTTGTCGATTTTGTAGCCTACCACTCAATTATCTCCAGGGGAACCTACATGGGATCCGTCTTCTTTTATTTTTGGTTGTTAGATGGGTTTGGTTTAGAATGCGGTGAGTTGCTAAAATTGTTGTAAGTTACTAAAATGTGGCACAGCAGTAATTTGAGAATTGATAAGCCAATACCAAGCTAGACTAGCTGACGATAAGTGATATTACTTGAAACAGCAGTAACTATACTATCGTGTAACACATCGGATGGTTGATTTAGTTTTTGACTTCTTTTCAAGAATTTTATTCCCTTACCAATTGACAGAGTCAAGGGTCTGTCATCTTGAAAAACTTATTTAGATTGTTTGGAGAATGAATGCAAAGTCTATCTAGGATGTTTCTCAAACCAATTCGATTCCTACCTACCTGCTGAGGCATGTGTATCGAATTCGACTAACTCCAGTGCTCAACCCACCTTTCAAGTACTGGCACTTCAAAACTGTTCAAGTGAGCAGCAATGACAATGAATAACCGTGCTTGTATCCGTTTTGCTGCAATAGATTTATTTTCCGTTAATTGTAAACCACTAGCCTATAGCCATATCATATGAAACGTAATTATACAATGTTGTAAGTTTTTGTTTGAGTTTGGAGCATCGAAGCATATACGATGCATCGCATAATGACACCCAAGAAAATGATTAAACTTTTTAACTGGAAAACGTGTTTCTGAGCCATGAAAAACATGGGCAAAAAATATCTACATTAAAAATTGTGATCAGTGGAATCCGCAAAGCAAAAAGTTATTGTTGCTGATCCCACAAAATAAGCGTGATTTTTTTTCAAAACTGATTATAAGCTATTTTCTGAAAAGGTCTTCTTGACACAATTTTAAGATTAAGCAATACACAAGAATGTGCAGCATTTTTAAAGTAGCGCTATGAATACACATAAGATTCTGTCATAAAACTAACTGCGTTTCAGTGAGTCACTTCTCTCCCAGCTCTTATCACATAGAGGATGAAGAAGCAATAGCAGTTTTGTATTGCAATAAGAATATGATGACACCGGCGATAAATTTTGCCAGCATTGAAACATTTTTATATTTAGTTCAACCCAACTTAGTTTCATTCAACCCAACCTGATATTCTGACTCTAACATGAATGGTTGCGGCAAAACAAAAAGAAAATAGTGTAAAGATCTAAAACAAGGGTTCTTAACAGGGGGTAAATTTACCCCCTGGGGGTAAATTTTGCCTATTCAGGGGGTAAATTTGCTGAACCATAAACTAAAGCAAACTTTAATTATCAGTAACGAAAAAGTGATAGTGTTGCACTGGATTGCCGTTGCGCCATATTTTCGATGCCCAAGAAGAGATCACCAGTTTTTGGCCGGAAAACCCTTGAAAAACCGGTGAAGACCTTTTTTTTTGGAGATCACCTGTTTTTGGCCGTAAAAACCCTTGAACTTTTGGTGAAGACCTTTTTCTTTTTTTTTTGAGATCACCTGTTTTTGGCCGGAAAAACCCGCCCAGCGCCCACGTAAGAAAATTTGGGTAAATTATAGTGTTTTTATTTGGCTAGGGGTAAATGAGACAAAAAAGGTTAAGAACCCCTGATCTAAAATTTATCAAGTATAAATGGAATTACCCTCAAAATAGGGGATCACAAACACCAATTTTGTCGAATAAGTAAAAAAATAGAAGAAACAAACAAATGATACGCTACAGAAACTCCACTAAAGTTTTACTGCAAGCCGAGGATCACTATTAAGCCATCTTATTTCAAAATTAGCAAGATCAGATTTGCTGGTAGTTTGGCCGAGAAATTGACCGAGATCTATGACTTAACAAAAATGTCGTTTTGTACTTTGCTGGCACCTTTATCAATCAATTTTCGTAGCCTAATGCTGATCTCAAAAAAAAGGGCGGATGAACATTGCTTCCCAGTTCCCATTTCCCTTTAAAGAAATAAGTTACACCAGAGCAAGGTTTTCAATGAACAAATAATCCCTTAAGACGATTTTACTTTTAATATACTTCATCAGTATAGCAAGAACTACAGCAGGTGAGAGCATGGACACGCTCAACAGGTACTGTATGTTCATACCTGCAGCAATTAAATAGTAAAATATTGGATGAGGAAACGCTTTCTTAAGCGGAACTGGACGCGTCCTGAAATGAAATCGTTTCAGGGCTGAAAAACAAAAGTATTTACGTTCATAGTAAGTGTTGACAAAAAAAAGTTTTACGTCCAAATTAGCTATTGTTCCATCCAAAGTCCAAACTTTTGGTAAGGCCAGCCAAATAAAAAACGACCAGGATGCTTTCTTTCTGTGTGGGAGTGAGGGGGGGGAAGCTAATTCTTGATTCCCCATCAATTAAGGATTGCCTGTAGTCTTAGTTAACTTACGAAGAATACAAAATTAAGGTCGATTCCGAAGAAGTATGTAATAGGCCAGGCCTGCACAACATATGGCTTGCGGGCCGCATGCGGCCAGCGAAACCTTTAATTGCGGTCCTCGAAATGGTTTCAAGTGAGATCTCAAGCATTTGTGTGTATGTGCATAAAACTGGAATCAACTTGTTGCCAACGAAAGGTGTAACACTTCATATTGAAGTTAATTTTTGAGATTTGTGTTTGCTGTTGGCATCAGAGGCGGGCAAAGAGCAAATTGAAGTGCAAAGCGCAACTTCCGCAACTGCGGAAGTTGTGTTGCTGACTACAGTCTTTAAAAATTGTTACGCTATTGAGCTGCGCTTTCAACTTTTTTTCCGCTAATAGCGAAATTCTATACATTGAACTTCATTTTGTTCCATTTCGATCGTGATACTGATAAATGCCGGTCTTCTTTAGTAAATTATTTGCTCTTTTTCTGTAAAAAATTCCAAAAAATGCTGTATTTGCAGTGTGTTGTGAATTTTCAATTGCGGAAGTTAGGTTGCGCTTTAACTTGGTAAGAAAATACCGTTCCGCAATTGCGGAATTGCGTTACGCTTCAACTGAATTAAATGTTCATTGCAGAAGTTGCGCTGCATTTCAGAAATTAAAAAAATTAATAAGCACATTTGCGCTTCGCTTTTACTGGTTGCGCTTTTGATATAATGTTATTTGCGCCCATCAGGTTGACATATTGCAATGCTTGCAATGTACCTTACATTTCAATAGTTTGTTATTATCATTTCTCTCTGCCGCAAAAGGTTGCTATTTCTAAAAAATAGCCGATAACGATTACAACCCTAATAGAAAACGAATGGAACAGCAACGATAATTTGTTTCTACAACAAGTATCAAAAAGCAATAATAACATGTTTTAGAATGCAGGAAAAGTGGTAACGGTTGTATTTTTACTTTTCCACGATCACGAGACGTTTCGCCGTGACGGTGGTAGCTACAAAAGCAAAAGCATGCGGCCCGCGACAAGGTCGATGTGGGTCGGTGTTGTTATGGTCTTGTAGTGCAACGAGTTGTGCAGGCCTGTCATAGGCTGTTAATCATAGTTTTGATTTTGCCTCTAAAGCTGGATTCACGTGGGCAACTTTTAGCTGCGAGAATCGGCATTTTGCTTTTTTTCTTTCTTTATTGCTCTTGTTTCTTTCTTTCTCGATTTGAGAAAGAAAAAAGACAAAATTCCGATTCTCGCAGCTAAAAGTCGCCCTTGAGAATGCTACTTAATGCCTAGGGCTAGGCCTTTAAGATTTTGTAGTGCCTGTGCCATTGAGGTAAAGTTTTGAAATAGTTCTATCTGTAACGTCCCAATAAGTATGTTTTTGTTAAACACTATCTTGTGAATCAAAAAAAGCTCTGTAATTTTATTTGAAAAAAGACAAAGGGTAAGAGCATTACGCAAACCCTTTTCCAATTTATAAGTTGCAGATCTACGATGGGTAATGCTCATAGTGATAGTGACGTTACAAATGTAATCTAGTCTAAAATCTACCGCATTTAATAAGGTAAGAAAATACCCTTTTTTTATAAGAACAATTTTACAACAACACCCGGGCCCAAGGCGTAATACAGTGCTTTTTGTAAACAATCAGCAGAGCTATCCAGGCCTTTCTATATTGACAATGTCAATAAAGTTGTGTCGGTTCATTCTCCAATATAATCTAGGAATAACTGAGGCTGAAACAGCCAGCCTCAACCTAAAGTTTATTCGTTCTTATAAAAAATGTACAAACTCAAAAGAAATGCTCGGAATAACTGCTCTTCAAAAATTAAGATTTGTAGTTGAATAATTGAAAAGTTGATTGGTAGTATGGTACTTGCGAATTGCTTTGATTAAAATGCTCACTCCTTTAAAGCGGCTTTTCCTCTGACACTTGTCAAGAAGAATTGTCAGAATGGAGAACGCAGGAAGATAGTGCACTAATAGTGATGCTCTCTCATTGGTCTTTTTCCAGCCAATTACGGCTCGGCTTTTTCCTGTAAATAACCGCTTCTTTTCTTGCGCTCTCCTTTCTGACAATTCTTCTTGACAAGTGCCAAACGAAAAGCTGCTTTGAAGATATGCACATTTTATTCAAAGTAGTTAAACAATCTCGTAAACAGAACGTATACTCGTAACGGACAATTAAGTTATAGTTGCGATGAACAGTAAGGCTATGATTTTTTTTTGCTTGCAAATACTTGATGCTGAAAGTGATGAACTTTTGCATGCTAAGAACCAGGCTGGGAAAAATTATAATTGTAATTGACAAAATTGTAATTAATCACACAATTTTGCTATAATTGTAGTTGAAAAATTTTCGGCCTATTTTCAATTACAATTACTTTATTACTTATTAAGATAGATGATAACAAAATTTGTTTGAACAATATCAATTTTCCTCCGGTCGCAAATTGATATCGATATTTTTTACCGATTGCAATCACATCTGACGTCACAAACCTAACATCAAAGTAGGTTTGGGATAGTTAGAGTTAGTTTTAGAGATAGGTTTAACCATATTCATAAACTAAACTTAGCACCTACTGTAATCATTATTAGCACTAACTCTAAGCCAAAAAATAGCCTAACATGGAATTGGCCAATGACGTCAGATGTGACTGTAAGCGGTGGTAAGTAACCGTAACTTCAATGCTATTTGTGACATTAGGATTTTGTGTGGTTTTGTGCTTGTTTGCCCTTGTGCTCATGTCAAAGCGACACTAATGGTTCTATTTTGTATGATCATGCTAAATATGTGATATTATTGATAAAAGTTAAAAAAAAGTGTCAAATAGTAGTTGTAACGTACACAATTTCAACTTTTTTACAGTTTTTGATTGTATTAAAACGTATTTTCTTTTGCACGAATAAATGCGGTATGATACCATAGTTTTGCTAAAACCATAATGTTGCTGAAAGCGATATGAGTTCAATAACATACCTAACAATTGCTCATAAACGAAATTATGTGTTGCAAAAATTAAAGTTAAACAAAGATTAATGGAAGAACAAGACTAAATTGGAATGGGGCTTTGATAGGTCTGGTATAGAAATACAAAACAAATCGCAGAGGTGGGCAGTACCGCGGTGGTTTTTTGGCACCGTTATCGGTACTATCGTTACTTTTTTCTTACTTCTTTGATCGGTACTCACTACTCGGTACTTATAGTTCGTGATTTGTGCGGATTGGAGCGTTAATTTATTCAAACTTCGGACGAATCAAATAGGGAAGGAGTGAGGACAATCGCCGACCCACGTACTTCACTGGATGTGGAATGCAATTCATGCGGCTACGGCAGTTTGCGGTGAGACAAAAAGTACAACCATATGTGAAGCAATAGAAAAATACTTTGTGACGTGACATCACAAGGGATTCCCAATCGTAGCCGCGAGCCAGTGAGGGCTTTATAAAACGCCGACTTCGCTTGGTTGGTGGACTACAAGATTATGCAGGACGTGGCAGTGACTATTTTGCATAGCTCTTCGGTTTGGCTAGACCTAAAAGACCTATACACTGCTTAAACAAACTAAATCGTAACCTTCTTGTTTGTTACGTCTGTTTCCCACTTTCAATAACAACAACACGGATATATGAATCGATGACTATCCTACTCGACCCTATATCAAAAATCAAATCCACAACCTCCGGACTGCTATCCAAGTTCCGTGACCACTTATTGATACTGCTTATAGTATTTCAGGAAAGGAATCCGGACTCGCTTAGCAGTTGTCGGCTTCTTGAGGTTTCCGATTGTATTCTTACTTCATTAATTCGCTGCTCGTAAGATCCACCAGGCAGTGATAATTAATCGTCGTAAAGCATCTTATCCAAGGATGCAACAAGTAAAACGCTTCGGAGAGAGTAGAACCGCTGGCGTTGCGATCACGCCCGTCGTTAAAACAACGCTCCAGCCCATTGTGCAATGCAGCCGACTTACATGCCACAGCATCAACGCAATTGCGTTTCACCGACAAACGCAGCAACAACATCAATCGCAATATTTTCTTAAAAAAACAAGAGAAAAGAAATTTTTATTCAAAAATGATTACCCATGTTTTACAATTTTCAGGACCAAATTTTAAAAAGTACCGAAACCGGTACCAAGTACCGTTATTGTCGGTACTTTTTTTTAAAAAGTGCCTAATATCGTATCTTTGGTACTTTTTGGGAAAAGTATTTGTACTGTTATCGTCGGTACTTTAAAAGTACCGAGTGCCCACCTTTGACAAATCCACAGTGTTGACATAAACAAAGCTCGAGGCTTTGTATGTAAGTGAATTGGTTGATATGTTTTGAGAATCTTTTCATTTTAATTGTAATTAAAATTGTAATTGAATTACAATTACTTGAACTTGAATAATTGTAATTGAAAATTTTAGGTTGTAATTGTAATTAAAGTAAAACAAGTAATTTTTCCAACCCTGCTAATGACGAATATCACTTTCTTTTTGCTTAACATTACAAAAATGTGGCGCACCCATGCCCTTCAAAAATCTTATGATTCATTGAAAAATCATATTTAAATTACCCATTAAAACAGAAGAAAAATTGCTACGTACAGTATGTATAAATTAAATCAGTAACTTAAGTGACGCAGCCAACCATACGAATTAAGTTTGCTAGTGAAGAAAAGTCGCACGTTTAAGGTAACGTTTCAAAAACTATACACCTAAATATTTGTTATGTTTGAAGCGTTTTTAATTTTTTTCTATTGAGGCTGATTTTTCTGAGTCTCAATGTCAGTGTTTTTGGGCATGCTATGAAGAGTTATGGTTAGTTAAAGGAAGGCTTGGTTAGTATACCAATTTTTACTCCTTTCAGTAATACTGACAGGTAAATCACTCTTCTACCCACACAGTTACTGTTGTTTACAGTAGATTGTTATGTGTACTGACTTGTTGTTTTGAACTGGAAAATTTCATTTTTGCCCTAAAATTTTTTCTTGGGTTGCTATTCCTGTCCTACTGGCAACAATTTAGATTTGAAAAAACATGACAAGGTTTGAAAAAATTAAAACACTCGCAAACAAAAATTTGTCAGGAGACATCCACCAAAATATATAAATTAGCCACAAAAGCGCTTTTAACGACTATACAGTAGGTATGAGCTAATATGTTTAGCTTCTTTGAGCTTTGTCGCAGGTTAGATCATTGCAAGTGCCAGCGCTAGTAAGTTTTTAAGAATTTTTTACTTTGCTTTTGCTTTGGCGTTGTTAATTCATGCCATTAAAAAATCCAAATTTAGTTGGTTTGTTTGTTTTCGGTGATTGACCTAAATTTTCAGTGAATATAACCGAAAAAAAAATTGGTCACAATAACAAAAAAAGTTTCAAAAACTTTTCCTTATTTTTGAATAAAATCCCGAAAACTACCCCCTTGCAATCGCGAAAATGACCTCAAGAGTTTTGAAATAACAAAAAAACTTTACAAAATCGGACATTTCGACCCAAAAATCTAAGCGAAAAAATAAACTCAAGATTCCAATATCTGCGAATAATTTGTTTTTTCATAGGGATTCTGTACAAATCTTTCAATGCATATCTACTCTATTAACAAGGAATTTTCTTCTATTTACCGTATTCTCTTAAGGCTTGTGCCTTTTGTCATTGGCACTTAAATTTACCACAATTTTGTATAGGGCAGTTACCTAATTTTTTACTGCGCTCATGCAAAAAACATCTCTAAGATGCAAATTATGCTTTAAAAACAAATAAATATTTGTCCCGAGAATCAAACGAAGATATTGCAATAGTCAATATTCAGTCGTATTTGTGGATCTTGTTCGCAACTACAGGTTTGCTTTGCTGAAAGAGCAATCTCTCAATAATACATTAAACATTAGGCAATTAAAAATTAAATCATAGCCCAAGTAGGCCTACCAAAAGTTGGCTTTTTTTGAACATATTGTGTGCTTTTTGTTTTTCATAAGTTCACAAGAATTTTACGTCAGCTCCATTGCCAATATTATTGTTTGGTCTCCACTAGTTTTTTTAAAGGTTGGTTGTGATTCTATGTTCTATACTATTAACCGGAGCCATAGATAGAGCCCATTATCAGGTGTGGCTCATGAATTACCGTTGGAAAGCTGGTCAAAACTAAATTTTAAAAAAGAATTCACTTGCGGATAGTGAGACGAAATCTTGGGGCACAAGAAAAGCCATTCAAGTTTGCCAATTTCGTCTGCATATCTGCCAGGCCAACAAAGCTTTAGCTTTTTTAAGACGGTTTTGGTCCTGTCTCGACCCTTTAAGTTATGGTCCCTTTTGTTATTAAAAAAGTCTTTAAAAATCAAGCGGTGAAGTTGCTTAAAAGAGCTGATTAAAATAATGCCAAAAATCTGAAAAATTTCAAAGCAATCGGTGCGCCAGGTTTTTGTCGTTTCAAAATAAAATGTTAGTGTAGAAATACTTGTATATAAAAGTTCATTGATTGCAAAACTAGGAATCTAATTTCATTCCAAAAGTTGAAAAATTTATAACCCTAAAGTACATTATACGTGGTTAAAAAAACGCTTTGACAAAAGTTTCAGTCAACTGATGCTTTAGTGTCTGACACACCCAACACGAGATGTGAATCATCGATAAGATTAAATTTTAGTTCCATTGTGATTACGAGCTGTTGACAATTACCGTACTGCTGTTTTTGATTGTTTAACTGCAAGTGGTGACCTCAGACGGAAATTACACGTGTGGTTCAAACTATGCTTTCACTATTACACTTGAATTCGCAACCGAACCAACCTCATCAGGTATTAAGGATATGTAATTGTTTCACTCCACTATGCATATGCCGTCTAACTTCAACGCAAGGGACTTAAGGGAATTTAGTAGCACCTTTTCGTTAGGTTAGACCGTTGGACCACTACGTCCGGTAAACGGCTTGGCCCAAATACAAAATAAGCATTAAGGATCTTTTCCAAGGACACATTGCCTTCGCCAAAACAAGGGAATTTCATGGTCAAAGTTAGGGAGCACTATACAATAGAGCAAAGTTAAGGGGCACTATACAATAGAGCAAATTTTGCGTATTAAAATCTTTTGTGAATATGGATATGCAGCAAAAATCAAGTGTATAATCTTTTATAGCTTACCATTAAAAAATAAATAGTGTAAAAATTTACATTGACAATGTTTTGACATAGATTTCCACAGTATTAATGCACAACATCAAAAAATTTTGATCCCTGATAGCATAATGTTTTAATATTGTGATTTCTTCTCTAATCTTTTGTTGCCGAACACTTTTTGAAACCCTGATATCAACCACAGAATATTTTGACACATATAGGACGAAACGCGTCGCGATGGCTCAAATCCATTTATTGTCATATTGTCATTAAATCATTATTCATTTTGTGAAACAATGTCCCAAGTGCTCTTGTCCTGAACCCCTTTAACTGAATTTGAATTTGATTATATGATATATATATACATATAATATGTTAGGGTGTCCTTTACTTTGATATTTCGAAAAGTATCTCCTCTGAACCTTTCAAATAATTCCATTCTATGAAAAACTGATATGTATGAAATTTTAAACTTGTAAAATGAAGTTTAGAGGTGGCGCAAAGCGTTTCAAGTTTGAATGGGTATTTTTAATTCCTATGCAGGAATACCACCATTATGAACAGCAGAGTTTTATTATTTCATTGTGTCCTTAACACGCATAAAAATAGCGTTACTAAAGTCTTCTGAGAGTTAACTTAGGAACTGCAGTGACGTATCGGTTATGACATACAGTAATTATGTGCAGTTTTCCGTGCTTGTACCATCAACCAATTTTTCAAAAAAAAAAAGCAGCTTCTTTACCTAAGATGGCTATTGGTAAGCCTTTTGTGGTATCTTACAGAGGATTTAAATTTGCTAGGCCTGTTTGATCGCTACGTAGGTTTGACTACAAAATGTGCCAAGGTGAAAGTTTCAAAGAATGTTGTGGAAGAAGAATCATTGTCACAAACTCGAGTGGATGAGACCGACACAAAAAACAAAACACTTGTTGAGTGTGTCAACCAACACACAAGAAGGCTCATATGTCTGACCAACCAACTAGAAATTCTCCACAGAGGTGCAAGCAAGATCTTTAGTTGATGCCTATCTTCCACCCCTATCCCATTGCTTTTCATTGAGACCCAACTTCCCCTGTTGAAAATTACTTTGAAATTTTTTGAATACCAATTTTTTGAACTTTAAATACCAAGAACTTTTCTACTTGGGATGCGCTCTGTGTCTCCTCTAATAATCACTTAACCTCAGCCCTATCGGCTCAAAATCAGAGATCAGCTTGTTGAAGAAGAAACCCTCCTGGTGATCATATTACTTATCCACAGAAAAAAAGCATGAACCATTAATTATATGTCTCCCAATCGCTTTCCGACTACAATCAAGTTTGCAGTATCATCTTCCATACCTAACTGCAGTTGCCCCAGCTCATCCCAGCACCTTGAATACGCCAAGAATCGATTATTCTCCCTTCCTCCTTCAGACGCGTATTCATGGGCCGATAAATCTGACCCCTTCCCTCATTAGACGGGTGGCACTGGAGTGTATGCCATTATACCTTCGACTCGTTTTCTCTGCTGGACCAAATTCCTGCAGTTTCACTGCTGAAACCCATCGCCTGGAGCGCGAGCTTGTCTGGTGTAACAACCACAAGACGACTTGCGCTTGCAATAAGTCCTTTTACGGACTCCCAATCGACTCTTTCCCTACTTTCAAAGGCCCCCTTGTATCTCTGGCCAAGACTCCTCTAAAATGCTTGGTTTCATGTCCCCTCACTTTCCAACAGTGCCATTTCAAACTTCCAATTGATCCCCGGTCATGCTGGTATACCTGGAAATAAGCATGCTGATTCTCTTCCCTTTAGATTACCGGTTCACTGCTCTACCACTTGAGCTAGAGAAGACGACAAAGCCGTTCCATGTGGGCGTTGGACTCCGGCAAGGATGCGTTTTTTCACCTCTCCTTTTCATTGTTTACATGAATTGGATCGACAAATGCAGCCAAGCTGATGAGTGTGCCCCAATTGGAAATTGCAAAATCAGTCGTCTGCTATTTGCTGATGATTTGGTTCTGCTTTCTTCCACAGAATCTGGCCTCCAGCGCGCATTAAATAGCTTTGCAGATACATGCAACACCGCCGGAATGAAAATAAGCACGGCCAAAATTGAGGTACTTCATCTTTCAAGAAACCCTGATTAGTGCGTATTACAAGTGAATGGAGCGACACTGAAGCAGGTAGAGAAGTTCAAGTATCTTGGGGTTTGCATTTACGAGTGACGGAAGGCAAGACGAAGAACTCGATACCCGAATAGGCAAGGCTAGTGCAGTAATGCGAGCTTTGCACTTCTCGATTGTCATGAAACGAGAATTGTCGAAAAAAGCAAAGCTCTCAATTTTCAAAGCAGTCTTTGTACCCATTCTCACTTATGGTCATGAATCTTGGGCAATGACCGAAAGAATGCGATCACAAGTGCAAGCGTCCGAAATGAGGTTTCTACGAAGAATCGAAAGAGTTACACTGTTTAACAAGGTGCGTAGCTCTGAGATTCGAAAATCTCTCAACATCGAGCCGTTGCTTCTCCGAAATGAAAGATCTCAGCTTAGATGGTTTGGCCATGTAAGCAGAATGCCTCAGGAAAGACTACCCAAACAAGTTTTACTTGCCAAAGCAAATGGGAGAAGACCAGTAGGACGAGTTAGAACTAGATGGATCGATTACATTGAGGATCTTGGATGGAACCGCTTGGGACTTCACCCAAGCGAAATGATGGAGGTGATGGAAGACCGTGAGGTGTGGCGGCTTAATCTCGAGCTGCTCCTCCCGCAACCCTCCAGGAAAAGCGGGCAATGAAGAAAGAAGAAAAAGAAGAAGAAAAGATTCTCTTCCCAAAGCTGAAACCTCCTTGCCTACTGCGATGGCCCCTTGTTCCTCTCTCCAGCTATTGCCAAAACTCGTTAGACCCAGTGTCACAAATAGAGACATCATATTTCCACATTCCTCCTCCCATCTCAACTGTCCCATTCCTACAGTTTCTCCGTTGGAATCGGTCCTATCACATCCCACATGCTTTGAGCTTTCTGCCTTTGCTTCCAAGGTCAAAGCCTCTTACACAGTACTTAAATTGTAAAGTTTTGCATGGGGGTACGCTTTTGCAGCCTTGACAAACGCATTTGACCTGAGGAAGCACTTCAGTGAAAATTATGTAACTCCGTCGCCGTAATGGAATAAAGACCACAAAAAAAGTTCTTCGCCGAAAATTGATGTTTTTTCCCCGAAATCAGGTTTTTTCCCAAAAAAACGAAGGTCTTCACCGCAATTTGGGACTATACTGGGCCGGAATTTGTGGGATTTATTCGTACTGCCAGGCTCTTTTTCGTCTGATCATCCAGCGCTCAAATCTCGATGGGGGGACGATTAAATCTCTATGGGAGGACACTAAATCTCGATGGGGGACGCTAATTCTCGATGGGGGACGCGTACCCCCGCGTCCCCCCTACAATTTAACTACTGCTCTTACAGTTGTCGTAAGTCAATCGTAAGGAAAACGTTTCCTGCAGCGCCTGTGTACACCTTCAACAGGACCTTAATCATCTTTTTCTTGACTGTCTTGCCTCTATGCAAATCTGTTTTTGGCTCTGCAGTCTGCACCCTGGCGTGAGGCTCAACTGCGGGGCTCTGCGAAGTTCCATTGCTTCTTCATCCCTCGGAAAGGGTTGGGTAGAACCACCCCTCAACCAAGCCGCTTCAAAAATAAAAACAATGCAGTATGTTTTACAGATTGTTGAAAATAACCCCACTGTTCCGTATATGAAGAAATGTACTCTCATGCAGCAATAACTTTCTGTAAACATGATCATTTTAGTGATTAGAAAACTTCCTACATGCAGAAATTGTTGATTGTTAAGCCTACTTTGAGATCACTGCGCCACCTCTAAACATCAAAACTTTGTATGAGGCAGTTTTTGGTGCAATGGAAACTTTGAGAGGGCCAGACTCACAAAAATATGTATTTTGAAATTTGACTCTAAATAAGGGACACCCTAGTATGTATATATATTGACATAACAGACTATTGAAACATAAACGTCACCAACTATACCATGGCTTTAGTTAACGACCAGGCAACGGTATAGGCCTACTAATGTGCAAAACGTTTGATATAACGACAGATTGTTGGTGTTTTATTTTTGTAGAGAAAGATAGTAGACACACTCAACAAATTTAAATGCATTCAATATGTAAAATATAGGCAATGTCTTTCTGGTGAGAGGCTGCGAAAAGACCATCGTTCTAATCCAAAAAACTGGCGCGGTCGCCGAATCTGCAGCCTCGCCGAGATTGTAATCCAAATTAATATCGATACACGAGGCGGCGGAGGCGAAGCACTTCTGCTGGTAAACAAAAATTGCTTTTTGGGGAAAATAACGTTTTTAAAAAGTGAAATATGGAATTCCACAGGTCAAATGATGATTTCAAGACGTCAGTTTGAATGTGTGAAGATCGCAAAAACATTTGCAAGTTTTTAGGATAATCCTGTATGCATTTCAGAGTAACTGCAGCGATTCGAAGTTAATAGCCTCATTTCTTTAATTATTTTTGGTCACGAAAATGCCTCGTAGCAATTCGCACAGAGCCATGTTTTCATCGGAAAAAAAGAGACAAAAAGAAAATTTGTCTAACAATCAGGAATGCCGATAACGGAAGATCCACAATATTTGGATGCACTTTCTTGTGTCATAAAAATGATTTCAAATAAATATTTATCTAAAACATAAAGTATTTCTAACAATCTCCTTCCTCTTCTTAGCTCGTGTTCGCTTGCAGACCAGACGTGTTTTTTGCAGCAAGTTATGCTATTAATTGGAGCATAAATTTCGGCTACCAGGCAAAATTTTCAAGCTAAATTTACAACCAAGAAATACTTTGTTTTATTAGCTTGCAAAATATCTAGTCACCGACAGAAGAGAATTTGATTCGATACCGAAATTTTCCAGTTTTTGATCAACTAAAGCCAACGCAGAAATCAGCAGTCAGCAAGTTCTTCAACTTCAGCCATATTGTATTTATCACGTGAGAAACCTTCGACAATGGGCAAAAGAGATGCAAGTGACACATATGCTAAGCCTGTATTGGCATCAGTTGACCAAAATGCCATTAACAAACTGCTGGTAAAGAAGGCAATTAAAACCTGGACGACGGAATATGAGTGTGAAATCGCTGCTCTGAAAGTTGAAATCCAAGAAGTTAAAGACAGCCAGCAGTTTATCTCTGCTACGTTTGAAACACTCAATGGCAACCAATAAACAGCAAGCTGAAGAAATTAAACGGCTGAAAATCCTTTCAAATAATTTGGAAACTCGAGTAGTTAAAGAAGGCGAAAAAGTTGAATGATTAGAACAAACGGTAGAAAGTTAAATCTAGAAATATACTGGAGTTCCCGTGAAAGACGAGGAAAATACCAGTGATATTGTAATTGAAACTGCTAAGCTTGCCTATGTGGATTTATCTCAAAACCAAATCTCTACTTTGCACCGACTGCCAGTCAAACCCAAACGCCCTAGCGATAACGAGAATGTTTATCCAGCACCCCCATCAATTATAGTTCGCTTCATCAGTAGGAATGTACGGAATACTTTGTATGCCAATCGCCAAAATCTTCGACAAGCAGGCTTCAAAACTTTTTCTGTGGAAGGTACTACTAGTGTTTATGATAATGAAAATCTGACTCGTTACAGAAAAAAACTATTTTGAAGTGCTAAGCAAAAGGTGAAATCTAGTCGATTCAAATATATCTGGACGGCTGACTGTAACATTTTTGTTCAAAAATGTGATGAGTCACATCTGCTAACAATCAAAAGCGAAAAAGGTTTGGAATTGATTAACTGACTTGAACTGTTGTAAAAGACATCATTGTCTGTCGCCTGTTGGTATATTCTGTTATTAGGCTAACTTGTTTTGTTTCTGTTGGTTATTATTGTTTTATGCACAGTTAAATGGTTGCAAAAAATGTTGCTTCTTGCAACACTAGTGCGCAACGAGACCGGTTTGGGGGCTTGAGTGCACATGCTACATTAGATGATGTCAGGAATTTTAATTCTTTTGATTTGAGTGCTTTATTCACGCAAATTTATCAAACCATTTGATTATTATGACTTGAACTTCCAAGTTGATACTTTTTCAGACTGTAAAGACGAGACGACATTTATCCTCCATGCTAACATTCGTTCTTTGCATAAAAATTTTGATAGTTTCATCGATTTCTGTGAAAGTCTTAGCGCAAAACCTGATATAATATGTCTCACCAAAACTAAGTTTTGAAAAGGATATTCCTTATGCAAACATTAATATTCCAAATTATAATTTTTATCATTCTCCTACGCTAACCAATGCTGGTGGAGAAGCTATGTACATATCTTCGCGATATGTTGTACAAAACATATACACACAATTTTTGAAAACTGATATGTGCGAAGATATGTTTGTAGAACTATGCAGTCATGATTTCATTCAATATATTTCCGCGACAGTATATCGTCACCCGAAAAGTAACTTGAAGACTAGCCCGCGACATTATTACAATTCCATTATCTATTTTGTGTAATCTGTCATTTTCCAAACGTGTTTTCCCAAATTGCACGAAAAATGCTAAAGTTATTCCTCTGTTTAAAACTGGAAGTAAAAGTGAACTATCAAACTACAGGCCAATATCACTGCTATCGTGTCTGTCCAAAATAATGGAAAAACTAATTTACTCTAGACTAATGAATTATCTCAATAAAAATTCAAAATTACATCATAATCAATACGGCTTCCGCAGTGGCCTTTCCACAAGCCATGCTTTATTAGATGTGGTAACAACTGCTTATGATAACATCAACAAAATGTTATACACTCTATTGATTTTCATTGATTACAAAAAGGCGTTTGACACTGTGTGTCATAAAACTCTTCTTTCAAAACTAGAACATTATGAAATATGTGGCCCAGCTCCCAATTTAATTTCATCTTACCTAAATCACAGAAATCAATGTGTAGGCATTAATGGTCGTCTTTCTGCTGTTAGTCATATAAGCTGTGGTGTACCACGAGGGTCAATACTGGGTTCCCTTCTAGTTTTACGATATATTAATGACATCAACAAAATTGATACTTATTCTAACGATAGCATGAAACAGTATGCTGATGACACTTGTCTCGTAATTAATGAAATTAATCTTGACAAACTGAACGTTAAAGCGAGTAAGTTGCTGCTTGGTACTTAACAATGGTCATCGGTTAATATAAGCCCACGATTAATTTGTCAAAATGCAAAGCCTTGATTATTGCTCCTAAGCTTAGATCGCGCTCAAGTGATATTCCAATTTTAACTAATGACATCCCTATACCAATAGTCGACTCCTTCCGATACCTTGGCGTAAGATTGGACAATAAACTAACTTTTTTTGACCACTTATCAAATGTATCAAAAAAAGTATCTCGGTCAGTTGGCATCATTTCTACAGTAAATTAAGACATTATGCTCCGACCTCAATTTTACTTAAACTATACTGTGCTATACTTCTCCTCACCTGCTATATGGTGTTACAGTAAGGGGATCAACCTATAAATCATACTTGCAAGAACTTGTACCCTTACAAAATAAAGCTTTAAGATTAATACTAATAATTTCACAATCTACCCTTCGTAAGTGTGTCTTTGATATACAAGCAAAATAAAATACTTAAATTATTAGATATCTATCCTTATGAAGTCGCAATGTTTATGCATAAATTTTGCAAAAAGAAACTTCTAATTGCTTTTTCGAAGTACTTTTGTAAAACGGATACTGTACACAAATTAAGAACGAGGCAAAATTTAGCTAGTAAGTTTGCTGTTCCGCAATACAACACATCTCGACTGCAACGTTTCGTAAAATATAGCGGAATTAAGATCTGGGACTCAATTTCGTCTTAAATTAAAAATAGTTCCTTTAAAGTTCTGAAGAAAAAGTACAAACAATGCTTACTTGCGCTTTATTAAAGATTACTTCACACAATCGTATTTCCAAATTCGCTCAACTAGTTTACGTTTTTTCTGGTAATACGATTCTTACATTTAGGTCAATATAGCCTGCCTTAGAATTTGCAACATGTTTTTTGCTTATAAGAGTACTCTGATATTATATTTTTGCCAATTTTTTTTTTAACTTGCTTTTCAACTACAGTAGTTCTTTTTTTTTAACAAGTTTACTGCTTTGCCTAGTAGTGCTCTGATATTCGTCTTTTATTGTATTGTGGAAACCTTCGCTTTTAGGGTGACTGCTCGACTTGAAGACCCTAAACCGGTCACTTCGCAGCATCCTTGTCTTTTTGAATATTTTACTTGGTGTGTTATATTGATTATTGATGTGAGCAACAACATAAATCGTTCGTTAAAACACTTGTCTAGGGTGGGCTAAATCAATAGACAAAATACACAACTGGCAGTCTGGCAAAAATTAAGGTTTGTGATTGAAACCCCACCATTAGTCTTATTCAAAAACACATACTCAATCTTATTCAAATAGCATTATTTGATTAAGACCGAGAATGAATTTTTAATCACAAAATTAATTTTTGCTAGTAGTGTAATTTTTTAGCCATTGATTTAGCCCGTTATGGACAGGTGTTTTAGCAATTTTTATAGTTGTGATGCAGTGGCGTAGCGTGAAAATACAGATAAGGCATGTAGTTATGATTGATGACGTCATCGGTTATCCAGAAATAAATAAAAAACAACTTACACTGCTAAATGTTCTAATATTGCAACTAGGCCACCCTGGATCTCCTCTCGGCAGAAAACTTGGCAAAAAAGCTTTTCTTTGCGCGCTGAAAAACTTCAATAGACTGATTGTGATATCGAACAACTTTGTAAGTCTTTGCTTTAATGTTTCCAATTTTTCAAACACGCTGCAAATTATAACCTCCTTTTGGTTGTATCTGAATTGACTTCAACTTGTTTAGGAGTTCTTTGCCAATTTCGCCTACGTGTGTTTGTCTGATGAGTGTAGTAATAAATGATAATGCAATCTGAAGAGTGTTGTAATAATAATAATAATATAGTACCAGTAGCAGCAGTAATGACGCTTGAAACCACAGATTGGTAGGGCGAAAGATTTCTGGAATACTGAATGCAGCAGTTGCTACAAACTTTTTCAGTTTATTCCCACCGTTGATGTTCTGCCATAAGAAATGCGTCTTCCAAGACGTTTTTGGGTCTGGCTAAATTGCCCATGCATTGGTGTTCGGTATTTCTGTTGGTCTCGATACAGCTGGGGCATGCCACAACTATTCAACTACAGTATCGCATGCCAATACGATGCTAAGAACCAAATAGTAGGTAGAACACATAAGAGCCGATTATCCACTCCATTCTCCACCACATGAGACAGTTGATTGGTTTGTTTGGATGAAGATTCAACCAACTGGCAGTAGAAAACTTGCTCCGACGTTGGATAAAATGCTCAAACGACCTATCGAGCGGACGCACGTATTTATGATTATGGGACCAAGCACAAGCACCGGCTTAGTTTCACAAGTTTTGTTCAATGCATTTGATTTTGGCAGATATGGAAAAACGGTTTGATAGCATCTCTATAAAGTTAGTAATCAGTAGCACAATGTGAGGTGATTCGGCCAATGGCGCGCATTTTATATCTTAGACTTCAGAACTACAAATTCGAAAATAAATCAGTCTCATACTTAAAACATTACAGACCTAACAACTCCTTATCCATACATCCAAATGATACTAAAAATATCATTGGAGCATCACTGAATAAATTGTTCATTCTTAGCTATAAATTGTAATTTGTAAGTAAAACTGTTTTAACAGTTTAACAATGAATATAGAAACGGGATTTTTGCCTATTAAAACCTTAATTTGAAAATTTTCACAATTCGTTTTTTTTTTAGCAAAACATATCTTTTGTTTATTTCATCATATTCTCCTCCAACTTCTGATGGAAATGATATGCAACATGTTATGCTTGCCATTTAAATTTAAATCTGGACTAGCGATTTAATGTATTACCATATTCGGTAATACCAAAAAAATGGGGGTGAGCGTGGAACCCCTAAATCTTAAAAATATTTCAAAAAAACTTCTGGGCCAGTTTTGCAACATTTACGGGCTGAGAATAATATTTAGCAATGACACTTCAAAAATTTGTCAAAAAATGCAACACCCCTACCCCTAGCTCCTTCCTGGTTGCGCCACTGGGTGCGAAGTGATTATGGAAGCACACTAATGTCGCACTTGACAAAGTACTTATCCAAAAATTTGTTATTTTCCAAAAAATAATTCGTGTGACTGTGGTACATCAATAGCAAATTCTGTTTAATTTCTAATCAAATCAATTCAAAGCATAGAAATTGGAGGCAACAGCTTGACTCGAAAATCCATTTTGTTGTATTCTGGCCGAGGTAACTTGTATAAAAAAGAAACTGCTATTTAGTCATCAATGGACAAGTTCAAGAATGTTTCCAAATAAGAAACATGCTGAAATGGGTCCTACTAAAGGAAACGCTATTTTTTCTACTTAGACACAGTTACAACAAGGACGATTTTTTGCGAGGAAGAAACTATCTTCTACATGGGACGCAATTTTACCTTCGTTAGAACGGAGGTTTATCAACTGGCTTCTTCTGGACAAATATGTGATGATACAGGTAATCATTACGTTATAATGATCCTCAACTAAAAACAACCTTCTGTCCAGCAAGAAGATTAAAGCAATAACAATGTAATGAACTTTTGAATCATTTTAAAAACTTTGATTCGCCCCAAATGTTAGTTTGCTATTTCGCTAGCTTTTTATCAATATGAATTGTGTAGTACAGTCAATGTTTTACATTGAATACATTGATTTATTGTGTATTAGTTTTTGGTATTTATTGGAAAAGGAAATCAGACTTTTTTTTACAAAGACAATTTTATGAAAACACGAATCTCATTTTTGCTCAAAATTTAAAAAAGATTTAAAAACAAAGAAAATCGGTAACTAATCAACAGAACTTTTTTGGTTTCTTCTATACAGGTATTGTTGATTTATCTTAAGGCTCAACAACCATGATCAGGAGCAAACAACTATTAACCAAGCTCGAATGAATTTGTGTTAGTTCATAATTCAATAAAAGTTAAGAACAAATAAACAACAAATGAGGCCGAAAATTCGTGAAAACTTAAGAAGAGCCACCCTCAACCCAGAATTTACCGGATCTTCTGTAAAAAGTGTACCAGAGTGGTAAACGGGCCGACTAGTTCAGACCCGAACCCGGCCCGAACCCGAAAATATAAGCCCGAACCCGAAAACTAATTTGAAGCCCAAATCATGCCCAAAAAACCCGAAAGTTAAGTTAGGTCTGAAAAGTTTAGCAATGTTGCCAGGTTATTTTGATTATATTTTTGTGCACCTAAGACAAAAAATACGTATTAGGCCCGAAATAAGCCCGAAATTTTTGTCAACTTTAGGCCCGAACCCGACCCGAAAAGCCCGGCCCGACTTACTACTCTGAAGTGTACTCCATTTCAATACTGTGCAATTTATAGATTTGCCTGTTGCTGCCGTCAGTTGCGTGCCTCATCCATCAAACTTGGAGTCCACTTCAATCAAAGGAATATTGGATCTATCAACTATCCAGGTCATCGATTGCAGATTCACTTTAAATGACGTCATCAACGCAACCGATGTGCGGGACCTGAACACCATCGCTGTGTTGACATCACAACCAAAATCATTGTCAGATGAGCAAATTTCCACTGCGACAACCGCCTTGGCATTTTATCTTGAAACTACTCAAAATGAGGTCAGAGTTTTTTCGGTTTTAGGAGTTTGCCAGGCTCTTTGTGGTAAATTAATGTTAACATGGTGCACAGAGACCGGAATATGGTAGTTTATAGAACCAAAACAGTACAGCACTGCTCTGGAGAATGGAGGAAAGAAGTTGCTGTTTCACACCAGCACAAATAAACTTAGCTCCTCATGACCATTGCTCAGGCGGAAAAATGCGTCAGGTTGCCTATTGGTTGCGCCTCTTGCAACCCGCCTGTTGAGTGGGCGTTATCTTGTAAGTGAAAAGGGGATAGAGAATCATGCTGTGTTGTTTTAAGTGAGTCGGGAGACCGTATGATTTTTTTTCACGTTGCCGAACTGTTTCTTGTCGATTTCTGAGCCAATTTTTGAGCCACAAGAAACAAACGAACTACATATTCACTATTGATGTACTACAGTATCTATCTTTAGGAAATCAATCAATCCACGTTAACTCTGACAACTCAAATAATTTCAAATTTGTTTTCCGGTGAAGCAAACAGAAACAATAAAAGTGAAACAGACAGGTACTGGACATTTAAGTGGTAGAGCCCCATAACAAGCATAACATATATGTTAAAATCACAAAACAAAAATAATCTGCCTTGCTTTGTAACTCGTGACTGAAGACCCAATTTAAATCTTTGTGCATTTGTGTCTGATTAGTTATTGATTTTTCGCAATCTTGTGACTTAAATAGAAAAGATTATATTACTGAGTAATTATTATCATTTGTCAAAAATAAGCTGTTAATTAGCGCATCAATAAGGCTGTCTTTCAAGAATTGTTTAATTGTGTTAGAAGTTTTTTGCATTATTTGTTTTCCGAGACGACTCTAGATTACCAGCTGCTTACCTTTGTTTTTTAATTTCCGGACTTTAGATGCTAGACAACGGCGATTTACCTTGTGCTATCACTGCTTGAAACTGTTTAATCGAGCTTGGAGCCTGGTAGCTCAGTAGTGACTGATACGAGTCAAGTAAACAGAGTCAGTTTTTTGTGAAACGTTTTAAAAGCTGCTTAACGTGGGTTAATTGCGTTTTGCGATTCCCCCTCCTTGACCATGGATTTGACTATTGACTGTGAGGGAACAGTCTTATTAGTTGGAAGAAACGCCCTGAATTGGTCTTGACATCGAATTTGAGACTACTTCGTTTTGCTGTACTTTTCTTTATTCCTTATAATAATAAACTTCATTAAAAAATCATTAAAATAAGTGTTCAGCTAGTCCAAGGAGAGAGGGATTGGGAGAGTTTGGCGTAGCTCACATGCACGTTAATGAATTTGGCTATAAAACTCCGCATCGCTACCGAGCAGAAAACACAAAACGGTTCTGATTGCAAGTCACAGCAGATCTTCAATTTTAAGAATTCAGCAATTATGAAAAACTGTTTGGCTAATTGAAACATTATCGCAAATCTTGGTTATAAAAGCTTTATCGATTGAAACAATAAAGGCTATGTTATTTTTGTTGCTATCAGCAGAGATTTGAAAAACAATAGCTCAATTGAATTGATAGAACAAAAGATCATTTGTATTCATTATACGATTACATATTAGTAGGTTTAGGATGTGAGCTGTTGATGCAGTGATGTTAGACAAATCGTCACACTTAAATGTGATGGATCTGTAAAACTTCGAATGGATAAATTTTTTTTAATTTTTAAGCATTATTGTAACTTGCTACAACTTTTGAATGATAAAAATGGTCAACATAAAGACAAATGCTTCATAAATACAAGCAAAAAACCTCGAAAATTCATTATTACCTCGTATGCTTCATTATTTCATGCATCTAGTTCGTCGGTCGAAATCAAGTCAAGTCTTCTACAAAGTTTAAATAGTTTTGCTGAACGAGTTGAACTTCCAACAAACACTTCAGTGATCAATGTATTGACTCAAGACATCACGGTGCAGGTGATTAGATACTATACAAATATTGCTTAAACGAGGTGTCGCAGTTCTTGCTTCATCCAGTGGCGATGTGGAAACTTGCACGGAAGTAACCACAAATGAAAGATAATTGGAACCGATAGCTTTATAACTCTACAGATCATCGCTCCATCGAGGTTGTACAACCGAGCCGGTTAACCGCAATCGGAGCGCGCTCCTTTTGACCCGCCACAGAGGACTAAAGGCAAAATCAATGGGGGTATTTAAATTTAGGCCAATCGTAAAAGATTAGATTGGCGTTGACTCCATCCTACTTGACCCAGCCATTCTAGAGATATTCCACTTAAAACACGACGTCAGGGCCTCTACTGTCGTAAATTTTATAATTTTTATCGGCAACCCAGACGTTGAGGGCTTAAAGGCGGGTTCACACAGAAGCCGTCAACGTCAACGTTACCGTTCCGTCGCGGTTACGTCTAACGTCAAGGTGTTCACGCAGAAAATTTTAGCGGTGACGGAAGTGATTTTCTTGATTTCATCCGTCTTACGTTGAGTTAAAATAATTTTAACTTTACGTAAGTAACGTAAGCGATTTCGAGCATGTTTTTGGTGGTTGGTGCAAACTTTGAGCCACAAAAACTGAAAATCTTGAAAAAATAATTGGTTTTTGTTGAAAAGTAGCTTTCAGCAGGCAATGTTAAGTGCTTAGAGATGTATGTAGTAGGCTAGGTCTAGTCATGTACCGCTACTTTGTAGTATAGGCTAGGTAGTGTACAGTAGCAGTGATACTGGTATCTAGACTAGCGGTACTTCAGACTGGATTGCTTTTTTTCTGCTTGGGAAAAGAAGAGAGAATGAGATATTGAAACTACCGGTAATTGGTACTGGTTAGGCATGTTAAATCTGAGTTGGTTGCTAGCAGCCAGTTGAGAAAGCCAATTCAATTTGGTTTTCCTTGCTCTTGTTTTGGTACAATTGGCTAAAGTTCAATTTTGAACTTCAATTGACTTGACTCTTGAAAGCTGAAATTATAAACTACTGGAAGCAATCAATTTCTACAGTAGAGACCTTTCTCATGTCTGAAAGTGGCTATTTTGCCTATTGAGGCAAAATAGTGTTTTTCCTTTGTTTGGGTTAGCCTAGGGTTTGAGTTAGGGTTTGGGCTAGGCTTGGAATTAGGGTTAGGATTAGAGTTAGAGTTTGGGTTAGTTTTTGGGTTAGTGGGCTAGGCTTGGGATTAGGGTTAGGATTAGAGTTAAAGTTTGGGTTAGCATGAGGCTTACGGCTAATTTGGCATTTGCGGCAAAATAGCCATTAGGACTATTTTGCCTCCAAATTGCAAAATAACATGGGGCTATTTTGCCTCTAGAAGCAAAATTGCCACTGCCTTTAAATAAAGTGGCCACTTTTGACCATTTTGGACACTGTATCATCAATAGCCTAGTCATGATCATATACCGTAGTGCACCGGGGTACTTTGATACTGGTCTGTGGTCATGATTATTGTCATGATGCATATAAATACTGACCAGTGATTGCTTAGCTACCAATATCATAGACTCTTAACTTTTGTTTATTTTTAGGAACTCATAAGCCTATCTATTTGTTGATTTAATAATAGTCAAGTAGAGGCTACTGGTAGTTGTTGTATCTGTATACTCTGCAGTTTGTTTTGTGAGAACGCTGAACAGTCACTGAAATGAAATTGTATGATGTTAGAATCATCTTGTATTCTTAGCAGTGGATCACTAGATGCCAAAAAAATAGCTGGTTTACTTACACAGTGTTGGTACAATGCACATACAAAGTTGGCTGTGGTTTTGAATTGCATTGAGCTTTATTTGTTTTAAGCTTAATGTGGTTTGGGGTTATAGCTACTTTAGAAAATCAACGAACCAGTACCATAAAATCAAATTGGAGTGGAGAAAACATACTGTACACTGGTACAGTACTGCACAAATCAAGAGTTGAGTAGTGATAGTTTCCGTACAGTTCAATTGTCGCTGCACTTCACGCATATGCTAGTACTGTACCAGTTTGAGATAGCCTACCAGTACAGTAGACCATCACTTCGCAATATAACAGATGCCGAATACGCGAGATCGATTTCTGACAGTGCACACATACCTACGGTACATAGTGGTAATGAGCCTGGACCGCATGGGTTTGGGTTAGGTTTTTGTGCTGCTGCACTTATGATTCTGTATGTTCTAGTACTAGTACGGTAGTATGCCATATGACAGATAACAAGTGTATGATATCGGTTATCGAAACAATTCGCGATACGGTAGCATACAAAAAAATAGACTTCTTTAAGCGTACACATACTGTAATAGCAATTTTCGATTTGATTGCGCGATAACGATTTCTGATAATGAATGCCGTAATAAACTGCAAGTGCTGCATTAGATATCTTTTTCCTCACTTTCTGACCTGCTAACTGTTGTTATCGATGTTAGTCAAAAATTGCAATCACATCAGATATTGAGAGTTGAAACATTTCAAAAAACTCAAACACTGATTTACCGTAATTTTGAGTATAAAAATTTCTAGTTCTGCAGGTTTTAAAAGTACTTTTCAGTTTTTAAAGTAATTTCTGTCAGTACTTTCAGCTTTTCAAAGTCTTCTACTTCTTACATAACTCACTATTGCAGTAAGCCTACTGATTGACCAACCAAATCTGCCAAATTCAAATTCCACTTCAGTACCGTACCAACCTATATCTTATCTGCAGATTATTTCTGAAAAACAAAATCTAGTGATTAGGCTATTTGAATTCATATCATATTGCTTACAGTAAATTTAAGTTTAAGTTCTACACCACCTTAAAATTGTTCATGCAAATCTAATTTAAATGATATACAGGGTGGGCCATAAGTAGGTATACAGCCATCGCTCAAAAGTGCTTCAAATTTTTTTTTCCATTACAGTTTTTACTTGACTTTAAGTCATATTACACTTCCTAGTGCTGAGCAAGTAATGCAAAGTCTTTTGGAATGTGCTGCTTATTAGAAGTGAAAAGAAATTTAAAGTGTATATATTGTGATTGCTCTATACCTGCTTTTGGCCCACCCTGTACTCTAAATGCAATTACTTACTAATCACTTTTTTACTTTTGCAAAATAGACTTAAAATCTGTGATCATATCAGTATTTGACTGTTAAAGAAATTTAGTTATTTAAGAAATTCAACAAATATGTAAGATGTAACTTAACAAAAAATCTCAGCAGTTTTTTAACCCAGCAGCAGTACCATGAAAAAAATTACTTGAGCAGTACCACTGTACAACTAAGTAAAACAAGTTAAAACTCATCACTTGTTTCCACAATTATCACTAATACTTGATAAATGTTTGTTGATGATTTTGGCAAGCACTTCAAAACCAGCAAGTTAACCCCACAGGATAAAGTGCATTAAATAGCCTGCACAATGTGCACATATTATCAGTAGCTCTCAATTTAAGCATAGTTTGAAGGTATAGTGATCACTGATTACAAAACCCAAACTTGATAGGCCTATTGGTTTATTAACAAAACTGCTATGCAAGCATTACAACCAGTTACAGGTTCTTTGTAATACGTAACGGTGACGGATCAGTGTGAACCTCTCACGTTCAGGTTACCGTCACCGCCAAATAACGATAGAACGCTGAACGGTGACGGAACGGTGGCGTAAACGTTGACGGGTTCTGTGTGAACCCGCCTTAACGCTGTTAGCAACGCTATCTCCGCTCTAACCTTAAACAACGTCGGTATTAAGCTACTGCATTGAGTCATTTCGCTGCGCACTAATTAGTTTGGTCTTGTCAGCGGAATAAATCCAAACTGGAAAAAAAGTACAATCTACGGTAGCCTACATAACAAACGTCTAAAAACTAGCTAAAGCAAGGTTAGTAGAGTAATTTGGAGTACTAGGCCATTGTTTTCAACTTAGACGAAATTTATTCTACGGTCACAAAATACTCTAAGTAAATACAATACACCTACTCAGTACCAGTAGTCTTAGTATCAGGAATGAGTTTGTACTTTGTAGCCTAGTAATAAAACCTCATTGCTACTCTAGGCTTTAATTCAGACTGAAATGTATCTAACGGTTTGATTTTTACCGAGATCGCTCGGCTACCCAACCATCGATTCTATTTACCAGCTCGGATCTATTGTGCTGACAAAATCAAACTGATTAGCGCGCAGCGAAACGACTCAATGCAGTAGCCTCGCTAATAGTGGCATTGTTTTAGGTTAAAGGCGGGTTCACACAGAAGCCGTCAACGTTTACGTCACCGTTCCGTCACCGTTCAGCGTTCTACCGTTATTTGGCGGTGACGGTAACCTGAACGTGAAAGGTTCACACTGATCCGTCACTGTTATGTATTACGAAGAACCTGTAACTGGTTGTAATGCTTGCATAGCAGTTTTGTTAATAAACCAATAGGCCTATCAAGTTTGGGTTTTGTAATCAGTAATCACTATACCATCAAACTATGCTTAAATTGAGAGCTACTGATAATATGTGCAGGCTATTTAATGCACTTTATCCTGTGGGGTTAACTTGCTGTTTTTGAAGTGCTTGCCAAAATCATCAACAAACGTTTATCAAGTATCAGTGGTAATTGTGGAAACAAGTGATGAGTTTTAACTTTAGTATAAATACTTTAAATTTCTTTCTACTTCTAATAAGCAGCACATTCCAAAAGACTTTGCATTACTTGCTCAGCACTAGGAACTGTAATATGACTTAAAATCAAGTAAAAACCGTAATGGAAAAAAAAATTTGAAGCACTTTTGAGCTGTGGCTGTATACCTACTTATGGCCCACCCTGTATATCATTTAAATTAGATTTGCATGAACAATTTTAAGGTGGTGTAGAACTTAAACTTAAATTTACTGTAAGCAATATGATATGAATTCAAATAGCCTAATCACTAGATTTTGTTTTTCAGAAATAATCTGTAGATAAGATATAGGTTGGTACCGTACTGAAGTGGAATTTGAATTTGGCAGATTTGGTTGGTCAATCAGTAGGCTTACTGCAATAGTGAGTAATGTAAGAAGTAGAAGACTTTAAAAAGCTGAAAGTACTGACAGAAATTACTTTAAAAACAGAAAAGTACTGGTAAAACCTGCAGAACAAGAAATTTTTATACTCAAAATTGCGGTAAATCAGTGTTTGAGTTTTTTGAAATGTTTCAACTCTCAATATCTGATGTGATTGCAATTTTTGACTAACATCGATAACAACAGTTAGCAGGTCAGAAAGTGAGGAAAAAGATATCTAATACAGCACATGCAGTTTATTACGGCATTCATTATCAGAAATCGTTATCGCACAATCAAATTGAAAATTGCAGTATGTGTACGCTTAAAGAAGTCTATTTTTTGTACGCTACCATATCGCGAATTGTTTCGGTAACCGATATCATACACTTGTTATCTGTCATATGGCATACTACTAGTACTAGAACATACAGAATCATAAGTGCAGCAGCACAAAAACCTAACCCAAACCCATGCGGTCCAGGCTCAGTACCACTATGTTCCGTGGGTATGTGTGCACTGTCAGAAATCGATCTCGCGTATTCGGCATCTGTTATATTGCGAAGTGATGGTCTACTGTACTGGTAGGCTATCACAAACTGGTACAGTACTAGCATATGCGTGATGTGTAGCGACAATTGAACTGTACGGAAACTATCATTACTCAACTCTTGATTTGTACAGTACTGTACCAGTGTACAGTATGTTTTCTCCACTCCAATTTGATTGTATGGTACTGGTTCGTTGATTTTCTAAAGTAGCTATAACCCCAAACCACATTAAGCTTAAAACAAATAAAGCTCAATGCAATTCAAAACCACAGCCAACTTTGTATGTGCGTTGTACCAACACTGTGTAAGTAAACCAGCTATTTTTTTGGCATCTAGTGATCCACTGCTAAGAATACAAGATGATTCTAACATCATACAATTTCATTTCACTGTTTCAGTGACTGTTCAGCATTCACACAAAACAAACTGCAGAGTATACAGATACAACAACTACCAGTAGCTTCTACCTGACTATTATTAAATCAACAAATAGATAGGCTTATGAGTTCCTAAAAATAAACAAAAGTTAAGAGTCTATGGTATTGGTAGCTAAGCAATCACTGGTCAGTATTTATAAGCATCATGGCAATAATCATGACCACAGACCAGTATCATCATCATCATCATATTTATTTATTTACCAAGTGACGTCATATCACAAGAAAAAACAGCAACTTCCTCTAGGTCTATCACCAAAGCATCGAAATATGCAATTCCTTTAAAACCAACACACAAACTTGCAGAGTCAAAGCGATATTTAGTCACTTGGTGAGGAGACAGCAAAGGACCGAAAGGTCATCTAAGTCTACTGCCACCTCACCAAGTTAAGGTTAAAAAAACACCTTTTAGATTTTCTCAGTCTGCTACTTTCTATGATAAAAAATTTTATGCAAAATTAAAACAAAGAGTTGCAAAGATATGTACACTTTGTAAAGTGTATACACAAAACTCACAGTCAACATGTAAAGAAAATGCAAGGCAACATTAGAATTGTTCTAACTCTAAGCATACTAAAAAAAAAAAAAAAATACTGTAACTACAGATTGGATAGAAAATTAAATCAATAAAGTTCATAATGCTTATTTATGTTTTATAGAATTTAAAGTGGGCAATTGGAGTGAAAAAAAAAACCTCCTTGCTTTGTTTTGTATTGTTTGCCAATATGTCATTAGTAGGTAGGTACTGGTACAATTTCCAATACCAGTAGGCCTATATATCAACCTTAGTCAGTTTCTGCAAAATTACTTATAGTATCGGTACTGGTACAAAGTACCGGTGCACTACGGTATATGATCATGACTAGGCCTATTGATGATACAGCGTCCAAAATGGTCAAAAGTGGCCACTTTATTTAAAGGCAGTGGCTATTTTGCTTCTAGAGGCAAAATAGCCCCATGTTATTTTGCAATTTGGAGGCAAAATAGGCCTAGTCCTAACAGCTATTTTGCTGCAAATGCCAAATTAGCCCTAAGCCTCGTGCTAACCCAAACCCTAACCCCAAGTCTAACTCTAATCCTAACCCTAATCCCAACCCTAGCCCTAACCCTAACTCAAACCCTAACCCAAACAAAGGAAAAACACTATTTTGGCTCTAGAGGCAAAATAGCCACTTTCAGACATGAGAAAGGTCTCTCTGTAGAAATTGATTGCTTCCAGTAGTTTATAATTTCAGCTTTCAAGAGTCAAGTCAATTGAAGTTCAAAATTGAACTTTAGCCAATTGTACCAAAACAAGAGCAAGGAAAGCCAAATTGAATTGGCTTTCTCAACTGGCTGCTAGCAACCAACTCAGATTTAACATGCCTACCCAGTACCAATTACCGGTAGTTTCAATATCTCATTCTCTCTTCTTTTCCCAAGCGGAAAAAAAAGCAATCCAGTCTGAAGTACCGCTAGGCTAGATACCAGTATTACTGCTACTGTAGTACCACAGTACTGTACACTACCTATACTACAAAGTAGCGGTACATGACTAGACCTAGCCTACTACATACAGCTCTAAGCACTTAACATTGCCTGCTGAAAGCTACTTTTCAACAAAAACCAATTATTTTTTCAAGATTTTCAGTTTTTGTGGCTCAAAGTTTGCACCAACCACCAAAAACATGCTCGAAATCGCTTACGTTACTTACGTAAAGTTAAAATTATTTTAACTCAACGTAAGACGGATGAAATCAAGAAAATCACTTCCGTCACCGCTAAAATTTTCTGTGTGAACACCTTGACGTTAGACGTAACTGCGACGGAACGGTAACGTTGACGTTGACGGCTTCTGTGTGAACCCGCCTTAAAACTGGGAGGCGTCGCTAACGCTACCAACGTCAAGGTTGCCAATAAAATTTTTTAAATTTATAATATTAGAGGCACACCGGCGTCGTGTTTTAAGTAGAATATCTCTGAAACGGCTGGGTCAGGAAGGATGGAGTCAACGCCATATGTAGTCTAATTCGATTCGCCTAACTTTAAGTATCACCACTGACTTTGCCTTTAGTTCTCGTTAAAGTAATTGTAATTGCATTCACCATTAGTGGTCCAGTGGATAGAGCGTCTGCTACTGAAACGGTAAACTCGGGTTTAATTCCCGGTCGAGTCTAACCAAAGACTATAAAAATTGGTATTGACAGCTTACTAGCTTGACGTTCAGCAATTAAAGGGACAGTTCGAAGTCTCCACCGTGTGTGGTGGACAAGTGAGCACGTAGCAGCTTGACTCAAGAATCGAAAAAGGTTTCTTTGCTGTCTCCTGGCTTAGGAAAATTGGTGAATAAATCGTAATTACAATTACTAAGATCTCTCGCAAAAGGACCTAATAGCCTTTGAGTCAAGCAATTACCTGCCCAGTTGTCCACTACTTTCCGTAAAGGCTTCACATTGCCTCTAATCCTAAATTTTTAGAACGAACAGTGTGAATCTTAATTTTAAATAACAAGTTTTGGCCCGACTGGGAATCGAATCCGAATCAACTATGCCCAATAACAGACGCTCTACCCACAAACCACTGGCTAGCATTGCTACAGTATGTTGTTTTGTAAAAGAATTGCAAAAGATACCCTGACAGAAACGATAAAATCTGACAATGAAGTACATCTGATTGCTAATGTGTTCTCCCATCCGCCCGTGATGTGCAACCAAAAAGATCTGATTGCTCAAAATCACTGAGGAAGAAAGTGCGCGAAACAATAGATCGGCGAAACCGTTCACAGTAAAGAACTTGTTAGTTGCCACCCTTCCCATATTGTTTTATTAGGAGCTTAGTTGCCCAAACACTAACACGAAAAAATCGGCTCCTGCTAACTTGTTAGAGTACGTTTTGGTGTAAAACTGCAAATTTATTGAAGATTTGGTTTATTTAAACGTAGTGGCTGTCGTTATGAAGCTGGTTTTGGTGCTTGTAATTTGTTTGGAATTAAACAAAACTGTTGTATCGAGCTACCAAATTTCAATACTACAGCAATATGTTCTGCTTATGAGCCTCCGATTTTTTGGCTATTTATGTTTGTATTTTCAGGTTTTTTATCTGTGTGTTTGTGCATAGTTAATAGTTTTAAATGTTTTGCGTATTGTCAATAGTATTATATTCGTGTTTGTTTTTTTTGTTTTGTTTTTTATACAGTACCATATGTTTTTTGGTTTACGTTAATATACTTTCAATCATGCTTGCAGATTCGAAAAATTTCATCAAATTCAATAAAAACTGACGATGAGGAAACCATATTCACCTTAACCGACATACGATCGGGCTCAAGAGTAGAAGCTGCTATTTCTGCGGGTTCAATTAGGACAGAAACCACAACTGCCAACGATACTGATCAAACATCAAATGGCAATATCGTTGTCTTTGCCACGTTACTGGGCGAAAGGCTTTCGTTGAATCCAAAGCAAAATACTTCCCAGGTACAAAAAAATAGCAGACCAACGATTCTTACCGAGTACGTCTTTTTTACAGTTTTCCAACAGACGTTTATCAACAACTGTTTCAGTAGTATTTCACCAGTATTATCATTATAATGGTTTTAAGTGGCGGGACTGCCTTTTTCCTAGGATATTAAGTTTGGGTGTCTTTTTTAAAAATAAAAGTAGTATTAAATGAAGTATGGGCAAAACAAATACCGAACGGAGAGTATTTTACAAAGGTAAGAACTTGCCAGATAGCGCAAACAAATTAAAAAACTCGCTCTTGCTTAGGTGGTATCACTCGGAGTCAGAAATGCAGCAATGGCAAACTTAAGTGATCTTAGCATTTCCTTTATCTATGAAAACATCACTTATCCTGAGTGTGAGACTGAATTTAAGGAAAATCCAGTTAAAGTAAGTTTTATGCAATTAACCACTAGTTGTTATAATTGGAAACTTCCGTTTTCAGTCGGGAAATGGCAGTGTAGAACAGACATAGCAATATCAGGTTTTACGTAGCGAAATGCCAAACTGCTCTAGACTTTCGCTAGCACACAGAGGATAGAAATCACACGATTGCAAAAAATAAAATTAACTGAACCAACAGTTTGAAATTAAAATCAACGTATAAGTTTGGATATAAATCAAAGACTTAAATTTGTTGTAACACACAGCTCTATAGCAAAAATTTAAGGGGGTTCAAAGAAATTTGATAACCAGAGCAGTCTAAAAGAATCAACTATGTTAAACCAAGTTCAAGGCGACACAATATTTGCCAAGGCCTTTCAAGACAGAAAAATATTTTGGCTCACCAACAATTTTTCTCATAGAATCAAGCACCTATACGGTACTATACTTATCTGGGTTATTTTACCATTATGATTCATAAGAAAACCCTATGACCGGTAAAATTCAAATTTTTATGACTACATTTGACCGACCAAATTTTTAATCTAAGATGACGATGTTCCGAACGTCTCTAACCTTGGTAATTTTTTGGAGAAAATCAAAACATGAAACAATCTTCTACAAGCAAGAAAATACTATGCAGCAGCGATAAACGGATGAATCGTATATCATTTAACTTCATTTTGCGTAGCATAAAACTTAAAATTTTTCTATCGCGAAGAATGCCCTTTTCCATCCAAAACTTCAAACGTATGGGCCAACTATTGTGAGCAGTCTAAAACCTCCGACTTTGCTAGAAATTCTGAGTACCGCTAGTACTAGTGATGTGTAGAATAAGCCAAAATGATGCATATTTAGCGTCAACTCAACCAAGCTCGTTTTGTGGAATGGAATTTCGAAACAATGGAATGGACCACATCGGTTTGTGACGGAGTTCCTCCAGCACGTAGATTCGCGTGCAGCGAACTGGGAAGTTTTGCGATTCTATTCGTAAGTGAAAACAATATACAAGTAGCAATTAGCGCTGGTGACTCCAAGAAGGCACTTTTTTCAGTGGGTCAAAATCGATTTATTTTTGGTTTGTTACTTTCGATGACAGGGAGCGATCTAATCACACTATAATAATAATACTGAGACAGATTTAACATTTCGAATTCATTTTTTAAAAATATCAAAAAATCTTTTTGTTTTGTCAGCGTTGGTATTGGTTAGTGCTTAGTGCTTTCAAGCTGTTTTTTTTAACATTACAATTAGCTTGCCTGTATTAATTACAAAAAAAATTCGGGATTTTTTGGGAGTGAATAATTTTTAGAAAACAACCAGCAACTAAAAGAAAGAGCTCTACTTGTTTAAAATACATGATGGAAAGATAAAAATAAAGGAGGATATGCCTAATCATTAAATAAACTTCTCACCAAATTTAAAATTTGATTGACAATGAAAATGCTCTGAAGTCCTTACTGCAGCTTTATGACTGTTTGGTTGTATGACCTGATGTATTTTATGCCGACGATGAGTTTTGCAATTTCATCCAGTTGGGCCCATCATTTCCCGATTTCTCTTTTGTGTTTTGTCCATCTTCTTGGTTCTTTTGTCTAGTCTTCAGGCCACTTTTTTAATTGTTGTTTTTAGGTTGCCAGAATACTTAAACCAGTTGTTTTTCTTTAAGTTGGTTGGGGTCTATCGGTTGTGTTCGATTACACGTTTTTGAGGAGCTAGATTTCTGTCACCCTTTCCTGTTTCTATTGATGCAAACATATTAATGAACTCCACTACAATTCCACTACGTCTCAATAACTTCGTTATGATTTGCAGAGTAAAAGAATCGTTCCTTCTGTCGCGGCTCTAACAATTTTCAGCTACGTCGGAAGCGCGTTGTCATTGTTGTTTTTAATCGCAACCATTGTTATCTATCTGTCATGCAAGTAAGTACTCAGTTGTGTGCACATTGTACAATATACTTAATTACAGTAGACAATATTGGTTTAATCATGGTCGTCCGAGGTATCTTTCCGACGGCATGGGTTCGAAACCCACTGTTGCCGCCATGTAACATAACTAAATCTAATAAAAAGAAGAAACATTAATACCCAGCAATATGCAACAAACCATAATCACAAAGTAGCAAATCAGTTGTTTATCTCTGCAATGTATTGCTTTTGATGTGTGTATTGCGCATTTAGCTGATGTAACCCTGGAACAGGAAAACTGACTTTACTGTTTACTTTTAGTCGAAGAAGACTCGAGCAGCTGACCGCTTGCCACCGCTGCAGTTTTGGTGGAATGACTTGAAGGAGCAAGATTAAGCCCAAAAGCCGTTACACGTTTCTTTCTAACTTTTTTTTGTGTTTTATCGTAGACAACTACGCAACAAACCGACAACAACGACTTTGGTTAACATTTGCATATGCTTGATCGGCGTTTATTTTTTCTACGCTGTTGGGATCAGCAGAGTGGCGCATCACCATGTCTGTAACGCAATGACCTTCCTGCTCCACTATTTCGCTATCGCCAGCTTTGCCTGGATGACCATGAATGCCTATCAAATGTACAAAGCTTTCACATTGGTAAGATTTTAAAATATTCAAAATGGGAGCACGCAAAAGAGCGGATATGGGCATTGGGCGATCATGGTAATTTTTAGGTAGCAAGAGTATTTTGCTGCATTCTGGTGAAAAGAATTGCATCGTTCCTCTGTTGAAATGCGAGTGTGATTCAACAAAGTATAAAAGGGTAGGGTTTCTATAAGTTATAAAAATGACAAATGAAAGTGATCTACGTATTAGAGTCCGAAAGGAGACAAAAAAAACTGTACTCGGATAGGCAATATATAAAAAGGTGGGATTACTGTACACCAAAATCATAAACAGTTGAAAATGGAAATGGTGATCACTTGAGAATGTGGCGTTGAATCAAAGCATCAATGAATTCTGGCCAGTAGTTATCAAAATGTCAATTTTAGGATGTAGGCCTATAGTAAACAAAGTTTTATATTTAGTTAACGCATGGTGTGAAACGCGCAAGTTTGCCTTCCTATCTTTTAGCTTATGGATTACCGTTTATCCTGGTTATGCTCAATTTTGCTTTGACTATTCTATATCTTGATGGAAAGCATGATCAAAGTGACTGCAAAGGTTTGTTTGGAATATTTTAGGAGCAGCAAAGAACAATTTGTCGCTAGGTTTGATTCAATACAATTGCTAAAAAAGCTTGAAATGGGCCGAAGGTGATTCCTCTCTACTGGGGAGTTGCGACTTGCGAAGTTTTATTTTTATCATTATTGTAGTTTGTAAAAGGACAAAGTTGCTGTCACAAGAGGAGCACCATTTTTATTCGTATTCACGAGCTATTTTTACCACTTCAACTAAAAACAATTTGAAGTTTTACTAAATTCTTTTCGAAAATTCTGTTTGATTCAATCAACAAAAGCAGCAGTGATTCTACTAAGTTTAACTTAATTCATACTTAGACTTGATTTGAACTTGTTAAAGTCAAAAGTCGCTGTTTGCCCAGCAAGGACAGCACCGCCGTTGCCCTTTCTAGATTGGCATAATCAAACACAAAACTGCGACTTGTTTCGAGACGTAATAGTACAGCTTACGTCATTTCATTGGTGTTGTGTACTCGTGACGATTGAAAAAAAAGCACCAAAGAACTTTATTCTATTTTGTTAAAAGAGTTAAGGATATTTCAAAGTTAAGGATAGTTTTTCTTGTTGCAAAGAACTCTGTGTTGAAAGGCATAAAGAATCTTTCAAAGATTTCGTTGGTCATGCAAAGGATTTGAAACTAATTTCTGTCAACGTTTTTGAAGTTCTGTAAAAAAACTGATAGTGTTACAGTATTTCAGATATTTACTATGAATCTCTTTATCGTGCCAAATTCGCGTGCTGGCTTCAAGCACCGTCATTCTTGTGGGGATTCCTGCTTCCAATTGGAATTATGCTGTTGGCTAACTTGGTTGTGTTTGTCATTGTGCTGAAGAACATTGCCTTCAAAAAGAATCAGGTAGGCAAAGACCGCAGGTTCATGAGTTGAAAAACATATATACAGATACTTTTTTTTATCAACAATGATGCTCTCTTTGCCTTGATTTTGCTTATCGATCCTGATGATTTCGGATATTGGTCAGGTTTTAAATCCCCGCAACCCTCACGGAAAAGCGGGCAATGAAGAAAGAAAGAAACAAAGGTCAGGTTTCAACAGTCAACATTTTTATGTTTAGGCCAAGTATCATTTTCAACGATGAAAATGATACTTGGCCTAAACATAAAAATATTCGTTGATGCTTTTGCGTTGCTAGAACATAATTCTTGTGTACTTTGCCTTGTCATCTTTCAATAATGTGTTTCGGGACATAATCCAGATTCTTCCTACCTTCAAATCTAAACCATTTGCCAACATCAAAAACTAATCCAGTCGTACAGGAATGGACAGTGTAATGCATCGATTCTCTTTTGTCATTATTATATCATAATTTATCGCCAATGACTTCTTTCTTTTTCGCCCATTTTTCCGTTATGGTTGCGGGGGCAGCAGCTCGAGATTAAACCGCTACACTTTACGGTCTTCCATTATCTCCGTCATGGCGAAGTCCCAAGCGATTCTATTCAATATCTTCAATGTAATTGGTCCATCCAATTCTAGGTCGTCCAACTGGTCTTTTCTTATTTGCTTTGGCAAGTAAAGCTTGTTTGGTGAGTCTTTCCTAAGGAATTGTGCTTACATGGCCAAATCATCTAGGCTGAGATTGTTCGATTCGGAAAAGTAATGGCTCGATGTGTTATTGGATATTGGATATCTGGATTGGATTAAAGATATTGGAATCTCAGAGTTACACACTTTGTTAAATGGTATAACTCTTTCGATTCTTCGTAAAAACCTCACTTCCGACGCTTGCACTAAGCGTGATCACGCTGTTTCGGTCATTACCCAAGATTTGTGACCAGAGGTGAGAACGGAGATCAAAAGTGTTTTGAAAATTGAGAGCTTTCCCTTTTTCGACAATTTGTGTTCATGACAACCGAATAGTGCAAAACTTGCTTTATTGCACTAGCCTTGCTAATTCGGCTATTTAGTTCTTCATCTTACTTAATTCTGTCACTCGTTACTGCAACCCCAAGATACTTGAACCTTCTACACGCTTCAGTGTCGCTCCATTCACTTGCAACCAGCACTGATAAGAGCTGTTTAAAACATGAAGTACCTCAGTTTTGGCCGTGCTTATTTTCATTACGGCGGTGTCACATGCGTCTGCAAATCTATTTAATACGTGCTGTAGGCCAGATTCTGTGGAACAACGATCCAAAACATCAGCGAATAGCAGGCGACTGATTTTGCAATTTCCAATTGCGGCACACTCATCAGCTTGGCTTCATTTGTTGATCCAATTCATGTAAACAATGAAAAGGAGAGGTGACAAAACACACCCTTGCCAGAGTCCAACGCCCTCATGGAACGGCTTTGATTGCTTGCCATTTACCCAAACACAAACCTCCGGTCGGCAATAAAAAGACTTAATGGCACGTAACAACTGACCAACAACGCTATACTTCCGCAAAACTTTCCCAAACTTATCCCGAGGAACTCGGTCATATGCTTTTTCAAGATCGACAAAGCACACAAATAGATCTTTGGCATATTTCCAAGATTTCTCGAAGATTTGCTTCAGAGTGAAGTTCTGGTCCGTGGAGCTGCGATCCGGACGAAAACCGCACTGGCCATCCTTCAGTTTTGATCTAAATTTATTTCATCGTTTAGTAAAACAGCATAAAGTAGACAGCATTAAACGAGTACTGAAGGCAAAATCAATGGGGCTATCTAAAGTTAGGCCAGTCGTACAGAAATATTTTACCTCCAACGCCACGTAAGGGTTTTTCCAATCATTATTTTTATAGCAACTCTGAAGTTGATAACATCGGCGACGCCATCTTCGTTCTATTCTAAGGTAACGCTGCAATTAGACTAAGCCACAGAGATCTTTAACAAATATACATATTAACATAGGCCTTTGTGGACTAGGCTACAGCATTGAAACTTCAAGATTGCCAATAAAACTTATAATTCCAGAGGGCCTTACGTCGTGTTTGAAGGAGAATATCTCTGGAACGGCTAAGTCAAGAAGGATGGAGTAACGCCAATCTAATATAATACGACTGCCCTAACTTTAGATACCCCCATTGATTTTTTCTTTAGTCCTAGTTTAACTGGTATCCTTTTAAGATGGCGACAGGAAAGTTGCTAAAACCTTAAGGCCAATGAGTAAAGCAACCACCCTCTTTGTTTGAAAGGCAATCTGAGAAAGTCTGGCGAGGACTTCCGCTGTTGCATTGCATAGACAAGGATCTCTACAACGTGGATCTTGAAGGCATCGTTATGGGTTACACTGTCGATAATCTTCAACTTCGTATTCTCAAGTTGCATTTTAGGTTATTCCCCACTTATTTTTGATATTTAGATTAGGTCAACGGCCAAAGACCACACTCTTACAGATAGACTAAGAAATGCGATCGCTATGGTAACAATGATGGGGCTCACGTGGATCTTTGGTTATTTCCTGTTGATACCCTACAATGTGACGTATCAATCAGCAATGCAGTGGCTCTTTACTATCTTCAACGTGTTTCAGGTATAGGGTGTACTAATAAGTAATAACTACATTACTACAGTGCACATTTCACAATCTCTGTAGTAGTTATCGGTCTTGTCGCAAAAATCAACATAACTCGGAATAGAGACATAAACAAGTTACCTTACTAAATGATGCACTTATTTCGGTGCTGATATCAATATCGAACTCTTCGTTTTACTGGATAAGCAGCTCCATATTTCTTATCTGAAAAAATATGCTTAAACACAGGTAGTATTGTACGGTATTTCAAAAACATTTCGTTTGTAGGTTTGTATAGCGAGTATTTAACGTTTCTGGCAAGGTAGCACAAAAATAAATACAGGACCAGTAATTTAAGTTTATAATGTTGATATTTTATTTCTGAAATTCTTCTGTTCAAGAATTTTTCTCACAACCGTGAACTGTGAAAGATTACTTTATATTCAGGGCGTGGTAATTTTCTACTTTCACTGCCTTCGACGGGAAAACATTCGAAAAATCTGGATGCACAGCAAAACAAACAAAATCTCAACACTGTTATCAAATGAAAAAGACCAATCAAAGGCAAATGGAAAAAGCAGCAAAGATTCGACCCAAACTACCGTCATGTAATAAAGTGAACTGTAGCCTATGTACTAACAATCACTCAAAGACAGACACAGCGGTCGAATCAGACTCCAGTTTGCAAGAAACTGATTCCTCCGTCGTTGACTCGTTGCGGACTCAGCATTCACTTGTAAATATGCAATATGAAAAAATCGCTCTATGCTCATTTTCATTTTGTAGATTTGCTTTTTGTTTCTGGTTGTTGTTTTTTTGAAATTTTTGTAAAGACGGTCCCGCAAGTATTTTAAATCATAATTACCCAGATTCTATTCTATTAATTAAGCACTGAGGATTTGCTGTAGGTGAAATGTTTGCTGCGTTTTTGTATCTAGTGTTCCAGTCACTGACAGGCTGACACGGTTTTTAAATTTCAATATTTATTCCACTATTTTGTTTGGTTTTTTGGAAGTTTTTAGAGCAGATCTATTTTTAATTTCAGAAATCAAAATCACGCGACCATTTTTGTAAACAAGATACAATATATAAGGGCTATTTCATTATATTTCAAAAAAATTTAAGCATTTTTATGCCCAACCTCTGGAAAAGAGTCAATTAACTATTTTATAAATAGAGGCTGGCGTACCTGCAAAATTTTTTTTTCTAATCGGACCAGTGGTTGCTGAGATATTGAAAGTCACAACTAGATGGCAGAAGAGAGTATGAAAAATTTTTAATTTAGATTTTACGGCATTTACAAAAGGTATTGACTTGGTTTTTGTGTCTAAATACATGTTTTTGGGGGCAAGGAATTATAATTTCAGGTTATTTTCATGATAATTTCTCAGGAAAGTCTGTTATTTGAAGTTTTTTTAAATTTTGGGGCTAAATTGAGGCCCGAAAATGGGAATGAAGGATTGCACAAAATAAAAAAACAAATATGCCTTAAAGTCTTGACAGCAAACATTTTTTATTGCTTTTTTGTTTTTCCATGACAGTTGTAGTTTTCATCACCTACGTATGCTGTATTTTTTGAAACAAGCTTCCGAAAATTCATACTTTGTTTTTCAAATTTTGAATTTATTGCTTGCTCTGTATGAATACAAATATTGATTGTTTCAAAACAATTACAGTTGTTTCATAATTATGCAACAAAAATATGGCTGGACTATGTATCAGAATCAAGAACTTTACTTTATTGACCAATAATAATCAGAGATCATTCTCTCCTGTGCTTCATTATGAGTTAGTTGCCATGAATGATTTTTATTTGATTATTTCAGCAAATGATATCAATTAGAGATTGTTTGTGCAAATTAGGTTATATAAAATGCTAACTAAAATTCATCAAAGTTATTTTGATCATTCTCCCAATTTTGCATGCATTATTTTAGAGCTTGCATGCAAAATATTTTAATTTTTTAGTTAATTTTAAAGCAAAATGTTCAATTTTTGGGCCATTCATTCAAAATTTACGCAATAATTATCAAGCAACTGAAAAAAATTAACAAACCTAGACTGTTAGTGGTATTGATTTAATAAAAAAGGTCAATTAAAGTTTGCATCTCAATGTCAAAAGGATTAACTTTTTTAATTGTGCTCATTATGAAAAAGATGTTGGCTACAACAAAGAAATTATTAAAAAATGCCATATTATCAAACATCTAAATCGCTTACGTAGATCAATACTCATGTATTAAGTAATTTTGAGTGTGCTTAGTTGTGCTGTTTTCTCCCAGGACCTTGATATTCTTTTGTGCATGTAATTTCAATTGCCATTTAATTTTATCAAATCAAAATCAAGTTTTTCTTTATACTCGTTGTATTGCGCTGAAGCATGTAACGAGTTTGCCGAGCCCATTTCCGCGTCATTGTGCCCAAACAACTCTGCTCCTTTCAAAGAAATATTGCAGCAGTAACGAGCCGTTGGCAACACTGTCTGATTTGACTGGCTCGAGATTTGACCTCCGGCTCCAGAGACGAACGCGTTACCGCTCGACCAACTGGGCGGTCACTTAAGTTCATTCCAAGTGAAATTGCAATATTGTACTTTAAATAAACTTGCAATGCTAGTTTCTTATTCTTTCAAATGACATACAGTAGCAGTGAATTGGAGATGAACCCACGAGCATAGCATTTTATCATTTGCATCAACATATTTGCTTATTTTTGTTTAATTGTTTTGCGTGCTTCTGGCCTAAAGGCTGCCTACGCTGAAGCCTTGGAAAGAGCCACTAAAACGGCGACAACTTTAAACAAGCAATGCGAAACACTTGTGTTCCCACAGGATTTGAACCTGCAGCCTTCGGATTACCGGTCCACTGCTCTACCACTTAAGCTAGAGAAAACGTCTCCTTGCGTGCTTAATTTTGGCTACTTAAACCCCGCAACTTGCTTGTTCTATGATTTTAACATCATAATTGACTTATTATATTATATCATAATTATTAATCAAAAACATTATAATTGACTTATTATTAAAATCATAGAACAAGGAAGTTGCTGGGTTTAAATAGCCAAAATTAGGCATGCGAGGAGGCATCTTCTCTAGCTCAAGTGGTAGAGCAGTGGACCGGTAATCTAAAGGCTACAAGTTCAAATCCTGTTGGAGGACAACTTTGTCGCATTGCTTGTTTTAAGTAGTCGATGTTCTGGTGGCTCTTCCGTAGGCTTCCGCGCTGGTAGCCTTTAGGCCAGATGCAGGCAAAACAATTAAACATTAGAACTCTGGCCTGCAAACGTAAAAAACATCATAATTGACTAATTATTAAAAAATTTGCTCATGATATTTTTGAGCTAAATTAGTTAAAACTTATACACAGGATGTTTCAAAAAAACATACCGTTATATAGAAATAATACCAGTATATTGGTATGCACAGAGCTGGACAGCGCTGTTTCGAGCTTTTAGCTCTCATCGGCAGCCCTCAGCTATCTTTTTCAAAGGTATTCCCAGCTGAACAAACATCGAAAAAGTAATTTTTTAGGAGTCGACCATGAAGGACGTCAAGATATTGCAGTATATTGGTATGTTACTTTTGAAACACCCTGTATAAAGATTTGGCAATGATTAAAATTGCATTTTCTAACTAAAATGCACTAAACACCATTGCAACAATGACACCAACTTTGTGATTGACTAACATTTATTACATGAGTCAGCAAGACCAACTTAACGCTATGTATAATTTGTGGCCAAAACGTCTACTAATGTTCGATACATGTTACATGTTCGATACATGTTTCTATTTGAATAAGACAAGATGATTCTATTTGAATAAGACAGGAAAAATAGATTAAACGGTAGGCCTAGTGGTAGGCCTATTCATAGTTGGTGGTGGAATCTTTTAACTTTTGGTTCAAGCCTTCCCCCTCTTTGGTCAAATCCAACTTTTTCTTGAAGATTTTATTGCAGTGAAGCCAGATGGTGTTCAGCTGGGTTTAGTTGGCAAAATAATTTGCCGTTTCGAGGAGAAAGGTTTTAGGCTTTGTGCCATGAAAATGACGACTGCCAGTAAAGATTTGCTAGAAATGCACTTTGCAGATCTCAGTTCAAAACCATTATTCCCAAAACTTGTTGAATTTATGTTGTCTGGGCCAGTTGTGGCAATGGTTTGGGAAGGAAAAGGAGCAGTTAAAACTGATCGTAAAATGCTTGGAGAGGCTAACCCTGTTGATTATCTTCCTGGAACAATTCGTGGAGATTATTGTATTGACTTTGGGAGAAACATATGTCATGGATCTGACTCTGTGGAAACAGCAAAGAAAGAAATAGCTTTATGGTTTAAAGAAGGTGAACTTAACAATTATTGCTGTGCTAACAACTCTAGGGTGTATGAATAAGAAGGATACTTCAACCTGACACTCAGCACTCTTTTAGTGTTTTGTGACTACATAGCAGGATCTGACATTAGTAGTTTTTGTATTTTTGTGTACATAGTTGGATCTGACTTTTTTTTTTTCTGTAGGCCTACCTTTTTGTCTAAATTTATAATTACCAGTATATTGAAAGATACTTTTCACCTGTTTTCATTTTAAATTCAAAACAACTTTTTCTGCATATTTTGTGGTTGATTTTAAATTTGCTATTTTGTCTAACTAGTGTAGAATCTTTCATTGGTTTGACTGCTTGATAATGCCAGTTAAATGTCCATGTGAAATATGTTTAAGACCTTGTAAAAGGAACCAGTGTGCTATTCAGTGTGATATATGTGGTGGATGGATTCATCTCAAATGCACAGTCATTAGTCCCCTTAAATTTCACACTCTTTGTTCTTCTACTGAACCATACCTCTGCCAAAATTGTTACAGTGAATTGTTTCCTTTTCAAACCCTAAATGATAAGCAATTGTTAAAGGAAATGAGAAATGATGACAAACTAAACTTTGATATTAATCACACAAATAATTCATTTTTCCCAGCTAAATGCTTACAGGTAGACAACAAGATAAAAAGCTTACTAAATGATTTAAATTCTGGTTTGGTTGACTCAAAATACTGCTCACAGGCCGAAGCCAATATTATTAACAAAAAGTGTAAATTTTCTTTGCTTTGCGTGAGTATAAGAAGCTTAAATGCAAATTTTGATAAATTGAATGAACTTTTAACAAATTATGATATCTTACCTGATATCATTGCAATAAGTGAAACCAAATTTAATTAAATTGTTACAAGTATACAATGCAAAGTTAAGTGGGTACCATTTTTACCACAAAGGCACAACTACAAGATGGGGAGGAGTAGGATTGTTTATTAAGGAGTCTTTATCAATTTCAATTTGCAAGGAGTTTGATTTAAACATTCCTAACTGTGAAGATATGTGGATTCAACTAGATTTAGGGAATAACAAAAAATGTATAGTGGGGGTAATTTACAGACACCCTAAACAGAAATTATCAGAGTTTTGCAAGAGTTTTGAATCAACCATTGAAAAATTGAATAGTAGAAAATTGATGTATTATATCGGAGGAGACTTCAACGCAGATTTGTTGAAAAGTAACTCTGATATCAATATTAAAGATTTCATGAATTTAACATATAGCTTAGGCTGCATTCCCTTAATTACACACCCGACAAGAATAACCACTACAAGCTCAACTCTTTTAGATCATGTTTATACAAACAATGTAGTGGGTGAACACAAAAGTTTTATTCTGGTGGAAGATGTAAGTGATCACCTGCCAGTAATGGTGTGTTCTAATTTAAGCCTGCCCAAGAGTGAAAAATCAACTGTCACCCTAATTCGTGATACAAAAAATTTTGAAGTAGAAAAATTTCTACACAAATTAACTGAAGGAATGGAGCTATTAGGTGATATCAAAGAGGAATGCATTGACAACTACACTGAGAAGTTTATTGACATTTTTCATAAGACTTTAAACTTACATGCACCATTACGAAAACAAAGCAGAAAGGAAACAAAACTAAAAAACAAACCATGGTTATCCAAAGGAATCCTTATATCAATCCAGCAAAAAAATTTATTGTACAAAAGAGCCCTTAAATTAAATGACAGTAATACATGGGCGCAATACAAAGTCTATAGAAATAAACTGACTCATATTAAGGAATATGCAAAACGACTTTACATTAAAAATTTAGTGAATGATAATAAGCATGACACCTCGTCGCTTTGGAAAATTATAAATAAAATTATTCACTTGAAAAATGTGAAGAAAAATAACATTCCTAATAAAATGTATGCTTCCAAAAGTGAAAGTGCACAAGGTCCACAGGCCATCAGTAACTTGTTCAATAAATATTTCATAGAGATAGGAGTTAACCTTGCATCTACAATCGAAACACCAGCTATAATTGATGGCAAATTTAATGCCACATCTTTGATTCAGAGTAGTTGCAATTCGTTTTTTCTAGAACCAATAGTAGAAGAAGAAGTAGTGAATTACATCAGAGCTATGAATCCATCAAAAAGTACAGGAAGACAAGGAATTCCTGCAAAGTATATAAAAATGTCAGGCTCTGTTATAGCTCCAGTTCTAACTAACATTTTTAATGCATGCATATCAACAGGATATTTTCCAAAAGTGTTAAAAACCGCTGAAGTTGTTCCAATTTTCAAAAAAGGCGAAAGAGAGTTATGCAGTAATTATCGCCCTATTTCTATTTTAAATCCTTTTGCCAAACTTTTTGAAAAGTGTCTGCTTGATCAACTAAACAATTATTTTGTGAGCAATAATTTGATTAGTCCAAACCAGTATGGTTTTAAGAAAAATTGCTCAACAAATGAAGCTGTTTTAGATATTTACAATAAGCTACTTGACAATATGGATAAAAAGCTCATTACATGTTCTATTTTCTTAGATTTAAGAAAAGCATATGATACCATCAATCACACAATACTGATCAAGAAACTAGAAAAGTATGGACTTAGAGGATTACCATTACAGTTACTAGCAAGTTATCTGACTGACCGTCAACAGTATACAATTGTAAATCAATATAAATCCAAGTCAAGAGATGTTATTCGCGGTATTCCTCAGGGATCAACTCTAGGTCCGTTGTTATTTAATATTTACATCAATGATCTACCACTTGCCTCAAATTCCACAATTCATCTTTTTGCTGATGATACAAACCTTACTCTCTCCCATTCTAATGTTTCAACACTGCAACAAAATATTAATGATGAATTACTCAATGTAAGCAATTGGTTCAAGGTGAATAAATTATCAATTAACTTTAATAAAACTGAGTTTATGGTAGTGACAACAAAACAAAATAAACCTGAACTCAAAGTATCAATAGATAATAATCCAATCAAGCAATCACATCACATAAAGTATCTAGGTGTTCTCATAGACGACAATCTAAACTGGAAACAACAAATCAAGAAACAATGTTCAAAGGTAGCAAGGGGATCTTGGGCCCTTAATCAATTAAAACACTTTGTAGATGAGCAAACCTTAAGATCTGTTTACCACTGCCTCATATACTCTCATCTACAATACTGCATAAGTAGTTGGGGGACTGCTTCAAAATCAACATTAGCACCTCTCTTCATTCTGCAAAAAAGAAGCATCAGATTGTTAACTGGAAGTGGATATCGTGAGCATACTAATCCTTTGTTCTATCGAGCTAAATGCTTAAAACTCAAGGATATTTACTCTCTGGAAACTGCAAAGCTAATGTACAAAATTCACAATAATGTATTATCTTTTGCAAATTCAGATAAGTTTAACCTAATGAAAAACTGCTATACACATAAGACAAGATTGAGCCACAAAAACAACTTCTTTCTTCCAAGAACTAGAACAAGATTAGGGCAAAAGTCTCTATCATTCGCAGGAATTAAAATTTGGAATGAAATTCCAAGCAGTATGAAAGAAGTTTCATTCTACAGATTTAAAAAAGCTGTTAAAGCTCATTTTTTATCAAACTATGAAACCGATAAAAGCTAGAATAACAGCTTTCTATTAGCAATGCAGTAGTAATTACAGGAATCATAGTTGCATTTTTATGCTTTAGTTCAACAATAACCTATTTTTTGCTTGAATAGCATGAGTTTGGTGCATTCATCTATCACACATTTATTACAATACGTCATCTCTCATTTTGATGTCCCCATGAATTATTAGTAATTTTGCAATAACTGACTGAGGTTGATATATACTGGAATTGGAAATTGTACCAGTACTAATGACATATTGCCAAACAATACAAAACAAAGCAAGGAGATTTTTTTTTTCACTCTAATTGCCCACTTTAAATTCTATAAAACATAAATAAGCATTATGAACTTTATTAATTTTATTTCTATCCAATCTGTAGTTACAGCATTTTTATTTTTTAGTATGCTTAGAGTCAGAACAATTCTAATGTTGTCTTGCATTTTCTTTACATGGTGACTGTGAGTTTTGTGTATACACTGTACAAAGTGCACATATCCTTGCAACACATTGTTTTAATTTTGCGTAAAATTTTTTATCATAGAAAGTAGCAGACTGAGAAAATCTAGAAGCTGTTTTGTTTTTTTTTTTTAACCTTAACTTGGTGAGGTGGCAGTAGACTTAGATGACCTTTCGGTCCTTCGCTGTCTCCTCACCAAGTGACTAAATATCGCTTTGACTCTGCAAGTTTTTGTGTTTGGTGTTAAAGGAATTGCTTATTTCGATGCTTTGGTGATATACCTAGAGGAAGTTGCAGTTTTTTCTTGTGATATGACGTCACTTGGTAAATAAATAAATATGATGATGATGATGATGATGATGACATGCAGCCATTAGCGTAGCCAGGATTTTTAATTGGGGGGGCCAAACCACAAATCACACGCAATGACGTCATCAGAAATTTTCGAAAAAGTAATTTTTTGTGGGGCAAAGATATCGTAGAATGGAAGACCTGAAGCCGTAGCCTGATGGTACTTTACCAAGATTTTGGGAAAGTGAGAGGGCGAAAACTAATTGTTGAAAAGTGTAAAAGTCTAACTTGGAAGACGTGTTGAGTAAGCTGGGGGCTATCAGCCCCCAGCCGCCGATGGCTATGGGGGTCTGGGTGCAAAGCCCCAGCCGCTATGCGATTTTTGTAAGTTTTTGGAAAAAAAAACTATTTAAATCCCATTGGATCACATTTCGCACGAGTTCAGAGTCATTTCAAACTAGATTTTTAACATTTCAAAGCCAATCAAAAAAGTTTAGTTGTTCAATCCTCTTTTTGCAATTAAATCCCAAAACACGCTTAGAATCTTGCATTATGGTGTAAAATTTTAATTGTAAGTGATTTGGTCTATAGGGGGAAGTAACGAACATTGCCTCCTGCAATACTTTAGCAGTAAATAATTAAGTTTATAATAACGTTAAACGAGGGCCTGGGGTGGCAACTTTTAGGTCAAAACTCTTAGATTTCTCACACGTTTTGCATATAAATTGTTAAAAATTTGCATTAAGGGGCCCCTGGCCTGGGAACCTTTGTCGTCAGTCAGGAGCCCTTGGGCTCCCTGGTTGCCAGTTAGAGGCCCCGTAGCCCCTTGCTTGTCGGTTAGAAGCCCAGGCCCCCTGGTTGTTAATTAGGGGCCCTTGGGCTCCCTGGTCGTGAGTTAGGGACCCCGGGGCCCCCTGGTCGTCAGTTAGGGACTCCAGGACCCCTTGGTTGTTGGTCAGGGGCCCTGGGGCCCCCTGGTCGTCAATTAGGAGGGCCCCAGGGCCCCTCGTTGTCGGTTAGGGGGCTTCTGGCCCCCTGGTTGTTGGTTAGGGCCCCCTGGTTGTTAGTTAGGGCCCTGGTTGTGAGTTAGGGGCCCCGGGGCCCCCTGGTCGTCAGTTAGGCACTCCGGGGCCCCCTGGTTGTCATTTAGGGGCCCTCTGGTTGTCGGTTAGGGGCCTGGGCCCCCCTGGTTTTCAGTTAAGGGGCCCCCTGGTTGTTGGTTAGGGTCCCTTGGTTGTTAGTTAGGGGCCCTGGTCGTCAGTTATGGGCCCCCTGGTTTTCAGTTAGGGGTCCCGGACCCCCTGGTTGTCGGTTAAGGATTCCAGGGCCCCCTAGTTGTTAGTAAGGGCCCCCTGGTTGTTATTTGGGGGCCCCGGGACTCACTTGTTGTCATTAATATTATTGTTAATTACTGTTATGTGCGTAATTACTGAAAAAAAACTGCAACTAAACATCGCCAGGCTATGTTGTCATAACTTCTTGTCGTTAGTGGTATTTTGATTGGGGGGGCCCGGCCCCCCTCCCCCCCCCTGGCTACGCCTATGCATGCAGCTGTATTGTGATTGCTCAGCTGCATTGTATATAAACTAAAATACTCAAAATTTGTCTCTTTTCATATCCATACTTTCATTTCACTTAAATGAAGAAATTTTTATGTGCTGTTTTCATTGCATTATCTTGGTAGCTGAATAGTCAGGTTGTGATATAACAGCAAAACAAATTGGTCTGTTTACACACATTGCTAATCAATTGTCATCGTAAATTCTGCATCAAAAAGAAGAAACAACTTTTATGCTACCCCAAAATATTTTTGTTTCAAAATTTTCTTCAATCCTTCATCCCCAATTTTTTACCCCAATTTACCCCCCAAAAACTTAAACAAACTATTAAAACACAATTTTATAGCAACATTAGCCTTAATTAAACCCCAAATTTAGATTACCCACCCCCAAAAACATATATTTTGAGTCAAAAACGAACTTTCTGCCATAAGTAAGGGCCTCAAAATTAATTTTTATATTTTTTAGTACTCTCACCTGAGATCTAGTGGTGATTTTCGATATTTAATTAACGGACAATCCGATTTCAAAAATTTTTTTGTATAGCTTGTGTCATCCTATAAAGATGATCTATAAGCATTTTATATAAATTTTCCGACCTACCGTAATTGGCATTTGTTGAAATATAATGGAATAGCCCATAACCAAAAGTCAGAAACTTATTAGACTATCTTAATTGATTTTTAATGAAACATCTTAAACTTAATTACTTGTTGTTGTTGTTGCAGCGCATATTTATCCTCCTGTCACCGGCAGATCCGGCGCCAGGATAGCATGACTGGGGGGGCAGAAATAAATTTTGGTGGGGCACGAGAAGTTTATTTATGTGAATTCGAGAGGGGACGGGGCACGAGAAATTTATCCTAGTCTGAATTAAACGAACAAGGTGAAGACCAAAAAAAGGTCTGAAATTCAAAGGAATTTTTCGGCCAAATTCAGAAATTTAAGCACTTTTTCTGGCCGAAATCAGAAATTCAAACGCTTTTTCTCGCCGAAAACAGGTGATCTCCAAAAAAAAAAAGAAAAAAAAAAGGTCTTCACTGAAATTCAGAGGGATTTTTCGGCTGAATTCAGAAATTCAAGCACTTTTTCCGGCCGAAATCAGAAATTCAAACGCTTTTTCCCGCCGAAAACAGGTGATCAAAAAAAAAAGTCTTTATCCCAAAAATTTTGTGAAATCCGGTGAGAGTCCACAAGCATTACGAAAATACGGGTGGCAAACACCAATTTCTGTTAATTTCTTCGGGGCGCAGTTCTCGCTTGGGGGGGCACAAATTTCGTTTGGGTGGGCACAAGTAGTCATTTGGGGTAGCACGGCCCCGGAATGCCCCCCCGTGGCGCCGGGACTGGTCCCCGGACAGCGTCAGGCGCTAACTTATCGGACGAATCGCTCACTTTTCATTGCATTGCAGTGACCTCGTGATTGGAGGAATCTGCACCTGCTTAGGAGTTTGCGATGATCCAATGTTCCTGTGGATTTCTTCGAATTCTAGTCCACTGAATTTGCTGCTTGTTCGAAGCCACCAAGCAGAGATAATTATCGCAAAGCGTCTTATCCAAGAACGCAACACCGTGACCAGGGTGCGGGTTGAACCCAGATCATGCGATCAGGGTCGTCGTAAAAACGACGCCTTTATCCATCCGGCCATTATACTATAACTGCGCCCAACTGCTAGGCCTAGTCAACTGAATCCTCACACAATTAAACAATTTCAAATTGGTCGTCAATACTAGGCTAACATAGGCCTAGACTACGTAGTCTGTATATCTACCAGTAACTCTATTCAACTTATTTTAGTTGCCTAAAGCGGTCAAAACTGTTTCATACATAACATTATCTTCATAAACTCGGGTAAGAATATTTTGCCCGAAACATACCTTGGACGTTTCATCCAAAACACCATATCTCCAAAGCGGGTGAAGACCATTCGTCCAAAATAATAGCGCCATCGTCGCTTTCTCGTGAGTGGAGGATTAATATTTATTACTCAATCACGAATCGGTCACGATGCACCGCTAGCCAGGGCATGGTATGGAATAGAAGACGATTTTTCCATATTCCATACAGGCAATTTTCTTCCATTCAATTTCCATTCCGTACTAAAAATCTTCCATTCCATGCTAAAGTTTTCTTCCATATTCCATTCCATACTTCCATACCAAAAAAATTTTTGACTGGAAGCAATGCAACGTATATTTTGCACCTTGGCAATGTTGTAAGCAACCACTTATAGTGAAGGTGCGCATAACAATTCAAAGATGCAACGACCGGTATTTGGTATGCACATTACACATAGTTTGATACATAGGCGTAGCCAGGATTTTGGATTGCGTGGGGGGCTAAACCGCAAATCATATGCAATGACGTCATAATCGATTTTCAAAAAGAGATACTTTTTACAGGACAAAGAATGAAAGATCAGAAGTTGGGGGTCTGGTTTGGCCAGCAACTAGGCTTTGGCAAACGGGAAAGGACTAGAACCGCAAATTAGAAAGTTTTACAAATATATCAAAATTGGAATGCGTGATGAGCAAATTAGTGCAACTCAAATGAATCACAGACGAGGCCGGGGGCAAAGCCTCCAACCGTCAGAGGCTATGGGGGTCTGGGGGCGAAGCTCCCAGTCGCTGGGCAATTTTTTGGAAAAAATAGCTATTTTAATTCCATGTGGATCACATTTCGCACGTTTTCAGAGCCATTTCAAAGAACAAATTTTTGAGATTTAAAAGCCAATCGAAAAAATTTCTTCCTTTACTTCAGGTCAAGTCTAAACCACGTTTGAAATCTCGTATTTTTGGGTTAAATTTAGTGATTTGGCCTAGGTCAGGAGAAGGAAGGTACATTTCTTTAAGCAACATTTTTAGCATTAAATAATTCACTCGAAGATTGGCCTGGGAGATTTTTGTTTCGTCATGAAAACAACCAATTTTAGGAATACCGGTATACGTACGACCAGGGACCTTGCCACCCTCAATTCAAATTCAATAGCTTGTTCAATAAGCATTTCTCTGACTAGTTTTTTTTCAAAAGTACAGTGTATTTAGTTGCGTGAAAACTGTCAAGGTGGAGGTGGATTGTTTTTTCAAGTAGGTAGGTGGTGGAGGTGGATTTTAAATAATTTAAGTTGGTACATATGATGCAATAGATGGTTGCTAGTCATGTTATTGCAATGTAAAAGTGAACTGGGAGCCTAAAACATATTATTGCATAAAAAAGTTAGACAAGGGCCTGTGATTGCACCTTTTAGAACAAAAACACTGAATTTCTCTCGGCTTGTACATTAAATTGGTTGGCAAAAAATTAAATTGAGGGGGCCCGAGCTGCCTGGTCGTCAATATCAATATTATTGCTAATTGCTGTTGTACACGTGTATTGTTGCACTCGAAAAATTCTGAAAAAAACTGAACAAACAATAAGCTTTGTGTGATCATTTGTGTCGTTGATAACATTTCAATTGGAAGAGGGAGGCCGGGACCTATGGTTACTCCTAAGGTTTAATGATTACCGTACAAGTTTGCTCTCACATCAACTATAACTGTGGCATAACCAAACTGCTAAACAACATTTACCGTAATAAAAATACCAAGCCTTAACACTAAAAAGAATCTGGAATTTTATAATCTTAAAAACTAAAAATATAAATAAAATTAAGCTGAAATGGGGCATGAAATAGCAAATACGAATTTTTTTGACGAGGAAAAAACTTATGACTTGTCAAATTGTCAATCTCAAAACAAAAAAAAGGTTAAACCTGTCAAAGTTGTCAACTATAACATCAATGTTGCAACTTGCGATGTAATTAGTATGATGCAATACGTACACTGTTTGCACAATTTACACAACCAAAGTACCGCGATTTGTAAACAAATAATACGCGTAAATATTGAAGTTGAATACTTCAGTGACAATATTATTTATTTCTACCAGCCATCTGTATATTTTGTTTTGCAAATATAATGCACGAAATTTAGTATGGAATTAGTATGGAAGATTGTCTTCTTTTCCATTCATGAAATCTTCCATTCCATTCCGGCATCTTCCATATTCCATACCGAAATTTCCGTTCCATTCCATACCATGCCCTGCCACTAGCACGTGTTCTGATAGCTAGTCTACACTTAACATCCTAACATCCCGATGGACGATACCTACTCAGAAACAAAAATCAGAAATTCGCAAAACGGATTTTTGTAAAATCTCCTTGAGATAAAAATCAGAGGTGGAGTCGAGGACACAAGCCTCGAGGCCAAGGCCAAGGACACAAAAAAAATCCGAGGCCAAGGACAGCCTTTCCGAGGACAGACACTCTCGAGGCCAAGGACAGAAATGCTCGAGGCCAAGGCCAACGACCAAGGACACAAGCGCAAGTGCTCTCCAAAAAAAAAAAAAAAGGTCTTCACAAAAATTTTTTAGGCGATCTCCAAAAAAAAAAAAAGGTCTTCATAAAAATTTTTCAAGCGATCTCCACAAAAAAACGTTTTCCAAAAAATTTTTCAAGCGCTCCACAAAATTTTAACAATTCAAAAAATACTGCTGTCCTCGAGCCGAGGACAGGCCAATTTTCGAGGACTTGAGGCCTCGAGGCAAAGGCCAAGAACTTGACCTTCGAGGCCAAGATCAAGGACTTCAAAATGTGTTCTCGAGGACTCCACCTCTGATAAACATGCCAAAATTTGGCTTTTAGAAGAAAAGGAAAAAATCGTTTTTATTCTAATGAATTCTTATCCTGATAAGTTCAGAGAATTAAAGTGGGGTTATGTTGGTAAGCCTATTTTCTAATTTTTGTTTTCCAAACATAGACTTGAGTGTTACTTTTAAAACTTAGTAAACTTTTTAGTTAGTTTTATTGTAGCTTCACTGCAGTTCGTTAAACTTCAATAAAATAAAACAAAAAAATTCCTCAACTACCGTTCAACTCAATTTTGAGTATATAAACCAGTTTTCATCAGTAAAACCTTCTGCTTTCAATCTGGAAATGTTGCTGGGCTTTGCATATTCATCATTTCATAATAAGGTTTGTTTTCTTAAATAACATACATACTGTATTGCGATCATTCAAAGGTTTCCATACAGTTTTAAATACATGTTTTCAGACTTTTAGTACCGGTAACCTGAATTTTGCTAATCTTTTTATTTGGCGAACACAACAAACATATTCCTTGCCACCAGAAATGGTATACAATACTTGAAATTTTGTATCGATTTTATTAACTCGGCAAAAACATGGAAAAGCTACGATAACATTTAACAAGGTAAGATCTGCAAACCAAAAAAAAAGGAATGAAGTATTTAAAATTTTGTAGCTTTTCTTCAAACATCGCATTCCCACGAAAGAGAAACATACCATGTACTTGCAACTAGTCGTTTTCTAAGAGCAAACAAATTTTTAACCAACCTTTGAATCAACATTATGCTCAGTTTTGCAACTACGAGTGCGCGGATGACGCAACGCTTAGCGGACCTAAATTAAACAGCATTGCCACAGCGGCCCCTTACTCAAATTAATTTTAATTCTTGAAAAAATATCTATATTTCCAAAAAAATCGCTTTAAACCGGATTGATAAAATTTGTTGGTTTAAATCCGAATTTCACATAAAACAGAACAGAAAAAACTCAACTCCCTAATTCTCAGGCTAAAAAGCGAGAAAGCCACCTAAAAATCACTGTATTAAATGAAAGAAAAAAAATCACCAGAACTCGTAAAATCTTGGGATCTATACTGAACAATCACTGGACGTTGTAGCACTGAAAATTACGTTTTGCAATGGCGTTGGCAAAAAAAGTTAGCACAGTTTAGTCATGTAAGATAGTAAGGATGTGATAAAACACTGTCTAAAGAGATACTACTTTACATGAGGAAACTTTTATGACTAGATACTGGCGGTGGCGAGCAGTTGGCAACACTATGTCCGATTTGCACGGCTTGAGATTTGAACCTCAAATCTCTCGATCCAGAAACGAAAGCGTTTGACCAACTGGCCAGCACCACCAAATCCAGCTTTGCTAACTATAGGCTCGAATATATATTGTCAAACAACATTGAAAACCAAGTTTTGTAGACCTGCAAATGTAAAAGCGAATATATTCTTGAGCTGGTGACCAAGTTTAAACACTCCACATTGAACTTCACCTTGTCTTGATGTAGTGAATTGAATATGCAAAGCAGTATTTTATTATTCACATTGATAAACGTCGTTTTGTTTCTCTTTAATGTGTTCTTTAATCACATATGTGTATAGTTTGCCGCAGACAAGTTACAGAGAGCTCGATAGGTTTTGACAGAGATCTTCTACAAGATCTGCTGTTAGACCAGCAATTCATATATTCCTTGCCATAATACTTACAGGATTTAGCGAAGTATCAAATATCAAGGTGTAAAAGTCTGGAACTCAATTTCCGTTGAAATTTAAAAAACTGCCCACGTCAGGCTTTAAAATTGAATTCGAATCACATTTAACGCAAACTTATCTAAATAAGTTGATTTATTTCGAATATTTGCGGTAAATTGGTCAGCATACAGCTTTGTCACGAACAGATGAACTTCTATTCGTCTTTTCAAAAGAAATTATTAAGAAGCAAATCGGGAAGCTGCTTGATTCGACGACTGAGAAGTTCCCTTTGCAGCCTTCCAGTCCTAATTTGTGCTCATAATTTTTATGTCAAATACTTTTGACTCTTGTATTTTTTTTCTAGTGTGTGTTTTTGACGCGAGCGAAGACGAATTAACTTCTGTTAATCTGTCAGAACGAAGTGAAATTTAAAAGTATTAGGAAGAGCTTATAACAGAAAACCATAGCTTATTGAAATTTAGGAGCATTGTTTTTCGTAGATCTAATAAATTTTCAGTTATCTTTATAAAGAGCCTAACGGCGAAAAATCCGGTTGGAGATATTATTTTCTACGAGTGTTTGTTATTGATTTAAATTTTATAAGTAGGGTAGAGGATTTATACAGTAGTAGAAAATAGAAGTTGTTAGGATACGCAGAGCGCATACATCACTAAAAGGAAATTGTCACACAAGAATGTGGTTCAGTTTCTGTTGAAGTCCCCACGCGTAACCAAATGGGCTTGTAATGTTTTTTTAATAGTGAATAATAGCAGGTCTCTGCTATGATGAGCTTGCGTTTCGCACTGGAAACAAGAGCACTTTTTGCTCAGTATCTTCCACAAACGTGAGAAAATGCAGTTATCATCTATTCATTATTCATATTCTATCCATGTATCTATCTCAGCTTTGGAATATTCTTCTTGAGTTGACAAAAATTCGTAGAAATATTCGACGGAAAACTATTTTTTTAGTAGTAGGTTATGTATTTTTATCGAATAAGTTGCAGCACGTATTAAAACAGTATATCAAGAACAAAGTACTGAGAAAATTAATAATAAGGTATAGACAGTATCCAGAGTCTTACAGGCACAATCAAACCTTCGATTAACAGCCTAAGGCATGCTGTTTCGGAATCGACATTCGTCTTTTATTCCTCGTCAGTAGAGCTAGGACTGCAGGCATTAATATGGGTGTAGAAAGGCAAAGCATTATAAATTAACCAGATCATAACCTTTTTTCCCTAGTATTACGAAAGATGTATCAATTCAAAATATATCAAATCCAACATAAGGCATGCAGTTGGAAATTATTCTGAATTGATACATCTCTTGCAATATCAGGAAAAAAATTATGATCTGGTTAATTTGCGATTCTTTGCCTTTCTACGCTCATGTTCATTCGGGTGGAGTGAAAAAAAATTTTTTTTGGAAATTCAAAAAAGTGTAGTTTGGAAATCCTGGCAAATGGTCTAAAAATAGAAAAAAAATCGACTTGAGCCAGTTGCCACCTACCTTGGGCTGGCTACCCCCTCAAAAATTGGTCGTGGGGGTAAAATGGCCATAAAATCATGTTACTTGATAACCGCTAGTCGTAGAGACCTGATTTATAGCTCAAAAGTTGCAGAATCATCATGTTTCTGTGAGTGCTAAGAGGACTTTTTTGTCTATTTCAATCATAAAAAAAGTTACAGTCAAGAAACCGGTTTTTCATGCTAAAATTGCATCATAGAGAATTGTGATTCACTACTAGTTAACATGAACTCTTGCAATTCGTAACTTGCTAAGAAATTTGATTTTAGGGTTATGTCGTACAACATATTACTGTAGTAATGCGAAGTGCACAACAAAAGTGAGTGCGAGGCTGGCAAACATAGATGTGTTATCAACAGTCAACACAACATAAAAACATTTTACGAAAATTACATTTTAGTGTCAAACTTTTTTAACAATTTGCGAGATCTAATTTTTTGGCGAATAAGTCCGTCTCTTCTTTCAAATCCAGTGACTTGTGCTGATGCTTCCGTTACCAATTTGACATGTCTTTCGACAGTTTGATTGTGGCATGGATGGTGTAAAATTAAGGGTTTCATTTAACAGTCTTCAATTTCAGAATCGGACAAATGTCTAATAGCTGGAGGTTGTTGCTGACAAATTTCCAAATCAGCCAACTCATAGTATGTGTCTGCTTCCAAGTTTAAAGTAGGAAGGTGAAATAAACGAACTGAGGTGTCGTTCTTGCGAAGTGAAAGAACGTGATTCACGCCCTTGTCTCGAACAGCTTGATCGTCATCTCCTAACATTGCGACCAAAATGCTTTCTGGATGGCCAAAATATCCATTTCTTTGAACAACATTTTGAGCTACTTGTCGAAGATCTTGATTTGTCAGACTGTTAATTCTTTTGATCAAGTTGAAAAAAACTTTAGAACCATGTGTTAGTTGGTTGTATAACTTGATTTCAAACCAAGTGGGAAAATAAACAGTTAAACAAAAGTTAACTAAAATTTCCAAGTTCTGAGGTGGTTCATCAAGTGACACGTAATACCGCAAAATTCTACAACCCAAAGTCAACCATCTTGAATGCACCACTGGGCCAACTTCCAAATATTGTAGATCATCATCACAATTACCAGTTATAATTGCCAAACAGATTTTGTAAGCTTAGTATTGATCTGTACTCAGGTCATCAATGACATGAGGTGGAAGTTTTGGAAAAGAAGAAATAGGGACGAACACTTGCTTAAACTGAGCAACTGGCCAACTTGATGCAGGACCCTGTATTTTTTTACCTATTTGTCCGGCAAATGTATCTGGACCACTTGTTGCCCCATCCAAAGCAGCAAACACATGTCGCAAGGGAAGTTCATTTGTGTGTAGTAAACACACAACCCACTGAAGAGGTCTGTGTAATAATTCTTCTAAACTTCGAATGCATCCATTGTGTTTGCCGGTCATAGAAGCAGTACCGTCAGTGCCAACTATTGCAAGCTTGCCTTCCAATTCCGTACCACTGAAAGAATCAAACAACTTTTGAGCAATTGTTCTACCTTTGCCATCTTCAGGAGAAAATTGAGTAAGGTAATAACTTCCTGGCTCACCAACTACTGTGTAATGTTCTTCCAGTTGAACAGACCGATAATGCTTCTCATTTGGACCTTGTGCAACAATTTGGGTTGCATCTTTGCGGCCATCCAAATACACTGCGTTCACCAATCCAAAGTTTTGTTGCTCTTCGCTCCGGATTTCGTTTCGGCATCTTTCACGCTCTCTTCGTAGTTTACTACGATCAATGATGCGTGTTTTATCATCTTCAGTAACTAAACCAACATCCACTAGGACACTGTTAGCAACTGCAGCAGCTGCTCTATCGGATAGCTGGTAGCGTTCACAAATTCTGGCAAGGTTTGGCCATTTTTTGCGATTTTGAATGGATGGATTTGCATTTCCGCTAAGAACTGAGAAACTGCAGATGATTGTGATGTGTCTGTGCTTGTTGATGCCAAAGATTCGGACTCCGAGACATAATCAGTAGTTGACAGAGTAACAATTTCATTTTGGCATTGTGAACTTGGGGCACTGACATGTGATTCTGAACGTCGTATAAATTTTTGGTCAGATGAGGTCAAAGGCAAAGCTACATCTAAACATTTTCCAATACGCCGACTCTTTTGATCTTCATAAAATACAAAATCTTCATCAGTCATTCGCAACTTGTGGTCTTTTTCCAAACGTCTTCGTTGCTCATTGTCATTGCAAAACACGTCGAACAACTTATCTATATCTGACAAGAACTCCGCTTCTTTTTCCAAAAAAGATGCTCCACGTTTTTTCTTGGGATACCGATCAAGTATGCTGAAAGCTACCACCAGTGCCTGTACTTTTTTAGATATAGTTAAGTAATGTAATGGAAAAACATTACACCACACCCATCTGTCATGTATTTCTTTAGCAACATCATTTGCAACGTCCACAGTTCTAAAATTTTCTAATTGAATGATCGTCTCTAACACTTGACATTTGGTGGGTAGTATACTGGATGGAAAGCTTTTACTTCTAGTGAAAGTGTATCCACTATGTAAAACTTTAACGTTGCTTGCACTTCGCCTGGTTGTCATAGCTATAAACTACCGTGGTTATCAAGTTATTTCATTAATAGTACTAAGCACCTAATTACTTATCTACAAAGAAAAAAATCTTAAAAAATTTGTAAGGATTAAGTAGACGTAAGCCTACGTCTACCTAATCCTTAAAAAAAGCTATGTTACACCTGCCAAAACTAGTTTTTTGACTGTAACTTTTTTTATGATTGAAATAGACAAAAAAGTCCTCTTAGCACACTCACAGAAACATGATGATTCTGCAACTTTTGAGCTATAAATCAGGTCTCTACGACTAGCGGTTATCAAGTAACATGATTTTATGGCCATTTTACCCCCGCAACCAATTTTTGGGGGGGTAGCCAGCCCAAGGTAGGTGGCAACTGGCTCAAGTCGATTTTTTTTCTATTTTTAGACCATTTGCCAGGATTTCCAAACTACACTTTTTTGAATTTCCAAAAAAAAATTTTTTCACTCCACCCTAATGTTCATACTCGTAGTCGTAACTGTACGGACGAGGAATAAAAGACAAAGTCGATTCCAATACAGTATGTCTTAGGCTGTAAATCAAACGTTTGATTGTGCCTCTAAGACTCTGGATACTGACTGTAATAGTTAAGTCTTAAAACGTATTTCTCAAGTAATGGTCGAATAAAAAAAAGCAGCAAAACGTTTTACGTTAAAACATACCGAAACAATAAATCATTTCAAGTATCAGGTACACGACCACAGTTGAAAGATGTTACGGTGCGGCTGCTCAACCTTGTTTACAACCAGGGGCGCCGAGAACCGAACGTAGGCCCGGGGCCAGCTCAAATGTGACGGAATTCCGGTTTTGTGAACTCCAAAAGAGATGGAGACAATGCCGCAGTTTTGTCCAAATTATTATGTGATCTCAAAAAAAAAGGTCTTCACCGAAATTCTAACGGTTTTTTCGGTCAAAATTAAGTGATCTCCAAAAAAAAGGTCTTCAGGCCTCACATGCTGATTTCTAAGTGTCATTCCGATGGGCCCTCTGCTGGGTCCGCTGAAGCCAGCGGCCTTCCTGTACCCCCCCTCTCGGTGGCCCTGTATACAACACACATCAAAAAAGAAAGCAAAACTAAACATACAAGCAACGAAGCAAGCTATGTAAGTAAGTATTTACAAATGCAGGAAAGTTTAACACTGTTTAATTATATTGTAGCACAATTTACGAGAATTTATATTTTTAATCAGAGGTGGAGTCCTCGAGGACACATTTTGAAGTCCTTGGCCTCGAAGCCTCAAGTCCTCGAAAATTGCCCTGCCCTCGGCTCGAGGACAGCACTATTTTTAAACCGTTGAAATTTCTTTGGAAAACGCCAGAAACCTTGCGGAAAATCTGCAAAGACCTTTTTTTTGGTTTCCTCAAGTAGAGATCGCCTAAAGAAAATTTTTGAAGACCTTTTTTTTGGAGAACACTTGCGTCTGTGTCCTTGGTCTCGAGAGGGTCTGTCCTTGGCCTCGAAATTTTTTTGTGTCCTTGGCCTTGAGCCTTGTGTCCTCGACTCCACCTCCGTTTTTAATCTTTGAAACTATTAATATCATCAAATCTGCTATTCATAATATAGCAATTAGTTTCATGGCACTCTCTTCAAGTTCGTTTGTATCAATCAGTGCTTTTTGATATTCATAGCTAACGGTACTTCAAATTGCATTTCTTTCAATCACGATTCAGCGCATAAAAAGTGGATTAATTGCTTCGTAAATGCAGCAAATGATTTGACTTGTCTAAATTGATAAAGAAAGTTTGTCTCATAACAGTGGTTTTTAGTATTTTATTGATTGTTTTGTCGCATTGATTCTGCAATAAACCGGGTAAAATTCTGAGCTGTTTCGTGTTTTTGCGCTATCTGGGATTCTGCAATTATTTTTAAACAAGGTTTGGCAAGCAAAAGGTAATCTGCCATGGAAATATTTGTTCATAAAGCAAGCAATTTCGCGATCCATTACTAGGCTAGCGGTTGGTATTAAACGTTTGTGAAAAATGCTTTTTACAGTGTCTCAACATCTAAGAATAAAAATCTCTGTATGGTCATGAAAATTCGGTAACGACGGAAAGGGTGCGATCGAAGTGCAAGCGTCCGAAATGAGGTTTCTTCAAAAAATCAGAGCAGTTACATTATTGATAAAGTGCACATCTCTTGAGATTCGAAAATCTCTAGACCTGCTACTTCTCCAAATTGAAAGATCTCAGCGTGGATGGTTTGGCCAAGAAAGCCTCAGGAAAAACTTCTGTTAGTCTATTTCAATTTTTTTTTTGCGACCTTTGTGTCCTTGCCGAGTCTAGAACTCCGATTGTTGGTAATGCCAATTCGGTGACTGGCCATTACGTCATAATTTTTGATTTGATCCGGTGCTCTGTTTATTTTTGTGTGACGTGCTTCTAATTTGCATTTTAGATTTACCGCGGTGCAAATTTCGCAATCCTCAAAGCTAGAACCTGCAGCGGTAAAATCACTCAGCAAGAATTTTTGTAGAGTGTGTTGTGATTTTGTTGCTCATTTGCTTAATCCTGCTCTTTTCTGAACGCTCAACATTTGCGTTTTTAAACCGCCTTAGGCCGTGTTTACATTCTCGCGTTGCGTTCCGTTCCGTTGCAGCGCAACACATCAACGCTTGCGCTTGTGAGGTTTACATTTTCGCGTTGCATTACGTTCGTTGTTGTTAGTTACCAACAAAGCTAATTCTGTGAAAAAAGTTTGAATCGGTGATAATAACAAATGGATGCTTTATTCTTGTTCATATTAATAGTAGCTCACCAGTGGCGGATCCAGAAAATTTTGGTGGGGGAGAATGATAAAAATTTTAAGCACAAAACCTCAAAAATTCGAAGGTGTTGTAACCAGGCACGTAGCCACAAATTCGCAATGGAGCGGCTGTTTTAGGGGGTCTGGGGGCGGAACCCCCAGCGCTCAAAAATTTTGCATTTTTTTGCAAAAATAATTTAATTCTAGAGCTAGTTTGATAAAATAATGCTTCTAAAATGCGGCATAGAAATTGGCAGCGCAAGCATGATTCAATTGGTTGCATAAATGGCCAATGTGAGAGGTGGTTAATGATAAAATTTTAGTTCTCTTAGTTGGATGCTGGTAAATTAGTTCAAAAAAACTCACATGAAGTAATTTGTTTCATTTATATTTTACAGAGAAAAATAATTGAAGGGGGGCTAATGGAAAGAGAATTGAGACAAGTGATTGGTAATTAACCAATACTGACTAGCCTCTCCACCCCGTTTCTGATTTTATCATATTATATATTTGTTGATGAAACCCGTGTTCAAGTTTTTTACACTAGCGATGAAATTTTATTGTTTATTTTTTGGCATTTTAAAAAGTTTTTCTAGATTTATGAGTTTTATTTTCGACAAATTAGCCTCCCCCCTTAAGCATATGTTCCAAAAATTGCTTTAAATCAGTTTTTGGTCTATTTTAGTGCGAAAAACAGTCTCAGAGGTGCTAAAAACGTGACAATTTTTTATTTGCATTTTGGTTGACAGGCCAATGAATGGTACTGTTATATGGTCCATAGTGGACTAGTGGTGGTAGGGCTGAGGGGACTCAGGACTGAGCAGCTGAGCTTCGTGCACTGGTGCACCGAGTGTCCAAGGTACGCTGAGCTTTGTTGAAAAATCTATAATGGTCAACAGTGCTGCAGCACCAGTAGATTAGTGGCAGTAGCCGTAAATTTCAAATCCAATTAAATAAATTATAAGATCAGCCAATTAGATAAAATAATTCAAATCAATTCCAACAACATAGCCTACATACAATAAACAATTCAGTTACTGACTAGGCTATTGAGACCAAAGACAAAATTAATCACCTTTCGGAAACTGGAAAAGACAGCCAGTAATATTGCCTAAACACTTCAACAAGTAGTCAACAACTTAAGTAAAGACTGCTAGGCTTACAAATGCTGGTGCCATAAACAGTGCAAGCTGGAACAAGAGAGATACCGATTGGTTTGGCTATACAATTAGATAGGCTAGACTAATCTGCTAATAGAGTTTGCTAATCTTTGATACTAATGCCTTACTGATGTATTCTCTATTCTTGAAAAGAGCCTAGCCTGTCTTGTTTTGTCACTAATTCTTCTATTGATCATTGTGTAGGCTATCCTTTTTTGTTTTCAATAGCCGATGAAAAGCAAACTAACATTCCACAAACACCAAATCGACTGTTCTAACAGTAACTTTAGCTTTGCATCAATAGCTTACTGCTCCGCTCTCCTCGAGGTCGTGTGCAAATGATATCAATTTTTTCGAATTGCTGTGTTTAAGAATGATCTTTTTTGACCAATCACAACCAAGAACTGCTCTGACGTACACGCGTTCCAATGCAACGTTATGAAATCTATTTCATCAGCTCGCGTCGTTGCTAGACGTCACTGGCACTGCGTTAACGCTTTCGCAAGAACGTAAACCCCTTTTGTAAGTTTTATTTTCTTCAAAACTGCGCGCGAAAGGCAACGCAACGCAACGCGAGAATCTAAACCCGCCTTTACACGTTTTCACGCTGCACGTGAAGCGCTTGGTTTCAGTTTGAACAAATACTTAACTGTGTTACTGTTTAGTGCAGTTTAGCGAGATTGTGGTAAAGTACTGCAGATCGTTTAATGCTTTAGTGTCTGAGTTTACTATTTCTGTACTATTTCTATTTTTATGTTCAGATATTAGTTTGCATTTAGTTCATTAAAACCTTGAATAGGGTTTATGAAGTTGTGTTGTGCTATCATTACAGAGTGCAAAGGCACTTTTGTGAAGAAACGAGTCAACAAGCGAAGCATTTCAAGTTATAGTTATTTTGGACGAAAATTGTCCGTATTCTAGAAACCTTTTTGGGACTGCAAAATTGTCCATATTTTAGAGCTTTGTGCTCAGATTAGTTTGGAGCAATTGGCCCTTTTTGGTGCTTGTTGGCTTCCCCTTTGCTTTAGCTGACTCTCCCCGTTTTTTGGTTAGTCAGACAGTTTGATTTGCCGTTCCAAGTTCGAGCTACAATATTGGTCCAATTGCAAAATTATTGCGTCTGCATCTGAAAACTCATTGAAACCGTTTAATCGTTTATCAGTACTCCGTTTTCACCGCTTCGGTTATCATCGCTTGTTTGGATCGTTTCGCTATCATAAATCGAAGTTGGAATTAAAATTTGAATCTGGTTAAACGCGTCATTATTGATTGAGGAGCAGATGCAATCAAAACCAATCAATTAACACCAAACTAGCTTTATTTGCCATGCAAATGGGGAAACAAACAGTAGGACGACCTAGAACTACTGTAGATGAATCAATTCTACATCGAGGATCTTTGGTGCAATTGCTTGAGACTTCACCTAATCAAAATGATGGAGGTGATGGAAGACCGTGAAGTGCGGTAGCTTAATCTCAAGCTGCTGCCCCCGCAACCCACACGGTATTCCAGAAACCGTATTTAGTGGTTTTGTTTGCTTTTCTACTGTTTGTTCTGTTAAAGTTGCATTTGTATAAACTTTTCATTTCATCTACCAGCTTCTCTACTTCCTCAATCATTTTTAATTAACTAATTGTTGGAATTCCAGCTTCGTGGTGGGAAAACGTGTACTTTTGATAGTATTGTTATCAGGTCTAGAAATAGTTCCTGGCAGCCAACTGCAAGAATTTACAGATATAGTGTGGTATATTCCTAATAGATCTAATAGCGATCATGTTTTATAGAGCTTATGCTAAGTAGATTGCACTAAACTCCGTATCTTACATAGCAAAACATTACCAATGTGGTTTTATTAAGCTGCTGCTGTAACTCTAGTTAATTTAGACCAAAAGTTTAATAGATTTCAATCACTAGACCTAAAGCATCGTCTACACCGTAATTCTTTAAGAAAGTAGCATTGTAGGCTATTTTTCACTCTGTTTTACACAGCCAGCCAAAATAGATACTGTAGGTCTAACTCAAGTCGAGTTTCCCAGTTCAGAAACGTGATCAATTTTGACTATTAATTTTGAAAAAAGCGAACAAAAAACATAAATGTAAACAATTTTAGAAGTTGCAGTGAAGTTTTTTTGAATGCTTAAGACCAAAAGCTAATGTTCAATTTTGCAATGACTCATTAGTAACAATGATTTCACATAGCACCATCTAGAGGCACAAGATAAAACAAATACCGAATCCTGGGTAAAAAGGGTCTCTGTGCGACCCCTAAACCTCAAGTTTTTTTCCCAAACTTTGTATTCTTGATTTTCTTTGGCAACCTCCTGTTTTGAAGGTAAAAAAAAATCCGAAGAGGTCGAGGCAACTGCAACACCCTTGTGTACATCAACTAAGTTAAGAGTTATTTTTCATTTTCTCTAGGGTGGAGTAAGTTTCTACCTGCACTGCCTCCGGGGAGAATATGTATGCAAGTTGTGAATCTTGCACACGCCCAAGAAAATCCCAACCTTCTTATTACAAGACAAAGACCAATAAAACAAAAAAAAAGAGAAAAAAAAACACATGAAACAACTTGGCGCCGTCAGATGAACTGAATTGTGAATTTAAGAACTAAAACTTAATGAACTGGCGAACGTCTGTAATCGATTGTTAGCAGCAAAGATGATGTTGTTGATTAGTCATAACGTGCAATTGTGCATATTGATCATTTTATAATTAGGCTTCTTACTTAAACAACATATATACTGACTGTATTATGATCATTCAAAGATTTCAGCTTACTTTTAAATACAACTTTTTAATCAGCACAATTTATTTAACTAAATAACTCAGAATAGAAAAAGCACTACACAGTCAAGTAAGCACTACAAAGACGTGTAAAAGTCTCAACATTCTGTAAATGAATTATATCTGAGCACTAACAAGGAGGCTACGAATGGACCTCATCGTCTTCGAGTCAAGCAGCCGCCTATTGCAAAAATGATGCCATTAGGGCATAAAAATGATGACGCAATCAATAATGACTGAGGTATAGAGCATTGGGAAGCCGACCAAATAATTAATAACAACTAATCAGAAAATTTTTGGACTGCAAATTAAACCGTTTTTTGGGTAAAGACTTAATAGCTAAAGGAATATTATTCCAGATTTTGAATCCTTTCTACATTATACTTCTTTGCAATCAATTAGTGGAATACGAAGCAATATGAAGGGTATAGCTGCATGAAGAGTTGACTGCTTTGGTGATTCGTGTGGATATTTGACTAGGCTTTATAAAGAGGGGCGAAAGTGGTGGAGAAAGATGGGAATGAAGGTGGCGGCGAACAATTTTGTCGGTTTCGTGTTAAACCAAGTCCCATAGTTTGAGTATATTTAATCGAGATTAGAAAGGAGTCACGTGATCTCGATATTTGCTACCAGCAACAGGTTTGACTGCTTTGCTTTGCAGTGAAGCCAGCTTGTTCAGGTATGAGGAAAATGTAGAACCCCAAATGGCTAAACCATATACTAAATGGGAGTGTACCAAGACGTAATATAATTTTAGAAAAGCCGGCTTATGTAAAAACAATTTTAGCTTAGCAAGAATGCCGACTGCCCCATATATTTTTTGTTCGATGTGTTCAATGTGACACTTAAAGTTTAATTGCTCATCAATTTATATACCTAAATATTTAACACTGTTGTAAGGAGATAAAGGAATATTATTCAGATTTAGCATTTTAAAAGGTTGCAGCATATTCAATTTAGGTGGAATAATCAAGAAGGATGATTTAGCAGGTTTAAGGCTTAGGTTAATGGCAACGCACCAGTTGTGCACTGACGCAAGGGCCAGGGACATTTTCTCTTACAAGATTTCAGGATTGATGATATCACTTATAAAGCAGGTATTGCCGGCGAATAATCTTGGTGTACCCATGATAACGTTGGGAGGATCATTTATTTATAACTGAAATAGTAAAGGGTCTAATGTCGACCTTTGCGCGACACCGTACGGTATTGCTTTTATTGACGGATTAGTGCCTTTAATACAAACACATTGTTGACGATTAAAAAAAAATTGGATGAAAGATTGGACTGGTCCACGAATGCCACAATGTTTGAACTTGGCCAGTAATATATCATGTGGAACAGTGTCAAACGCTTTTTGGAGGTCGAGTAGGGTTAGTCCGGTGAAATTATTTTCATTTATGTTTCTAAAGGTGCTGGAGATTATATTAAGAACAGCAAGAGTTGTAGCAATATTTCTTTCAAACCCACATTGAGCTTCATAAAGAACTATATGCGTAGAAAATAACTTGATAAATCTGGAATATATTAGGCGTTCAAGAATTTTGGAACAGCAGGAAAGAATTGAAATAGGGCGGTAGGCAGTGGGATTAGTTTTATCGCCGTTTTTGTGAAGAATATCGCTTTTGCAATTGTACAGTTTTCGGGGAAAATATCATCAATGAACGAAAACTCCAAGAAGTTTTGCAGGTATGGTGCAATTACATAAGCAGCACAACACAGGAAATACGGAGGTATTAGGTGATGACCTACGGTTTTGTTCACGTTAAACAATCTTACGGCAGCAATTATTTTATTAGACGTTGACGGCTCTCAAAAAAATAGATGAGGTGACGCGTTTATTCAAGAAATTTTGAAAAGCTGATCACTTTGGCTGGAGATTTTATTGGCGAGCTCTTTTCCAATAGAGCAGAAAAAATTGTTCAATTTATCGGCAGCTTCTTCGGGATCATTATTTCTTCAAAAGCGTCAATTAAATCTTGGCTTTCTTTTTTTCCAACGCAAAGCAGATTGAAGTATTTTGGATGGATGACGATAAACAATGCCAGTAGCATAAATTCGTTTGCTCTCATCGAGTTTCCGAGTTAAAAAGTTGATGTTTACATATTTCAAAGTTTAACGTATTGGAAACGTAAGCTGCTACTCCACGAGCATTACTAAGTGAGGCAACGCGAACTAAGCGGCAGCCCGGTAAATCTATGTTTACGAGTGGTATACCTTTAATCCAAGTTTTAGAGTTCAATTATTGCGTGAAGGAATCGAATGTTAAGGTGAAGAATGGAAAAGTTTCTAGACTTTTAGCTATCTTAGTTTTTGCCAAACTCTTTATTTGGCGGTTACATCAAACATATTCTTGACCACCACAAATGGTATACAATGCTTGAAATTTTAGGAGCGTTTCCATCAACTCGGCGAAAAAGTGCAAAAGGTACGATAACATTCGACAAGGTAAGATCCGCAAATAAAAAAAAAAGGTAAAAATATTTGAAATTTTTTACCTTTTCTTTTAACGTCTCATCCCACGAAAGAGGAACATACCATTTAGTTGCAAACTAGTCGTTTTTTTTTAAAGGCCAACTGAAGCGAAAATAGATGCTTTTTTACACTACGGGGCTATTAACTAGCAACACACCAAAAAAATTCGGTTTTGAAAGGTGCTGTCAGTCGCGAGAAAACAGAGAAAAACCAACCGAGCGGAAACGCTTCTGATTGGCTGAGCGTTGCGTGACGTGCTTGGACAAATGGGAAAGATTGAGCTCAGATAGTTTTGTACAGGTTTACAATAGCACCAGCGCTGCCAGTTCGCTTTCGGTAGGCTTTTTTACGATATTTGGAGAAAATTAGGCCAGCCTGTGAACAAAAAGAGACAAGGAAGAGTTACTTGTGCAGTTTAGCCGTATAACGCAGAGATATAAATCGGTTACCATTGCCATCGGTCAATGTTTGGTCTAGGCTATTAGTCAGCCAGTTTTACAGTTGGACCAGCCAGTGGTTTCAGCAGTTTGCTGCTCACTGTGATACCGGTGGTCAATAATAGATCTATACTCTGCCGTGGTGTACAGCTAGACCTCTTTGTATCATAAATTGTCATAGTCAGAAAGTGCTGGTAGCTTACCAACCCATTTTTCTGACCCCACTTTGCGTAAATTTGAGTTTTCTTATTTATGGTGCATGATAGCAACAATTTGTATACTTAAAAACATTTTAGGTAGATGGGCCATTAGATTACCCACTGTTTAAAAAAAAAACTGAGCAATAGAATCAAAACTGAGCAATAAAGTGCTAAACTTGGGAAATGTCTCTAGCAACTGGATTGCAAAAAGTTCTACAGTTAGCTTAGTACACAGAGGTGGAGTCGAGGACACAAGGCTCGAGGCCAAGGACAGGAATGCTCGAGGCCAAGGACACAAGCGCAAGTGTTCTCCAAAAAAAAAAAAAAGTCTTCACAAAAGTTTTTTAGGCGTTGTCCAAAAAAAAAACAAAAAAAAAGGTCTTCACAAAAATTTTTCAAGCGATCCCCACAAAAAAACGTTTTTCAAAAAATTTTTCAAGCGCTCCACGAAATTTTAACAATTCAAAAAATACTGCTGTCCTCGAACCGAGGACAGGCCAATTTTTGAGGACTTGAGGCCAAGGACTTCAAAATGTGTCCTCGAGGACTCCACCTCTGTTAGTACATTGTACAATTGATGTCAAATTCCATTTTGCAAGATATTGGTTCAAATATAGCAAGTATTTTCTAAAATTTTGCCACAATAGAGCAAAACATTACTGTTCTAAAACTAACATTTCAAGAAATATGCAATAATACATACCGGTACTTAGGATTTTTTTCAATATATTTGATTTAGGCTTAATCACAATGCTGAACATCAGCAATCAATGTTGATAAGTTGCTTAATGGTTTATAACTTTTTCAAGAAAGCAAGTGCAACAACTGTTTTAAGAAAAAAGAGTGTTTGGGTTCAGGATACATGGCCAGTGACGAACTAGAGGGTAGGGTATATTATCATTATCAAGGGGTAATGCAACATATAACAAGCATTTGTAGCTCTATCTCGGATCCTGTATACCTGATACAGAGATATGAAAAAGAGCAAATTTTTGTTAAAATTTTAAATGTTGCTATTTTCAATTAATGCACTTTTTTTAGTAATCTGTTTATTTTTTAAGGCATTATGATTATCGTTTAGCCCCTTAGATAAATGCCCCCAGATGCCTAAAAATTACTGCAACAAAAGCAACAAATTTTTGTTGAAGTACAATAGTTTTTAACGATCATTCATAATGCTATTGATATTTTGAATGTGTTCGAAGTACGATATTTTTTGTAGAAATAAAAAGAGGTTTTATTTTTACAACAAACTTTTGTGAAAAACTATCACTTCAACAATCAAAAATATTTTAACGCTAAAGGTTTTACTTTATTGCTCATGATTTTTGATTCCATTACTTGATTGCATTTAGTTTTTTTTTTTCAAACAATGTGTAATCTTAAGGCCCATCTACCTAAAATGTTTTTAGGCATGAAAATTGTCACTGCTGTGTATCACAAATAAAAAAACACTCAAATTTGGTTAAAGTTGAGTCTGAATAATGGGTTGGTAGGGAACTTTTTTGTAAAATTAAAGTTTTTTTAAAAATCTTTCATACATCATAAAAATTATTGCACGATGGTTATAGTAGCCTATTGAATAGCCTACCAGTTCCTCATGTGGTGCTATTTTTCCATCAAGCAATTACACTTTTCGTGTGTAACATCGGAGCGTTTTTGTGAATGATCGCCAACTTTTTTGCTATAGCCTACAGAAAAATTTTATTTTTGTTTAAAATCTGATGTATTGATACAGTATACCAGTTGCTTCACTATAGTGGTATACATGCTTTGATTGCTGTTTGATAAGATATGGTGTAACTGATAAAAAAAGCAACATTTCAAGTTTAAGTTTTTTTAAGTTACCGTAGTTATCTTGACCTCTTGACTTGAGTTGATCTAACACCAATGGAACTTGTCACTACTACAAAAGGGTTTTTATTTGAGCCGACTAAAGAGCCACACACTGATGCAGGTATGTTTATTACGTTAGTGATCATTACGTTATGGTCATTTTCACTTTCTCCAATTGCCAGCATAGCAGATGCACAAAGGAATGTCTACATTACAAAATTGGACCATACTTTCATGCATCGATCTAGCATTTTTTGTGTTATTCTATGTACTATGTATATTTAAATTATCTTGCACTATTGGTAATATGGTATGTAACTCACTGTGTAGTAGTCTAAATCTGTGTTCTTGTGCTGTTTTCACTGAAATTTTCATCTTATTTCTCAGATACTGAGTTAAGTGACCTTCACGATATTAACATGGAAGGCAGGATCAATAAAATCATGATTGAAGGAAGTGAGCAGTGGTGTACATGCCAAAACTGCCAAAGCATGCCTTCTGCTATTGAAAACCAATGCTGCCAGCAAAATTCAATTTGCGCCAAACTGGCTGGTGATGCTTGCATCACTGAATCAGAAAAATTCAAGAAACTTTGCTTCGATGTGGATTTTCTTGAAGTCGTGCTGTGTGCTATCAATGATCGCCCCGGAGAAAAAGCACCAAAGAATATTACTAACAGGTAAAAAAATTGTTACCACAAAACCAGCATTGTTGCTGTATATGCATATAAATGAATGGTTTGTTGGGATGAGCACTAGGGTGCATCAATTTTCCTGACTTTTCACCATCAAGCCTTTGTGGCATCATTGAGGCAGCATTGAGTAGAAAAACAGACCAAAACTCTCCATATTTCATTTTATTCTTGACCAATTTTGAAGTTTCTTTTTTGGGTTTGTCCAAAAACCCATAGACAAACTTTTTGAACACAATTAAATGTTGCATTTACCAAAGTACGCCATCTAGTGTCAAAAAAGATGAAATTCTGTGTAAAGTATCAATATCAACAGCTGTGTGTCGAGAATATTGCACTTTTATCAGCTATCATTTTTTTGTGCAGTTGAGGCTATAGAAATGAATGTTGGGTCATAAGGTCAGTTTGAACAATTTTTTTTATCATGAATCCAAACGCCATTCATTTTCAATTTAGTCCTCCGTTGACACTTCCCATACTGGCCTTTAGTGGCATGCAATTACGTTTAGCAAAATAAATAATTATACTTATTTATAGGGTGTGGCGATATGCTGCCTACAGAAGTTACATTTATTGGATTTTCGGTAGACTGGGACGAACGCAGCGCAAGGTTATTCCAGCATGTGTGGTAATGGCAATTCGAAAGACCTTTCCTGAACCAAATAATCAATATGAGGGTTACCATGAAATTTTTTAAAAGATACGCTGCACGTTACGGTTGTGATTGTTCACATGTTGGAAAAAGTACCAAAGAATGTTACTATCAGGTAAAGAAAAAATACCAATAGGTAAAAAAAAATTGTAACCACGAAACCAGCGTAATTACATGCATGTAAACGAATGGTTTATTGCGTTGAGCTCTGAGTACTTGCAATACTTAGTGCACTTTGTTTGTTGAATGGAATCACTCTGAGCCCCTAAAACACCTAGCCTGAAATGCGTAGTAGTCTCTCCTCCTGGCGCTTACCTACAGAAGGCGTGTCGAAAATACTGATCTTTCATCAGGTATCATCAGCCCCTAAGCACTTAAGCCTGAAATGCCTAAAAAACGCGCCACTTGGCGTTTGCCAAGATAAAAGTGTGTCGAGAATACTGATCTTTCATCAGCTATCATCGTTTTTCTGGAGCGGAGGCTATAGAAATGAATGTTGGGTCACTAGGTCGGTATCAAAGATATTATATTTTTTAAAATGAATCCGAACGCCATTCATTTTCAAATTAGTCTTCCATTGACCCTTCCCATACTGGCATTTTGTGGCATGCAATTACGTTTAGCAAAATGATTAATGATAATGTTTATCTTTAGGGAGTGGCAATATTCTGCCTACCGAAGTTGCATTCATTCGATTTTCGGTAGACTGGGACGAACGCAGCGCAAAGTTATTCCAGCATGTGTGGTTGTGGCAATTCGAAAGATATTACCCCTAACCAAATAATCAATAAAAGGGTTACCAGGAGATTTTTTGAAAGATACTCTGCAAGTTACGTTTGTGATTGTTGTTCACGTGTTGTATTACTAACAGGTAAAACAAAAATATCAACGGGTAAAAAAATTGTTACCTCGAAACCAGCATAGTTACATGCATATAAACGAATGATTTATTTGAGCACTGAGAAATTACAATACTTTAGTGTGTTTTGCTTTTTGAATCGAATCATTCTGAGTACCTAAACACTTACCCTGAAATGCGTAGTAGTCTCTTTTCCTGGTACTTACCTAGGGAAGGCGTGTCGAAAATACTGATCTTTCATCAGGTATCATCAGCCTGAAATGTCTAAGAGACTCGCCACCTGGCGCTTGCCTAGGGAAAGGTGTATCGAGAATACTGATCGTTTACATTTCCGTGCTGGCATTTGGCGTTATTTTGTGGCATGCAATTACGTTTGGCAAAATGATTAATGATTATGCTTATCTTTAGGGAGTGGCAATATTCTGCCTACCGAAGCTGCATTCATTCGATTTTTGGTAGACTGGGACGAACGCAGCGCAAAGTTATTCCAGCATGTGTGGTTGTGGCAATTCGAAAGACCTTTCCCGAACCAAATAATCAATATGATGGTTATCATTAAAATTTTTTTAAGATACTCTGCATGTTGCGGTTGTTATTGTTCACATGTCGTGCCTTAAGTGAAATAAAGCATGTTTCGGTTAACACCATGGTTTAGCACAACTGCGCATTCTTTTTTACACAATACTGCGATTCAAGTTCCGATTAATGCTCGGCCACATACTTTTTCACATAATGCGCCGGTGGTTCAAGTCTGGAAGAGCGCGAGCTCGTTTTCCAGTCAACAGTCACCTTCTCTCCTGATTACCGGCATGCTCGTGGAGTTCAGTTTTCTTCATATTCCTTGTAGATTAGGGTACCTTTCTGACAAGTGGACGCCCGCTGAGAGTTGAGTAGCGGAACTGACAAGATTTTTAAGCGGAACTGCGCGCAGGTTTTAGTTTAAATGTTGCGGCCCGAGTTCGATTACGGATGCTGCCCGCTTGCTTTGACGCATACACGGGTGGGTGGAGACTCGAAGAGCGCGAGCTCGCTATCCTGCCACCCCCATTCCGTTTATTATGTTTGTGGAGTTGAAATCCTCAGTTGGCTGGTTATGACACTGCATTTCTTATCGGTTAAATACAAATATCACTCAGGTCGCAAGCTTGCAACCTAAAACTATAGAGCGAGTTTTCTCAAAAATAATTTAGTACTGATATCTCTTTTATTCTCTAGCACTGAAAACCGACTCAAGTCATTAAAACAGTAACTACAGATGAATTGCGTACAAAAGTTAGCAATCAATATGTTTAACAACAAAATTAGCATAACAGCAAATGAGTTAATTAAATAAACAAAAGTAAAGCGGTACAGTAATGGTATTGATAAAAATCCGCAGAGTGTAAAACTGAATATGTAACTTATGCATTCTTCACTTTGCTTACGACGCGCATTTCAATTAGTTTCCGTGAATGACACAAAGTAGTGATAAGGGCTTGATGCTGATCATTACTGATCGAAAGTGCAGTGTCGCATCGTTAAAGAGTTTACGACGTCTAGTGTGAAAATGCCCGTGTCAGGGTTCGAATTTGACCAATGAAAACTGAACGTTCACTTAGTAGAACAAAAAAGTGAAATAATATTTAGATCATTGCTAGAAGCTTAGAACAGTAAGTTATGCTTCCACAATTTCATCCTCAGAGCATTCTTCGGCCATCGAAAACTGGAGCATGCGTGATGTGGCTCGCAATCGTGAAATATGCCGACTAACGACATTATCTGCAGAAAGCTTGGGTTTGCTAGCAATTGATTTTTTCGCTGCTTGCGGTACAGCAATTTCATCAGCTTCGTCGAAGATATCTGTCGGCAGAAAATAGAGTTAACTCAAAGCCGGCCAAAACTCTGAAACTACTGTAGTCAAGCATACTCCTTGCTTTCATGCCTTTGTATGAAACCGATAATCGTTTAGGCATGTATTTTAGCATGACGTTGTGGGCAGCTTCAAGGTTCCCTGTATGGCAGAACGCAGTAATCTAAAAATAAAGGTATGCCAACAAAATAAACACAGTGGTAAGCATTTCTCAGTTCATTAAATCAATTCAGTTAATAATGGGAAATTAACTGGTCCGCCGACTGCAGCACCATACTGATTTTAAACGTTATAGTTTTCTCTCATCCTCGCCCTGAATCGTAATTGCTCGAAAATGAGCTTGCTTGCGCGCTTTTGCCATTAAAATTTTTGATGCGTTATTTTACTATGCGTTTCGTATAGGCGGTGTTTTCAGCTGCCCAGCTGTGACAGGAAACAGCAAACCAAAAGTGAATTTTCAAAAGCAACATCTCTACATGCATTTGATTTGGACGACGTAGGTTACCTGGTTAAGAGTTTTGAGGAACTGTCTTTGTAAAACAATTTTTCGCAATTCTTCATATGCAGGGGAACCATGGACAAGCCATTCTCGATCCTTTTTCTCTTCACTGGTGTACGGCTCATGAGCACAATGTTTATACTCTGAAGCACCACCCCACTCGTGAATGTCAACAATGTGCCATAAGATTGATTTCCAACGCTCCTAAAATTCGCGACATTAATAAGTTATAAGGTTTTAATAATAAGTCAATGATGATGTTTTTGACGTTTGCAGGCCAGAGTTTTTAATGTTTAATCGTTTTGCGTACCTACTTCTGGCCTCAAGGCTACCAGCCCGGAAGCCTATAGGGAAGAGCCATCAGAACGGCGACTACTTAAAACAAGCAATGCGAAAAAGTTGTCTTCCCACAGGATTCGAACCAGCAGCCTCTGGATTAAAAATTAGAACTTTGGCCTGCAAACGTCAAAAACATCATAATTGACTCATTATTAAAATTATAGAACAAGCAAGTTGCTGGGTTTCAATAGCTAAATTAAGCACGCGAGGAGACGTCTTCTCTAGCTCAAGTGGTAGAGCAGTGGATCGGTAATCCAAAGGCTGCAGGTTTGAATTCCGCGGGAAGACAACTTTTTCGCATTGCTTGTTTTAAGTAGTCGCCGTTCTGGTGGCTCTTTCCTATAGGCTTCCGGGCTGGTAGCCTTTGGGCCAGAAGCACGCAAACCGATTAAACATTAATAAGTTATCCAAATTTGTACAATTACATTTTCTGTGTAGTTGATTTGTTATCAACAGCTAAAAGGCAATAGCAACTGTTTTTTTCCTTGGACAAAGCCACATCTGCTGCATGGTCCAGCGGTTATTGCAAGAACATTTAGAAAGACCGACTCAAGTCGCAAGAGATTGAATGGCACATTCAAAAATTCATGTTTATTAGACATCATATTTAGCACGGGCTAGTACGACGGTACCCTCACTTGAATAGTTTGCATGGTATACCAAAGAACAAAATCAAAACGTGACGGTGCAAGACATAATATTTTAACTAAATGAATACCTGCAGCTCAGTGACACTGCCATTGCAATGTTCCGCACTCCACCAATGATGGTTGTGGATTGATTGCGCCCATGCACCCAAATCTTCGCATCCCTTCGTTTGACTTGCAGCTCTTAGTCTTTTTTTAAGTGACTTAGCGATGTGCCACAAGTCAAATTGGTGGTTTATTTGTGGATACTTTTTTCTCATTGTTGCTGTTATTTGAGGATGCCGGTCTGTGGCCAATACGCGTACTTGTATATCTGAATCCTAAAATAATTAACAATAAAATGTGATAATTTATCTCTTCATATCGAAATAAATGCGGTAAATAGCGAACAAATACAAGGTTAAGAGTGACTCTTGTACTGGAACATGAAAACATGCTTTTAAAAGAGTGGTTACGTTTACCTCGCCATTTATTAATTCAATGATGGATGTGACGAATGGGCAGGTCCTATAAGACAAAACGCCAGAAAAATGCGACTCTGCAGCTTGAAATCTAACGTAGAATTTCTATGCGTCTATGCTAGATAAAATGCTCCCAAAAAACTAAAGTTTTGTGTGCCTAGACTCCTGGACAAACTCGGATGAGTAGATGGAATCCAGCACATTCTATTCCACAGGCAGTATATAACGCATATTGTAAACTCAACGCATAACTAATATTAACGGTAAGTGCAAACCTGCTTAGTTGACTTTTGTGCATGCTTTAATTAGCAATTGACATAATTGCTTTCCGGTTAAAATCAGTATAATACGAATACACTTACTTTCATATCTTGTAGGCACCGAACCAGACCGTCTTTCTCCATACTGTAACTATTTTTGGATTCGCTAACTCTGACAACATTACTTGTCAGAATTAACCCAGTGGCCGTATCCATCAGTGAATAGTTACAGTATGTTACAGAATGTCCAGGGCTGTCGCATCTCCCATCCCCAGCCAACACTAAATTTGCTCTCTTACTATACTCTGAAACAACATGAAACAAATTAACATTAATCTGTCTCCAGCCAACACTAATTAAGCTGGTTTAGCATACACCGAAACAACATAACACCATTAAGAAAATTAACACATACTGGTACAACCAAATAATTATTGCACAAAATGATAATCAAAGGTACATCTTTGATAAAAATTGACAAGTTACTAAAGTTTTTGGTAAAAGTGAAGTAGATTTCAGCTAGTACTGGGACAAAACAATCACAGCAGGGCTCATCGCAATGGGATGCTATAGCCTATAAGAAATAATCACCAAATTAGTATTCGCAATACCTGCATATAGTTCTTGTTGATGAACCTTGTACATGGAATTAATTGTAGGAAACAGAAGTTTATTTTGAACACTGTAAAACGTTTTTTCTGAAAATAAGTGTAAGCTGCATGCTTTAGCAATCTCAGCAATGGTACCAAAAGTGTTGCCAGAAAATAAAGTTGCAGCCGCCACAACAACATTTCCTTTAGGAGTATTATTTACCATTGGTTGCGACCTCCATACATGTGTATGGCTATTGCAGCATGTTGTGGTAATGCAAAGCATTGATCCGTTGAAAAACTTCTTCAATGAGGCAATTGGAGAATTGCAAAAAGGATCAAACAAGCACTTCGTGAAAAGCTGTTTTAGTTGTTCAGTAAAAACTAAACTCATTTCACTATCCTGGGTATTGCAATGTTGAGTTGGAATATCTTCATCTTCAGAGCTAATATTTTCACTCTCTGAACTGCTATTGGAAAGAATATACGACGAACTGATACCAGATTTTACAGAATCATTGAGATTGCTTGATAACTGACCAGGAGTAGTTTGTAAGTTCACATTGTGAGTAAGATGAGGCCTGACTGGTGTGGATGTTCCATTGTTACAAACAAACGTAGAAATTTCAAATGCGGATGTTTGCGTTGAGGCATCAGCAGTGAGACATGCATCAGTCTGAACGCCAACAGATACATGCCGTAGAATTTCTTCAGCAGGATTGGTATTATCGCTGTGAACCGGTATTGCACTGGTATCACTGCTTTTACTTCGTTTGCTGGCAGTCAGTTCTTTTTCCACTTCAGCATGGATCTAAAAAATTGTTATTCTCAGCCTGGGTCACTTTACAGTTTTGTGATCCCTGGTTGTGGCTAGGTGTTATATATACTGTACAGCAATTCTTTATTTCAGAATTCCAATGTGTTTCAACCTCAAAGACGAAATGGTGTGATAATCAAATGAACATTACTTGGAAATATCAAGGTTCTTAAGTAATGCAGTTCTTAGCAACTGGTAGCCCCAATACCACATAATAGACAAAGTATCAGTGTCACTTACTGTATAAGCATTAATTGCATATAGGCAAGGATACCATTAAAACAGAATTACAAAAAATGCAATACATGGAATGTATCAGTTACCTGTATGTAACAATAAAAATGATGACATTGTTAAGTACAATAAAAAATCTACTGATAGAGAGAAGTTCTGAATAATTTCACAGTTTTATTTGTAATTTACCGTACCTCTTGAAGTTCTTTGTTTGCACTTCTTCGCTTCAGTCGATCTCCTCGCTCTTTATTTTGAGTACCAGTATTTGTTACAGACAAACCAGAAGTACTGGGAATGTCAGTGTTGTTGGTGTTATATGTACTGAAGTCGAAAATTGTAGGTACAGCATCTTCTTTTAGTCAGTGCATGGGTTTTGTACCCACCAGTTCAGCTCTTAAATCCCTTTCATAGCAGTCCGGTTCAAAGTGTGCACTGCAAATCCTTGAATGTTTGGTAATTGGAGGATTTTTTAGCTTTGTATTCGCAATCCATCTTTTTAACAAAATTGTCCTGTCTAGGGGCAATCGATGGAAGTAAACGCTTTTGTTATTCTGAGTGTTATGACACCCAGGTGCCATGCAAGATTTTCCCATGGTTATTACACTTGTAGCTCTGATATCAGCACTAAAGGTTTTCGACTGGCAGTGTATTATAAATGCAGACTTAAAATAACTATCAATATTACTGTATGATATGCTGTTACAAAATAAAAGTAACTTTGAGCAGCACAATTAAATCCACTAGTCTTAAATGCTTTAGTTCTCTATGACGCCGGTGGCAATCTATTGTCTGTTGTGCCATTAGCCAGCAACCAAAAGCCATGCATTTCAATCTATAACAGTATAGGCACTGGCATTGATTTCTGGAGGCAAGGGGGCAGTGCCGCCTTGGGTCTGACACTGAAGGGGTTGAAATGTCTGGCCCCCTCGGTTTTTTGGCAAACAATGCCCACTTGGCACTCAAGGCAAATAACGTGTTTTCGATCGGAAGCAAGTCCCAAATTTTAGATTTAATAAAATTACTTCACAAAACCAAGATGCAAACAAGAAATCTGAAATTCTGGACTTAGATTGTACCAGAATGCAGCAAAGACCTGTTTTGTTTTGTTTTTGGTCTACACCTGAAATTGGGTCAAATTTCCGCAATGCCCAACTGGAATAGAAGCAGTTTGTGGCAAAGACCTTTTTTTGGGGCCTTCACCTAAATATGGAAAAATTTTGAAATGAAATAGAATTATTAAGTTTGGCCAAACTTTGCAAAAAATTTTCGCCCCAAAAAACCAATCCTTTATGAGTATAGGTACCACTAACTACTACCCATTTAGGCTAGCAATACCACCTGATCAGTGATAACTGCCAGTACCTGCTTGATCGCTGTTTCCAGTTACCAACTGGCAACAGCACAGTGGGCTGCTTTCTTACTATGACATGTTGCAAAAATGGGTCGGTAGGAAACTTTTTTGAAAAATTTCAGGGTTGGAAATATCAATTAGTAATCAATAATACAAATAGATACTACATTCTTTGCTTTTTTGTAATCAAATATCGCAGACTCTTTGTTTTCAATTTTTTCTATCGATTATCGTCTTTTCTATGCTTTCTGCTTACATTTTGCCAATTGGTAGAATCTTTATACTTTCCTTTTGTTCTTGCTGAGTCTGCCTAATTTTACATTGTTTAATGTTTCATTTATTTTAGGCAGTGGCTATTTTGCCTCTAGAGGCAAAATAGCTCCATGTTATTTTGCCATTTGGAGGCAAAATAGTCCTAACGGCTATTTTGCCGCAAGCGCCAAAATAGCCCTAAGCCTAATGCTAACCCAAACCCTAACCCCAACCCAAACTCTAACCCTAATCTTAACCCTAATCCCAACCCTAGCCCTAACCCTAACCTTAACCCAAACAGAGGAAAAACATTATTTTGCCTCTAGAGGCAAAATAGCTTTAGTGCTCTAAATAACTATCCTATAAGCATAGGTGGGCAAGTTAACGCAAAACGTTAGCTTCGTTAACCACTAGTCTGTTAACAAACTTCACATCTCCGTTAACGTTAATCCATTATTTTCAGCTTTAATTAACGGAAGTTAATAAAGTCCGTTAATCCGTTAACATTTTTCGTGCAACTTACATTTCATTTTATTCACTCGCTTCTCGAACACGTATTGACACTGTTAAGCTGATTGTAAGGAAATATTTATTGCTATGGTGGTCTTTTTGTGTTTTGAAAGTTACATTTTACAGTCTAATCTAATTTCAAGATAAAAACAAGTTCAAATGCACAACGAAGCTGCATGATATTAATGATAAAAACCTTAACGGAAGTTAACAGAACTTAATGGAAGTTACTTTAGTCCGTTAACAGCACTTAACGAAAGTTAATTTAGTCCGTTAACATGAAATAACTTTTTAACGGATTAACGAGTTAATGAAAAAGTTAGCTTCGTTATTAACGGATTAACGAACTTGTGCCCACCTATGCCTATAAGTGTATTTATTTTATCCTTTATCTTACCGCAATTAATAGTTTTTCCACTCACAAGTTTATTTAATAATCAATTCAGCAAAAATTTTAGTGCATCTCAATAAAAAGGAAAAGGCTTGGGGCACGTTCCGTGCGCGCAGACATTTCGTAAATAAGGCTAAATAACCTAACCCAAAGCACTAGCCTTAGCCCTAACCCTAATTCTAGCCCTAACCCAAACCCTAACCTAAACCTATTACTATAACAATCAAAATAAAAATTTCCGAAAACGAGTGACGTCATCGGAATCTTTGTTTATTTAACCGCGCACGTTCTGTGCGCCACGACACTTCGTAATAAAAAACAGAAAACAATTTTGGCATCGATAACTAGTCTTTAGTCTATGCTTTTTGTTTCTGATATTGATATCGACAACTCTTAGCTTTTAGTGCAAATTATCAATATCGATTTGTCTTTGCTTTTATTCAACAACATAAACTTCCAACCCTCTAAAATTTTCAAAAATTGTTTTGAAATCTTTCATACACAATAATAAACTCATCTAATCCTATAGCAAGCTATTTTTGTGCTGTAGTGACTACTTTATTGCACAATCTATGGTATTGGTGCCAGTACATCAAACCAGTGCACTTTAACCGATTGATCAGTTCATACTGTAGTTGTTGAGTGGATAGCCTGCTACAAAAATGGTAGACTAGGGTTTGATTTCTGGTCGGCTTGAACCAAAAACTATAAAAATTGGTATTCACAGCTTTTTTCTTTGATGTTCAGCAATTAATGGAACGGTGTGAAGCCTCAGCCATATGTGGTGGATGGGCAGGAGGTAGCTTGACTTGAAGACTAAAAGATTCCTTCCCTGTCTCGTGACCAAGGCAACTCAGCGAATAAAATTTTATTCAACTCAGTGAATAAAATTATTACAGTATCGGTAGCCATGCAGTCTTAGTTGCTTACTTAGCAGCACCGATAGCAGTATCTTACCACTGAACCAGTACACCTCTGCTACCTACCGGTACTTAATTTTCATTTGTGAATCAGGCTACGGACAACAGCTCGGTGGGCTACTTTCTGACTACGACAATTTATGATACAAAGAGGCCTAATTGTAACCACGGCAGAGTATAGATCTATTATTGACCACCGGTATCACAGTGGAGCTGCAAACTATTTAAACCACTGGTTGACTAATACTGAGTAATAGCCTAGACCAAACATTGACCGATGGCAATGGTAACCGATTTATATCTCTGCGTTATACGGCTAAACTGCACAAGTAACTCTTCCTTGTCTCTTTTTGTTCACAGGCTGGCCTAATTTTCTCCAAATATCGTAAAAAAGCCTACCGAAAGCGAACTGGCAGCGCTGGTGCTATTGTAAACCTGTACAAAACTAGCTGAGCTCAATCTTTCCCATTTGTCCAAGCACGTCACGCAACGCTCAGCCAATCAGAAGCGTTTCCGCTCGGTTGGTTTTTCTCTGTTTTCTCGCGACTGACAGCACCTTTCAAAACCGAATTTTTTTTGGTGTGTTGCTAGTTAATAGCCCCGTAGTGTAAAAAAGCATCTATTTTCGCTTCAGTTGGCCTTTAATGTGACAAGCAATGTTTTTACCAGCCCTAATCAAAACTGCGTCCGCTGAATCAACATTACTTTCAGTTTTTTGACTACCAGTACGCTGATGAAGCAACACTAAACGATCCTGAACTAAACAGCGTTGCCACAGGCTCTTTACCAAAAAAAAAGACTACAAGCGTTGAAAAAAGGATCAAGATTTCCAAAAAAATCACTCAATTGATAAAACTGTCGTTTCAAAGCCAGTTTCGCACGAAAGACAAAAGAGAGCAGTACAAAAAAACTCCCAAAATATTACGCAAAAAAGAGAGCCGAAGCCCCTCGAAAAAACAAAAAATCACAATCAGGCACGTTGCCAGAAATTCGCAATGGGGGGGGGGGCGCTAATTTGGGGGTCAGCCGCCGTAGGCAGGGGGGTGTGGGGCCGGAGACCCAAGTGCTCGAAAATTTTGCATTTTTTTGCAAAAATAACTTAATTTTAGGGCTATTTTAGTAAAAAATAATGCTTTTAAAACGTGGCATAAAAATTGGCAGTGCAACAAGATTCAACTGGTCCCATTAATGGGCTATGTGGGAGGTGGTTAATGATAACACTGTACTTCTCTTGTTTACATGCTGGTAAATCATAAAATCCTACAATTCAATAAAACTCACAAGAAGTAAATTCTATTTCGTCCATATTCAATAAAAAAAATAATTGGGGGCGGGGGCAAATGGAAAGATGCTTGAGAGAAGTAAGTGGTAATTAACAAACACTAAATAGCCCCCCCCCATTATTCCTGGGTTTATAATATATTTTTTGATAAAACCTATGTTTGGCATTTTTACACTAGCGATCAAATTTCTTTGTTTATTTTTGGGCATTTTTCAAAGTTTTTATTGATTTGTGACTTTAATTTTTTAAAAATTAGCACCCCCTCTGAATATATGTTTCACGCGTTGCTCTAAATCACTTTTTAGTCCATTCCAGCGCAAAAAACAGTCTCAGTAGAACTAAAAATGTGGTATTTTTCTAATTTGCGTTTTGGTTGACAGGTCAATGGGGGGGCAATAGCCCCCCCCCTTCCCGCCCTCTGGCTACGCTACTGATCACTCTATCTAATGAAAAAAAATATCATGGAAAACGGTAAAACCTAGGGATCGTTGGTGAAAAATCACAGGACGTTTTTGTACTCAAATTACGGTTTTGCAATGGTTTTGATGAAAAAGTTAGTACAGCTTAGTCGTAGAAAAAATTATGGATGAGATGAAAATTTGTAAAAGAAAGTATCTAATTTACATGATACAAACTTTTGTGACTACATAGTTTTAACATTACGAAGAAACAGAGTAAAAATTTTTAAGACTCAGGTCGCTGAACCTTAAGTTCAACCGTTTAGTACTGCCATTCGTTCAAACGAAGTGGCGAAAGCCGAAACGTAGAATATGAAACCACCTAACCAGATCAAATCTTTCATTATGCTTACAGTATTGCGACGAAGCGTATAACGAGTTTGCTGGGTTCCATTTCCGCGTCTTTGAGCCCAGGTAACACAGCTCCTGTTGAAGACATGTCATGGTGGTGGCAAGCCGTTGGCAACAATGTGTCCGATTTGACCTGCCCGAGATTTGAACCTTACAACTCCCGATGCAGAGACGAACGTGTTACCGCTCGACCAATTGGCCGTTGCCCAGTACTAGCAAACCCAGTTTTACTTAATTACGGACTCTTCAATTACTAATTGTAAAACAACATTGAGAACCAAGCTTTGTAAAGGTTTAATGTACAGGTGAAAACTTACAGTAAGATTCTTAAGCTGATGACTCAATTTTAAAACTCCAAACTGAACTCTACTTTTATCTTGGTGTTGCAAACACAAAATGACGCAAAGCCGTATGTTATCATTCATTCACATAGATAAACATTGTTTTGTTTCTAGTATATATGTTTTTAAACACTTAAAGAGGGTTGTGTGCCAGAGTTGGAAACGGATCAACTAAGACATGCCCGAATCCGAAAAGTGATTTGAAGCCAAAACCAGGCCTGAAAAAATCCGAAAGTTGATCTAAAAAATGTATACGGTTAAAATAAAACTACTTACTGCTGATCAATTGTGACGCAATAATGACAATGGTGTACTAACAATCGTATGATGCTTAAATGAAATCGTCAAAGCAGCAATTATTTCAATTTAAGCTAGCACCAAAAAAGCAAAAACACCACACAAGTACGTACGTTAAGCGCGAATTATGTCCAATATTTTGTCAATTTCAAGTTCAAACCAGACCCGAAAGGCCCGGCCCGACTTACAACTCTAATGCGGGCAGTTCACTGCAGACCAGTTAGTCAGTTGCAGAGAGCTTGATGATTTTTGTTCAGAACGAATTAAAAATTCAAAATTACAATGATGAGTAGTCTATAATGGCAAACCAACTTGTTGAAACGTTGGGGCACTATATTTTATAGATATTTTCATAAATTTCCAGTCATCTTTCGGAAGAGCTTAACGACGAAAAATACTGTTGGAAACCAATATGTTGTAGGTGTTTGTCATTTATCTAAATTTTAAAAAAGAGGTAGGCTACACATAAAGTACCACAAAATAGAAATTACTAGAATGCGCTGATTGCATACGTAACTAAAAGGAAATTACAACACCCAAATACGGTTCAGTTTCTTTACAAGTTCCCTCGCGTAACCAAATTGGCTTATAATGCTTTTTTTCTTTAACGAATAATTGCTGCAGTTCTCTGCTTTGAGGAGCTTGCGCTTCGCACTCGCTACGGTAGCAATTGTTGCTTAGTAGTTTCCGGAAATGTAAGAAAATGCAGTTATCATGTATATCAGCTTTGGAATATTGTTCTTGAGTTGCCAGAAATACGTAGAAATATTCGATGAAGAACTGTTGGTTTTAGCAGTAGTACACTGTACATATTTTTAATATCGGCTAAAGTTGCAGCACATTTTAAAACACATTTAGCAAGTAATGGTCGAATAAAAGATAAAACACACCAAAACAATAAATTACTTTCAAGTATCAAGCATACGACCAATGTTGAAAAATACTATGGTGAGGCTGTTCAACCTTGTTCATAACACAAATCTAAAAAAGAAAAGAAAACAAACCAGCAAGCTATCTAAACAGGTATTTGCACATGCGCCAAAGTTAACTATTGTCTAATTATATTGCAACACAAATTACGAGAAATTATATTTTTAGTCTTTTAGTTATTAATAGTTAATTTGTCATTCATAACATAACAATCAGTTTCACAGATGCGTTTCAAGCTAGTCTGTATCAGTGCCTTTTAATTCTCTTAGTTAACGGTACTTACACCTGTGTTTCTTATAATCACTATATAAGGTATACAGGGTTGCCACAGAAAGTGCAAAATCAAATTCCAGGACTTTTTTAGGTCATTTTCCAGGACTTTTCCAGGACTGTTTGAGTTTTTTTTTTTTTAAGGACTTGAAATTTGATTTTGACTATTACTCTTTCATGTACCTACTCTTTTGAACTTGTGGTTGACGAAAAATTTCGATGTAACGCATTTGCATTCCTTGTACTGACAACTAGCCAGGTGCAAAGCTAGAAATTTGCAACGGGAGGATTAAGCTTTTTGGTAGGGGGGGCAGAACCCAAAGACGCCAGAAGCCATTGGGGGTCTGGGGGCAAAGCCCCCAGCATTCGAAGATTTTGCAATTTTTTTGCAATAATAACTTAATTTTAGGCCTAGTTTGGTCAAGCTTATTGCTTTTAAAACTTGGCATAGAAATTAGCACTGCAAAAACATGATTAAACTGAGTGCACAAATGGGCTACAGTATGAGGGTGATAGCTAGAGCTCAATCGATATGATACCGATATATAACTCATAAACTACCAAATTTAGTCTATATTTTTCACTTAACTTGACACTAAAAGCTTCACTAATTCTCCTCTCAACAAAAGACAATTGCAAACGCAAGTCATACTAAGCAAATTGAACGCAAGAATATTCGTGCTTGCTCTTAAAAATAAACAGTTTAAGGTAATTGTGCTAAGCCGGTATTTTATCGGCGGTAGATAGCCGATACGATATGCCGGCTTGGCCCTGATATTGGCCAAAATATATCAGCTGACGCTAGATACATCGGTGGAGCTCTAGTGATGGGTAATGGTAAAACTTCAGTCATAGCTTTATTTTCAGCTAGTTGACTATAAAATCCTATTATTTGAAACAACAGAGCTTATTTGCACGCCAGGGTGCAAACAAAAAACTCTATCCTAGCCCTAACCCAACCTTAAACTTAACCCAAACTGTAACCCTAGCTCTAACCCAAACCTTAACCCAAACTTAAAATCTAAACTCCAACAAACCACTAACGATAATAATTTTAAAAATAAAAGAGTATTTGAGCAAATGAGCACCCACTTTTTCTTACACGCAGAGCTCATTTGCACGCTATAGTGCAAATAGGCACCTCCTTTGAAAAAACTCCAAAGTATTAATCCAAATCGTCTGTATTTTATAACGCTAGATAAAGATATAATTAGGAAGTAGGGGCTAATGAATCGAGATTTGAGAGAGTTGATTGGTAATTAACAGAATTAAATACTGAGTTACAATTTTTTTACTTAGCCTACATTAAGCATTTTGCATCAAGCGATCGAATTGTTTATTTTTAGCCATTTTTAGTTAGTTAAGTTGTTACTGGTTTTATTTTTGACCAATATGAGTCCTTTCCCAAAATCATGTTCCAAAAGTGGCTTTAAATTACTTTACTATCCATATTACTGCAAAAAACTGCCACAAAAATATACTGCGATAAACATAGTATTTTTCTAATTGTGCATTTTGGTCTACGCGCCAATGGACGGCCTATAGCCCGCTATGCTACTGGCTACTAGCAGTAATACTGCTACTGGAGTATCGAATTGCAATAAATTACTGTCCATGAATTCACTCTTCCTAATAATATACATACTGTAATGCAAAGTGCAAATTTTGGCATTTAACGAGGAAGTGTTTATTTGCTCTCTAGTTTACTAGTAAGAACTGATTAAAAAGAACAAGAGAGCAAAGAGCAGAAGAATGGGCTCTCATATTAACATTAAGGTTAGAGCTAGGGTTACAGTTTGGTTCCCAAACTGCAACCCTAGCTCTAACCCACCTTAGGGCTAGCACAGCGATTTTTTGATTGTGCACCAGCATACAAATAAGCAGTCTTTTTACAATACAATAATGCATTTTGAACGAACTTCACAATGCAAATTATTTCAACAATAGCTATGCATAATTACAAGGTACCAGTTATTATAAAAAAAATTCACATTCTGTCTGCGTAAATCACGGGAAAACCTAATAAACATTTTCCAGGACTTTCCAGGACTTACAAACAAAATTCAAGGACTTTCAAGGACTTTCCAGGACAGCAAAAAAAATCCAGGACTTTTCCAGGATGTGGCAACCCTGGTATAGAAAGTTGACTAATAGCTTCCTAAATGCAACAAATGATTTGACTTGTCTAATGAAGAAAATTTGTTGCATAACAATAGCTCTTATATTTTCTTGATTGTTTTGCCGCATTAATTCTGCAAACAACCGGCAAAAATTCTGAGTTGCGTCGTATTTTCGTTCTACTTGCGCTATCTGGGATTCTTCTATATTTTTTGACAAGCCAAAGGTAATCCACCATGGTTGGATATATTTGTACATAAAGCAAGCAATTTCTTTATCCATAGATGGGTTAATGGTTAGTATTTGATGTTGGTGAGAACTGCTATTAACACCGTCTTTATATCTAAGACTAAAAATTCCTCGAATGATTTTATTAGTTGCTCTTTGAAGTGTTTGAACCATAGTTTGTTGTTGAATCACGTTAGTATGCAGTATTGCAAGTGACTCTTCACCATACAGTTATATAGCATTTTAGGTGTTTTTACGTTAAAAACATTGTACTTTTTTTACTGCAGCAACGCTAATTCTTATTTTTTGCGCGATCAATTTCCACACATGGGTTCCAAGTTAAATGTTTATGCGCTACGATTCCTAAAAAGCGAATAGACTTTATTTTCTTTTTGCCTCATTACGAATTCATACTCATTCCGCCATATGTGGTGCAGGGCTATTTGGAGTGCAAAAAAGTATGTAGTTCGTATTGGTAAAATTTAATATTAACTGGTTTGCAAGAAGCCAATTGTTTACTTGTTTTAGTTGTTAATTCGCTATTTTGTCAAGTTGTGGGCATAGCAGTCTACTTTGAAAAATAAACTTATATCATCCGTAAACATAACTGAGTTTCTAGCTGCGTTTCGAGAAAAGTGATTAACATTATAACATATATTAAAAACAATAAGGGCCCAAGAATAGACCTCTGGGGTCACCAAGTTTTAGTTTTCATTCGGCTGACAGTTGCTTTTGGCATAGAGCTTGTTATATTCGTCATTATTGCTCTAGCAACTCCTAAGCCATTTATATGGAGTTTTTCTAATTCCATATTGACAGAGCTTTGATAAAGAGTACGAGTATTTTGTGGAAGATAAGAATCAAACGCCTTTGATAAGTCTAAAAAAACACCTAGTATTACGTTTCTACTTCAAAATGCTTCACTTATATTTTCGTCTAGTAAAGTAGTGGCATGACTTGTTGAGTGATTTGAAAAAAATCCAAATTGCATTTTATGGAAAAAACTATTTCTTACTAAGAATATAACAACTATGATTCAAAGAACGATTGAAGTTTGTTCCTTTTTCTAATTTCGAGTTTCAACGTATTGTAATTAACGTTCAATGTTTAGTTTAAACACGAATGGTCAAAGTTGCAAATTAAAAAGCCCATATTTAACAATAAAATAGCAAAACACAGCTATATACTGTATCATAACGCTATGGGAATTACGGTACGTACATTCATCCGACAAAACAAGTTAGTCGCGAGTGTTTGTCAAGCAATTACAGCACTGTAAGTTTTTACAATACTTATTGATACAAAATTGTAGCTAAAGCAGCTTTAAAAATGATAGAAACTGGGCAAAACTTGTCATTGCCACAAACTTTTTGAGATAGGTATAAGAAGTTCATTATTAATGACGTTTTCATCCTCCAGTTGTGATGTTATATTCGAGATTCTACAGCCTCTCCAACAGCATATTGTTTGTCCTCAGGTTTTAAAAATGTTTAGTAAAATTAACTTTATAAGTGTGATGGTGGTACTTATCTTGAGAGTTACACAATCAAGTTGCTGCGGGCGCGGGAACGATCTGCCAGTAGATAACGAAAGCAGCGGAGTGACATCACCAACACTCCGTGGAGATGAAGACGCTTGCGGTAAATACTAACATACTTTTCTTTAATGGGAGTCAACATTTAGATCGGAAATTTGACAAACATTCTAAAATAGCAAAACACAGGCTTTTTAAAACTTTGCTTTTTAGATATCACATCTTAAGCGGCTTCTACCGATCGCGCGTATTTTTAAGCGGAAATACGCATGATATCTTTTTTAATATAAATGCAACTAAAGAAAAAAACAAAATGCATGCAGTCAAGTGATAAGCGTATTTCTACAGCGCGAATACGCGTGATCGGTAAAACCGCCTTAGTTAAAGCCGCCTTAGTAAAAGTACTCCGGAAGCGCTTTAGCCAGACATACTTCACTGCTACGGGCAACGGCACAAGTTATTTGTGAAAAACTTTATTCGAACTCATATACAGCAATTTTTTCGGTAAGATGTTTATCTATTACGCACAGCACAATAGTGCAGTCGCCAGCAGAGTTCACGAGCACCCAAAAAATGTATTTTTTTCACCTATATTTTTGAAATCCTGAATAAATATTCTTTTAAAATCGCCAATGTTTCCACCCAATTTTCGGTTGTTTTGGCGGAAATCGGGGATTCCCCGGCGAAACGGTGTCGAATTTTTTCGCTGAGGTAGGGTTGATTTGGATTCTAAAAATCGTATTTCTGTATAAAGTAGACAGTCGATTTTAGATTCAAACGAAAGAGGAAGATAATTGCAAACTTTTCACAAAATAATTGTTGGATTGTTTTATTATGACGTCACGATATGGTTGATTGATTCCAAATTTTTACAAAAAATTTTGAATTAGAGTGCATATCGTTAGTTATTACAGCCAAAGTTGACGGAATAATGTCATGAAAGTTGCAACATCGATAAAACAGTTTCTCACCGACAAAATGAAACCAAAATGACATCTTTGCAACGTCATTAGAGAAAACTACGCAGTAAAATGCAAAACCGAGTAGACGCGCTTTTCAAACAAATTGCACGTGACAGCGAGTATTTTGATCGCGGCGCTGCGGTTTTAGTTGCAAAAATTAAAGAATATCAACTTCACCGTCGTCAACGCGCAAAATGACGTTTGTATTAAAACTTTTTTACAGTGTGAGTGCATGAAGATAAACTCTGTTCAAAATTTAAGAACAAAATAAGAACAATTTTATGCTCAGTGCAAGAAAAACTTTTAAGAAGTTTTTTTAAATTTTATTGCTATTTTGTGGCAAAGAATAATATTGCACTAGCAAAATGTTCAGGCACATTGTTTCGAAAAGTCATAAACTTGGTAGAGTAAGAATAAAACGGCATATACGTGGTGTTTCTAACATTTTCTTATTAAAAGGTATCAAATATTTACGGAAAACAATATTGTCAGAAGCAAAAAAGCGTGGATAAGCTCATTCAGATGTTTTAATTTGATCGGACACTTTGTTCGCAAAAGTGTCTTTTAAAATAACAAAAGAATTGTTTGTTACAAAAGATATTTTGATTGCGGTTCATACAGCAAATACTTGTAAAAAATAGCGGGAACGCTGTCACCACCCATAATCCGTCACAAAATCGTAAGTTGATGGGCGAAGGAGCTAAAAATTTTTTGGGGGGCATTGCTGAGAAAACTGATGGCTCCGCATTTGGAGATATTAACCGATTTTTACAGTTAAAATATCACTGGAACTCCATTTGAAGGGGTAACAATTATTCACAAACATCATATTCACCATACTCTGAAAATGAAATGTTTATGATTTCAGATCGTTTTACCCGGTGCTGAGATCATCTCATTCAAAATATAAAAAAAAATTCTTGAAGAAAAGGCACTCCTAGCGTTGACTACTTCAACGAGTAAAACAGTCTGTTAAGTGTTAAATTTTTATGGTTGCTGTAAGGTGTACGGTAATGTGCTTGCAGTTTACGTAGGAAACTGCATGCTAGCCAGTGGCGTAACTAGAGGGCAGAGCCAGAGGACATGGAAAACTTAACTAGAAATTCGCTCCACATTTTTTTGTCAATTTTGAGTGTAGAAAAAAGAACTTTACCGAAGATGTGGTGCTTTTTTCCTTTAAATTTAGTTAATGTCTAAAAATGGTCTTGACCGAAAATCGGTTGCTTTTTTTCCGTCGAGTTTTAGGTGAAGACTTTCCGCTTTTGTCGTTTGTTTTTCCCCCAAAATTTGTGGCCATAATTTATAAAGGGACCCACACTGGAGGAAAATTCTTCCCTGCCTCGCGCCCCCCTCCCGTCAGTTACGCCAGTGATGCTAGCCCCTGCTATTTATGCACTTTTTTTATTTGATCACAACACCCCTGACGATTGCGATTACGGAAAAGCAGTTTGTTCATAAAATTTTCAATTTTATTTTGACGCGTACTGTTTTTAAAATAGGTTTACTCACTTTTTTAATACAGTAGATGAAGATTGAAGAAAAAGTCATCAAAGACATTGTAAAACTAAAACTAAAACCAAGTTGTCGTATATGAAAATGACTTTGACTGTGATCTACATCTCAAAATGTGTAAACGATTTAGAAATGACTGATTTTACCAAACACCGTAGGATTGCTAAAATGACTTAAGGTGTCTGGGGCGTCTGCGAAATATAATAAAACTGTTACTTTAGCAAAAACCGTTCAGCAGCAACAGGTCTTTTTGCAGTTGTTAATGGTTTATAATATAGTATACTTAATGTGTCAGCCGTTTTTAAACATCTTTCGACTAAAATTATTTTGGAACGATCTACAAAATTTGTCTATCGGAAAAGGCCACTTCTTTAGTACCCTTAATAAATCTGATTGGATTTCAGCAGCTGCTGAGAGCTCTGCTTCTTAATCCCTTTCGTGGTTTTGGTTCCTCTGGCGTGTCAGCATGATCAACCGACTCATTATTTAAACTCATTGTAGCCAAACACCACTACTTTGTGCAAAAATTAAATGAAGAGCCATACAAGACTTCATTTAATTAGGGTTCCTTTCACTAAAAAGCGTCACAATTGCACTCGCCAGTTCTCTTTCTACCAGCTGCTCTGTGAAAGTAGCCCATAGCTATACCTTGCAAACTCCTGGGATCATCCGCTAAATTACTTTATTTTACATTGGGTCAGTAAATTACAATCAAATTTATCAAACGGGTGTATACGTCATCGAGAACTTGAGTTTGGACAACTTCAGGAAGGTGGACTTGCACTATACGCACTCACGTAGTGTGCCAGGGTCATTAGGCAGGAAACCTGCAGTGTGGTTTGGGGTGTCTGAAATTTTTCTAGGAGCGTGGTAGAGTAATGAAAAACCTTCAACGATGCTAATTCTATTATCAGTCTCATGCCTTCAAAAGATTTGAATCTTATACACATTCGTTCATAGGCATAGTAAGCCCCCCCGATTGACATGCTACCAATGATAAAATGTCACAAAAAATTCTATTGCTTCTTCAGTTTCTTTTAGCATCTGCGCTTACAACAGTACACGCGTACAGCAGTAATTAAGAATAATATTGATCCAGGGGTCCGGGCCCCTTCAATTTAACATTTGCCAATCAATTTAAACGTATAGCTCGAGTAAAATTACGGGTTTTTATCCTAAAAGTTGCTAACTGAAGCCCTCATCTAACCTTTTTATGAACGTAATGCAATAACCAGAGACGGACTTCACATATGGCTCATAGTGCCATGGGCCCCGCGCTCAGATAAAACTTTTTTTTGGTCTTCACCTGTATTGGCAGGAAAATATTGTTAAAACCTCAAAATGCCAAGGGCTAAACTCAATGTAAATCCGGTCCGGGCAATAGCATGGTTTGTAGGCGTAACTATCTATTGCACATTTTTCAATAACAATTCACCTCCACCACGCCAGTTTTTATGCAACGAAATTCTTCTGAAAATAATTAGCTACAGTGAGGGGAATGCTCGTTGAGCAATTTTTAGAATTGAGAGGACCTGGGCCGTCTGGCAATATATGTACTCCTATAACTGGTTGTTTTCATGACAAAATAATCTCTAAGGAAAATATTCGACTGGATTGTTATTTACTGCTAAAATATTGCAGGCGACATGTACTTTACTTCCCCCAACCTGGGCCAAATCACTAACAAAATTTAACCCCAAAATGCAAGATTTTAAACGTGCTTTGGACTTAAATTGCAAGTAAAAGGAGGACTGAACAACTTAATATTTTCAATTGACTTTCAAATGTTAAAAACCTAGTACTTTCAAATGGCTCTGAATACGTGCGAAATGTGCTCCAATGCTATTAAAATAGCTTTTTTCCAAAAAATTACGAAAAATCGCCCAGAGGCTGGGGGCTTTGCCCCCAGACCTTCGTAGCCTCCGGCGGCTGAGCGCTCCGCCCCTAGATCCCCGTCTGTGATACGTTTGAATTACAGTACACATCTTTACTCAAACACGTCTCCCAATTTAAACATTTTTGCATTTTATCTATTGGTTAATTGCATTTTATCTCTTGAACGAATTCCTAGTTACGTGCCAACACCAGACCACGGCTTCTGATCTTCTATTCTACGATATCTTTGCCCCCACTAAAAATTCCTCTATAAATAAAAAATAAAATAAAAAAATCGTATTTCTGTATGAAGTAGACAGTCGATTTTAGATTCAAACGAAAGAGGAAGATAATTGCAAACTTTTCACAAAATAATTGTTGGATTGTTTTATTATGACGTCACGATATGGTTGATTGATTCCAAATTTTTACAAAAAATTTTGAATTAGAGTGCATATCGTTAGTTATTACAGCCAAAGTTGACGGAATAATGTCATGAAAGTTGCAACATCGATAAAACAGTTTCTCACCGACAAAATGAAACCAAAATGACATCTTTGCAATAAAAAATAAAAGCATGTGATTTGTGGTTTGGGGTTCCCCCAATCAAAAATCCTGGCTAAGCCTATGCATTCGTTTAACAAAATTATGGTAGGACGCAATGTGAAGCCAGGAAAGCCAGAAGTCTTCCCAATATACTTTGTTTTATAAGAACCGTACATTTTGGGTTGAGGCAGGTTGTTCTTAAATTTTCACAAATTTTAAGCCTCATTTGCTCTTAACTTTACTGAAGAATAAACTACACAAATTATCCTTTTTTGGTTAAAATTTGTCGCTTATTGTAGGTCATGCTTACTCTTAGACAACTTAGCAATGGTAATACAGAGAAGGATAGCAAAGCTCTGTTAATTTCTTACAAAAATGTTTTACAAAACATTTTATTACGTAGCCCCTTCAGCTTCTCTAGGTTTTCAAAGCGTATATGGGTTAATTTTCCAAGTAACTTGGCTAAGGGGGCTTCAATTTAATCCTTAGTAATTACGTCACTTGTGGTCAATGTCGCGCTTACCGTAACACGGCTATGTATGCGTTCAATGATTTCAAATAATTACCGGTGCTTCAAAAATGTTTGTTTAATGACTCCGCTCTTGGTGGATGATACAAATTATGCTCACAAAAAAGCTGTATACACTCTGGTTGGATCCCCAATCGAGCTAAACTATATAAAGATTCGAATTCACAGCTCTCCTGCTTGACGATCAGAAAAGACGTAATGTGGAGCTTCCATTACTTGTGGTAGACATGCAGGAAGATAACAGTTGGACACAAAGATAGCAAGGTTTTTGTTGTCTCTTGATCAAAGCAAATTGGCAATGATAAAATAATTATCTAATGTTGTTGATATTTTCTTTGTAAGATTTTACTTTTTAAGTTGTAATATTTTTAGATACTGAAGATCACAATTTTTTTTTTGATTTTATGTGCGGGGCAATTTGATATGAAAATTGTGCACTATTTTACACAAATACTCAAATACCTTTTGTAACAAACAATTCTTTTGTTATTTAAAAAGACACTTTTGCGAACAAAGTGTCCGATCAAATTAAAACATCTGAATGAGCTTATCCACGCTTTTTTGCTTCTGACAATATTGTTTTCCGTAAATATTTGATACCTTTTAATAAGAAAATGTTAGAAACACCACGTATATGCCGTTTTATTCTTACTCTACCAAGTTTATGACTTTTCGAAACAATGTGCCTGAACATTTTGCTAGTGCAATATTATTCTTTGCCACAAAATAGCAATAAAATTTAAAAAAACTTCTTAAAAGTTTTTCTTGCACTGAGCATAAAATTGTTCTTATTTTGTTCTTAAATTTTGAACAGAGTTTATCTTCATGCACTCACACTGTAAAAAAGTTTTAATACAAACGTCATTTTGCGCGTTGACGACGGTGAAGTTGATATTCTTTAATTTTTGCAACTAAAACCGCAGCGCCGCGATCAAAATACTCGCTGTCACGTGCAATTTGTTTGAAAAGCGCGTCTACTCGGTTTTGCATTTTACTGCGTAGTTTTCTCTAATGACGTTGCAAAGATGTCATTTTGGTTTCATTTTGTCGGTGAGAAACTGTTTTATCGATGTTGCAACTTTCATGACATTATTCCGTCAACTTTGGCTGTAATAACTAACGATATGCACTCTAATTCAAAATTTTTTGTAAAAATTTGGAATCAATCAACCATATCGTGACGTCATAATAAAACAATCCAACAATTATTTTGTGAAAAGTTTGCAATTATCTTCCTCTTTCGTTTGAATCTAAAATCGACTGTCTACTTTATACAGAAATACGATTTTTAGAATCCAAATCAACCCTACCTCAGCGAAAAAATTCGACACCGTTTCGCCGGGGAATCCCCGATTTCCGCCAAAACAACCGAAAATTGGGTGGAAACATTGGCGATTTTAAAAGAATATTTATTCAGGATTTCAAAAATATAGGTGAAAAAAATACATTTTTTGGGTGCTCGTGAACTCTGCTGGCGACTGCACTACAATGGCAACACTAAAAAAAAGGAAAAAAATTTAGCTTTGAATAGCAATAGTTATTTAAACGCTATAAGCAAAAACGGCTGGGCATAAAAAGCTCGAATTAGATAAAGACGTTTTATACAGTAGATAAACTTTTGGTCAAACATCAAAATTAATGAAGCACTTATAAAATAAATCCTCCAGCAGGTTGTTTCGCCATTAGTCTCTTCAGGGGGGTGGTAATAAATTTCCATGTCTATCGCGAAAAATGCTTGGCCGGTTACACAATAGGAGACGTATAACTTTTACTTAGCAGAGTAAAGCTAGATATAATATTTCCAAGTTTGGGATATCGACAGACAAAGTTGGCCCATATTGACTTTCAATTATATTTTAGAGATTTTGATGTGCGAATCATTCGCCAATTCGGAAGACTTAGAATTAAGTTATGAAAGCGATTCATGTGCACTGCTGTTAACGACTTTAGATGCTGGTAAGAACTACTTTCTTTCAACTAAACAGTTTTCGATATTGTGTTGTGTTAGTAGAAGTAAATTACAGTGTTTAGGTCTTTTTTTATCTCAATACTTGACGCAAAACACGTAACAATTGATCTTGTAAAAATTGACTTTTGTAAGACATGCAGCAAGACAAACCTTTCTGCCATGCACACTTTACTCCTTTTGCCACCAAAGGGTAGATAAAAGTGGTCAAAGCACAAACGAGCCTTAGTCATTTTTCAGATAGGGGGTATAATAAGACTATATATTTCCAGAGACTTTTTCTATTTGGTTATGACCAGTAGCGTAGCCAGGGGGGGGAGGCTTGAGCCCCCCCCCATTGGCTTGTGAAGTATGCAAAATCGCACGTTTTTGTTGCGTTTTAGGCCGATATTTGGTGAAAAATTAAAAACAGCCCCCCCAAAGGAAATTGGGTGCCGAAGTCGTGAAGTAGATGTTGTGATTCGGTGTGAAAAAGCGTTTGAATTTTCGATTTTGGCCGAAAAATCAGACTCAATTTCGGTGAAGACCTTTTTTTTTGGAGACCACATGTTTTTGGGCTGAAAAGACGTTTGAATTTTCGAGCTTTCCAAGAAATTTCGTCTCAATTTTCGGACAAACCGTGTGAAACTGATTCAAGAACAATAAAAATTCGGGTCAAGGTCGTTTGCACTTTTCTCACTCTTTCAAAAAAGCCTTTTGCCTTTTTCTCACTCTTTCAAAAAAGTCGTTTGCATTCTTTTCCAAATCCTGGCTACGCGCCTGGTTATGACCCCACAATCTTAACCTTGTCATCACGTTATACAATATACATGTATTTGAAATGCCTGATTAACTGTTCAAACGGAAATAAAACTATAAAACTTAGCAAAAATGCGAATATTGTTGCTTTCAGAAATCAAACTAATTAAAATATTAAATATGGAACAGAGTACTGTTCAATTATCCTACAAACATCTCATACAAAAACTGATTATCGGTTAAAAAGTTTAAATTTATTTTTAAAGCATAGGAAATTACAGTAATTTGGCTTGCAGCTTTAGCACTAAGTTTGATCAGAAAAATTAAAGCTAAAACTAAATGAAACACATTTGAACTAAAAACGTTTCAATTTTATGCTGAAAATTACTTGCCAATTTTGTTCAAATTACAGCCAAGAATAAAATTTTTCAAATACAAAAAAATCTATTTTAAGATATATATTCATAAACTGAATTTTGAAATATAAAAGTTCTACTTTAATAAGACTGATAATGGTTTAAGAATAAACCGAAACTTTTCTAATTCAAATATGTCATTTAGTTTTGGATGAAACTTTTCTCATCAAATTTTCTTCAGATTGTATGGGGAATGAATGCACAGTCTATCTTGGATGCTTTGCAAACCAATCCGACTACTACCTACCGGTTGAGGTATGTGTATCAAATTCGACCAACTCCAATTCTGGTCCCAGGTTTCCAGTAGCAACACTACGAAACTGTTCAAGTGAGCAGCAATGATACAAAACCAAGTGCGCTTGTCTCCGTTTTGCAGTAATGGAATCATTTATCCGCTGTCAATCGTAAGCCATTGGCCATATTATCATATGACGTGTAGTTTACACGATTTCGTAAGTTTTTGTTTGTTTCAAAGACTTTGCAGCATCGAAGCTTTAAAGTGCGTCGCAATACGCCATCCACTACAATGATTTCAACTTTTCAAGTAGATATCGAATTTCTAAGCTTTGGAAACCATGAGCAAACAAACATCTGCATTGAATAATCTTGTCAGTAAAATCCGCAGACCAAAAAGTTATTGACGCTAGTCCCTCAAATCAACTGTGACGTTTTTTCAAACCGATGATAAAGTATTTTCTGAAACAGTTTTAAGGTAACATTTTCAAGAATAAGCAAAGCACAAGAATGTATTTGTAAAATAGCGGTATGAATAGTTGAATGTATAACATAAAACTCTGTCATAAATCCAATTACGTTTCAGTAAGTCACTTCTCTCCTAGCTTTGATGACAAAGATGATGTAAGAGCAATCGAAATTTTGTATTGCAATAACGATACGATGATACCGGTGAGAAATTTTGTTAGCATTAAAACATTTTTATGCTAATATATATTTAGTTCAACCAAACCTGATAACTCTGTACCTAACCTGAATGGCTGTGGCAAAACAAAAAGAAAATATTGCAAAGGAAAATTCATTACCAATTCGGTCAAAAAAGTAAAAACAAAGAAGAAATAACCAAATGATAGGCTAACAACTCTCCTAAAATTTCACTGCAAACCGAGGATCATTATTAAGCCAACGTAATTTTAAGGTTAGCAAGATTAGCACTGTTGCTGGTTCGGCCAAAAAATTGACTGAGATCTATTACGGTACTTAACAAAAGTTATTTGGCTTTGTACTTTTTCGGAATCATTATCAATCAATTTTCCGAGCCTAATACTAATTTCAAAAAAAAAAACAAAAAACGGCGGATAAACATTGCTTCCCAGTTCCCAAAGAGATAAGCTACACCAATTAAGGTTTTCAAGGAGTACATTCTTGAAAAAACATTTTAGTTTTAAATCTTCCTATCATATGCATAAATCGTCAGTAAAGCTAAAATTACAGCAGGTGCTAACATGGGCATGCTCAACAAGGTATGTTCATATCTGCAGTAATTACATAGTGAAGTGATAAAAGAGGAAACGCTTTCGCAATTGGAACTGGTCGCATCCAGAAACGAAAACGTTTCAGGATTGAAAAGCAAAAATATTTAAACACAGTTTTTGTTTGGCTACTTTTTCAGGTGCCCCTTTACGTATTTTTGAGCGCTAAGTTTAAAACTCAGGTTAGTTTATAGTATCATCGTTACTTTTTGAGATATTCTTAACTTTTGTTTCAACCGACCTAGCTGTAGCTGGCAGATTGTGTTCTACCTAGCTGCAGATTGCAACTGCATATCAAGGTTTCGTTCAATACATATTAAACGCAAAGTCAGTTTAAAAATGGTTCATAAAGAAGAAGTCGTGAAGATTAGCATAAAACTAATAAGAGTCATTCAAAAATGCACTGTTGAGAGAGATTTTCTTTTATGACCACTCTTATCTTGCCTTATCAAAGACCAAATGTAGTCTTCCATCATTGCACTGTCCCAGCAGCCGTTATATCGTCTTTCCATTGGCTCAATATCCTGGTGAAATCTCTCACCATGCTCCTCACTGAAGTCATCAAGATTTTCTTGAAAGAAATCCAGATGAGAGCATAAGAACTAAAGTTTTACTGACATCCGACAACCCATGTTTTGGTAACTTTTGATAAGCTTTTCCACTAACTCTTTGTAATGTGGATCCTTTTTATTTACCAAAAATCCATCAGCCACACCTCGAAATGCTTGCCATGTTTTCTTTTCTGTTTCATTCATTTTTTCTTCCAAGGTTTTAGACTTTAACTATATGTTTATCTGGGGACCAAGAATATTCCGCCTTTTATTTTGACCTCTCATAGCCTGGAAAACATTGAATGGATTTCTTGAAAAACTTCTTCAAAATCCAAAGCTTTAACAAACTGTTTTAGTAGACCTAATTTGATATGAAGTGGTGGCAGTAAAACATTTTCCCTGCTTACAAGAGGCTCTTTGATGACGTTATAAATTTCTGGTATTAGTTCTTTCCGTGTCGGCCAATGAATTTTTTCGTAGTGCTAACCATCAGCTCTACTATTCCACATGCACAAAAAGCAAAAGTATTTGTCTATCCACCCTGCAGACCCAGCAAAAATCCAAGCATTTTGAAGTCACCACAAACATACCACTTAAACTGACCAGTGACCATAATTGATTTTAATGAGCAGTAGGGTGGAGCGAAAAAATTAAATTTGTACTTGAAATTCGTAATAGCGCAAAAAACTTGTCTTTTGGTCGGAAAAGACGTTTTGTGAAGTCTGAAAGATTTTTGTTAATGTTTAGGTCTGCCCCAAGGCAATTAAAATAACAGTGGATTTACTGCATGGTGGGCTATGCCAAATCAATGAAAATCGGTTTGGTAGTTTGACTGACTGCGCTTATGCATGACTGGGTTAGTGGTCTTAATGAAGTCAATTGTTTAAAATTAATACTGTACACAGTTGGATACAGCAGTTTCTTCACTAATAGGAATAAAAAGTCCTGCCAATCATGTTATTGTAGGGTCAGAAACCGAACGACTTCCAAAGCAGATAGACTATCTCTCTATACTCTATGGTTGTTGCAGGTCAGTTACCACTTGTTAGTGGGCAGCTAAAATGGATCACAGTAGCCAGAAGATCAGAAAATTGAGTTATAAGTCAGCAGACTCAGCAAAGAGAAAAATCCATAGCAATTTAATTGTCTGAATACGAGTTTAGGTGACGATTACTGTATACCATTTATAGCGATGTACTAAAAAGGATAGTGGCAATCAGCCAAACGTGTATATATATGCCAGAAACATTTTTGGCTTGTCCTTGACTGATTTAAAAGCGAAAGACTTTGGAACTAATGCTAGTGATATCTCAACTCCAGTATTGCTTCAGTGGCTATTTGTTTTACTGGTGAAGTATATTTTGCATATAAATAAGCAGAGATTTGCAATTATGAGCACCTCCAGCCAATAAGCCAATCACGCTACATGATCAACTAACCGTCGTCCTGTGTTTGGTTTGCCCCAAAATTTAACTGAAATGAACTTGTCGGCATATCGTGATGTTATGAAGCACTACACATATGTGCGTTTAGAACACAGTAACAAAATGAATAGTAAAGAACAGCCCAGCGTTACCGAAGTAGCTACTATTGTAGCAAAAAAACTTGAAGCAATATGGCTGAAAGCATCTATTCCAACCGTATCCAGAACAAGAATTCTTCAACAGGTGAAGAACTATCACGGTAAACACAGAAATTAACTGAAACCTAACAAAACTAGGCAAAATAACGTCAAATACAAAGCAAGGATTGCGAAATTTCAGCATGAAGCAGAGAGTCTATTTGACAATTGTGCTTGCAAATGCAAAGAGAAAGCACTCTGCAGCTGCCCGACGGAACTGAAAGTTTTCAAATTTGGAAATGCAGTTTTGGTAGACCAACGATCGTCGTGAAAAATGATAATTGGAAGCATTGACAGGAAAAAACGGCTCAGTTGCAGAAAAGAAACAACAAAAGCAACTAGATATCATTATCTTGCGAACAGGAACAAAGTACAGTACTGAGTTTGAACCATTGAAATACAACTTCCTGCCAACGATAGTGCTCTCAGCACTGATTAACAATATTCATACAATATTGCTACCGCTGTTTCATCTGGTCATTGCTCATTAAGTCTTTCTAAAAACAGTCCTGGAAAATTAAGTCATGCAAGATGGCTTACAACTGCTAATCATATTTTGCGTTTATATATTTCTAAAACATCACCTTCCAACAACCTTTTGATTTTAGTAAACTATATTGCAAAAGTCTACATTCCAATGTGGTTTAAAATCAAAAATAAAACTTCTGTCACTGAAGAAGGTAAGCACTTTCATCAACTGATACAAAGAAGTCACTACTTAGAGGCAGAGATAAGAAAGCAAGTTGATGCTGTGATTCAGAAAAATGCTTACTTCGCACATGAAGAAAATTTGGTTCTTGCAATGCTAGTTGATGACAGAGCAAGCATTTGACAATAGCGTTGCACAGAATTTTAGCTGCTCGAAAGCGCCGGTCTCAAAATTGCTCTGTACGATTGTTCAAGGTGCCAAAAGTAAACTTTCAAGCTGACCAATATACATTGACTTGAATGATTGGCAGAAAACAATTTGAGTGGAGCCTCCTTTGACTAAAAACATCAGCGAGCAAGATCTGATGCTCTATATAGCGAACAGTGATCTGACATCTTTATCACTTCCCAAATTTCCATGCCACTCTCAGGCGGTTAAACGAGCGGTACAGTTGGTCAGTAAAGTATCAAGGGTAGTTTGTGGCTATGAACGAAGAGAAGGCATTATAAAAAACAAGCTCATGTCGCGGAGCGAAATGCCAAAAAATTGACACTAAAAAGGACTTCAATTGCTAATTTCTTCTCAAACTTTCTTTGTAATTGGCAACAAATCCACGGGATTGCGAACACACCGTGTAACAGCATTTGTTTCTTTTACTCACCAACGTTAGTAGTTTTGAATAAAATCTTTCTTGTTGACGGTTTTGTACTAGTATTACGTAATACAGTATTTCCAGCGAATGGGTGACTATAGCCAATTATGGGAAAAACAAAAGAATGTGGGGGTAGACCTAAATGCTAACTAATGCCGCTAATTTTTCTTCTGGGGGATTTTTAGGGTCAAAGACAACTTTTTGTTTCTATTAGACTATAAGAATGTAACTTTTACATTTTTTTCCTACTTTTCACTCCACCCTAATGAGCAGTTGCTTGACATTTTCATAGTCTTTTTCCATCCGCAGTGAATAAGCAAGTGGAATTGATGCACATATATTGCCATTGTGTAGTAACATCGCTTTAAGACTTTTGGTAGAACTGTCAATGAAAAGCCGCCATTGAGTAGGATCATGATCTATTCCAACAGCACAAAACAGGCCTTCTGCATCTTTGCAATAGCAAAGGTCTTCAATGACATCAAAGTAGACAGAAAACTCCAATGCCTTTTCCTGTAGGCAGTACTCTTGCAGTCCTCGACAAGCAGATTCCACTCATTTAGTCTGAATGTTAATAATAACTCTGCTCTAGATTTTGTAAGACCTAGATCACGTATCAATCATTCAATTCTTGTTTAGTCGGAAAACGAGGTTCTGCACTTGTTGGTGCCTATTCTGCATTAATGTCTGATTTTCACTTGCTGTTACTGAGTCTTCACTTAGGTACGTTTCTACCTGAAATGATGAAGAACAAGTACATAGCAAAAAATTGGAACCAGTCTTGGAACATATCAATACTGTTAGTTACATTACCCACAGAAAGGTACTCACATTTGATAGTGGGCTTGGAATAGGTCAGGCGTCACTGTGAGGAATGGATGAGGGTATACTTAGATATGTCATAGCTCTTCTTCCTCTAACCTTGCGATACTTTGAAATGTTTATCATGCAAAAATAGCAATCATCACGATGATTTTGGTTTTTTTTCCAAACTCTGGAAACTGCAAATGACATAACTCTTCCAGAACCCCTCAACCATCCTTCAAGATTAGATCGACAGCTGCCACAAATTACATGTGGTGCCCAGGGCTTATCCTGATCGCCAACGTCCATCACAAAATATAGTCTATACGCTGTCCAATACTTTGTTCCTTTCTCAATTTTGTACGAAGAGTGTTGGCCGCTGATGTAGTATCCACATACATAACAAAAGCAACCTGGCGAAGTTGTGCACTGTCTGCTAGCTATTTTTATTACACTATTCAAACAATGAACTACATTAAGACTAATACAAGACTTTACTCTATAAAATGTAATCATAGAGGGCAGGAAACAATGCTACTGATTAGGCTTTTGACATACATGGCTGGCTGTAAGGATCCTGATTACAAAGCGAAACTTCTCTCTGCAAACACTGAACATGGCTTTCTAATCAGACTATTCTGAATTCTACAGGCTGAAATAAAACAAATCTGAAGACTGATAAGTAATAAAAGCACTTTTGTCAGTGAGATTTCGCACTTCCATATGCGCATTCACTTCCACAAGTAAATAAAACACCGATTTACAACATGGTCATGCTGACAGAGACAGATCATAGCTGGCATAACTACGTAAAAAATCTACAGTAAACGGAAAATCATAAAAAAAAAACGGAAATCGTTGTATCTTTAAAACGATCGATGACAGAAAAACTGATAGCAATTTTAGAATTAGCGCTTGAAAATCATACACACTAAAAAAATTAGCCAAACAAACTTTTTTAAAAATTTTGTTACGTAGTGTAATAAGTGGTGACAGAAAGAAGTTTCACGTCCGAATCAGCCATTGTTTCATCCAAACTCTGCATAAGGCCAGCAAAAGAAAAACAACTATAGGATGCTTTCTTTCTGTGTGTGTGTGTGTGTGTGCCTGTGGAGGTACTAATTCTTCATTCTCCCCGCAATTTAAGTATTGCCTGTAGTCTTAGTTAACTGAACGAAGAAAACAAAACTATATAGTCTATTACGAAGACGCATGTCTCAGGCTACTAATCATAGTTTTCGTAGTGTCTCTAAGGCGTTTAAGAGTCTGCAGTGCCTATGCTATGATATTTGTGGCAAAGGTTTGAAAAAATCTTATCTATAACGTCCCAATAAGAATTTTCATTGTTAAACTCGATCATGCTGTGAATCGAAAAATGCTCTAGTAATTCTATTTGAAAAAAGCAAAAGGATAAGCGCATTATGCAAACCATTTTTCAATTCATAATTGCGGATCCGCAAGGAATAATGCTTATAGCGCAGTGACGTTACAAGTATAATCTAGTCTCAAATCCACCGAATTTAATTTTGTAAGAAAATACCCTTTTTTGATTAGAACAATTTTACAACAACACGCGGGCCAAAATGCGTAATACAGTACATGACTACAATATAATGGTAAATAATAATTAGCAGAGCTTTCCTGTCTTTTCTATATTGACAATGTCAAGGAAGTTGTGTCAGTTTATACTCCTATATGATTTAAAAGGAACTGAGGCTGAAACAGCCAGCCTAAATCTAATGTTTATTGGTTCTTAAATAAAAAAAAAAAAAACAACAGTGTAAACGCAAAGGAGGAAATGCTCGGAATAACTGCTCTTCAAAAATTAAGATTTTTAATCGAATAATCTCGTAAAAAGAATGTACGCTCATTACAGACAGTTATAGTTCTGATATACTGTATACGTAGTTAAAAAAATGCTTAGACAAACATTTCAGTCAATTGATGCCTTAGTGTTTAACTCTGACACAAATAACGCGAGATATGAATCATCGACAAGATTCAATTTTAGTTCCATTGTGATTACGCGCTGTTGACAATTACCGTACTGCTGTTTTTCATTGTTTAGCTGCAAGTGGTGACCTCAGACGGAAATTACACGTGCAGTTCGAACAATGCTTTTTCTACTACAACTGAATTCACAACCAAACCAACCTCACCAGGTATTGAGGTTATGTTAATTGCAGGGATGTGGAAACCGAAGCGGTGAAAGCAGCAAATTTTCGTGGAAGTGGAAGATGGACGCGGTAATAGGGTACGGCTTCTGCTTCCACTTTGACTTTCATATCAAACGTCAAAAACTTAAATGTGGTGCAGCTTTTTGTAAAATATATGACAAAACTTTTAGTTCAAGAAACTAACATTTGCAAAGAAACCTTTTCAAAAGTCCGTCGTTCACTAGATCTGGTACCAGCTCCCACTCCTATCAATTCAAAAATGAGCCATGCAGCTTACCAACTTATTTTCAAATCTAGGAGTATTTAACAATTCGCTGTTTCAGTTCCAGATCTTGACACTTTTCTCAAAAATTTTGGGGTTTTGCCCATTTTAAAAAAATCTAAAGGCATATATAACATAGCATTCACTGATTAACATAAATAAAGTTTCCAGTTCCAGCATTTAATTTTGCTCACTGTGACAATATTCTTTAAAAAATAGATGACGCAAAACATTATAACGTCTCTTCAACAAATTATAGTATTATAGAGCTTTCAAACAATTTCAAGCAATATAATGCATGTCTTATTGCAGAATACCATTGCTATATCAAAAAAGATTATAATCTCTAATGGAATGTATAACCACAACATTTTCGAAGTGGTTTTAATTTTGCAGTCTTAAAAATATACGTTGCTGCGCAAAAATCTGGAGGAAAGCCACATATAAAAATGAACTATTGAAAAAATCCGCGATAGTTGGGATTAGCCCCAGCTGGAAAAAATAATTATTAGAGCCACGTAAAGAATTACACACTGCAGCAGATGCAATTAAAACATTAGTACGCTAGGTGCTTGAAAATCCATACCGAGACTCCAACAAGCAATCGCTCTTTATCTTAGCATAAACCCAAGTGATCGTACATTTCGATATTGGGCCACTCCCAATCTAAATTTCTGGCTACGCCTATGCTTAGATGCTTGCAACCACTAACCAATTTCAAATATTGGTTTCATGTTATTTTTTTTTAGATGATAACATAAAACCGTTTACGCTTGGCAAATCAAATTTTTAAACAAAAAATTACGCTATAAAGTGGTGGAAGCGGAAGTGATTCAAAAACGGGGGCTTCCACATACTTGGTTAATTGTTTCACTCATTGTTAGGTTAATAATAATTGTTTCACTCTTTGTATGAACCAAATACTATGCATTTCAATTATCGTTCAAAAACTTTCAATTTTCGTTCTACTTGCAACTTTTTGTTAGGTTCGACCAGGGATCGGCAACCTACGGCCAGCGGGCCGGGTCCGGCCCGCGATCTCATAGATCTATCCGGCTTGTTCATTTTTGATGAGACTACTTAATATGTGACTTTCGGAAAACCAAACCCGGGTGTGAAACTACCCTTAAAATTTGGCAAAGACCTATTTTCTACTTGTTTATTTTTGGTCTTCACCAATAAATCGGTCAAAAATTACTTCAAATTCAAGGTTAATCTCGTTTCAGAATTTATGAGGTCCGTCTGGAACATTGTTGGACTTGGTTGTGGCCCATGTACCAAGGCGAAAAGGTTGCCGATCCCGAGGTTAGACCGTTGGACCACCACGCCCGGTAGACGGCTTGGCCCCGATACAAAATAAGCAATACACATGTTTTTTAAGGACACATTGCCGTCGCCAGAACAAGCAAACGAAAGGGCACAAGGTCAAAGTTAAGGGGCACAGTATATTTATATACAATGAAGCAAGTTTTGTGCATTAAAATTTTAATTGATGCGAATACAGCAAAAATAAAATATATACCATCTTATACCATATCATTAAACAAGAAATAATGCAAAACTTTCAATTTTCGTAATTTCATAACAAATTATTGTAACCTAAACGTTTTCAACTTATGCCATGATGTTAGTCGTTATTACGACCAGGTAACGTTAGGTCTATCAATGCGCAAAACGTTTGATATGATAATTGATTATATTTTAAAGCAATATAGCAATTTCGGACTGCGGACGTGAAGCACCTTTTCAGGTAAAAATAGCCTTTTTGAGAAAAAAGCGTTTCTAAAACGCCCTACAATTCCATTGGCCAAATAACCATTTCAAGAAGCCATTTTAAGCGTGTGATCGCAACAGCAATTTTTTCACCATAATCCTACATGCATTACGGAGTGGCAAAAACGATTCAATTAACCTCATTTATTCACTAGTTCTTTCTCATGAAAATGCCTCGTAGCAACTCACACAAGGACATGTGCCCATTAAAAAAGGAACACTAAACAGAACTCATCTAACAAGCAGTGCCGTCGCCAGAGCAACCGAAGTGAAGGGGCACTAGCCGAAAGTGGGGAAAGGCACTCAACTAAACTGAACTTTTGCATATAAAAACTGATATTTTACGGCTACAAATTATGCGCTATTTTACAAATTTTGTGTTCGTGTCTAAAAAAAGACTCATAAGGCCGGCAGCGTCTTTTAGCTCATTTCGTATCCGGCCCATATATTTGCTTGAAAAATCTATCTGCAGCAGTGAATAAGACCAGATGGGCAACCAAGATTTTGCTAAAAGGAAGGGGCCTTGAACCAAAAGTAAAATTTTTTTCACAAAAATTATCTAATTTAGGCCCCGTGCGGAACAAACTAATGCAACTCTTAAGCGTATCATACAGGGGGCCCGAGGGGTAGAAGGGGAGCAGAGCCTGCAGTCGCAGGGTGATTTTTGTGATTTTGCAGCAAAAATAGTAATTTTAAATTTAATTAAAGCAAAATATTAAATTTTAAATAAGGCAAAAATTCGCACATTTCTGAAGCCATATTAACAAACTACAGTAAGTTGCTAATATTCAGAAGTCATTGGAAGAATTAAATTGCCGACCCCCTTCTTGCCCACCCTTATGCTTCAAGCCAAGGCCAAAACATGTTTAAACGCTTGTAGTTTTGGGTTCAATCTTCTAAATGATTTGGGTAAAAAGGGCTGAAGCAACCTCTGCCCCTTCCCCAGTCACACCACAGACTGCGACTTAAAAAAAAACTGAAGTGTCCTGTAAAAAAACAAAAACAGCTGGTCTTTAAACAAATGTTTTCACGTGTCGTTTCAGATCATAATCACTAACGAATTACCGGTAACGATTCTATACGCTTACATCACTGTTCAATAAGACGGGATTATTGCGTCGCATTTATGCACAGCAGTTGGTAGCTAGCAATTTTGCAAAAAATCGAGAAAACTTCAAACGAGAATTATGTTTAAACGTTATTATTCCTTTCTCAATGGTTGTCTGTTGTCTTGTCTCGTGGTACCCCAAAAACGTATTTTTAGTAAACCGAAATGAGGGGCACAAGCAGTCGTTAGGGGGGGACGGCCCCACTGGACTCCTCGCAGCGACAGCACTGCTAACAAACCAGATTACGAAGTGGTAGATCCACAAAATTGGATACACTTCCTTCAGTCATTAAAATCATACCAAATAAATATTTCTCAAGAAAAATAATTCATGTTTCTAACAACTTACTACTTACTGTTATTTTGTTTACGTTTCGCATTTCACCACAGATTCAACGAGGATGTTATATTGCGAGGAACAAACTATCTCCTACATGGGACGCATTTTTACGTTTGCGAGAACGGAAGTTTATCAACTGGCCACGTCTCGACAAATATGCGATGACACAGGTAATTACTACGTTATTGATCCTCAACAAAAACAAGAAAGGTCAGTCTTGATAAGATTTAAACAAGCCATTATTTTGTCAGTTTGTAAAACTTTTAAATTTTTCGATTTGCCCCAAAACCTATATTGGTGCTGGAGTGAATGATCTTCAATATATTGTTTGAGGCTATGTTTTGGATGAAAATCATACACACGAGAAGAAAGAAGAAATTCCGACGACTTCGCATTTAGGGATCAGTAAAATAATATAGCCGCAAGCTTATCGGGCATATACGAAATCAGTCGTAAATTACATACTACTATTTTATTTATTAAAATCGATTTCACCCCAGCGGGGCATCATCAGTTAGATCTTATTCAAATAGAATCTTGAATAAGATCTAACTGATGATGCTCCGCTGGGGTGAAATCGATTTTAATAAATAAAATAGTAGTATATAATTTACGACTGATTTCGTACATGCCCGATAAGCTTGTGGCTATATTATTATTTCATCTTCAATATATTAATACTGGTTATTTTCTAACACAGCAAAAATTTGACCTAACTCTTTGTTATCGAGCACTTTTTGAAACTCTGATATCAACAACAGGCTAGTTATTTTGTATATGGTCGATTCGTCGATGCCTTACATGGCTAGCTCATTGATGGTGTGATAATTCGTGCTGTTCATTGCTCGAAGGAAATACGGTTTGATTTATAGATTTGCCTTTAGCAGCGGTCAGCTGCGCGCCTCCTTCCAACACTGAGTCCACCTTAATCGAAGGAATGCTGGATCTATCAACTATTCAGGTCATCGATTGCGGTGTCACATTAAATGACGTCATCAACGCAACCGATGTAAGAGACTTGAACACTATCGCCGTCCTGACGTCACAACCGCAATTACTGTCACATGAACAAATATCAACCGCAACAAGTGCCTTGGCGTTTTATCTCGAAAGTTCTCAAAATAACGTGAGACTTTTTAGCTTTGGAGGAGTAGCTGGATAGTTAAAAGCACCTGACTCTTTATGGTGCACGGAAGGTCGTAGATCATAGAACCATAGCACTGTCCCGGAGAACGCAAAAAAGGAGCTGAAGCTTTCGCACCAGACCAAAAGCGGACGCCTCGCGCGTTACCTAACACGTCAGTAATGATGGTGTCGGCTGCGTCCTCTTCCACTCGTTTGCTGGGTGTGCGATATCGATGAGTCGAGGCTCAGCAGTTGGTGGTCCAGCGAAACGGGACTAGAGATTCAGCATTATTTAAATAGCAGAAAAATAGCTGCTTTTGATTCGATTCAATGCCTCAATGTGTTATTTTTCTTTGGCACCAAACAGTTTATCCGTCGTGGAGGCCCAACCTAACAAAAAGTTTGTGGACAGAAACACTAAAAGGTGTTTTGCTTTGATTTGTTAAGAGTTTAGAGAGTCGAGAGTGGTCCATATGCATGACTACTGAGTATTGATTTTTTTTCTTGTGCTGAGCTGTTTCTTGCCAATTTGGGTGCCAAACTTAAGCCACAAGAAGGAGTAAACCAAAGCTCAGTAGCTCACGATATATTTTCTCTTTAGAGAATCAATCAATCAACATTAACTCTAACAACTCAAACGATTTCAAATTTATTTTCCGGTGATGAAATAAACAGAAACGTAGGAAACACAACGAACAGGTATCTGTCTTGTATTGAGTATTCAAGTTCAACGTTGGTCCTCAGAACATACTACAATTTCGAATAAGCGACTAGGCGAAAACTCGAAAAAAATTTTTGTTCTGCTGGCACAAAATAAGCAATGAAAAACCTAAGTTTGACAGTTTAAACCACTTACTTTTGATCGGAAAGTCGTGCTGTACTGCAAGGATTTGCTAGTTGGGCCCTTTTAACATATGCCTGCGTCCAAAAAGTTGGTATCAAAAACATTTTACACTAAACCTCTTATCACTTTTGTTTGAAGTGTCAGCAGATCAATCACAGAATTAGCAATGCGATTGTAATTTGGTAAATAAATGATGCAAGCTGTTACTTTAGTAATGCATTCAAATGCTCATTTTTTGAATTAATGTTCTTGGTACTGTAATGCAAATCTGTCAAAACTTTCATGAAGACAAAAATTCAGTTTTAAATCAGTTGCTCAATGCTGCGAAGTTCAAGATAATTATTTACAACGAAGGTTTAGCAAAAACTACCAAAAAACATCAAGGAGTATCAAGAAGCCATCACATTAGTTCACCAGTTTATTTAGTTCATCGGTCGAAATCAAGTCAAGTCTTCTACTAAGTTTAAATGGTTTTGTTGAACGAGTTGAACTTCCAACAAACACCTCAATGACCAAAGTATTGACTCAAGACATCACGGTGCAGGTGATTCAGCACTACTAATATTGCAGTAATTGTAATTGCCGTTCATCTTTATCTACCAAGTTGTCTCTCAAAAAGACCTTATGGTCTTTTCAGGAGACAACAAAAAGACTTAATGGTTTTTTGAGTCAAACAACCACCTACCCAATTTTCTATCACTAATCGACCTATCGTAAATCCTGCACATTGTCTCTTTTAGTGCTATACTTCAAGAAGCAACATAGTAAATGTTAATAATAAATCAAAGCTTTGGCCAGACTGAGAATAGAACCCAAGTCAACAGTGTGTAATAACCGATGCTCTGTCCACAGACCATTGGCCGGTAAAGCTAAGTAGTGTTTTAAAAGAATGTGCAAAAGAAATCCGAGCAGAAACAATGAAGCCTGCCTGAAAAATGAAGCATATGCTGATGTGTTCTCCCATCTGCATGTAATGTGTAACAAAAAGATCTGATTGCTCGAAACCTTAGAGGCAGAAGGGTGTGGGCAAAACCGCACACAGTAAAGCACACTTCACCCTTTCGATATAGTTTTATTAGAAACTAAGTTGCTCATGCGCTATCATGCTATTCTAGGGTCCCGCAAACTCGTTACACGCTTCGGCGTAAAGCAGTAATTTAATGAAGATTCAATCAGTTCAAGCTCACAGTGATTGTGATGAACAGATTACGTAGCAACAACGCACTTCAATCTGATTTAAACACTTGCAATTTGCATAGAATTGCCAAAATCGTAGCATCAATCTACCAAACTTCAATACAACAACATGCATCTGCAAATAAATCTCCAACATTTTGGTTTTCCATGTCTGTAGTTTCATGTACTTTACCTGTATATTTGTACGTGGTTATTTGTTTTATTGTTTTGAGCATTGCCAAGCTTATCACTATGATGTTTGTTTTTTGCATAGTTCCAATGTCTTTGGTTTACTTTAATATACTTTTAATCACACTTGCAGGCTCGAGAAATGTCAGCAAGTTCAATAAAAAATGACGATGGTGGAGCCATATTCACCTTAACCGATGTACGATCGGGGTCAAGAGTTGTAGTGGATCCGATTCCAGCGGATGCATTTAAGACAGAAACTAAAACTGCCAACGAGAGTGATGAAACATCAAATGGCAATATCGTTTTCTTTGCCACATTACTGGGTCAAAAGTTTTCGTTGAATCCAAACCAAACAACTTCGCAGGTGAAAAACAAAAAAACTAGCCAACGATTCCTCTCCAGTACGCCTTTGTTGTAACTCTCCAACAGACGTTGATCAACACTTGTGTCAATAGTATTTAACCAGCAATACCATAGTGATGGTTTTAAGGGGATCACGTCTTTTCGGTGCGACCATTTCGGCGCCACCTATTTCGTTGCCGTACGTCTTCTGCACAAATCGTTTCGGCGCCAATTCGGTGCTGTTTGACAGTTCACTTATTTAGGGTTTGGGTTAGGGTTAGGGCTTTGGGTTAGTGTTAGTAAAAAGCACAGAATATTGGCGCCGAAAAGGGCCGCGCCGAAATGGGCGCGCCGAAAAGTCGTGGACCCGGTTTTAAGTGGTGGGTCTGCCCCTTTCCTAGGGTATTAAGATGGGGTGTAAAAGATGCTGCAGTATTAAATAAAGTATGGAAGAAAAAATTACTAAACGGAGATTATTTCACAGAGGTAAGGACTTGCCAAATAACGCAAACAAATTAAACACCGCACTTTTGTGTAGGTGGTGTCACTCGGAATCAGAAACGCAGCAATGGCTAACCTAAGTGGTCTTAGCATTTCCTTTACCTATGAAAATGTCACTTATCCTGAAAGGGAAATTGAATTTAAAGAAAATCCAGTTATGGTAAGTTCTAACTAATAAACTACCAGTTGTTATAAGCAGATTACTTTCGTTTTCAGTCTGGGCATGAGAATGTAGAATAGACAACGGAATCTCAGGTTTTACGAAGCGAAATGCCAAACGGCTCAAGACTTTCGCTAGCAAGCAAAAGATTTAAATCACACTATAGCATGAAGACAATTATTGGACCAACAATTTTCAAACAAAATTAACGTATAATTTTGGATTCAAATCAACCACTTAAATTTGTTGTAACACACACCTCTATAGCAAAAATTAAAGGAGATTCAAAAAAAATGGGATAGCCACAGCAGTCTAGAGAAGCAATAATGTTATACCAAGCTCCATGTGACACAATATTTGTCAAGGCCTTTCGAGACAGAAAGTTGTTTCTGATCACCAATACTTTCTCTCACTGATCAAGCAAATATACGACACTATATTCATCTGAATTCATTTCGCAATTATGATTTTTAAATATTCTTGAACCATAAAACTACAATTTATAAAGCTACCCATGAACATCTAAATTTTCAATTCCAGATGACAATTTTCTTAACGTCTCTAACTTTCATAATTTTTCGGAGAAAATCAAAACATAAACCAATCTTCTCCAGCAAGAAAATACTATACAGCAGAGATAAACGAATAAATCGGAGATAATTTAACTTCATTTTGCGTAATACAAAACTTAAGATTTTTATATGCAAAAAAAGTCCTTTTTCATCTAAAAATTCGCACCTATGGACCAAATATTGAGAGCAGTCTAAAACCTCCGACTTAACCAAAAAGTCTCAGTACCGCTAAGACTAGTAAAGTATTGAATAAGCCAAAGTAATCGTATTTAGCGTCAACTCAACCAAGCTCGTTTTGTGGAATGGAATTTCGAAACAATGGAATGGACCACATCCTTCTGTGACGGAATTCCTCCAGCGCGTAGATTCACGTGCAGCGAACTCGGAAGCTTTGCGATTTTATTCGTAAGTGAGAACAATGTACAAGTAGCAGTCAACGCTTGTGAGAAGGAGTCCAAGAAGGTGCTTTTTCAGCGGGTCAAAATCAATTTATTTTTGATTTGTTACATTCGATAACAAGAAAGCGAAAATTGTTACATATTGCTACATTCGAAATTATAATGCAGAGACAGATTTAACACTTCCAACTCATTTTTCAAAAAAAAAAAAAATTTTGTTTTGTTTTGTAGGCGTTTGTAATGGTTAGTGCTTGGTACTTTAAAGCTGTTTTTAACCACACAATAAGCATGCCTGTATTAATTACAGAAAAAATCTTCTGGATTTGTTGGGGGTGAATGATTTTTAGAAAAACAACCAGCAACTCAAAAAAAGCTCTACTTGTTTGAAATATGTGATGCATAGACAAAAAAAATCTAAAGGAATGCCTAATTATTAAATAAACTCCTTCCCAAATTTTAATTTTGATTGGCAATGAAAATCCTCTAAAGTTCTTACTGCAGCTTTATGACTGTTAGGTTGTTTGACCTGATGTATTTTATGCCAACGATGAGTTTTGCAATTTTATCCAGTTGGGCTCATCATTTCTCGATTTTTCTTTTCTGTTATTGGTCCGTCTTCTTTGCTCCTTTGTGTAATGTCCACGATACTTTTTTAATTGTTGTTTTCGGGTTGCCAGGATTGCTTTGTGGGGGGTTCACTAAAACCATTTGATTATTTTTAATTTGGTTGGGGCCTACCGGTTGTGTTCGATTGCACGTTTTTGAAAAGTTAAGATTTCTGCCACCTTTTTTTGTTTCATTTGATGCAAACTTATCAACGAACTCGACTACAATTCCATTACGTCTCAATAACTTCGCTGTGATTTGCAGAGTAACAGAATCGTTCCTTCTGTCGCGGCTCTAACAATTTTCAGCTACGTCGGAAGCGCGTTATCATTGTTGTTTTTAATCGCAACCATTGTTATCTATCTGTCATGCAAGTAAGTACTCAGTAGCATGCACATTGTATAATATACACAATTACAGTAGACAATATTGGTTTAATCACGGTAGTTCGAAGCTAGGTATTTCGACTGCGTGGGTTCGAAATCCACTGTTGCCGCCATGTAACATAACTAAATCTAATAAAAAGAAGAAACATAAATACCCAGCAATTATGCATTCAAGCATAATCACAAAGAAGCAAATCAATTGTTTATCCCTGCAATGCTTGGTTGAAACTATGACTTTTGCGTATTGCGCAATTAGCTGATGAGGTGGTTTTAACGCTGGAACAGGCAAAATGATGTTACTTTTTATTTTTAGTCAAAGAAGACTTGAGTTGCTGACCGCTTACCACCGTTGCAGTTTTGGTGGAATGACTTGGAGTAGCATGAATGATCCCAAAAGCCGTTACACGTTTCTTCCTAACTTTTGTTTGTGTTTTGTCGTAGAAAACTTCGCAGCAAGCCGACCACAACGACTTTGGTTAACATTTGTATTTGCTTGATCGGCGTTTATTTTTTCTACGCTGTCGGCGTCGGCAGAGTGGCGCATCACCACGTCTGTAACGCCATGACATTTCTGCTCCACTATTTCGCCATCGCCAGCTTTGCCTGGATGACCATGAATGCCTATCAAATGTACAGAGCTTTCACATCGGTAAGATTTAATAATATTCAAATTGGTAGCATGCAGAGAGCGAGTTTGGCATTGGACAATCTTAGTAATTTTTACGTAACAAATTGCTGCATTTTAGTGAAAAAAATTGCTTCACTCCGCTGTTGAAATACGAGTGTGATTCAACAAAATATGAAAGGGTAGGGTTCCTATAAGTTATAAGAATGAAAAACAAAAGTAAACTGCGTATTAGAGCCCAAAAGGAGACATAAAAAAACTGCTCTCGGATAGTCCGTACAGGAAAAAGAGTGGGATTACCAAAATCATCAACAATGAAAAATGGAAATGGTGATTACTTAAGAATGTGGCGTTGAATGAGTGTATCAGTGCATCATAGCCAGTAATTGGCAAAATGTCAATTTTAGCATGTACAATAATCTGAGATAGAGTCCTCGAGAACGTCCTTAGCCTAGACGACGTCCTTAGGCGCACATTTTTAAATCCTTGGCATTGGTCTTGGCCTCGAACCTCAAGTCCTTGCCTTTGGCCTCGAAGCCTACAAGTCCTCCAAAACGTCCTGTACTTGCCTCCAGAACAGCATTATTTTTTGATTGGTTAAAAAAAAAAAAAAAACGAACAAAAGACAACATAGCTGCTAGTCTGTCAATTTGTTGTTTTCCTTCTTCATTTGAAAAATAATACAATGTAATATCCAACTAAGCCAAGTCATACTCAGCTAATTTTAAATGGCATTGTGTGAAAGCTCTAATCAGAGAATGAGGGGGCAAAAAGCATTGTAGAAAATTGTTGTTTTTATTTCTGCTAATAATTTGGGAGCGGGCGAAAGTACCGCAAACCTGCAAAGCACTAAACCGTACAATTACATACCAATGAATCCGGGCGCTCAAACACAAACAATTTTGGGTTGCCAATGCAAAAACATTGCTGAGCCTATTGTGCGAGTGAATTAAGAAGAATGTATGTGTGTGATAATGAAATGTAATACAGTATTACCAGGGAAGGCATATTGATATTATGCTACGCTACAGTAGATGTGTTACGTATCTTGAGAAAGCCAATTTGTTCAGAAGATACGCGAGCGCGAAGAATTTGTTTTAAGATAAGAACAAACAACTCTAATCACTGGCAAGCGGTATGGGGGTAAAACAACTTCCACTGAACAATTCTTGAGTTGAAAATCGCCGCTTGGAATCCCAAAATAACAAACTATTGGATCACATAAAATGCTGCATGAAGAATTATTAAGATATTAAGTGTAAAGTTTCAACTTTGTTCGAATGCCTGAAATACTTATTAATTTTTCTAACTACTCCATTAAGATAAAGAGGCGAAGTTTCAGCAAAATAATCGGGTATTTTTAGAAAAAATTTATGGTTTATTATTTTTCCGTTTCTACAATTGTGGACCATTTGAAGGAGGGGTCAGGTCAACTGCCTCCAATGCCTTCCTTTTTAATACGACACAGCTGGGATCTTCAGTTTTTTTTCGTAATCAAATATTTTGTGTTAAATTTAATAAGTGTCTTTCGGCGGCCGAAACATTTGCTCTCATTCATTGATTGGCATTAGATTTGAGAAAAACATCACATGCACTGAATAACGTAACCCCGGGGGGGGGGAGGGAGCGCGAGGCTATAGTACCCCCCCCTATTGGCCTGCCGACCAAAATACAGAATAGGAAAAATACTACGTTTTTAGCACTTCAGAGACTGTCTTTTGCACAGGACTAGACTCAAAAAATGATTTAACACATATTTTGAAACGTTTATTTGGGGGGGGGGGTCTAATTTGTCAAAAATGAAACTCATAAATCCGAAAAACAAACTTTGAAAAATGGCGAAAAATTGGTAATCAAATTTGATCACTTATTGAAAAATGTTTAACGTAGGTCTCATCAAAAATATAATATGTAAGCTTTTAATTAGGGGGGGGGGGGGGTATCTAGTATTAGTTAGTTACCAATCACTTCTTTTAAACTTCCTTTCGTTGCCCTCCCTAATTATATCTATCTCTATAAAATATATACAAAATACACTACTCCTTGAGACTTTTATTAAACTGCCGATATAGGATTTTAAGATTTACCAGCTTGAAAATAAGAGAACCAAAACTCTAGCAATAGTTACCCCCCTCATATTATGCAACTAGTATAATCATGTTTTTGTACTGCTAATTTCTATGTAGCGTTTTAATAGCATTAATTTTTATCAAAATACGTATAAAATTAAGTTATTTCTGCCAAAACAATTTAAAAAATTTGGAGGGCTGATGGACCCCGTCCCCCGACCCCCGGCGGCTGGGGCTATGCCCCCATATCCCCGTAACAGCCACCTCACGTTGTGGATTTCTGGCTGCGCAGCTGCATACAATAATATGTACAGAAAAGATTGGCTTAAAATTGAAGCCTGTTTTGGAAAAGTTGATAAGTCGCATTTCGCTGTTTCGAGTAAATCGCGTTTAAAGTTTTACATTTTCATTTGGCCCTGTGGTCAAGCGCGACATATTGAGCTATTTATTACTGAAAATTGTTTGAAAATTAAAACAATTTTTTTCTCAGAAAAATTAGTTTTAGTAAATAAATTAAAATCTATTAAAAACTCATTTTTTGAAAATTGTTGTTTATCAACTTTTGCAACAACGTGCTTCAATTATAGTTGAGAAATCGTGGAAAAATTAAGCTTTTTCTAATTTAGCATTTACGGTATTTTCTTTTCAAATTGCTTTGAAAATCTAAATGTAATCTTTAAAGTCACAAAAAATTGCAATTTTTTCAAAAAAAATTAATAAAGATATTTAATAGCGACAAGGAGACTTTGCTTTCGCCCCATTACTCCCTATTTTTTCAATGCCAAAAACTTACGAGCAAACAAATATACTTGGTACAGTACCTCAATTCATTTAAAAAACTTGAATTCACAGTATTTTGCAATATTTTTAGACAATAATTTTCAAAAAACTTTCGTGAAAAGAAATCGTTTAACCAAACAATATTATCTGCGTCTGGGAACTACATACTGAAAAAGTGGGAATCAAATATCAGTATACGTTTTCACCGGCGCCCTAACCGATGAAATTTAAGCGTTAAAATTGACCATTTTAGCTGTATTCCTATTCTCGGATTATGGCCTTGTTTCATTATTATTTTTCTTAGTATATTATCATTATTATTACTACCACGATACCGCTACGGTACGTAATCATCTTCAGCTGCTAACGTTTAAAATTTCAAAATGGCATTCATTATTATTTTAAAAACTACTACTTTCGAATTATCATTAAAAACTTAACGTAATTCAATATCGCACTTTCGCGTTTAAAAATTACGGAAAATTTGCCGACCATAATTTAGAAAAATTGTGTTCTCGGTCCTTGGCCTCGACCATTCCTGTCCTTGGCCTCGAGAGGATGTTCTAGAAAAGTCGGTCCTTGGTTTTGATCTCGGATATTTTTTGAACCCTTGGCCTCCAACGTTGTGTCCTCAACTCCAACTCTGACAGTAATCAAAGCTTTGTATTTAGTTAACGTATGGTGTGAAACGCGCAAGTTTGCCTTCCTACCTTTTATCTTATGGATTACCGTTTATTTTGGTCCTGCTCAACTTTGCTTTGACTATTCTATATCTTGATGGAAAGCAAGACCAAAGTGACTACGAAGGTTTGTTTTGAATATTTTGGCAGCAAACAATGCCGAATTTGTAGACGTTTGATTTAATGAGCTTATTGAGATACACCAAAGGTGATTCCTCTCTACTTGGGGAGTTGCAACTTGCGAAGTTCTATTTCTATCACTATTTTGTAAAAAGACGAAGTTTCCATTACAAGGGGCACATCATTTTCATTCGTATTCACAAGCTATTTTTAACATTTCAACTTAAAGCAATTTGGAGTTTTGCTAAATTCTTTTCGAAAATTCTGTTAGCCTGAACCAATAAAAGCAGCTGTGATTCTTAGGTTTAACTTCTTTAATCCTTAGACTTGATTTGAACATGTTCAAAGTCAAAATTCGTTGTTCGCCCACAAAGGACAGCACCGCTGTTGTCCCTTTTCCTACCTAGCTACCTAGATTGGCATAATCAAACACAAAACTCCCGACTTGTTTCAGAAAGTAATAATACAGCTTAACTCATTTCATTACTGTTGAGTACTTGTGACGATTGAAAAAGCACTAAAGAACTGTTTTCTTTTTCTGTTTTTCTTGACGATTGAAAAAACTTCTGTTTTCAGAGTTAAGGAGCTTTCAAAAGTCAACGATATTTTTTCTTGTTGCAAAGATCCCTGTTTTGAAAGGCATAAACATCTTTCGAAATTTTCTTTGGTCATACAAAGGATTTAAGACTAATTTCTCTGAACGTTTTTGGAGTTCTGTAAAAAACTACCTGTTATTTCAGATATTTACTATGAATCGCTGTATCGTGCCAAATTTGCGTGCTGGCTGCAAGCCCCGTCATTCTTGTGGGGATTCCTGCTTCCAATTGGGATTATGCTGCTGGCTAACTTGGTTGTATTTGTTATTGTGGTGAAGAAAATTATCTTCAAAAAGAATCAGGTAAGCGCCGATCGCAAGGTTTATGAGTTGATTTTTTTATCAACAATGACGCTCTCTTTGCCTTGATTTTGCTTATCGATCCTGATGATTCAGGATATTGGGTAGGCTTCAACAGGCAAATGATGAAAATGATACTTGGCCTAAGCATAAAGATATTCGTTGATGCTTTTGCAATGCTGGAACGTAATTCAGGTGCAACTTGCGTTGTCATCTTTCAATGATGAGTTTCGAGACATAAACCAGATTCTTCCTACTTCCAAATTTAAAAAATTTTACAGCAAAAACTGTGCCATTTGCCAACGTCAAAAACTAATCCAGTAATAAAGGAATGGACTGTGTAATCCACCTATTCTTTTCGTCGTTATTGTATAATAATTTGTCGCCAATGACTTCTTTCTTTCTTCATCGCCCGCTTTTTCGTGAGGGTTGCGGGGCAGCAACTCGAGATTAAGCCGTCACACTTCACGGTCTTCTATTAGCTCCATCATGGTGAAGTCTTAAGCGATTCCATCCAAGATTCTCAATGTAATTGGACCATCTAGTTCTACGATGTCCATCTAGTCTTTTCTTATTTGCTCTGGCAAGTAAAGCTTGTTTACAGAGTCTTTCCTGAGGCATTCTGCTTACATGGCCAAACCATCTAAGCTGAGATCTTTCAATTCGGTGAAGTAACGGCTCGAAGTTTAGAGATTTTCTTATCTCAGGGCTACGAACCTTGTTAAACAGTGTAACTCCTTCGATTTTTCGTAAAAACCTCATTTCGGACGCTTGCACTTGTGATCGCACTCTTTAGGTCATCACCCAAGATTCATGACCATAAGTGAGAATGGGGACAAAGACTGCTTTGAAAATTGAGAGCTTTGCCTTTTTCGATTATTCTCGTTTCATGACAACCGAATAGTGCAAAGCTCGCATTGTTGCACTAGCCTTGCCAATTCAAGTATCCAGTTCTTCGTCTTGCCTTAAGTCACTCGTCAATACAACCTCAAGATACTTTAACTTCTATGCCTGCTTCAGTGTTGCTTCATGCACTTGCAACGAGCACTGATCAGGAAGCGTTCTTGAAAGATGAAGTACCGCAGTTTGGCCGTGCTCATTTTCATCCCGGCGATGTCACATGCATCTGCAAATCTCTTTAACGCGCTCTTGAGGCCAGATTCAGTGGAAGAAAGCACAACCAAATCATCAACGAATAGCAGACGACTGATTTTGCAATTTCCAATTGTGGCACACTCATCAGCTTGGCTGCATTTGTCGATTAAATTCATGCAAACAACGAAAAGGAGAAGTGACAAAACGCACCTTTGCCGGAGTCAAATGCACACATGCAATGGCTTTGATTGCTTGCTATTTACCCGAACACAAACCTCCGGTCGGCAGTAAAATGACATGGGGGCGCGTAACAATTGACATCCGACCGTGAGCGCCATACTCCTGCAAACTTTCCTAAGTTTATCCCGAGGAACTCGGTCATATGCTTTTTCAAGATCAACAAAGCGTGCAAATAGATTTTTGCCATACTCCCAATCTTGAGTTGTCGAAGATTTGCTTCAGAGTGAAAGATCTGGTCCGTGGTGCTGCGACCCGTTGAAAAACCGCACTGGCCATCCTCCAGTTTTGATTTAAATTTATTCCATTTCTTAGTGTAACAGTAAGACACAAAACAAGGACTGAAAGTCAACATCGATGGGGGTATCTAAAGTTAGACCAAGCGTGTGAGATAAATTGGCGTCGGCTCCACCCTTTTTTACCCAACCGTTCTAGAGATATTCTGCCTCAAACACCACGCAGGGGCCTCTCTAATCATTATTTTATTGGCAACCCTGAATTTGATAACATCGGCGACGCCATCTTAGTTCTACTCTCAGGCAACGCAGCAATTAGACTACGCCACTGAGACCTTTAACTAACATATAGGTTAATATAGGCGTTTATGGGCTAGATTATTTCATCGTAACGTCAAGGTTGCCAATAAAAATCATAATTAGAGAGGCCCCTACGTCGCGTTTGAAGTAGAATATCTCTCGAACGGCTGGTTCAAGAGAGATGGAGTAACGCCAATCTAATCTAATGCAACTTCCTTTAACTTTAGATACTCCCATTGATTTTGCCTTTAGTACTCGTTTAATTGGCATCCTTTTAAGATGGTGACAGAGAAGTAGCAAAATCGTAAGGTCGTTGAGTTATGCAGCCACCCTCTTTCTTTGAAAGACAATTTGAAGAAGTCTGACAAGCACTCCCGTTGTCACATTCCCTGGACAAGGATCTCTACAGTATGGATCATGAAGGCATCGTCACAAAATGACCTACATTGTTTATAATCTCTAGCGTCGTATTCGCAAGTTGCATTTTAGGGTATTCCCCAATCGTTTTGTTATTTAGATAAAGTCTACGGCCAAAGACTACGCTCTTTCAGATAGACTAGGAAACGCGATCGCCATGGTAACAATGATGGGGCTCACGTGGATATTCGGTTATTTCCTGTTGATACCCTACAATGTGACGTATCAATCAGCAATGCAGTGGCTCTTCACTATCTTCAACGTGTTTCAGGTAGGTTACACTACAAACTACATTACTAGAGTGCACACTACGCAGTCTCTGTAGCAGTTATCGATCTTGCGACAAAAATCAATATAACTTGGAAAAAAGACGTAAACAAGTTGACTTGCTAATTGATGCACTTATTTCGGTGCTGATATTATTATCAAACACTTCATTTTGCTAGATAAGCATCTCGATATTTCTCATCTAAAAAAACATGCTTAAAGACATGTAGTTTTGCACGGTATTTTCAAAAACATTTCTTTTGTAGGTTTGTATAGATTAATTGAAGTTTGTAGCACGGTAGCACCAAAAAATATACGACCAGTACTTTAAATTTATACTGTTGATAATTTTATTTCTGAAATTCTTCTGTTCAATAAAGTTTTTCTCACAACAGTAACTGTAAAAGATTACTTTAAATTCAGGGCATGGTCATTTTCTACCTTCACTGCCTTCGACGGGAAAACATTCGAAAAGCCTGGATCCACAAAATAAACAAAATCTTCACACTGTTATCAAACGAAAAAAACCAATCAAGGGCTAATGGAAAAAGTAGCAAAGATTCGCAACAAACCATGGCCATATAATAAAGTGAACCGTATGTACAAACAATCATTCCAAGGACAAACACAGTGGTCGAATCAGATTCCAGATTGCAAAAAAACGATTTCTTCGTCGTTGGCTCGTTGCGGATTCAGCATTAGTTTGTAAATATCCCATGAAACAATTGTGCTATGTTCCTTTTCATTTTGTAGATTTACTTCATGTTTCTTGTTTTTTAGAAATTTTTGTTGAGACGGTCCCACAAGCATTTTTAAGTCAAAACTACCCAGATTCGATTCTATTGATTAAGCACTAAGTATGCGCTTTTGTTGAAATATTTGCAGCGTTTTTGTATTTAGTGTGCCAGTCACTGACATGCTGATACGGTTTTTAACCTTATATTCTAATATTTAAACTGTTTTATCGTTTGGTTTTATCGAAGTTTTAAAAACAGATCTATTTTTAATTTCAGAATTCAAAATCACGCAACTATTTTTGTAAATATGGATGTGCGATTTTGAATTATGAAATTTGTGCCGGCAAAAACAATCTTTACCTGAAAAATATGAGTATTGTCTAAATATCTTTGCGAAGAAATCAAATGACCATATTTTGCATTTTGTTTCATTTATTGCATTAAAATGTAATACCCACAATCAATATTTTGTCATCTCGCCCTGGTAATCAATGACAGTTTGAAGTCTTTTGGGCATGGAATCTGCAAGAGAAGCAAAATAGGAAGGGTCCAGATTTACCTAGAGCTTTTTTGGTTTCTTTTGCAAATCAACAATGTTGCTTGGACGGGTCTCTTGAAGCTTGGTTTTTTAGATGATTCCAGGCATTTTCAATTGGGTTCAGGTCTGGTGAATTCCATGGCCATTCCCAAGCGCGGATATTGTGATCTGTCAGAAACTTTGAGACTGTCTACGACTGGGGTGCCGTCATGCATGAAGTGATTGCACTGATGAATCCTCCAGAATGCGAGCATATGATCTTTCAAACCGTGGATAAAGTTGCTTCCCTTCATCGTCACATTTTTAGAAAGAAAGTACATACCTGCACGGCCCTTCTTTCCACTAAAAGCACTCCATACTATTACACTGGCAGTGTGCTTTATCGTTTTAAATATAAATGTTGAGTCATACCGGGATGCAGTACTTGGACACCACACCAGCTTTGGGACTCCCCTTACTAGCCTAAAAGTGCTCTCATCACGAACTTCACTTCCCTCCATTCAACAGACGTCCAATGTCGATATTTCTTGCAAAAATGGAGTCTTTTTTTTCTTCATCGCCATAATGAGCAAGGGTTTCTTGGCTGCACGACGACAAGGTCGGCCGAGATCTTTCTGCAGTTTATGCCGAATCGCCCTGGTTGAAACGTTCTGGAGGAGCACAGAGTGCTTGTTTTTCAACTCAACGGCAGTTATAGAAGGATACGACAACACTTTACGTTTTGAAAGTTTATCTGTTCTTGGAGACGTTTTTCTAGGTGCGCCAGCGCCTGACTTCCTTTTCGGTACCATCCGAAGAGACCAAGACGATGCAGACATCTTCAACTAATGAATAACGTTCCTTGAGACACCAATATCTTTCGCTGTAGTAATCACAGAATCGCCCTTTTTTAGTAAAGTTAAAGCACGGGGTTTTTCTTCTATTTGCATCTTCTTTCGACCCAATTTAGTTACTACCTTAAATTTCGTAGGGCTTTAAAAACTGAAAAAAATAAAAAATTTTCACAAAGCTTCTACATAACATAAAGCCTGTAGAATCATGAAAATTTCCGGAAACATAGACAGACAGTAGCTTATGACGAAACTATAAGCTCTTTGTGATGCAATGCCTATGATGGAAATAACAAGCCATATACATGCTCAGGTTTTACATGTAAAGATTTTGTTGCCAAATTGGTGTAAAGATTTTTTTTGCCAGCAACCAAAATTTAGAAGCTTATACAAGACTATCCTAATTCACTTTCATTGATACATCTTAAGCTTCATCATACTATACCTGCGATTAACTGCTTGGCCTAGTCAACTGAATCCACACACTAAACAATTTCATATGTAGTAGAGAAGCTACAGCCAGGATTTTGGTAAAATCGTTCACTTCCGGAATAAAGTGTGAAATTTGGCACAAACCTTCCCCAGAGTGAGTGTAACGATTTCCGAAGGAAGTCAAAATTCGGGCTAGGGCATTTTCTACAAACACCCCCCTGAAGGTATACTCTAGCTCCACGTAGTCGTTAAAGAAAGTGTCGTTGTTGTAAACAAGCTTACAGGACCAAATGATAATTTTATGATTTTATTTTATTGTTTTTGCAAACTAAAATATTTTGGCATGCTATGACATCACAGATGACGTAGATACGACGTCATTTTGCTATTGCTCAGATTGGTGAAGTCCTTTATTGATATCAAACTCTGTTAATTGTTTCAATCATTAGATAAACATCTTGCGTAGCTTAATTTACGTCACTTTGTGAGGCTAAATGAGCTGATTTACATCATTTTGGGAGACTAAAGGAGCTGGTGCCCCCTCTCAGCCAAATCACTTAGAAAACCCAACCCATAATATGCATTTTTTTTTCGTTTGATTTAACTTTTTAATTTGTTTTGAACTTGACCAGGAAGTAAGGAGATGAAGAGAGCAAGTAATTTAATTATACGAAAATGCTTCCAAATTTAACAATTGTGTAGTTGTTTTAAATGCCTCTACGAACCTGCAAACTGTCATCTACATAGCGTTAAAATGGCTATATTTTATCAGTTCCGTGTGGAAAGGTAATTGCAGAATATTTTATAATGAAAACTTTATTGAAATCAAATCAAAACTTTCATTATACTTGCTGTGTTACGCCGAAGCGTGCAACAAATGTGCGGAGCCCATCTCTGCGTCATTGCGCTTGGGCAAAACAAGAAATGTTGTAGCGCCGGAAGTCGAACCGTTGGCAACTCTGTCGTGTCCGATTTGACCGCTCCAAAATTTGAGCCTCTGACCTCCCTCTCCAGAAACAAATGCGTTACCACCGGACCAACTGGCGGGTCATTTTAAAATGCATGAAAAAATTCTTGAAATGTACTTTGTTTTATATCGATATATTTCAAGCCTTTTTTGCCAGAGATATTTCACTCAAAGCTACTAATATAAAAGCGTACATTGAACGATGGATAAAGAAATGATCAAGCAGTCACCAAAGCTTGATCATGCAAAGAACGTTCAACCTAATTCACCTGGGACATTTACAACATTTCGTTGAAAATGCAAACCACTTCTAAGCAGTTTCATAAACGCCAAGTCGTAGAAGTACCACTAGTGACAATACATATTTATTTCATCGCTCAGTATCAGCACGAAGTAGAACTTAATTAGCATTTGTTTATGAAGGCGACAGGAAAGTTACAAAAGATCTTACGGTCGACGAGTCAAACAACCAGCATCCTCTTGTCAGAGAGGTAATTTATGCCAGTATTACGACCGATTTTCATTATATACTTTGTCTACCAGAGTGACGGCATTTTGACGACTTCAAAAAAAAAGGCGAACCATGTGGCGTCGTCCGCTGCAATCAAACAAGCAACCAGAAACAAGAAATATCTGGAATCGATAGATTAATACGTCAACACAGCATAACAGCTCTGAGGCTGCGCAGTCGAGCCGGATAACCGCAATCAATACGTTTTCTTTTGACATTGGATGACACTGAAAATTGGTGACCCCGACGTGATGACGTTGCTCACACCCTTCCTCTACACCCATTAAAGATGGCTTACCATCCACAGAGACCCCAGCACAAACCAATGCATCAGAGAAAAAGCCTGTAGCGTCGTCCACTACAATCAATCAAGCAACCACAAATGAGAAATATCTGGAACCGATAGCTGAATAAGTCAACAAACCATTACAGCTCTGAGGCTACACAGTCGAGCCGTGTAACTGCAATCGGAACGCGTCCTATTGACATCGGATGACGCCGCACCCGTCATCAGCATGAACCCTTTCAGGTCGCCAAAGCAGAGATCTGCCGTCATGAAAAGGAACATGCAAACTGTTTAAAAAATCTTTGCTGCTGATATTTGTACTAAAGTAATGATCAAGGGGTCTGTGCTAATATAATTTTTCATGTTTTCATTTTCACGTTTTTTGTCTGTGTGTTTGTTCATAGTTAATAGTTTTATGTGAGATATTGAGGTTACATATACAGTTTGTTTAAAAAAGATTTTAAGTTGATGTTGTCTCTAAATTTTCTAATCTTAGGCGAAAATGGCTTGTTAGACGGATCAACTGATAAACAACAATTTGTTTCTGATATAAACGATGGCACCGAACAAACTCATACGCAGTCACCAGAAAGTTTGGTGATCAGTTGTTTTTTTTTGTTTTTTTGTTTGAAACTTAATAAAGTTAATCCACCCCTTTACGTTATCTAGCTCTATTTAGTATTCGAGGATCCTCCAACACGAGCCAATATGGTGACGTTGCCAGACGATATCAGTGGCCAGTTTCTGTCTGGGACGAGATTCGTTATTCCTGCAATGGCGCCTTGATCCCAAACGAGCCAAAAAACGCTGCATGCGCAGATAACGGACCACCTCTGGTTCGGTGACAGATTCCAGACGATGGGTTGCCAGACCGCAGTACATACTCACCAAATATCGAATGTAGAATATTCAAAGGAATTCCGGATGCAGAATACTCAGGCATTACCATTACTTTTTTCATGCATAGCCCTGTAAGGATTCTGCACTGTTTTGAAGCCTGGTTCCTTGTGTTTGCGCAGAATCCCTTTCAGCGATTTTTATCACGTAATTTCGTTGCAAATGTACAACAGAACATGCAAAATTGCGCTCCCTATGGAATTTGCCGTTGTCCTGAAAGGATGTGTTGTGATTTTAAGTTCTTGTTTTGTTTCTCAACTAAATTAAAGTGTTACATTTACGTTATTTTTATTGTTGGATAGCATTTTTGTTGAATAATCGAGACTTTGTCTTGCTGAAAAATAAATTTTATTCTCAATATTACCGTAAAATATAGCTAGCAAGATTTTATAAAATTTTGTGCAGTCGAACCTCAAACTTATTTACTAAGTTTTCTTTAAACCATCTCCTACAGTTACCTCATATTCCACTACCCTTTTTTTTATAAGAACTAGGAAATTTTGAATTGAGGCTGGTTTTTCTTAATTTTTTGTCCATTTTTCGCCTCATTTGTTCACAGTTAGGTATTACTCCTTTCACCTGTTTCTCGGCTAAATTTGATTTGCCAAAAAACGCATGGGTCATCTTAAATTGCCTACGCATTGGCATAGGTACATGCAGTGTAGCTAAGTCTCGGTGGAGTTCTCCCAATTTTGCGGCATGCTTCAGTGGTGCAGAAGAACAAACCATGGACTTCATCATCAACCACTGCACAGAACACTGACTGCCAAGTGGACCGGAAGAAATGCGATTGTTGGACGAGCAGACAATACCCTGGTTGATGAACTATACACCTTCTATAAAATTAATCAACATCAGTGTCACACGCAAATGACGTAAGAAAAAGAACTCCACAAAACCGACGATTGCTAACATCTGTTCAAGATCATACAGTTTTAATTTTTTGAAGTAACCTGGAAATTTTTTCATTTTTAATTTTCATCAATTTTCCGCAGAAGTGATGTGAAATTGGTGGCTGTATAAAAAGCACAAATTTCAATAAGCAGGTTTGCTAAAATGTTTTGTTAGATGCTTGGTGAAAATTTGTGCAGTTTTCACGTTGAAAAAGAGACTGACGTATAGATGTTTATGGTTTGATACATTACTACGTTAAATGATTGGCAATGTGTTGTATTTAGCAGTTGCAATTTACTGAAGCTGTGATCATAGAACCTGAACGTTGTTTTGGTACAGAGTGGTTGAAGAATAGTATTATGCCGTACATTTTACTGTTCAATTATTCCTATGTTAGCGATTAGCACTGTTTCACTTTACGTTCTATTGTATCTGGTCTAAGCAGTCATGCGTGACAAGTAGGTATAACCATATAAAGCCCAAGGGGGGATCGAAACAACCTCTCCTTCACATATTTTGCAATTTCGTTATGAAGCAGTTACGCTTTGATCAAATTTTCTGAATCTTTCCAAAGTTTACCACTTCAACTACTATTTGCAAAATCATTACTGCATGAAAAATAAAGATTCGGAGCAACTAAACAATCTTCAAGGTCAACTCTGTGTTTTTAGCTAGATTTTCAACAGTTCAGCTTAGATGGATCCTATACACCTCCCCGATAACACCTTTCAGAAATTACATTTCCTCAAAAAACACTTGGCCGAAACTACATTATCACGAATGTGCATTTCCCTGAACGTGCGTGCACTTGCCAAAAATTACATTAGAGCCCGAAGGCTCATTTGGCAGAAATAACGCTTATCAGAATTTACATTTCCCTGAAAAAATATTTTCCAGAATTTAAACCTGCCAGAATTCATATTTGGCAGAAACTGCATTTCTCCGAAAGCTTATTTTCCAGAATTTACACTAGCCAAAATTTGTATTTGACCGAAATTACATTTTCCCGAAAACTTCTTTTGCGGAATTTATTCTTGCCAGAATTTGAATTTGGCCAAAATTACATTTTTCCGAAAACTTCTTCTGCGGAATTTACTTTGCCAGAATTTGTATTAGGCCAAAATTACATTTCCCCAAAAACTTATTTTCCAAAATTTACTCTAGCCAAAATTTGTATTTGTCCCAAATCACATTTTCCCGAAAACTTCTTTTGTGGAATTCATACTTGCCAAAACTTGTATTTGGCCGAAATTACATTTTCCCGAAAAGTTATTTTCCAAAATTTACCCTTGTAACAATTTACATTTGGACGAAATTACATTTCCCTGAAAACTTATTCTTACGTTGTCAAATACTGTTTAGTTTAAACTGAGGTGAGTAATCATTCACCTCCTGTGTTCTGTTTTAGCACAAGTTCATGATCACGATGATTAAGTGATTTGCATAGTGATATGCCTCATGTGCTGTGTTTGGTGCAAGCTCGTGATCGCGTTAATTTGTGATTTGATTGTAATTTGTAATTTAAATTTTAATCGACGCGTCGCTTATTCGGTTTTATTAACTAGATTGCAACAAAACTTTTTTCATTCCATAGTGACACAGCTGTGAGTAGCAGCAATTTTGACCGAAGAGCTCAGTCACAAAACAATTTTTGAAACTGGTGCAAAGCGGTGTAAACTGCTTTTTTGTAGTATCAAGGTTGATTATGATTATCAATACATTGAAGAGTGCAGATTTGGTTCCTGTTCAAGCCGAGTTTCTTATGTTAGTCTCATGTTAACTGAGTTCGCCGCAATTGAGATTGATCAGTTAATTTTGTCACACACTCTGAAAAAGGCAAAGAAATTGAACAACTTTTTATTCGTACAAACAAAGAAAAAACACAGAAAAAAAACAACTCAGGTCAAAAAATTGCAGAGTCTTAACATTGAACAACTTGTTTAAACGTTTTGGTTAACTGATTTCGGAGACGGAACTCCAGTTTTTGACCAACCCTATTTCCGTAAGGACAAAGCAGTGTTGAAGTTACTCGATAACACTGTTGAGTTGACACCAGAAGGGCATTATCAATTACCGTTAACTTGACGACCTGGAGTTACGAATTTGCCAAACAATAAAGAAATGGCTCTCAGACCGTTGCTAAGTTTAAAAAGGAGCCTAACTAAAGACGTTAAACTGAAAACCAGATATGCTTAAACCATGCATGATTACATGAGTAATAACAATGCCACAGCGACTACCGAATGCAAAGAAGAGCAAAGTGATTCGCTGAGGTGGTATTTGCCTCATCACCCAGCCACGCATCCATTCTAACCAGAGAAGATGACAGTGATCTTTGACAGCAGTGCTAAGTATAAGGGCGTTAGTTTGAACAAGTTGTTAATGCCCGGAACTTCTCTGACTTACAATTTATTTGGAGTGCTCGCACGTTTCCATAAGAAACAGGTTGCATTAGTACATTCTAAACATCGCAACGCTTTAAGCTTCTTATGGTGGCCTGACGGCAATCAGGAGAAACAACCAGTTGTGCATCAGATGCAGGTGCATCTGTTTCGAGTGACAACATCGCCCAGCTGCACATCTTATTGCTTGTGCCGTGTTGTTGTTGATTTTGGCAACGAGCATCTTCAGGTTACTTCAAAAAACGTAAAGCATAACTTCTACGTGAACGAATGTTAAATATCATTTCAATCAGCTGAAAGGGCAATTGAAGTAATGTCTGACTTTACTCAGCTACTTCAAAAGGGTAGATTTCACCTCACGAACAAGGATGGCAGTACAGCACGGTACGTAGGTACGGTACGGTATGCCTCATTTTTGGCTATGAGGTACAGTACGCTGGAACAGTACGCTTTTTTTGTAATTGTACAGGTACGGTACGTTGGTATGGTAAGCCTTTTTTGTAATGGTACGGTACGTTGGTATGCTGTTGGAATTAAAAATCACATACTTTTCGCACATTGCGCAAGATTTTTGTATGCAGAAGCAAAAGATAGCCGAAGCCGACGCTAAATGTGTGAATTAAGGTCGCTGATTTATAGGCTGGTGATTTCAAAGTCGATTAAAGTTGCGAGTAGTTAAAAGCAAGGATGGCATTACGGTACTGTACAAAGGTACGGTACGCCTCAATTTTTGCTAAAAACTACAGTACGTTGGTACGGTACGGTTCAAAAATTGAACTGAAGTACGGTACGCTGGTTTGGTATCGTTCAAGGTGCGAGATACAAAGTACACAAATTCTGAACGTACGGTACCGTTCTGCCATCCTTGCTCACGAAGTGGTTAAACAACAGTTCTGAGATTTTCCAAATGATTTCTGCGTGGAAAAGAGCCAATTACATGCAAACTCATCATATTCCAGCACGCAATCTTAAGGATTTTGAGGTGTGCATTGGAATTTTGAAGACTCCTCTCTCTTCTCTGTTTCCTTGCCTGAAAAATCGTTGACTCGGCGAGGATTGCTTTCGGCTATTTTACTTTCTTTGATCCTCTCGGTTTCGTATCTACTGTTACCTTGATGACGAAACTCCTTTTGCACGAGTTATGCAAAAAGGGACGAGGATGGTATCAAGATTTGTGGGACTAAGAAGCGAAGACATGGAAAAAATGATCAACGACTTTACAGACATTGAATGACTAGCGGATTCAGCGGTGTTTTAAACCACCCGAGTTTGGAGAAGTTATGAATTGTGAAATTCATGTTTTTTCTGACGTTTCACTCCACTTCTGCAGCAGTTGTTAATACCTGAGGCTAATCAATTGCAACGATAAAATCCATTGCTAGTTTATCATTGGTAAGGCTTGAGAGGCACCAATTAAAGGTGCGTTTAGACTGGACGTGAAGCAACGCAAAGCGAAGGTTGCCGACCTTCGCGAGTGGTCGCTTACGTCACTCGCAAAGGTTGCCGAGCTTCGCAGGTGGTTGCTAATCTTCGCGACAGGTCGCTTCATAGGCTAATTTTAATCCTAATTTTAAAATGTAATGAATGAGCAGAAAGCGTTGTGTACTTTATTATTGAAGTGCTATTATAGTAATCACAGGTTCTGTTTCGTCACAGCGGGCTTAAATTAAAATGAAGATTGAGTTTGAATTATGTTATCAAGCAATAACCGTGAAGAAGAGTCTACACTAAAGGCGTAATAGCCTAGGTAACAAAACAATCTTGAGAAAAAAGTTTGTAAAGTATAAGGGAAAGACGAAGTACCAGATCGAATTTGGAAATGAAAAGATCAATGCTTTGTTTAGATCCTTCCCCTGAAAACTTGCCATAATCTGTTTTGACGATGATAGTTCTGGGTTTTAATGCAGAAACGCAAAAAGCTGGAAGCACATGTCAAAAGTTCTCTTTAGGTGTTTACTTAGTTAACAAACCCTTAACCCTTTCACCATCCATGTCTCATTATGGTACTGGTAGATCTATCTTGTAGAGTGTAGACCAATAGGCTAGACTACAGGTACATTTAAAGTGTAAAATATGTTGGTTTTTTAAAGTGATTTTTCTTTTTCAGGCAAGCATGTTATGATGCCTGTTGTAAGCTTAAACAGTTGTTTGTGTTTGCTATTTAGTGCTGTTTATGAAGACTCCCAATGTTAACACTATGAGTGAATCTGAAAGCTGGATTTGTCATCAGTTATGTAGTGGATTTTTTGCTTATTGTGCAATGGATTGCTGTGTTGAATTGCTGGAGAAAGCAAAAAAACATTGCAGTTTTTGCATGATTTGACACTATCATCGAAGGACAAGAATTTAGCACAGTAACACCAGCAGTTGCTTGGAGGAAAAGTCAGCCTCTAAAACTATGTTTGGTTTTTCATTCGCTAGCGGAGTGGGTATCGATGTTTAGTGCAAAGTTAAATGCTTTCGAGAGCATTTTATTAGTTTGCATTTTGTTGCGGTAACAGTACATTGCGACGATTGCGTTTACTTCTAAGGCTTCGCACCAAATCGTTCATAAGATACAGACAAATTTATAGCTGTAAGGTCAAGACCCCTCTTCTTAGCAAGTTTTTGGTTATGCCCCTGTTATTAAAAAAACATTTAGATTTTTTTACGTGAAAATTGTTGCTCAAGTATCTGAATAAAAGTGTTGTTAGTTCTAACATTTTCATATAACTGACGTTTCCTTCCCCAGTAAAATTATTATAAATGCTGTATCAAGTTTTTCGTTTAGTGGTGACTAATGAAAATGGAATATTAATGAACTTGCTCGGCAGCTACTTCTCTACCAATAACAGTAACCTCAGCAAAAAATAGAACTCACTTTCTACTGGTTAGATTAGATATACAGGGTGTCCCAAAACTAACCGAACCGCAAACTTTAATAAAAATTAGTTGTCAAAAGATGTCGTGATTGTATTGCAGTTGAAGGTAGACATTTTGAACATTTGTAAACAATTAATACAGCTATTACGTTTGTTGTTTTGTAATTAAATTTGTTGTTTCTGATTAATATTTTTTATTAAAGTTTGCGGTTTGGTTACTTTTGGGACACCCTGTATATTGGCTTTCTAGTTCTATCTGATTACACTGACTGTAATTGTAATGATTGAACTTCAGACTTAAAATTGTTTACTTTGTCACTTTATTCACCATGTAAAGCAGTTAAAATTTTAAAAGAGAGTAAAAAAGTTTTGAAATTCCCAAAAACTAAATTGAGGTATTACACAAAGACACAGTAAATGAATATTTAACACACTTGACACTTTTATTTTCATCACATAGGTCTGAAGTGAAAAATCACTACCAGATTACAATATTCATGATTATAAAACTTGGGTGAGTCCAAAACCATTGCTTCCAGTTCAACTTGATCACGGTCACAAACCTTCACAAACAAGAAGACTTTTAAGAGGCCATTCAGAAGAAAAAATTCCATGTTTGTTGCAATTCAAAGAAGTAATTAGTAATTAGGCCAATCCAAAAGTTTATACAAATTTTTTGATTTTTTTTTGTATCTATCTAGCTCTTGTATGTTGCTTAAAACCAATTCTAAATACAGTTTTATTCACCAAGTTGGCTTGGCCAAGTAGACAGCGAAAAAACTTTTGCAAATTTCCCAGTATTTAAGTACGGTAATTGTTCAATTGTGGTTACTTTTAAAACAACAAGCTAACAAACAATGGTCTATCAACTATCAACTAACAACTATCAACACATTCAAAACTAGCCTGTTGGTGGGTTATTTTTTATTCTGAAAAAAAAAACAAAAAAAACACCATGTTAGTTTAAGACAAAAAAATGCAAAAGCTGCTCAGCCAAAAGAACCACTGGACTGATACAATCGCTTCTGCTACACTGCACAGAAAAAAAAGTTTTGTTTTAAAAGCTAGATGCCGTGGGGCTAGGCCTACTGCTTTGGTGATTTCATTATAATGAAGCTCTGAGACAAGCATAGCTATGAAAAATCACTTTGGGATTTACAGCCTTTGCTGTCCAGATCCAAATTAACTTGGCTAGCCTAGGGCTATCCCGATTCTAGCTTTCCCAACAACCTATTCTTTGGACTGATAAATAGGCACTAAACCATTCAAATATACTATTTACATTATTTTCTAGCAAAGTGCGATCGTTAAAATCTGATGAGTGATTTAGTAATTAGGTTATCTTACTACAGCCTGCAAGCAAGCGATGTTGCACAACTGCTCGCGAAGTTGCGACCGGTTGCAAGCTTTCGCAAGCTGTCGATGACGTCAAATTTTGGTTGCTTCGCGTCCAGTCCAAACGCACCTTAAGGCAGTTTCAATACCTATAAACATGAGTTGACTGCTGCAGAATTGTCAGTTTGACACTGCTTGATGGTAAAGAAACTGCTAAATTTACCTATCTGCAGATCTGTGTACTGGACGGATTCTACAGCCGTATTGCAAATAATACATAATAAAACCAAACGACTCCCAATTTTTGTACCAAATTGTGTGGCTATCATCAATGAGCACAGCACTGAAATTGAATCGTGGAAATACATGCCTTCCAAAATGAATCCGGCGGATTTTGCTACGCGAGATATACCTGCTAATCAGCAGAGTGCAATCCATCCTTGGTTAATAGGACCAAAATTTCTTTGGCATCCATCCAGTCGAGGAATGGCCAGAAAATCCTTACGAGTTATCAGACATTCCTTCAAGCTTGGTTAAAGAGCAGAAACAAAAGACTCCGGTATTTTTGGCAACATCTAATTCACAAAATTTAACTGGTGATATTCTCAACAGATTAATTGAACGCTGCTGATCGCTTTTGAAGGCAAGAAAACTTACAGCGTGGCTGATTCGAGCAAAGCAGTTTTATACAATAAAATGAGATGTGGCAGCACGGTGTTCAATACCGCGCCATTTTCTTTTGAAGAATTGAAGTCGGCGGAACTTGAAATGAGCATATTCAGAGGAAAAAACTTCTCTTTACTGCAGATTAGACCCAACTTCCTCGGGGAAGTTTTTTCCACGTTCTATGAACAAACTTTGTCTACTCATTAAGAACGAAGTAGTTGGAGTGGGAGGGAGATTCGAAAGAGCAAATTCTGATCATGACCTAAGACACCAAGTAATCCAACTGCCAGATTGCCATTTTACCGAACTCCTAATAAGGCAATATCATTGCAAAATTGGCCACTCTGGCATTAACCATACTTCATCACCAATATGCCAGGGGTACTAGATTTTGAAGAAAGGTGCTAATGTTCGCCGCACGATTGCACAATGCACCTTACGCACGCAATGCAAAAAACGCATTGCACCAATCTGTAAAGCAACTTCTGGCTTATCTGCCTTCTGCTCGCCTTCAAATTGATTAATCGTCATTTAGCCACATTGGTGTTGATTATTTCGGCCCATTTCAAGCCAAGCGAGGTCGGGCTTTGGTTAAACGGTATGGATGCTGCGTGTTTACGTGTATGACAGTGAGAGAAATCCACATTGAAGTGTCTCACTCACTGACAATTGACTCAGTCTTGTGTGCTCTGTGGAGATTCATTTCCAGGCAAGAAAAACCGACCAATTAAAGTTTATAGCAATTGCGGATCCAACTTTTTTAGGGCTGCAAAGGTGCTAAAAGACTGTTCAAAACACTTCGATCAAAAGAGTGCAAAATTTTCTAATGTTAAGAAAATTGAGCGGTCGTTTAATTCCCCTACTGTTACTCACATGGGTGGCGCATGGAATCAAATGATTTGTTCTATACGACGAATTCTGGTTGCTTTCATGACCACTCAGACTCTGACTAATGAAGTACTGACTACTTTAATGGCTGAAGTTGAAGGCATTAGTTCGAGGCCTTTAGTTCCTGTTACCATGGATTCGAAAAATGAAGAAACACCACATCGAACCTTTTGTTACTTCTTCATGGCAATCCTAATCTTCCACCTGGCTAGTTTGAGGAAAGTGATTGCTATGAAAAGTGGCGATGGGTCAGCTTCAATACTTAGCCAAGCAGTTTTGGTCTCATCGGATAGGTGAATTTTTGCATGTTTTAACTTTAATATAAAATTGGTTTAAAACTAATGACAATTTGCACGTTGACGATGTTGTTTTATTGGTTGAAAGCATGCAACATCGCTTTACGTGGCTTATGGGAAGATTCACATCGGTTTTTCGTAATAAGAAGGGCAAGATGAGAACAGTTGCGATCCACACCATAAACGTTATCATCGTGAAACTAATCACAAAATTTTGTGTCATTGTGAACAACGATACGAATTCAAAATCTTTTAACTAATTTTTGATCCTTTTTTGGAGGTTTGACATCTTCACCTTTGATGTTTGAAAATGTGTCCGGGAGGCACATTTTGCGTGGGGGTATGTTACGTTGTCAAATTCTGTTTAGCTTAAACTGAGTTGAGTAATCATTTGCCTCATGTGTTCTGTTTCAGCGCAAGCTCGTGATCATGCTGATTAGTGATTTGCATAGTTAAATGCTTCATATGTTGTGTTTGGTGCGAGCTAGTGATAGCACTAATTAGTGATTTGATTGTGATTTGTAATTTGCATTTAAATCGACGCACCGCTTCATCGGTTTTGTTCTCAAGACCGTGAAAAACTTTTTTTCATTCTAGAGTAACTCAGCTGTGGTATCAGACTGATTATGATTATCAATACATCGAAGAGTGCAGATTTCGTTTTTGTTCAAGCCGAGTTTCTTAAGTTAGTCTCACGTTAACTGAGCTTGCCGCAATTGAGATTGAACACTGATTTTCCTAAAATTATGCATACCCTAGCCATTTCATTTTGTGAATGAAATTTCATGTGGTAAAATTTACGCTACGCAAAATTTATTGGCTTTTCTATTTTCACTAATTAACTCTTTAAGTTACAAGTAGAGTATAAGATTGACAAAGAAAGACATTCTGGAAGCTAAGAAGACTCCAGTTTGCAAAAAAACGATTACTTCATTGTTGGCTCGTTGCGGATTCAGCATTAGCTTGTAAATAACCAACATGCAAAAATTGTGCTACGTTTCTTTTCGTTTTGTAGATTTGCTTCATGCTTCTGGCTGTTTTTTTAAAATTTATGTAGAGACGGTGCCGCAAGTATTTTATGTCAAAATTACCCAGATTCTATTCTATTGATTAAGCACAGAGAATGTGCTTCAGGTGAAATGTTTGCTGCGTTTTTGTATCTAGTGTGCCAATCACTGACAAGCTGATACGGTTTTTAAACTTAAATTCTAATATTTATACCGTTATATCCTCTGGTTTTGTCGAAGTTTTTAGAGCAGATCTATTTTTAGCTTTAGAATTCAAAATCACGCAACCATTTTGTAGAGAAAATGCATGATATAACCAATTGTCAGAAACTTACTTGACTATCCTAATTCACTTTCATGGGAACAGCTTAAGCTTAATTATACTATAACTGTGACCAACTGCTAGGCCTAGTCACTGAAACCACACAAAATTAAACATTTTCAAATAGGCTGTCGATACTAGGCCAATATAAGCTATAGGCGATAGAGCCTATCTAGTCTGTCAGACCTAGCCTATGTAGTCTGCATATCTACCAGCAACTCTATTCAAAATATTTTAGTTGCCTAAGGCAGTCAAAACTGTTTCATACATAACAATTTACCCCCCTATACTCGAGTGAGATTGTTTTGTCCAAAACGAACCTTGGACGTTTCATCCAAAACACCTCAACTCTTAAGTAGGTGAGGACCATTTGTCCAAAATAAAAGCGCCACTGTCACTTCCTCGTGAGTGGAGGATTAATATAGATTAATCAATCCAGACTCTAGCTGCACCGCTAGCACGTGTTCTATAATAGCTAGCCTGCACTTAACATCCTAATACCCCGATGGCTGATACCTACTAAGAAACAAAAATAAGATATTCACAGAACGGATTTTTGTAAAATCCTTTTGAAACAAACGTGGGTGAAATTTGGCTTTTAAAGGAAAAGAAAAAAATATTTCTTATTCTAACGAGTTCTTATTCTCATAAGTTCAAAGAATTAAAGAGGGGTCATGCTCGTAAGCTTATTTTCTAATTTTTTTCTGTTTTTCAAAAATAGACTTGAATGCACTTTTAAAACTTAGTAAACATTTTTGTTAGTTTTATAATAGCTTCACTGCAGTTTGCTAAAGTTTACTATGCTTAACGAATAATCAAAAAGAAATCACTCAGCTACATTTCAATACAATTTTGAGTAAACCAGTTTTCATCAGTAAAAACTTCTTCTCGCAATCTCGAATTGTTGCTTGACAAAAGCGGAGAATATTTGAATTGCCCAAAAATAATTCACTAAAAAACTATAATACTGACGAGTGTTTTAATTTTGGCATGTTTCTTTTGGGCAGCATAAATTAAAATAAATCCCTTCCAGCACTTTCTTACCTTATACTCAATTTCTTTTATCCAAATATCACAAAAGAAACATTTCAAAAGTTTGTTAGTGGTGCAAATTTTCAAAATAGCTTTCAATAGCGTCGGAATTACTATTTCCACTCTTTAAAAAAAGGGTAGCCTTGAAAAAGGCTGTTTTAGATTGAACGTTTTCGTCCAGCTCGCTTCTTGAATCTACGCTAGGATAAAGAAAAACTAAAATGCAGTGGTATATTTAGAAGTAGACTACATTGAAATAGACAATGGATTGCTATTACGACGTAAGATCTTCAATCCATTCATCAGTTTTGGAAGAAACCTACATCAATTGGTTACAGCCTATTCATTGCCGTCAAGAAGAATTTGTTCATTCACTCTAAATTTCACATTAATGTCTTGTGCTCATTACTGTCTGAAATGAAACAATATTTTTACACCAATCAAATTGTCAAAATGACAAATTTTGACCAATCAAAATACGACGAGAAATTTTCTATACTTTTGCATTAACTTTCACATTGATTTCTTGCGCACATTACCGTCTAAAACGAAACAATATTTTTACGCCAATCAAATTGTCAAAATGACAATTTTGACCAATCAAAATACGACGAGAAATTTTCTATATTTTTGCATTAATTTTATACCATTTTAGGTGATTTTTTGCAACATCTACGTCATAACAGCAACCCATTGTCTATTTCAATACAGTCAACCTCTATATATACCACTGCATTTTAGTTTTTCTTTATTCTAGCGTAGATTCATGAAGAAAGCTGGACGAAAACGTTTAATATAAAACAGCCTTCTTTAAGGCTACCCATTTCTGAAAGAGCAAAAATAATAGCTCCGACGCTATTAAAAGCTATTTTGAAAAAAGAAATAGTTAGATTATTAATCGAAGGCACTGGCAGGGATCAAAATTTTCCATTGTAGCATCTATGCATCGAGATGAATCCAGTTCAACACGGTCACGCGCTAGTCAGTCTTCTATTTTCTTGTGGAATTAGGGCATGAACTTTGATTTTTTATGTTGATTTAAAAGCGACACCAATTTTGTATTATTGAGGGTGGAGCAACCATGTCTTTTACATAATAACACTATCGTATATTCAAACTTTTATTTTCTTGCATGTACTGAGGTGTACATCGTTTTGTCGGTGTAACCTTTTTCTGGTGAATTGTTCTTGCAACTGTTACTCTTTATGCTACAGTAATTGCCAAAAACAAAACACTAAAAGTACTACTTCTGCTAAAACTAGTATTGCTACTGCTAACTGCAACTGCTAACTGCAACTGCTGCTGCTACTTCTACAGCACTGCCACTAACCGTAACTATTCAAGCCTGCAAACCTCCACCAAGTCAAAACTTGAGCTTCAAAAATTTAAACTGGTAACAAAACTTTTACGAAAAAAACTCTAAACAAGATTGAACAAAAGATAGTTGCGTAAATCTCAAAGCTGATGAAGATATTCTTGACTTTACTTGAATAAGTTTGGTCAAGCTATGCAAATCATCGTACAAAATAAACAAAATTTTATGTCATAATTTTGATTGATCTTTGATTGATTGTATGTCATAATTACGTTCTTTTGTGAATAAAATTTCGTGTTTACTTAGCCAATAAATTTTGTGACTGTGCATTTATTACTTGTCAGGTCCTGCACAAGATTTGAAAAATCAACAATATATTAAAATAAAAAACAAAGACAAACAAAAAATTACAAATAAGCAAAGATAAACAAAATTAGAAGCAAATTGTGTAAAGCCTCAGTTTTGTACGTTACAGAAACTATGTGTTATTACCGGTGCAAGACCATTCAATTGGTAGAACTTAAAAGCATTTCAGTTTTTTCAAAAAAAAGCAGAGATAGTCCCTGAGCGAATATATTTTTTCTTAATTTTCAAAATTTTTCTGTCTTACCATCAGCAGTTAAATGATGATCGAGGTAAAAAAAAATTTTTTGCAAGCGAAGGTTAAGAAGCGGTGCGAAAAAATACTAACAGAATTGTGATTGCATATTAAACATCCCAATTTTATTTACCTAATGAACAGTTACAGAAGTAATTTTTCGCACAATTTCTACGTCGCCGCTTTGTCTTTTTATTGACTCGATCATATTGCAACTGCAGATGGTGAGACAATTTGTGTTTTGAAACGTTCAATAAAAACTATTCCATAACGTTTTGGCTCTTTGCTTTATGTTGAGATTACTCAACAGTTATAGTCACTACCACACTATGCTACCGATTTTAGTTTTAGTTTGTTCAAGTTACATGCTTCTAAATACATAGCAGTACTTATCTTGCTGAGGTTTACGAGTGGGTGCACAGAAGGTCTACCGTGGGCGCATTGGAAAGGCAGTCTGCATTTTTGTAAGTTTTCCATTAAGTCCTTGCACTGTTCAAGGGTCAAACAATCGCCAAACTTGATTGCGCCATGGCAAGCTTTTGAACACAAATGGTTGAAAATTACGGGAGGCATAGAAATCCCTACGTTTCCATGAGCCAGCAAAGTCTGAACATAATAACAATGTCTCGATAAAATGGTGAGTTTTCGAAAAAGCAACAAAATGTAAAATATTGCTATTATGCACTGCGAAAAAAGGTACTAAAAAGGCGAATACCGTACATATTGTTTAATTAGTTTATTTTCATTATCAAGAAGTGTAATGATATTCGTTCATTACAACAAAAAGACGTATCTATGTTTTGTTTTGGAATCAATATATATCTGGGTCGCTAATCTATAGTAAAGCGATTGGCTGAATATCGATACAGTAACTGAATCCCATCACCTCCGTTGGGAAGAAACAACGTGTGGTAAATGTCACAACGACTACTTACCGCACTTCTTTCCTCAATGAGTTCTTGAATCAGCGTATCCAGTTTTGGATGGTTAATTAAAACAACCGGTACTTCGTTGATATATACATTGCCTGTGAAATAAAATGAAGTTTTGTCAATACTGGAAATTCAACAGGTGAGGAGCGTCCAACACTCTTCACTAAAAAAATAATGCTTAATGATTTTTGTCAGTGATATTCAGTTCATCAAAGGCTAGTTTACATAAAATCGTGGGTAAATTCACATAAAACGTCGTGGTTGCTATAAAGAGTTACATACGAGCGAATTACTGCCATTTTGCAACAAAAATTACAAAAACGCTGTTTTCACTAATTTGCATACATTTTTTCAGAGCGCTACTTTTTGAATATAAATAAGAGTAAAATACGTTAAGGCTGCTATGTGTAATTCATACTTTCTACAATAAAAATATTAAGTGCTTTTCAAAAACTGCAAAAAACGCAATCAGCTCGGGAAACTGGGTCTTAAACCAAAGCTATGCAGTTGAAGTCGTCGTTAAAAGCGTCTTTATTACGTTGCCAACTCAATTTTAAAGGCTACTTGAGCAATGTAAATGTGCAAATGAATGTTTCAATATTGAGTAGTCTAAAGTCTATCTTGCGCTGTAAAACTACCACGACCACAAAGATCAAAAGTTACTGTAATTCTCTGGTTGTCCCATTCCTTGATCATTTTCCTGTGACGACTTAAACAGAGTCAGCTTATGATGTAATGCTTTTTGTTTTCTTTCGCATTGCAAAATTGCATAACTTAGTACGAATATTAATGTAAATTACCTGCATTTCCAAGAGTGCAAACGTCATAACGCAAGCCAGCACAAACAAACACTTTCTTGTTGTTCTGCATCAATTCAAGCTGTTTCGACGAAACGTGTATCAACAATGGATTATTTAAAGCTATTGATTTAACATGGCTAGATTTTTCGCTCTCAAAAACACTATCTAAAGAAACAAGTGACATCAGAACATTTAAACATCAAATCAGATCTTCATTTACGCCAGGGTGTGACGACTTGGTAGAGCCCAACGCATCGTCAATGCTCTAGTGCAAAACAGCACCTTTTAAAATGTTGCAACAGTAGCAAATAATACTTTAACAGCAAGACTGCATCTAATTTGACAGGCTCAGAAGATGACTCCAGTCCCTCTTTCCAGAGGCAAATGTGTGGCGGCACCAAGAAGGAAACCCGAGTTCTCGTGTTGTTGTGCTATTCCAGGCGCGGTTCAGATGAAGTCGGATAATAACTTTGATTTTAGTTAATTGCGTTGTTCTGGAGCTTCGCGAGCTGCACTTGGTGGGTTTCCATTGGCTGATCAGTGTGGCATCATCATGAGTTGTATTGCGCTGATTGGTCAGGAGAGTCTCGGGCTCATAGAGTGACCAAACAGATTTGACTTTTACAGTCATTCCAAATTTTCCGTTCAATTGATAACAAGTTTTTTTGTTTCTTTCACGTTGAAGACCATATGAAGTTTATTTAAATACAATTATTTATTCGATAATAAAAGGTTTGTTTTATTGAACAGATTAAAAATCCAAACACGGAAGCAGAGCGACTTTGGCGAACGCGACAAATGCGTTACAGTTCGATCAGCTCTCCGATCAAATTTAAATATAATTTACAAGATCTTTGTCATCCTTTTATTCTGCGTTTGAGCGGTTGAAGTTGCTACAAGATCAATTCCATACTAAGTACTGTATGATAGCCAAATGTAAGCAAAACAACGTTACTATAGCGAAACAGCTGTAAGTTTTAAATTCGATTGCTTTTCACATTTCGCCATTTTATTTCAACGATAAAACAAGTATTATTCCATGGCAAAGAAGAATGTAAAAGTCCCAACCTGTGATAAAGTTTTCAAGTCTGATCCTCTCATGTACTGCATGTTGGTCAAATAAAAGAATAGCCTCGTCTTTGCTAGCAGGGCAGCTGATTTTGCAGACAATAAACTTATTGTCCAACTGTGAAATTACCTAATCAAAAAAATCAGCGGAAAATATTAGGTATTATTCTGAGTTGATGCAAAAATTTTCTGGTAGACGCAAAAAGAAACTTGGATGCATATTGCGGAGTTTCGTTCGCAAATATTCTTTTCTTCATTGGCTACAATTTTAGAAGGCAGCGTGGCCGAGAGGGTAAAGTGTTGTTTTTCTGACGAACCTGATCGCATGATCTGGGTTCAGCCCGGACCCTGTCACGTTGTTGCGTCCTTGAACAAGACAAACGCTTTACGGGTATTATCTCTGCTTGGTGGCTTCAAAAAGCAAATTCAGAGAACAAAAATTCGAAGAAATCCGCAGCGAACATTAATTACTGAAAACTCCTAAGCAGGTGCGGAATGCGGATTTTTCCAAACACGAAGTAGTTACTGCAGTGAAAAGTGCGCCGATCATCCAATAATTAGCGTATGACACTCTCCGGTGACAGGAGGGTAAATATAACAACAACAACATTTTACCAATTTAATGTGATGTTTTGACGTTTGCAGGCCAGAGTTTTAATGTTTAATCATTTGCATGCTTCTGACCTAAAGGCTTGCTTTACGTGGTCGCCGTTCTGGTGGCTCTTCCCCGGGCTTCCGCGCTGGTAGCCTTTAGGCCAGAAGCACCCAAACGATTAAACATTTTACCATCAAGTCAATCAACATAAAAAAAATATACGGTAATTTTCAATAGCTCACTCATATTACTTGCTATTTTTACCACGTTTCGAGTGCATGAAATTTTGTTCATTTTATAGCACTCTACTTTGTACTATTTGAAATTAAGCAACTTATACGATGGTGTATCACATCGTCGTATTTTGATTTCTCGTCGTATTTTGATTGGTCGAGGGCAAAACTCTTGCATTACCATATTAATTTCGATCAATAAAAGTTTTTTTTAGTAATTGTACCCAGCTGCGATGCATAGAAAGTGCAGCAAATAGATGACCATCACACATCATTGTAAGCCCGACACTGCGATGCATCAAGTAAGAGTCGGTCATTCCGAACCAAATTAACTGACCGCCAAACCACGAACATCAGCAGTAAGAAAACTCCAGTCATACAACTTTTGTTATGCAAGAAATATACCAAATCAATTACATAAGCTATATAAATCCTAAAAACATCAAAAAAACTAATACTTGTATATTCTGAAGATGAGATTTGGCCAACTTTATGGAATTAAAGCCATTTTGTTCGATCAAAGTAACCTAAACACAATTATTGTTGATATTTGAAATCAAATAAAACTATCAAAATCAGCCGCAATTCCAATCAGAATTCTGAATTTGATGGAAACTACCGGGAACCTACAGTATTTGCAGTAAAGCTTTCGATCGTGCCGGGGTCGGGTCCGAATTAGTCATCCCGTTAACTACTCTGGTTAATAGCCTTTGTGAAGTTGCAGAGCAATGGCGTCCGCGTCCATACGTAACTTGTTTGTGATTGAATGGCGAATTAATTTAAGTAGAAAATTTGCAAGATAGTTATCCCAACTGTTTCGCCATATTGCTCTGGACTTCCAAAACGAATCAATTATAAAATTAGTAAAAGTTTCATGAATAGAAGCGAAGCCTTTTGTGAAATGAGTCGAAAAAAGGCATGCACATTCTCAATTGTCATTTAAGCTTCTCTTTGCTAGCAACAAGAAACGTGGGGCGATAGCTCAGTTGAAAGATCCTCAGCTTAGTGATCGAAAGTTTGCTGACTCCCGCTTCGATTCTCCAACTGGCAATGCGTTGATATCTTTTTTGGGAAAGACACTTAACGTTTATTTTCCATTTGGGGCCAAGCAGTCAAACTGTTATGGTGACCCAGCCACCGGCACAGTAAACGGCGAAACGGGTAAACATTAAATGCAGACACCAAAAGGTGCTCTGCCTTGGCGTGGTTAGACAATAGACAGGCGCGGAGTTCCTGGTTCACACGCAACAATGAGCAAAAGAAACTATAATGCGCCTAAACTTAAAACAAAAAATTTAAAGACAAGATCGGCAGTGCAACCTCGGTATTTTTTAAGTTCATAATGTGGAAGGAAACTAACCTTGCTTCTGCTCTTTTCGTAGAAAACCTCCGGTAATTTATCCTTAAAAGTCAACTTCAGATGTGACAGCATACAGGGAGACAAAGAGGAATCTCTGAAAATGCACCAATAGCAAACTTTTTTATCCGGAGCATTCATATAGAAGTACAGTTCTAGCTCAACAAACAGAGAAGAACATAATACAAATTAATTTTGTAAGTTAACTGGCAGACTGCAAGTTATTTAACAAAAGAACCACGTACTTTTTACAAGTTTGTTTGATCTTCAAAATCTAGCAAAGTTTTTTAAATTGCAAAATTAGAATTTTTAGAAGTAGCTTCAAAAAACCATACCAACAAAAAACAATTTAAACGCTCCAAAAACAAGAAAATGCTAGGCCTTTAAAAGCTTTATGTCATATACTACGAATGAAAATTCAAGCGAAAGCTACCATGGACTGCAATAAAACCCACTTATGAAGTATACTGCTAACTTTCCATAACCTGCTGCTCTAAACGCAGCAGTAATGCAATGCTTTACATTGGCATAAATAGTTAAGCGGGGTTTACACAAAAGCCGTCTACATTTACGTCGTCGTTCCGTCACCGTTCAGCATTTTACCGTTATTTTGCGGTGAAGGTAACCTGTACGTGAGAGGTTCACACCGATCCATCATCGTTATAACCTGTACCTGGATGCAATGTTTGCATAGCAGTTTAGTCAATAGACCAATAGGTCTATCAAGTTTGGGCTTGGTAATCACCATACTATCAAACCATGCCTGAATTGAGAGCCACTGATAAATTTACAGGCTACTTAACGCATTTTAACCTGTTATGTTAGCCTGTTAACTTGCTAGTTTTGAAGTGCTTGATAAGATCACTATCATTATCAAGTATCAGTGATTATTGTGGAAATAAGTGATGAGTTAAATTTAGTTTCACTTAGTTTCACAGTTGCATCTCTGCTGCAGTGCAAAACACACTCACTGGTATAGACCTACCTGGAAGTAGGGCCAAAAGCAAAGGGTAATCCTATAGCAGTGGGCCAAAGGGTAGTCTATGGCCTGGCGGTGTAGCATTCAGTTTGCTTGGTGGCATGGCTTCTATGATTATCAAATATTATCACTAAGTAACTCGAGTCCGAGCAAAGTAATCACAGATTGAAATAAAAAGCATAACAAAAATCAAATTGACTCCATTCATACGTCATTGGCAAGCTGTATATTTAAAACCACTTAGTTAAAGTCTATTTGGAAATGTTTCTATCTAGGCTATTTTAAATCTATAAATTTGTGAGGAATATACACAATACAAGTTTCATCTAAATAACTCAACCAAATAGACTTCTTTAAAAAACTGCTGTGATTTTTTGTTGACTCACAGCTTACATGTTTGTAAATTTCTATTAAATGCCAGTAAATGGATTTCAATAACAGTCAAATACTGATGCAGTATAATCACAGATATTGAGTCTATTTTGCTCAAGTAAAAAGTGATTAGTTATTACTTACATTTATATAATTTAGATTTGCATTAAAAATTTTAATTATTTCAGTTAAATATAAATTTAAGCAATATGATATGAATTTAAATAACCTAATCAATAGATTTGTTTTTCAGAAATAATCAGTAGGTATGATATTGTTTGGTAATGGAATCAAAAAATTCATATATTCATTAAACAAGACTAGGTCCAAATCCAAGTGATCTAACATGGTAACTATTAAAAATTAAGCTTTTTGATGGATGTGGTTGGCAAAAACAGTGAATTAAAATTTGTTTGACAAATTTGCTTGGTTTATCAGTACTGCAGTACTGGGTACTGAAAAAGTACAAGTATAGTAGAAGACTGTAAAAAGTACCGGTAAAAATTAGCTCTAGAACTACTTAAAATTGCCATAACAAATCAGAGCTTGACTTTCGTAAAATTTTCAACTCTCAATACCTGATGCTTGGGCAATTTTTGACTAACATTGATGACAACAGTCAGCAAGTCAGAAAGCGAGAAAAAATATATCTGATGTAGCATGACATGCAATTTAAGGCATTCATTATCAAAAATCACTATCGCGAAACCAAATCGTAAATTGTATGAGTGTGCTGACAGAAATAGAGTATGTGTGTGATGATAGAAATCGATTTTGTGGGAGGCCTACCATATTGCGAATCAAGCTGGTAACCGATATCATGTATTTGTTGTCTGTCATATAGCATACTACTAAAACATACAGGATCGCAAGTACTGCAGCACCAAAACCCTAGATCTAACCCAAACCCAAGCAGTCCAGGCACCTGTATATTTTAGTAGTACCGCTATATGTGCTCAGTCAGAAACCAATATCGCATATTCGACACCTGTTATATTGCAAAGCGATACTGTGCTGGCAGGCTATTGCAAACTGCTACAGTACTAGCATACGCCTACACTGCCAGCTAGAATTGAACTGCCTTGAAACTATCACTATTCAAATCTTGATTTTGTACTGTATGTTTTTTCTGTTCTTTTTGATTGTATGATACGTTAATTTTTAAAGTAGCTATAACTCAAAACCACATTGAGCCTAGTACAAACAAAGCTCAATGCAATTCAAAACCACAGCCAACTTTGTACGTGTGTTGTACCAATACTGTGTAAACCGGTTGTTTTTTTGCATTTAGTGATTCATTGTCCAAGATCAACTATATTAGCATCATACAATTTCATTGTCTATTCACACAAAGCAAACTGCAGGGTAGACTACAACAACTACCGGTACCAGTAGCCTCTACCAGACTATTATATTAACAGATAGATAGGCTTATGAGTTTCTGAAATCAAACAAAAGTTATGAGCCTATGGCTGTATGGTATTGGAAGCTAAGCAATTACCATTATTTAAATGCATCATGGCAATCATCAGATCATGGTCAGTACCGGTACACTACCTGATCATGACTATTGATGATTTAGCATTCAAAATGATCAAAAGTGGCCACTTCACTTAAAAGATTTGAGAAAGGTTCCTACCATGGAAATTGATTGCTTTCAGCAGTTTATAATTTTAGCTTTCAAGAGTCCAGTCAATTGAAATTGTTTTTGAGCAATTCAGAATTTTTTCATGCTAGATAGCCAAATACAAAAAACAAGAGCAAGGAAAGCCAAATTACAATTGCTTAGTGGCAAATTGGCAATCTAGCGTGCTTAGCCTGTACCAATTAGTTTTAATCTCACATTCTGTTTTCTTTTCCAAACAGAAAAAAAGCAATCAAGTCTGAAGTACAGATAGGCTATGCACCAGTACCACTGCCACCCTACCCATACAACATAGTATCACTATCAGTACATGACACCCAGCCTACTACTTATAGCCCTAAGCAATTATCCTAGCCTGCTGAAAGCTACTTTTCAACTAAAATCAATTATTTTTTCAAGATTTTTAGTTTCCGTGACTCAAGTTTGTCCCTACAGAGAAAAAATGCCTCAAAATTGATCCCGTCAGTGGAGTCACTTATGGAAAGTTAAAATTATTTTAACTCAATGTAAGACGTAAGAAATCAAGAAAATCACTTTCAACACCACAAAAAATTTCTGTGTGAACACTTTGACGTTAGACGTAACAACGATGAAACGGTAGCATTGACGATTTCTGTGTGAACTCGCCTTTAGGCTCACGTTACGTTTGAAAACGCTTTGCTTAGATGAAAGCCTAGACCACGATTTTCTATCTTCGGTAATGCTAACGCCTTTTTTTGTAAACAGATACCTCTTAAGTAGCCCAAGTTTTCGAAGTAATCCTAGATATCTTTTCTAATAAAAACTTAAACGAGGGAAAGCATCCAGTCAATTCCGATAGCTTACAACAGTTAAAATTAAAATATGATTTTTAAAATTGTTTGTTTTCATTTTGGGGCAGCAGTTACGAAGATGTTCAGAAAATACAAAAATACATCCCATAAAAGTTCTTGGAAACCCCAAGTTTGTTTTATCAGCCTGAATTTCCAGAAAAAGGGAGGGTTTTATCAAAATTGGATAAGTCTTGTGATGTAACTGGAAGGGTAAATATTATTTAGCGTCTCTCTTTCCCAGTAAGTTCAGGCTGAGAAAACAGACTCAGGGATTCCACAAACTTTTAAGGGGAATATGCTTTTTGTATTTGTTGAATATCTTTGCAACAACTGCCCCAAAATCAGAACAAAACGTTTCAAAAATTATATTTCGATTTTAGCTATTGCAAATTACCGAAAAATTGGCTGGGTGCTTTACCTACTTGACTTTAAAAAATTTTCAGCTCACTTGTGTTGCAAGGAAGTCTTCAAAATTTTGCTCTTTGACAAAAATTTCCATGAAGTATTACTTAAATTCGAATCATGGCCTGAAACAAATCAAAACAAAATTAGTGCAAGCTTAATTTCATTATTTTCATGCAATTATGAAATACGGCAACATGCATCATTATTAAAACCACAATTAAAGTTCTATATTTTAAAGTCTACAGAAAAATTTTCCACAACTGTGACGTTGCACTTCACTCATTTATATGCTTTCCAATGGGAAAGCAAGTGAGTGAAGTGCTGCCTTACAGTTGTAGAAAATTTTTGTTGAAAATCTGCTATGCAACTTCTGAATTTACAAAAAATTCTATAACAAAAATATGATACTGATAGAATACTTCTGTAGTTTAGAAACTGTAGAAAATGTAGAGACTAATTATATTTTTTCTTCATATTTTACTAGCTGCATGTGCTTTTTAACTCTGGAGGAAGCTACTTGTTTTTAGCAAGTCATTTTTAAGTTCTACATAATGTAGGATACAGCTACATTTCATATGTCTTTTTGCTATCCTTTATTCTTCAAAAAATGAAATTCATGAGTCTCTGGTCAATAAAAGATGTTAACTATTGCAATTTTTTCTAGAAAATTCACTTGAAACTTGCAAAATATTGAAATAAATCATTTAAGCATCAGTATTCCTTACTTCGCTTTCTATTTGGAAAGCAGTCATATTTTTTGAGCGAGGTGCTATGACCAGTTGCAGTATCAATATAAACCCTTCCATGCTTCATATTGTAGGCCTCCAAACAACCTAAAATAACAAGCAATTCCAAGTTTTACCAAACTTGAAAACAACTCAACTGCTTTACCAAACACAAATTACAGTAAAATACAAACGTAAAAACTTCCTTAAACGTGGAAAAATGTATATACAGGAGAATAGCAACAAGAAATTTCTACTTCACCAAAAAGACTAAACTTGGACTATGCAAAATTTGGTATTTCTGACCAATTTCGATCAAAACTGGAAAAGATCAAAACCTGGACTCACATTGTACTTGCATCAAAATTGATCGAGTCTGCCCCACCCAAACTATAATGAGGAAGAGTAGTAGACACAGGTCAAAAAAGATCACATGCAAGCGCAAAACAAAAATTTCAGATAAGGACTTTTCAAATCTCTAATTTGATTTCTTACAATGTCAACATGACATCCCAGTAACAGGTACTGCACAGGCTTTGGGAAATTAATCGATTAAGATCTAAAACTTAAACTTATTTTCCACAATAAAAGACAAGACAAATTTATTTAGTCGCTAAATATGATCATTTGTGAACAATAATAAAAACAAAAAATAGTGATGGTAAAATACTGTAATAACGGCAGTTTGCTTTGTATTTGCTTAGCATGCGACAGGGAAGTTTCAAAATATGAATGGACTCTGCAGTTATGCAGTCAAGCAACCACCCTATACGTCAGAGTTAAAAATCAGTAGTTTTGCTGGTAAATTTCAATTTCTGATTAAGTGAATTGTGACCTTATGAATTTTTAATACTCAAACACACCAAAGCAAGAACGGTTTCATTTTGTCGAAAGGTTCAATGACAAGACACGGCTTGAGCACAGCGCGCAGGAACTCTAATTACAATATTGCACTAGCAAAAATTTTTTACAGCATAATGCAGTTTAAATTTTCAAAAATAAAATGACCTGATTTCTTGAGGAATGGAATTCCAGACCTTCAATCCCTGATATTTTATGCACCTCTGTAATTTAATTGTACGGTAACAAGGAATATTTAAATGCACATTGTCAGTAGATTGTCATGTTGCTCGATTTGAATTTCTGTGGATTTAAGAAAATAAATGCACAATGAATTTGGATTTCTGTTGTAAATAGTGCTACGAACAAATTTAGCAATTTCATATTTCAACAAATCATCAATTTGTAATATTTTAAATTGACTATAAAACGAGTTGGCGCTGTCTTAGTAATGACATCTAGCTACTATTTTTATCACTCAATTTTGTTAAGCTTTTAATCTTTCTAAGTAGGAGGGAAAGGAGTTTTCCCAAATTGCTATACCATATAATATCAGTGGATACATTAAGGCATGATAAAGTTGCAGCATAATGTTCTAAGAAAAAATAAGCACCAATTTAGATAAAATGCCAATGGAACGCACCACCCTTCTCTCCAATCCAGTAATGTGGTCGTTAAAATTGAAATCGTTGTCAATGATAACTCCTAAATATTTGGCGCTACTGACAACATTCTCTGGGGATCCATTACTAGTTATATTAAGACGGGGCAGTTGTGCGCTAGTTTGTTTAAGAGGAATAATTGCAATGTTTGTTTTAGTAGGGTTGCCCAATAATTTAATTACACTACACCAAAAGTGAAGATTTTGTAATTCCCTATTAACCTTGATTTGCAATTGCTCAGTATTTAATCCTTTTACTAGTAAGTAAGTGTCGTCAGCAAAGAGCCTGGGTTGCTTCGTAACACATTATTTAAGTCGTTTATATAAATAAGAAAGAACAAGGGGCCAAGCGACGAGCCCTGAAGGACCCCTCAGAATATGGGTTTTAAGTCAGATTGACATTGGTTTATGGAAACGAATTGCTGCTTGTTTCGGAGATAGGATTGAATAAAGTGGTAGGCCACACCTCGATTACCCTAATTGCTCATGTTTTTCAAAAGTGCTTCGTGTGACACGATGTTAAATGCCTTCCTTAAATCAACAAAAGCTAATCTTGCACAGCAATGATTGTCAATCTTATTGTAGGAGAAAATGGCAACATTCAGCCCTGCATGCGTTGTGGAAATGTTACTTTGGAATTCGTATCGGTTTTCGTAAAGTACCCCATGCTTTTGAAAAAATTGCTTTGTCCTGCATGTAAATTTTTTTCAATAATTTTGGAAAAATAAGTCAGAATAGAAATAGGACGATAATTTTTCAAGTCATCTTTTACTCTGCTTTTATAAATGGGGGTAACTCTGGCTATTTTGCAAATTGTTGGGAAAGAAACCTTGATTGAACACATAGCTAAAAAATAAATTTAGATACAGAGCAACAACGAATCTGGTTGATTTAAGAAAAAAAGAGTTGGATGTTGTCATGTGCAACTGCTTTATTTTTTAAGGAAGTAATTTGACTTACGATTTAGTAGGTAGTGGGAGGTTGGAGGTAGATGGAGTACGAAAATTTCTGTTTATAAAAATTTTTTGGTTGTTTCCTCGTTATGCACTTTATTCTTTCAGCCAAATTTGATCCAATGGTACAAAAATCCTCATTGAATTGTGTAGCAATCACGGTTGGGTCATCTATAGATTGACCATTACTTTTCAAAGCAATGAGAGAAACACGGTTTGGTTTACTTGGCAACAGTAATTGAATCAGTTCTCATGATTTGCGTTGATTCTTTTTATTGCATGCAAACTCGAAATGAAAATGAATTTTTTTTGACAAGGTTTTAATTTTTGTTAGGATATTCGAGTAATGCCAAAAGTGGTGTTTTTCAGCTAATTGTCTTTAATCAGGGTTGCCATAAAAACTGCAGAATCAAATTCCAGGACTTTCCAGAACATTTTTAGGTCATTTTCCGGGACTTTTTTAAGGTTTTTTTTACAGGACATAAATTTTTATTTTCACTATTACTCTTTCATGTACCTACTTTTTTGTACTTGTAATTCAAAAAAAATTTTGATGTAACGCATTTGCATTCCTAGTACTGACTAATAGCCAGGTGCATAAGCCAGAAATTTGCAGTGGGAGGTATGGGGGCAGATCCCCCAGTCCCAAAAGCCATTGGGAATCTAAGGGCTCTGCACCCAGCGCTCGAAAATTTTGCAATTTTTTGGCAATAATAACTTAATTTTACACCTAATTTTGGTAAAGATTATTGCTTTTAAAACGTGGAATAGAAATAAGCACTGCAAAAACACGATTAAACTGGTTGCATAGATGAGCTGCAGCTTGAAATAAACAGTCTAAGGCAATTGCGCTAAGCCGATATTTTATCAGCAGTAGATAGTCGATATGATATATCGGCTTCGCCCTGGTATCAACTGATACATATCGGCTGACCAATACATCGGTCGACCTTTAATGATGGTTAATGGTAAAACTTTAGTCCTAGCTTTACTTCCAGCCAGTAAACCATAAAATCCTATCATTTGTAAAAGACAGAGCTTATTTGCACGCCAGCAAGCAAGACAAAAAAAAAAAACGCTATCGCACCCCTAACCCCAACCTTAAACTTAACTCAAACTGTAACCCTAGCTCTACACCTAACGTTAATCCTAACCGAAACTCAAAATGAGCAAATGAGCACCCGCTCTTGCTCTCTAATTCTCTATCAGCAAAGCTCATTTGCACGTCAAAGTGCAAACAGGCATTTGCTTTGAAAAAACTCACAAGTATTAATTCAAATCGTCTGCATTTGATAGTGATAGATAAAAATAGTTTGAAAAGAAGGGCTAATGAAACGAGATTTGAGAGAGGTGATTGGTAATTAATGGAATTAAATACTGAATAGACCATTAAATTTTTTTTTGCAAAGCCTACGTTAAGTATTTTGCATCAAGCGATTGAATTGATTGTTTATTTTTAGTCATTTTCAGTTAGTTGTTGGTGATTTGATTTTTTTTCCAATATTGGCCCCTCCCTTAAATAATGCTTCAAAAGTGGCTTCAAATTGCTTTAAGAGTTCATATTACTGCAAAAAAACGGCCTCAGAAGTATAGAGCGAAAAACGTGGTATTTTTCTTACAGTGCATATTGGACAACAGGTCAATGGGGGGCTTATAGCCCGCTATGCTACTGCTACTAGCAGTGATATTGCTACTACAGTATCGCATTGCAATAAATTAATGTCCATGAATTCACAATAATATTCAATAAATCATGCATACCGCACTGCGTAGTGCAAATTTTGGCATTTTAACAAGTAAGTGCTTAACTGCTTATTTGCACTCTAGCGTACAAGTTCAAACTGCATAAAAAGAACAAGACACCGAAGAGCAGAAGAATGGGCGCTCATTTACTCTCTTTTGTCTTTTAAATTATCGTTAGGGTTTGGGTTAAGACTTTAAGTTTGGGTTAGGATTAACACTAGGGCTACAGTTTGGGTTACATTTAGGGGGGTTAGGGCTGGAATAGCGATTCTTTTTATTTGTGTGCCATCGTAAAAATAACCTCCGTCATTTAACAATAAAGCTTTTTGAAAGACCTTCACAATGCAAATTATATCAACAATGGCTTTGTACAATTACAAGATACCTGATTATTATATAAAAAAAAACTCATTCTGTCCTGGTAAATCACGGAAAAACTTTGCAAATATTTTCCAGGACTTACAAACACAATTCAAGGACTTTCCAGGACACCAAAAAAAATCCAGGGCTTTTCCAGGATGTGGCAACCCTGTTTAATGAAATGACTTCTATACATTAAATTTTTTTTCCTAATTGAAATCAAAATACTCGTACCTTTTGTGATCCAAGGTTTGCTAGCTAATTTTTGTGCTTTTAACTCATTTGTTCAAGAGTTCACATTGCTTCATAACCATCGGTAACAGAACTAAGAATTACAGTGTGCACTATATCATTTTTATGATATGATCAATCACTGTTGCCGTTTTGTCCATGACCCGGTGGGTTTAATGATTACGGAGAAAGCTCCGTTAGAGGTTACGACTTGCATGTACGGTATTTGTTGGTTTGGGCACTACTTTGAGTAGAATTGCTGATATTAACGTGATATCACCAAGAAATATAGAAAGTTTTCTTTTCGTCAATAAGTTTGTTTATACATTTCGAAGATGTCTTGGCAAAGATGCGAATAAATTTATTGATGAATAAATTTATTCGCATCTTTGCCATGACGTCTGTAGATGGAGCTAATTATTAATATTTTGGTAAGATTATTGGTCCAGATTTTTATCCACATGGATTCTGCGCCAAAAAGTTGAAAATTTTCAAGCTCAGAAAATTTTATTTTGGAACGTATATACATTGCCATATTACTTACTTTTTTATCGGGTTTTTTATAGACTAAATGGTACCCCAGCAGTTGCAGGTTTTTGAGTGGTTGGATTATCCGGAATTTGGACAGACAAATGACATCTGATTTAATGGAGAGCGTGCTAACACATTCACGCAAATCGTCATAAAGTTTTTATGAAGAGATCTAATGATTAAGTGCAGTAATATCAGGGATACATAGTCATCTACTAAAGTTAGTCTGTTGTCACAAGTATTAAAATCATCACAGTTACCAATACGATTAAACATAGAATTAAATATATGTTCACACAATTCACTTGGTTCAGTATGGTCAGCTGCTTGACTTGTGCGCAGGGACTCTGACAACTCCCCACCAAACAATGATTGTACCGCCATGTTAGAGCAAGAAAAAGAGAATATACTATGCAAATTAGTGCCCAGCATTAGGTTAGCGTTTCTTTAGATTTTTATACACTTGAATTGGTACCAATAAATAGCAGAGGCATGCCGTACCAATATCTTAATTCTCAACATAGCATATCAGGCCCAGCAGTAGGACTAAGCAAATGGTTCAAAGAGCATAAACTAAAAACAGGAATTCACTGTAGTAATCATTGTTCAATTCTCATTAGGTTTCAGAGCACATCAGCGTGGCATGGCAATTGCAAAACAATAACAACACATAGTTTGCTTCATTAGGGGGTAAGAGAATAGCATAGATGACACAAAAAATTCATTTCTTTTGCAATAATTAGGGTAGCAATATTGACATCAGATTGAATACTGTAACTGCCACAAGGAGGGGTGGCAGTAGCAAGGACATGAAAGTTCATTAGTCAGTCAGAGGTTTATTTTATCGAAAAGATGCACTATAAAAAAAACAATGGAACAATACTCATACATGTTAATCAACCAGAAAACCGGAATAAACCTTTTAGTCTTCAAGCCTACGGTCACCAGTGAGTGTAGCTATTAGTCTTTGCCATTGAAAAATCAAATGTTTAGTAAGATCTACAAATGGAATGTTAAAGAAATTTACAATTTTCTACAGGACAAATAATTTGCAATTATATACAATTACAATACATTACGAGTTTGTCATTGAAATCATTCAGACATTCAGATTCTAGAAAAACAACAAATAGAACAAATAGGTTTTGACGACGACAAGTGTCCTACTTTTTATCAACTTGCTATTTGCACTACAGTGGTTTGGTTCAAGAAGTCAATAATGCTAATTGTCTATATTAACAAAATAACGTTTGCTATAATAAGGCACCATGTTATAGAAACGGCTTTTATTTGTTCTACAAACAAGAGGTTTTATTTTAGAAACATAGGTACATAAAGTTTCGGCAAAGACGTTGATTTTGAATGCCAGAGAATTGAAAGAATCTTGAATATCGAAGTTGCTGAAACTTTCAATTCTCTGGTAAACATAGGTACATAACTTATTGTGCTTTTTTATCATCCATAAACACACATTCAAACAGTACCCATAGAATTTTGCCAATTCTATTTGTCAATTAGCACCAGCTAAATTGCAATGTGAATTGTGGGATCTCATGGACTGAGGACTGTGCATAAATAAATTTACCTTAAAATAATGTTTTGAAAACATTAGTGGATAACTCAAAGATACTCTGATCAGTGATCCACTTACTATTTAACGAAGAATTGACACCTTTGGCTTCTAGTGAACTTTTCACAGTTGTGCTTTGAGGCTCAGTGGACTGTTTTGATAGAATAGAAGAAGAACATGAAGGAGGTCGAATTGCTTTCTTACCAACAACACAGATGAGGTCAGCAGCACACATTAAATCACCACAGTTTTCAGCCATTATCTCATTAATCAGTTAATATTGTCCACTGGCAAGGGCTGCAACACAGTAAAAGAACTAGCCTATGTCATATTCCGATATCTATGACAAAATAAACCACAGGTTTCTAATGAAGTTTCTTAGTTGCATTTTTAACAACTAGCCTTCAAAACAAACAGAGTAACAGTGCAATTACTTAAAATTCAAAGATGTTCTTGTGTTGTAGCCAAGTTTAGAGAAATCACCATGGTACTACTCAAAAACCAAATTGCTGTCACCGCAGTGTTAGAAGCAACTGGCTTCAGCAGAACATTATTGTCTGCAGTGAATGCTTTAATCGGTCATGCTATGACTAAGAATACATAGCAACGCTTTGATGATGATGGCTGCATCTAACCAGCAAAACGTCAGCAACAAAGGACCATAAATTTTTGAGTAACACCTCATGCGGTAATTTCTTTAGTCTACAAAACTAGAAAAATTTGGAAGCTTTAAGTTATTTAAAATGCCTGGTGTACAATCACTGAGTTAGTGGTGCAAATATTTGTTGAGCATTGGGGGGAATAATTTGTAATTTTACCCCATTTTTGCCTTATTTTCAATATTGGGGGAGATGAACCTCAACCACGATTTTTTTCAGGTGAGCAAATTATGTGAAGACAAAAAAAAGGTCTTCACCGGAAATGGAACACTTTTTTTCCCTGAATTCAGATGAAAACCCCCCAAAAAAAAGGTCTTCACCAGAAATGGAACACTTTATTTAAGTACTGACCAGCCCTCAGATGCACACCAGAGTCAAATTATTAGGGGGGATATATCCCCCCCTTGTTTCGGCACCACTGACTGCAGTGTAGTTGATAATAGGTTAGTTTCACAAGCTTTGCTGCCAAACGTTATTTTTCATAAAATGTATAGCCTAGGCTATTCAACTATACTGCTTTACTATTTATCCTATAACCTTGAACTGGGTCAGAAATAGCCTAATCCTAGCAAACAAGGCTGTAATCTAATACCTTGGGACAACTTTTTTTTAAAGCTAGATTTGCTCACGAGCTATAACAGTATAATGGTAGACTACCCATACCGAACTGCTAAGCAATTTCAGCAAACAAGCTAGCACACTAGCAGGTTGTCTTTACATACCGGTACTTAAGTTAGGCTACATCAAACCAGTCTGCATTACGATTGTATTCATATAGGCTCAATGCATCATTGGTCTGATTGATTGATGCATCAAAGCAACGATGGCACAATGTATCGGTATCTGTCAGTCTTGTACAGTTGTAGCCTTGTAGCCTACCACCATTGTGGGCAAATCTGCACCTGTGCAGCCTGGGAGCTAAACATTTTCTAAATCTTTAGGTTATCGTTTGATTTCTTCCTATGTAAATCGGCTGCTTGCTTGAAGCCACCAAGTGCTTTTTCAAGGATAGGCCTACAATGATGGTAGCATAGGTACCGGTACCTACGGTACCAGATTACCAACCATGGTGTGCTTCTAATCGAGATCAAGCAATTAGGAATAGACGAAAAAACGATTAATTTTTCACCTCGGTCAAGCTGCCGACTAAGACAACAAACCTGCTTGCCATGCGCAATTAATTCAACTTAATGCTAAAAGTACACCACATCACTGTAGGGCATTTTGCTTGCTCTAAACCTGCACCCTTTACTCGCATACGACGATACCGAGCATTGTTTAATAATTGTTCATGTTGTTTGTGTCACGCTTCACCAGTTGTTGGTTTTGATTTCGAACGGAGTTTAATTACTAGAATCCATTCCTAACTTTTAGCAGACAGGCCAGTTGGTCGAGTGGTAACGCATTCGTCTCTGGAGCGGGAGGTCTGAAGTTCAATCTCGGGTTGATCAAATCGGACACAGTGCTGCCAACAGCTCGCCACCATTGCGACATTTCTATCATAGAAGCTGTGTTACCCAGGAGCAATGATGCGAAGATGGGCCCCCAAAAACTCGTTACACCCTTCGGCGTAATACAGCGATTGTAATGAAAGATTATATTTGATTTGAACTTTTAGCCGGGGATTAAATCTGAGGTACATAAAGGGGAAAGCATCCAGTCTATTCTAATAGTTTACAATAGCTAAAATCGAAATATAACTTTTGAAATCTTTTTTTCTCATTTTTGGGGCTGCGGTTTTGACATGGATCCCACAATTAATTTCTACAAGGTTACTACAGACAATCAGATTAATGACGCTATTTGCAACCAACTAGGCTATAAGCTAACCTACTCATTTTCCACACTAACTGATCAGATTTATTGTGATACTGGCAGCTGGGAAGACTGTCTATTACCTTGTATTGATACATCAGACTTATGAAAGCAAATATTGGATCCCCTACACCTCCCCGAAAAACACTTTCCAGAAATGACATTTCCTCTAAAAACACTTGGGCGAAACTACACTATCCCAAATGTACATTTCTCTAAACGAGCACTTGCCTGAAATTACATTTTCCTGAACGTGCAAATTGCCAGAAATTACATTTTCCTCAACGTACACTTGCCAGAAATTCTGGATAATAAGTTTTCGAAAAAATGTAATTTCGGCCACATGTAAATTCTCGAAAATGAGTTTTCGGGGAAATGTAATTTTGACGAAATGTAAATTCTGGTCGGTGTAAATTCTGAAAAACAAGTTTTCGGGGAAATGTAGTTTCTGCCAAGAGTTCATTCGGCAGATGTAATTTCAGACAAGTGTTTATTCTGGCAGATGTAACTTTTGACTAAAGTTCATTCTGGCAGATGTAATTTCTGGCAAGTCTTAATTCTGGCAGATGTAATTTCTGGCAAGTGTTTATTCTGGCAAGTCTGATTTCTGGCAAACGCTAATTCTAGAAAAAAAAGTTCAGGGAAATGTTTTTTGGTCAATATGATTTTCTGGGAGGTGTTTTTCTGCAAGGTGTAAGGATACCAGAATGATCAATTACGAACAGGGGCGTATTTAGAGGGGGCCATTGGGCCATGGTCCCCCCTCCTTTGGGTCGCTAGGATAGTATAATTAGCATAAATTAGTATGCAAAATTGCGGAATGCCCCCCCTTTGTAAGTTGGGCAGAAGCTTTGAGCACACAAATGGTAGGCGAAGACCTTCGTTTTTGGCGAGCGCTCAAACGAATCGGACCAAATTTGAGTGAAGACCTTTTTGTTTTGGTCTTCGTAGTATTTGTCAGAAAGCAGACTTGCTAGAATGAGCACTTGCCAGAAATTACATCTGCCAGAATTAAGACTTGTCTAAAATTACTTCTGCCAGAATGAACACTTGTCTGAAATTACATCCGCCAGAATGAACTCTTGGCAGAAATCACATTTCTCAGAAAACTTGTTTTCCAGAATTTACACCGGCCAGAATTTTTATTTGGCCGAAATTACGTTTTCACGAAAACTCATTTTCCAGAATTTTCACTTGCCAGAATTTACATTTGGCCAAAATTCCATTTCCCCGAAAACTTATTTTCCAGAATTTACACTTGCCAGTATTTGCATTTGGCCGAAACTACGTACATTTTCCCGAAAACTTATTTTTCCAGAAATTACATTTAGCCGAAATTACATTTCCCCGAAAACTTATTTTCCAAAATTTCTGGCAAGTGCATGTTCAGGAAAATGTAATTTCTGGCAAGTGCGCGTTCAGGAAAACTTTCGGGATAATGTAGTTCGGCCAAGTATTTTTCGGGGAAATGTAATTTCTGGATGGTGTTTTTTGTGGAGGTGTATAAAATCCTGCTACTAATCTCTCTGCCTTTTATACGTCTTACAATTTATAGTTTTATTTGACCGTAGACTCTTTAATTCTGCTACTAATTTCTCTAACTTTTATACGTCTTGACAACTTATAGTTTTGTTTGACCGTGAACTCTTCATTAGTAGACGGGAAACTGACAGTTTTGTCTTTTTTTGTCTTCACAGTTCATTTTTCTAGAATACGTAGGCCGATTTGTCCAATCAACGTAACTTTTTTCTTCTCGGTTTTCCCGCGTTATCACATGTCCAATTAAATCAGTCGAAGAAGCCTGACTGCAAAAAACTTCGCGACGAAAGCAGTCTTTTTCTTTTCAATGCTCTTCGCTTTTTCTCCGCTAGTCAGTTTCTAGCCTACTTATAAAGAGTCTATGGTTTGACAAACCATTAATAGGTCTAACAAAAGCAAATTCAACTCCAAATCTGGCTAAAATTGTTCAACCCAGACTATTTTCGTCTTTTAGAAAACCTGACATTGCTTAGTCCCATTTGATTGCATTGTTTTCGCGGTATTTTTTGCAAAACATACTGCCCATCCTTGTGGGAGCCAGACGACAGGTCAAAATTGCATAGGAAAAAAGACAAATTCGCTCATAGCATGATATCTAGTAATTGTAGGATCCATGGTTTCAAAAATATTCAACAAATACAAAAATAATCGTATATCTCCCGTAAAAAGTTTTTAGAAACCCTGAATCTGTTTCTGAACATCCAGAAAATTAAAGTGATTGAATAATATTTACCCTTCCAGCAACATCACATAACCAGGCGCGTAGCCAGGATTTGGAAAAGGGGGGGGCTATTTTGAAAGAGTGAGAAAAGCGCAAACGACCTTGACCCGAATTTTGATTGTTCTTGAATCAGTTTCACACGGTTTGTCCGAAAATTCAGACGAAATTTCTCGGAAATTCGAAGGTTTTTCCCGCCCAAAAACAGGTGGTCTCCAAAAAAAAAAAAAAAGGTCTTCGCCGAAATTGAGTCTGATTTTTCGGCCGAATTCGGAAATTCAAACGTTTCAGGGGGGGGGGGTTTCTTATGGGGGGGGGCTTTTTTCAATTTTTCACAACAAATCGGCCTCAAAAGCATCAAAAACGTGCGATTTTGAATGCTTCACAAGACAATGGGGGGGCTCGAGCCCCCCCGCCCCCCCCCTGGCTACGCTACTGCACATAACCTATCCAAATTCGGTAAAACTTTCCCTTTTTCTTGAAATTCATGCTATGACAACAACGTCTGGGTTTCCAAAATTTTTCAAGAGAGATAAGATTTTGTATTTGTTGAATAATTTGTAACCAAAGTTCAAAAAATGAGAACAAAAATTTCACAAATTATATTTCAATTTTAACGGTTGTAAACTGTCGGAATTGGCTGGATGCTTTACCCCGTTTAAATTTGAACTTGCAGCATAGTATGGAAATATAGGACAAATAAAATGATCTGCTGTTGCGAGTTATTGACTGAAATCCAGACTCATAGCTGAAACGCAAGATGTATAATGTGTAGTGCTTAAAGGGGCATTGCTCCCTAATTTTTGTAGTTTGAAACCAATCTGTACTTGTATTTACATTTTACTCACCAAGTTATCTTAGCCTGGAGACAGCGAAGGGACCTTTCGGTCTTCGAGTCAAGCTGCCAGGTGTCCTTCTGTCTACCACACACGGTGTAGTCTTCGCACGGTCCACTTAATTGCTGAACGTCAAGCAAGGAAGGCGGAAAGGTGTGAGCAACGATGGCAGTACGGAACGGAGCGGTACGTAGGTACGGTACGGTACGCCTCAATTTTTGCTAAGAAGTAGGGTACGTTGGTAGGTACGTTTTTTTTGTAATGATACGGGTACGGTACGTTGGTACGGTACGCTTCAAAAATTGAAATGAAGTACGTTACGCTGGTACGGTACGCCTTTTTCGTAAAGGTACGGGTATGGTACGTTGGTACGGTACGCTTCAAAAATTGAACTGAAGTACGGTACGCTGGTACGGTACAGTTCAAGGTGCGAGGTACGTAGTACGCAAATTCTGTACGTACCGTACTGTACTGCCATTCTTGGCTGTGAATACCAATTTTTACAGTTTTTGGTTTGGCCCGTCTAGGAATCGAACCCGAGTCTAGCGTTTCAATAGCAAAAGCTCTATCCACTTGACCACTATCGGTACCACTAATAAATGTAAGTTTATAAAAAATAATTGATTACCAACATTATTTTTGTCCCGTTTTTTTATTGTTTGACATTTTATAGCTTTAACGGAACAGATTTTGACTTTACGGGAAAGAAAAATCTGCTGTGGCAACATGGCAGCATCAAATTTGCATACGAAATTAAAACCGATTTATTAATCTGGTACGTCCCGGGGTTAGAATGAGTTTTTGCCAGGTTTCTGCAGTGGCTTTGACGCAAAAGCTATGTTTTTAAAACTAAATTTAGGCTTATTGGTCTGAAATTTTTTTTGGCACAAACATATTTGATTTAGTGCTCTTAAAAAGAAACTTGTAAATGGGGCCTAGGCTGATTGGATAACACTGATAATTTTGATCTATGTCATGTAGGCCTACTGTGCATAGCTCTTTGCAATTATTAGAGTAAAGTCGGTATGAAAAGGTTGAGGCTTAATTAGACTTCAGAGCTTTTCAAAATCAACTGGTAGGCTTAGGAGCTTGGCTTTTTGGCAGGCCCATTGCAAATTGGTGGTGACTAGCCTATTACACCAAAATCTTTAAGCTGAAGAGAATAAAACGACAATAAAGAATATTCATTCACACAATTTTTCATTATTTACTTTTTTAAGAGTTGAGAATAGGGTTAGGTTGGGATACAATTTATGCGTTCTTGTAACGATAGTGATTATAACCGACAAGTTTGACGTCCTTCGTGGCCGACTCCTGGGAAATCATAACGACTTCCACGAAAAACAGTGATTATGCTTTCCAAAAACGATAGTGATTATGCTTTCCTAACACTATTTTTGCGTCCGCATGAACGAAACCTAATGGTTGATTCAAGTTATTCAAAAAATGGCTTGATTGCTACAAATAGCTGGAAAATATGCAAATAACGTTTGATGTGGAAGTTGAAGAATTCAGTCATCAGCTGCAAAAATTTTTAAAAAGTACAATTTTGCGGCTCGTCTTGTTTGGAAACAACGTATACCCTAATGCTCCTTTAAAATGTAAAATATGGGATGGGGGAGGCTTTTGCAGCCAAAAACCGGACACATCCTGGAATGAAAACGTTTCAGAGCGGAAAAAACAAAATATTCACGCTCATAACACCAGGCAACAAAAAAAATGTTTTTCGTGCTTTTCACGATTTTTTAACTGTTCTTGGCAAATTTTGGGACTCTTATTTCAACAATGTTATTAGTTTTTTTCTGTGACGTCTAGTTTTTTAGTTATTTGTATAACTGTTCTATCGTGATAACAAGTAATTGTAGCAACTTTTCCATTTTCTCTTTGCTTGAATGAGCCCTAAAACATTTGCTTTGATCGTCTTTTCTTTTCTCGTGATCAATTATTAATGCTCTAAGAACTATGTTACGATACCTTATCAATTTATAATGAGTACGGCAAGTTTTTGTTGCACTAAAATTCTGAAAAAGTTACATTTATTTTTAACAAAAGTTGCTCTAAAAAGTTGCATTTATTTTTAACGAAAGTTGCAGTAAAAAGTTGGATTTAGGCCCATGCGCAACGAGTTTAATCAACAATGATTTTGTAGCTATTCACTAGTTACCACACAGTTATACTTTTCAAATAATCTTGGTTTGGTCAAAATAAAAGAACAAAAAACAAACCGCTTTTCTACCATCAAATCCAACCGAAAAGAAAAACATGCATACGAGTGTTGCCATCAAACGAAATGAAAAACCATTAAACTGGAAAAGGGGCAATTGCCATAGTTTAGTTATTCAAGATATTTATTAAGATATATTGCTAGATATTCCAAATATTGTCTGGAGAAAAATGGCGATCGCTTGACAACAGTTTCTGCAGCATGCTGATACTTCGCTCCAGAGAGCTTGAAGATGCAAGGCAGTTTAATAATTAAGCGTAAAATTCGAGGCTAATGTTAGGCCTGGTCATTTCTGCAATGGCTGCACAGCCCTGGTTCTGACACTACAGTACTAGTACTTCTACGGTTGTAGCTGAACCTCTTTCTGCAAACCAACTGTTACGTCATAGATAACATTGAGACGAAGCCAATACGTCACAAAACTCGTTGTTACACAATTCAAAGACAATACCAGAATTAAACTGAAATACTGTAGTTACAAAGCATATTTTTCAAAGCACACCTTTAACATTTTGCGCAAAATTTGATAAAAGTTGCCGCAAAAGTTGCAAGTAAATCGAAAAAAGTTACAAAAAGTTGCAACATAAAATTTATGGAAACAGCTTAAAACATTGTACTATCTAAAGTCTGAGTGTTTTCGAAGCTGTCGGAAGATGTAAAAAAAAGTTGTAAAAGTTGCAAAAACTTGCCCTAATAGTGAGTTCATAGTTACAAATCTTTGTGATATACTGGCTTGCGTTTCGCTCCTCTCTTTGATAAAAGATTTTGTATTGTTTTTTTTTAACTGGCTATGTAAATAGAGAAAGCTATCAGCAGCTCTTTAACCGAGATAGTGGTAGCAGCTCCGCAAAATCAAATGATTTTTTTGAACATCAAATAGTTCTACTACAAGCATTATGCCTATGCTTGAGGAAAAACCACATTCATGATTCCACACCTACAGAACCAAAATCACCCAAACAATTTAGAAATTTGGGACTAACCAGAAAAATCGGAGCGTCTTGCTTCTAGGTTGAAACAGTGGAGCATGCTGCAACAAGGGCGTTAAGTATACATACATTTTCGTTAGCAGCATACCAAGCTTCGAAATTGCTTCTCGGTACATAACAGTGCATGCGATTGCAGTAATATCAGTGACCTGTTTCGTGGCCTTAGATTTGAGCACAATCCTGACGAGTGGAAAAAGTTCATTAATTCAAGCAAAGCAAGTTTGCGACTTTTCTGCTTCATAAGAGAAATCCTTTGTCATTAGCTCCTTAAGCAAATACCTATAGATTACAAGAAACAGAAAACAATCGAGATATTTTTGCATTTAATCAAGTATTTAATCCATAAATGGAATATTTGTAGAGATCTCAAAGTGATTGACCTTCTCCTTGGCTTACGAATGGGTTATACCTAGCACCAATGCTTCTTATGTCGTTTAGACAGCCGAGATGATAAACAGTACTACATTTGAAAAGATTGGTACTCACCTGAAAAGTTTTTTTCAGCAAGAGTTATCTTGTTTCTTTACTTGATCCCACCAAACTGTTTACACCAATGCAGATCAAGTTAGGACTCTTGAAAGACTTGATAAAGCAATGGATCGAAATTGCAATGGATTTATAGGTACCTACATCAGCGATTTTCCGCCAAATTGATGCCAAAATAACTGCTGGAAGAGTCATAGGAACAGAAATTTGGAAGCTAATACATGAAGAGAGATTTGGTGAAAGGCTGGCTATAAGTTCATCAGAAAACGAAGCTTTGTATCAATTTTGATTAGTGGTAAAAAATTTTTTAGGCAATAAATCTTCCTCAAAAGTGAGCATTATTTAAGATTTTCTATGAAGCTACAAAAGTCTTTGTGCAAGAATATCACTGAAAATTCATTTTCTCCATTTTCACTTCGGATTTCTTCTCTTACAGTACATTGGGAAAATTAAAACATTTCATCAAAAAAATTAAAACAGGTGGATGATCTCTATAATGGGAGAATAGCGCGGACTATGGTGGCAGATTATGTCCTGCTGGTTTCTTTAGCGCGAAAGTGGTGCTAAGCATATTAAAAGAATCCAGCAAAAAACGCAAAGTACTTTTAACTGTTAACTGTAACAGTCGGTTAATATTTTGGGGGGTTTTAAACTCAATAAACTTTCAAAGTACTGTAGACAAAATTGCTGAGCCACCTGTTTGTCAACGAATGCACCAAAGACGTTTCTTACGTATTGCAGTGGCAAAGTTACAATGATTACTATGCTAAATATAATGCATTATTTCATAATATTTTCTCAAATGACTGAAAAAACTTGAAGTGTTGGCACAAAAATTAATACATATTTGAAATCAGCACCCCAAACATACTCCAAAGCACTTTTTCACTTCAAAAAAGCAGAAATTTTCTTGCCTAGAGTAATAGTTGTTGAACAAAAATAAAAGATCTTCGCATTCAAATCAGTCATTTTAGTCCAAACATTAGGTCAGGCCACCAAAAAAAAAACAACAACAAGATGCAGCTCTCTTTTTGTCGGGAGACACCCAATTTCAAAAGGGCGGGGGCGCTAATTCTCGATGGGGAAACGCTTCTCCGCATTCCCCCAACAACTCAAGTATTAGCTGTATTGGTATAGATCGATAAATCGTAACTCAATAGTAGTAGCAGTTTATTATTAATAACAAAGGTTTAACACACAAGTCAGAAGTAACTTTTAAAACACCAACAGCATCAAAAAACCATAGGTGGGCAAGTTAATGCAAAACGTTAGCTTCGTTAACCACTAGTCCGTTAACAAACTTCACACCTCCGTTAACGTTAATCTGTTATTTTCAGCTTTAATTAATGGAAGTTAATAAAGTCCGTTAATCCGTTAACATTTTGCGTGTAATTTACATTTCGTTTTATTCACTCGCTTCTAGAACACGTATTGACGCTGTTGAGCTGATTGTAAGGAAATATTTATTGCTATGGTGGTCTTTTTGTGTTTCGAAAGTTACATTTTACAGTCTAATCTAATTTCAAGATAAAAACAAGTTCAAATGCACAACGAAGCTGCAAGATATTAACGATAAAACCTTAACGGAAGTTAACAGAACTTAACGGAAGTTACTTTAGTCCGTTAACAGCACTTAACGGAAGTTAATTTAGTCCGTTAACATGAAAAAACTTTTTAACGGATTAACGAGTTAATGAAAAAGTTAGCTTCGTTATTAACGGATTAACGATTAACGGACTTGTGCCCACCTATGCAAAAAACCCTTAGGTTTTCTAGTCGAGATGCTCCTTGTTAAATTGCACAAAACGTTATCACACAAAGTTGCGATAAAACGATAAATTACAGCAAACAGCACAGACGATGTTGTTTGTAGCGAAGCTTCTACATGTTCAAATGCGTGCGGGTTTAAATGCAAAAACATACGATGCTTGATCAATTCGTGACAGTGTAGTCGATAATCTATCAGTATATTTTATTTAAATAGCTTTTCAAAAGAATTGAAGGGTTTTGTTTTTTGAATTTTCACTAATTTCTTTCCATAGTTTGGCACCTTTAACTTTGATTTTATTCTGCCCTGCAGATTTCGAGATTCGAAGTAAAATGTAATTAGATCTGCTTGGTTTTCTAGTTGCATAATCATGAATTTTGTCAATTGTTGTAAAGTTATAATCACAAAATTTAGGTAGCTTGTATTCTAAAAAGCTTATGCATAAAATTAGTAAGCTCCAATTTGTAAACTTCGTGTAATTTCAGAAAGCCTAGTTTCTTATACAGTTGACTTATATGTGAAAATTTTTTGTTCCAAGCAGTAGCATATGCTGGATTTTCGAAAGGGGGGGCACGAAATTTGAGAATAACGAACACCAGAATGAAAATTTTCTCCAACCAGAATCAGTCCGTTTACCTACCTAAAATTAGGTGAAGGTCAAAAAAAAAAAGGTTTTTACTCAAATTTAGTCCGGTTTTTGACCCAAAATTGGGTGCAGGCCAGAAACAAGGGTTACAAAGGGTTGTGCGCACCAGTTGTGCGCTCAAACCTTCGCCCACCAGTTGTGCACTCAAACCTTCGCCCACCAGTTGTGCGCTCAAACTTTCGGCCCAAGTTACAAAGGGTTGTGCTGGTTGATAGTCAAGCAGCTATCAAAGCACTCATGAAGTGCACTGTCACATCAATTGCAGTGCTCAACTGCATTAGAAACCTAAATTAGCTAGGTAAACAAAACCACGTCAGTATTGCCTGGATTCCTGGACATGCAGGGGTACATGATAACGAAGTGGCAGACTATGTAGCCCAATCAGGATCTAAATTAAAAATACATGATCCTGAACCTTTTATTGCAGTCCCGTATGCCAGTTGCGTTAGCACGGTTAAGGACTGGTCCACAGATAATTGGAAATCTATGCGGAATAAACGGAAAGACTGCTTGAGGATGAAGGAGTCTGTAGGTTGGAGGTCTTCACGACTAACAATACGTCTTCTTAACCCTAAGAGGCCTCAATTAAATAGAGTAGTGTAAGTTTTAACTGGGCACTGCAATCTACAACGGCCCAAGAAAACTACAGTTTGTGCTGAGTCTTCTTTTTGTCCAAAATGTAGCCTAGAGAATGAAACACCAAATCATCATGTAAGCAATTGCAAGCTTTACCAAGATATTCGTGTTAAATATTTTGGTATCACCAAAACCACTGTTCACAATGTGGTAACAAAATGTAACGTTAACAAACTGGCTACGTACTTAAAGGAAGCTGGAAGGCTTTCTGAGTTCGACCAGTAACCAAACAAAACAACAACAACATAGCAGCTACGTTTGCAATGGGCCCAAATGAGGCCTACGCAATGTGTAGGTGGAATTTACCTAACGGTAGCAGATTCGCTTGCACCGCTGCCCATTAATAATAATAATAATAATAAGTTAAAAAGGAGGGGGGCCATGCCACAATTTTGCTTGAAAAACGCCTCAATTAGATGGCAAGCTGAGCAGAGTGGTGCAATTCAATCATCTCATATAGAGGGGGCATGGGGGAGAAGCCCCTGTCGCTGGGCGAGTTTTTTGCTTTTTTGAGAAAAAAATAGCTATTTCAGCGCCATTTGGATCATATTTCGTACGTTTTTAAAGCTAATTAAAAGAATTAAATTGCTAAAATCTAGAAGCCAGTAAAAAAATTAAATTGCCCAGTCCATTCAGCCCTACTTTTACTTACAAGCCAATTCAAAAACACGTTCAAACGCTTTTATTTTAGGGTTAAATTTTTTAAGTGACTTGCCTAGGGAAAGATAAACCTCTTTTTGACCGCATAGTTGCGCCACTGTATTCTTAAACGCTTAGCGGCTTAAGGCGGGTTCACACAGAAGCCGTCAACGTTTACGTCACCGTTCCGTCACCGTTCAGCGTTCTACCGTTATTTGGCGGTGACGGTAACCTGAACGTGAGAGGTTCACACTGATCCGTCACCGTAATAAACCAATAGGCCTATCAAGTTTGGGGTTTGTAATCAGTAATCATTATACCATCAAACTATGCTTAAATTGAGAGCTACTGATAATATATGCAGGCTATTTAATGCACCTTATCCTGTGGGGTTAACTTGCTGGTTTTGAAGTGCTTGCCAAAATCATCAACAAGCATTTAGCAAGTATCAGTGATAATTGTGGAAATAAGTGGTGAGTTTTAACTTTAGTTTTACTTAATTGTACAGTGGTACTACTCAAGTAATTTTTTTCATGGTACTGTTGCTGGGTTAAAAAACTGCTGAGATTTTTTGTTAAGTTACAGCTTACATATTTGTTGAATTTCTATTAAATAATTAAATTTCTTTAACAGTCAAATACTGATATGATCACAGATTTTAAGTCTATCTTGCAAAAGTAAAAAAGTGATTAGTAAGTAATTGCATTTAGAGTACAGGGTGGGCCAAAAGTAGGTATACAGCAATCACAATATAAATACTTTAAATTTCTTTTCACTTCTAATAAGCAGCACATTCCAAAAGACTTCGCATTACTTGCTCAGCACTAGGAACTGTAATATGACTTAAAATCAAGTAAAAACTGTAATGGAAAAAAAAAATTTGAAGCACTTTTGAGCGATGGCTGTATACCTACTTATGGCCCACCCTGTATATCATTTAAATTAGATTTGCATGAACAATTTTAAGGTGGTGTAGAACTTAAATTTAAATTTACTGTAAGCAATATGATATGAATTCAAATAGCCTAATCACTAGATTTTGTTTTTCAGAAATAATCTGTAGATAAGATATAGGTTGGTACCGTGCTGAAGTGGAATTTGAATTTGGCAGATTTGGTTGGTCAATCAGTAGGCTTACTGCAATAGTGAGTAATGTAAGAAGTAAAAGACTTTAAAAAGCTGAAAGTACTGACAGAAATTACTTTAAAAACTGAAAAGTACTGGTAAAACCTGCAGAACTAGAAATCTTTATACTCAAAATTGCGGTAAATCAGTGTTTGAGTTTTTTGAAATGTTTCAACTCTCAATATCTGATGTGATTGCAATTTTTGACTAACATCGATAACAACAGTTAGCAGGTCAGAAAGTGAGGAAAAAGATATCTAATGCAGCACATGCAGTTTATTACGGCATTCATTATCAGAAATCGTAATCGCGCAATCAAATCGAAAATTGCTATTACAGTATGTGTACGCTTAAAGAAGTCTATTTTTTGTATGCTACCGAATCCCGATATCATACACTTGTTATCTGTCATACTACTAGTACTAGAACATACAGAATCATAAGTGCAGCAGCACAAAAACCTAACCCAAACCCAAGCGGTCCAGGCTCAGTACCACTATGTACCGTAGGTATGTGTGTACTGTCAGAAATCGATCTCGCGTATTCGGCATATGTTATGTTGCGAAGTGATGGTCTATTGTACTAGTAGGCTATCACAAACTGGTACAGTACTAGCATATGCGTGAAGTGCAGCGACAATTGAACTGTACGGAAACTATCACTACTCAACTCTTGATTTGTGCAGTACTGTACCAGTGTACAGTATGTTTTCTCCACTCCAATTTGATTGTATGGTACTGGTTCGTTGATTTTCTAAAATAGCCATAACCCCAAACCACATTAAGCTTAAAACAAATAAAGCTCAATGCAATTCAAAACCACAGCCAACTTTGTATGTGCATTGTACCAACACTGTGTAAGTAAACCAGCTATTTTTTTTGGCATCTAGTGATCCACTGCTAAGAATACAAGATGATTCTAACATCATACAATTTCATTTCAGTGACTGCTCAGCGTTCACACAAAACAAACTGCAGAGTATACTGATACAACTACCAATAGCCTCTACCTAACTATTATTAAATCAACAAATAGATAGGCTTATGAGTTCCTAAAAATAAACAAAAGTTAAGAGTCTATGGTATTGGTAGCTAAGCAATCACTGGTCAGTATTTATATGCATCATGGCAATAATCATGACCACAGACCAGTATCGGTACTGGTACAAAGTACCGGTGCACTACGGTATATGATCATGACTAGGCCTATTGATGATACAGTGTCCAAAATGGTCAAAAGTGGCCACTTTATTTAAAGGCAGTGGCCATTTTGCTTCTACAGGCAAAACAGCCCCATGTTATTTTGCAATTTGGAGGCAAAATAGTCCTAACGGCTATTTTGCCGCAAATGCCAACTTAGCCCTAAGCCTCATGCTAACCCAAACTTTAACTCTAATCCTAACCCTAATCCCAACCCTAACCCAAACCCTAACTCAAACCCTAACCCAAACAAAGGAAAAACACTATTTTGCCTCCAGAGGCAAAATAGACACTTTCAGACATGAGAAAGGTCTCTACTGTAGAAATTGATTGCTTCCAGTAGTTTATAATTTCAGCTTTCAAGAGTCAAGTCCATTGAAATTCAAAATTGAACTTTAGCCAATTGTACCAAAACAAGAGCAAGGAAAGCCAAATTGAATTGGCTTTCTCAACTGGCTGCTAGCAACCAACTCAGATTTAACATGCCTACCCAGTACCAATTACCGGTAGTTTCAATATCTCATTCTCTCTTCTTTTCCCAACCAGAAAAAAAAGCAATCCAGTCTGAAGTACCGCTAGGCTAGATACCAGTATCACTGCTACTGTACACTGCCAATACTACAAGGTATCGGTACATGACTAGGCCTAGACCTAGCCTACTACATACAGCTCTAAGCACTTAACATTGCCTGCTGAAAGCTACTTTTCAACAAAAACCAATTATTTTTTCAAGATTTTCAGTTGTTGTGGCTCAAAGTTTGCCCCAACCACCAAAAACATGCTCGAAATCGCTTACGTTACTTACGTAAAGTTAAAATTATTTAAATCAACGTAAGACGGATGAAATCAAGAAAATCACTACCGTCACCGCTAAAATTTTCTGTGTGAACATCTTGACGTTAGACGTAACTGCGACGGAACGGTAACGTTGACGTTGACGGCTTCTGTGTGAACCCGCCTTTATTGTGCATCCCGACCCTTGGATTGAGAAACACTGGCTTCGGCTTAGAATACTTTGAATTGAAAACAATGCAAACGTTCATGGTTTTGAAATTGATATGACTTGCCTAATTACTTGATGACCAACTAGGTTTAGCAGTACTTAAATAGTAAAATTTTGCATGGGGGAGACGCTTTTGCAGCCTTGACCAAACGCATTTGGCATGCGAAAGTACTTTAGTATAGATTACGTGATTCCGACGCCGAAATTGAATAAACACCAAAAAACAAAGGTCTTTGACGGAAATTGAAGTGTTTTTGCGCCAAAATTAGGTGAAAACCAAAAAAAAGGTCTTTGCCGGAAATTGAAGTGGTTTTTTGCCAAAATTAGGTGAAGAATTAGGTCGTTTTTGTCTGATCATCCAGCACTCAAATCATTAATGGGAGGACTCCTAAATCTCCATGGGGGTCGCCAAATCTCGATTAGGGGACGCTAACTCTCGATGGGGGGACGCGTCCCCTACAATTTAAGTACTGAGGTTTAAAGGTATAAACTTTGGATGTTTAATTTGGTGTTTGGAAGTTGAAAACTGAACCACTAAACTTTTGGTATTTAAAAGCTTCAATATTAGTTACTGCTAATGTACGTAACTTTAGTAAAGTAGCAAGGATTGAATGTTATTATTCCTCTTTGTATTATTGTCCGCGGTTTTTTTGTCGTTGCAGAATGTTCCCAAAAAAGTGTTTTTAGCAAACCGAAATGGGGAGCAAGGCTCCAGTCCTATGGCCCCCCGTAGCGACGGCACTGAATTTGCCAAGTAACAAAAACTTTTTTTCCATTGTGACAAAGATTTGTATTTACTTTTTTGTCCTCGATGGAACTTAATTCTTTGTTTGTTTTTTTGCGCTTAAACTTTTTTCGGTATTTTAGTAAAATATTTTTGGCAGTTTGGCTATGCCAAACGCCATAGTTCGTGTGATTACAAACTTGCAATCATAAAACTCTACCACGCATACCAATAAATCTATTGTTTGTTGATTAAGTGGTTGATATTTTCATGCTGAGTGAATTTTTGTGGTAGCTCTGAGCTCATTGCAATAGTTATTTATTTATTTATTTATTTCGCGTCGAAGACGTAGTGCTTCAAATATGAGATGAGATGCATCGCACGATACTGCTTACCTTCGCGAGCGACTATTTGCAAAGGTACGCTCAACGTTGCAAAAGTACAATACAAATTACTTATAGCTTTTGGTCTAAACTCATATTGGTATGGAAGTGTGGAATGGAATATGGAAAAAAATTTTAACAAGGAGCTAGTCGTTCAAAACTTACGCAGGGAGCCGCACTAAAGCGTAACGGTACATCGCTTGCGTAAGCAAAAAAGCTGCGGACATGTAATTGCTATCCCTCAGGCTAGCATTGCTGCCCCAACCCTAACTGTAATGCAAGGTTTTGAAGCAAAAAAAAGACTGCTCTGTGCATATTTTCCCCCTGTTCCTTATACTCCGTAATCTTCCATTCCACGCATTCGCAACCCCAGTGCGCATCGAACCCGGGTACGATCATTGGAAGCTGAGCAAGATAACAACTACACTGTGCTGCTTGCAGCAATGCAATGACAAAATGTCGTATTTAAACCAAATGTATGAGAAAAAGGCAATGGCACGTGCATGAGCGTTTGCATGACTAGCTTCTACTAACATTTTAGTATGGAATGGAATATAAAATGGAAGATTTTTAGTATGGAATGGAGTAGAAGCTAGTCATGCAAACGCTCACGCATGTGCCATTGCCTTTTTCTCATACATTTGGTTTAAATACGACATTTTGCCACTGCATTGTTGCAAGCTGCGCAGTGTAGTGGTTATCATGCTCAACTACCAACCCTCTGCACCCAGGTTCGACTCGCGGTTGCGTGGTGAATGTGTGATGCAGTGAGCAGGAACTGGGAAGGAAATGCACGAATCTATGCTTTTTTTTGCTTCAAAACCTTGCATTACAGTTAGGGTTGGGGCAAGGATGCCAGCCTGAGGGGATAGCAATTACAAAACTTCAGCTTTTTAGTTTACGAAAGCGACGCTTTCGTAAGACTTACGGTTGAGTGCGGCTCCCTGCGTAAGTTTTGCATGACTAGCTCCTCGTATGGAATGGAAATGGAATGGAAGAAAATTGCCAGTATGGAATATGGAAAAATCGTCTTCCATTTCATTCCATAACAAGCCCTGCTTTTTGATTATTAATCAACACCAAATTTTAACCTATAACCGAGTAACAAATGATTCAGCACAAATTAGTTCTAAAGTTCATCAATCATAGCATTTGTAGGCTATAGAATTTTGATGGTTCAAAAGAAGAAAATCCTATAGTAACTTACATCAAGTTAACTTACATCCTATAGTAACTTACATCAAGTAATTCAAATTAAAAACAACTCTTACAACTTAATAATAAAAAAGAAATTTCGCATTTCTTAAATACAACAAAAAAGTAATTTCACTAACATTCAGTTCTATTTTTTCATTTTCAATCGCGAAAAGCAACAACTCAAAAGTTAGTAGCTTCGTCCCAAAGGGCTTTTTCATACTTAAACTCTTCTTTATCGACAAATGAATTGCCATTTCGCCATTGTCTTCTGGATGTTGTTCGTGTGCTTTCAATTGCATTTAAACAATCAGAATCTTCTTCCAACCTAGGGGACCTCTCATAAACAGAAAGTTTCCTTGGTCTTCTGGAAGTAGCTCCCCTTCGCTTTTTTGAGTTTAAAGAATCAACTTCTTCTAACTGCGCAAGTGTCTCATCGAAAGAAAGATTTCTCGAGCTTCTGGATGCTTCTTGTTCGTTTTCCATTGCGTTTGTCCGACCAACGTCTTCTAACCGCGCAAGCCTCTCATCTATAGATAATGTTTCTGGCAAAAATCCTGTCTCCATGTACAAGGAATTTTCTTCATAGTTTGCTTCGAACACCTCTCCTTCCTCGTTTATCTCAGTTTGGAAGCTGGAGGCACTTGAATTAGGTTTGCTTGTACTTTGCTTTATCTCATCTCGCTTGTTTTTCTCATTGGACTTGGGTTGATGTTTGGAATTTTTTTCATCACGAATTTTGTCATTCAACTCGCTCGTTTTATTTTCTTCTCTAAATTTCGTTTTAAAACTGGAATTTTTTCCGTTGCTTTGTATTACTTGCTTTTGTTCATTTGTTCGTTTCGGTTTTTGATCTTTTTTGATCTTATTCGGAAATTTGGAAGCGTTGGGTTGACTTTCAGCTTTTTGGACTGTATCAGTAATTTTTCTTGTTTCAATTTCATGTTTACTTTTTCTTTTAAAATTGTCATTGCTAAATTTTGTTACTTGTATGACGTCACTTGCTTCCTTTCTTTCTCCTCTAGTAATTCTTTGAGAAGTGCAAGCTCCGGCCTTATCTTGTTCTTGGTCTTCAACGAAACCCTGATTTGCATTTACCAACCCCACACTTTCAATAGACTTGCTATCTCGACTCACAGCATTGGGCAAAGTTAGGGTTGAATGATATTTCTTTGAAACACTAGCATTGAATAGTTTGTTTTCCCTAGCCATTACGCTCGTAACCGAGGGCTCAGTTGAACGCAGTAATTGTATATGTTGATTAATTATGGAAGTCACTTCGGTTAATCCTGACTCATGTTGAGTAAGATTGAAGCTTCTTACTCGATCTGCGAGCTTTTTGAGCTTCTTTTTTGGGTATTTAACGACTTTTTTCATCCTCATTCTGCGTTTGTTTCGAGCTCGTGCTTCTGCTATTTTCAAGTATTCTTCGCGAGCTTTTTGCTTCTCTCTTTCCTTTCGTAGCTTCTCGGTATACCGCATCCCTGCTTTTGTTTCAACTAACAACACTCTAGCTCCCGTCACTCGGTAAAGAAAACCCCTCGATCCGTAATACAAATTCTCTTTCCCATCGTTTCTGTCTATGTCTTCGTACAGACAAATAGCTAAGGTATCAAAGACTGTCATCAAAACACTAAACCAAATGTCACAGATAAAATACGCAAGCAACAAGGCTAGGATGGGTGGTATTGGTTTTATGTATCCACGATCATTTTTGATATCTTCAAGCATTAGAAACATTGGAATTGATAAACAGGTAAAAGATATCCAGCACGACCGTATGCACCACTTAGTCGATGCGTGAACATCCTGGATTATTTTATTTAGGTTGTGCTTGGAGGCTGGAAGTTTTTGCTTCTCTCTTGTCAATCGCTTTTCTTCAAAATAAGTCATCTTTAAACGATTAAACTTAACGTAATCAAAATAAGGGTCGCCACAAATATTAGTGGGCCTAATAAACCCGTAAACCCCAAGCGAAATTGGGGCAATAGGTGATAAATACGATTTAACGGAAGTTAAAGGGGGATTTGCCATTCGATCGCTTATTTTATTACTTTTAGAGTAGAAACTAGTAAGCATTATAACAGTTTCATACTGGATCCAACCTGAAAATGAGCAGCTGGCAACACTTCCCAAATTGTAATAAAGAGTAGTCAGTACAGAACTGGTAATCGGGTGGTAAAGGGTTGATTTGTTCTCAGCGAAGTACCACTGGCACACTGTTCTTGCAACAATGGTTTTTTGTCCAATCTTTACAACCAGTATTAACCAAAACAACACCACTGCCGTTGGAATAAATACTGCTGCCGTAGTTAACACCTGTCTGTCTGGGGATTGTATAGCATAGAGGTTGTTTTCAGACGCTTCTAACTGCTGACAATTGACCACGTAGAAAAAATACAGAACTATGTAAATGAAAATAGCAGAGCACACTATGAGAGTCCATACCGGTTGACTTAAAAGTTTAGGAAACCGTTTGAAGCACTTTGAAGCTCTAATCATAAAGCCTCTTGTTCTTCCGAAGTTCATGCGATGAATATAAGACGCGACAATGATGCTGTTGAGCCCAAATATTGTACACAGAATTCCGAAAAAATGCGTCAAAAAGTCGCTATACCAAAATGGTAAAAGGGCCGAAGTTGATGAAGACCTTGATCTACTCGCCCGATAAGTAAGATAGAAAATGGAAAACACAATAATCAAAAAACTGGTTAACATGCAATGAAACGCAGCATCTTCGGGAAATTTGATTATGATCAAAAATATGAGAACGCAAGCACCAGTTGTTATGAATATAGTTGCCATGAGAACGTAGGCGTAAGATGTTAAATCATGTGTGACGTAGTGCCAAAATCCGATATATTCAGGAATTGATGCAATGCCGTCTCGTAAGTAATATGCAGGTACGCATCTCCCCAAGATAACAGCTTCGTCAAAATATGTGAACCTAAACAGAAAGTAATTTGTGGGCTGCAACTTGTAACTTGGAACCATATTGGAAGGCGTGAACGTGTTGCCAAATCCAACTTGAGTGGACTTTATGGGGGGAGATGCACCAATATGGATTAATCAGTGGATTCAATGAAGTAACATGAGTATTAGCCATTTAATTTTTGTGTGAAACTGCTCACGGTTGTTAATTTCTTATTTTTTTTCGAAAAATTCCTACATTTCATAAAAAAAGGTTTACCTTTTGAACTGACTTGACTTTGAGTCCAATTTTTTGACAAGTTACTTGTGAAAATTTGAAATGGCCAGGATATAGGAAATTTCTCCAACTTTGCTGTTTGTCAGAGTCAATACACCAAAATTTGAGCAATATTAGTTAACCCGTGATGACTGTTTAGATCAGGTTTGTCTAAACCTTTTGACGAACAAGCCGCAGTGACTTTGAACGGGCCGCACTATCAGTGCCAGCCAGAACTAGGAAACGGTTACTAATCAGATTTGATGCAAAAACTGGAAGAAACTTAGATGGTGACCCAACGAAACAAACAAAAGCTGATTTGATTTCTTGCAAAATTTCTCTGCTATAGGTCATGTCGAAATCCCTCGCATTTCACAAACTCTTTTTATGCTAGCCGCATGCGGCCGCGAAAGGGGGTTTGGGTAAACCTGGTTTAGATTAAATGACTTCACATGACATTTTTTGACATCGTCACTTTAAATTAGTGTTACATGATTCACATTCAAAAATTCAAGCTCATAAGCAAAATTTGAACCTTTTATGACGTCGTTAAAAAATTTGCGCCAATTTTGCCAAACATTGGCAGTAACGTCATTGTGATGATGCCATCAACTCAAAATTAATTTCAATTTTGTTGAAAATTTGCTCACATGAGAAATTTGGTGCTCATATGGTATCTGGTTTCGGAGTTAGGTAACGGTATTGGTGGGCAATTTTGCTTTTATTTTGAGCAGACCTTCTGTAAACACCCCCGCGTGGAACTTAGAGCGAAACGCGACTTAACTAATTTATACTTTTGGAGAACGTTGCGTATGTTGAACTCAGATTAAACAAAAAAGAGTGCATCAAAAAAGGCAATTTTGCTAATTTTTGGCAAAAACAAAGCACCGTTAGGATAAACTTTCATCGTAGACGTTTTGAACTAGCTGAGATGATCAGCAGCAAAATATTTTTAAAAAATTATTGTTATGGAAAATGATCGTATTGAACCAAATTAGGCTAAAGCGTTTACAATGAAAATCAATTCAGGCCTGTTTTGCTTTTAGCAAAAATAAGCAAAAACTTGTCACCAGTAATCATGAACCTACTCACTGTTGTTCCGAGCACCGCCAGCCGAACAGCGGCTGTGTGACTCATTGAGGAGCTGGCATTTTGAGTGAGCATAAGCAAACTCCTCGCCTCCATAGTCATTTTCTTGCAGAATTCTCATGCAGTTGTCGAACACGTTTTCTTCGTTATGTACAGCCGGGCAAGAAGAGACACAAATTTTCACTAAGTTTTCTGCTGTAAGGGTTTGATTTTCTACACACGACTTTGATTTAGTGAGAAAATTCAACGCCCAAACTTTGTCTTTGCCAAACATAGATTGGCCTGAGCCGCGAACACCAGGCACCACGTTGGCATATTGATATAGACTAGAGCAAATATTTCCCCAAGAATCGATACCATAGTAGGAGAACCAAGGGCTACAGTTTGGGAATGAATAAAACGAAAAAACCAAAGCGGTAATTAAACATATTCCAAAGAGCAGCAAGACTGGGATGTTTTGCAATTTTTGTCTTCGCTCTGGAATGTTTTGTTGTAAACTTTCAGATTGACTTTTTGTTTCATTTTTTTCGTTCATTTTAAACAAATATTCCTACATTTTTTTGTCTATAACTGCTATTGTAATTTCGTAGCATATGAATTTGACTTGTTATGTCACAAAATGTTTTCTGATGAAGTCTTGTAATTGTGTTGGTGAAAAAGTCCAACTCCAGCACTTCGATATAACAAAAATTCACGGTTGCCCCAGAAACATTTATTTGGTGATAACTAAGGCAAGTTTTGGCGATTTTTGCAACTTTTTTTTGAGCTTCCAACAGCTTCCTAAATACTAAGAATTCATGTAGTATAATGCTTTAAGTTTTATCTTGGAATTTTTAATAGCAACTTTTTGCAACGTTTTTGTTTTTTACATGCAACTTTTTACTGCAATTTTTATTAAATACGGCGCAAGATGTTAGCGTGATTTAGAAACATGCTATAAAACTATATCAGAACAGTTTTATTATTTTTGATTTGCATAACTAAGAGCTATGTGACGGATTACCTGCGTCTCAATGTTATATATGTATAGGACGCAGCAGCTGGCCTGCAACTTCATGCAATGTGGAGCGAAGTTTTAGCATGCTAGGCAAACTGTTGGCAAAAGATAGCCATTTCTCCCCAAATAATATTTGCAAATATTTGGCATTATACGCAAATAAATCGCTTGAGTAAATCACTGTCCTTTAAAGTGTTTGCGAGGAAATGCAACTTTTTCAGCTTTTGCTAAAAATAAGTGCAATTTTTTCAATTTTTTAGTGCAACAAAAACTAGCCCTAGTAATAACTGATAAGTTCTGACGAAATAGCTGTTGTTTCTTCAGAATTTTTTTCGGAATATCATACATGGCAAAATTTCATAAAAACCATTTAATTGTTGTGAATTCGAGAGTTGGACAGAATATTTTATAACCGATCAGTGGTCGAGTCGCTAGAGCGTCTGTTACTGAAATAGAATACCTGGGTACGATTACCGGTCGCGTCAAACCAAAGGCTACAGAATTTGGTATTCACAGCCTCTGTACTTGACGTTCAGCATTAAAAGGGACAGTGTGAACCTTCTATCGTGTGAGGTAGACAAGTGGGTAGGTGGCAGCAGGTTTGACCCGAAGATCGAAAGGTGTTGTCGCCGTCTCCTGGCTAAGGCAACTTAATAAACAAAATGTAATTATAGTTTTGACTGAGAATCGATAGAAAATTTGTGGCTTTGAGTTTAACGTACACTAATGGCCATAAAAATTGATAGAAGTCAATAGATTTTGGAAAAAAGGGAGCAACACGCTATAACTCAACATACCTGAGAAACTCGTTTTGTTTTCAAAAAACCTAGCATAAGGACAACCCAAGTTGATAGTAACCAGTATATAGTTGATTAGAGTCAATAGTCAAAAAATTGTTGCGACTTGAACCAGATTTCCCATTGCTTCTAAGTCAAAGAATAAAATTTCAAAATATTGGATTTTAAATTATATGAGAGCATAAAATCATTTGATTTTTTAAGGTAAACGTACCAACAAAAATTTATGTTTTTGGCACTTATGTTTGAACTCGTAAATACTGTGGCACGGTGGCAGAAAAAAAAATTGAAATTGGCGTTCTCCTAAAAAACAAAGTTAATTTATTTAATCAAAAGTTCATGTACAAAGAGAAAATCTTACTTGTTTTCTGTGAAACTGATTTAGTGGCCAGCAAAATGAATGAAATTCTTACTTTTATTCTTATTTTTGACTGCTCAAAGTTCAACAGTTTTACGAAAATGGTTTGGAACTTTTTAAAAACATTTGCACTCATAAATGGACTGTTAATGAAAAAAAATAATCCGAATATTCACTCAATACATTTTTATTTTGTTTCCAGCCTGCATAATTTATTAACTTTCCGGTAAATGCTATTCGACGAATATTCAAGCAACAAAATACCAAGAGAAAAAACTGTACATGATGTCAAAGCACGAATTGAATCTCTTTAGGCAGTTTTGATTTCAACTATTTGCACTAAGGTCACGAAAGAGTTGGGTTCAGGTTTAGTCATGACAGGACATGGCGGCGAAGCTTATTTTGGATTAAAACTTTAAAATAAACTAACATTTAAAGCACAGAACAAGGAAAAATAATGAAAACACTCTTTAATATATAGCGTTGCTAGTTTGATGTTTCAAACAGTCAGTTGTTTGGGGGAACATTATGTTTTTCTTTTATCTTCTAAATGTTCGTTTTAAAAGTTTTAATGCAATGCATATCCCAATGCAAAAAAATTCTAAATTTAAAGCCAAATGAACTTTTTTTAAACGATTATCTTTTTACTCATTTAAAACCCTAAGACTGTTTCAATTGCGTCTGCAGATATGGACAACTCTAGATTAATTAGAACATCAAGACGTCACTTGATTCGCGTGTCGTCGCAATAATTCAACAAAAAGTGACTAGCGACGTCACTATAAATCTATTCAAAATGTCATGTTTTAAAATGTCCATTTTGCACCCCAGTTCTGATCCTTGAGAACAATCCAAGAATGATACCGGTACCAACTCAAAGCGCACAATGAAGGTCAATTGCATTACTTTGTGAAGAAAAACGACATTTGTTGAGAGGCAGTGCCGTCACCAGAGTGACCGAAGTGAAGGGCACTAGCCGAAAGTGGAGAGGATAGCACTAAAATAAACTCAACTTTTGCACATAAAAACTGATATTTTACGGCTACAAGTTATGTTCTATTTTAGCAATTTTGTATTCATGTTTGAAAAAAGAGACGTATAGACTGGTAGCGTTCCTTAGCTCGTTTCGTATGCGGCCCTTATAATCGCTTGAAAAATCTGTCTGCAGCAGTAAATGCGACCAGAAGCGCAACCAGCATTTTGTTCAGAGGGAGGGTGCTTTGATCAAAAGTAAAATTTTTTTGCACAAAAATAAATTGTCTAATTTGGACCCCGTGCTGAACAAACTGATGCAAATCAAACGCATTACATAGGGGGCCTGGGGGGCAGAGCTGCCAGCCGCTGGGTGATTTTTGTGATTTTGCGGGAAAAATAGTGATTTTAACGCCATTTCAATCACATTTCGCACGCTTTTGAAGCCATGTGAATAACGTAAATTGCTGAAATTCAAAAGTCGTTGGAAGAATTAAATTGCCGAGCCCCTTCTGCTTCCTTTATTCTCAAGTCAAGTCCAAAACATGTTTAAACGCTCGTATTATTGGGTTAAATCTTCGAAATCATTTGGCTAAATGGGGCTGAAGCCCACTCAGCTCTTTCTCCCTGGTTGCACCACTAACTGCGACTTGAAATAATTTTCATTGTGGTCTAAAAAAACAAAAACAGCTAGCGTGTTAGAAAAATGTTTTCACGTATTTTTTAGGTCATAATCATTAGTACCGGTAACGATTCAGAGGGCTTACATCCCTATTCCGCGACACATGCGTAAAGGCGTAGTAATAAAACGGATCATTGCGTCACATTTTTGTACAGGAGTTGGTGGCCAGCAATTTTCCAAAGAATTGAGAAAACTTTAAAGAAGAATTATGTTTGAACTCTATTATTTCCTTTTCCGTTATTGCCTGTTGTCTTTTCATTACATGATGTTCCAAAAACGTATTCTGCGTAAACCGAAATGGAGGAACAAGCAGCCGTGAGGGGGAGCACGGTCCCCTTTCCCACCCTCATGTAGCGACGGCACTGTTGAGAGGTCGCTGATCCTCAGCAGAGATGCATTTGTACTACGAAGAGTCTCGCAGGAATACTAATTTCCGATTCTGCTTCTCCACAAGAATACATAGGTTTGTTCAAAATATAATAAAACAAGCACACGCTTTGGAAAAAGCAAACAAATTGAAATCTTGCTCAAAAATATTTATGAAAACGAACGGAATAAATTGCATAACACTACAAATATTTTAAAAAACATAGACCAGGGCCGGATGCACCAACGTGGATTAACTTAAACTCCCAGATTAACAAAAAGCAAAAAAAATATATTCGACAGTTGGTAAAGTAAATAGCCATTGATACAAATTAATTCAAGGATTGGCTTCTTGAAGTTTCGAATTCAATTTATTGTAAGCTAAGATTGGTGTGGGCTGCGAATCATTTCTATTTTTGTTGGTACATTTTACGGGATATTGGCAGTTTAATTCTGAACTGCTTTCCCACAAAACGGGGGGCAAACAACTGGCCGCCAGTAAGCTCTGGTGTTTCGACGTAATCGGATTGTTTCGGGAAAATGAGGCGGTCGATAAGCATTTTCACGAGCACCTAAAAAAATATTTTTTTTAGGATGACAGGCCCTTAACTCTGCCATTTAGCAACGGATAAAATACTGAAAAAGAGTCGAAAATAAATGAATTGCCTGATGAATTACGCAATAAATATATCACTATAGCTGATTAAATGAACCACAAAAAATAGCAGCCTATTGATAGTAAAGTACATCTGCTATTACAAGGAATAACACTTCTCATCGGTAACTTAAGCTAAACGTGTAATGAGCTTGCGCGGCCTATCTTCGCGTAATTGCGCGCGTGGGCAGCAAAACCCATTAGAAACAATACTGTAGCAATGGCCAGCTGTTGGTAACACTGCGCTCGATTTCATCGGCCGATATTTCAACCTCAAACCTCCCGTTTTAGACACGAACTCGTTGCCGCTCGACCAACTGGCCGGTTTCAGGCATCCTTGCTGAATGAAAATTCAAATCAATACTCGTTGTATTACGCCGAAGAGAGTAACGAGTTTGTGGGGGCCATCTCCGCGTCATTGTGTCCGGGCAACACAGCTCCTTTCGAAGAAATTTTACAGGGGTGGCGAATCTGTTAACAACACCGGGTCCGATTTGACCGACTGGAGATTTGAATCGCAGACCTCTCGCTCCAGAGACAAACGCGTTACTGCTCGACCAACCATTAAGAAAATAAATTACCGTAGAAAATCGACGTATTATTTGCAAGTCTTCCAAAGGAGTGTACTTGGTTACGGTTGGGGAATTGATAGAAAGATTTTCCGGCCGCTGGTGGGGCATTTTGAGGGACATAAGAGGCAAGTTCATTTGCCGAGTTTGAAATCAGCTCTTTTACCGATTTTCCGTTAGTCCAGTTCCCTGTTGCACATTTAATCCGATGGAGAAGAGACGTAGCTTTCGTTTGCGAAGAATTATCATCACAACTACAGTAAAGAAAATTCAAATTTTGAGAGAGGCTACAACAAGGTTCATTGTCAAGAAATTCCCGAACCGAAAATGCTCAAGCCAAATTCAATTAAGGGGGGCGGGTTCAGGACAAGAGCACTTGGGATGTTGTTTCACAAAATGAATAATGATTTAATGACAATAGAGAAGTCCCTTGAGCAAGGACGAAACGCGTCGCGACAGCTAATATCCATTTATTGCCATTATCATCATTCATCTTGTGAAACAATGTCCCAAGTGCTCTTGTCCTGAACCCCCTTAACTGAATTTGTAATAGAAAGTTCACAGATTTATGAGAGTGCATTTAGTAATTCACCACGAGAGCGTTTTGTCAAAACCATGGCATAAAACATATCTTGTTAAAATAAAGTCTTTAAACCGTTATTCCAGCCGTTAGCTAAACCGTTGTTCCAACCGTTAGCTAGACCGGTATTTCAAACGTTAGCTAAAGCGTTATTCAAACCGTTGTTCCAACCGCTAGCTAAACCGTTGTTTCAACCATTAGCAAAACCGTTATTCAGTTTGCAGTAATTTTATTTAAACAATATGTTTGTTTTGCTTAAACTCGAAATAATTTTTAGATCTAAAAGGCTAAAAACTTTACATGGACTATAGGCACACTAGTAATGCAACTGTAACATCCGGGTCAAAAAGACGCGTCCCAATGCGGTCGACTGGCTTGGTTGAACAACCTATCCAGCTGCTCTGCGGGTTGGCTTTATAAGCAATATTATTGATCTGATTAAACTTCCACTTGTGGTTACGTTGGAGCTAACGCTACACAACAAAAACAACGCAATCGTACAAATATGCCAAATCGCAGCGTTTTACAACAAAAGCAACTTTGAGTCTACCTAGCCTAAAGTATACTATGAGTGACTTGAGCGAAAATTTTTATATAATTGTTTACCGGGTTAATATTCCAAAGAACGAACCGATAAGTTTCGTGAGTCTATTTGTTTCAATTAAGATCAAACTCAGAATATCTTATAGAGAATACGCCCTAGAGAATTGTTTTATACACTTTCATACGCCGACTTTCCAGGTCTGGTTTTTGATTTCGGTGCTTGCTGCTGAGTCTCGACAAAAAAGTAAAGAATTATCAAAAAAACGCCGATTAAAGTGTTTATAAAAAAACACTAACGCATAAAATTAAATCAAATCTGTTGATATAGTCGCTGTGTTACACGGAAGCGTGTAACGAGATTGTAGGACCCGTCTCCGCGTCATTGCGACAGAGCAACACAGCTTTTTTCCAAGAAGTGCTCTTGCAGCGGTGGCGAGACGTTGGCAAGACGGTGTCTGATTTGACCAATCTGAGATTTGAATTTCAGACGGTTCGGTTCCAGATGCGAACGAGTTACCGCTTGACCAACCGGTCTGTAACTTATTCAATTCCATCATTTCATGCGAAAAATACGTAAAAAATGAAGTTACCTTAACTTCTGTCTTCCTGAGTCCGCTATCGCATTGTTTTGGTTCTCAGAATCACGCAAGAGCTTATCAAGAAATGAGTATTGTAGAAATTGTGGAGGTTCTGAAAAAACCACAAAAGTTTTGCAGCGGGATCTCTCCCAAACGATATATTGGACAATCAGCGGTTGTGATTCATTTAACCTTGTAAACAAATAAATTCCTTCTTCAAAAGCGTATTATCTTGATACTCGCTGAGGAATGCCGAAGTGTGTCACGAATTGTGATGTGAATGTCTTTTTGCCTCATTTAAAAAAAACGTGTTTATTTTTTCAAAAATACATGGCCTCAAACAACCGTTTTTTTAAAAATATTGTTGTAAGTGGAAATGCGGTTTTCGCTTTGCTATTGGTGGCATTTCACTGTAATCCAATGGTTCTTAACCTTTAAATCCCTAGTTTCATTGAAACATTGTTAAGGATTCGTCGCTGTGGGTCAATTATTATGCTCCTATGCAGTTTAGGCACATATAAGCAATAAAACAACCATGGTGGACTAACGGGGCTGAAACCCCTCAGCCAAGTCACTTAAAAATTTAATCCAAAATACAAGCCTTCAAATCTGTTTTGAACTTGACCTGTACGCAAGGGAGGGTGGGCTGGAAAATTTACCTCAAATCAAAAAAATTTAAATAGGAAGACATGTTGAAAAACTGGTGTAATTCAAACGTATCACAGACGAGGGTATTGGGGGCGATGCCCTCAGCTGCTTGGCAATTTTTTGGAAAAAAAGCTTAATTTCTAATGCCATTCGATCACATTTCGCGCGTGTTCAGATCTATTTCAAAGAATGAGATTTTTAACATTTGAAAACCAATTAAAAAGTTAAATTGTTCAATTTTTCGTTTACTTCCCCTGTTTGATTTAAGTTCAAAACACGTTTAAAATCTTGCATTTTGGGGTTAAATTTTGTTAGTGATAAATTAGTACGTCACAACAGATCATTATCACCACGTCACTATTAATCAGCAATGTGCAGTTTTATTTTAACCGCATACGAACAGTAACTGAATAATTTATTAGATCTAACTTAATTTTCGAGCCTTGTGTTGGCTTTAATCATATTTTGGGTTCGGAATTAGATTTTCGGGTCGGACCTGTACTTGTCGGCCCGTTTACAGCTCTGATATGCGACACTCTACCATGTTAGTCGTGCGATTCGATGCTAATCGCTTTGCTTTATTTGAAAAACAAACTTAATTTTTGTTTTCTCAAGTACGAAGAAAAAAAAACGTAAAAAAACAACAAAAAAGAAAACAGGCGTAAAAAAAACAAGCAAAAAAAGACGACGTTTTTTTGCGTCGTTAGTCAAGAGTTGATGGGGCCTCATCTCAGTGTAATGTTGTTTTTTTTTCAAAAAAATTTGAAGCGCTAGCGATTAGTCCAAATAATGTGTCCAATTTGAGGGGCGCGAGAATCGAACCCCAGCCTTTTCTTTTTAAAAACTTGCCCAAATACTGATGCAAGAAAATTTTCTAATACAGTAATTAGGAATAGAAAAAACAAGAAAATTTGAGATTTTATTCAAAGTCAATTAAAATTTTTTGTCTTACCTTTCGCAAGTTCTGCATGAGCAATAGCTATAAGCGCAATGCAAGCAACTTGTATCCACAACATTTTTAGCCAATATAACAACAGCACAATATGTAATAGATAATCCTGAAAAAGTATTGATTTGGTAACTGCACTCCAGGGCTGACGTGGCTCTTCTAATAAAAAGCTTTAAAAGCTAAAAAAATATATATAAAATAGAAAAAAATAATTGAAAACCTGCATAAAACAAATTACACGCCGTTATTTTGCACATTACCCTTCAGTGGTCTAGAGAAGTTTTAAGCTCAATTCCGAGAAGACTTTCTATTGAACCAGTGAAATCTCTGGCACCGAAACACCAAACTCCTAGAAAAACTGACGATACCTCAACAGCCTTATCACTGGAGTTGTGAGAACAAAGAGGTCTTAAGCGAAGTGGGGTATCCACGGCGGCCCCGCTTTATGCAAATGCGGAGATTCAGACGATACAGCCAAACACCTACTCACTTGTCCCCTGCTCTCACAAGTTTGCACCATCCAAGATCGGTGCAAATACTACAGCTTAGTAAAGGAAACAGTGACACTTTAAAAGAAATTTGTGTAGAGATTCGATTGTCATCATCATCAGCTTTATTTCCGATCTGGTCAAACCTTAAAGACAATAAACTTAGTATTCACCGCTTCTTCGTTTGACGTTCAGCATTAAAAGAAACAGTGTGAAGCCTCCACTGAGTGTGGGAAACAAGGTAGTAAGTGGTCGCTTGATCAGGTTGCCTCCCGCACTAGATGATTTTCTAAATTATAATCTACAGTAGTACTGCAATTAACTCTATCTTTCAGTGCAAAAAATATTATTAAATTCACACTTTTTACTGTAAAATTATTGCATCCCGGCAACGTTACTATTCTGGTACCACGGTCATTTTCAAGTCTCAGCAGTGTTCACGTTCTCCAAATACATATAGTTTTGTTCTATGGCAAAAAAAAAAGGTCAGAAAAAGGGAAACGTCGTTTTACAACAAACGCCATGCCATAGTACTGTATTGCGTCTTTAAACCAAAATCACAATACTTTTTTACTTGAATCTTTTTATACTTGAAGAAATCAATACCATAATTACAGTGACCTGCCTTTTCAAACTGAAAAAAAAAATTCAAGTACGATCTCCTTTTGCTCCAAGTTTGGCTGTGGTTGCTATTTTAATTTGTATTTTCTAAAATTACTAATTCTTTCAATTGCTGACCACATTCCAATTTCATTGTGAAGGAAATAAATGAAACTAGCTTCACCAATTAATATTAAGAAGTTTTTTAACCCGCTGTCTATATTAGGCATAAAATCGTGAGCGTACAAGCGTATTTTAAATTTGTTTTAAACTGAAATTCCTTACTTCGGCCACAATGCCTTACCAGCGTACATTTACAATTTTACGCCCAATGCAGACAGGACTTTTGACTTATAAACGCTATTTTGGTACTGTGTGCAACGTGAAACGTTAAACGTGAAACGTTGCACTGCGTGTTATTTTGCGATCAATTAAACGTAATTATAAATAAATTTCTTTTTTCCTTTTTCTTCGTCCGCAAAGTGCAGTGACTTATGACAAGATACATCGATCTTTGATTTACAGTACTGTGCCGTGCGTTTACCTCGTTTTAACGGACTTTCGATTTAACGGACAATTTATTGTACCATTTATTTATTAACTCTTCAGTAATTATACAAACACAATAATTAACATTTAAGTTCAGGTTAAAATTAATTTGTCTAATTCCAGATTTTGACTCACCCCGCTTGCAAAAAAGAAACTGTATGTTAAGGTGGATAGCACGATCAAATTTTTTAGAGTTTCTTCTCATTATTTAGCAGCTTTCTGATTTCAATTTAATACTGTTTTTCAGCCAAAGACAAACGACACTTATTTTTTTCATTGAATGGTTAATTGGTTGTCTCATCGTAATAGATAAAATTTCTATAAGAAATATGAATTATCTAAATTATTGAAAAATTTGCCATATTCCATTAAAAAGCAAGACCTCAGTGCTACCTAAAAAGGAAATAGTGGATATTTGTCAGCAAGTCCTTCTTAGAAATTTAAAAATACAGTAATCGCACGTCAACTACAATTTTTTTGGAACAACCAGTAAATTTTGAGATGAGGCAGGCTGGTCTAAATTTTTTGCCAATTTTTAGCCTAATTTGTTCTTAAATTTTGAGAGCATCGGTGTGAATTATGGCGAGTTAGCAACTATGTTTGCAAAGCTTTTTTATTCCCAATGCTCTGTCTCCTTGAGTAAACGCTTTTTTTTTTGCTTTTTTCGAAGCTTCGTAACATTGCAAAAGCGAAAAAAAAGCCCTTTCGTTTAAAAGAAAGCCAAAAAATATTCAGCAAAAAACAGCGCTCTAAAGTCTCACAATTGCTGCAATTTAGCTAGTAGGCTAAATTCAAGAAAATCACTCAAATTTTATTGTTTTGAATCAATGCAAAATTTATCTTCTTCTTTGATTTGAAATTTATTCTTTTTCGATTATTCTTAATATTATTTTATGCTACTGAGGCTGGCATTGTTCTTAGTTTGTTCTTAAATTTTAAGCAAAAATTAGCCTCGTGTTCTCATAACATTGTTCTTGTGTAAAATCAGTTTATTTTTGTTTATCTTACCTTCTTATTGATGTTTATTAACAAAGCTCAAATAAATATAACGAAACACTAAACCCGAAAAGTGGAAACCGTTATGTGCAAAGGAGAAAGATGAACTCTTTGCGCTTGTTAAAGAAGCAGTTAGGTCACGCTTGCATTGTTGACCCAAATGTTGGGATAAGCCTACAATGCACTCTCACCAAATTTGAACTTTCTACATATTTTTCCGTTTTCAAGATGCTACAGGTCAAATTTAACAATTTTTCTCTAACAACTCCACCACAAAACGTGTATTGGGAATCAGCAATTTGCAACAATTTTTTGAATCTTATTTCTAACTGGCAACCCTTGAGAAATTTCTTAGAAGAAAAGCTTTTCTAAGGGAGAATCTATGTATTAAATTTTCAAAATTTAAGATTGTAAAAAGCTCAAATTTGGTGAAGCTAGTCTTCAGATTTATTAAAATTTTTCGACAGAAAAACGACCAAAGAATCACTGACTTGAATGCCCTTGTAATGTTTTGGCTGTAGGAGGAAAATTCTAGCATTTCATTGGCAATTTTGTGAGTAACAGAAAAGAACTCTTGAAAAAAGTTTTTTTGATTAAAAAGTTAGAGGAACCTTGAATATTTTGCGGTAGCAGACTTCGTTTTATTATATCACATACTAAAAAAATATATTGCTCGAGGTTTTATTGAAAAAATGCTCGAAAGCTACTTGAGGTAATAAAGAGGTGCCCCAATACTTGTTCCAATATTCTTCTTGTTCGAGAAAATGGATTTAATCCATTTGACTCGGCAACATTGCCAATCCTGCGTTTCGAACTTTCGTAACATCAGAAAAGTATGGCTTAGCAAAATTTTTATGCAGAATATCGAATATAGCGGTGCTTATTATTCTGCAGGAAATTTTGTAAACTGTGACAGTTTCTCGCAAAATAAGCAACGCAATGTTTGATTATCGACAATCGTGTTCTTTATCCTGCAAAAAATTTTGCAAAGTCATCCTATTGCAAATGTCACAAAATTTCGAAACGCTAGGTTGCCAATGGCACTGATACAAACGGATTAAATCTATTTTTCGGATAAGGGGATAAGGTAAGCAAGATTTGGGCACCTCTTTTTATTACCTCAAATAGTCTCATTTTTTCAATAAAACCAATTCCAAACAGTAACTTTATTAGCTAAACTTTGCTATAATTTTATGGTAACTCGCATTTTCATCATTTATTTTATTTCGTTACCGACCATTACACCTGCCTGTATAATTTTTTGCTTTTTTCAAGCCAGCCGACCAATGGTATTCGTTGACTATTTTTAGCTTTTTTAAAGTAATTCTATTTATGATCCAGTGATTACTTCTTACGCCTTTTTCATTAATATTGTTAATAATGGTTCTGCTGGCTTACATGACCGCACGGTCATCAGCTACTTCCTGCCAACAGCATTCATCAAATTGGTAAAACAATTTTGATTAATTGATTTAGAGGATATAAAGCAGCACGGGCTTAGTTGATGCTGCGTCAAAAATTGATTAAAATTTTTTATACTCAAAGTACAAGTTAAACAATCCAGTTTTCATCACTCTTGAAAGTACAGTAATTATGGATAACCTTATCCATTGATATTTTGTATATAAAGCTGCATCGGCCAGTTGGTCATGCGGTAACGCGTTCGTCTCTGGAGCGGGAGGTATGAAGTTAAATCTCGGGCCAGTCAAATCGGACACAGTGTTGCCAACAACTTGCCACCGTTTCAACATTTCTTCGAAAAGAGCTGTGTTGCCCAGAGGTGCAATGACGCGTAGATGGGCCCCGCTAACTTGTTACACGCTTCGGCATAATACAACGAGTAAAACGAAAGAGTTGATTTAATTTGATTTTGACTTTTACCTGCGAGAATCGGTATTTTGCCTTTTTTGTCAGTTGCACTTCTTTCTTTCTTTCTCGATTTCAGATAGAAAAATGGCAAAATGCCGATTCTCGCAGCAGTCGCCGTGTAAGTGCAGCTTGAGATTTGCATGGGAGGCAAAGCAAACTTAGTGCCAGAAAGTAATGTTGTCACTTGTCAAAACCATTACCAAAACCATCTCAAACCTTTCTCATTTTTTTTTCTCATTTAGTTATTTTTTTTCATCAAGCACAGCGACTGAATTATGCGCATTACGCAAGCAGCTACACAGTTTCGAGATAAATATGTACATTAGACACAGTTCTTGATGAGGTAATGGCGAAGGACTACCAGTCATCGAGTCAACTATCACCTGCACTTCCGCCTCAAACTATGGGCCCGGTATTGTTTCTGTTATTATCTAGATTGGCCAATTCCTGAAAAGCAGTAGGGTTGGATCTTCTGTTGGATCAATTAAGAAACTTGAAATATGACTTAAAGTATTTTTTAAATTCGATGTGAAATCTAACTTAAATTTAATATTAGCGAAATTGAATTTCGGAATTCCTACCGTAGTTTATTGTACGCAAGAATTTTAAACTTGGAAAGCTTTGAATTTGACCAACCCAACTAAAAATACAAGCAATTATTCGAAAGCAAAAGGAGACCAAAAAAAGAAAAGCAAAATACGTAGGCTACACTATATACACTATTTACAGTTCAAGAATGTAGCAGCTATATCAGAAGGTCATGACTATGTTATTAGTAAAAGCGATGAGGGGTTTACATTGCCTGATCCTATTCTGACAAGGTCATGGAGTCTGTTACAAAACCAAATACAAATAGAAAATATTATGAACAGTGCAATAACGTTTATGTTATATACCACGTACAGTTCAAAGATCTATAATATAACAGAATGTCGTAAAAATGGCTGGCGTTTTATGCAAAGTAAAAAATAAAAATAAAATAAAAATAAAAAAATAAAAAAGAGAAAAGCGATGACAGAAATGTATAGCCTAAACCTATTCAAGCAAAGACAGTGGCGCTTGAAGGCAGACAAAGAAGCTGTTACAAAGGTATGAATTCCCACTTTTACACGGAGTAGGTACAAAACATTTCAAAATAAACCGTATAATAAGAATCTGGCAGCCACCAAAACTGTTTGGAAGATACGGTATCGCAAAATGTTGCCATTTTGTACAGTTGTCAGCAATATCAGGTTGTAGAATGGTACTTAGAAATTAGTTGGTTTTTGAAAGTTTTCTTAAATGTTCGAAATGATAATTCCTTCAGCTGTTTGTTAATGCCATTCCATATTTTTGTTCCTGAAAAAATCGTCATTTATTCTGTACATTAACTTTGCCATTTCTAGCTTATAAATATCATTTAATTTTAAGCATTGCAACTGATGGAACAAAGGTTCAGCGTGTGCTCTCTATCTACTTCCTGTTATTATTCTGATATTTCTTTTTTGAATTATTTTCAGGGGATGTAACGTAGTTTCTGAAGCACTACCCCAGCTACTCATACAATATTGAAGGTGAGAATACACTAGACTGTAGTACACCATTTTCATTGTCTGCTTATCGACGTTGTTTTTAATGTGATATAGAGCCCATGAACCTCTAGCAATTTTTGAGCAAATTTGTTTTACTTGATGTTTCCAATTTAGTTTGTCGTCTATCAATATACCCAAATATTTCACGAATGATTTTTGCTTTATTTTATTTTCCTGTATAACTATTTCAAATTTATGTTTGAATTGTTTCTTTGTTATGATTATGAATTCTAATTTAATGTAATTTATTGAGAGTTTGTTAATTCTTATCCAGTTAATTATTTTTTGCATGTTTTCGTTCACTTTTTGTTGCAACATTTCAGGTTTGGAATGCGTCAATGTGAGATTAGTGTCATCTGCAAATAAATGCACTTTGAAATCAGAAGCCAGAGGTAAATCATTAATGTAAATTGTCAATAGCAGTGGGCCTCGGGTGGATCCCTGAGGAATACCGCAAAGCACGTTATTTGTAGCCGATTTAGTGCTCTTGATGGTAGTGTATTGCTGCCTATTCGTTAAGAAACTTTCCATTAATTGTAAGGGTACCTCTTATACCATATTTCTCTAACTTTGCAATTAATATTCTGTGATCAATGGTATCATATGCTTCAGCCAAGGCTAGAAAAATAGAGCACGTTATTAGTTCATTTTCTATGTTTTTGATGAGGTTGTTACATATGTCCACTACAGCATCTGAAGTTGAGCAATTTTTTTGAAATCCGTATTGTTGGGAACTAATTAGTTCATTTTTGATAAAAAAATTTGTGGAATTGTTCATGCAAACATTTTTCAAAATTTTTTGCAAACGGGCTCAATATTGAAATTGGTCGATAGTTGCAGCAATTTTCTCTGTTTCCTTTCGTAAACATTGGAACTATCTCTGCGATTTTTAATGCTTGAGGGAAATATCCTTTCTTTATGCAGATGTTGAACAGTAAGTTGTGTCAGTTTTGGAGTAATAACAGTAGCTACCATTTTTATGCATTTTATAGGAATGCCATCGATGACAGTACTCTTGGAGGAATCAAGTCCTCCAAATGTGCATTCTTATTTCATCTTCTGCAATTAGTTAGATAAATATAGCGTTAATGTTGCTATGTATCAACGACGTTTGATGCTATGTATTAATGAGATTTTGGTATTAACAATGTTGCTATGTATCAATGAGATTTGATGCAAAAACTGACGGAAATTTAGATGGTGATCCAACGAAACAAACAAAAGCTGATTCGGTTTCTTGCAAAATTTCTCTGTTATAGTTCATCTCGAAACCACTCGTATGCTTCAAAATTGTTTTATGCTGACCGCATGCGGCCGCGAAATGGGGTTTGGGTAACCCTGATTTAAAGTAAATGACTTCATAGATGGGCAAGTTAATGCAAAACGTTAGCTTCGTTAAGCACTAGTCCGTTAACAAACTACATACCTCCGTTGACGTTAATCCGTTATTTTCAGCTTTAATTAACGGAAGTAAATGAAGTCTGTTAATTCGTTAATATTTTGCGTGTAATTTGCATTTCTTTTCATTCACTCGCTTCTAGAACACGTGTTGACGCTGTTGAGCTGATTGTAAGGAAATATTTATTGATGTGGTGGTCTTTTTGTGTTTCGAAAGTTACAATTTACAGTCCAATCTAATCTTAAAATAAAAATACGTTCAAATACACTAAAGAAGCTGCGATTGGAAAATCTTAGGAAATTGTGAACAGCGATAAGTAATAGACCTATGAGGCTGTAGGTTGTTATTTGCCTCAAAAAAAAGCTCCTTTCTTCGCTTTCTTCTATGAAACTCGTGCTAATACGCAACAAGTGTTACCAGTGCAAACTGGTTTGCACCGGTCCGATAAATGAATGGTGCAAGATATTAACTATAAAAACCTTAACGGAAGTTAACAGAACTTAAGGGAAGTTACTTTAGTCCATTAACAGAACTTAACGGAAATTAATTTAGTCCGTTAACATGAAAAATTTTTTTGATGGATTAACGAGTTAATGAAAAAGTTAGCATCGTTATTAACGGATTAACGATTAACGGACTTGTGCCCACCTATGAATGACGTCATATGACATTCTTTGACATCGTCATTTTAAATTAGTGTTACGTGATTCATATTCAAAAACTCAAGCTCATAAGCAAAATTTGAATCTTTTATGGCGTCGTTAAAAAATTTGCGCCATTTTTGCCAAACATTGGTAGTAACGTCACTGTGATGATGCCATCAACTCAAAGTTGATTTTTCTCCTCAATTTTGTTGAAAATTTGCTCACATGAGAAATTTGGTGCTCATATGGTATCTGGTTTCGGAGTTAGTTACCAGTATCGATGGGCAATTTTGCTTTTATTTTGAGCAGGCCTGCTGCAAATAACCCGCGTGTACAGTGGTGCCGAGCTTTGTTGAGCATTGGGGGGATAATTTGCAATTTTACCCCAATTTTGCCGTATTTTCAACATTGGGGGAATGAAACTCGATCACCATTGTTTTCAGGTAAGCAAATTACGTGAAGACCAAAAAAAAAGGTCTTCACCGAAAATTCAAGAGTTCTTTTTTCCGGAATCTCGAGAAAACCAAAAAAAGGTCCAAGGCACAGATGTAGACCAGTGTCAAATTATTGGGGGGAATGCAGATGTAGACCATAGTCAAATTATTTGGGGAGATGCAGTCAAATTATTGAGGGGATATATCTCCCCCATCCCCCCCAGGGTTCGTCACCCTTGTGCGTGGAACTTAGAGCGAAACGCGACTTGAATAAACAATTTATGTTTTTGGAGAACGTTGCTTATGTTGATTGATTGATTGATTGGTGCATCTTTATCCTCCTATCACGGGAAAGCGACGGTGCGCTATATTTTGGACGAATCCGCACCCGCTTAGGAGTTGACCATTTTCCAAGCTTTCCTGTTGACGTTTTGACTTCTTCCCACGTAAATTTGCTGCTTGTTCGAAGCCACCAAGCAGAGATAATTATCGTAAAGCATCTTATCCAAGGACGCAACAACGTGACCAGGATGCGAGTTGAACTCATGATCCTGCGATCAGAGTCTCAGATTAAACAAATTGATCTCAGATTAAACAAAAAAGAGTGCATCAAAATAGGCAATTTTCCTAATTTTTGGCAAAAACAAAACACCGTTAAGATAAACTTTCATTGTAGACGTTTCGAACTAGCTGAGATGATCAGCAGCAAAATATTAAAAAAAATTATGGTAATGGAAAATGATCGCATTGAACCAAGCTGTTTTGCTTTTAACACAAATAAGCAAAAACTTGTCATCAGAATCAAGAACCTACTCACTGTTGTTCCGAGAACCGCCAGCCGAACAGCGGCTGTGTGACTCATTGAGGAGCTGGCATTTTGAGTGAGCATAACCAAACTCCTCGCCTCCATAGTCATTTTCTTGCAGAATTCTCATGCAGTTGTCGAACACGTTTTCTACGTTATGTACAGCCGGGCAAGAAGAAACACAAATTTTCACTAAGTTTTCTGCTGTAAGAGTTTGATTTTCTAAACACGACTTTGATTTAGTGAGAAAATTCAACGCCCAAACTTTGTCTCTGCCAAACATAGATTGGCCAGAGCCGCGAACACCAGGCACCACGTTGGCATATTGATATAGACTAGAGCAAATATTTCCCCAAGAATCGATACCATAGTAGGAGAACTAAGGGCTACAGTTTGGTAATGCATAAAACGAAAAAACCAAAGCGGTAATTAAACATATTCCAAAGAGCAGCAAGACTGGGATGTTTTGCAATTTTTGTCTTCGCTCTGGAATGTTTTGTTGTAAACTTTCAGATTGACTATTTGTTTCATTTTTTTCTTTCATTTTAAACAAATATTCCTACATTTTTTGTCTATAACTGCTATTATGATTTCGTAGAATATGAATTTGACTTTATGTCACAAAATGTTTTCTGATGAAGTCTTGTAATTGTGTTGGTGAAAAATTCCAACTCCAGCACTTCGATATAACAAAAGTTCACAGTTGCCATAGAAACGTTTATTTGGTGATACCTGATAAGTTCTGACAAAATAGCTGTTGTTTCTTCAGAATTTTTTCGAAATATCATACGTGGCAAAACTTCATAAAAACCATTTAATAGTTGTGGGTTCAAGAGTTGGACTGAGAATTTTATAACTGATCAGTGGTTGAGTGGCTAGAGCGTCTGTTACTGAAATAGAATATCTGGGTACGGTTACCGGTCGCGTCAAACCAAAGGCTACGCTATTTGGTATTCACAGCTTCTGTGCTTGACGTTCAGCATTAAAAGGGACAGTGTGAACCTTCTACCGTGTGAGGTAGACAAGTGGGTAGGTGGCAGCTTGACACGAAGATCGAAAGGTTTCGTCGCTGTCTCCTGGCTAAGGCAACTTAATAAACAAAATGTAATTACAGTTTTGATTGAGAATCGATAGGAAATTTGTGACTTTGAGTTTAACGTACACTAATGACCATAAAAATTGACACTAATGACCATAAAAGGGAGCAACACGCTATAACTCACCATACCTGAGAAACTCGTTTTGTTTTCAAAAAAACGTAGCATAAAGACAACCCACGTTGATATAGTAGCCAGTGTATAGTTGATTATAGTCAAAAGTGAAAAAATTGTTGCGGCTTGAACCAGATTTCCCATTGCTTCTAAGTCAAAGCATAAAATTTCAAAATATTGGATTTTAAATTATATGAGAACATAAAATCACTTGATTTTTTAAAGTAAAACGCACCAACAAAATTTTATGTTTTTGCCACTTATGTTTGCAGTAGCGAAGCCGGGGGGGGGGGGGGGGCCGGGGGGCTATAGCCCCCCCATTGGCCTTTCAACCAAAATGCAGAGTAAGAAAAATACTACGTTTTTAGCTCTTTTGAGACTGTTTTTTGCGCTGGAATTGACTAAAAAGTGATTTAAAGCATCTTTTGATACATATATTCAGGGGGAGGGCTAATTGTCAAAAATTAAAGTCACAAATCAATGAAAACTTTAAAAAATGCCCAAAAATAAACAATCAAATTTGATCGCTAAAGTGTAAAAACGCCAAACATAGGTTATATCTGCAAATTTTTTTTTTCACGGCTGTGAGGTAGCACTTACCTCACGTATCTGCTTTCCCATTAGGCTAGGGTTTCATCAGCATCTGAATTCACCCATAGCCTATCCTGGCATCCCACCCGAACCTTCAAACCACACACGAGGGCAATTTCTACACTTGCCATTGTACCCTCTTCTCAGATTACTCTGATCTAAGTCTGACAACAAGGTCACCAGAAAGAGGATTCTCGACCAGTATCACACTGGCACTTCACTTAGCTCAACCGCATTGCGCTAGCATCACTAAGCATGGACACCATATATGACATCACATTAGCAATTTACCACAATAGTACGCTATATGCATATTTCAAACTTGTTGGTTATCATCAGGCGTACATAACTGTGTAAATGCCTATTACAAATTTTGAACCCCAAAAGCCAAAATTAACCTACTTGTCGGTAACCGGTAAAGCAAATTGCTGTATACAACGCCAGTCAACGCCCATACGAATAAATTTTCATTTACTCGTGTGTGGTTTGAAGGTTCGGGTGGGATGCCAGGATAGGCTATGTGTGAATTCAGATGCTGATGAAAGACTAGCCTAATGGGAAAGCAGATACGTGAGGTAAGTGCTACCTCACAGCCGTGAAAAAAAATTTTATGATTCAAGTCTGCTCTGTAACTTCTGAATTTTCTAAGCACATACGAGTAAATGAAAATTTATTTGTATGGGCGTTGACTGGCGTTGTATACAGCAATTTGCTTTACCGGTTACCGACAAGTAGGTTAATTTTGGCTTTTGGGGTTCAAAATTTGTAATAGGCATTTACACAGTTATGTACGCCTGATGATAACCAACAAGTTTGAAATATGCATATAGCGTACTATTGTGGTAAATTGCTAATGTGATGTCATATATGGTGTCCATGCTTAGTGATGCTAGCGCAATGCGGTTGAGCTAAGTGAAGTGCCAGTGTGATACTGGTCGAGAATCCTCTTTCTGGTGACCTTGTTGTCAGACTTAGATCAGAGTAATCTGAGAAGAGGGTACAATGGCAAGTGTAGAAATTGCCCTCGTGTGTGGTTTGAAGGTTCGGGTGGGATGCCAGGATAGGCTATGGGTGAATTCAGATGCTGATGAAACCCTAGCCTAATGGGAAAGCAGATACGTGAGGTAAGTGCTACCTCACAGCCGTGAAAAAAAAACTTTACGATTCAAGTCTGCTATGTAACTTCTGAATTATCTACAAATATATTATAAACTCAGGAATAAGGAGAGGGGGGGGGCTATTCAGTGTTAGTTAATAACCAATCACTCCTCTCAAATATCTTTCCATTAGCCCCCTCTCCCAATTATTTTTCTTTATAAAATATAAACGAAATAGATTACTCCGTGTGAGTTTTATTAAACAATAGGATTTTATGATTTACCAGCACGTAAACAAGAGAACTGCAATGTTATCATTAGCCACTTTCCATATAGCCCATTAAAGCAACCAATTGAATAATGCTACGCTGCCAATTTCTATGCCACGTTTTAAAAGCATTATTTTTTATTAAAATAGCTCTAAAATTAAGTTATTTTTGCAAAAAAATGCAAAATTTTCGAGCGCTGGGGGCTTTGCCCCCAGACCCCCATTGGCTTCCGGCGGCTGGGGCCTCAGACCCCCAAGACAGCCCCCCATTACGAATTTCTGGCTGCGCGCCTGTATGTTTGAACTCGTGAATACTATGGCATGAGTGCCAGAAAAAAAATTGAAATTGGCGTTCTCCTAAAAATCAAAGTTAATTTATTTAATCAAAAGTTCATGTACAAAGAGAAAATCTTACGTGTTTTCTGTGAAACTGATTTAGTCGCCAGCAAAATGAATGTAAGTCTTACTTTTATTCTTATTTTTAACTGTTCAAAGTTCAACAGTTTCACGAAAATGGTTTGGAACCTTTTAAAAATATTTGTCCTCATAAATGGATCGCTAATGAAAAAAAAAAATTCAAATATTTACTCAATACATTTTTATTTTGCTTCCAGCCTGCAGTGTTTATTAAATTTTCGATAAATGCTAAATTCGGCGAATATTCAAGCAACAAACTGTAAAGAGAAAAAACTGTGCATGATGTCAAAGCACGAATTAAATCACTTTAGGCAGTTTTGATTTTAACTATTTGCACTAACGTCACGAGAAAGTTGGGTTCAGGCTTAGTCATTGCAGGACATCGCGGCGATTCTTGTTTTAAATTAAAACTTACAAATTAACATTTAAAGCACAGAACATGGGAAAATAATGAAAACACTCTTTAATATTTAGCATTGCAAGTGTGATTTTTCAAACACTTAGTTGTACAAAGGTACATGTATTTTCTTTTATATCTTCTAAATGTTCATTTTAAAAGTTCTAATGCAATGCATATCCAAATGTAAAAAAATTATAAATTTAAAGTCAAATGAACTTGTTTTAATCGATTATCTTTTTACTCACTTAAAACCCCTAGACTGTTTCAATTGAGTCTGCAGATATGTACAACTTTACATTGATTAGAACATCAAGACGTCACTTGATTCGCGTGTCGTCGCAATAATTCGATAAAACTGACTAGCGACGTCACTATAAATCTATTCTAAATGTCATGTTTCAAAATGCCCATTTTGCTCCCGGGTTCGGTCCTTGAGAATAATCCTAGAATGATACCGACACAAAGCGCACAATGAACGTCTATTGCATTACTTTGTGAAGAAAAACGATATTCGTTGAGAGGCAGTGCCGTTCATCGAAGTGAAGGGGCACTAGCCGAAAGTGGAGAGGGTGGCTCTAAAATAAACTGAACTTTTGCACATAAAAACTGATATTTTACGGCAACAAATTATGCACTATTTTGGCAATTTGTATTAATGATTGAAAAAAGAGACGTATAAAGCCGGCCGGTAGCGTTTCTTAACTCGTTTTGTATGCGGCCCGTATAATTGCTTGAAAAATCTGTCTGCAGCAGTGAATGCGACCAGAAGCGCAACCAGGATTTTGTTAAGAAGGAGAGGGGCCTTGAACCAAAAGCAAAACTTTTTTGCACAAAAATTGTCTAATTTGGACCCCGCGCTGAACAAAGTGATGCAAATCAAACGTATCAAAAAGAGGGCCTGGGGGGCAGAGCTGCCAGCCGCTGGGTGATTTTGCGGGAAAAATAGCGAGTTCAACGCCATTTCGATTACATTTCGTACCTTTTTGAAGCCGAATAAATAACTAGAGTAAATTGCTAAAATTCAAAAGTTATTGGAAAAGTTAAATTGCCGAGCCCCTTCTGCTTCCTTTGTTCTTCAGGTCAAGTCCAAAATATGTTTAAACGCTTGTATTATTGGGTTAAATCTTCGAAATCATTTGGCTAAATGGGGCTGAAGCCTACTTAGCCCTTTCTCCCTGGTTGCACCACCAACTGGCACTTAAAATAATCTTAAGTGTGATCTAAAAATCAAAACAGCTGGTCTTTTAAAAAAATCTATTCACGTATTTTTTCAGGTCATAATCATTCGTACCGGTAACGGTAACGATTCAATAGGCTTACATCCCTATTCCGCGACATATTCGGGAAAGCGTATAGTAATAAAATGGATCATTGCGTCACATTTTTGTACAGGAGTTGGTGGCCAGCTATTTTCCAAAGAATTGAAAAAACTTCAAACAAGAATTATGGTTGAACGTTATTAATTACTTTTCCATTATCGCCCGTTGTCTTTTCGTTACATGATGTTCCAAAAACGCATTGTGCGTAAACCGAAATGGGGAACAAGCAGCCGTGAGGGGGAGCACGGTCCCCCTTTCCCACCCTCGTGTAGCGACGGCACTGTTGAGAGGTCGCTGAACCTCAGCAGAGATGCATTTGTACTTCGTAGAATCTCGGTGGAATAATAATTTCCGCTTCTGCTTCTCCACAAGAATACAGGTTTGTTGAAAATATAATAAAACAAGCACACGCTTTGGAAAAAGCAAACAAATTGAAATCTTGCTCAAAAATATTTATGAAAACGAATGGAATAAATTGCATAATACTACAAATGTTTCAAAAAACATAGATCTGGGTCAAATGCACCAACGTGGATTAACTTAAACTCTCAGATTAACAAATAACACAAAAAAATTATTCGACTGTTGGCAAAGTAAATAGCCATTGATGCTAATTAATTTAAGGATTGGCTTCTTGAAGTTTCGAAATCAATTTATTGTAAGCTAAGATTGCTGGGGGCTGCGAATTATTTCTGTTTTCGCTGGTGCATTCTACCCTATATTGTTCTGAACTGCTTTGCAACATAAAGGGGGGCAATGAACTGGCGGCCATTAAGCCCTGATGTTTCGACGAAATCGGATTGTTTCGGGAAAATGAGGCGGTCGATAAGCATTTTCACGAGCACCTAAAAAAATAATTTTTTTAGAATGACAGGCCCTTAACTCTGCCATTTAGCAACGGATAAATTCTTGAAAAAAAGTCGAAAATAAATGAATTTCCTGATGAGTTACGCAATAAATATATCACTATAGCTGATTAAGTGAACCACAAAAAATAGCCGCCTATTGATAGTAAAGTACATCTGCTATTACAAGGAATAACACTTATCAGTAACTTAAGCTAAACGTGTAATGAGCTTGCGCGGCCTATCTTCGCGTAATTCCGCGTGTGGACACCAATACCCGTTGGAAACTATGTCGTAGCACTGGTCAGCTGTTGGTAACACTATGCCTGATTTCATCGGCCCGGTGTTTCAACTTCAAACCTCCCGTTTTAGACACGAACTTGTTGCTGTTCAATTAACTGGCCGGTTTCAGGCATCCTTGCTTAATGAAAATTCAAATCAATACTCGTTGTATTACGCCGAAGCGAGCAACGAGTTTGTGGGGGCCATCTCCGCGTCATTGTGTCCGGGCAACACACCTCCTTTCGAAGAAATTTTACAGCGGTGGCGAATCTATTATCAACACCGGGTCCAATTTGACCGGCTGGAGATATGAATCACCGAACTCTCGCTCCAGAGACAAACGCGTTACTGCTCGACCAACTATTAAAAAAATAAATTACCGTAGAAAATGGACGTATTATTTGCAAGTCGTCCAAAGGAGTGTACTTGGTTACGGTTGGGGAATTGATAGAAAGATTCTCCGGCCGCTGGTGGGGCATTTTGAGGGACATAAGAGGCAAGTTCATTTGCCGAGTTTGAAATCAGCTCTTTTACCGATTTTCCGTTAGTCCAGTTCCCTGTTGCACATTTAATCCGATGGAGAAGAGACGTAGCTTTCGTTTGCGAAGAATCATCATCGCATCTACAGTAAAGAATATTCAAATTTTGAGAAAGGCTACGATAAGGGTCATTGTCAAGAAATTACCGAACCGAAAGTGCTCAAACCAAATTCGATTAAGGGCCAGAGCACCTGGGACGTTGTTTCACAAAATGAATAATGATTTAATGACAATAGACGAGTCCCTTGAGCAAGCACGAAACGCGTCGCGACGGCTCATATCCATTTATTGCCATTATCATCATTCATTTTGTGAAACAATGTCCCAAGTGCTCTTGTCCTGAACCCCCTTAACTGAATTTGTAATAGAAAGCTCACAGATTTATGAGAATGCATTCAGTAATTCACCACAAGAGCGTTTTGTCAAAACCACGGCATAAAACATATCTTATTAAAATAAAGTCTTTAAACCTTTATTCCAACCGTTAGCTAAACCGTTGTTCCAACCGTTAGCTAGACCGGTATTTCAAACGTTAGCTAAAGCGTTATTCAAACCGTTGTTCCAACCGCTAGCTAAACCGTTGTTTCAACCATTAGCAAAACCGTTATTCAGTTTGCAGTAATTTTATTTAAACAAGATGTCTGTTCCGCTTAAACCCAAAATAATTTTTAGATCTAAAAGGCTAAAAACGTTATATGGACTATAGGCACACTAGTAATGCAACTGTAACATCCGGGTCAAAAAGACGCGTCCCAATGCGGTCGACTGGCTTGGTTGAACAACCTAACTAGCTGCTCTGCGGGTTGGCTTTATAAGCAATATTATTGATCTGATTAAACTTCCACTTGTGGTTACGTTGGAACTGATGCTACACAACAAAAACAACGCAATCGTACAAAATATGCCAAATCGCAGCGCATTACAACAAAAGCAACTTTGAGTCTACCTAGCCTAAAGTATACTACTGTATGAGTAACTCGAGCAAAAATTTTGATATAATTGTTTACCGGGTTAATATTCCAATGAACGAACTAATAAGTTTAGTGAGTCTATTTGTTGCAATCTAGATCAAACTCAGAATATCGTTTAGAGAATACGCCCAAGAGAATTTTTTTATACACTTTCACACGCCGACTTTTCAGGTCTGGTTTTTGATTTCGATGCTGCTGAGTCCCGGCAAAAAAGCAAAGAATTCCAAAAAACACGCCAATTAAAGTGTTTATAAAAAAACACTAACGCATAAAATCAAATCAAATCTGTTGATATAGTCGCTCTGTTACACCGAAGCGTGTAACGAGATTGCAGGACCCGTCTTCGCGTCATTGCGACCGAGCAACACAGCTCCTTTCCAAGAAGTGAACTTGCAGCGTTGGCGAGACGTTGGCAAGACGATGTCTGATTTCACCGATCTGAGATTTGAATCTCAGACGTTCCGTTTCAGATATGAACGAGTTATCGCTTGACCAACCGGTCTGTAACTTATTCAATTCCATCATTTCATGCGAAAAATACTTAAAAAATGAAGTTACCTTAACTTTTGTCTTCCTGAGTCCGCTATCGCATTGTTTTGGTTCTCAGAATCACGCAAGAGCTTATCAAGAAATGAGTATTGTAGAAATTGTGGAGGTTCTGAAAAAAATACAGAAGTTTTGCAACGGGATCTCTCCCAAACGATATAGTGGACTACCAGCGGTTGTGATTCATTTAACCTTGTAAACAAATAAAATCATTTTTCAAAAGCGTATTATCTTGATACTTGCTGCAGAATATTCGCTGTCGCTGTAGATACTCACTGTAGCTGAAGCCCCCTCAGCCAAGTCCCTTAAAAATTTAATCCAAAATACAAGCCTTCAAACCTGTACTGAACTAGATCTGTAAGCAAGGGAAGGTTGGTTGGAAAATTTACCTCAAAGCAAAAATGTTTAAATAGGGAGACGTGTGGAGTAAACTAGTATAATTCAAACGTATTAAAGACGAGGGTATTGCGGGCGAAGCCCTCAGCCGCTTGGCAATTTTTGACGAGTTGATGGGGCCTCATCTCAGTGTAATGTTGTTTTTTTTTTCAAAAAAAATTGCAGCGCTAGCGAACAGTCGGAACAATGTGTCCGATTTGAAGGACACGAGAATCCAACCCAGACCTTTCTTTTTAAAAACTTGCTTAAAAACTGATGCAAGAAAATTTTCTAATAGAGTAATTAGGAATATAAGAAACAAGCAAATTTGAGATTTTATTCAAAGTCAATTAAAATTTTTTACTTTACCTTTTGCAATTTCTGCATGAGCAATAGCTATAAGTGCAATGCAAGCAACTTGTATCCACAACATTTTTAGCCAATATAACAACAGCACAATATGTAATAGATAATCCTGAAAAAGTATTGATTTGGTAACTGCACACCAGGGTTGACGTTGCTCTTATAATAAAAAGCTTTAAAGGTAAAAAAAAATATGAAAATAATTGAAAACCTGCAAATCAAATCACTCGCCATTATTTTGCGCAAAACCCTTTAGAGGTCAAGAGTAGTTTCAAGCTCAATCCCGAAAAGACTTTCTATTAAACCAATGAAATCTCTGGCACCGAGACACCAAACTCCTAGAAAAACTGACGATACCTCAACAGCCTTATCACTGGAGTTGTGAGAACAAAGAGGTCTTAAGCGAAGTGGGGTATCCACGGCGGCCCCGCTTTATGCAAATGCGGACATTCAGACGATAAAGTCAAACACCTTCTCACTTGTCCCGTGCTCTCACAAGTTTGCACCATCCAAGATCGATGCAAGTACTACAGCTTAGTAAACGAAACAGAGGAACTTTGAAAGAAGTTTGAGTAGAGATTCGATCATCATCATCATCAGCTTAATTTCCGGTCTGGTCAAACCATAAAGATAATACAACTTAGTACGCACCGCTTTTTCGTTTGACGTTCAGCATTAAAAGAGACCGTGTGAAGCCTCGACCTTATGTGGTAGACAAGGTAATAAGTGGTCGCTTGATTTCCCGTATCAAACGATTTTGTAAATTATAATCCACAGTAATACTGCAATTAACTCTATGTTTCAGTGCAAAAAATATTATTAAGTTACACTTTTTAGTGCAAATATTATTGCATCCCGGCAACGTTACTATTCTGGTATCACAGTCTCTTTTCATGTCTCAGCAGTGTTCACATTCTCCAAATACATATAGTTTTGTTCTATTGCAAAAAAGAAAAGTCAGAAAAAGGAAAACGTCGTTTTACAACAAACGCCATGCCATAGTACTGTATTGCGTCTTCAAACCAAAATCAAAATGAAGACTTTTTCACTTGAATCTTTTTATACTTGAAGAAATCAATTTCCATAATTACAGTGACCTGCCTTTTCAAACTGAAAAAACTTAACTACGGTCTCCTTTTGCTCCAAGTTTGGCTGTGGTGCCGTTTTAATTTGTATTTATTAAATTACTATTACTTTCAATTGCTAGCCATTTTCCAATTTGATTGTGAAGGAAATAAATGAAACTATAGCCTCACAAATTAATATTACGAAGTTTTTTAACCAGCGGTCTAAACTAGGCATAAAATCGTGAGCGTACGAGCGTATTTCTAATTTGTTTTAAACTGAAATTCCTTACTTCGGCCTCCATGCCTTAGCAGCGTACATTTACAATTTTACGCCCAATGCAGAATGGCTTTTGACTGAAAGACGCTATTGTGGTACTGTTTGCAATGAGAAACGTTACACTGCTTTTTATTCTGTGATTAGTTAAACGTGATCATGAGTACGTAAATTTCTTTTTTCGGTTTTCTTCGTCCGCAAAGTGCGGTGACGTATGATACCATAGGTCGATCTTTGATTTCCAGTACTGTGCCGTGCGTTTACCTCGTTTAAACGGTATTTCGAGGTAACGGACAATTTATTATACCATTTATTTATTAACTCTTCAGTAATTATAGAAACACAATAATTAACATTTAAGTTCAGGTTAAAATTAATTTGACTAATTCCAGATTTTGACTCACCCCGCTTGCAAAAAGAAACTGTAAGTTAAGGTGGATAGCACGACCAAATTTTTTAGAGTTTCTTCTCATTATTCAGCAGCTTTCTAATTTCAATTTAATACTGTTTTTCAGCGAAACACAAACGACGCTTGGTTTTTTTTCATTGAATGGTTAATTGATTGTATCATCGTAATTGATAAAATTTCCACAAGGAATATGAATTATTTAAATCATTCAAATATTTGCCGAATTCTATTAAAAAGAAAGACCTCGGTGCTAACTTAAAAGAAAATAATGGACATTTGCCAGTAAGTCCAACTAAGAAATTTTAAAATATAGTTTTTGCACGTCAACTATACAATTTTTTTGTAACAACCAGTAAATTTTGATTTGAGGCTGGCTGGTCTTAGTTTTTGCCAATTTTTAGCCTAATTTTAGGGTTGTCCATGGGAATGGGATTCTCATGGGAATCCCATGGGAAATGTCCCATGGGAAATGTCCCATGGGATGGGATGGGATGGGACAGCACGCATTGCATTTTCCATTGGATCTATGGGACAAAAATTGATGAGGAGCAAATTGAAAATTTTCTAAATAAGCACAGTGACTCGGAATGTGAGTGCCAGAATGATAATAAATTGTAAATTCTTCTGAACTTCAAAGTTAACAAAGTCAATAAACTTTGTCGTTTTGTATCTCTCTTTGTACGTGTAGTCCTATCTAGTACACATTATACTTAAATTTTCATAAATTTGTAAACTTTTATGGAATTGTATTTTGATGGGAATCCCATGTGATGCAATGGGATGGGACAGGCATGAACTGCTACGGAATGGGATGAGACAGAAAAATATGTCTCATGGACAAGCCTGCCTAATTTGTTCTTAATTTGGTCGTAAGTTTTGAGATCCCAATTCTCTGTCTCCTTGAGTAAACGCTTTTCTTTCGCAGCATCGTAAAATTGCAAAGTGGAAAAAAAGTGCTTTCGTTTATACGAGATTAAAAAAAATATTCTGCAAAAAACAGCACTTCAAAGTCGAACAATTGCTGCAATTTTGCTTGTAAATTCAAGAAAATTGCTCAAATTTTATTGTTTTAAAGCAATGCAAAATTTAGCTTCTTTTTTGATTTGAAGTTTATTTTTTTTCAATTCTTCTTAGTATTATTTTTTGTTACTGAGGCTGGCATTGTTCTTAGTTTGTTCTTAAATTTTGAGCAAAAATTAGCCTCGTGTTTTTAAAGCATTGCTCTTGTTGTAAATCAGTTTATTTTTGTCACTACTTATTGCTGATAAAGGACGCATTTTATCTTACCTTCTTATTGGTGCTTATAAACAAGGCTCAAATAAACATAACCAAAAACTAAACCCAAAAAGACGAAACCGCTATGTGCAAAGGAGAAAGATGAACTCTTTGCGCATGTTAAAGGGGCATTCACGTCACGCTTGCATTGTTGACCAAAATGTTGGAAAAGCCTAAAATGCATTCTCACCAAATTTGGACTTTCTACATATTTTTCCGTTTTCAAGATGCTACAGGACAAATTTAGCAATTGGTCGTGCGGTAACGCGTTCGTCTCTGGAGCGGGAGGTTATAATCTCGGGTCAGTCAAATCGGACACAGTGTTGCCAACAACTCGCCACCGTTTCAACATTTCTTCGAAAGGAGCTGTGTTGCCCAGAGGTGCAATGACGCGTAGATGGGCCCCGCTAACTTGTTACACGCTTCGGCGTAATACAGCGAGTATAATGAAAGAGTTGATTTGATTTGATTTTGACTTTTACCTGCGAGAATCGGTATTTTACCTTTTTTCTCAGTTGCACTTGTTTCTTTCTTTCTCGATTTGAGATTGTAAAAAGTCAAAACGCCGAATCTCGCAGCTAAAAGTCGCCGTGTACGTGCAGCTTAAGATTTGCATGGGAGGCGAAACAAACGTAGTGCCAAAAAGTAACGTTGTCACTTGTCAAAACCTTTGCCAAAGCCATCTCAAAACTATCCTTTTTTCAACTGCATCGAGTGTTTTATTCTGCTGCTCTGCTTTTGTTTGGGGTGTTTGCTTTTGAAAAAGAAAAACAGTATAAATAACTAAAAAATAGAATTAAAAAAAGCAGCAAAAAAAAAAGGAAAAATCGAAGCCCATTAACAATACAAAATTAAAAATAAAACCAAGAGAGTGAATACGTGAAATATAAAGGGGAAAGACAAACTTTTATTACATGTCATTGACAGGGCCTGCAAAAGGGGCGTTCAGGGGGTACATCCTACCCAGGTTCAAGGGACCCGGAAGAGTTCAGGTTTCTGCGTTAAGTTTTGGTATCGCACCATATCACCGTAATCAAACTTGTCTACTGCAAAAATATTGGTCAGCCTATTCAGTACTGGTAATTGGTCGCTATTTTTGCTATACAACCTTTAGGGCATCCAATTGTGGCCGATTTGATTAAAAAAATTAGGAAAATGTATCAAAAGCCATACACTTGAACTGAAATTAACGTTTTGTTACATTTCTCTGACTTGAGAGCCCTAATTTTACGGTATAGCAATGTACGAGGGCTCATATTTCCAGAGATCCAAAAGCATTTCAACCTAAGAGAGCGGAGTCAAAGTTGACATATTATACTACTATCATTACGTAACTCACTCTATTTGTATGAGTTTAATAGATATTTGGGTTTGTGAAGTCTATGATTACAGATGACTTCTTAAAAATTTTATCAGTAAAATACTTGGATTTGCAGTATTAAAGTCATTATATTGTATAATATTGTGTCAATGTCATCATCCCCCACCTCACATACTTTCTTCATGTATATCACGTTTTCTGCATGTCAATTTACACAAGTTTGGTGCTGGGATGTTGATCAAATGCTGTATTTTACCCTTGAGAAACATAAAAAGTGCTAAAGCTTCCGAAGCTCCGCCTCGGACCCCGCTGGGGGAGCTCACAGCGCTCCCCCAGACCCCCTAGCTGAATTTAAACCAATTTTATGTCTGCTAGTGTTTTTCATAGGTCCTAACTGTATGCGAACATTGTTATCCCCTCACTTTTGAATGAAGATCTACACTCATCGGACAAAAAAAGATTTAACGGTATGGGCCCCCTGATAAGGCTTGAGTAGCCCAATAAGATTTGGGTGCCCGGTATCAACCTTCGTACCCCCTGGAAAATTTTCTCTCTGAGGCCCTGGTCATGGGTATTATTGGATGTCAAACTTTTATTGCATCGCAGTCGGCAGCGGGGTCGAAAGGAGAAGACATTGTTTTTACGACGATCCTGATTACATGACCTGGGTTCAACCCGTACCCTGGTCAGGTTATTGCGTCCTCGGATAAGACGCATTATCTCTGCTTGGGGGCTTTGAACAAGCAGCAAATTCAATGAACAAGAATTCGAAGAAATTCACAGGATTATTGGATCACTGGTAACTCCTAAGCAGGTGCGGATTCCTCGAACCACGAACAAGTCATTGCAATGAAAAGTGCGCGGATCGTCCAATATTTAGCGTTTGACCCTGTCCGGTGACAAGAGCATAAATATGCGCTGCAACAACAGCAACATTTCTGTGCGAGCTTGACGTCCTTCGTGGTCGACTCCTGGGAAGTCTGAACAACTTCGGCCGGTGGTTTGTCTAGCTGGGGAATATTTTTTGTTAGATATGCTGAGAGCTAAAAGCTCGAAAGAGCGCTGTCCAGCTCTGTGCAACAATTCTGTGAGTAACAAAAAAAGAAGCTCCTTTACCAGTGCATTAATTTCGGTTCGAAATTAGTAACAAACAAGCCTAGCTTGTCTCGAAGTTGGAATGGAATTGAGGCACAATCCGCTTTAACCACGGAGAACTGTATAAACCCAGAGGGAACACAAGGCTGTATTACGTCACGTCACGCATGAATGAAATGCGAGAATTCTTTCAGCTGAGCATCCGACCGCATAGCAAGTAAATGGAAGCAGACAGAGTCTAGGCTAGACATCGAAATAAAGTTAAATATAAAAAAATTATGGATGTGTAGGCGACAAATGTACAATTTGAAAAAGTAGATAAAGCCAGTGATTTAGGAAACTGGTTATTTAAAAAAAAGTATTGCGATATTAGTCTACTAAAGCTTTGTTTTGGTCTTTCCACCTAAAATTTGCACTAGTCTATTCCTGCAATCGGTGTTTCATTGCGAAGACGTAAAAAGTGAGAAGCAATTATCATAGTCTTTCTTGCTCAAGGTGTTTACTAGTTTAACAGCAGTTCTGAAACGCTCTCACAATATTCATCACCCATCATATCTGATATTAGACCTAGTGTATGTTGTTGACTTAGGCTACCGGTATGCATAGCACAGGCTACCATAATTGTATTTCATTGTGATTTTTCTTTTTCAGGAAAAGCCGTTTTGGCAGTATCGTCCTTGTAGGGTATAACCTTGTGTAGATGTTAGCAGTGTACTGTCACCTTATGATACCTTTAGTAGTAAAATCAATTCTAATTCAAGCTGAATTCACCATCAGTTATACAGAAGAATTTTTGCTAATTGTGCAATGGATTGCTGCGTTGATTGCTGAAATATGTTTTATTACATGTGTTATGCTTCAGCAAAAAATAAAGAAATTTTTGCATGATTTTAGCTCATTCATCGAAAGTCAAGATAGAATCTAGCAAGAGATGACAAACCCTACTAGAAAGTCAGCCTACGACAGTACGTGTCCTGAGATAATGTTCGATTATATCGCATTTATTTGCAAACAGAATTCTTTTAAGATTTTGTTCGGTTACGTATCGGTATTCATTTGTAAACGAGACGCTTTGAGATTACGTCGGTTAGGTAGCCTATTTATTCGTTAACAAAACGCTCTAAGATTTTATTCGGTTTTTACCGTATTTGCTTGTAGTAGTATTTATCGATAGTTTAGCTGCTTTGCGCTAGATTGAATGTAACTCAAAAACATTTTGTAAGCTTTTAACTTTCTTTCCGTACCGGTAGCTACGTAACTCTGCGTTTATTCTGGACCCATTCGCATTAGCCTTGCAGCTCATTTCTATCTGTGAAAGGCTAGTTGAATTTTTTTCCGAGAAATTTTAGTCTTGCACATTGATGCATCAGCATTTATTCAATTTTTATTTCTTACTTCATCACTAATTAATTCAGCATAACGACAAGTAATGTTGCAAGCAGTTTAATGTTTAAACTTAAAAGCAGAGGTGGAGTCCTCGAGGACAGATTTTGAAGTCCTTGGCCTTGGCCTCGAAGGTCAAGTCCTTGGCCTCGAGGCCTCAAGTCCTCGAAAATTGGCCTGTCCTCGGCTCGAGGACAGCAGTATTTTTTGAATTGTTAAAATTTTGTGGAGCGCTTGAAAATTTTTTGGAAAACGTTTTTTTGTGGAGATCGCTTGAAAAATTTTTGTGAAGACCTTTTTTTTTTTTTTTTTTTGAGATCGCCTAAAAAATTTTTGTGATGACCTTTTTTTTTTTTGGAGAGCACTTGCGCTTGTGTCCTTGGTCCTTGGCCTCGAGCATTCCTGTCCTTGGCCTCGAGAGTGTCTGTCCTCGGAAAGGCTGTCCTTGGCCTCGGATTTTTTTTGTGTCCTTGGCCTCGAGCCTTGTGTCCTCGACTACACCTCTGCTTAAAAGCAATTGAAAATTACAACCAAGTAGGTACAGTACTGTATATTCACATTTTGAATAAGAGCCACCAGGCCTACTCACGGTGATAGCAAAAAACATGACAAAATTGACAATACAAAGCTTTTAATTATTTTGACTTCAGATCTAACACCTACCAAGTCGTGGTTAAAACACTTGCATACCACTATTTTTTAACATACGGAAACAAATTGGATCAAAGTTGGAATGTCTTGATTATGAATGGAAATTGTAGGCTATGATGATTAGAAATTGTAAACTGTTGATAAAATACTGTTTTCTTGGATAACATATAACCACTCTTAAACTTTGCAGAAACATTTCAGAAGTCGATTCCATGTCTAATTTCTTGAATTGATGCAATTCAAAGAAGTAACAGTCTATCTTAAACTTTAGAGAAGCATATGATAATTATCTTTATCCTTTGGCTTGTTCATAATTCACAAACATCTGTAGGCAAATTAAATAAGATTTTGTGAAAAACTCTGTCTAGCAAAGGACAGTGAACAAATAAAAATACCATCACAATGCCTATTACCCTATATAATCTGGAAAAAATAAAGTTTTTATAAAGATAAGTAGATATCAAACAGGCACTGTTATAATAGTTGTATAGGACATAACATATAAAACTATACTCTGAGAAACTATAAATGCAATGCGACTAAAAACTGCTGCCTTAATTAATGCATTTAAACATCACGCAGGTCCAGCATCTGTGAAAGGAAACCTTAAACTTGTCGCTAAAACTTGATTGTCTTGTACAAGGACTACAATGTTAAATTAAGAGTGACTTGTCATATTTTAACATATCAGAAAGCATTCTTACCTCACACTGTTATAGCACTTTTAAGCCATAGTACATCCAAAATAGGCTAAAACCGCTCGGTCTGCAGTTACAGCAGTGATTTAGCTTCCTCAAAAACGATATTTCAACTTATGCCTCCAATCAATTTATTGTCTTTGATAAATAACTGATACCGGTATTAAAATAATGGCTAGAAACCGCAAAATTTAGCATTTGCGGCCAAAGGAAGGCGTCTTTTGCTAAAAATCCAAATACATTCAAGGAAACAAGCTTATGTTGATATCACAGACATCACTAACTTTTTCCAATTCCAATTCGTTTGTTGCCTACACCCCCATATATTTTTTTTTGGCCAATTTGCTTCGGTACCTGGTCTAGGCTATGCCGAAATTGCCGATATCCATTTACTTCCATTGCTTTCCAAGCGCAAGCAGGAAGAATTCTCGAATTTCATTCATGCGTGACGTGACGTGACGTATACAGCCTTGTGTTCTCTCTGGGTTTATATAGTTCTCTGTGCTTTAACCACAACATGCAAAAAAGCGGGAATGCAAATCGCAAATCTCGTAATGTACTCAAAATCTCTCGAATGTGCGAGGCTTTCTGCGACTAAGACGAGAAGTGTAGTGTAAGATGCATTCACACGGGCGAGTTTTAGCTGCAATAATTGGCATTTTGCTATTTTTCTTTCTCAATTTTTGATCTTGTTTTTTTCTTTCTCGATTTGAAAAAGATAAAAGGCAAAATGCCAATTATTGCAGCTAAAAGTTGCCCGTGTGAATGCAGCTGTACAATCAAACCGTAGTCGTTGTATATTTATATAGCGTTAAAGTATAATTGATTATATAGCGTTAATAGTCGTTGTATATATGGCACAACGTTAAAGTAGGCTTATTTTTATGCCTTTAATCTAGCCTACTAAATGTAATACTGTAGACAAGCAACTTAGAATTTATTGTGGAAATTCTGAATTGTGAGCAGGTTTTAAATAAGCCTACTAAATTGTAAATGTTTAAGTGATCGGGATCTTGAGACCTGCGCTTACTAGGCCAGCCTAGACAAGTTGTATTGTAAGTTGCAGTGCATAATATAGGCTGCTTATTTAATCCAGGCTTTAAAGCTAGTAAGCTAGGCTTAACATTTAAACAGTTAAATATCTGAAGCTGGTGATAGTGTTGCCCAATAAAAAACTTTCTCTCATTGGTAGCAATTGGTGTTGAGAGCCGAATCGAGTCCTCAACGCCAAGGACCAGTAAAAAAACGTAACTGAAGAGGCGACCTCGCGTTCGTCAAATCGAATAAGATTGAGTGGTAGATGATGCGTAGTCGGCCGAAGGTGGGGGCCGGTTTTTTGTGGGATTAATTTTTTATGGTGGTTTTGGTTTCGGGGCGTCGTCGGCTATCGTGTCTTATTCAAGTAGACTTTCATATCTATTTGAGTGAGATATGATGGATGGCGATGGTTTGGGGTCGGTTTTGTCGTGGGTGGGTTGATTTTGCAGAGGGTTGGCTTTTGTTTTGGCTGGCTGAGCGTTATTTGCCATTCAATCTTATTCTCTCATTGGTGTAACAAAAAATTTGCAGTTTTATTGTTATTAGTGCTAACATTGTTCTATTTATGTATATTTCCTTCTTATACAACTTTTCTCCTTAAATTGCTTGTAGTTTTAAAGTGTATCTTTCATAATAATCGGTAGATTATAATAATTTTTTTTTTTTGCATACCACTGAGCACTACACACATTCCAGAAATAAAATTTTGGCGTCTAAGATTTTTTTTTTAAAAAGTACTGTACCCCAAACAAGTCTTATTAATTTTGAATTTACAACTTCAAGTCGGCAGCACTGTCTAGTGTTTTTTTTTTTTTTGTTTCCTTTATGTGTTGTGTTATTTATTTTCATTTTTTCAAATTAAGTTTACCGCCATAAGTGTAGAAGTATTGCCATAAAGGTGCAGTTGACCTAGATGACCTGGTGGTCTTTTCGCTGTGTCCTTCCTGCGTATTTTTGCGTATGGTTAAATAAACTTGACTTGGCTTGACTAGGCCAAATCATATATCCATAAACAGGGAGGTGTTTAGGGGGGGAGCATTGTGCGATGATCATAAATTTTTCAAAAATTTAGATAAATTATACAAAACAGCCTGATTATAAACTATGCAAAACTTCGTGTTATCACAGCTTTTACAGCTGTTACATGCCAATAAATTTATGTTTAATTATGCTACTCTAGCTTGGGTTTTGAATTCGATTTAGGATAGTCTAATTTAAATATTATGTAATGGATTCTTGGAATGATGATCGTCAATGTGCTGGTAAATCGAACGACTTTATAGTGAAACCTATCTCAAATACAGTGGAGTGGTACCGTGAAGCTGTTGCAAATTTGGAACAAGCGATTGAAAATATCAACTGCTCAGCTTCTGACCATTCATTTGCTCAATTTTATCTGAACAAAGTTTCTTCGCTTATTATAGTAAGTACATAACACTGTTAATGTTGTATTGGTAAGCCTAGTCGGTGCTGTTGGGTCTCAGCTCTCATTTATTGACATGATTTAGTCTGGTAGATAGATCTATGTTACATATGATAGACCTGTACTGTCTTCGAAAGTTAGCCTACTGGTACTAATGTTAATAAAATGTTACTAAGTTAGAAAACGTTGGATATAAGCAAATTAGCTACAAAGTTTCCATGGCACAATTGCTTGAAAAAACATCTCACAATTACTTGACAAAATATCTTAGTAATAGATTTTATTAGCCTTTAATTTTCACCCATTGCCTGAAAATCGAAATTGATGTGCTTGTAATGAAACTTGGAAGTTATACTAGTGCATCTGCTGTCTGACTGTATGAGCCAGTCAGAATACTTCGATTTGTCAGGCTTGGGCTTGCTGAGAAACCCAAGCAAATTAAAAAGCACTGTAATTGTTATACTTAAGCCTACTGGAGGCTAGGTTGTTTAGTATTGGTGGCCAGTGCTGTCGCCAGAGCAAACGAAGTGAGGGGGCACTAGCCAAAATGGGGGGGACACTAATATTTCAATTTAAAAACTGATCTTCAGTTCTTGTACGGCTACAATTATGCGCAATTTTAAAATAAGGGCGGCATCATTTCTTAGCTTGTTTCGTCTGTGGCCCATAATCGCTTAAAAAATTTATCTACAGCAGTGAATGCTATCAGACGTGCAAGGTGCAACTAGGATTTTTCTGAAAGGGGTGAACCAAAAGTTGTCTTTTTTTTGTTTTTGCACAAAAACTACCTGAATTAGCGCCGTGCTGAAAAAACTGATGCAACTCAAGCGTGTCACCAATGGGGCATAGTCACTAAATGTTTAGTGACTCTGGACGGGGCCTGGGGGCGGAGCCCCCAGACGATGGGCAATTTTTGCGGTTTTGCAGCAAAAAAATAGCACTTTTAAAGCGATTTTAATCACATTTTGCACTTTTTAAAGCCATATGAATCAATAAATTGCTAAAATTCAGAAGTTGTTTCAAAGAATTAAATTCCTTAGCACCTTTGGCCAGGGGCGAATTTAGGGGGGATGCATTTCCCCCACTAGCCTAAATCTATCGTGCATATGAATATTATTAAACTTACTTGAAATAGACCAAAAACAGTAATTAGATATGTTCTAAAACAGCTTGTTGAGCTGCGTAGACCTTTTTTTCTTTTCTTTTTTGAGATCAGTTTAGAATCCGAAGAAAATAATATCAGCATCATTACTCATAAACATTCGAAATTTTAACTCATAAACATCCAAAATTTTCAAAATCCTTTCCCCTACCCAAATGTTCTAGATCCGCCACTGCCTTTGCCCCCCTCCCTTACTTCAGGTCAAATCTAAACTAAGTTTTAACACTTGTATTTTGAGGATAAATTTTCTAAGTGACTTGGCTAAGAGGGCTTAAGCCCCTTTAACCTGGTTGCACCACTGACTGTGACCTCGAAATCTTGAGTGTGCTCTAAAAATCAAAACAGCTGGTCCCTAAAAAAATGTTTTCATGTTTTTTATGTCATGATCACTAACGAAATACTGGTATCAATTCTGCAGGCTTACATGTCTCTTTCGCAACACATCCGTATAGGCATAGTAGTAAGACGGAATATTGCGTCAGATTTAAACACAGCAGCAGGTTGGCAACAATTTTGCAAAAAAACTGGAAAACGTCTAAGGAAAAAATGCTTGAACATAATTATTCCTTTTTCCATTATTGTCTGTTGTCTTGTGGTTGCGTGATGTTCCAAAAACAGTATTTTGAGAGAACCAAAATGGGGGAGCACAAGCAGCCGTTAGGGGGCACGGCCCCCTGGCCCCCCCATATTGACGGCACTTTTGGTGGCTATCATAGATTTTAAAACTTTTTTAAAAAGCAGCATGTTAAAGCAGTAAAAAACTAACAAAGTGGCAATTAAGTTGCAGCAGCTAGTTATTGAAGTTAATTTGAAAGATCCAGTTGATTTGATACTAACGTTAGAGACTCCTGTAATAGAATGAGACAGTTCTGCTTATTGGAGCTTATACTGCTGTAGCTAAAGGCACTTGATGTGTAATAGGCTATCTCTGCTTTGCTTAATTACATTTTGGTATTTTAGTAGGTGAAGTTACTGTCATAAATTCATCTTTAGACTTTGCATTCAGACGTAAACAATCCTGATAGACAAGAAGAATTGCAAGAAGTTTTGAAGACAGTGGATCTAGTGAGCAAAAAATTAAAAATCGCACCCAATCCAAGGTATCGTAGCAATTGACAATACTAGCTGGATCTAAAAAAAACTAAACTTCGTGCACTTCTTTTTTTAAAAACAGTTTTTAAGAACACGAGGCTCATTTTAGCTCAAAGTTTAAGAACGGAGTAAGAACAATGCCAGCTTTATCTCGAAAACAAAAATTGAGAGCATGAGCTGGAACATAGTACATTTGTAGTATAAGTAATCAACATTCTTGGCCTTTTCTAAAGGTTGGTTGAAAAGTAACTAGGCATTATAAATTTGTAATGAATTCCAAATTTTGACTTTAAGTTTAATGAAATTTTACGAAGCATATTGAATATTATATGGGAAATTAAAATTACTTCGTTGAATTACTTAAAGTTCGTAAATAAGATCAAATATTCTTATTTTAACGTTCTCACTATTGGCTTCAACTAGCATCATTAAATGACCAGGGATAAAACGAACAACCTTTGAAACATTGGAATAGAATTCAGCATTCGGTGAATTCCTATCTTCAAATCTTCCAGTGTGCAAGTTTTTTGTCTTGAACACTTTCTCTTTTGTGTAATTCCACGGTTAGTCCACTTCTATAAGCTGCTTGAAGAGTTGATTTTTGCGGGCTCTGATCTACGATTTTCTGCACTTTGCCTCCTTATCTGGAGTTTGACTTGTGGATGGGCACCCGCTCCTTTATTTTTTATTTACAGATGCTTTGATCATGCAATTTTGCATGACAGCTTCTTAATGTCCTTGGAGGTAGCGTTGACTGTTGAATACCTACCTACCCTTTAACGAACGCTGCCATCACTGCACGTTTGCATTTGAGTACATTTCATAGCGTTCTGCAATTTTCGCCTACTCCTGAATGGTCAAGCAAGAGGTCAGTTTCAAAAATGCTATACACAAGCCATAAATGATACAAATCATTAAAGAAAATTGAAAAACATGTAATCCCAATGATTGTTGTTTCGCCTAATATAGTTGTTTTTGACTGGAGTTTAGTAGTAAGAATTTTTTTCCTAGTTACTTTTCAACCACCCTCTATATTGCCGTTCTTGATTTGTTCAACAGCAATCATGATCTTTGGAAAAACATTACTTTTACCAAGAATTGGTTTGTTTCACTTTCCAAAAAAGTTAAAATACGGAACAAATAAGGCTGAAAATTCGTGAAAATTTAACACCGGCCAGCCTTGACCCAAAATTTGGTGGTTAATTATAAAAAAAAGTTGGAACAGTAAAATAAACTTTGAACGTTTTAAGTCTATGCTTTTTTTTGGAACTCTATGTTTTGGCTGAATATTCAAAAGTGAAAAAAATTCTGCGCAGTTCGATGATGTGATGTTATACTCAATGTGATGTTATACTCAACTTAATGTGATGTTATACTAAACTTAATGTGATGTTATAATGTGATGTTATACTCAACTTTTGTGCAGTAGTCATTTACAGCTTAATAGCACGTTAATTGGAAATAATAAATCGTTCAATCATTAACGAATTAAGAATTTTTTTGGATTGACTCATTACACGTAACTGAACATTGAAGTGGTGAGTGACGTGTGTAAGCTGTAAGAAAATGTCGCCACGATTAATTAATTGTTGATTAGATATGCAAGATGAATTTGCAACTGTGTTTAAGTTCTGCTGAAAATGTTTACTCCGATTGTATTCGCATAAAATTAATGGCTTTACCTAGTACTGTAGTACGGTAGATCCAGAGTGGAGGTAATTGCCTTGATCCCTTCTTCTGGAGGCCCCGTTGCAACAGTACTTTTTTGTTTTGTCTTTCTTTTGGCCATCACTGCAATTCATCCCAGTTATAAGGATTCCGAACTGTGAAAACTTGGATTTTTTTTCGCTCCGAAAATTGGCCACCGACTGCTAGCTTGCCTCTGGTCTAGGAAAAATTTCTTGCAATTAACCAATCACGGTCGTCCATCGGTTGGCGGTCTCTCAATAGCTTTTTTTAAAATTTGTTTCATCTTAGCCGTTATTCTATTTTGGCATTGCGCACTGATTGTGACATTGGTGACGTGTTTTTGATCTTTTTTCAAACAGTGAAAAATGTGATTCCAAAAACGTTCTTGAGCAAGCGTGTTGTAGTCTTCTTGTAAAGAAAGATTTTGTCTCATTTGATGAGGTTGTTGGTCTTGAGGAAGCCAAAAAATCACTGAATGAAGCCATAATAATGCCTGTTCTGTATCCTCAGCTTTTTTCAGGTACCGGAATTTCGATATTATGCACCTGGTTGTTTGAACTTCGCCGTGTTTTATGCCGTAGAATTTTTTTGCTTGCAATCTATTTGCTTGTGGTAGTGACCAGTGACGTAAAATGTTTAAAAGTATTTTCTCTTTTGTTTGTATTTGTTGTACAGTATTTGCTGTTTAGGAAAACGTAAGCCTTGGACTCGTATATTGTTGTATGGTCCTCCGGGCACAGGAAAGAGCAGACTAGCTCATGCTGTTGCAAATAAGATTGATTCTTCGTTTTACTCCGTTTCCAGCTCTGATGTTTTGTCAAGCTTTTTTGGCCAGAGTGAAAAAATGATCAAAGAATTGTTCACACAAGCGAGAAGTGCAAGAGGAAGGTGAAGTAACGCACAGCAGCTGTCTGTCTAGGCTCCCAGTTTAACTTAGGTACTTAATTGTCTCGCCTTGTAATACATTATTGGTTGACTCTGACGCGTAGGACTAATAGTTGGTTAACTCAAGAAGAAGTTATTGTCAATTAAGCCTTTTGCGTTCTGCGTATTGTTGTATGACAGAATATTTTCATATTTTGAGTTGGTCTAAAATTTTTTCTTTGATTTTACAGCGTCACTTCTTGAATCTTGAGCAGGAAAAAGGTAATCGTGATGCATATAGAAGAAAGCACTATTTCTTTTTATCAAGTTTGGCGCAAAGTAGTGAGTTTAATGAGTTACCGGTATATTACTTATGGAGCTTATTTTTAGGTCGGTTATATTCATTGATGAAATCGATAGCCTTTGTAGGAGACGAACGGAGAAGGAAGAGGAGACAGTTAGAAGAATTAAAGTGAGTCAAACAGAGACAAATTACCGCAAATAATTATAAGCGATTTAGCGCAAATAGTTGTCGAATTAGAAAATATTGTATACCTCACGAAACCGATAGCCACGAAATCCAAAAAACATTCACTTTTTCAACTATTATTCTTCCGCTCTTCAAATTCAACAAGAAGAAGCCTGTCTATTGATTTTCGTCTAGCGGATATGCGATTCAGCTTCAGTGATGCTGAGAAGGGCTTCTCCGGCTCGTTCCTTCTTGTCTTGGCGTAATGCGGAAAGTGAGGCTGCTGATTTTGATTTTTTCCTGTGTCTAATGTCATGTATTTCATCAGACAGAGTTGCTTTCTAACATGGATGGAATGGGAGGGTGTGATTCGATATTCGTTCTTTGTGCTACGAATTGTCCTTGGGAAATTGATCCTGCCTTTTTGAGGTTATATTTTTACGAACTTAGTATTAGAAAACTGCTACGTGGTTATTCGCCAGACGTATTCTTTACAAGACTGGCTTTCATGACGAGTTGAAAGTTACACTTATAGATATAATAAGTTTTGCCAGGACTTGTGGATCAAACTAAAAATCGGTGCATGCCAATGTGTGGGGTTTTGGAGCTGCTCGACTCTTTCTTGTGAATGAGAACATGGTGCGATAGATTATATGCTACACCAACTGAGTTGGAAGCGTCTGGGCGAGAAAATAATTAATTTTGGGGTGGCTGCTTGACTCGATGACCGAGATGTTCTTTGCAGCTTCCTGTTCTCTTTATTTGTATTTATCGGTATGTGTGTTCTTGAGAGTTTGTTTAGCATTTTTTTTTATTTTGAGTGAAGCAAAATAAAATGAATATGAAATATAAAAAGTGGGCGTTTCCAAGCCAATCAAAGAGTGGGCAATCCATCTTCACACATGTGTCCACTGCTAAAGGGTACCCATTTTCATTGGTTGCCAAATACGTCACCACCCTACTAGTGGGCGGCTCCACTATCCCGCTTTAAAGGAGGTACGAGTGAAACCAATGTGTGGTGGTGGTGGTACTACCCGACCCCTTCCGAGAGATGGGGGCTCAGAAGAACTCCGTGGAGACCCAACAATCCGGCCACACTCCAAGATCTGGATCATAGGTCAAGAATAGAGAGAGAGGAGCCAGAGATAGAATTACGAATGGGTTCAGAGGCAGGACAGTCGAGTAGGAGATGCTTGAGGTCCTGTAGAGGGTGTCCACCGGCACTACAAGCAGAATTCTCCTTCCGACTGATCCTGTGAAGATATGAAGATAAAAGTAGACTGTGGCCATGGCAGCGAAGACGGAAAGCTCACAACGAATTGGGCGAGAAAGGAGAAATTCCTCCAAACAGACTTCGGGGACTTGGTGTTTCATATAGGAGT